>JAPDRP010000001.1:0-1200000 GCA_030247845.1 Coniosporium tulheliwenetii | reverse complement strand
TCCGGACGACCCTCACTGTTCTTGACGATGGTTCGAGGGCTAAGGGCACGATTAATGCAACATATCATGCCCATATCCTCCAAACGGCCTGTTTGGGCCATACGGGAAAATTATCTGCGCGTTACTTGCATACCGCTCCGTTCCCTATCTCAAGCATGTCTAGAGAAGAGGGCTTAGTGGCAGCCCTGCAAACTCTAGTCCTCGCCTTATTCCAGTGCAAGCTCCAACAAGACAAGAACTTCCTGACAAAGCTTCTGTTTTGTAGCCTCGGAGCCCAGCAGGAGCCAACCCGCCGTTAGATGTCAAGTATCCGTGGTCTATGGTACATGCTTACTATGTTTACATGGGCGGCTTTGCCCTAGATGTATCAGGGGATTCGCAGCCATTTCTCCCAGGTGGCCGTAAGCGGCAAACAGCTCTTCCACCGTCTGATATGGTGGCGTTGCGTTTTCAAGCCGAAGTTCGAACCTGCTATTTCTTCTTTTGCACCGCTTGTTTATGTCCTTGCAAGAGCATACCTGATTGTCGAGTGCTTCGTAGCGCTTTCCAATTCTCCTGTTGGCATTTACGATGTACCCGCATGGTCCAGCTACTTTCCTCATATCTCTTGAGCACGGAATGTGCCCCTCATATTTCCAGTATGAGTTCAATATAAAGCTTCGAGTCGCACAGCGGATTTATTGGGAAGTCAAACTTGGCCCCCAAACAGATGACGGAAACTGTCGATTATTGCGAGAATTATGTGGCATTAGGTGCACTACTCGGTATTTTACGAAGAGCAATGTCTCCGTAAGCTTACACAGCCAGGATATTAGCTGGATCGTGTAATGAGTATCAGGCGAGTCCAGTACCACTGAAATACTTCCAGCACGGAAAGCCGCGCGTTGCTCCTGGCATTCTATCCATGTAATGTTGATATATCTGTGGCATGCTATTGCAGACTCAGCACTGTAACGCCTTCCCTATCCAGTCCGCAGAAGGTCCTTCTTCGGCCCAACACCCACATGAATCCCGGCCACCGAATGAACTCCTGCTCTTTGTACGCCTAGCCCGATCAACTCTGTGAAATCCGTCGCACAATTGTCAAATCTACACCACACACCACTCAGAATCCGAGCGGTTATCCTCTTCGCCCCCTTTCACAGACTCCTGGTTCGCGCCATTCCCATCACACAGTGAGATTATCGTACCAGTAGAAGTCCACAAATCTTTTCTTGGTATCGGGGTCCTGCTGCGCACGTCTTCAAAGTCGCTCTCTACGTCCGTCATAGGTTCATCGCCTTCGGAGACGTCGAATACGTCTTCCTTCGGTCGGCGAACAAACGTGAACCCTTCCGCCTCCGAAGCTGATGTCTCGCTTCCCTCTGTATCAGTCCCAGCACTGTATGCATTCGGCACAACTCGCGGAAGCCCGTGTCGTGGTCGGTGGACGAATGTGTATGTTGGTTCTGATATCCGTTTCCTGCGCATCTTTGCAATGGCGTCCTCTTCCGCGAAGGCCGGGTTATCTGCGAAGAGATCGAAGAGGAAGTCGCCGAGCGCAGCTTGCTCGTTAAGGGCGTTCGAGAAGGGATTTGGTTCGCGCATTGGGAGGTTTACGATGTCCATTGCGCCTACATACAGTCAGCCAACTGTTTGTAGCTCACTTCACCAAGTGTCAAGGGGGTTCAAACGGAGGCAATAGTAGAGCCACGAGCTCCCGGCCAACGTGCAACAGACCAACATGACGTGTTCAGGTTTTCAGAGAGAGTCATTGCTTACCCTCGTCCTCAAAATCTCGAAAGTAGCTCGTCCGGATTAGATCATTGGAAAACGGGCGCAGGTCGTACGCCAGCTGTCTGAAGGCCGGGTTCTTCCCAAGGCTGTGGTACAGGAAACAGGAGACACAATAGTGCAGGATCGACTCTATGAGCGATCGCTGGCCAGAGAGGTGGGCATAGATGAAGCTGATGGCTGAGCAGAGGTCATCCGGAGGACTCGGCCTGCTGCACGATACCTCCGTGTCTTGAAGGATGCTCACGTGAGCCAGAGTCTGCAGTTCGGGAACTTCGAAGATCTCCGCCATGCGCAGGAGCTCTGCGTGTCTGAGAAGAGAACATGGTTCTGATCCAAAGCCACCTTGGTCGTTGTAGTCGCCGAGGTAGAGGAACTGGAGGAAGTGAACGACTAGGCCTCTGGAGCTTGCTTCGATGCTGGCTTGTGAAAGGCCGAAGGGTCGGTCTTCGAAGGAAAAGGCCAGCAAGGGGCATTTCTGGCTGATGATGTCTACATCTAAACCCGTAATAATCGAGGTGCCGACGTCTGGTAGGACGATTATGAGTGAAGCGTTGCCATCAGGAGAGACGTTTAGGAATTGAAGATCGTCCATTGTGGCGTATGGGTCGCTTTGCGAGGAAATGGGAACCGGCCTTTCAACAGCAACCTGACTCGATTGAAAGGCTCGTTCGAAGACGTTGGTTTCAGCCGTCTTGCTGGTGGCTTGTCAGGTCACTGTGAAGGTGTACAGCAGGAGTGATTAAAGACACAGTGACTGAGACAAGACAGAGAGCGGAGAGACGACGAAAAGGTGCGATCGAGCATATTCTTGAAAGCTGCAAAGACGAGGCTGAGAGCTTAAGCATTCTACCTTATGCATGTGTTTAGGCAGATGCGGAGTAAGCATAGCACAAGCCTTGGCTCGAGACCACTATGCTCATTGGTGTAGCCTTACCTTCAATTTCGGTGAGGATCAGATCAATTGGCGGTGTTCAATGGTTTCTAAAGCCTCATTGTGTTCGTTTGTGTAGGTTTAAGAAGCTTCTACTCGAGCAGTCGCTAAGGACGGTGGGCTCTGGGTTAGCTTGTAGCTTGTCAGCCAGCTTTTTGCGTACATTGAGTCCATATCACGGATCTTTTGGATGATCCATCATCCTGTCTAGTCGCTTCGATAATCCACTGAACTATCGGCCACTTTGTTGTTGCGAAATACGCGGCGGAAGTCCTCTATTTAGGTCCTTAGAAGCACGAGCTGCCCCAGACATCACGTGATCACGTTACGGATCGCGGGGCAGCTTTAAGCGGAACCGCGACTGCCCTCGCCCTGCCCCTGTTCCTCCCCGCTGTTGACATGCAAGTCCTCCAACAGATCTCTGGAGCAACATAAGTAGCGACAAGAGTCACGGTCGCCTAGAGCAGCTGGTCCTCCAAAGACAGGTCAATTACAAGAGCTTAAGAAGTTTTGCCCAAAGAAGCAATGGCTTGGTTTTCAATATTGCCAGACAACCTCAGCACCGTCGAGGCATGGGCCGCTCGCATATTCGTAGGTCCCCCAACATGATCTTAGGGAATGCTCGACAACTGATCTGTCCAGATACTACTCGGCATGCTGACCATCGGTCCCTGGGCGCTGTTGATTATCTACGATCTCCTGCTCTACAGCTGGCGATCAGCAACCCACGAAATACCTGTAATCGGTGGACGAGCGCGCGGTAGACAGCGGCCTCGAGCGCCAAGTCTCACAGAACGACCCAGCGGTCACCGTCGAAAATTCAGTCTTGCTGTGCCTGCGTCAATTGGGGAAGAAGACGACTCTGGTCGGTCCGCCAGCGCCTCGGGCAAGGAATCCTCAGGCCACCGAGCTCGACATTCCGATAACGCAGTTTTCGAGGAGTAAGAACGTCTGATTGTGTAATTTTGAATATGGAATTATTCTCTCAGTCTCATTTCTGGCGTGCGCACGCTCCTATGGAACAGGCCGCTAGCCAGGTCATTCAGTTTTCTCATGATGGAGTCGGATCTCCACCAAGCTTTGGAAGAGTCCCTGCGGCAGCGGGTATTACGGGAATCGCCGGTCAACACTGGCCTTGACAAGTGAAGCTCTTAGAGCATCGTAGAGAACTGCAATAAATGAGAAGTTGCAGTACATCTGCAGAAAAAGGCCTTGTATCAGAAGCTCAGACGATTCTCAGACCGTGTTTTCAGTCCCTTCGTGTTGCAGCTTTCCATCTGCGACCGTAAACGTCGCCCACAGATGAATCTCAGCTTTCCCTTACGCAACAACTCGAGCTAGTACTTTAGCAGAGCTAGGAACATCAGAAGGTACTGGAACTCCTGATACATACCTTCCATCCCCAGCTCAATTCATCTTGTCCGTCTTCCTCCTCCGCTTTTACCATCACTCCACTGTGAACAGCTGGAATGGCCGCATTTATGCCTTATGTCCTCGAAACTCGTTACACTGAACTTCCTGTTCGTCAAATCTTCTCATCCAAACACTTCACAGTAATGTATACCCAATGGTCACCTTGCTTCCACTTGTTGATCGCAACGTTGAGAGGTACTCCCTAGCGCCTATTCATAACGAACTCAGCGTCTGCCTTCCGAGCTTTCCCCAGCACCCGCGAGAAGTCGGGCTCAACAGGATCGTGGTGTTTCCAGTCAACGTTGTAGATATATCGCGCCACCGTTACGCTGTGTTTATTCAAAAGTCTTCACTGCTCTGGTTTTACTCGCTTTTGTATGCTTGGAGCCTGTTAGCCCTGTCGTTTCATGCATTCCGACCTCGCTCAAAGATAAGTTCGCGCTTGGCCAGAAAAGGAAGTCCGATCCGGTTGATGCATGATGCCGCACCTCCTCTTGGCCGATGCAAGCCGACTCAACCTCTGTATCTCTGTGGAAAGATGGGTTGCTCCAAGTCTGGATGTCTCAAAACAGTGGAAACTTACAAGCTGTTGTCGCTCATTCCAGATCTGTTGGTTCGAGACGAGGCAAAGATTCTTGTTCTTCTCCAGTCATGACTCACTCAATGTGGACACTGCCTGCTCTACTATTATGTGTTGCCGCTATCGTGTGGTTTATTGACATAAGGTTTTTGCGGCACAAGGTATGGCCATGCCCTTGACGGTATCAACTTTAAGATGGTTGGACAATAGATGAATGCTTTCTGCAAATTCAGCGCATATTCGTTGCGTTTATCGACATTACCCTTCTAATCAGTGCCACAGTCATACAAGCCGACAACTAAACAAGACTCGATAAGAAAGGACGAAACGACCAGTACACTCGATGCGTACAGCAACATCACGCCATTAGCAGATTTCGAATGGCGGGACACTGAACCGATCAAACTGCGGCCATTCAAACCAAAGTACCATCTTACCATGGGTACAAACGCTTTCTAAGTTGATCTCCAGCCGATACAAATTCTGACGGCTGTCTAGCACTGGAGAACATAACTTTGTCCGATCTCATTGAGATGGATCGTACCTACGTCGAGCGTATCCAACTCCGGCGCAGGATCCTTAGAGATCATGAGAGAGACACGGTGGCTGCCAACCCGATCATCAAGCCAGCTGTCAACGAGTTGTACACCTGGATGATGGGCACCTACCTCCCACGCCGCTTCTCCCGAATCTACAAACTCACTCGCGCGGCAGGGTCTCTTTACCCAGTTCTGTTCAACACGGCCACCAACGAAACTCTGTCTATCACGCCTCCTGCAAATCCCGTCGAAGGTCTCAAGATCCTCGGAGGCAACATCGACAGCGAGTTCCTCCTCTTGCTCCCAACAGCCGAAGAGGGCAAGTACAGGCTCGAAGGCTTCGTGACGTGCTTCCCCTCCGGCTTCAACACGCGCCTAAAACTAGGTCTTAATCTCGCCGGCATCCACGGACCGGTTCCCGGCTATGGGGCCAAACTCGAAAAGAGCATGGATAGGTTCTTCGCAGCGCTGCCGGTGGGTAAAATCGTCAAGCGGGCGAACTGGTCCATCACTACCAACCGCGACCTCTTTGCTCTCAGTGGGAACCACGGGTACGAGAGCGAGGCCGATGGTGTTTCGGAACGGGAAGACGAGGAAGTGGACGTGGAGCAATGTGTAGTTAGGTGCGAGAGGCAGACGCTGCATAGGTTGCCGGAGAGCAAGGCGTTGGTATTTGCTTTTAAGACTTACCAGTATCCGCTCAGTCAGATCAAGGAGGAGGGCAGTGCGGAGGATTTGTGTGCTGCGATAGATGGGCTCGCGAAAGGTTCCGTACCGAAGATGAGTTTCTACAAGCGGCAGGTTGTGTGGGGTGAGCCGGTTAAGGCGTATTTGAGGGGCTAAGTGGGTAGTTATTGGTGTGGGTGACTATCTTTATGCGGCTTCGAGGCCGAGGAGCGTTGGGGTGCGGCAGGTTTGTAGATTGACTGCCGAATATCATGCGCGAAAGGCGCTTCCGTGTGAGTGTTCCCCAACATTTCAGGGTCCCATAGAGGCGCGATCTGAGGTGGAAAGTTCCATCATGGATGGGACGAAGAACTCCCGGTCTCCCATAGCTTAACTGCTAGAACATCTGACATGTCGTAGACATAACTTCTTCTCAAAGCTTACTTTGATGCGACCACAGATAGACGCAAAACTAGGACTCTCCAAGGATTTTACTTTGACAGTCGTTGTACGGAAACTCTTCCACTTCTAAAGAGGGCAATGGCAGACCTGTCGTAGAACGCCTTTCCCAATCATCGCCGTCAGTATAGCGATGCGACTGACAACGGCAACGATCATCACAGCATTAACAACTGCAAAAGCGTGGGGACGCTAGCGAGCTAGACAATTGATGTGTTCTACTTTATGAATGCGGGGAAGCAATAAACAATATTGAATTCCTGTCCTTCAAGCGATCAATTGATTGCTTTGACGTCTTGGACCCAGAGTTCTAAACCGTTAGTGCTGCGGGGTGACACAAAAGGATCGACTAATAGCACAACCTCTGCCGCACCGCGGCCTGGTGGCTCGAAGAGCGGCACGGTATGAGGTTGCCGACATAGCATGATAACGACCCCAGGATTCGTTCAAAGGAGGTGTCTCGTTCTGTCTACATCCAAGAGAACAGTTGACGCACCTTGGAATGCTCGATGAGGGGCACCTGTGGAACCTGCGTGGGGACGGTTCGGGAATTTTCTCCGGCTTGCCATTTTTAGGGCTGTCGAACGCAAGGGCCCGAAGATGGCGTGCAGCTGTCAGGGTTGCAGGAAAAAGTGGTAAAATTGCCCAATGAAGAATGACAGCTTTCCCGCAGGGCGGCGTCATCAGCGAAAAGGGTTCGACGCGGGCCACATCAGCGCCAATGGGAGTTTCCGCCGCCTATCCCAACAGTTATCCGTTTCCACTGCCCCAGGTGCTTTTTCGATAGCACATATGTAGAACACATTATTTCAGAGCTGCACGACAGGCTTTCACTGCTGTGCTTCCAACTCGATTCGTGCTTCACTTCTCTGTCGTTTCTTCTTACCTTTTTTAATGGCCCATCGGTGATTCCTATCACGCGACCTTTGTTCCACCGCATACGACTTGTATTCAGTATCATCTTCTTCCTTGGAGCACAATCAAAAAGCTTCACTATGGCCTCTTCTTCCTCTGCCTGGCAGCTGCTGCCACGGCAAGACTCCGACAGTACTGGAGCGTTTCTAGAGCTCATTAGTGATCCATTCCAATCTCAGGTATGGCGTCCAGGCCTGCTTGACTTGGGGACAGCTAACAATTCTAGATACAACAAACAGCTTTCTTGTCATCTTTGGGCACCTCTCTCCTCTTCACTCTCGCCGTCGCTCTCGTTTTCTGCCTCCTCCGCCCATACAACACCGTCGTCTACGCACCGAGGTCAAGACATGCGGACGAGAAACACGCCCCTCCACCCGTGGGCAAGGGTCTCTTTGCATGGATTACACCAGTCCGGCAGACGAACGAGCAACAACTTGTCGAAAAAGTCGGACTCGATGCCGCCATCTTCTTGCGCTTCACCAGGATGTGCCGCAACATCTTCCTCGCCCTCTCCGTTCTCGGCTGCGGAATACTCATACCTGTGAACGTTCTGGGTGGGAGGTCGTTTCGAAACAACAACAGTGGAATATCTGCCTTCATGACTATGACACCGCAGTTCATGTGGGGGAACATCTTTTGGGCATTTGTCATCTGCTCGTATCTGTTCACTATCGTCATCTGCTACTTCCTGTGGCACAACTACCGGGCCGTTGTACGACTTCGACGAGACTACTTCAATAGCCCCGAATACCAGGCTAGCCTGCACGCACGGACGTTGATGCTTACAGACATCCCGAAGTCGTTGAGGACGGACGAAGGCATTGTCAAGATCATCGATGATGTCAAGCCAACCGCGGAGGTTCCTCGCGCTGCAATTGCTCGCAACGCAAAGGATCTTCCCGAGCTCGTCGAAGAACATGAGGAGGCCGTCAAAGAGCTCGAAAGACATCTCGCAAAATATCTCCGCAACCCGAACAAGCTGCCTGCTAAGAGGCCGACCTGCAAAGCTTCGAAGAATGACGCATCGTACAAGAAGGGAGAGACGGTCGACGCGATTGACTACCTCACAGATCGCATCCGGGAGCTTGAAGCCCAGATCCGAGAAGCCCGCGAATCCGTCGATAAGCGTAATGCTATGCCGTACGGCTTCGCAAGCTACGAGTCGATTGATACTGCTCACAGCGTCGCGCATGCTAGCAAGCATAAGCATCCCGAAGGCAGCACTATTCGACTTGCCCCAAAGCCAAATGATCTGATCTGGAGGAACCTACCACTCAGCAGAAGTACGCGTCGCTGGAAGTCGGTTTACACTAACGGTTGGGTTGCGGTGCTTACCGCGCTCTGGATTGTTCCCAACGCATTGATCGCCATCTTCTTGACCAATCTATCGAACATTGGCAAAGTGTGGCCAGCTTTCCAAACGGAGCTCAACCGCAATCCTACACTTTGGGCCATCATTCAGGGTATCGCATCCCCAGCTATCACATCAGCCTTCTACTTTTACTTACCCGCCATATTCCGCCGATTATCCATCAGAGCCGGTGATTTGACTAAGACCTCTAGAGAAAGAAACGTCACGCACAAGCTGTTTCTGTTCTTTCTTGTCAATAACTTGATCGCATTTTCTATCTTCAGTGCTATCTTTGGCTACGTCTCGAATGTGATCCAAGCCAAAGAGAACAATAGCGGTACCTGGGACGCACTTCAGAACGGACACATCTTCACCCAGCTCATGGTTGCTTTCTGCAACGTTTCTCCCTTCTGGGTCACTTGGCTCCTGCAGCGCAATCTAGGTGCTGCCGTTGACTTGTCGCAATTGTTCAACTTGGCTTGGGGTTCTTTCTCGCGCAAGTTCTTGAGTCCTACTCCTCGGCAGTTGATCGAGCTCAGTGCTCCCCAGCCGTTCGACTACGCGGGTTATTATAACTACTTCCTTTTTTACGCCTCAGTCGCGCTCGTGTTCGCATCGTACCAGCCGCTCGTCCTTCCAGTTGCAGCGCTCTACTTTTACCTGGATGGCTGGCTGAAGAAGTACCTCCTTCTTTATGTCTTCATCACCAAATACGAGTCCGGCGGCATGTTCTGGCGGCTGATCTTCAACCGCTTCCTCATCGCGACTCTCCTCGGCAACATCCTCACCGCACTTCTCATCTACGCCCAAGGCTACAGCTGGACGATGCTCGGCTGCATGCTTCCCCTCGCCGTCATCCTGGGGGGCTTTAAATGGTACTGTATGAAAACCTTTGACGACGCGATCCACTTCTACAGCACCGGCACCAAGGACCCGGAGGACGTCGCGCGCATCGACAAGACGGCCCGCAAGGGCGACCGCGTCGCCGTTCGCTTCGGGGACCCGGTGCTGTATAAGCCACTCATCACGCCGATGGTGCACGCTAAAGCAAGACACCTCCTCGGCGAAATCTACCGCGGCCGTCTGAGCTCAGAAGCGCCTATCAACAACCACGCTACAGCCTACAGCGATACCTTCAGCCTGCACGACATGAGCGCCACGCAGCCCGGCAAGGCGGAGCCGCCGTCCGCGCCCTTCGAGATCGTCGCGGAGGCCGATTTAGATTTCGAAAACTACAAGAACCGCCCCGAGTTCAAAGAGGAATTTGGTGGCGACGGCGAATGTACGGCCGCCCCTCTGATATCGTGCGCCCCGGCACACCAGGTAGCGTCATGACTGGCGGCATGGTCCGTAGCGGCTCAAGGGACTCCGAGAGGACGTATACGGCAGAAGGCGAGGCGGGGCCCGGCACGAGCTATCCGAAGGGTTACCATCAGACGCCGTATATGCGGACTGAGAGCCCGGCGGGGAGCTATAGGTCTGCGGATGTTGGTGATCAAAGCAGGCTTGTTGGGGGCGCGTCGCCGATGGGCGTGGCGAATCCGGGATGGGCATCTGCGGCTATGGTGGGATCTGGGTATAGTCAGGTTGGTGTGGGGACGCCGGATGAGGACACGAGTTATGATTATTTTAGACGGGGAGGCAGTTGTGAGCAGAGGCATTTTGCTACTTCGACTTGTTTGATGAGTTGGCCATGATTGGATTTGTTTGAATAGCTTTCCGAGCGCTTCTCTGCTGTTGGCGTGCATTGGGAAGGCGTTAGATCTGACGAGCATTTTGGCCGGTCGACTGTTCTCTGTACAACATCACGGCATCAGAAGAGATATTTGTGGACTCTAAATGACGTCTCGTAAGCACGCTTTCTCACACCGTTAACTGTCCCTCCAACCAAGGTACCTGGCGTTTCATCCAGCAGTGGAGCGGCGCTAGACCACGAAGGGTGACGGAGGCGATCCCAGATCCAGGGTCCACGAACTTCGCCACCAGGGGATCGCAACGTCTATGATCCACACTGCGGTATGGAAGGGGTAAGGCATTCTCCAGGACGCCCAATTCAGAAGGTGGATTTGGGGGTACAAGCACGCCATTCGGGGTACGTAGGGGTATTTACGTCATTTGCGTAATCAACTGTTGCTTTCTGGTCAGTTTCCGGGCACAGAATTGGGAAGAACACAGCGTGCATAGTACGCTTGTCTAAAATCTAGATCAAACATTTACTCAAAGGCACGATGCAAACCCGAACTTCACTGCTTCGATCTATTTCAGGTCTTGTTGCGTGACTGCCTTGCTCTAACAACTCAGCCTCAATATCACGAAGCACTACCAGATCAGAAATCGTTCGAATTTAGTTACGTGATAAGGCACATGTAAGATGGGCCAGCGCAACTCGAAGCATGTCCGCGCCAACAGCAATGCCGCTGCTCCAGCCGTCGACGCGCTTCCAGCGCTCGAGCGAGTCCCCGCTCGCGACCTTCACCCTGCCGCGCCTTCGAAGCGCAAGAGACTCTCCTGGCCGTCCTCATTCAGGCGAAAAAGAAGTCAGCGGAGACATCTGGTCGTGCCGACTCAGCAGAAGCTCATGCTACACCCAACGCGGACACCGCTACTGATTCCAGCTCCCAGTCGTTTTACTCGGAATCTTCGGATCCCACCCACTATACATCCTCAACAATATACATGCCGGAGCCGAGGCCTCGTGTCCAAGATCGCCTACCCCGAAAAGTAGCGCGATCAGCTGGGCAGGCAAGCAGGCGCATCTTCGTGGGTGATTTGGACGCGTCTGATGCCGATGATGAGAACGATGACGGCTCCGAGCATGTCAATCGCCGGCGAGCGAGCGCCGTGAGCAGGTCACGAGACGCGTCTCCGTTGCCGCTTGACAT
Source organism: Coniosporium tulheliwenetii (assembly GCA_030247845.1). Classification (NCBI taxonomy): domain Eukaryota; kingdom Fungi; phylum Ascomycota; class Dothideomycetes; genus Coniosporium; species Coniosporium tulheliwenetii. The sequence goes on along the minus strand of JAPDRP010000001.1, from coordinate 1,188,488 downwards.
ATCACCGGGTCATCCGTTCGACCCATGGACCACTGGGGGTCCGTCAAGCGCTGACATTAGTTCCCCGTTGCGGACTTTAGCCAACACGCTAGGGAAGTCCGGCCGAGACGTCCGACGTAACAGCCGGCTGGTGGAAGAGCGGCCACGCGCATCAAGCTCGAAGATTGTCTTCTACGATGGACTAGCGCGGAAGCGGGAGCGAGACCTTGGGATGCCTTGGCCAGAGACGAAGCTGCTACCAAGAGCTATTGTTGATAATGTACGACGGCCCTCTGATGATGACATAGGCCTCCAAGGTCTCGGATTGCAGACCGCTGCAGGTGGTTCGAAGAATCCGCAGATCGCGGCCCTATCCGAGCCGGACCCACGATCTCTCATGATCGACGAGCAGCTGAAGCGGGCCGGGTACAACCCCGACCTACTGCTAGCACAACGCCTGCAAAAGGAAGTAGAAGAGAAGGCTAAGAAGGAGATAGAAGACGACAAGGCGTTAGCACTGCAATTGCAGCAGGAAGAGGAGGAGCAGCGGCTACAAGCAAGTCACTCCAAGACTCGCTCCTGCATGATCTGCACCGACTCACTTCCTCCGCTCGAGTTCCCCGCGGGTCCTCCCACCGCAACGTGCAGCCACGCCGTCAGCGCTTGCCAAAGCTGTCTCTCGCAGTGGATCTCCTCCGAGATGGATGCGAAAGGCTGGGAGCGTATCGGATGCCCGGAGTGCCACGAGCAGCTGGGCTACGCCGACATCAGGCGCGGTGCCAGTGCCGAAGACTTCAAGAAGTACGACCGCTTCGCTGCCCTCTCTGTGCTCGCCACCGATCCGAGATTCAGGTGGTGCGTTGCTCCTGGCTGCACCTCCGGCCAGATTCACGAAGAGCAGGGCGGTAACTTCTTCAAGTGCGCCGGCTGCGGCTACGAGCATTGTGTGAGACATGAGATTGAATGGCACGAAGGCGAATCGTGCTTTCTGTACGACTATCGCAAGAGTGGACTTCAGGATCGCGATCGACATCGCGCGGCAAACGAAGCAGCTAGTCAAGCCCTGATGCAGCAGACGACGAAGAAGTGTCCGGGTGTGAACTGCGGCTGGAGGATTGAGAAGAATGAAGGATGTGATCACATGACGTGTGAGTATTACGGTTCCAATTTGAATTCCACGCAGATGCAGGAGGGACTTGCCGCTGACTTAGTGGTCGATAGGCCGGAAATGCGGGCAGGAATTTTGCTGGAAATGTCTCGTACCGTATAGCAGGACCCTAGCTGAGGGGAATGCCGCCCATAGTCCATCGTGCGTGTTTCACACCAACAATGTTGGAAGATTAGGACCTGCTTACCCACACTGAAGCGTGCCATGAATGAGTGGATAACACCGAGCCGAGCAACGTGGGCTGATAGGCTCACATACCTAGCCGATGCGCCTGATTAACATAGGGTGTTCCAGTGTCCGGCGCAATAGCTGAGAGCTCGGTAGCACAAAGCTGTCAAGACATTTGTTGAAAAGATTGCGAGTAGGTTCGGGTAACGTGGAAACGCTAAACAGCAAGGTCTTGCATAGACTAGAGCGGCACAGGAACACAACGTCAGGCCAAATTCTGGGGCCATGAGATAACCAGAGACTGAAAGGCCGCCGGACTTTGGAACTTCTAGTGCGTTCTACGCCCGCTATGTTACCTAGCACCCATTTGTACGGACCACACAGAGACCGAAGTAGAGTTTCTGTAGCGATTGCTTTAAACGGATGTACGAAAATTCTCAAATTGAGGTTGGCAAGTGCCGCACTTGCTAATCATAGGATGTTGTATACTTGTATTTACCATCGAACGAGGAAGCTATGCTTCTCTTTCTTGCGTCTCTCCGTTCATAACTGTAGGCGATAAGTGCGGTCTACCTGCAGGCGAAAGCTGCCGTCAGGGTGGAGATAGCCATAGCTTTACGTTTCAATCAACTCGAGAATCTGGTTGGCCTGCCGTATCCTCAAATAACGGGTAAAAAATGGTATCGTCGCTTTTCTGCTGCTGCAAACTGCCGAGCTCGCGGGCAATGTCTTCGTCCTGAATGCCCATGTTCCGGAGAGTCAGTCTAGCCCAATCAACGAGCTCCCGCCTATCCTCCTTGAATGTGTGCAATTGCGTCTGTTGTAGCTCTTCTTGCTGTTCTTGGATTGCCTTTCGAATGATGATCCGGATAGTAGCAAGGTTTGGAGTCACACGGCCACGGAAAGCTATGTCGAGGTCGGGAAGGTCATCGAGCTTGATGTCTGGAAGGCTGTTCATAAAGGCACTGGCTTTGAGAGGTCGATATTTAGGCAATCTCGGAATACCGCCGGGATGACGAGGGCTTCGCGGCAGACCCTCCGCGAGGTCTTCGCACCAGATATCCCACACACGTTTGCCCTGGATGCTGCCGTAGGCATCTACTACGCCTTCCAACAGAGTGTTGAAGCACGGCGTGGGTAGACGCAACGGCTGCACCCCACTTCGGGAGAAAAGCGACGTGCAATACTGGGCCCAAGACGAATTGACGCTTGAAAGAACACCCAAGAGACCATTTAGTTCGAGGTATGTTCCTTGACCGGTGTGCCCATACAGCCCTTGTAGCAGAGCTCGGAAAATTCTCTTGGCTTGGTTGAAGGAATCCTCATTCTCAGGCTGACCTTCAACAAGGACTTCATGGCGCAATAGTTCTCTCGCCAAAACGGCAACAGTTTGGGTGCCCCAGCCGTGGGCCCGGTCGCCCAGATACTTGAGGATGTTGTCGACTGAGTCCCACCTCCTGTTCTCGATCTGGCTGTTGATAAACGCTACCAAAATCTCGTCAGGAAGGCGTGGACCGCCTCTTTTGGACCTCACGCTCTGTACTTCAATAATCTTGGCCAACAGAGCTTTGTCCTGGGTCGCGGTTCCGAAGCGTATGATCGCAGGTGCCAACAGACGATCGCTGTACAGGCTCGGTGGGATGATAGGTCCATCAATATCTTCGGAGTAGAGCAACCACCTCCCGAAATCGTAAGCTTTGGAACGTGTGCTGAGGTCAAGCAAAGCGCCCAGGATGGCAGACGGAACTTGGGGATAAAAGCTTGGATAGTCTATCCCAGAGACGTTACTGTCGAAGATGCCGCTCTCATCGGCGCTTTGATCGGTCTGGCCCCTCATACGTCTGAAAAACTCCTCAAGTGACCTTCTCTTGTTGGCATCTGTCAATGACTGCAGCTGTTCGAAGGCTTTCAAGGCCCCTGCTGTATTTTCCATTCGGGCATAGGCTCGTATTGCTCGATGCAAAAGGCCAAGTGCCGCTGCAGATCCGTCTAGGACATAGCTTGATGGGTCTTGAGATTCCATGTTATTTACAGGTGCATTAGCAAAATCGAGCTCTGCGCCGAACGGTTGCACCAGGTGCAGAATGTCGAGTAGCAGATCGGGATCCTTTTCAGCGTTGATGCCTTCAGACTCAAGGAATCGGACGACTACGGCGTCCCAGGACGTACCACCGAGGCCTAGGTTTGCGCGGTCCAGCAATACTTTAAGTGCGTTAACGTGCTTCAGGATAGCCCTCGGTTCTTCTCCTCTGGCACCTACACCAACCCTGATCTGGTTCGTGAGACCGTCGACAAAGGCTGCCACCACCTCGCTACTGATCGTTCTTTCCACGCGTAATCGGTTCTGTTGATGCTCTTGTGTCCTTGTATCGACTCCGATCAAGGGTCGCAGTAGATTCCAATCAACTTTGCCCTTCTGAGACTCGTGATTCTCTGAAGACCGGAGTACATCTTGCCAGCAGATCAGAGACCATTTGCTACTACCCTCGTACCTGCCCATCCTCTCAAGTATGGCGGCGCCGTCAAGCATCCACGGTCCATGCAGACATGACCATAACACAAGCTCAAGCCAGACCTCCGGGCCTAGCTCATCAATAGCCACTTTGTACCGAGCCCCAGGAAAGTCGCGCCCTACGTAATCATAGCTTGTCCCTATGTTCTTCGCCTTGGATGCCACAGTCGCCTGGTGTGCTCTCCATGCAGCCTCAGTCAAAGACGTCAAGATTCTAGAGGACAGCAAGTGGAGTGTGGGAGGCTGTTGCAGAGCAGATGAATCCTGTGCAGGTGTGTAATTGTAGACTGACTCGGGAACAACGCCACTATGATGAAGGAACGCAATTATCTCTAGGACATGCGGCATGATCGGGCCAGTCTCCGTCCTGGATCGATCTGCAGCGGTAAGAATCATGTTGCCCAGACTTCGCCATATCTGGCCAACCGCTTCAGAGCGAACATGCAAGCGCGTGTTGGCCAGCGTCGGGGCGCTTGCGGTCAGTTGCTCAAGTGATTGCCCGGAACTCTTGCGTAGTGTCCAGGCATTACCGCGCTGCGGTTCCTCTGTGAAATCCTCGAAAGGCATGAAATTACTTAGGGTGGTTTCTCCGTACGGTTGAACTAGGTCTGACGAACTTCTGGTGGATGCTGGTAGCTCTACCAGGCTCTTGATAATCCACATTACAGCTGTCCAGCGCCCCTGCTCAACGCCCAGGCACGCCAATACGTCAACTCGCTCATGGAGTGAGGCATGTGTTAACAATCTCGAGATTTCTCTTGCCGGAGTTTTAATCCCTTCATCGGGATTCCCCGTACCTGATGCCCTCAGATGAGGGGGCAGCGCTTGCTCGATAGCCGCGATCCAGGAGAGGGGATCATTCCGCGATTCGCGAGGAGGCGGCGAAAGTTTGAAGGGACCATCATCTTTCGAGACATTCATGTTGTAGAGGCGTGACGCCTCTTTGTGCTGCGCATGTCTTGGGCGACACGTAGTTATGCTTCGGGGGCATTGCCGCCACGCAGCTGGAGTGAGGACATCTGTGGCGGCAAATTGGCCTGCTGATGATTTGGCCGCTTTCCGAGACGTCTGGCGGAAGACTGTCTGGCGGCGAATGAACATTGACTCTCACCGAAGACGCGATTAAACGATCTGATACAGCATGTGCAAGTGTCCGGCCATGCTGGTGGTTCTGGAGGCAAACAACACGCACGTGATACCCACATGATGTCCCGTGCACGCGTTGGCTTTCCGACGCGACGGGTGCCTGAACGTCAACCCAGTATCTATTTGTTTCGACGACCTCCCTTCATCTTCTCCCATCTTCTTCAATTCCATTTCCTTCGCACCTCGCAGCAGTTAAAAAATCCTCAGCTGTCTAGAGAACGCGGTAGGTAGGAATCTATTTATCGGAAACTCCGCGCTCCACGTAAGTTCAATCGTCTTTTCGCCAAGATCTCACTGGCTGACAGCTCTCTGTAGCCGTATACAGAAAACAGCAAGCAACCATGCCTACGGCATACCGCATCGGTAAGTTTGACGCTCTTTTATCATGCATGTCATTGGATCGTGACCGTTCTGTGAGCTCGAACTCCTTGCGGTCTGATAACTGACAGCTTTCCTTCAGAGCTATCGCCCAACAACCGGGCTGGCTGCAAGGATACCGAATGCAAGAACAATGGTGTCAAGATTCTGAAGGGTGAATGCCGCCTCGCCACTCTCATCGAGATTCAGGAGAAGCAGTCGTGGGCATACAAGCATTGGTATGCCTCCGTAGAACCAGTGACTTCAAACACCGGGCTTATCTCTTTCAGGAGCTGTGTTTCGCCTAAAGTCATCTCCAACATGCAAGTCCACTGTCAGGGAGATCTAAGCCTAATCGAAGGCTACGAAGAGATGCCCGACGAGTGGCAGGACAAGATCGCGAGGGCCCTTGAACAAGGCCATATTGATGATGAAGACTATAAGGGGGTAAGTGACTGTAGCTACACCCTATGACTTTTTGCTAAGCTAGCTAGGACCCCCAATACAATCGACCTGGAGCGAAGAAGCCCCGTACGCCAAAGGCCAAGAAGACCAAGGTATGTACTTCTTTCGTCCTGGACGCTTCGCACTATTCGCGACTGCTTACCATTGCTCAATTTCCTTACTCGAGGAGAAATTGGCTTGAGACTTCGTTTTCGAAGGACGAAGATCTCCTTAGGCTGTGAGCTGCGTTGACGTATTGTAGGATGAAGACAATGATGATAACGAAGCCGGTGAAGATGGACCCGAGAGCCCCACCAAACCGGCGCCGAAGAAGCGCGGCAGGCCGAAAGCTGAGCCTACAGACGAAGAGGCTGAGGCACCTGCGCCGAAGAAGTCCAGAGGCAGACCCAAGAAGGCAGCTGCCGAAGACGCCGAAGACGAAGAGGAGAAGCCCAAGCCGAAGCGGGCATCTAGAGCCAAGAAATCCAAGGCTTCTCAGGCTGACGTAGCGGACGAAGAAGAGGACGAAGCTGCAGACGAACCTGAGCCACCAAAGGCCAAGCGCGGTCGCAAGAAGAAGGATGCGGAAGACGCCAATGGTGACGAAGACAAGGCTCCCGCTCCGAAGGCGAAGGGCAAGAAGACCACTGGCGCTGCCTCCGCCAGCAATGGTGCCAAGGCCTCAAAGGAGATGCCGGAAGGAGCTCCTGACGCCCTTGACGGTCTCACATTTGTCGTTACCGGTGTCATCGACAGCTATACCAGGAAGGAGGCCGAAGCGGTTATCAAGCAGTTCGGCGGTAAAACCGCTTCAGGAATCTCCAAGAAGGTAGATTACATCGTGCTAGGCACAGACGCTGGTCCCAAGAAGCTCGAGATGATCGCAAAGGACAACCTCTCAACTCTCGACTGGGACGGCCTGCTTCAGCTCATCAAGGACCATTCCTGAAGCGAGTCTCATTCTCCTCCACTGGCATTCCGACAGGCTTGAAGGCTGTGCCTTGCGGTCGCGACTCCACCTTCGGCCGCTATGGCAGTGAGGATACTTGCGCTTCAACTCCTTGCGGGCTTCGGATGATTTGCTTTCTGTCCAACCTTGTCAACGGCGTGGAGGCTAGGCCATGCTCAAATTTGTGCTCATGCTTGCATTTGCTCTCCCTCTGATCGGCTTTGCACTTCATTTTCATTGCAAGCCCTATAGATACCCAGCTATCTGCTCCCTTCGGGCGCTTCTGCTTGTACTTTAGCGGGCTTGGTAGCGGAGCTGAGATGTTTGCTCTGTGCTTCCCATTCGACAAAACGAATTGACACCAGATTGTATCTCACATCAAGTTACTCAAGTGAGGATAATCGAATGTGATCCTCGCATGATACTAGTGTAATCCCTTGGCGTGACTCTCCCTCGCTGGTTGGGGCGGTAGCTGGGGCCTGTATGTCGTCTGAATATGCAGCAGGGAACGTCTCCAGCCCATCACAAAAAGGCACCTGCAATGCCCTGCAAGAGGAATCCGGGCCGTGCGTGGAGATACGCACCCTTCACAATCGACAGGTGAGATGCAAGATCCATATGGAGATCTGGGAGGACGGGAGGCTGGCGTTGGTTATGATCCGTGCCTGGGCTAGCTGCATCAGATCGGTCTTGACGTTTGAGGCGTTCGCTTCCAGCAACATTGAACTTGGAGCAGAGATCCTACCAAGTAAAATTCCATGCAAGTTGTGTCTACTTTGGAATTGCTCAATGAGGATACCATGGCCGGTTTGCACCCGCTCCAACAAGTCTCATGAGTAGAGAAAGTTTCACAAGACTCGGTCGTTGAACCCGTTAATGGGGATATGTTGCAAGGCTGATCAGATCTCACCTGTTCCTGCTGATCCTTTCTTGGACGGTTCTGTCATGATGCTACTTTTCTACTTTCATCGTTAGCCGTCAGTCTTGCGAGTGCAGCCGTTGACGGCGCCCCTGCAGAATGCCGACTGAATCTCACAACACATGACGCTACGATCGAAGGATGGCTGCATTGTCCGCGATCAACACGCCCGTTTGCATCTCTCTGCACTTCACTTCACTTGCCCTGGCAACAGCCCGACGACAGGAGTGACATCAGACTAAGGGTTCACTTCACTCTCACTGGAAGTGACGTACTGATGCCGTCGAGCTCAATATAAGAACCTCTTCGGCAGTCGTTCCTTTGACCTTTCACAACCATCAAAGTCACATTAAATCTTTCAATCCCAAGTCAAGAACCAACAAACAAAGATCCAGACCACGATCCACTCTCGACAACCATCACCATGAACGCCGACGATAAGTACGAGCAGCAGAACGACGCCACCGGCGGTGACATCCCATCCGGCGACATCGCAGACAACGACTACGCGAGCCGCACCGGCCAGTCTGAGATTCCCGTTCAGAAGGACGATGCTCCGATCGAAGACCCCATCGACCCAGCCACGGCCGATACCGATGAGCAGTTGGGTATGCTAACCTGAGCACGATGTTCATGAAGGATCTGTCTGACGATGAAGTAGCCCAGGATGACAAGGAGGCCATCGATCAGAGCAACATCGTCGAAGGCCGTACCCGTGGCGCCACTAAGCCGGCTGGTACCTACCAGGAGCCTGGCGATGAGGAGGTACGTTTGGCCCGACACTCTCAAAGGTGTTACAACGTTACTGACTCCTTGCTTAAGGGACTTCCTGGCCCAGATGATGGCACCTCCAATGTCCGTTAGGGGCGCTGAAGCCGCACGATCGTAGTAGCATCGCCCTTGATACCCCAGTTGGATGCTTACGATCCGGGATGAACACGGGCCGTTTGGATGGATGGATGACTCGGGCTTAATGGAGGAAACACTGGATGGTTTGGACAGCCATGGCTTTGCTAGCACTAGATGCGATAATGCAATAAACAAATGATCCTAGAACCTTCTCGTCGTGACGTGTTTTTGGATGTCCGTATGTGAGACAAAATAACACTATCCACTAACCACGCAGTTCCGGACTACCTTATGCCATACCGCTAGTTACAACGGAGATGGAACGTAGTCCTAATTACAAGGCCGTTTATGGTCATCAAAGCTCCGAAGCCCTTCATTATCCTGAAGTCGCGGCTGCTGAACTCCTGCTGAAGATGAATAGAACACCCCAGCGTTCGGATGAAGAGTAAGTGTAAATAATCCGCCGTCTATGGGAAATGAAAGTACAGACGTGATGGCCGTTGTCGACAACTCAGCACTGGACCTAGAGGATGAACGTTCTCCCGCCACGTGACTTGCCATCCAGTGCCAGGATCCATTGCCGATGCCGAAGAGCTTCACTCCGCAAACACTTCCCGAAGCCATGCCCGCCACGGAGCTGGTCTCCTCGCTCGGAATTGGCAGTCTCTGTCCGCTTTTTGATTCCTCTTTAAGCAGCAGCTTGAGACCCTCGCACGTCGCGTAGTGAACGGATTTCTGTGCTTAATAGCTTTTCATTTACGTCGTAGCTACCGGCAAGCGGCTTTCGCCAGTAATATTAGTATCTGGAGCAGCAGCCATGGCAGGCTTCATCCAAAAAGGCGCAAAGAACATCCTCCAAAAGAACTCCCACGACGTCGTCTTCCTCTCCGCCCTACGAACACCTGTAACCCGCGCAAAGAAAGGTGGTCTGAAAGATGCCTATGATCACGAAATGCTCGCTGCCGTACGCCGCCACCACCAGCTCCATCCCTTCCCATTTCCACTAAGCCTATCCGCTAAGACACAAAGCAGGTCCTCAAAGCCACCCTAACCCAAAATCCGAACCTTGACCCCGCCGCAGTCCAAGACGTCCAAATCGGGACCGTCCTCGCCGAGCTCGGCGGTCACAAAGCCGGCCGCATGGCGATGAACCACGTTGGCTATCCCAGCACCACTTCCTTCCAAACCGTAAATCGAGCATGCGCTTCAGGCCTAGCAGCTATAACCGGCATAGCGCACAGCATCGCCGTCGGCAGCATCGACGTCGGCATCGGCGGGGGCATGGAAAGCATGACGCGGAACTACGACACCAGGGCTATCCCGAGGGTGCTGTGGCCCGCGCTAAAGGAGAGCCCGGTCAAAGACGCTCGGGACTGTATCATGAACATGGGGATGACGAGCGAGAATGTGGCGGAGCGGTATGGGGTTGGGAGGAAAGAGCAGGACGAGTTCGCGGCGCGGTCGCAGCAGAAGGCGGCGAAGGCGCAGAAGGAGGGGCTGTTTGATAAGGAGATCGTGCCGGTTACTACAAGATGGAGGCCGACTCCGGAGGTCCCGGAGAATGAGGAGGAGATTACGGTTACGAAGGATGATGGGATTAGGCCCGGTACGACGGTCGAGAAGCTGAGCTCGATGAAGCCGGCTTTCAAGCCGGATGGAAGCAGCACGGCGGGGAACAGCTCGCAGGTGTCGGACGGTGCGGCTGCGGCGCTTATGATGAGGAGAAGCACGGCGCAGGCGCTAGGTCTTTCCGGCTCGATCATCGGCAAGTGGGCGGGCTCGCAGGTCGTGGGCTGCAAGCCGGATGAGATGGGTATCGGGCCTGCGATAGCGATACCGAAGCTGCTTGAATACACTGGCGTGTCGAAAGAGGAGATTGGTATTTGGGAGATCAACGAGGCGTTTGCAAGTCAGGCGATTTACTGCATCAGGGAGCTTGGCATAGACGAGAGCAAGGTCAACCCGAAGGGTGGTGCCATCGCCCTGGGCCATCCACTTGGCTGTACTGGTGGTCGACAGTTGGCGACGCTGTTGCCGGAAATGGAGAGGCAAGGGCAAGAGTTGGGAGTTATCAGCATGTGTATTGGTACAGGTATGGGCATGGCGAGCTTGATCGTTCGGGAATGAAAAGCCTTCTGGTTCTTTGGGTATTCTAGCAATCCGTGTACATTGGAGTTATGTATAGATGGATCTGCCGGATGGTGGAGCCATTGTACAGGTTGTGCGCCGTATTTCTAAAGTCGTATTACAGGTCTGATGCATTCAGTATTGTGTAACGGTAAAAGACAGTCATATGGTGTCTAAGCGGAAACATCGTCTGAGATTGAAGGTATCGTCACGGGCTTGAGGCAGCCCGCGATTCATCTCAGGCACCAGTCGGATCACGATGATGGGATACTGCGCCATTTACATTCCATGCGCACTGTATAGCCGTATGTACTGAGATTACCCCGCTAGTCTTAGGTAGCCGCAGTAGCAGCCTCCCTATCCTTTTTGTGTTTTTTCTTCTTCTTTTTCTTGGCCTTCTCTTCCAGCACGTCGTCAAGGAAACTACTCGTGGGTCTTTTGGCTTTCGCTGAGAGTGTTGGTGACGAGGCTTTCGGTGGCCGTACCCCCAGATCATCCCCTTTGGTGTCCTCATTCGAGTCTTCTACATCCTCGTCCTTGGGCTGCGCTGCAGGGGTTTGCGTAGAGGCGCGGGTGAGACGTTATTAGACCGCGCCCTTCTGGATTTGAAGGACGAAGCTCGACCTTCCTCTTCATCCTCGCTGTCCTCTGTGTATGGTCGCTTCACGGGCTTGCTTGATTCTCGAGTAGCTGTTAGATGCTTTGAGGGGTGTGTTGGCTTCCGCTCGCTCTGTTGACAGCATTCTTCCCAAGTAACTGCTTCCGTAGCTTGTCGTTGGATGACAGATGTGAACGCTTAAAGCTGCCGTCGGGGATCTCTTCTGGTAGAGGTGCACCGACACCGAGTCTGTATAGACTTAGCATATATGAGATTGAAGAGGACAAGCAGCTAGCGTACAGTTCAGGAACCGGTTTAAACGTCTCTTGATCTTCTTTCTCGAGCTCCTGCTCCGACTTGGCCTGCGCGCTCTCCTCAGCCGTACGCGGAGAAAGCCATGATGCGACGAGCCGCTGACTCCTCGCCAGAGCAACGCTAGCTCTGTTGAATATCACGTCTCCATCGCTGGGTGTTGACGCTGCGGGCATCTTGTGAGCATCAGAAAAAATCGCCGGCTGTTGGAGTTGCTGCTAATTGCTTGCAGACCCCCTCGCTTGATCTTCGAAGCTTGGCGCTTCCCGCAGCTCCTAAGCTTTGCAACGGGACACCCTAGGTATCAACACCCATTGCACCTCCTCCGGTAGAACCCACCGCAGCCCACTCTCGAGGCTGCCGTCCTACCTCCTCGTACACAATGTTCAAGCTCGCCAGAAGCCGGCCTCTGGCCTCCGCGCTCAGAGCAGCTACGGTTCGTGGCCCTACCAATGCGGAGAAGCGCCTCTGATGCAACAGCTAACAGCTCGTAGAGAACACCCATCAAGAGCTCTGTCGCTCAGCAGGCTCGATGGCTGTCGATACATGAGTTCCGCTCCGCGAAGCTTCTCGAATCGGTACGGCTTCAAGGTCCACTTCCGCGACCGCTTGCTTACCCTGCGATAGTATGGCATTGGCGTACCCCGGGCGAGGTTGCCTTCTCACCATCGGAGGCAGAGGCTGTTGCGAAGAAGATCGGTATGCAAGCGTTGCAAGGACGGACAGCGTCATCAGGTTGACAAACTGCAGGAGGACCCGAGCACGATGACATGGTTATCAAGGCGCAGGTGTTGGCAGGAGGCAGAGGAAAGGGCACGTTCGACAATGGCTTCAAGGGTGGCGTGAGGGTGATCTACTCGTACGCCGCATCTCAATACTCCTGGTCGGTCTTACACTGACGACGCTATTCAGTCCTACCGAAGCCAGAATCCTCGCGGAGCAGATGATCGGCCACAAGCTTATCACCAAGCAAACCGGAGCCGCAGGCCGTCTGTGCAACGCCGTCTTCATTGTCCAGCGGAAGTTCGCCCGGCGAGAGTTCTACCTTGCTATCCTTATGGACCGACAGTCGCAAGGCCCGGTCATCGTTGCTTCATCTCAGGGTGGCATGGACATCGAGACAGTCGCTAAGGAGAACCCGGACGCCATCATCACAACTCCAATCAGCATCCACAAGGGCGTTACGGATGAGATTGCAACCAACATCGCTACGGAGCTCGGCTTCTCGGACCAGTGCATCAACGACGCTAAGGACACGATCCAGAAGCTGTACAAGGTCTTCATGGAGCGCGACGCCACGCAGATCGAGATCAACCCGCTCTCTGAGACCACAGACCACCAGGTCCTCTGCATGGACGCCAAGCTCAACTTCGATGACAATGCCGAATTCAGGCAGAAGGAGATCTTCTCTTGGAGAGACACCACACAGGAAGATCCCGACGAGGTCAAGGCCGCAGAAGTCGGCCTCAATTTCATCAAGCTGGACGGCGATATTGGTTGCTTGGTCAACGGCGCCGGTCTCGCTATGGCGACCATGGACATCATCAAGCTGAACGGTGGACAGCCGGCGAACTTCTTGGATGTCGGTGGCGGTGCTACGCCTGAGGCTATCAAGCAGGCGTTCGACCTCATCACAGCTGATCCGAAGGTTACGGCTATCTTTGTGAACATCTTCGGTGGTATTGTGCGGTGCGATGCTATTGCCAAGGGTCTCATCGCTGTCGTGGAGAGCATGAACTTGAGGACTCCGGTGGTTGCGAGGTTGCAGGGCACGAATATGGAAATGGCACACAAGCTGGTAAGCAAGACCGTCTTCCTACACCAAACAGGCAAAGTAGCTAACGAAGGCTTTAGATCAACGAGTCTGGCTTGAAGATCTTCTCGATCGACGACCTGCAGAGCGCGGCGGAGAAATCAGTGCAGTTCTCGAAAGTTGTCAAGATGGCGCGAGACATTGACGTTGGGGTTGAGTTCACTCTTGGTATTTAGTTCCGTCTTCTCCATGTGTTTTGTCTTTGCGTAGCCCCTTGATACCGCCCTGTAGACGACTTGGCCATGTCCTCTGTCTATATGCGTATATCTGTCCTGATAACTACTACCTCTTTACCTCTGATGTGCTGTGTTTCAATGTGAGAGGAAGCAGCTTTTAGCCCACCGCGTTCATCAGCAGGACGTGATTCAAGGCTTTTGTGACCTCATAGCGCTGACTGTGGCAGGCTCTTGAAGCATGTCATCGCCCAAATAAGTCAACTAACACCACTGAACCGCCGTCGAAACGATATTCATACACAAAGACACTCGTTGAGCTGTGTCAGCAAGGGGTTTGGCGGAAGAACCTGACTGCGCAGCGCATTCATGTGATGGTCGGAAATCCAGCAGCAACCGTCGCGAGGTGTTGAGACCCCTGTTTGCTGGCGAATCAGAGGACGGAGATACTCGCAGTTAACGCTGACTAACCCTATAGTGGGGTGACGTACCGACCAGACATCTGCGAGTTCGCGGCATATAAGCACCCGAATTGCATCAGGTTGTTCTTCCATAGACTGGGTACTGAGCATTACAAGAGAATCTTTCTGCCTCCATTCAAAATCCATATCATCTCTCGCATTTGACAATGACACGCGTGCTACTTTCCGGCGGAAGCGGCTTCATCGCTGCCCACGTACTGGACATTCTGCTCGAACACGGGTGCGCTGGAGCAGCACTTCCAATTCGCCCTGTACACCACTGACAATCTCAAGACACTCCGTCGTCACCACCGTCCGAAGCCAAGGCAAAGCCGATAAGATCAAAGAGGCGCATCCAGATATCGGCGAAGACAAGCTCTCCTTCGCCATCGTCGAGGACATCGCGGTCGAAGGCGCCTTCGACGAAGCCGTGAAGTCCGACCCCCTTTCGAAGCTGTCATCCACACCGCGAGTCCCTTCCACTTCAACGTCACAGACATCCAGAAGCAGCTGCTGGACCCGGCCGTCGTCGGCACAACGGGGATTCTGAAGAGCATTAAGAAGCACGCGCCGGAGGTCAAGAGGGTGGTCATCACGTCGTCGTTTGCGGCGATCGTGAATCCGAGTAAGGGACTCTGGCCGGGGCATACGTACTCGGAGGAGGACTGGAGCCCGCTTACGCAGGAGGAGGCGCTCGAGAGCCCGATGGCGGGGTATAGGGCTAGCAAGACGTTTGCGGAGAAGGCGGCATGGGAGTTTTTAGAGAAGGAGAAGCCGAATTTCAAGATTGCGACGATAAATCCGCCGCTTGTGTTTGGGCCGATCGTAAGTCCATAGCCTGGTAGCCGCCCCGAGGACGTCGGCTAATAGCGACCCGCAGGTACATTACCTCAACTCTCTGGACTCCCTGAACACCTCCAACCAGCGCATCCGCAACTACATGCAGGGCAAAGCCAAAGACGAGCCAGTGCCGACGGGTGTATACCTCTGGGTGGACGTCCGAGACGTGGCACTGGCACATGTCAAGGCGATGGAGCTGCCAGAGGCGGCAAACAAGCGGTTCTTTGTGACCGCCGGCCACTTCAGTAATAGAGAGATTGTGGAAGCAATCAGCAAGAACTTCCCGGATCTCAAGGATGGGCTGCCAACTGAGTTCAAGAAGGGCGTCGACGATTATCCGGAGGAAGGGTTCTACAGTTATGACAATAGCAGGTCAAGGGAGATACTGGGGTTGAAGTTCAGAAGCATCGAGGAATGTGTGACGGATACTGTGAAGTCGCTGCAGGCAGTGGGCGCGTAGAGGTCGGATTTAGACAATATCTGGATAGACAATACGACTACTGCCATGAGACTGATAGATCCCTCCGGTAGCAATATAGAGCGCTCCTGGAGCTTGACAATCTGATTGCCCATTTGTGTAAATACCAGCCTATTTGCTCTGTACTGTCCTCATAGATAGTTTGTCAAATATAACAATCTCTTGCACACGCGCGTATCAAACTTGTAGACACAGAAAACATAGCAGCCATCCTTCAAGAAGGGCACCGTAACATCGGGCGGCTCTTAAGGCATAGAGTCTGGTTGACGTTCTTGAGGGACCGTGGGACCGCGTTCATCGCATATCGCATGTCGTATGAGTTTCCTGAGAGACTGTCAGTACAACGTACAGTTCCTCGAATATAGAATTGTGTATAGAGATTGAGATTGTCAGACTGTTGAGCTTGAATATTTGATTGAACGTCATGAATTTTCAGCAGTTATCGTTTGAAGAGAAGTCATCCTTTGAGTGGAGGAGGAAGGAATTGCCAGTAGGTATCACTTACATATAGGTGGGCAAATCATACAGCCTGATACGCCGGGCCAGCAATGAAAACTCGCGAACCAATCTGCGAGGGTTGGAAGTGAAGCTTTTCACTTCGTGAGCTGTAAGAAAGAAGACTTTTCGGAGAAACTCGTCTTCCGATGCAGCGCCGATCCCCCTCCATCACGTGTAACTACCGGTACCTAGCTGTTTCAGCGCCTTGGATATCTACAAATCAAGCCATTCGCGACAACAACTTCAGAGCCTCTTCCCAAAACACACCTCCAGATCCGAAGACTAGAAGATCCTCACCGACATGGCAGGTAAGCGACTGACCCAGCTGGAACCCTTCATTCGCTCCTCCCCAGCAAACACGACAGCGCTGACCTGACCGCTTTGACAGACTTCCAGACCATCGCCCGTACGTTGACGCGCTGAACACCTCCCGACAACATAGCCGTCCTCTAGGAGGGCCTGTTCGGTGCCTTAACCCGCCGACTGACGCCTCTCCATAGAGCAGTTCACGGAGTTCTACTACAAGACATTCGATGAAAACCGGCAGGCGCTAGGAGCACTCTATGTACGATCCAACAGCTGTCAACAGTGAAACCGCCCCTAACAACACCATCCGCAGCGCGAGAACTCCATGCTCACCTTCGAGAACTCGCCGACCCAGGGCGCACTAAATATTGTCGACAAGCTCACGGTATGACACACA
Organism: Coniosporium tulheliwenetii; assembly: GCA_030247845.1. Lineage (NCBI taxonomy): Eukaryota > Fungi > Ascomycota > Dothideomycetes > Coniosporium > Coniosporium tulheliwenetii. Next base: position 1,171,994 of record JAPDRP010000001.1, on the reverse strand, counting down.
CAGTCTGGTCTGCCACGGCTCACAGGCAGCGGTGCTGACATGTGTCAGTCTCTACCATTTCGGCAAGTGCGACATCAGGTGTCAACGCTCGACGCGCAGCCTTCAAATGAGGCAAATGGTATTCTGGTCTTGGTCACAGGTGCACTGCTGGTATGCCGAACGAGGGTTCCCCCAGATTCTGTCCACCCAATCGCTAAGAGACATACTGTGTAGGTCGACGAGGAGCAAAAGCCAATGAGCTATACGCAAGCCTTCCAGCTGTTACCGGATGGAGCGGGAAGTTTCTTCGTCTTCAACGACGTCTTCCGGCTCGTGTACTCCGCGGTATGATGCTCAGCCGGATCGGCATACCGCGGAGCAAGTCATGCTCGGTGTTTGATGAAGTACATTCTGCCGCACCTCCCGGCGATCACTGGTCGGTTTAGCGGAGCAGGTCTTTGGGGGTTCCTACACAAGCGATAGAGGATGAATCCAGACATGAATTTCAATATAACTCACCGGGAAGTGAAGCTTGCTCCTGGCATCTCTTGTTTATAGTGATAAACTGGTACTTAAATCCTACCCGCAAAAGAACACGCTCCTTCTGCAAATAGAGAACGATCCATCAATCACATGAGAGGCCTCCAACTTCTTTTTCAAGTGCTGTACAAAAGTAACCGTGAAGTGGCAGAACACCTAGGTAGCCATGAAATACTATTCTGGTAACCGAGACCCTTGAATTGCACAAGCCGGGGAAGGGGCGCCAAGCTCCTGTCCGCGCAGCCGTCAAACAACGAACTGCGTCGTGAGCAACCAAGGCAACAACAAACCACTTACACAACACTACCACGCATGTTCGGGTCGTTGACAGCTTTGGCATCTCCAACGTTGACCGAACTTGCTATCCGAATCGCGTTCTCCACTACGTCTTAGCTCGACCGGCCCCGTCAGCAACGGCAGAGTGAGCTGAAACCCAGCATAGCTTGACCAGCGGAGCTCCTGGAAAGACTGTGGCAGCCCCGAATACCATCAGTCAAGTTTGAACAAGGAGCCTCACGTGCAAAATGACGATAGCGGAGGAGTTTAGGTCGCGAAACTTTAGTATGTGGTCCCACAGATATATCGGGCTGTCCAGATAGCTAACTAGCTCCACAAGGTATTTACGGTCAATGGTCAGTGAGCTCCACCGCAAACGCATGAATGCTCCGAACGGCATCAGTGTCGCGAACGGCGACTACCGCACAGCCCATCGAAGACGCGCCGTGTCACTGCGGCTGCCGTCTGCAGCTCTATACTGGTCGAAGGAGCAGCGCACCTTTCGAAACCGGAAAAGGGTCATATGATGCGCAGCGAATCTAGTACTGACATGTTTCTGCAGGACCGGCGTCATATGTGTCCTCCTCTGCTTCGCCGTCGGCATCGCAAACCTCATCTCCCTCCCCCGCCTCATCTGGATATTCAGCGTAATCTGCCTGTACGCTCGCCTCTCCTTCTCAGCCCGCTGCTGCATCGTCGCGCTCATCACTAATACGACCCCAGAATCTCCTCCTTCGTCATCATCTTCGTCGAGATCCCGCTCCTCCTGCGCATCTGCCCGACGTCCTCCAAGTTCGACACCTTCATCCGCCGCTTTGAGACAAACTACATGCGCGCGGCGTTCTACGGCATTCTGAGCGTGATCCAGTGGCTCAGCCTCATCTTCGGCTCGTCGAGCTTGGTGGCTGCGGCGGTGTTCCTGCTGCTTGCGGCACTCTTCTATCTGCTGGCTGGGGTTAAGGGACAGGGTTTTGTAGGGAGCAAGACACTGGGTGGGCATGGAGTTGCGCAGATGATTGTCTAAAAGAGACGGAACAGTTTGGGTTGTCGCTGGAAGAATGCTTGATAAAGCATGGACTATGGGTATTCTCATCTCTTCTCAATGCGTTTATTGTGGTTGAGCAGGCGTACGATTCCCCTATATGGCTTCTTATTTGGTCAGTGGTGTGAGTAAGAGAGCAGCTGGGTGCAGATATCCAGAAAAACAGCGCGGACAGCGGAGGAGATGTACAGATAGGCAGAAAGTAATGGCTACATTGCGACAGCTACCATCTTACTATGTATCTCCGGTGCGGTCTAGCCAATGGTTCGGAAGGATACTTGATATAGTGTGCGCTATTTCAAAATGGGTTTCTCCAATTATAAATTACGGAAGTTCTGCTTCCCTAGAAGCGTCACCTGTCACTGTCACAACTGTCAAGGTCTCAGGCGGGTCTGGCGGGTCTAGCGGGCCTCAGCTCGAGCTAGGCTGGACAAACCTTCTGCAAATGGAGCAGATCCAGGAACCGTTCGTGATCCATCACGGGGACGCCTGGTTCCTGCAATGCGGGGCCAAGTGGCGTCCGGCGCATGGCCAGGCAGAGTCTTCAGTACCTGGAGAGCTGGGTAAAATCCCATCTCTACGGAGTCTGTGTTGCGAGCCTTTGTTGAAGCACTTAACATCTCCGTAGAGGAGGTTGAGGGAGACATGCTCCCATATGCCAGGAACGACATCCGAAATTCGAAAAAAATGCCGCGGAGGGGCACGGTTTGCTCAGATGCTCATGTGAAGGGATGATGTCGAAATACCGCATTGCGCTGGGCCAATGATGCTGCCGCCGTTGTCAAGCCGTCGATCCAAGTTCAATGCAGGTATCAGATCGGGTGCACTGCCCGCCCAGCTGCCACCGTCACTCAGCTTGATCGTTACATAAAAACCTCAAAGCCTGCTGATGTGGGGATGACCTGAGGAATCACAATCCTCTGTTGGCAATTCGTGAGCTTTCTGTTCACCCCAACCTCCAACGACATTAGGAGTATTCATCGTAAGACTGTGAGTAAAGCGTCTTTGTTCCTTACTCGGAGTACTGGTACTTGTCACCGGCGGATCGTCAACGTTCAGGATCTTTGGCCAACAGCCGAGTGCAACCGCTGATAGCGATGCACGCGGCGGACATAAGGTCAACAAAGCCCAACGAAGCTTCCCCGAGCTTTACCACAGCTCCAACTCATCATCAAAAGCAACTGCTTCCTTCAAGCATCCTCAGAACTCGGCTTCCTCTGCGGTCTAGACTGGCTCGCACGACGATCAGCTGCTGACCGACTTTTGCTGCATTTCTAGCTTCCATCCAATCGACCACCCCTATCCTCTCCAGACCTCCAAATGGCCGCTCCCCAAATACCTGCTCGCCCTGCCCGCTCGCAGCCACCGCCAACGGCCTCTACAAACATGGCAATTCCTCAGATCCCACCACGTCCGAAGCGTAGCGTTGACCGCTCGATTTCTCCGCACCGGGACACCTATGCTCGATCCCCCCTCAACGATCCCTCTTTCCTGCACAACCGCAATGGCAATCACCAGAAGCCGAAAGATGTTCCCCGACGCCCGCCGAGCGTCAGTTTGCCGTCCATAGGCCAGGAAGGGAACGAATACGCGAACCTGGAGGACTTCAGCAACAACAACGAGGAAGCCCCAGCCCAGACTTCAAAAGGCATTGCTGGTAACCTGCCCTTGCACGCGCCAACTGCCTCACTTCCTGCGGCCGCCCAGAAGTCCAGAATCGCGAGCGTTACCCGTACCGATTCCACCCAGGCCGCGGCTGCTGGCATCCCAAAGCTTTTCCCTGGTTACAATGAAAGGCATGGGAGCATCTCGAATAAGTCCGAATCGGGCAACAGCACAAGGCCTCAGTCAATCCACAAGGACGATGAGGAGCACGGCATCCCGGAAATCGGCGTCCAGGTGCCGATGTATCCGAATGCGGGAGATGTGCAGATGCCGACTCCATCGCCCTTTGCTCAGAATACTTCTACGGGCGTCGGCTTCTTCAACGATGGACGGTCTTCGGGTCGTCACCACAGCCGCACTAGGAGTGGCCGGGAGGTTTTCAGTGGACCGCCGGACAGCTATGGCATGCATGGTCATGGCGTACAGCCATCGAACGCCTTTGAAAAGGCTTGGTACGAGAAGCACCCTGACGATGCCGCGAGAGAGGCACAGGGAGCGTACGGTCCGGCCATTACAGAAGATCGCAAGGAGTGGGCATTGAGCAGTGATGACCTTAATAAACTTGTTCACGGCAGCGCCGGCATTGGCTTTGGTAAGCTCTGGCCAGCAGGCCGCACCATACAGGCATCTACTGACAGGTTCCTCTCTCCGTGCAGGGACTTCACGCGAAGCCATCGGCACGCCCGCCGAAGAAATCGGCTTTTTGGCGTCTGAGCAGTATGCGTCACGGATGATCTCGCCTGCTGTGCGCAAGGCGCGGACCAGCAGCTCACACAGCCACGCTGAATCCCCCCTTCGCAAGACAAGCTTCCCGACCGATGTCATGGACTCCAATGGATCAAATGGGAAGCGTACTTCGGTGGTGGAGAGTGAAGCAGACGACGACGTCATCCACGTTGATCCGCCAGCGTCGCGCCACAGCAAGATCCACGGAGGAGGGTACGATCCACCCACTGAGGATCTCGGGCCCAACGCTGGCAACACTGAGGAAAAGGGTGGCTGGATTGAAGAACGTGGTCCGGGTATGCCAATCCTTGCTTCCGACGAGGTTGCCAGGCGTCCAGGGGCTGAGTTCATGCAACCCGCCGTCGCACCGGAACTGGAACGAAGCGCGAGCCGTGATGACTATATTCATAGCGATGCGGAGGGTGTTTTCCGCACCGGTCGTAGGGGTAGCAGCCGGCCTTCGAGCCGACCCGGCAGCATTCATGGCGGGCTTCCTGGGCTGACACGCATGATAAGCCGCGACGACCACGACAGGACCGGTACGCCACTTGACGATGTGAAGGAGTATGAGCCGCTCTTCCCAGACGACGATGAGCGCCAAAAGCAGCAAAAGAAGCCGAAAACTGCCGCAGACAAGCTGAAGCGTCCGGACCTTGCTCGACACCACTTCCCAAGCCAAGATGTTTGGGAGGACAGTCCTGAATATTTCAATCTCGTGACGACGGTAGAAGTCCCGCAAGAGCCGCAAGAACCGCAAGAACCCAAGTCTGCCGTTGAGCAAAAACCGTCCACAACCTTCGAGCCTCCCGAGACCGAGGAAGCTCGGAAGCACGATCTCACCAGCAAAGACCAGGAAAACTTCCTGCCTGAACATACCAAGCGCTTCGCCAAAACACATCTCAACCGTGACGTCAAGGCGGATATGCCGATGAGACCAGGCATGCAGCCGAGGTTCCCTAGCCAAGACATCTGGGAAGACACGCCAGACCACCTGCAGCTCGTGACGACCGTGGGAGCCCCCCAACAGGACGAGAAGGATATACTGAGTCCCGAATCGGCGTCGCAGGACAAGCCGACGATACCACCGAGACCTAGCCAGCGAACTGGAGACGTTCAGGAGGCATCGCCAACGAAACGAGAGGCCCCAAATATCCCAGCTCGACCCAAACCTCAAGTGCCAGCTCGACCCGCCAAGCCGCCACCAACGGAGGCTGCGGAAGATGCGCCCCTGACTAAAACAACCTCGGCTGGCAGCACTGGTAGCGCGGGCAGCGATACTGTAGCGAAACAAAAACCCATCGTCCCCCAACGCCCCGGCGGTGGCAAGATCGCGGCGCTGAAAGCGGGTTTCATGAACGACCTCAACAGCCGTCTCCAGCTCGGACCTCAAGCACCAAAGAAGGATGCCCCACCCGCGCAAGAGGAACCAGCCGAGGAGCAAGAAAAGGCGCCACTGAGCGACGCCCGGAAGGGCCGCGCCAAGGGTCCTGCGCGCAGGAAGCCAGCCGCCTCGCCGTCGGGCGCTGCTGAGGAGGCAGAACCCACGCCCGCGCCGACGCTGTCGTTCATGCCGATGGTGACGCTATTTGAGTTCGGCGACGAGATGGATGATATGAGCGCCAGCATCGAGACGCTGAGGGCGGAGGCGCCGGCGCTGAGTATTGTCCCTGAGGTCCATAGGCCGGCGGAGGAGGTCGAGGATCCGCTGAACGCTGCGACTGAGCCGGAGGGTGAGAGTGAGGCGGCTAAGGCGGCCCTGAGTATGGAGGACAGTAGCGTCCAGACGGGGCAGCAGGATGTGGAGCTTGGGTCCGAGGACAACAAGGAGAAGTTCACGGCGTATCTGGGGGGCAGGGCGCCGGAGGAGGGGAACGTGATCGTTAGGGATGGGGAAGAACGTGTGGAAGATGTGGGGAGAAGGGAAGTATTGAGAAGATTGCGGGGATGTAGGGTGGGGTGTGTAAAAAGCATCGCCGTAGACGTTCTCTTGGTTGGAGTTTGTTGTTATTTGCGTTTCCATCGACCTTCTCTGTGTTCCTTTAGCCAATGTTCACCTTGATGCGCGCACCAGGTAGAGTTGAGCGGCATTGTTTGTCACTTGGTACATATAGATGTTCCTCTATGAGAATTCGTTCCAGCATGCTCAGTTACTCCTTCGAACTGCATATGGTTCCACAACCGGACACGGCTATTGCTAAGTCATTGCCTTTTGTAAACATCTCACATATCGAGAAGGCAGGTCCAATTGAAGAGTCAGCGCTACCCAAGCAATCCAACAGGCCTCACACTCATCTCCCCTCGCCTCCACGCCAAGCACCACCCGTCCCCGCTGCGCCTCCCAAGCCACGAATCCTTATCACCACCTCACCTACCTATTCAACCATCCGTCAGTCTGGAATTGAAACCCAAAGCACCCAAATAACCCAACTTCCCACACAACTACCTATTCTCTTCCCCCAAACCATCGCACCGACCGTCCCCAATGAACTTCGCACCCTACCAAGACGCCTCCCCGAAACCCACCGTGCGCTCTCCCCGCCTCCCCAGAACAGCAGCTCCCCGCGCCGCTCCTTCTCCCCCTCGCCCGCACGTGGAGCGAGCCCCAACATCGGTACCCTCGCCGCCTCTGGCGGGCATAAATTGCCCTCGCCGAGCACGTTCGACAGGCAGGGAAGTAGCTATTTCAGCGACGGCGCTGATGGCGGCGCCGTAGCGGAAGAGGGGCTAGGGGCGGAAGAGGAGGTGCCGGTGGTATAGGGGGCAGGAGGACGGATATGGATGTGTTTGAGACAAGGCTGGGGATTCGAATGGATTGGGAGGCGTGTGCGGCGTATTTGCTGCTTCCGCCTGCGGGGGCGGTGTTGTTGCTTGTGTTGGAGCAGAGGAGTGATTATGTGAGGTAAGTTAGACAGGAGGGTAGGGATGGGAAAGATGGTGAGAAAGACGTATGAGGACATGGCTGATGATATCTGGCGCGCAGGTTCCACGCGTGGCAGTCGAGTCTGTTGTTTACGTTCCTTTTCGTAAGCCTCTCATACCCATACGCTTCCACTTTAAAGAGATGGCGAGCTGACGAGCGCTAGGTCATGCACGTAATCTTCTCCTGGTCGAGCTTCCTGTCCTGGCTCCTCTTCGCGTGCGACCTAGGCCTGATAGGCTACTTGACAATGCGCGCGTATAAAGATGGTATACTTCCAACACTTTAGCACTGAAACACAGCGCGGAGCTGACAAGATTCCTAGCGGATACCCTCGACCGATGTGAGGTGCCGTTCTTCGGGCCTCTCGCCAGCTCGATATTAGACGATGAGTAGACTTGTCCAGTCCGTGGGCGCCGCGGTGACGAGAGGACGGCGGCGGTATAGGCATTGCAAGGCGTTTAGGAGTGCTTTGGATACCCTTGGGTAGTGGATTATTGAGGAGCTGCAGCAAGGCGTTGTGGTCACACCTGCCGCAGTATATCTCACATTGTCAAGCCCATACATTATAGTAGACGTATAGGCATAAGCCAGTGAACGTCTTGGGGACTTTGTAAACCGTATACTCATTCCTTCTGCCATGCGAAACATCGTTACATCTACTTCCCCTAATGCCTGTGGAGACCGCGATCTATTCGTCGCCAAATATCCATAACATGATACAGACTGTACCCTGAGTATAAATCATAAGCAAAACACAGAGGCGAGATTCGTTACAATACCTAGAAGACACCGAGCCGCTCACGACACTGGCGTCAAACCTCCAGCGCATCACAGCACAGCATTCGTCAAGTTCTTGTCTTCATTCAGTAACTATATACAATCCAAGAGTACCTCAACAACGGAAGCACAGCAGCACGCAAGAAACGCAACAGCTATACTTCTTATCGGTACGCACGTGTCACAGACCCCTCCTCGAGTAAGAATACTAGCGCCGTGAAGCTAGTCAAACGATACTTTTCCGGAACGCCAACGCAGTCAAATGCTCGGTCATGAAACAGCCGAATGTACACCCCTTAAGTCAGCGCCCTACCGGCCCGATCGCTCTCTTGTGCGGGCTCGTCTCTCCTTTTCCTTAGCTATATAGTAGTTAGCACATATTGTCCCTAATAACCCGCTCGGGATGCGGATGTGGGGCGTCGAAACATACCTTCATCATACACCAAAAACTCATGCAACGCGCTCCCCGCCGGCACCATCGGCAAGACGGGCACCTTCTGATCCGTCACGACCTCCAACAGCGCCGGTCCCTCCGTATTAAGCAACCAGCGGAGCTTCTCCTCCAGCTCATCCGGCTTGATGCACCGATCGGCCTGGACGCCCATCGCATCGCCCAGCTTCACGAAATCCGCATTCTTCTGGTGCGTGTGCGCGAAGCGGTCGTTGAAGAAGAGCGACTGCCACTGCGTCACCATGCCCTGCTCCTCGTTGTTGAGGATGATGATCTTGACGCCGATGTTGAATTCCGCGGCCGTGGATAGCTCGGTCAGGGTCATGGAGAAGGAGGCGTCGCCGTCGATGTCGATGACGAGGGCGTCGGGTCGCGCGACTTTGGCGCCGATGGCGGCCGGGAGACCGTAGCCCATGGTTCCGAGGCCGCCGGACGTGATCATGGTGCGTGGATGTCGCCAGCGGTAGTGCTGCGCGGCCCACATCTGGTGCTGGCCTACGCCCGTGGTGATGATGGTCTTGCCGGGCTCGCCGTCCTGTGTCAGTTTTGAGAGCGTCGCCATAACGGTCTGGGGCTTGATCAGGCCGTTCTCGCCCTCCTTCTCGTACGCCCAGGGGAAACGCTGCTTCCAGTCCTTGATCTGCGCGAACCACTCTGGGCGCTCCTTCGTTTCCTTGACGTGTGGGAGCAGGAGCTGCAGGTTGGTCGCTACGTCTCCTTCCACGGCCTCGGTGGCTTGCACAACCTTGTTGATGTTCTTGGGCATGATCTCGAAGTGGATGATACCGCCGCGGCCTTCCTTGGCAGCTAGACGGGCTTGCGGCGCAAAGCGGGCGACGTGGCCGGTGATGCGGTCGTCGAAGCGGGCGCCGAGAGCGATGATGAGGTCTGCTTCTTGTATCGCCATGTTGGCGTACGCAGAGCCGTGCATGCCCAGCATGTGGAGCGACTTCTCATCCATCTCGTCGAAGCCTCCGAGTCCCTGCAGTGTGGTTGTCACAGGGATGCATGCCTTGTCTGCGAGCTCCCTGAGGAGGCGAGGACCGTCGGGCACTTGAACGATACCTTGGCCGGCGTAGATGACAGGCTTCTTGGCGATGTTGATGAGGTTGGCGGAGCGCTTGATGACGCCTTCCAGCTGTTTCTTGCTGAGCTCCTGGGCGGCGACGGTGGCTGCACTGGGATGGCGAGGGAGAGTGCTGGTCATAGGGATGGGCCGCGAGAGGACGCCACCCGTTACATCCTTCGGTAGATCCACAAGCACGGGTCCCGGTCGTCCGGATGTAGCGATCTCGAACGCTTCGTTGATGCGTCGCGGGAGCTCAGCGATGTTCTTCACCATGACATTCCACTTTGTGCAGGCTCTCGAGATGCCGACGATATCGGCCTCCTGGAAAGCATCAGAGCCAATGGCGGTCGTGGGCACCTGGCCGCAGAAGACGACCATCGGTGTGCCGTCCATGAGGGCGTCCTGCATGGGCGTTACGACGTTGGTAGCGCCGGGTCCCGAGGTGACCAGGACGACGCCAGGCTTGCCGGACGCCCGTGCGTAGCCCTCAGCCATATGTCCTGCGCCCTGTTCATGTCTTGGCAAGATGAAGTTGAAGTGCTTCGAGTTGTAAATTGCGTCGAAAACGGGAAGAATGGCTCCACCAGGATACCCGACTGAGTCATGAGTTAGCCCATTATTGTCTCCTGTGCGTCGTCGATTGAAAACTTACAAACATGCTTGACGTCGTGTCTGAGCATCATCTCGTGGAATATTTCTCCGCCCTTCATGCCCACGAAGGAGTGATCCATTTCTGGCTGGCGGTACGGCCGCAATGGCTGTACATCGTTCCATCGTCCGTCATCTCGATTGAAGGCAGGGCTTGGAACTGGTCTTTCCGAGGCTTGTGCGGTCGCTGCAGAGGTGCTCTGTGGCCGCTTGGTAGGCTCTTTTACGGTGTTTGAGGAGCTGGCAGCCTGCGCTGTTCGGCGGTAAGGTGAGATAGCAGCTGCAGCGGGCGTGGAGGAGAATTGGCGGGCATGCCGCAAAGACTGCACGGCGGCGCGGGTTTGGCGTGCTTTGAGCATTGTGCTGAAGAGATGCGCCCGTAGGCTTCGAAGGCTTCTGTGATGGTACGAAATGAAGCGTGCGCCGAATTGGATATTGGCAGAGAGGAGAGAAGTGATTGTTTGGCGTGAGTGGTTGACAAGTTGTTGTGTGAGTCAGTGTCAGTCGAGGATTTCTCAGGCGCCTTGCTCGTGCCGAGGGCGGGAGGCGACAACGGGGCAAAATGCACGATCGTCGCCCAGCCGCTAAAACCCCACAGTCCGAGATCGGCCGCTCGACCGCTCGAGAAGGGACGAGAACTGCGGCCAAGCTCCCGCAGCTCCGCCGTATCTGATGCTCATTCTGTGGCACGAAAGCCACAACAAACAACACACAGGATAATGCGGATATGGACCCACCATCAAGCAACCTCCCCTTCAGGCAGAGGAGCCATGGCAGGACTGCGTCTTCAGATGACCGGCGGAGGGGTGCGTCGGCCGCGAGCATCACCGCAACCGTCAACTACTGACACGGTATGCAGTCGCGATGCCGCGTCGATCCACCAGAGGGCCTCTCGATGCGGGCGTAGAGTAGGTACAGATTCCGCGCGCCTTCAACCCTACTCTACATCGGTTCTGACCACTGGACAGCCCTCTATCTGACCCTCTCTCGGTCCCTGAACCGGCCTCACCCCAGCGCCTACCCTCATCCTCACCCGCCCTCCCAACCGTCACCTCCCCCGGCCTCAGCAGTCCTCTCACTATGGAATCCTCTTCTGCCATCGATGATGTCCCCCTAAAAGACTTCTCCTACCTCCTAAGCCCCGAAAACTTCCACCCCCTCCCCACCACCACGATCCTTCCACCCTTCCTCAACTCCCCGCACACGCCCTCCCCCGACGCCCCCCTCGAAGATCTCCTAGTACACGGCCACTACCGCACCGCCGCCGACCACTGCGCCCGCCAACTAACAACCGCAACATCCCCGACCGACGCCCCCCGCCTCTTCGCCCTCCTCTACACCCGGCTCGCATGCCTGACGCTGATCGGACAGCATAGCCTCGCGGCGCAGGAAGCGAAAGCGCTTGGGGATCTCGGCGCCTCGTTCTACAGGCACCCGCTCACCGGCACGCATCTTGTGCCCTGGGAGCTGAGAGTGCTGGCGGTGCGGCTGCTGGCGCTGGGGTTCGGGGAGCCGAGGAGGGGGTTGTGGGGTATTATGACCTTGCGAGGGAGTGCAGGGGGGAGGTGTTAAGGGCGGGGCAGGAGGGGCGTGCGGGTGACGAGAAGATGTGGGAGCAGCGGTTGGGGGAGTGTGGGATCTTAGTTGGGAATGCGCTGGTGGAGATGGGGGAGTTGGAGGGGGCGGGGAGGCATTTCGCGGAGCTGAGGCGGGCGGAGAAGGGAAGGAATGAGAGGGAAGAGAGGAGGCTTAGAAGCATGGAGGCGTTGGTATGGTTGAGGGTGGGAGACATACAGGCTGCGCGGAGGGCGTGCGCGGGGTTGGATGAGGATGGAGATGGAGTACTGGAGGCCCTCATCCAAATGGCGGACGGCGATTATGAAGGCGCGGTCGAGGCCTGGCAAGGTCTGTGCGATGCGGACCCGGAGGATGCGCTCGCTAGGCAGAACCTGGCGATATGCCTCTTCTACACCGGTCGGATAGGCGAAGTAAGTGTTCTTTCCCCTATCCTCGAACGATGACTGGATAGTGACAGCTGACACACATAACCACAACAGTCCCGGGAGCTCCTCGAATCTCTCACAGAATCTGGATCCGCCTTTCACGCTCTGACTTTCAACTTGTCGACCGTCTACGACCTCTGCACCGAACGCTCGCGCGACCGGAAGATGGAGCTTGCGGAGCGGCTTGCCGCCAGACCGCCAGCTGCAGACGTGTGGGAGAAAGCTGCGGCTGACTTCAAGCTATAATCCGGTCTTGTACCCGGCTGTAACTACAGCTAGCCGTGTGTAGCTTTGGTAAGCCAATCGCTACTGGATACCGCCGCTGCCCTTGATCGACAGTCGATTCAAGCCGACCTTGCCATTCCCAAAGCAGGTCGTGAGTGAGGAAGTTGCATCACCAGGGGCTAGTGCGTTCTGCTGGTGAAACGGACCCAGCTGGAAGGCTCGGCTCTATCGGTGTGGTCATTGTAAAAGAATCGTCCAAGCCGGCACAACAGTTAACATCACAACAATCGAACAAGATCTGTTGGAAGACCAGCGCAGCCTCCAAAATCAACAACATGGGGACGGTGACACCTACTAAGTTGTTCTCTTGTCTGTAGAGCCAGTCGTGGCATGGCATGTAGCTGTCTCATCACGGATATCGGATGTCATGGATGGCTGATACCTGTATTTGTCGGCATCTGTCCACTATTTCCTCCAGTGTTGTGCCGTATAGCATAGGCTTGAGTATAAAGGCCTTGCGATAAGTGTGAAAGGTTAGGTAATCGTCATCACCTCCAGAAACCTTCATCAAAGATGCGAAATTAACCCAGGCTCGTTTTCTAATTCTTGGCTGTTCTCTTTCGTTATGCTGGCGCCTACTCAGACGCTCACGCTCGTGGGAATTATCGTAATCATAGTCTTTGTTATATCACTGCTATCTAACCGTTGTGTTGCATGTTGCAAAGAAGCGCCGTTCTACGCAGGTACTGGATATTGCCGTATTCGGACATTGAACAACGTGCGTGGAACGACGGTCAAAGTTCACGCTTCCACGGTGTGGCTTTCATGGACAAGCCTAACCCACCGGTATCACAACGCCGCCGGCCTTCTTCGTTCCACTGGCACGCGAACGACTTGTGTTAGGTACACGGAGGCACTCGCGTTGTGGAAGCCTCCTTTTGACACGCCTCGGCGGGACAACGACGTCCGCAGCTCGCGCTTTCACTCTGCTCAAATGCTCCGGAAGTTCATCGATATTCATCACGTCCCTCCTATCTTGCAAAAGACAGCCCCAACCAAGTGCATGGGGGCATACAGATGCTGGGCCATCACACTTTCTTGCTCGCCGGATTGTACCCACCTCTGGCCTCATGCTTGCCACTCACTCAAATGTGGCTTTAAGGACCCTAGCTAGATGCTTGAGGGTGCCTGGGCCCGTCGAACGCTGCTCGGGGGTGGATTTTTTCACATCGTCGTTCTGCGGTCCTAGTCGTTTTACCGGATTAGGCAACATCTCGTGCCCCCTCCGCAGAACGACTGATGTGAAAAGGTCTCAGATAGTCACAACGGAGTAGTGGTCCCGGAGGTGGGTGTGGACGATTTTAGCACGCCTCCATGAACCATTGTCGATGTACAGTACTGAGGCATGCCATGAGTAATTTCCATAGCATACTGACAGCTTAACGTATTCGATGGTTCCTCTCATGCGGCGCGCGCAATGCTGAAAGCGGACTGATGTATCATACTGGCGTTCACGGTTCACGCCTAGCATATACAAGTAGCTCACTTCCACATTTCTTCATTAACATGACCAAAGAACCTCATACCAAGTTATCTCCAATCAAGCCCTCACCCTTCTTCCGCATCCATTTCATCTCTCCCTCTCTTCCCCTTCTTCCCCACCGGCCCTTTTCTACTCCTGTGCCTCCCCATGCCATTCTCCTGCATATCCTTCAATTCCCTAATCGCTCTCCTCTGCGCCTCTCCCACGCTCTCACTCAACACCATGACCTCATCCTTAACGACCTGGTATTCTTCCAGCTTCTTGCCTAGCGCGTTTTCGATTCGCCTATGCGAGTACAAGTCAGTGTACTGTTCATTGGACAGAGAAGAACATACAAGGAGGGAGGGGACTCGTACATCCATATCTCGACATCATACTGCGTGACCAGCGAAACGGCCTTGCCGGACTTGCCCGCTCTAGCTGTTCGACCGACTCTATGGACGTAGGTTTTGCTGTCTCTGTATGACACGTCAGGATCCACACCCCTGTTCACGAAACGAGAAGGACCTTTACGAGGGCAGATCGTAATTGACCACCAGATCAACGTTCTGGATATCAAGTCCTCTCGCTGCGACATCCGTGGCAATGAGTACATTCCTCGAGCGATCCTTGAACTTTCCCAACGCAGCCAAGCGCGCGTTCTGGCTCAGCTGGCCGTGAATCGGGATAGCGCCTGCGCCCTGAGTCAGCTTGAAGCCTTGTAACCAGTAGCTGACCTACTCACCGAATCCTAGATTCCGCAACAGAAAAGCTAACCGCTGCGTCTCGTTGACAGTGCGCGTAAAGACGATGCAAGGGTGGCCGGAGAAGTCATTCAAGAGGTGCACAAGGTACAGGTCTTTGTGCTTGTGTGGAATGAAGATGAAATATTGGAGGAGAGTTGAGACGGTTTGATGCGAGGAGGTGCTAATGGAGATCTTGACGGGGTTGTGGAGGGAGGCGCGTGTCAAGGAGTCGAGTTTGGAGCTCATGGTTGCGGAGAAGAGGTAGGTGTGGCGGTTCTCGCGGGGAGGACTTTTAGACTGTAGGGGTCAGCTGGCTGCAGAAGGAAGCTGGAGAGGACGGCTCACATCTTATCCATTACGGGGCCGAAATCGAGGTCGAGGATTCTGCCATACAGTCAGCGTTTGGTGCGGTCTATAAGTTGTAGATGTCTCTACCTGTCCGCCTCGTCCATGACTAGGTACCGCAGGTTCCTCAGAGAGAAGCCCTTTGTGTTTTCCAGATGGTCGAGCAAGCGTCCAGGCGTAGCGACGATGACGTGCGGCCGCTTCGCCAGCGCAATGGCCTGAGCAGTCATATCCATGCCACCGACTATAGTGGCGACCTCAACCTGAATAAGCGCACCAAGCGCCTTGAACTGCTGTGAGATTTGGAAGGCCAATTCGCGCGTCGGCGCAAGAACTAGCCCGAAGTATGCTTGTTGTTTCGGCGGCTCGTTCAGGAGTGCTGCGACATATCTCAGCGTGGTCCCCTAAAGATATAAGGAACCTGATTTTGCATACCTTGGAGGACGGGTAGCGCGAAAGCACAGGTCTTCCCCGACCCTGTCTCTGCTAGCCCGATAATGTCTCTGCCTTCTAAGGCGACTGGTATTGATTCCGCCTGAATGGGTGTGGGGTGCGTATAGCCTTGCTCTCGGCACATGTCGCAAAGCTCTGGAACCACACCTAGCTCTTGAAACGATTTGCGTGCATCCGTCACCGGCTCTTCTGCAGTATTCTCGTTGTTCCCGACGTCCTCCTCTTCTTCAACCGCGGGTTTTGCAGGCTTGGTTAAGGCTTTCGGTGTGGGAACGGCGGCGTTGGATAGCTTAGGTTGGGCGCTTTTCGAGATACGGTCGTTGCTCTTGAGCTTTGCTGGAGTATGGCCTTCACCAATCTTCCTCCTTTTCGGGGCAGACATTTCCGGCATTGTTGTGGTTTGCGCTGTACAAGTCGCTGCTTCGCCAGGTTAACTCGACAGTGGAGTTTGAAATATCATAGGGCTGAGGGAAAAGTTGCGGAGATCGATAAGATAAGATGGTATCTCCGCAAATCCTCAGAAAATCTCCAAAGCTTGAAGCGAGCACTGCGGAAGAAACACCCTCATATATCACCATCATGGCTAAACGACGAGTTAAGAAGCGCACGCATGCTGGAGCACGTGCTGGCGCTCCCAATGGCGCAGCGAATACTAAGAATATGGACCGATCACCCAAGAGCATGGTCATCCGCATTGGAGCTGGAGAGGTGGGACCGAGTGTCAGCCAGCTGGTAAAAGATGTGCGGCAGGTCATGGAGCCAGGCACAGCTGCGAGACTGAAGGTACAAATCGTACATGCAGAACTACATCAGGCCAGGCGCTGACAGCTTCTCTCTAGGAGCGAAGATCGAACAAGCTACGCGACTACACCACCATGGCCGGACCCCTAGGCGTAACCCACCTCCTCCTCTTCTCGCGCTCTACTTCCGGCAACACGAACCTGCGGCTAGCGATCACACCCCGCGGGCCGACCCTGCACTTCCGCGTCGAGAAATACTCGCTATGCAAGGACATCGCCAAATCGCAAAAGCACCCCAAGACCGGCGGCTACGAATACCAAACCGCGCCCCTCCTCGTCATGAACAACTTCAACACTCCCGCCTCCGCCTCCACAGACTCCGCTTCCACCGCCTCACAACCTGCAGTCCCCAAGCATCTTGAGAACCTCTGCACCACAGTCTTCCAATCCCTCTTCCCGCCCATATCACCACAAACCATGCCACTAACCTCCATCCGGCGCGTCCTCCTCCTAAACCGCGAGCCTTCCACCTCCGCAAGCGGCGCCTACGTCCTCAACCTCCGCCACTACGCCATCACGACCAGAACCTCTACTAAGGACCTCCTCGCGCGATCCGCCGCCTGAACGCGGCGTCCAGGATAGGCCACTCCACCAACTCGGCCTCTGATGCCAGAAGGAGAAAGAGGGGCCTGCCGAACCTAGGAAAACTGGACGACGTGGCCGACTACCTGCTCGACCCCTCCGCCGGCGGCTATACTAGCGCGAGCGAGAGCGAGGTCGAGACTGATGCTGAAGTCGAGGTGCTAGCATCGAGCGCGCGGAAGGTGCTTGGGAAGCGAGATCGGGCGCGGGCTGCTTCGCGCATGGAGAACGGGGAAGGCGGCGGCGGCGGAGGACGTCCGGGTCGGAGTCACGTGGAGAAGAGGGCGGTGAAGTTGGTGGAGCTGGGGCCGCGGATGAGGCTCAGGCTGACGAAGGTGGAGGAGGGGATCTGTGGGGGGAAGGTCATGTGGCATGAGTATATTCAGAAGGGGAGGGAGGAGGTCAAGGAGATGGATAGGGTGTGGGATGCGAGGAGGAAGGAGAAGGAGGAGAGGAGGAGGGTGCAGAAGGAGAATGTGGAGAAGAAGAGGAAGGAGAGGAAACAAAATGGCGAGGCGGATGGAGAAGGGGAAGAAGATGAGGACTATGATATGGACGACGATGAGTGGGATAGTGAGGGCTTGGAGGACGCGGAAGAGGCGGATGGGGACCCGGATGGGGATGAGAATATGGACGATGAGGACATGGATGACGAGGACGACGAGGGTTGAATGTCAGCGAGTTTGGGTCAAACCAGCCTATCGGTCGCATGAAGTGCGGCCATCTGATCAGGATCCAGATCACGTGCACGCGCCGGGAATACAACGCACTGGAAAACAGCAGACGGCGTTGTGGACGAATGTGTATACTGCACGCCCGAGGGCCTACGTGCTACGCGTGTATTGGACATAGTGCCACACCGGAGATCTCTAAAATTCCTAAAGTCTTGGTACAGGCTGGCTCCGCAGTGGAATCTTGAGGCTGTTCTGTTAATAAGATGTCTTACTGTAATATTCCTGCGATGTCTCCGTGCTCTAGATATCGCATCAGCCTCAATAGCTGATATGCCGTTTCGCCAAGGTGTTCGACAAGGATGTTACCCACCTATATTCGCCTCTTCCGTACGCCTGCAGCCTCCGCACCAACGTGCCACGGCTGAATGTGCCTCGCCTTTCTCAGCGTTGCTGCGAGTATCTCTTGCAAATGTAATTCCCCTCTGCCATGATCACTTCGGCTTCGGCCTCCTTATAATGACTTTCTCTCCCTCTCCAACCAGCTCCCATCCCACACCCTTCTCCACCAACTCCTTCCAGCTCGCCTCCGCCATTTTCTCCACAAACTGCCTGTCCGCATTCATATAGCTCCTCCCCAAACACTTCAGCGCATGCAACCTCATCCCCTCCTCGGCCCACTCTATCACAGCCTTCTGATACCCATCCACCGCCCTCCTCACGCGCCAAAACCCCACATAATCATCATGCACGAGACTCTTCAGCACCACCTCCACCCGTCCTGCCGGATCCCGATGCCCATACGCGACCTTGACCGCATACGCCGCGCCCAAGTCCGCCTGCCGACACGCGAGATCAAGCACATGGTAGCCCACGAACTCATGCAGCTCGGGCTCAGATAGCGGAACCACGGGGTGGATCACGTGCAGTAGATACAGCAGCGCGGGGTGGTATGACTCGAAATGCCGACACAGGATCGAGGCGTGGATTATGAAGGTGTAGGCGCGCTGCGCGAAGACGTCGAGGCGGTGCGAGGCTACCAGCGCTTCGCGCAGCTTGCGCATCGCGGATAGGATGGCGGGGAGGTCGGCTTGTGGGGTCGGCGGGCTGGTCTGCTGCGCGGAGCTCGTCTTACGAGGTCCCAGAGACGGGGCACCGGACTTCTTCGACTGTGATGGAGCTGGGTTCGACGAGGGGGTAGGGGTGGAGGAGGAGGAGAGGGAGAGCGAGGCAAAGGCCTTCTCCAGCCCATCGCCGCCGCCGCAAGAGGCGCAGAACTTCATGTACCGCTCCACGATCTTGTTGTAGTAGTTCTCCTGCGCCTTGAAGTCGTTCAGCCGCGTCTCGCCTTTCGAGGGCAGCCCGTACTGCTCCAGCGCGTCGGAGGGGCGTGACTTGAGACGGTCCCAGGTTGCGGATGCGGCGCGGCGGCTGCTGGGGCGCTGTTGGGCGGCCATCATTTGCGTCGATATTAGGCTTAGGGGTGCCTCGGAGGGGCCTGGCATTGTGGCATTACATGTGAAGCTGGCCGCTGGTGCTGAAGCTTCAATACTGGAAAGCGAGAGCGCCGATGTCACGGATGTCAACAATCGGCAAGCCGAGGCAGGAAGCTCCAACGTCATGCAGGAACACCACCGCACTGGCGTCGGGGAAGCGTCCATAGACGTTGGTAGAGTGTCCCAACACTCATCAAAAAGAACCAAATCTCCTGATACAGTGATGGAGAGTCGATTGTTAGGCAATTGCAATGGTTAAAGTTGTGGTTTTGTATATATAGACACAATCGTCTTAGACCGCTACTATTTCAGACTATCAATCTCTCAAGTATCTCAAATTGCCAATCTTCTCCTCTCTCTAAGGAGCGTTAAGAAGCGTACTTGAGCATTGTCGTAGGGTTAAAGTCTACCCTTTTCAAGATTGATTCCTCTCAGTCCGTTTTTGCTACTTGTCAAGAGCCTTTCCGTACCATCACCAAGATGGAGACCGCGAAGAACATCGCCAAGGAGGCCGTAACAGAGGCCTCGACCTTGGAAAAGAAAGCAGAAAAGAAACTGACACTTCTTTGGCACGAGATTGCCCCATGGCAACGAGACAACCAATACATCCATAGCGGCTACCGGCCAGCCTCAAACTCGTACCTAAAGTCCGCCTCCAGCCTAGGCTACCTACACAACGAGACCGTCAACATCTACACGCATCTCTTCGGCGCCCTCCTCGCCGTCTTGAGCTGTTTTCCGCTCTACCACCAGCTACATTCAAGATATGAGCTCGCGGGCAAAGATGACGTGCTAGTCTTCAGCTGCTTCTTCTTCGGCGCCGCCGCATGCCTAGGCATCTCGGCGACATACCACACGATCTCGAACCATTCAGAGATAGTGCAGAGTTTCGGGAATAAGCTCGACTACCTTGGCATCGTCTTCCTGATCTGGGGTAGTTTTATCCCGAGCATCTACTACGGCTTCCAGGCGGATCCGCGGTATATCAGCGCCTACTGGACCATGGTACGCGCTGTTCATCACCGCCCTCACCCTCACTTATGGAGGAGAGCTGACGAGAACAGATCACAACGATAGGCGCAGGCTGCGGCATCGTCTGCGTCTCGCCTAGATTCCGCACCTCAGAATGGCGGCCCCTGCGCGCTGGGCTCTTCGTAGCGATGGGCCTCTCGGCCGTCGTCCCTGTCCTGCACGGGTCGAGGCTTTACGGCTTGCGTCAGTTCAACCTCTCGATCGGGCTCTCGTGGCTGGTCTTGCAGGGGGCGCTGTATATTGCCGGCGCGGCCATTTATGCTGTGAGTCTGCTACTCCACATGCCACATTATAGCGGAGGTGTGATCAGGCTGATCCTCGACAGGCCCGAATCCCTGAGCGGCTGCGGCCGGGCCGCTTCGATATCTGGGGCAGCTCGCACCAGATCTTTCATGTGCTGGTGGTGCTGGCTGCGTTCGCGCATCTGGTCGGGTTGCTCAAGGCGTTTGACTACCAGCATGGGCTGCGTGATCCGGTGTCTCACCGGCCGCTGCTGAGCGGGATGTGGTACTGAGCCTGCCGGGTATCGAGTTACCTAGTGGTGACAAGGAGCTAGGATTCTGAATCATGTGAGGCGTCTGTAAAGTGCGTGGTGTATGATGCCGATACCTGATTTGCATCCCTGTTTTGGTTTGCTTATATCGGCAGCACATAACTCATTCACCTCTGCAGCGCATTCTATGAGACTCATCCCCAAGGGCCACAAGAGCTGTTCATGTACGCACAAATTGCACTCCTAGATATTTGAACGTTGCTTTCCCAGTGCGTAAACCCACTTCACGTACTGCTAGTATAGAGCGGCGAGTAAGGGCTCCAAGGTGGTTGCTGCAAGATTCACTGGCATCATCGTCAAGGTATGGGCTGAAAGGAGGGGATGCTGTAGTATGTGATGGATACACTTAGCAGTGCAAGGGGGTTGAGTTCAGAACTAAGGAGCATATGCAGGCTAGTACGAGGTTTCAGGTATGGGCTTGAAGCTGCAGACACTCAATCGCCCGATCAAGCTAAGCATGGGAAAAGAAATATCCGCAACGAAAACGTATTTGCAACCGGGCTGTCTAGTAGCCCGTCAAGACGACTAACACACACCATACATGCCAAAACGGCTGCTTCCCGCCTTCCCTTTGCTATCCAAAGCTCTTAAGACGCCGGGTAAGTATGTTTGTGGTACAGGTACTAATGCCAACAGCAGAGCTTGACGACCTGCCGGTTGATGTTCGCAAAGAAGTGCTCCCTATACGGTTACGTGTCCTCCATGCTGGTAAGAGCGAACTTCGCACGAACCTATGTGCACGGATTTCCCGCCTGGCGCGTGCCGCACAGCAGCTTCCACGTGCCGCACTCTCACTCATGGTCTGGATACGGAGGCGTGAAACCGCGATTCCAGGCGCGTCCACCAACAATCGTGCTCCTGCTAACATAGCCTGTCAGCCAAGACATCGCTGCACATGCAAGAGTCACAACTCCTCATCCTCATCCATCTCTGCTTTAACGGCTTGGCTCGATTCCTCTTGGACAGCGCTCGCGGCGAGTGACTCCGCGAGGCTTTTTCTGATGCTCTCGTCAAAGCCCGGTAAACTTGCTCGCTGCTTCTTGAAGGGGCTGGCGACAACAGAGTCGGGTGGGAGGTCCAGTTTGGTGCTTAGTGAGCCGGGTACGTCCACGGGTGCAGATGCTGAGGTGGTGAGCGTATTGGGATTCGGGCTGGCGGATAAAGGTGTGCCGGACCCAGTTGCTGTTGGGCTGTTGGATGATGAGGCCTTCTTAGGCGTTGGAGATGCGGCGTTAAGTGGCTCGGCTGAGTGCTGGCGTTTGAGCTGTAAAGGAAGGGGTCAGCCTGCCGAGCGATGGAGAATTTGATAGGGTTAGACGTACCTTCATCTTCCGCACGCCTTCGGCAATCTCACCTTGCCGTAGCGCATCTTCTGGTGACAACAGCCCCTTGTCTTCCGTCTTGATGTCGACATCATCCGTATCATCAAGGATTTGCTCGTCCTCATCCTCGACGTCGCTGTCGATCATGCCATCGCCGTTCTTCTTGCTGGGCTTGGCCTTGGTCCCTGAGGGCTCTCGGTAACCGGCGAAATTCTTCGTACCGCTGGAATTCAATGGTTTGATGCTGCTGAAATCTAGGCCTACGGATTTCCGTTTCGCGGACGCAGGGTCTTCTGTTCTGTGGCTGGAACTTGTAGGATGCCCATCTTTCTTAGTTGCCCTGGTGACTGTTAGCTCTATGAACGGTTCTTTCAGAGTCGGATCGAGGTCTTACGTTCGCCCCTGTAGAGGAATGTGAAAACAGCATATGGCTTATCTGGAGGATCTATGCCAGTAACTGTCTGCGTGCTGATAGATTTGGGATCAAGAGTCTTCGGCTTAGCGAAGCTAGTAGTGTGATCGATATCTGCGTCCCCATTGCCTCCGTCTCCGTCTCGCGCTGAATTCTCGTCGTCATCGTGTGCATCGAATTGCGGCGAGTATTCTCCTTTCTTAATCTCACCAGAAGCAAGCACGCGGTATAGCGCAACTTTGATCTGACCGGCAGCCTCGGGCATCGGGGGCTCATCATCTGAATCCGAGTCTGATGTGAACAGTCCTTCGTCTCCTGAGAGGCTCTCCACAGGCGCAGTCTTGTCTTCACCATACCGTAACACCCCGTTTCGGTCGAGCGGCTTCCCTCTACGGCCATTCGCGTCGCTATCGTTATCATCATCGCTTCCTTTCGCCTCCTTCTTCTGCCGCCTCTTCCTGTCCAGCCGCTGCCGCCGCCGCTCGATCCTGGCAGCTATGTCTTTATCCTTGCCCTCGAGATCCAGGCCGTTTAACCAGCGCTCTAGCCCAACTTCCCGGAACAAGAACTCCCTTTCCGCGAGCCCCCCACCTTCCGATTCGGGTACGCTGACCCATCGCGAGTTCACCCAAGTCTCTTCCCCACGTCGGAGTAGCGTAGCTACTTCCTCCTTCGCCCGTCCATCAAAATATATGTAGGCCGCGATGGTCTCGTTCGACGACTGTGTTAGAGGTATGTAGGGCCCGATGACTGGTCCGTACTTTCCCCGTTCTCCTCCGTAGCCTGGAAGCCCGCCGACGATTTTTGGCCGTGGGTAAGGGTCTTCAGGAGTCGGTTTTGGCGTAGAGTATGGGACATTCTGCCCAGGTGTGAGAAGGGTGATGGAGATAGCGAAGGTCGACTGCTCGGGCTTGTTGGTGGTCGAACGCTCTGGGACCTTCGCCGGAGGGACGGGTATGTAGGACGTGATGCGGTGAAATTTCGACTGCTTCTGGATAGAGTACTCAGGTAAAGGGCCATCCGGCGTATGGATGCTGACGGCTAAGCCGTGGAAGCAAGGCATCTTAGGAAAGCTGTGGGGTCGAGTTGCGGAGACGCCCGGCTGTCGGAGAGGAGTTGGTGAGGGCGGATGGTTCAAGCTGGTAAGACTGGAGCTTGTCAAAGGCTATGAAGGCGTCTCTATACACGCCGGCAAACCTCGTTTGATCTTTAGCGTGTGTGAGTGACCGAAAGCTCTGCTGTGGTGTCCGAGGTTACGATAAGCTATTCACGGTGCGGAAACGATCAAGCACGAGGCTTCTCAGTGGGTAGGGCGTAGGTGACAAAGCGCGTGATCGAGACGCGCCAAAGTTGTTGTATGACCACGAAAACCTCGTGAACGTAGCGAGTGCCCCAGTAGCAGCGAGGAGGCGTGATAGTTCAGAAGCGTGAATACCTAGATATGGCAGTAAAGTACGGGGGACAGGCTGCCAAGAGGCGAGTCCGATCACGGTAAAGCGCCATCTCCATCTCCACGCCATTTCAAGATGAAACACAATCAACCATCTTTCAACTAACCTCACCACCAACATATGAAAGGAAGAGGTCGGTACGGGCCCGGTGAGAATCTCATCCAAGTGTCAAGAACAGGCCAGCGGGATTCTGCCTTCTTCTCTGCGGATAGGCCTCGTGCACCATTCATCGACAAGTCACGGATCTGGGTAGCAATGTCACTTAACGACAGGATACTAGAACGGATGAAAGAAACTCTTCTGGTCCTTGGAGTGTTGATAGGAAATGGTTGTCCAGGTTGACACTTAGAAAGGCAACACTAGTACAGCCGCATTGGCGGCCCGCTTTTTAACTCAGAAGTACGTTTCTTCAATAGAGCCCTTTTCGTCTTTCTATGTTTGTAGGGAACAATACACGCGGAGATGCTCCAAAAACAACCCTAAACAAACTTGACGTCCACCATGGGTACCGGCGGGATCATCTTCAATTTCGCAAAGTCATTGAACACCTCCAGGATACACTGCGAGGAGCTGACCGAGCCGTGGAACCCAAGCCTGTGTGCTTTGTCCATGCTGCAGAAGAAATAAGCACCTGAACACTGTAACAATCTGGCAACATGACACTCACCTAAAATTTATCATGATTCCGTTTGAGACGGCTGCGTCGGTGAACGAGAAGATGCGCTCAATGTCTCTGAACTTCTTTTCGACGAGATCATGCTCCTCGGCCAGTTCGGTCCACGCCTTTTGCACCTCCGGGCGGTTCGCCCATTCGACGAAGGAAAACCTGCTACGGACCGTCGACTGTGGACCGAAGCTGAGAGTGTGTCAGCAGACTCTTATGCACCACGCACCTAAGACTGGAACCCACCCTCGAGGCGTCTCTTTCCTCGGTACTGTGAACTCGCGGTACTCGGCGTCGGGATCCGGTCTCTCATACTCAATGCCATACCAGCCCGCCATCTTCTGCCAGAGCTTCCCCCAAGTAAATGCGCTGACATCGCAAGCATTGAAGGCTTCGTTCTCCGCGGCATCGGTCAGGACGGCCCACTCCTCGAGGTACCCGTTCATCATCGCACTACTCTGATCCTGCGGTGTCTCCCAGGAACGCAAATCATACGGGTACTCAAGAGGTTTACCCATGTGCTTGCAGACTGATGCGTACACAGCGAGCGGATAACACACGTTCATTGCAGCGTCGGGGACCGCACCGAGGATGAAAGATGGCCGGGCGACATTCCAGCCGATGCCGTGCTGCTTGCAGTAATCGAAGAGGAGATCCTCTTGGGGGTAGTAGAAGTTTGGCTCAATGAGGACGCGAGGATCCGTCTCTTCCTGTGGCACTGACGTAGGGCCTAAATGGAGGCCGTAGTGCTTCGCGCCCGTCTGCAGCATAATGCGGCGAGGCTTGATTGAAACCAGCGGCAGCGCCTCGAGGAAGTTTCGGAGAAGCTTGGTGTTTACCTCGCACATCTCCTCCGCGTTCGACCATATCCCCTGGCCCTCCTTTGGCGCGACTTGGATGTAAGAGTAGAAGAAGACGTAGTCGGCTTTGACGTCCTCCTTCTTCAGAACGTCAGCAATCTCTTGAGGCTCCTTCAGGAAGTCCAGCGGGATGTGTTTGGCGTTCGATGGCAGGCCACCGGGTATTGCTGGCGGCCGGCGAGAAAGACAGTATATCTTTGACCAGCGCTCAGGAGACTGCGCGAGGACACGCAGCATGTGTTGGCCGGAGATGCCATTTGCTCCTGTGATTATGGCTGTGAGGCCTTTGATGTCGTCTGGAAACACTGGCAGGCCATGGTATATGCCGCGTGACTGGACTTGTTGGATAGACATTGTGCGTTTGTAGTGTGATCTTAGTCCCAATTAGATATCTTAAAGCTCCTCAATAGTATCATGCAATGGTTTCGACATATGTCAGGTCAACCAGAGGCGATTACACAGCTGTTGTTACATATAAATGCATTTTTAATCCCATCGCGGGGCAGCATCCAGGCATGATGCTCGACCGCAAAGACATGCAGTCAGCACCGAGCTACCCCACGTTTTGGCGTCGTGAACCACAACTCTGGTCATCGGAAGGCGCACAACCCCCAGCTGCGGCTTCAGAGGCAGCATTCCATTCGTTGGATCACTGGTGGAATGCCAGGACCTAGCGCCATCTCCAGCCAGCCGGATACAGCATCGAGAGGGGTTGACCTCGGTCAAGCTGGTGTTATCTCTTAACTCCGCCAGGACAGCTTCACGATGCGCTGCTCAGCCTCGTACGATTGTAGCCTCTTCGGCTTGTTGTATCGATCTCACAAGTCAAGATGTCAAACGCTTTGAAAACCGCGCAGAACCGACTCTCCGCACTAGCATCCACGCTCACCGGCGGCTCATCTCAAGTATTCCCAGCATTCGACGATCTGCCAAAGGTCGAGGGGCAACCGCAAGGATGCATCTGGGGCCTCTTCGACACGGAGGGCAAGAAAGATGAGGTTGGGAGTCAGTCTCCTCTTCCACTTTACATTACTTTGTCCTCCCGAGCAGCACCCAGCGCTGACCTCTGTATCCAGCCCTCAACCTCCTAACGAAAGACGTCGTCCGAGAAGCCAGCCGCGAGATCACCACAGGCGAGCACGTCCAGTTGGACTGGTGTCTCGAGAACGTGCAGTTTCCGGGCTTTGGCCGCAAGCCTTTCGAGCAGAAGGTCATAGATCTGGCGCCCCTAGGGTTTAGCGCGCTAGATGATGAGGTCTATATCAATACGCAGAGCGGGTCGCAGTGGGACAGCTTGAAGCATGTGCGTGATCTGGAGCTGAAGAGAGGTAGCTGCAGCTGGTGCTGACATAGGATTGTCAGTTCGCTCACCAGAAGACGGGCATGTACTACAACGGCCTCTCGCATCAGGAGGCGACCAAATCCGTTACCAACGGTATCCACAGTAAGTACTCGCCGAGTTGGGGGTGGAGGACAACCTCGAAGCTAACAACAGCGCAGACTGGTGCGAGCGGGGCGGCATTGTCGGGCGCGGCGTGCTCGTTGATTGGGTGAGCAACCCCTGGGTCCACGGTTGACAGCAGACAGAGTATCAAAGCTCTCTTAAAGCACGCGTGCTGACTGAGACATGTAGCTTCGCTGGTACGAGCAGAAGAATGGCAAGGAGCCTCCATCACCCGTATCCCGGCATGAGATACCAGCGAAGGAGCTCGAAGAGACGCTCAAGTGGCAGGGCACGACGACAAGACCAGGCGACATCCTGCTAGTCCGTAGCGGCTACGTGCGGTGGCACAAGTATGTTGCCCTTCCCTCGTCCCCTTAACTCATAAAAGAACCCATTTCCAACTTGAAAGGAACCCTGTGCTAACGCACCGCAGCTTCGCCTCCCCGAAGACCGCAAACGCGGCACCCAAGACAACAGCGTCGCCATCGGCGTCCAAAACAGCGAAGAGACCGTGCGCTGGCTTTACGACCGCCATTTCGCCGCCGTAGCCGGGGATACCGTGGCCTTCGAGGCATGGCCCCCACCACTGGAGGCTGGCTGGTGCCTGCACGAGTGGCTGCTGGTGCAGTGGGGCACGCCGATCGGCGAGATGTGGGACCTCGAGGAGCTCAGCAAGGTGTGTGAGAAAAATGGGCGGTGGAGCTTCTTTTTGACGAGCGCGCCGTTGCATGTTAAGGGGGGTGTGGGGAGTCCGCCGGGGGCTATTGCAGTATTTTGAGGGGAGGGCTGGAGTTTGAGGATCTGACAAATCAGGTCTGTTC
The DNA here is from genome assembly GCA_030247845.1 of Coniosporium tulheliwenetii. NCBI lineage: Eukaryota > Fungi > Ascomycota > Dothideomycetes > Coniosporium > Coniosporium tulheliwenetii. Next base: position 1,144,499 of record JAPDRP010000001.1, on the reverse strand, counting down.
GTCTTTGTGGGGGAGTTCACTGAGGAATCTCGGATATACGGAAGAGCATGGTTTGGACAGGCTGCTTGGGCGGCTGGCTTATTCAGTACCTTTTCAAGAGGATTAAGAATGAGACACCAACATTTCAACGGATTGTCCTATGAAGTATCATAGAGGTTTCACGCTCAATCACAGCCCGCGCTCTTCACAGTGACAGCTAGGGCCGGTCCTTACTTTCATTCCGCTCGGACTCTCTCGATAGCCGTCGGAGCAGTGATATAGTGAAGTAGACTAAACGCACGAAAGTGGTACTCTTCATATCCCGATTACGAAGGGCAGGTGTAACTTTTTGCGCGACATGATTACCGCTGTACCGGGGGCAAGATTCTTGATCGTAGAGGGCTTCGTGCTACTGGCGCAGGTCACGCAAGCCGTATGCACAGGCCACGCTTAGTTTTCCGAGGTAATCACGCATTAAGAGAGAAAGCGCGGGTGCTCGACACCATAGCTTGAAAAGACATCTTGGTTGGTTCGATATTTGAGTGAAGTTGCGCTGAAGAGACTCACAGCGTATTGACGGATGTGCTAGCACAAAGGAAAAGCCAATGCCATCGAGCTCACTGAGTCTACTACCCATACGGATTGGGAGTGAGTGCGTCCTCTAAACCGATTTCATTACATACCGGTGGATCACTCCACTCAGTGGACAGGTAGTATTATTCTCTGTCGCTTTTACAATAATACTGCTTTGCACAGGTCGTTGGGCGGAACTGATATGCACTTCCTTGCGATGATAACAGAGGATGAGCGGTTACAGCTGCTGAAACCTCCCGCCTGCTCACGACGGATCGAATCTGGTGTCAATCCCCGCGCGTCCAATATCTACAACCATCACCATGAACACAAATCTGCTTAGGGACGAGCTCTGCCATTGGCGGGATTTGCTAAGAGAAGAGCTGTGCCGGGTCTAGGACCTGCTTGGGAGGAAGATGTGGCATATCGGGCATCTGCCGAGACTTGCTTCGGTTCAAGCTAAGGCAGATCTGGAGCAATGACGTTGTCAGCAGCAGGAGGTGCCTAGGAGCTCTCGGGTTGTCGGTGCCCTAACAGGTCTCGGAGCAGCCCCTGAAGTGGTCCTTAAGGAGGTCTGTGGGGCGGTCCTAGATTGTTGGCTCCCTGAGTGCCCAACCCACCACTACGAGGTCGCTGAGACCAACCGGCGCTATTACAACCGCCTTGAGTGCCACCTTCGTGGTAGCAATTGTCGCTCCCCAGGGTGCAAAACTCCTGATCCTCCGCGGAAGCCTTGCACTCCTTGGCCGTATTATTGCGCCTGGTAGCCCTAAACATGTCCAAAGGACATTGGTGGAGACGAGAGTGTTCGAGGCGCTATTAGAATATCTCCCCTTGTACTTTGGAAGGGCCATCACTGAGATGGCGGAATGGTACTACTTGTACCTTAGGAAGGCGACAAGCCGCTATCTCTGCTGTGGCTCTCATTAGGCGGAGACGTAAGATGAGAACTCATGAACCGCTTCTATCGGACACCACGCCGCAGCCACGCGCTCTTGCTGCTCGGGGGAATAGATACCGCGACGGTGGATATCGCACACTAGGTCGATCGTTAGAACTTTTGGTTCCAGGAACGGAACTTGACCTTCGAATATGCGCTGTCGAGGACGCCAACATCATTCCCATGGCAGGGCACCGGAGCCCAGCTCATTCAAGTGGTCCAGCCACTTCTCCTTGGACTGGCGGTTTGCCGCGCTACAGAGCCGGCCCCAGCCCCCAGGAATGGAGAGTGAAGTCCTTCCCGAAAGGCACCAAGGTGTAGCCATGTGAATCGCCGCAGGAAAAGTTACAGCATATTCTGCAGAGCACCGCACGAGGGGTCAGAATGTCGGACTACGACCGGTGGAATGGCTGAATCAAACACCAAGTAGCAAGTCGGGGTGATGAACAGTTTGCGGGATGTCGTTGAGGTGCGAGGTTTGCGCTCAGGTGTCAGTAGCTGTACTTCCAACCGGTATGTGCAGAAATACTATCATACTTCGCCGAGTCCGCCGTCGCTCATCTTGAGAGGCTCTGTTTCCTTGCTTTTCTGCATGCAACGACTGAGATCAGGTTCCAAATTTTCCTTCCTCGCCCAATAGATCTTATATCCCCTGGAAGCTTCAAAATCGCTTATGTATCTTGCAGTCCCGAGTTGGGATATAGAGTGGCACCCGGCACGGATTATAAGACGACACGGGATGGTTCATACTTGTTCAAAGTTCGAGTGTTGACCCAGTTTTCTCGATGTTTCTGCCTTACAGCTTTGAAAACACGCTCGCAACACTCCCGCTCATATCCACCAACGTGCTCTTGTTTCTTACCCACGCCTCGATCCCTCTCCTGCCGTTTTCGACGCCAACACCGCTCTGCTTCCAGCCGCCCACGCTCATCTCCGCAGGGCTCTCGCCCCAGCTGTTTATCCACGTGATGCCTGCCTCCAACTGCGCAACCACTGTATGCGCCAAGTTGAGATCTCGTGTGAAGACGCCTGCCGCAAGCCCTAAGGTGGTATCGTTCGCTCTTTGTATCGCTTCCTCCACGGTCTTGTAGGTCAGGATGGCCATGACCGGCCCGAAGATCTCCTCCTTTATTATCCGCATGTCATCCGTGCAGTCTGTGAAGATGGTCGGCCTCACCCAGAAGCCCTGCTCGAGCTTCTCAGCCGTGCCGTCAGGGAAGACTGGCTTCTCCGGACCACCATACAAGAGCCTTGCCTTATCGACCTCCACGCCGTGCTTGATGTACCCCATCACCTTCTCGTAATGCACCTTGCTCACCAGTGGCCCGAAGTTCGCTTTCGAATCCATGAGGTCACCCGGCCGGATATAATCCATCTTCTCCAGCAGCCTCTTTTCGAACCTTTCCTTCATGCCCTCCGGCACAAACACCCTTGTTCCATTCGTGCACACCTGCCCCGTCGAAAAGAAATTCGCCATCATGGCCCCGTCAACCGCGTTCTCGACCTCACAATCCTCGAGCACGAGCAGCGGACTCTTGCCCCCCAGCTCCATAGTAACATACTTCATCCCCCCTGCCGCACTAGCCGCGACCTTTTGCCCCGTAGCCACCTGCCCCGTAAAACTGACCTTCGCGACCCCAGGATGGGCCGTGAGATACGCCCCCACCTCCCCACCCCCATTCACAATGTTGAACACCCCATCCGGCAGCCCGGCCTCGCTAAACACCTGCGCAAGCAGCATCCCATGCAGCGGCGTGACCTCGCTGGGCTTATACACCATGCAGTTCCCCGCCGCAAGGCACGGCGCGGCTTTCCACAGCGCGATCTGCAGCGGGTAGTTCCAAGCTCCTATGCCGACACACACGCCCAGCGCCTCTTTGCGCGTGTAGACCCACGCGTCCGGCCGCAGCTGCGTCGTTTCGCCGTTCAGGCCCCCGCCTGCGACGAGGTGCGCGAAGTACTCGAGCACGTCGGCGCCGGTGACGACGTCGATGGTGCTGGTTTCGCTGAAGGGCTTGCCGGTGTCGTGCGTCTCGACGCGGGCGAGGTCATCGTTGCGCGCGCGGAGGAGGGCGACAGCCGCGAGGAGGATGCGCGCACGCTGGGTGGGAGGGGTGGTGGACCAAGAGGGGAAGGCGGAGGCGGCGGAGGCGACCGCGGCGTCGATGTCGGTGTGAGAGGCGGTGTGGACGTCAGCGAGGGGCTTTGCAGTGGATGGGTCAATGGTTTGGAAGGTGCTGGATGAGCGGGGTTGCGGGCGGCCGTTCCAATAGTTCTGGCGAGGTGGGTAGGGGAGGTCTGCCATTGTGGAGGTTGGGCAGTTTCCGGTAGATTGAAGGAGGTTGATAGCTCAGCGAGCGATGGCTTGAGAAGGTGGATGATGGAGCAGGCTTCGAAGCAGGCTCTTGCGACTGATGGTGGAGAGTCCTGCCACCAGGAAATCTCCTCAGTAGAGAGCCCAATGGTTTTTTGACGATATCTGATTACCGAGCTTCTCACAGTTTATGCGGCAGAACACCGTCTTATCTCATTCAATACTCTCGGCCTGGTGTTTTACGAGGATTGCTGCAGCAGACGGGATCGCGCTGCCATTCTTACTTGAAAAAGATGTCACTACCCCTCAGCCGTTGATCTGCCGTTGACCGCCCAAGCCACCCTAGGAAACCATCACCTTTAGGGGCCTAGGGGCATCTTCAGCCCAGGTTTCGGAGCGTTTTCCACACGTTTCTGGCGACTTTAAGCGCGTTTTTGGCGTGTCTCGTGCAGCATGAAACCGTAGGGCCGTCGCCAGCCGACGCTGCCGAGAGCGATTACATACTTGGAGCAGAACTTTTTGCGAGAACTGCACGATAAAGGCAGTGGAGCTCGTCGCAGGATCTGCTCTTTGACGAAAACTCTAGCTAGATATCGGTAGGTAGGATATATAGTGTACCATTCTCTGAACATTCACGTTCGCGTTCAAACTCTTCTCAGCTTCATTCCTGTCCGCCTGAACTTCTCTAGGTATCTGTCCTTTTACCGCTCCGCCTGCTCTCTTTCCTTACGTCAGTACTGCACGTATCCGCATCGTTGCGCTCGAAGCTCTTGAGACATTCAACATCCCTCGAGCTTCAACTCTTCATATCTGCCCACCATGACTACCGTCAACCTACCTTCTGCGGACTCCAACGCCTACGACTTCATCATCGTAGGCGGTGGCACCGCCGGCTGCGTTATTGCCAGCCGTCTGACCGAATACCTCCCAAACAAGCGCGTACTCCTAATCGAAGCCGGCCCCTCAGATTTCATGGACGACCGAGTCCTGCTCCTCAAAGACTGGCTCAGTCTCCTCGGGGGCGAGCTCGACTACGACTATCCCACGACAGAGCAGCCGATGGGCAACTCGTATATTCGGCACTCGCGCGCCAAAGTGCTGGGCGGCTGCTCGAGCCACAACACGCTGATTTCCTTCCGGCCGTTCGAGTACGACTGCCAGCTGTGGGAAGCGGCCGGGTGCACGGGGTGGAGCTTCAAGACTTTCATGCGCGTGCTCGATAATCTGCGCAATACCATCCAGCCTGTGCATGACCGGCATAGGAACCAGCTGTGCAAGGACTGGGTTCAGTCGTGCTCGACTGCTATGGACATCCCTATCATTCATGACTTCAACCATGAGATTAAGACGACGGGTGCGCTGAAGCAAGGTGTTGGATTTTTCTCTGTGGCGTATAACCCTGACGACGGCCGCAGGAGCAGCGCCTCGGTTGCGTATATCCATCCCATCCTGCGAGGCGAGGAGAAGCGGAAGAATCTCACTATCCTCACCAATGCCTGGGTCTCGAAGATCAATGTCTCCGGCGACAGTGTTACCGGCGTGAACATAACACTGCAAAGCGGCGAAAAGCGGACGCTGACCGCGAAAGCCGAGACGATCCTCTGTGCGGGCGCGGTTGATACGCCGAGGCTGATGCTGCTCTCGGGACTTGGTCCGAAGCGACAACTTGAAGATCTTGGAATTCTTGTCGTCAGGGACATCCCCGGCGTTGGCGAAAACCTGCTCGACCATCCCGAAACCATCATTCTCTGGGAGCTGAACAAGCCGGTGCCGTTGAACCAAACAACCATGGATTCGGACGCGGGGATCTTCCTCCGGCGAGAACCTCCCAACGCGGCTGGAAAGGATGGAGATATTGCGGATATGATGATGCACTGCTATCAAATCCCGTTCTGCCTCAACACTTCTCGGTATGGCCCTGAATTTCCTCCTCCCTCCTCCCGAACACTCCTAAGACTTCCTCAGTGGCTAAAATTCTCACCATTCCACGATCATCGCTAACACCCCCCATAGACTCGGCTACGACACCCCCATCGACGCCTTCTGCATGACCCCCAACATCCCGCGCCCCCGCTCCCGCGGCCGTATCTACCTGACCTCCTCTTCCCCCACCGTCAAGCCCGCCCTCGACTTCCGCTACTTCACCGACCCCGCAGGCTACGACACCGCGACCCTCGTCGCCGGGCTCAAAGCCGCCCGACGCATCGCGCAGCAGGCGCCCTTCGCCGACTGGTTGAAGCGCGAAGTTGCGCCCGGCCCCGAGGTGCAGAGCGACGAGGAACTGAGCGAGTATGGACGCAGGGTCGCGCATACGGTCTACCATCCGGCTGGCACGACGAAGATGGGGGATTTAAGGAGGGATGGCATGGCGGTTGTGGATCCGGAGTTGAGGGTTAGGGGCTGAAGGGGGTGAGAATTGCGGATGCGGGGGTGTTCCCGGAGATGACGACGATCAATCCGATGTTGACGGTGCTGGGGGTGGGGGAGAGGGCCGCGGAACTGATTGCGGAGAGTTGGGGTTGGAGGGGGTTGCAGAGGGAGAGGTTGTGAGGTGTGGGATGAACGAGAAGGGGAGTCTAGGTTTGCGGTCTGCTGGTTGCTTTTATGGCGCTTTAGGGAGTTTGGGGTTGATGGGGCTTTCTTGGGCGTTTGGCTGGCGTGCTCATGTATACTGTGAGTGTTGGTCCGAAAGTGCTTACATTAGTATTCAAGCGGACGGGATGCCCAGTACTCTTTAACCTATAGCCGTATGTGCTGGAGAATTGTCGTTATTTCAATATAAAGCTTGAGAAATTTGGCGCAGAGCCTCCAGAGAGCCAACTGCAACACCACAGGCACTCATTCACAGATAAAGCACGTGACATCGATGCAAAGACGATATCCAAATGCCTCCATCAGTTTCATGAGCCTAAATCAAGGGGAATCTTCAATTACAATCCAAGCGCCCGTTCCGCCGGACTCCGCGCTCAAGAGCCATGAACACAACACGCAAAATTCCCTAGCCGCAGGATTGTACCTCCATAGCCACAAGTACAGCGCGCCCCGACCCAGATTAAGTCGTAGCTCCAAGCAGGTTGTCCCTCCACCACGCGTGGTTGGCCGCCATGGACGTCCACCTACTTTGCCCCAATCTCATGCTCATGCTTGAGCCTGGCCTCTTTGTCGAGACTGTGCCTCTCGCGGTGACGGTCGCGGACCTCGTAGAAGGCTGCGGTGAGAGCGTGGAGGATGCTGGGGAGAGCAAATGCAGTTGGCAAAAGAGTGCAGAGACGGGATGTTCAAGCTGTGCGCCTGAGAAATTACGTACTGATGATTGACAAGATGAGCGTGCCCCAGGGCAGGTTATAGGTGTCGTCCCTTGCATCCGCGATATTGCCGGTTACCTTACTTTCGTTGTCGACGTCGCGGTTCGAGTAGCAGTGCCTCGGACCGGAGGGGCCTCCGTTCGGGCGCGTCAAGGTAGCGACGGCAATGGACGCTCCGACGAAGGCCACGTCGAACAGGACCCACAGCCATCGCAGCCAGCGCGGTAGGTTGGCTTTCTTTAGGCACGACATGAGCATCGCGATCAGGGTGTAGAGGACGGCAGCATCAGACCTGGGGAGGCCGCGGTAAGTCTTAATTGAGTTGACAAGACGGCTGGAATCATGTCAGTCACATCTTCCACTGAGCAGTCGAAACTGATGATTGCAAGCTTACTAGATTTTGTAGACGCGTTGCGAGAAGATCCCCAAAGAGACAACAGCGGAGATAAATTGGAGGGCGCGAAAGAGGCGGAGGAACCATCAGTAGAGCGCATTGTGCTTGAGCTTCTCAGAAACGAAGCGCGTGAGGAGGCCGGTGTCTTTCTCGCGAGCCGCGTTAGTGGGAGCGGCAACGCCGTAACCGCTAGGGCGGCCCATAGTGGAAGACTTGTTGCTGAGGCGCTTCAAGTAGGTTGGAATAGGAAGAAGCAGAACGCAGAGGGCGTGTGTGGGGACGCGGAGATTGAGAGGTAGATAGAGCTTAGTGGTAGATTTGAAGCTTACCGTGCAAAAAAAATGGAGTGAGTTATGTACCTAGCTTCAGGAGATATCGTTGGAAAATGTTAAACTACGTCAACACCACATCGCGCCCACCCAGACATTCTGGAGATATCAGGCCACGGAGAACAAGGGCACGAGGTGCACATGCTAGTGTGTGTTACAAGGAACAAGGCACAGATGGGAAACGCGCGAAACCCTGAATTCTTGTGAGATTACCGTCGGACGAAATCATTCGAGCTTGGAAGGCGACGTTGTGGTTTTCAGGCCCTGCAGCATGTTGCGGCGGAGTGATCTGCGCTACGGGACGTTTTCCCGCAAGTCCAGCGATAAAGTTGTTCTTCTGATCTTCTGCCATCAGCAATGCCACCTCCACGTGTCTCTGCAATAGTTGATTATATCGTGGGGATACGCTAGATTAGAGACTCGAAGTCTACCCGGCTTACAATCGCTCTTCCCTAACGTATTTTAAGGATTCGATCCTTTCGTCAAAGCAGATACCTCCTTAGTATATTTATACTAGGACACTTTACTCGTGATGGCTAAATTGCTGACAATGAGTCTCTAGTTTAGCTCTCTTAACAAGCTTGACAAGCAAGAGGTTTCTTACCTATGGAGGCGCAGAATCCGACTTCAACGCCCAAGCCCAAAGTCAGTTACGGAAAGAAGATCTTCTGTCTTTATACACCCCCGATGTGGGGCTGCCTGAAGACCCAGTACAGTAAGTAGAACTCAGACTACTATCCGTGTTAAAGAGGACGGAATGCCCAGTATTCTTTGATCTGTGGCCGTATGTGCTGATTCAATTCCAGCTTTTCAATGTATATAGGCATGTCAATGCCTCGCCCAAAATGGTCACGAAAACCTGGAAGTGCTGCGAATGGAGCACGGACTCTTTACGACTTGTCCCATCATGCTTCGGTTGCGTCATCAAACCTCTGCCTTGTATAGTGTATCCATTGGGGCGTATTTACGGTTTCTCTCCTCTGTTCATGAGAATGTTATAGGGCGTGTATATATTTCCTCGAGCTCCTGCTCGACCAAACTAATAATGGTTGAAGCTAAAGCATTGTGAGTAGAACGGGTTGCTCGTAGAAAGACATAGGCTACGATGCTTCGGTACGAGATTTAACGTTCATGTTTGCTTAAATTGAGAGCAGATATGCGTCGACAAGCGGTGTAGGTCCATAAACCCGAGGACGCGGGTTAGGGTTTCTTCTCTTTGTACAGAATGATGAATGATGATAGCCTATCCATCCACCATTAGAACCGAGACTGTCATATTGTCTAGTATTTGGGCGTACACCAGGTAAGCCTGATCCGGCGTTTTCGCCATGGACAGCTAAACGCTATACAATAGTAATCGTCCGGGCTTCACAGCCGTCAAACCAAAACAGTTCTGAAAGATCTCCCTGCCCTTGCTTAATGAGAATTTCCGCGTTGGAATCAGGAGAGACCTCGGTTACGAACCAGCCTATCCGGCGGAAGTGACCGTTGTCAACAGGTGCCAAGAGAATTCCCTCGTCTATGCACGCTGAGGAGTGGGGATGACATCCGACTTCCAAGCATCAGACAACAGCTGGATCGTCTGAGTTGCTGCTTGGCATACAATCGTGGGTATCCGCGATAGCACTTATGACAAGATCCTCATGGCCCTTTAGGGAAGGGTCTTTTAGGTTGTAGGAGTCCCATAACCCTTTTACCCATTGTGCTTGCTTCATACGCCCTCGGGCCTTGATGTATCCGGAAGAGACAGCTCCAAAAGGGGCAAAGTCGAATACCAGTTTGGTCTGAACATCGACTACTTTGAGCATAGACTCTTTAAGCTCCCAGGTGAACTCGACGGGGCCGTCCACCGACGCCCATGACCAGGAGGGGCGCGATACGCCTTCGGAGGATGCGTACGTTCAGATCCGTGCCAAAGCAGATGTTGAGCAATATCAGACCTCCATAGACCAGCGAGGTACTAGTCGTTACATAAGAGTTTCCCATACTCTTTGGCGACGCCGCTAATAGCAAGTAGTTTGTCTTCAGATCTCGTTAGAGAGCGGTGGCTGTACTCCTGGACTGTTTGCTTCCAGCTCGCGGAGGCAAGTTTAGGACTTTCCGGAATAAAATGTTTCTGATGTATGGGCAATTTCAATCCGCCATCACTAGTGTTTGTTGTTTGACAGCGCCGATGTATTTGTTCGGCTCCGTATACTAGAGCACAAGAGGAGAGCATCTGTTCTTGCAGCGTCCAGGCCCGGAGGTATATAGGCTCACTTTCATACTGGTCAATACATGACAGTATAATGGAACCAGGTCGACCATCTTGACATCGATAGGGAAGGCGAAAGTGACTACGGGCCAAGATAGATGGTTCCCGCCGTTCGAGGAACCCTTCGCTACTTCTCCTGCACTTCCAGCAATGATAGTCACATATGCTCCCTGGTAGATCGCCGGCATCTGAGACATCTGATATGCTACATACTTGGAATCATCCTGTGAGGTGTTAACCGTGGAAACCCTGCATCTCGGACGTACACTCACTTGTATAATACAGACCGCATCTACCCATAAGTACTGCAGTCCAAGCTTCCTAGTGACGTAGATCGCATCCTGAATAGTTTTGGCTAGCTCTGAAAGCGGGATGTCTTTGGACCATACTTGCATCAGCTTCTGCGTCGTCTTGACTAACTGGTCACCTCCCCAGCAGTAGCTGAGTGCAGCATAGCGACCCGTCTCTCCAGTGCTAGTGCAATAAAGCCTGATGGAGGCGACCCCGGCCGAGCCGACGTCAATAACCCGTGTCGGTAACGAGCTTAGGTTTGTAACAATCCTTATGCGAGCTGTGGCACGTGTGTAGCCAATGATGAGCCGTTTAATAGGCGAGATCTGACTTGACTTCACGATTAACTGGTCGTGTGCTCATGTATGTCGAAACAAGGTCGTCTAATGCCTTTGTTAGTATCTAAGACTACAACTTACGAGCCCGAGGAGCTTACCGGCATAAGCAAACATGTGGAAGCCCCGTCTCAAGATCCTCGTGGTGCTACGCCAGATAACCTCAGCCTCTTTGGTATCAAGAGATCCGCTGGGTCCCAATAATGGACTGGTTGAGTTTTGCAAATAACCTTGTCCACAATATCGCTTGAAATAGGAAGCAAAGTCCTCCCCAGCCTCTTTGGGGAAGTCGGAACGCTCTCGGCGGAAAGACTTCTGGAGCGACTCGAACTTGAAGATGGAGCGTGTTAGGAGACATCCATTTGATATAGCCTCGAAACCTTCTTCGGCGCTGTAGAACATTCTTTTCTCATTCCATTGTATTTCCTTAGGATCTATAACCACCTCTTGGCAATAATTGCAGGAATGCGGGACAGGGTTACTTAATAGCTGAGCTTCTAGGTTTAGCCCGAGCCAAACTTGGTGGAGTGGTCAGTCTGAATCGGAGCGTTATGTTGTTCGAGCTGGACCTGAAAAGCCGAAAGTGCGACTTATAAGGCGTCTCCCAAGCTTTGTGGCTGTGCTTGCTTCCCTATCCCATTGATGACTTAGGTAGCTATCAGCCTCGTCTGCACATAGGACAAGAACAGCGGAAGTGGAAGAACTTCACAATGCAGAATGAGTTAAGGTGATGGGTGGGTGATGTAGTGAGTGCGAGTGAGGATCAACATAGGATTGGATGTCACGTGGGTGTCAGTATCACCTCACTCACCCAGCTCACGAAGTCAACGCGGCCTTGAACCAAGACCCGCGCCCATGACAGTCCCGTAGATATATAGACTTAAATTAGGTACCGATCCGCCGATTTAAGATTCATGTATGCTATTGCCTCTCCTTCGCTTGTAATATAGAAGGTAGATCTGCGTAGACGAGTACCGAAATTACGACATAACACCAGCTTGCTCCGCCGCATGCTGCAAGTGCGTCATTGCTACGAATACCCATGGCACTTTGCCTCACAACATGTCGGCTGAGAGCCATCGAGATTGATGAGACGATACCAGCGAAGCCTTGATGCAAGATAAGGATACCTATCGGGTATATAATATGTACCCGAGGTTTACGAGCCATCACCGTGAACAGTCCGAGAGATCGTTTACGTCGTTACAACTATGTCCTTGCGCTCGCGCGAAAGGTCATGGAACATATCCGTCAGCTTCCCCGCGTATCCGAGTCCATCTCGCCGCCGTTCTGGAGCAGCCCATGTATCATGCAAAGCGTGTTCGCTTTATCTCCGCCGTGGTAATGCGGGCTATCCTCTCGCAGCGTTATCAACTCAAAGTTGGCGTCGTCCTTCAACGCCTCCAGCACGCAAAGCGCTCCTGGCTGCGTTTGTGCCATGAGCGCCAGCCCGAGCAGGCCTTCCGAGCGCACCGCTGGGTCCTCTTTCTGTCGAAGTAGGTTCAAAAATGGACTAGTTATGATCTGCGACCTGTAGAGAGTGGCGAGCCGCTCGTGGTCAGCCCCAAGAAGATGCAACCCTCTGAGAATATGGAATATGGCTCTTGACGCATCAATTGACGCCGGACCGACGGTGGAGGAGGCCAGAAGGAGATCGTCCAAGAGCGGTGCTGCTTCAGAGGTTGGCCCTAACGAACCTGCTGGCCGCTTGTCGACGACGTGATGGACGTTTGGGAGGCAGCGGTTGAGCAGCAGTCTCAAGAGATATGCTCCGTCGCGTTGAAGCTGAGGCACTGAGGAGGAGAGGAGAAAACATGCTTCTTCGATGACTCCGCCGTGACCCAACCTTTCCTTGTTCTTGGCCGGTATGGCCAAGTGTCCGAGAAGGCCGGCGGCTGCATGCAGGGTTTCGTCGCTGTCTCTAAAAGATAATTTAGTAGCCGGTGCTTACTCGAGCGGGTCACTAGCGATAACAAACCTTGCTTCCCTCATTATGCGGACCACTTTCGCGTCCACACCAGCTTGTACCATCTCCTCGCATCTACGAGTGTCTACCGCGTAGTTGCCAAGCATGATACAAGCACACGTCTGCAAGGGTCTTTCATCTCTGTCGAGCCAATCGAGGAGACGTCGAATGACAGGCCCGGAGAAGTCGTTGGTAGCCGTGAAGTGCGCTGCTGTGGATACGCCAGACAGGCCATGTAGCAGTCTTGTTGAGAGCGAAGCGATACTGTCGGCTTCCTCTAACCGCTCTTCGTCTTTCAGGCGACAAACAAACTTCACAGCCGATCTGTAGACACCGAGACATCGGTCGAGAAGGCTATATGCAATGTAACTTTCTAAGAAGTCATAGAAAAGCAGAGCGGTATCGCCGAGCATTACAAAGTTTTCGGGGTCCTCGCAACACTCGGAACACTCGAGAAAGCTCAGTATCTGCGTCAGTAGCTCAGGCGAATCGAGGCTTTGAAGTGTAGAGGTTTGTGACATGCGCTGAACGGTCCAGTAGAGCAGCTGGATAGCTTGGCTGGCCGCGGCGCTCCCAGCAGCAATGCTCTGCGTAGCGATCAAGGTGGCAAGGATGCAGGCCAGCTTGAGGCGAGCTGCCTCCATTTGACTATCCTCTTCAAGCCGTAAGCCATTGATTACCAGAGGTTTTTGCTTGCTTCATAAGTGTAGCTTGATGTGTATCGCCAAACAGCGAAAAAAATGTGTCCAGCAATGAGACCACTCACCAGAATCGTTGCACAAGTTGAACAGCACGCCCACCGTGATCCCTATCAGAGCCTTTACATCCAGGAAAGAAATGATATGTCCTAAGAATTTAACGGTCATCGCTCTGTTCCTGCCTGCAGAGCGTCAACTTCGCCCCAATACAGATAGAATGTAAGGCCCCTGCGGCGCACATTTTGACTCGGAACTTGGTGCCACTGCGAGGGCTGATTTACCCCTTCTTGTTCACGAGCCAAGCGAATGCTTCAACGGCCAAGACAAATTAGAAAAATCACTTACCATGATCGGCGCAGCAATTCCCTATGAGCCGTAGATACTGCACCGGAAGATCAAGACGTTCTGAATGCAACCCAAGGGCTCGGCGTAGCTGCAAAAGACAATGATGCAGCAGACCACACTCGCCAAACGCATCTCGATAATCGACTACAAGAGAAAACTTTGTGAGTATCGGCATAGTGGGACGCAGTTTAGAGTGTGGAATGTAAGGATGACTAGGAATATAGCAAAAAGACCTCGATAGCGATTGCCACATAATTGACCAAGCACGTGCACTTACATTGCCTGCTGGCATCAGCCAACGCCTTGATAGCTTGCAGGTGTAGAGTCGGATTGATCTCCTCCAGCCTTGACAGGTCGTCCGGCAGCTTTTCTAACCCGTCAGGGGGGTCGTCTGGAAGGGTTTCTAATCGAGCCACCAGCGCATCTGGCCTGCTTGAATCCAGCCATGCCATGATCGGCTTAGAAGGGTCTCAAACCCCTCTGTAGACCACTTCCCCGTGTCCAGGAAGGAAGTCAACCCATACGCCGCTTTTTCCCAAACGAATCCGTAGAGCAAGGACTCAGTGTCGCATCTAGCCAGAGAGGGAACCGTAAGGACTTCTACAGCCGGGTTCCGCAAAATAGTAACTGTGCAAAAATAAGTATTCTACAAAGGAGTCAATAAGTGAAAACTTCGAGTTTCTGAACAGCTTGTCACGTGCCCGAGCTCGACCTCAACTTCTGGCCTCAAGGCGAGCAAGCGCATTCCAAAATCTAGAGAAGGATTGAGAACCTGCACCTTCCTTGCTGCTCTCTTTCACGTCACTCTTTCAAGCACACTCGCTCTGCTACAAGAACTTTACACACCAGTTACCAATAATCATGACGCGCGCGCAGCAAACAATCTCCATCGGCCTCCTCATCTCCTCCGTAAGCTCTCTGTCCGCGCCATCCACAATCAGCCTGCTGACAGCTATCACCTCTCCCAGCTCTACCTCGCCTGCTTCCTCGGCCTGATACCCTTCCCCGCCAAAATCCAAGAAGAAGTCATCCCAGTGGTGCGCCTACCCTCCCCAGACCAAAGACTACAACCACATCGCCAATCGTACTAACACATCTACAGCTTCCCTTCTGGGCCCTCGTTTCCTTCGGCGCATACCTCTTGTTCAAGCTCGGTTACGGCGTTTTCACATTCAATGACGTACCGGAGGCGCATAAGGAGCTGATGGCGCAGATTGAACAGGCGAGGACGGAGCTGAAGGGGATGGGGGTTGATGTGGATTAGGAAAAGCATTGCATGGCGTTTTGGGAACTGGAGTTGTTAGAGAAATGGATACAGGACGCGACCTTGGGCATCGGTGCACCTCGCATTAGATTAGCCAACAACCAGCTGCGCTACGTGCGTTCAGATGATCAACTCGCCGAACCGATTACCCTGAACAGGACTTGTGTTTGAATATGCCGTCCAGAGCGCTACGAAGAGACGAAGAAACGAATCCCTAAATCATCTAGAATTTATACGCCTCTACTCGTTCGGCACTTTCGTCGCGCTATTCAATCGACTAGTTGCTCTCCAAAATCCTATCCCCCCAACCGATCAACTCGCAATAGCCTCGGCCTTCTCTCCTGCCGCCCTATGCTTCATCTTCAACGCCTTCTCCGTCTCCATAAACTGTCTAATCCCCACCGGTATACCCTCGAAAAGATCCGCCTCCTGAGCCCCCACCCCTCCCACACCCCAATTCGCCTCACTCCCGCCCCCATCATCATCCATACTGACCATCACATGCGCCGGCGCCCCAGGCTCTGCAACCATGCTCCCACTCGCCCTCCCCTCCTGCCGCAGCTTAGCCGCCTGCTCCCGCTGCCGCTGCTTCGCAAGCTTCGACGCCGCAGCCCACTCCTCAATCTCATCTCTATAAACATCCCACACGCAGTTCACGCAGCCGGACATGCAGCAATTATCCGGCTCCTCTGGTTTCGGGGCACGAGCACGCCTGCAATCTCCGTGGCTTGCGCCATACGCTCCGCTTGGCGCCCCGGGCCGGCGAGCCGTGTGCCGAAGACTATGCGCGCTTTGGCAAGGACTTCCTCTTTGTCCGTTGTGGGGGGCCTGGAGGCGGGCGTGGGCGCGGTGCGTGTTGCGGGGGTGACTTCGGGGAGCGGTTTTGAGAGCATCTCGGCGTAGAAGCCGGAGAGGGGATTCGCTTGTTCACCGGAGCGCGCGATGTGCCCGCGCGACTTGTTGCTTCCTGAGTGCTGGTTACGGCGCGCTCGAGGGCTGGCTTGTAGCCCGGTTGTGCGGGGCCCAGTGCGTGGTCGTGAGCCGCGCGAGGCATGGAGGCAGCTTCTTAAGTAGCTCAGCGCGGCGCGCGAGGGCGCGGTACATAGGGGAGACTCCATCGGAACTATACAGGTATAATCACGAGAGGAGTGGTGGTGGAGAGGTTGCAGATTGACGGGAGCTTCGGCAAATAAATCATGGCCGGACGTCATCCCGCTGATCTGCATCTCAGATCTGAGCGGGGGTATCAACATCATCACCAGGAACGACCTACTAATGGATTATCTGCGACCGTTTACAGGGCTTCCTTTCCCGTTCTAGCGGGTAAGCATCGCCGCCCTATACTCGCGCGAGCGGAGGTGAGCATAGGTAAGTATAGGTGAGTTTTAGATAAGCATGGGTGATTCCTTACTATAACTTATCTATATCTTAGAGAGTCTAAAAAAACTCTTTTATATTATCTAGTATAAGGAAATAAGTATTTCCTACTAAACTAAGCTTTTATAGCTAGTCTAGATTAATTTATAAGCAGAAGATTCGAGAAGATTCGAGAAGATTCTAGAGGGTTCTAGAAGATTCTTGTTATAAATATAGATCGCGAGGATGGATCAAGAAAGAGTGATTAGTGCTAAGTATTAGGTGACTACTAATCACTAAATACTACTAAAGCTAGAAGTGATTAGTCGGATTAGTATGATCGGGCTAATTACACTAATCTAGGAGATTATAGTGGAAAAAAGCTAGTATATACATTAGCAAATCTTTTAAAAAGCCTGCTTTAAGCGCTTGTAGACAGCTTATAAGCGGCTTGCAAGCGGCTCGCGAGCGGTTTATAAGTAGATATATCTATCTCTAAGCGCTCTAAGCGCTTAGAATAGCTTAGAGCGAGTATAAAATTATACTAAATTATACTAAAATTTACTCCGCTCTAAGATGTTATAGAATTGGTCGATCCGAGCATCGATCGGATCGACTCGCGCCTGCAGATTAATAGAAGCCGATCGGATCGAGTATTTAGAGTCTCGATCCAAGCTAGATAGGAATAATAACTTTCTACCACTTAATTTAAGCAGCACTGCATTGCGCGTGACACTTTAATAATTAGTAGCTAAAAGTTATAACAATCTAGTAATCGTCTCTATACGATTATATTTTATTTATTACTAACCCGGTAGTAGACTCCGTCTAGTGCACTTAATCTTTTGTATGCAATACGATTCGATCTTAGTAAAACGCGGCGATTCGATCTATAATAATTTAGTAACTTATAAACAACACAGCAGCCTCCGTCCGTTAGCTCTTAGAATAATACTAATATTAGAAGTCGATTCGAATCGATTTCCTAATCTTAAAATTAGCGTTCCTGCACTAAACCATAGTTTATTTACTAGTTAAGGCCTAATTTAATCTAATAGAAAAGCACGATCCCTAAATAATAGTAATACTATAGCTCCTTCTCTCTCACTACGGAGCTAGGTTCTAATATAATATAAAGCTACCTTCTATATAGGACTAGTTTGCTTCTATAAGCACTAATGCTTCTAACTCTTTAATACTCTTTCTATTCCCTTCTTTAATTTCTTATCACCCTTATAAAACTAGATCTAAGTACGACTAATTTAATATACCTTAAAGCGGATTGAATTTTATATTCTATTATACTAACCTTCTTTCGTTTATTATCTTTTCTAGTTAAAGCACTAATTTAGATCAGCCATGCTAGCATCTTTATTATATTCACGGGCCATTATTTCTAATCTCGATACCACTATAATCCGAACTATATATAGCATCCTCGCCTTCGGCTATAATTATTCTAATAGAGTTATCTCGAATCGACTCATTTCTATAGACGCTTAAAAGTAGTAAAGATAATCGTTCACTTCTACTCCGCTCTAGAATCTTTTATTAAGAATGTAAAGCTAAGCAAATATAGAATACATAGAGAATAAGAGCTAATAAGAACTCTAAGTACTAGGATCTCTTTTATAGCGCTAGGCTATCTAATCGTCTAGTTACTCTATAATAGCTAGCTCTTAGAAGAAGCTTACTAAGATTTAATCTAAGAAGTAATGCCGCTCCGCAACTCTAATCTCTATATTAAGTGGGTATAGTAAGCTGATTAAGAGTCTAAAGCCACCGTAATATAAGATAAAGACTAGCTCTAACTTAATTAATAGTTACCCTGCTCTTTAGAACTATTTATAGTATCTAGCCCTTTCGCATTAGGCTTCTATATAATATAAGCTATGCCTATTACCTCTAAACTATAAAAAGATTAAGTATCTAAGGACTAGAATGCCTAATCTAATTATTAAAGCTTATTAGAATCTTTAAAGCTTCGATTAGAACTTTAGGACTTCCGTAATATTAGTATTAATCTTAATGTTATTCGAGATCTATAGCTTCCTTAAAAGAAATTTTAGCCGACTACTATTAAGATAGTAATCTCGAGATAATATACTACTCTAGAAGGCGATACTATAAACGCTATAACGATAACACCTTAAGCTATAATAAGCAACTCTAGTTCTAGAAGAATAAGGCTAGCCTATAATATAGCTTAAGCTGCTATCATTAATCTAGCTATAGAGCTAGCTAATAAGGTACTACTTTAGCCTTCTTACCCCGTAGACGGCTAGTTAGAGTTCACTACTAAGTAGCATGCTAAACTACTTAACCTTATTAGAGAAGCAATAGCTCTAATTCTCTACTAGTTAGTTAATAAGATAGTAGCTCGCGCGAGAGACGGGCTACATGACTACTTTCTTAAACTAAGACGCTGTAAAAGAGAACGCTAGGCCGGACTACTTCCTAAGAAAGAGCTAATAAGCGGCGCTCTACCTATTTGCAAGCGCGATGCCGCGGCTAATAAAGCTTAATAAGATTGTAATTAGGATTATAAAAACACGCGCGACTACTGTAGATATAGAAATAGCATGCGCGACTACTATAGATTGGGATTATAGAAGCTAATTAGAAGGCGCTAATCTAGCACTACTAGCTTAAACTACTTCCGTAGTAGAAGCTCGGACCACAATCGCGGATTAGTAAGAAGCCACCGTAATAGGTCTTTAAGTAATGGATCGGACTATAATAGACCCTGTTACTATAGTAACTATAGGCGAGAATACTAACTCCGCTGTTCTTACTCTTCTAATAATAATAAGAACGATCTATATTATAGTAACGATAAATGCTTCCATTCTAAGAATATCGGATTCTTCGACCTCTTTCTTAATTAAAAAAAGTTCAATAAAGGCGATATTATAGATAAGGGTAATAAAATCTACTTCTAGAGTATTTATGCCTTTATTAATGATGTAGAGAATGCGGCCTATTTAAAATCCTCTATTATAATCCGGTAGAACCTTAATAAGTGCTTTAGAGGCATAGCATTAAAATAGTTTATTTTATAACTTATATATAATTAGTATAGTAAGCTAAGGGAAGGATCTAGTATCATCCGCTAGAAGGAAGTACTTCTTAAAGAAATTTAAGATAAAGTCGATAATAGCTTAGAAGATAATTAAGGTTAAGTAGTTCGGTCTAGAAGATATCAAGAAGGATAAGCCGGTCTTAGAATACGTTCTTAATATAGTCCGATATATACAAGACGCTAGAATCCGTAATTATAAGGATTAGGTTGCTTTCGCCTAGTAGTATCTATATTCTTACCTTTAATAATATATATAATTGCCGGACAATAGGATTATAATCGAGGACTTTATCGCCAAGCTTAAGGAGAAGTAATAAGTATAGGAAAGAATCTATTTTTAGTTAGATAAAGAAATTTCTTGTAGAAACTCATATTCTAGGTTCTATAATAGTAAGAAAGATCGCGACCGGTAATCTAATCGAGACTATAGTTACCGCGACCGCAATTAAGACTAGAGAACTAGTAACTAATAATCTTATAAGAAGGATACTTACTCTTACTAGTAAAAAAACGAGCTAGAGAAGCGTATTTCATACTAGAGCCTAAAAAGAGACTTAGGATAAAGTAATAGAAAAGATAATCGCAATTATAATCGGAACTATAGAGTTTATTCTAGAAATAATTACTATATAGAGATACGAACCTCTAAGAAAAGGAAGATGAATCGCCGTTCTTAAGTAAATAGTATATATACTATAGACGTAGTATTTAATAAACTAGATAGCGAGTCTCCGAGCCCGCTAGATAATAAATAGTAGAAGGAAGCCTCTTACTCTCTATTTAAGACGAGCTTAGACTCCGACTCGAACTATATAATTAGGTATATTACTATCTCGCCTTCTTTGCCGGTTTGTGGCTTTAGAACGGAGTAAATTAAACCTTCTAATTCTAATTAGGACTATAATATAGGGCTTTACCACATAAACGAAGTAGAGCTATTAATTATTAAATCGATAGCGCCGCTATCTATAGAAAAACCTAGTAAAGGGTTTAAAAACTAGTACTATATCTAGATTAAAGCCTAGCTAAGTAAAAATAAACCCCTCGTAAAGATCTATCCTAATATAGAGTGTTATTCAAGCTATATTAACCGCTTCTTTTTACTTAATAACGCTTCTAAAATGACCATCCATTCTATAGAAAAGCTAATTTGGATTAAGGGCATAGCCGGTAAATAAATACCCTATAAGGAATATGCTATACTTAATCTCTATATTACTGCTAAAAAGAATAGACGAAAAGTCCTTACTAGGATATAGTATAAGGCCTAAATTATAGATAATCTATAGTCTAGACTCTTACTAGGTATAAATACCCTTAGATCTAAGGAAATAACTATTAATATTCCCGAGAGAAGCCTAATGATTAGATTCTATAGTAACGCGAGGACTATGATTTTAGTCTAGCCGAAATTAGCTGTTAGAGTATCCTATTAAATTCGAGCTACCGCGAGAACGGTTATTAATTCCGGTAGGATTATATTACGAATAGAGGTGTGGGGCGCTAAGTAGTGCTTAGTGCCAAGAGGTCACGGGAGGACTAAGCACTTAGAGGCCGCCAAGCTATGCTTGGTATGCTTAGTGCGATCGGGCACTAAGTATACTAAGTAGACTAAGTAAGGTACGAAGGTACTAGCAGAAGCTCTAGTATATAGGAGATACCATTCTTATTTATTAGAATGGTGTGCTTAACTTAAATAAGAATCTAGCATTCTTTATAACTTAATCTAATCTTACTATGTGATATTAATTCTCACCTTATTAACTATATCTTAGCACTATTCCCTTTCTCCTTAATTAGAACCCTAACCTTTATAGTAACTCTTATTATCTAGTGATAACATCTTATTATACTTTAAGCACTACCTTTGTAGAACACCTAAGATTAATAACATCGATATATCTACTACGGGATCTATCGCGGGATAAACTAGAGGCTAGGCTATAAGGACCCCCTCTAATAATAAACCTATTAAGATTAAGACTCCGGACGAGTACTATAGGGATAGGGGCGAACTAGAGACGTTCCTACTTTAATACGATCTATATATCTAGTATAATTAAGTACGGTTCTAAACGGAACACGAGGTTATATTTATGGTTATCTACCTTAGAGGAAAAGCATTTAGATGGATTTAACTATACCTTAAGGACTTCTTAGAGAATTCGGACTCTAACTAAGAACTAGAAATAAGAGCTATATTCGCGAATATAGAATCTTTTAAGAAGAAGATTCGCTAGATATTTAGAGACATTAACGCTGAATGTACTACTAAACGGGAACTTATAGACCTAACCTAGAAGAGGTTAGCCGCAGCTTACGCTACCTAGTTCTAATTAGTGGTAGCGAATACTAGTTAGGACGACTCGGTCTTAATAGCGTAGTACTATTAAGGATTAAAAGAAAGCATTAAAGATGACTTAGTGCGAGGAGAGCAGCTAGACGAACTATAACCTATAATTAATACCTTAATCCGGATCGATAACCGTCTATACAAACGATATATAGAAAAGACTAGGAAAAATACACTAGTCGCGGTGGATCGTAAGAGCTAAGCACCTTAAAAGGCACGCCATAATCTATATAGGCTTTAGCCTATAGAGCTAAATGCTACCGAGAGATGTCCGGGACGTTTTATAAAAGGAGAATTATAGAAGGGACGAGTAGCGCCCTCTAGAAAGAAACCTTTTATAGGAAAGTATTTTAACTACAACCACTTAGGACATCTTACTAGGAACTATAGATAACCTAAGAAGAAGTAAGCACTAGCTAAGACTAATGGTCCTAAGAAGATAGGATAACTTATAACCACGACCGCTAGCTATAATATAAAGTCCTAGACCGTATACTATAATAATAGGTGTTAGATACACCTAAGTAATAAAAACGGCTCCGGATAGTTTCCGAAACTACTACGGGTAAAATAAGCATTATAGGTCACTAAAAGAGAATAGAACGCTAAAAAATAGGTTCAGCCGCTTATAATTCGGGCCTCTAGGCTAAGTATAAGCGGACCCTAATAAGAATAGCGACTAACGGAATTCTAGGAGATATAGGCGGAAGTCCTAACAGCACCCGCTATAAGGTAGAGTCTAGGACCGGAACCTAATAAAGAGGAATCCCTATTCGAGGAAATCTTAGAAACCGAATTAGAGGAGTTAGAAATCTCTAAGCTAGCTCTAGACGAAGAACTAGAAGTAAGGATACTACTAAGGAATCCTATTACTAGCGGGTATCCACCCGAGGTATAGTACTAAGCATACTAAGATGTATACGAACTAATAGAAAGCTAAATAGGATAACTAGAGTTTAAGGAAAACCTTCGAAAAATTAAGATTAGGTTAATTATATACGAAGTATAGTAGCGATCCGCTATGAGTTTTAGCGAGCTATATAAAGAAATCTACAACCTTATCTTAGGACGGCCTGTTATAGTAACTAAACGAGTACGTTAGCTTAGGTAGATGCTGGATAGTATACCTCGACTAGGATAGGAGTACTATAATATAGTGCGAGAACATCCGCCTATAAATGCGAGGTTTATAAGAGACGGAGGATATATTACGCCCGAAAGAGGCTATATTCTCTATAAACTTCGATAGAAAGTCACGGCACTATAATAGGAATTTATAGCTAGGGATCTAGAGGTGAATCCGGGACGCTAGGTCGATCCTAGTAAATTTAAGTATAATAGAACGGAGGTCCCTACCGGGAATAGGAGCTCGGGAGCTCTAGTTTAAAAACTAGAAGGCCTTCCGGCTAGAAGGTCGATAGAAGCGCCTACCTAAAGACTTTTAAATAAGTATAAAAGCATTTAGGTAGCTGGGACGAACTACTAAAAGTATATTCTTATAGCGACGCGATACGCTAGAACCCTCTAAGTATAGGTTAAGGTTAGCTAATATTAGGCTAAGGTACTAATAGATTTAGGGGCTACTATAGACTTTATATTACTATAGTTCGCAAGCCGCACGTAGATAGGTCTATAAACGAAGCGCGATACCTACTAAGTAACGGCGGTAGACGCTTAACTATTAGGCTATAATTAGGGATTAGTAGACTAAGAAACTAAGATAGTTAGGTTAAGAATCGGACCCTATATCTAGAACATGTAGTTCGATATTACGGTAATAGAAACCCATAATATAGTGTTAGAGTTACTATAGCTTAAAGATATAAACCCGAAAATCGATTAGGCACGTAAAATACTAGACTTTTCTAAGGGAAAACTAGTCTAGATGAGCCACGAGATGCTAGGAGATAGTATAGAGATATATATAATCTCCGCTAAAGAACTAAAGCGAGAAGTTCGGAAGAA
This sequence comes from Coniosporium tulheliwenetii, assembly GCA_030247845.1. Lineage (NCBI taxonomy): Eukaryota > Fungi > Ascomycota > Dothideomycetes > Coniosporium > Coniosporium tulheliwenetii. The sequence goes on along the minus strand of JAPDRP010000001.1, from coordinate 1,120,756 downwards.
TCCTAAGTAAATATAGATTCTATAGAGCAAGCGACGAGAGTTCGCGTCTACTATAACCCCGTTATCTATTCTAGAAGAATATAAGGACTACGCGAGGCTATTTACGGATAAGGCTCTAAACAAGGCCCTACTAGCACACTAACTATAGAATTATATAATACCTATATAAGAAAGCAAGACACTAGGGAAGTTAGTAATCTACCTATTATTACTAGAGAAGCTAGAGGCGCTATAAGCGTACCTAGATAAGAATCTAAAGAAAGAATTTATATAGGAATTCCAGTCACCTATAGGATACCCGATCCTGTTTATTCTAAAAAGGATAGAATATTATAACTATACATCGACTATTAGGGACTAAATAATATAACTATTAAGAATAGTTATCTATTGCCTTTAATTTTAGAGTTACAGGATCGACTCTAAGGAGCTAAATGGTTTAGTAAATTCGACATTCTAGGAGTATATAACCGGATTCGAATTAAGGAAGGCGAAGAGTGGAAAACGGCGATAAGAATCCGTTTCGGATTCTATAAGTATTTAGTTATACTATTTAGGCTTACTAATGCTCCCGCTATGTGCTAGGTATATATTAATAATATCCTAAGGAATACTTAGACGTGTTTATAGTCGTCTATCTTAATAATATACTAGTATATTTAAAGACTAAGGAGGAATATATGCAATATATTAGATAGATCTTAAAAGCCTTCTAATAAGCGGACTTACAAATAAAACTAGAGAAGAGCTAATTCCACTAATAGGAGATTAAGTTCTTAGGGTATATTATCACTAATTAAGGTATTAAGATGAATAATACTAAGGTGTAGGCGGTACTTAAATAGCCTACACCGAAGTTAGTAAAGGATATATAATCGTTCTTAGGATTAGCGAACTTCTACTAGAAGTTTATATAGGACTACTCTCGAATTATAGCGCTACTAATAGATCTTACGAGGAAAGATTAAGAATTCTAGTAGGATGATAAAGCAGACGAGGCTTTTCGTATACTAAAGGAATAGTTTAGCATATAACCGGTCCTAATAATATTCGACCCGACTAAGGGAATTATTATTAAAACGGATGCTTTAGACTTAGCTATAGAAGCATATCTAAATTAATAAGATAACGTAGGATGTTAGTATCTAGTGGCATTTTACTTAAGAAAATTTAGCGGACGGAACTGAACTACGAAATCTATAATAAAGAGCTATTAGCTATTATTAAAGCTTTTAAGTAATAGAGAGTGTATCTAGAAGGAGTAAAGTATCTAATTTAAGTGTTTATAGATTATAAGAATTTAGTATACTTCACCACCACTAAAGTCTTAAACCGAAGATAGGTACGATGGTTAGAGGAATTATCGACGTTTAACTTCGAAATTTACTACTAGAAGGGCTCCGAAAACGCTAAAGTAGACGCTTTTAGTAGATAACTAGACTATATAGAAGAAAAACCCTAAATAGTTAGCTCGATTCTAGAATAGCATCTAGACGGAAAAATCACTTATAATTAGGGAACCCTAGTGGTAACTATAGTGATTATAAATAATAAACTCGAGGATAAGATACGGAAAGCATACAGCCGGGACACACACGCTTAGAGAGTAATTTCCGATAACCTTAAAGGTTTTAAATAAGTAGATAATAGTCTAATCCTGTTTAACGGACTCGTGTACGTACCGGAGTCCGAGCGGAAAGGGATTATTTAATAATATTACAATAGGCTAACCGAAGGACATTAAGAAATCTTTAAAATAGTCGAAGCAATTAGCCGTACATATTACTTCCTAAGAATAAGGAAGAAAGTGGAGGAATACATCGCTGCATGCGATTTATGCTATAAAATAAAACCAACCCGACACAAACCTTATAGGTTAATAAAGATAGTAATAATACTAACACGGCTATAGGCGTTAGTCGCTATAGATTTTATTATTAAGCTACCTCTTTCTAAAGAACTATTAACGAAAGTGAAATATGACTCCGTGCTCACTATTATAGACCGATTAATAAAAGAAGTACGCTTTATACTATATAAGGAATCGTCTAATGCTAAAGAACTAGCATACACCTTCCTCTAAAATGTGATAGCAACGCAAGGACTACCTAAAGAAATTATATTAGATAGAGATAAGCTATTTATATTAAACTTCTAGACTACGCTTACGCGATAGCTAGGACTATTGTATAAGCTATTAATAGCGTACCACCCCTAGACAGATAGATAGATAGAGCGTATAAATTAGATACTTAAGTAGTACTTAAGAGGGTATATAAATTATCGATAAATAAACTAGGTATCACTTTTGCCACTAGCACAGCTAGTATATAATATAAGCATAAATAAGATAATAGATATAACACCTTTCTATGCTAACTATAGATACCACGTATAACTATTCTACAAACTAAAGGAAATCCAAGTTATATTAGAAGCGGCCCGAGTTATATTTAAAGAAATATAATAGATCTATAGAGAACTCTAGTACGATATAGAGTTCCTAGTAAAAAGATTAGCGTTTTACTATAATAAACATAAATCTAGAGGATCTATACTTAAAGAAGGGAATAAAGTTTACCTTCTCTAGAGAAACATTCAGATAACGAGACTAAGTAAGAAGCTCAATTATATTAGGATAGGATCTTTTGAGATTATTAAAAATATTAAGGACACTAGTTATAAGTTAAATCTACTAGAGGGAATGAAAATACACCTAGTGTTCTATATTTTGTTATTAGAACCGGCACCTAAGGAAATTCCACTATTAAAAAAGATACTAGACGACTATCTAATAGAGTAAAAAGGACGATATAAAGTGTAAAAGATCCTAGATAATAGCACTAACTTTAATAATAGTAAGCAATAATACCTCGTGAAATAGAAAAGATATCTAGACTTAGAAAATATATGGGAACTACTTACTAATCTTAATGGATGTAAGTAAGCTATAAGAAGGTACCTCGAGCAGTCGAAGATTCGGCGGTAATAGGAAATAGATTAGGGGCAAGCCGCCTAGGTACTCTAGATTAAGGGAGATAAGGCGAAAACATCTAAGAAGGCGAGCAACACAGAACCCGGAAACTCTATTAAGGAATTAGGGGATGGGCTAGGCTGTCCACGCTCTAGGTGCTTAACCTCCTCGATAGAAGCCAGCTTATAGGAGACGGCCTCTAAGGACTAACTCTCCTAGGCGGCTAGCTCTTAAGCGAGCTGGGCGCGACGGCGATGCGCTTCGGCGATCGCCTTATTAGCCTTATAGAGGCGACGACAAATCTCCTCTCCACGAGCACGAAGCTGCTCCCACTCCTTACGAGTAACCACTAGGTTACATTTGGCGCTAGAAGAGATGCATTCTGCGTAGAAACCCGAACGAACGTCGATATAGTAGGAAAGTGACTACTCACAGCAGCGGCTGTAGGGAGTAGGCATAATGGATCTAGAAGTGCGAAGATAGAATACTAAGTCTCGACAGCGTTCAGTCGAGGAACGTTTAGCTTTTAATTTTTTAGTAATCCCGATAGGCATGGTTAAAGAAGACATATACCTTTTAAGGACAAAAGCTGGAGGGGGATAGTGTTACAAATAGAGGTACGGGGCGCTAAGTAGTGCTTAGTGCCAAGAGGTTATAGGAGGACTAAGCACTTAGGGGCCGCTAAGCCGTGCTTAGTATGCTTAGTGCAATCGGGCACTAAGTATACTAAGTAGACTGAGTAAGGTACGAAGGTACTAGCAGAAGCTCTAGTATATAGAAGACACCATTCTTGTTTATTAGAACGGTGTGCTTAACTTAAATAAGAATCTAGCATTCTTTATAACTTAATCTAATCTCACTACGTGATATTAATCCTCACCTTATTAACTACATCTTGGCACTGTTCCCTTTCTCCTTAATTAGAACCCCAACCTTTATAGTAACTTTTGTTATCTGGTGATAACGCCTCGTTACAGATTAGTACTATTGTAATAGAATATAATAGATAGATTCTATAAGATCGTGACTATAAGTTTAAGCTAGATAATAAGATTACTCTAGGCGTGTTTCGCATCTAAGAAAGTATAGTATATTATAGTATTATCATCCCCAGCATGCTAAAGATCTTTATACGAAATAATAGAAAATTTCCGCTTGTAATTTAGTATAAGATACTACTTAGAAGGATTATTAACTGTAATGTCGAGGTATCTATCTAATTATTACAAAGAACCACACGCTTATAGCGTTTTAAACTAACTATATTAATCTAAGCATAGAGACTAAGATAGTATAGAGTGTAATAATCTATAGGTTAGCGAAGGCTACCACTAAGCTCGCTCTAGTAATCGAACCCTACTTTACCTTATAGATTAAGATTACCTTATAGATTAAGAAAAATATAACTATAAAAGTCCTCTAATTGGAGTAACTAATAATACCGCTTATTGAGAATTAGGAAGCATATAAAATACTAATAAAACCGTATCCACTAGACTCTAAAGATTATTAAGTTATTAACGAAATCTTCGATAAGCTACACGAATAGGGTAAGATAAGCTAGACTACTAAAGCCACGCCCTTTAGTTTTCTAGTATTTATAGTATGGAAAACTGTCACCGATCTAGATAGCGCTACTAAGAGAAAAGCGAGAGTAATAGTCGATATTTAAAGCCTAAATAAAGTATTAGTAAAAGATTCGTATCCTTCTTTCTTATAAGCGGATCTTATCTAATCTCTATAAGGATCGCGCTATATTACCATCGTGGACTATATCAAGTAGTTTTACTAATAGCTAGTTGCGGAAGCGGATTACTATAAATTTACTATAAACAGCCACTATAGCTAGGGATACTTTAAAGTTACGCTAATAGAATATTATAACTTAGTATAATACATCTAAAAACAGCTAGATCGGATTCTTAAAGATCTTTCTTTTGCTAAAATCTATATAAACGATGTCTATATCTACTTTATAATGCTTAAAGAGTATATTAAGCACCTTTATACGGTCTTTTAATATTTTAACGAACTAGAGATTAGCTTCGCTTTAGATAAATTCTTTATTAGTTATCTAACAACTATACTACTTAGGTAGAAGATTGATAGCCTTAGTCTTAGAATAAATAAGGAGAAAGTCGAGGCGATCCGCGCTCTCTAATTTCCGTATACGCTAGAAGCTCTTAAAAACTACCTTAGACTCACTAGCATCAGGAAAAATTTTGAGTGCTCAGAACTTCTGAGTGACTCTTGCCTCTCGCAAGCAAGGTAAATGCTCCGAGCGTCCCCCGAGTGCCTGAACGTCCGGCTTGGCATGGCTTGGCATGGCTTGGCGCTGCTTAGTCAGCAGCCAAACAATTGGAAAAAGCTTTAAATCTAATTCAACTAGTGGAATAGAGGGAAGTATACTAGAACTAGTTTAGAAGGTAAACTTTTAATAAAAACGATTATTATTCGCTTACTTTTTAAATTCGTTGATATTATGTCTCTTTTTACTAGGGGTGAAAGTTAAGCGAGAAAGGGAACTTCAAAATTTTTGCTTACTAAGCTGCTTACTAAGCGGCGCTTACCGCTTTAGATGTTTTAGACGTCTAGAGCGCTCGGAGCATCCAGGATGCTCGGAGCGCTCGAACCGCTCGCGAGCTGCTCTAGAGCCGCTCGGAGCATTCTGGACGACCTGGACTAGTGCCAATTTTCCGAGCACCTGAAGATTTCCTGATGAGGTGGCTTTATTAATACATTCCTTAGTATATATAGCTCATGCAGCCACTCTAGAAGCTTAAAATAGAACTTCTACTAGCAGCTCTAAGGTTAAAGAAAGAATAGCAAAAGGCCTATACTTCTTAAACTAAGCTTATATCTTTAGAAAGACACCGCGAGACCTTTAAGACAATTTAGAATGACTTCTATAAACCGATCTTTTTAGTCTATTAAGATTCGAAAAGGCCGCTCTATATTGATTACAATGTCTTAAAGAAGTATAGGATTAGCGGCTTTATATACTATATTAAAGACGATCTAATACTAGTTATAAAAGCTATAGATCTTAAGAAGCCGCTTAGATCGACCTCTAATACTATAGAATAGTAGCTCGCTTCGATAGTCTAGCTAAAGCAAGCTAAGCTCTTCCCTTAAAATAGTATTAAATTAATTCTCTTCTTAAGTAAGGTATTTATAGAGGTCGAGAAGCATTACTAGCCTATAGAGATAGAAATGGCCGCTCTAGTCTAGATAGTAAAGTGTAATAAGGGTTACCTTACAATAATAGAAGTTATAGTAAAGGTTAGGGTTCTAATTAAGAAGATAGAAAGTAGTGCTAAGATAGAGTTAATAAGGGGAGGATTAATATTATATAGTAAGATTAGATTAAGTTATTGTAAGGAAACAAGTATTTTCTACTAAACTAAGCTTTTACAGCTAGTCTAGATTAATTTGTAAGTAGAAGATTCTAGAAGATTCTAGAAGATTCTATAAGTTTCTAGAAGATTCTATAAGTTTCTAGAAGATTCTATAAGTTTCTATAGGATTTAATACGATTCTATAAGGTTCTATAAGATTCTAGAATGTTCTATCTATTACGTAATATTACGTAATGCTTATTAATTCTATAGAAGGTTCTAGATAGCCTTCTACGTGTATATAAAACCTCTTCTCCCTTCTAAAAGAGAACAATAATAAGATAAGATAATAGTAATACTATACTATATTATTATTCCTTCTTATCTATATTTTATACTTCTTTCTAAATAGAGAATACTAATACTTCCGATGACTAAGCTAGACTAGTTTTATTCTAGCTTAGTAGAACTAAATAAGACTATCTTAGCCCTATCTTAATTCTTACACTAAGCGCTTACTAAGCGGCTTAAAACGCTTAAAACGCTTTAGATACTCTAGATGCTTGTGGAAACTAGTCTATCTTAGAAGTACTTATAGAAACCACTTTATCTCGGAGGTATCTATACAAACCGCTCTGTTTCACGAGCCGCTTGCGAGCGGGTACACCGCTTAGTGTTTCCGAGCGCTTGCGATGGCTCTAAGCGCTTAGAAACACTTAAAGATAAAAAAAGATTTACTAATGTATACTATATTATTATTTCTTTTTACTTATATTCTATATTCTTATCTAAATAGAAAATATCTATACTTCTACTAACTAAGCTAGACTAGTTCTATTCTAGCTTAATAGAACTAAATAAAACTATCTTAATTCTATCTTAGTTGTTATAAATATATTAAAAGAAGAATCCACTACTGGAATCAGATCTACATATAGTGTAGTTTTTTGAATTGTTTTTCTTCTTTCAGCTAATATATAACTTATATAGAAAAATAGAACTAGGGCTATATCTAAGCGAAAGAAGCTTCTAATAATCTAAAATGCAAAGAAAATTAACTAAATAATATAAGCTCTTAGGTTTTATAAGTATTCATCTGCACTACTAATTGGATTTAGATTTATTTCTATAGTTACTACTAAGAGACCGCTTAAAAAGAGAGAGAGAGAGAGAGAGAGAGAGAGAGATGAAGAAATAAAATAGAATTGAAACTTAAATTGCTATAAAATCAGATTCTCTCTCGAAAGAAATAAAAATAAAACTGTAGTTTATAGTAATAAAAAGCTTAAAAAAAGACGCCGAAAGTAAGGAAACATATATATAGTAATAATAGGGATGAAGCAATCGTAATTAATATAATTGTAAGAATTAAGGTGGGGTTAAAATAGCCTTACTTAGTTCTACTAAGCTAGAATAAAACTAGTCTAGCTTAGTCATCGGAAGTATTAGTATTCTCTATTTAGAAAGAAGTATAAAATATAGATAAGAAGGAATAATAATATAGTATAGTATTACTATTATCTTATCTTATTATTGTTTCTTTTTAGAAGGGAGAGAAGAGGTTTTATATACACGTAGAAGGCTATCTAGAACCTTCTATAGAATTAATAAGCATTACGTAATATTACGTAATAGATAGAACATTCTAGAATCTTATAGAACCTTATAGAATCGTATTAAATCCTATAGAAACTTATAGAATCTTCTAGAAACTTATAGAATCTTCTAGAAACTTATAGAATCTTCTAGAATCTTCTAGAATCTTCTACTTACAAATTAATCTAGACTAGCTGTAAAAGCTTAGTTTAGTAGAAAATACTTGTTTCCTTACAATAATAATAGTTGGAATCCTAATTAAGAAGAAAGAAAATAGTGCTAAGATATAGTTAATAAGATAAGTATTAATATTATTAGTGAGATTAGATTAAATTATAAAGAATACTAGATCCTTAGTTAAATTAAGCACACCGTTCTAATAAACAAGAATGATGCTATCTATATACTAATATCTTCCATTCCATGCTGTCTTTAATTAATATAATTAGTCCGTAATCATTCTAATCCTACTAATTGGCACTACTACAGCATCCTATATAATTAATCTCACATGTAATACTTAGCACTAATTACTTCTCAACCCGTATCATCCGTCGCGGTTTGTAATAATTAAGATAAGAATACTAGATGGAAAAAAGCGAAGATATCTTATATACTAAAGATTCTATGTAAAGAATAGTTAATAATATAAAAGCGAATTTATAGTAACATTGTATTTTGCATTTATTAGTAACACGGATGTATCTGTATCCTTTTAGAATTCACAATATATGATTTCTATAGATATAGAGATAATTAATACTAATAATAAGAAGATATTGGATTTGAATTAGAAACATCGCTTAGTTTTAGCTCAAACAAAGCTTTTATCAGCCGCATACTAAACAAGCTCCGCAATCTTAGCGATCGGTTAATTATTATGTCAGCAATATGTAGTTGCACTAGTTAGATGGGTAACCACTAGCGAACACCAACTGCTATACGTTTTTTTCTTTTGCTTTGCAGTTTTCGGGCGCGATTTCTATGGGTGATCAGCGAGGGTTCGGCGTACGAGAGAAGGAACCGAGGTACGATTACGCTTTTTAGCCATTAAGTGGTTTATGAAGGGGCAACGAGACATCTTCGAGTGAGCAGCTGGAGGAAGTCAGGCTTGTATTCCGCTAGGGCTTGCTGAAGCGGGTGAAATTCTCAGTAAGAGCACGGTCGAGATTTGGCAATGGTCACTGATAGTCGCCTCGGAGTTGAATGGCACGGGTCGCCGAGACAGATGCAAGTCACACACGAGGAAAAGGCTTTTGCGGTGTAATCTGTAAGCCCGCAAGCATTGAAAGGTATAGTAGAATGCCACAGTTTAGCATTGAGCCAATGTGTTTACCAGAACGAAGTACTAAGGCCACACAGCCGTAAGCATCTTGCTGACAGCAAGTGAGGCACAAAAGGCGATGTGGTGTGTCGATACAGGATACGATGACCATGTATTGAACAGGTGTCGAGTGCCATAATCAGATACGAGCAGTGCCTGCCTTACGAACGTTGTAGATGAAAAGAGCATGGAGTATTTCGACCTCAGGTTACAGGGCATTGCTGTGCCGCAATAGGCCCAGGCTCGAGTTGGTTGACACTACAGTGGAATGTCAATGAGAAGCGAACAAAGTACAACTCCTCAATCAGGCACAGGGTCCCTCAGAACTCGTAGGCTGCCGGTTTACTTGCTCCTCTCAGCTGGTTCCACCAGTTTTCGTAGGGATAACGAAGCGGCTACCAACAATTTACCACCTAATCATAATCTTCAAGCGTACATGCTCCAATCATCTACCTTAATGCAGTGCAGAATGTCTCCTCTGTCATACCAAAAATGCCCAGGCAGTTCTAGTTCCTCGCCTGGGGCGCCTGTTGCTCTAGGCGGCTCACTGCCTTCATCTAACGTCTTCCACTCCGACTGCAAAGTGCTAAACCAGCACTAGTGTCTTGGGCTCGCATCCTCCAAAAACTCGACATCCTGTACGACACCGGTCCCGATTCTCCTTAAAACGATCTTATTGTCCATTTTCTCTGGCAGGGCAACGAGCACATTTATACTTTGCAAGGTCTCGCTCGCCACCGCCTTTGTTACAATGTAGTTATCTGAAACTCGAATGCACACGCATGTTCGAATGCTGTAGTAAGCGTCTCGGTCGAGATTGGTTTTGCCGATTTCTTTACCCTTGAGAGGCCCAATTGCTGCCAGCATGGGTGTGCGGTAATTATTGCGAGTGAAGGCGCCGCTGGCGAGCTGAGACACAGGGCCTTGCCGGCTCACCTCAGCTGCCGTGTAATCTGGTTGAGGGAGACTTCGGGTGTGAGAAAGCGAGACTGGTTGCACTTCAGCCAGCATCACCAACACCGCCCTTTGGGTATTGCCTTCAATCGGTAACCGCTTGAAGAAATGTTTGGAAGCTGGCCGCAACAGGTTCACCGTAGGAGATAGGTATGAATCAGGAACAGTCTCGTAGTAGTCTGGATGCGTCTTGTGACATATGGGACTTGTTGTTGAGAGCCATGACCAAGAGGGAACGTATGATGACCTTGCCGGAGGACTCAAGGATGCATCTTGCGTCACGGCTTTCAGATCGCCTGTTTCGGAGTTGATATCAACATGCCACAAGAGCTGAATGTAAAGCTTGTCCAACCACATTCCGCCGGTATAGATCTTCTGAGTCATCCTGTGGACCTCATTCATGAGACCTCGTAGGGCAACGAATCGATCAGACGCTACGGTGAAGTCCAATCGACTATATGTTTCCACGATTGTCATCCACCATTTGGTAAACTGGATCGCGTCTCCTCGAATCGCCTTAAACATCCCTAGGTCGGCTCCGGTTCTCTCATCCCCATCCGCGAAACCGACTACCTCAGCCCAAGTTTTCGCGCGACACTGCCAAAACCACTGGTCTTTCCCAAAGTGCAGGTACCGAGTAGAAAGTACGCGTTCTTGAAGGACCCAGCCACGGGTGTACAGAATACTGTCCGAGACTTCAGCGTCGAACCCTCTTGGAGCTGAAGAGACGAAGAAGCATCCGTCAGGATCGGCTGTGTTGGTCTTTCTGTAGGGTAGCTCGACTGAATGGACCAGTTTGCGACGGTCCCCGTAAAGGCCATTCGTGAGGTCATCAGAACTACCTGTAGCTGCGATGGTCAAAGCAGAATCTTTGTATATGCGACCCATCTGTGAAGCTTCTCTTTCCCAATCATCTAGGTTAGAGTAAGGGTCAGTAGGGTCGTGTTGAATAATACATAGGGAGTCGATCCAAAGGTAAGGTATTCCGAACTCGCGACAAACTTCAATGGCTTCTTTAAAAGTCCTTGTATGCGGCCACGCGTCCAGATTCAGGGCCTGGTAATGAGCATTCAGGTTTAGCCTTGTTGTTTTAATTGAGTCCGTGTTTCCCCAACGGTGGCTCAGAGTAGCGTACACTCCTAGCCCTTTTGTCTCTAAGAGGAAAGGGTGCGATTTCCCCAAGCTTCCCAGGCAGTAACGATCACTCGAGATGGTAATCTGGAAATCGGGAATCCGTTGAAGAGTCTTCTCTGCTTACCCGTTCCCAGTGAATGTCCCAAAGTTTCGAGAGAACATTCCGGGTGCAATTGGGTGCACTGCCATATCAAGCTCCGGAGGCTATCAAAATTGGCTTTTGAATTTGCGTACGGCTCGTAGGCAGAGTAGCCGAAAACATCGTCTTTAGCGGAAGCCGATTTACCCCCTGAGGCTAGTCAATCGCATTTCCTTCATACATGGTGATAGCACGAATTCTTACGCAGTCCCGCTGTCATGAGCAATTCCACCAGAAACTTGCTTGTACCATCTATCCATTCCAACACCAGGAAACGTAAGCATTTTCCCTCTTCTAACATGAAGTCGAGGTCCTCGTTTCTTGCCCAGAGCTTGAATCGACATCGTCCCCAATGTGGGGAAACGGGAGGTGGAGATGCAATCTTCTTTAATATCAAGAAGTTTTTCCCGAATGCCATGACAAACATGCGACACAAAGGGCAACTCAGAGCAGAGTCCTCTAGGTCATGAGGAGAATGATGATGCCCCCAAGCGCATCGGAGACGATATGTGATTCGGAATTTGCTGCCGAAGTCAGTCGTTCAATCGTGATTTCCTTGCAAAACTTGCAAAGACTGCCATTCTTAGGCAAACACTCGGAAAAGACAGGACCACTTTCAGTCTCCTCGCTGGCTAATCTAACATGCCGTGGGCGTGGATAGTGTCTTTTAGCCTCTCGCCGGTCACGAAGAGTAATCTTCCGGAGGTCCACCGATGTCAATATTGTAGCCGTGGGTTTTCGGATTGCCCCTTTGTCAGATGGGAATACCGGTTCGCCTGCATCGCAATCACATCAGTTTAGCCGCTCTTACTGCTGTACCTGCTTCATTGATCACACACCTGGTCCTTGCTCTATGAAGAGTCGCCTAACCATTTCATGCATGGAGACATTGTCTATTCCGTCACCAGATTCGCCGGACATATTGTAACGGCGCTTCTAAATGGCCTCAATTGATGCGCGCGAATTCGTTTAGCGCATGCGAGGCTAGATACGCATAGCAAAGGTGATAATAGTAGGGCGTTGCTAATGTTGAGGTAGCTTATATTGTTGAAAGGGTTATCGCAAGGTGATGGCTGAACTTTAGTTGTTGCAACATTCAGCTGGGGCTTTAGTCGCTGCGTACTACTGTCGCTTGCAAAATGTGCGGCCGTTTGGAGCGAACACCAATCAACCCCCCTCCGAACATTGGTATTATAGTTCACACAATACGATTGCGTTTAATATATAATTAAAAACTGCTAAATGTTGAAGTATAGCAGCGTAAAGATTTTGATCTAAGAAAAATGATTTATAGCAGTATCGCATAGCCTATATTTATTAAAACATACTTTTCTCGTGGTGCAGCTGGTGTCTTTTAGATCCTTAAATGCATGCGCGACTTTTTACAATAATTAAAGCATTACCACCATCTATCCATTTATTTGATTCAACAAAGATACTTATTTATATAAGTTTACCTATACCGAAAGTATTCGAGTGCCTATAACCAAAATATAAACGCTGCGCGTTGTGCAACACCTTATGCAATGATTTTGGGACTGAGAGGGGGGGTTGGATGAAGTTCAATCGGAAAACGGCCGCACATTTTGCAAGCGACAGTATTGTCGATTTCAGAATGTGTTAGACAACGCCACCCTCGGCAAAATCCTCCCCACCAAATCCGGCATCGTCCGCATTGGGCTACGACGGGGGTCTCGCAGATAATCCATCGATTTATTTACCTACCAGGTATCTTCATAGCATTAACATGAACAGGTCGGAACCGGAGGTGATAACGATTTGAGGGGACTCTAAGAAAGCTACTACAAAGCTAGATCGGTCCGTAATCACGTTAGAAAAGAGACAACACGCGTGATTCCCGTCATACGACGCGTCCTGAACCTCCCCGAGCGACATACTGTTCATAAGCCTATACCGCGCCAGCGCAACACTCCACAATGTTCTCATCGCCAGCAAAGCGTCGCAAGACCTCACACCCACCCCCAGAGCCAGCTCAGGAAGGAGTAGACCGCTCCGACGTCCGTCAAACGCCCACACGCGCCTCCTTCCTCTCGCCGACGAAGGCCAGCTTGGCGCGCTTCAATCCAAACCTACTACCGAAGTCAACGCCTACTCGTTCAGGAGCATCAAGGCCAGGTAGTCAGGGACGACCTAGCTCTCGCGGGCAACAACTGCGCGCATATGTCCTAGGAGATGCTGAGGTACTCGAAGCAGGGCTTGTGGCTGTTATGCGGACGCCGAACGACGCGCCCGTAGCACCACGACCAGGATCGCAGGCTCGAGGCGATAGTGTACAGAAGAACATCAATGCACAGATCGCAAGGGAGTTAGAGATTGTCGCCCGGCAGTCATTCCTTGCTTACGAGAAGATCGTTGGAAGCGAGACACCGGCCGAGGAAGAGGAGGCCGATCTTCCACTGACGCCGAGTCAGCGTGGGATACATGATGTCGGAGACCATACACCGCGGGAGATACTATATTCCTCGCCTAGCAAGCGCGCAAAGAGGAGTAAAGCGCTGGCGAAAAAGCTGAATTCGTCACCGTCGAAGCCACGGGATCAGACACATCGGGGAGACGAGACGGAAGAACAAGCTTGGCCAGAAGTAGCCGCTCCTCAGCCTGAAGCTGAAATTCTCGATGGTGAACAGACGACCGCAACTAGGACTGGCGAGGACCAGCAGGTCCCTGGCGCCGCCAGTCAAGAATCAGAGGCAAAGCAGCAGGAGAAAGATCGTTTGCTGCAAGAGATGAAAGCCCTGGAGGACCAGGTCAAGCGACTAGAGCACGCAGTACACACACTCGATACCGGTCCGAGCAACTCAGACTTCGAGAATCCCCAGGACCTAGACAGTCGCATCGCGCTTATCAACGAGACCAATGCGACCCTCAAACCATCAGACTCGCCAAAGCGACCACCACTCTCACAACTCCTAACCTCCTTCCTCCCATTCTCCAAACCGCTCGCCTACCGCACCGAGCCAGCGCCTCCCACCCCAGACGCTCCCACCCCCTCGCACGCGCCCCTCGCCCTGGACGACCCCCTGCCTTACCTCACCCTCTTCACCCCCTTCACCATCACCTCCTCAATCTCCACAACGCCAGCCCCACAATCTCCCACCCTCCATCACACCCTAACCCTTACATCCCCCTCCTCCCTCCTTCACGCAACACTCCACCTCCACATCTCCCCCGACCCCGAGCCTTGCATCACGAGCCTCGACCTCGCCACCCTCTCTCCCTGGGCCGAGCCCGAACTCGGCCCCTGGCTCCGGCGCTGCGCGGCTGAGAACGATGTCGGGGACGTGGGATGGGCGTTGGGCTCGTACTGGGAGCTTGCGATCAGGCGTGTGGAGTGTTGGGGGAGATGTGAAAAAGCGTGGCCGGAACTGCTTGGCCGGGGGTGGGGGGCGATGGGGAGAAGGCGGAGAAAGGGGGAAGGTGGGGAAGGGGAAGGGGAAGGCGGGTGGGCAGGCGAACGCGGAACTTGAAAGGCTTGACGTTAGGAGCGACGGAGAAGAGGGGCTGGAAGAGGTGTCTGGCGTCGGTGACATTATCGCCGGGCCAGGAGACGGCACAGGCGGAAAGGGGAAACGCGCCGCGTCGAGGAGGGAATTGCGGCGGCACCTCGGACGCACAGAGCTGGTTTTCCAGTCTGCGGAGGTGAAGTTGCGGATAGTGTGGCGCATACAGTTCGACTGGACAGGAGAGGCGGAGTCGGTTGTCCGGGCCCAGGCGGCGTTTCCGCCGGCGTGGCATGAGGCTGATGAACGGAGGTCATTGCATAAGGTTCCGGCGACTTTTGAGAGGCTGGTGAGAGAGCGAGGCGTCTTTGAGGCTGTTAGGGTTGTGGTTGGGCTACTGTTCACGTAACTAGCGTGGTGACAACGTTGCATTTTCTAACCTTATTCGAATCGGCTTCCACCGTTGCCTTGTTACTCTGGAAGAACGTCCCGATGTGCTGGTGAAGATGACATGGTATAGATAGTATTCGGAGCGATCGCTATGCAAGAATCTGCTCGCTTGCTTGAGATATGAAGGGTAGAGAAGAGATGAGATATTTATTGAAAGAATATGAGAAGAGTCCGTAAAAGAATACAGGATGAATAAGAGATGGGTATCTTCCGGCCCACTAAGCGTCATCAACGCACCAGCAATGCTCCCATCTCACCGCCAACACTCCGAACACCGCCGGAGCCGACACCAGCAAATCACCCTGTACTCCCAGCAATTTCGCTCGACCCTTGGTCAACGATATAATGATTAGTATAGCTCCCGGGTACGCCTTCCGCTGTAATTGCACCAATCACACTGGAACTGTCAGCCAATGTAAAGGGGAAGCGGGGGTTGGAAGTACCGTGTTGTGAGAAGAGCCATCGTTGTCGAGATAGCAATATTCGTTAGCGCAGATGCGGCAGCGGCGAATGTAGAGCTCTTTGCAGTCAATGCACTGCCTGATATCAGCCATGTGACTTGATGGGATTTTGAGGACGTGGAGCGCGCGTACAGTGGGCCCACAGCCAAAGCATTCACGTCTTACGCCGATCACCTATGTAAGAGAAACGTCAGCACATGATCCTAAGATACTTGCACGCACTTACCTATTAGCGCGCCGCACCTGCTAGTGATTAGATGGCTGTCGGTTGACTATCCGTCATCAGGTTATCAACTCTCCCCATTCCTCATCCGTGTTGGCAGTCCATGTAGCCTTCCCGGATTCGAGTATGGCGCATAGATTGATGAGGCGCGCTAATAGGTAGTGCAGCATCCGGCAATCACCCCCACATGCCGTCTGTAACAGCCATCATCTCTGCGACGTAGCACTTTTCAATACAGAGACCCATATGTACCTTGACATCTCGTTTGTAGCTGCTATCCAACTGCGCCATGATATTCTCGATAGCCTCCTGCTGCTGCAGTTCTGTGCGCGTCGAGTTCGGTAGGCCTTGGTAGCAGTCCTCGTCCCACCATTTGTTGCAACGCTCGCACCAGCGCCCGCGGAGGCAGTCCTCGCACCTGACAATCAGTCGAGGCGGCGGGGAACCGTCAAGGGTCGACGGCAGTTGCGCGGCGCGGATTGTGGAAGCGTGCAGCGGAGGTGGGCTCAGGAGCGGCAAGTGCGTTAGGGGCGACTGGCCGAAAATTGCAGGGGTTTCAGGACAGGAGCCGCAGGTTGCGCAGCCAGCAGATCCGAGGGCGATGCTCGCGACAGCCGGACGGAGGTAAGTTTGCGGCTGAGTTGGGTAGGCAGAGGCTGGCGAGGTTGTGGAGCCCGAAGCTTCGTGGCGCGGGCCGCGGCAGAGAACGGCGTCGAAGTAGATGATGCCTTCGCAGGCCTGGAGGGTGTCTGCCCAGTCGTAGGAGGGCCGCTTGGAGAAGATGCGGCCGGCTGGCTGATACCACTTGTCCGTGGTCCGCGCGAGGGCTGCGGTAAGCGCTTGGGCGGACTTCTCATTCCACTCTGCACCAATCTGCGCGCCCTGCGAAGTTGTGACGCCGGAGGGAGTCGGAATTCTCGGTGGGGACCTTGTTGGCTTTGGTGGGCCCTCTGCAGGTGTCGAGTCCCGAGGGCCAAACACATACAGTGCCTTGAGTTTCGGTGTCCCTTCCGGTCTTGACGGCCTCACGGCGTAGTTCAGTGCTTGGCGAAGCTTCCTCTCGTTCAGATTCTTGACCTCACGGATAGAGAGCACTCTGACGTTGTAGCGATCCTCGGCGATGATCTCCCGCACCAGATCCGCCGGCACACTCAGGCCATCCAGGACCAGCGTCTGCACGTTTCTCAAGAGATGCCTGCGCTCGAGTTTGGAGAAGATGCCGCGGAGGGGTCCGGAGTAGAACTCGTCTTCCGTGAGCGCCTCGTCCATGCGCTCAGCGCGCCAGTTGTTGCCCCCTATATCGATCGGAGTGTAGGGTACGACCGCCGACTTAACCGTAGAAAGGTCGAGGTACCTGAAGACATCGGGGGTGTGTAATACGAGGTCTCGGAAGGACTTGGAGGTGCGTGAAAGCGCGTAGGTGGCCGCCACAGGGAGGTAGGGTGCGGTATGGTGCAGGACTAGGGAGTTTGAGAGCAGGTCGAGAAGCGTTGTAGGCATAGAATGCTCCGATGTTGAAGCCGAAGCCATCCAGCGGCTGGAGTCAGCGTAGTGTGAAATCGTAGGTGTGTGGTAAACAGAGGGAGAAATAAATGTTTGAAAAGATGGCAGACGTGGTATTAGCGATTATGTAGTGTGAGAACAGGGAAAAGGGGGAGAATGGAGGGATGGTCGGGTTGGGAGCAAGTTGTTGGTCTCGTGTCGACACGGGTGCATCACTTGCAGCCCGCCAGCAATGATGAGGTGTTGAGCCGGCCCGGGTACGAATCTAATCTAATCTCATCTTATCGCACTCCGTCTTATCGGGAATTCGGAGTGACATGTGCGCAGCATCACGGCATCTTCGAGAATCGCGGTCGAGGCAATTGTCAGCCTCGACGCCTGCTACTTACACCAACCTTCCCTTCTCTTTCCTCTCCTACTGCTTGATCCGTGGAGCATCTACCTGTCTTCTGATATACCCTTCCTAACTTCTTTCTTTTTTAAGCGTTATAGCCATCAATGTCCGCGCAGCCGGCATCCCTCCAGTGGACCGCTCAATATTCAGTAGCACCGTCTTCACGCTCAACCAAGCTACCAGGCGACAAGATTCTGCTACCTCCTTCAGCACTCGAACAGCTTCTCGCAGCGGCCCCCACGATAATTACCGAGCCTACCTATTCTCGGCCGTACACATCCGCCTTCGACCCCTACAATCCCTTCACCTTCGCCGCCGAACGAGCAGCACGAGCGCAGTTCCAGGACCGGCAGCAGCAGCTACCACATCCGCTGACCTTCCGTCTCGTCAATCCGCAGAATGGGCGCGTCATTTATGCGGGTATCAGAGAGTTCTCCGCTGAGGAGGGCGAGGTGGTCTTGAGCTCCGTGCTGAGGCAAGCTTTGGGCATCGAGGACCCGGAGACCTCCAGAACACCAAGTCGGACCCCGACTCCTGGTCATAGCGATGACGACGAGGCGGTAGCGAACGGCGTGGGAGGACTTAAAGTCGCCGGTAACAATGCGCCCAGGATCACCATCCATGCGAAGGAGCTGCCCAAGGGCACGTACGTCAAGCTACGGCCACTAGAAGCTGGATACAACCCGGAGGACTGGAAGTCGCTACTCGAGCAGCATATGCGCGCCAACTTCACAACCTTGACAAACGGGGAGGTACTGGTAGTACCGGGCGGACGAGGAGCTGGAGGCAAGCTTGAAGAGTTTAGGTTCCTGGTCGATGGCTTCAAGCCGGAGGGTGATGGTATTTGCGTCGTGGATACGGACCTTGAAGTCGACATTGAAGCGCTGAATGAGGAGCAGGCCCGAGAGACACTGAAGCGGATAGCGGAGAAGGCACAGAGGGCACCAGGCACCGATCAAGGCAGTTCCGCTGGCGGAAGACTTGATCTTTTCCGAGCACAACCAGGGCACGTGCTTGACGGTGAATATGTGGACTACGAGATACCTTCTTGGGATCGCTCGCGAGGTCTTGAGATCGAGCTCGGAGATGTTGAAGAGGAGGATGAAGTTGATTTGTTCATCAGTCCGTTTAGCACGCGGCAGCGTGTCCGGCCTCGGGAAGACGAGTATGTCTTCGGCGAGTTCGAAGGTCGATATCCAAAGCGTATACGCCTTGCGCCAACAAACATCGAGCTCGAGGGCGCAGAAGCCGTTTGGGTGTCCGTCCACGCCTACGTGCCCCCGAAACAAGTCAAAATAGTGATCTGCAAAAATCACCGAAGCGTTACACCATCCGCGCCTCTCCTTTTGACCTGAGAGCCCCACCTCCGGCATCTTTAAATATACTGCCGGCTTCAAATAATATCGAACATAACCCAGACGAAGTTCAGTGTAAGAACTGCCTCCAATGGGTCCCCCAGCGCACCCTCTTCCTGCACGAGAACTTCTGCCTCCGCAACAACATCCGTTGTCCCAACGGCTGCGGCCAGGTCTTCCTTCGCAACAGCCCCGCCTGGGCCAACCACTGGCACTGCCCCCACGACTCATCGTACGGCAACACGCCCCTCAGCAAAGCGAAACACAACCACCTCTACCACACGCCCTACACCTGTCCCTCCTGCTCTTCCACGGCCGTCTTTCCCAGCCTACCAGCCCTCGCCCACCACCGCACAACCACCTGTCCCGGCAAACCGATCCTCTGCCAGTTCTGCCACCTCCAAGTCCCCCAAGAAGGCGACCCCGACACCCCCTCCCCCGAAGCCCTCCTCACGGGCCTAACCCCCCACGAACTTGCCGACGGCGCCCGCACAACCGAATGCCACCGCTGCGGCGCCATCGTGCGCCTGCGCGACATGGCGATGCACCTGCGGCACCACGAGCTGGAGAAACTGTCGCGCCCGGCGCCGCGCGTGTGCAGGAATGTGCTGTGTGGACGGACGTTGGACGGGGTGTCTAAGACGGGAGATACGAGGGCCGGCACACGCAGGGGACAGGGGCCGGGGAATGAGATTGGGTTGTGTAGTCAGTGCTTTGGGCCGCTGTATGTCGCGGTTTATGATCCTGAGGGGAGGGCGTTGAGGCGGAGAGTTGAGAGGAGGTACCTCAGCCAACTACTTACTGGCTGCGGGAAATCTTGGTGCAGGAATGAGTACTGTAAGACCGGACGTAAGAATCAGGGGATTGAGGGCACGGTGAGCACGAAGGAGGCTCTGCCGATGGTGAAGCCGTTTTTGGACGGGTTGTTGAGGAGTGAGGCGGATCCGAGCAGGCCGCCGCTGCATTTTTGTGTGGATGAGGGAAGTCAGAGACGAAGGGGTTGGCGGAGCTGTTGGCTGCGGAGGATGAGGGGAATGGAGGATATGGGTTTGAGTGGTGCGTCGCTGCTCTCGAGGCTGAAGGTGGAGATCTAGAGAAGGCGAGGGAATGGCTGAGGGCTTGGGCACCGAGTAGGAGTGAGGTGCGGTGAGGGCCTTGTCAGTGTTGGGGATTGCAACAGGATGGTTAAACTGCAGAGAGAGATATGAGGCTACGGTCATATCTAAATAAACCAAATCAAATCTGTATGAAGAAATACCTCTTCATCCTGGGTCTTCAATTCTGCGAACATGCAGCCCTCGTCAAACTCTGTTCTCGTGTTGATTTGACCAAACATAAGTGTCACTTCTATTTACGTAAACATCTTAGCTTTACACCTCTACGAGCAGTTCGGTCTACTGGAATAGCCCTTGGCTTAAAGCGCCGTCATCTTGATCCAGTAGGAGCTCCGGTCAATCATATGCGCTTTATAATGCTTTCAATCATACAGAAACAGATTGCTAACAGCCGCCAATCGAGACCGAATGCAAAATGGGGTTGATTTGACGGAGTGTACAAGCCCCTTCGATGTTTGCAGTTGAAGTCAGGAAAAGCTTCTCCTAGTACAACGCCACGTAACAGACATGCGTATATATATTGCAAAATTGACTATTGTAAAGCACATACGGCTATAGGTTAAAGAATACTAGGCATCCCGTCCGCTCTACTATACATAACCTTTGAATCGGTGGATTAGTAGTTAGGTGACTAGATACCTAGGAGATATCTACGAGGCTATTATTGTTGCCTCTTATAGTAAGATGCTGCTTTAAGTGAGTGAGCTAGATAACGCTCATCTATTAAGAGCCTTTTTGAGCTAAGGAGGTTGCCATTACAGGAGGTCAAAGTCATGCTGGAGTACGGATTATATAGGGATTATTCGACAGCGCAAGCGAAGGAGTGGCTAGAGCAGACGTTATTGGCGCCTTGGAATGGCGAATGTACAAGCTCTTGACTAGTCTTTGTGTGTGTAGGGGCAAGGGCCGTCGGTGATGATGATGCTTATCGCGCAACTTGTTAATGGGACGTGATAGCCTCCGCTGA
The DNA here is from genome assembly GCA_030247845.1 of Coniosporium tulheliwenetii. NCBI lineage: Eukaryota > Fungi > Ascomycota > Dothideomycetes > Coniosporium > Coniosporium tulheliwenetii. The sequence goes on along the minus strand of JAPDRP010000001.1, from coordinate 1,099,368 downwards.
TTCATGTGTAATGCAGATGTAGTCACGAGTACTTACCGCAAGTACAGTCGCTTGCAAAACCGGCTTCCCCTTTTCTGCACACGCCAAAGTTCTGCTGCGCCTTATCAGGCAGCGACCCCTTGTCCAACGCTTACCAAATAAGGGCAAGCACCGGATGGCCGCGCTTACAGTCGCTTGTAGAACCGGCCAGCCTCACTACAGCCGCGATGATGCCTGAGTCATCTAAACGTTGGGCTACGGAATTAAGTGCATATGCAGAATTTCCACGCTCATAAATCACGTGTTAGACCAGGTATCTCTCTTGGCGAACTCGGTTGAGCCTCTGTACTCTAGCTGGATGGGGCAATGGGAGCTGAACGCATGCAGCCTTCTCCCAGCCCCCAGTCACAAATATTCCGTTGATATTCCCTGCTTTCGTTAAGAAATCTTCTATTCAAATTCGCATGGACCCTCTAGTATACAAAGTGACCGGCGTGCTTGGCTAAGTGCGCGACGCACCACAGACGATCCAGGACTTGCTGGGCGAGGTCAAGGACGTGCGCATCGTCTTCTCGGCATTGCAGCGCTTTCTGGACAGAAGGCCGCTCGTCGTCGGACCGTGCTGCGGTCGTCCAGCTTGACGACGTGGCTGTTGTGCTCACGCTGTTGTGCTCACGCAGACGGTGCTCGCGTTCTTGGAGCTCGAGGGGCTTGTTCGGCCGATCCAGTTCAGAGGATGGCGGCGCATCATGTGGGCGATGGCATCAATCCACGGCGGAGAGCCTGGTGGGCAGAATTCAGCGACAGAAGTGGATAGAAGATACTGACTATATAAACCCGTACTCTGAAACTAAAAAAAGAAAAGTTTTAGGCACGAATGTTCAGCCGTCCGGTCCACTTAGTCATGGACAGGATTTATTCCTATAAAACAGTTCTCGCCAGCTCCCTAAATGCATTTAACAAATCATCCCTCAAATCCTCCCAATTCTCCACCCCAACACTAATCCTTTCTACCCTCTCATCAACAGTCTCGTCGCTCATTCTCCTCCACTCAATCAAGCTCTCTACTCCTCCCAAGCTAGTCGCATGATGGAATAACTTTAACTTCCCGGGTAATGCCTTTGCCAAATCCTTGTTCTTCATCCAGATTGTGAAAACAGCACCAAAGCCTCCCGGCATCTGTCTCTTGATCCATTCCATGTCCTTTGTTTGCAGGGAGGCGTGCTGTATCCGGTCTACTGTCTTTTGAACAGCCTCCGCGTCTTCTCCTGTGCCCTTAAGGCAAGAATCTAGCCACCGGACTATGAGCTCGCAATTCTTGCTTTGCCGGCCTAGTCGAAGGTCGAAGGTCCTGAGACTTCGAACGCCCAGCCAGCTTTCCAGGCTTCCAGTCACGCCGCCAATATACATCCTCTCATTCCAAAGCCCGCTCAGCCAGTCTTTCTTCTCTTTCCTCACCACCAAAACTCCGCATAGCATATCGCTATGCCCGCCAAAATATTTCGTCCCCGAATGCATGATGATATCCACGCCCTGCACGAACGGATTTTGCAAAGGCGGCGGGGCAAACGTCGAATCCACCGTCAAATATGCGCCCCTCTGTCTCGCCTTCTCTCTGAAGTATTCCAGGTTGATAGCCTCCCCGGTCGGATTCAGCGGCGTCTCCACATGTATAACATCTCCTTGTCCAAGGTCCGCCTCGTCCCACTCTTTTTCATCCCACAAACTGACCTTCTTCAACCCATATAACTTCTGCAATATCGCAACCACACCATGACACCCATGGTATCCATCTGAGATAGCTATGACCTTCGGCCTTAGAAAAACGAGCATAGCGTGGAAGGCACTCAGGCCGCTGGAGTACGTGATAGCGTAGCCATCAAGGAGAGAGGATAGTATAGCTTCGAAGCGTGTTGTGTTCGGCCCGGCGAGGCGAGAGTAGACGTGGAAGTTTCCGGTCGGATCGAGCTAGATTTAAATCAGTATAGATCAATGCTTTAGGAGATGTAAAACTCACCTCCTCATCCCCCACCGGATCCAGAGTCGAGTTGTCATACCTAAACGTCGTGCTAACATGCATAGGCGGCGCAACATCCGTGAGGACATTAACAGCATCATCTGCATGAATCGCCAGCGTCGCAAGCGCATATTCTTCACTCATCCTCGCTCCTTGCACCGTTGGCATCTCCCCATTGTTGTTACTCTGCACGCCCTCCATCGAATTCATTTTTCCAGAGCTGTTGAGGTCTGCAGCACCAAGTCCTAGCATGGAATTCGAGTTGTGGAATAGGGAGAACGATGAGGGCATTTTCCTATGGAAGAGGTCGATGCCTCTTTTACTAGTTGCGGACAAGGTGAGTCAATTACGTCGTCGGAGGCCAAGACTGAAATGTGGATATAATGGTCAAAGCGCGAGTTGTTGCATTACGCCCTACGCAATCTTGAAGCCCCCAAAATGCCACCGTTGCCAGATGGGGCAAGTGTAGCCGGCCGTTTACCGTCCGCGGGGCTCCCGTCGAGATAACTCGTACATATAAGAGAGATTCGAATGTCTTCCCAAGGCAAGACCGTTGAGAATTGGAACACTGGTGTCTATCTTCATCCTCACATCCTTGCTTATTGATTCCTCTAGAATTCCCATCATGTATTTACGCGCTGTTCACGCTGAACTGAACATCGATCTGCTTCGCGACTTCATTAGAGATAACCCACTTGGCATTCTCGTTACGGCTCTGCAGTCTCCAAATTTCCCCACTATACAATGCAGTCATATTCCCTGGGTACTGGACGCAATCAATGAGGATAAAGACACAGAGCTTGGAAAACTGCGAGGACACTTGGCGAGGGCAAATCCTCATTCCAAAGCCCTTGTTGAGGCGGTCAAAAGCTCGACACACTCGAATGGCTCTCTCGAGCAAGAAGTCTCTGTGCTCTTCACTGGTCCAACCCACTCTTACGTCACGCCAAAATTCTACATCAAGTCGAAGCCAGCCACTGGGAAGGTGGTGCCTACATGGAACTATTCTGCAGTACAAGCATATGGCCGGGCGAAAATCCTCTTTGATTCCCGTAATCCAGACACCACCTTGTTCCTCCAGAAGCAGATAAATGACCTTACCGGACACTCCGAGGAGCATATCATGCATTACACGGGCGGGGAAAATCTGTCTGCCTGGAAAGTCAGCGATGCACCAGCAACATACATCGACCAGCTCAAAAAGGCTATCATCGGAATTGAGATCGATATCCACCGATTGGAGGAAGTTCAAAATGAGTCAGGAAATGGGTGAGGAAGATCGTGAAGGAGTTGTGAAAGGGTTTGAATCGCTTAAGACTGAAAATGGGCTGAAGATGGCAAGATTAGTGGAAGAGAGAGGAGCGATGAAGAACGCGAAAAGTGTCTGAGCAGTCCACAGCACGAGTCAACAATCTCTGCCGTGATCCATGTATCTGAAATGCAAAGGGGATAATGTGTACGTTAGTCTGTATTCGGTAACCACTAAGGTATCAACGCGGCTATAGAATACCTGGCCAAAAGTCTTTCCACACCACCGTTTCCTCACCAAAACTCAATGTTTTTAAAGCAGTAACTTATTAGCTTAGTATTTAAATAGTTATCAACTTAGAACTTTTTAGAGTAAATATAATATCTTCTATTTATAGAAGAACTACGTGCTCTTTAATAATAGTATTATATATAACAAATAGTATATAAGCTAATAAGCTAATATATATATTACTTAGCTATATTACTAAATGTAAGAACTAAGATGGGGCTAAGATAATCTTACTTAGTTCTACTAAGCTAGAAGAGGACTAGTCTAGCTTAGTCAGCGGAAGTATGGGTATTCTCTATTTAGAAAGAAGTATAAAATATAGATAAGAAGGAATAATAATATAGTATAGTATTACTATTATCTTGTCTTGTCGTTATTCTCTCTTAGGAGGAGAGAAGAGGTCTTATATACATGTAGAAGGCTATCTAGAACCTTCTATAGGATTAATAAGCCTTACGTAACATTATATCATAGATGGAACATTCTAGAATCTTATAGAATCTTATAGAACTATATCGAATCTTCTAGAACCTTCTAGAATCTTCTGCTTATAAATCAATCTAGACTAGCTGTAAAAGCTTAGTTTAGTAGGAAATACTTATTTCCTTACACTAAAATATAATGCTTTTTACTTTTAACTTCAATTTTTATCTACATTTTTATTTTACTTTAGATAAATTTATTTTTTAGTAATCTAATAGTAAATTTTATGATAATTCTAAAAATACTAAGCTTAAATTATCCTTTTATTAAAAATACTATCTTATAGTTTACTAATAGTATTACGCTAGTTATTTTAGTATTTAAACCTAGTTTAGTAAAAATAAATATTTAGTACTATTAGTTTAATCAAGTAAAAGATAGCTAAGATATATATACTATTATATAGCCAAGATTAGCTAGTATTAGATTAATAATATTCTAGTTATATATCGCTAGAAAGCCGTAATAAAAACATCGAGTTTTAGTAAGGAAACGGTGGTATGGAAAGACTTTTGGCCAGGTATTGTAGGTGGGTGACCACTAGCGAATCCCCACTGCTGTATGTTTTTGATTTTTTTGACCTCACTTTTTGTGTCTGTCTGTGTGTCTGGCAGCGCCGCGTAACTTTGCAAGAGGCTTGTCGTGCAACATTCACCAGGTTGCTGGTTTCTGGTTTTACAGTCGGGACCGCTGTATCATTTACAATCCCTGCCGCTGTTGAAGACAACAACGGTAGGATTCATCTAGGAGAGACGCTCTTCGATATTTCTCCTTCCAGTGAATCTCTATTGCTTCTACCAGTATCCGGTACCATGTTCAGCGGAAAACGGAGTTTTCATTATGCTGGCTGCAGCGAGGTTTATAAGTGGGGAATATTGGGACTGGAGACGCCACTAGAAGGCGATATCTACGTTCACGACGGCATGTTTAGTCAAAGCCTTCATCACGAACACTCCAGTTCCAACAATGTAGTCAAGTTAAGGTACACATGTTCTCAATGCTCACTCTGCCAGAGAAAAGAAGCTCGGATGGTCGTCTAATCTAAGTGTATAGCGCATCCAGATGCTCCTCCCCGTTCCAATCGCGCGCTTCTCGTGAGTCTCATAACCCGCGAATGCCATTCCAATCCTGTAACTTTAACAATGACTCCGTGCCCATATGCTATGCTCCTTTTAAGCCCCTTGTATAACTCCTAACAATGACAATGCCCATCATCTACCGTCTTTCCTGTTTACCGCTCTGCTCAAACACGATTGCAACAAGCAGTTTTCCCTCACGCCGACTTCGGCGCCTGCTCCTGCGCCACAATCCACTCCAGCACGCTCTCGTAGCACAGCACGAACTGGCGGAGGCTCTGCACCATGCTCAGCCTCTGGAGCCGAAAGTCCTCGACCGTCTTCTCAATCAAATCCAGATCGTCCCTCTCGACCCAGCTCCCTCTACAGCCGGCGCGTCGAAGAACGGATCCCTCTCTTTATCCGCATCCCGACCCGTCGCATCGATATCCATAGGCGTCGCCTGCCTTTGCGTCCTCTTCGACTTCTCGGCCCTGCTCAATCGCTGCCGCTTCAACATATCGATGACCGAGTCGACGGTGCAGAACGTGCCCGTGCGGCCGCAGCCAGCGCTGCAGTGGACGAGCACCGGCCTGACCTCCGGGGATCTGGCTCCGCGGGGTTCGGTCTGGAAAGAGTAGACCGCACGACCGCGTCGCACTGCTCGACGAGACCAAGCAGGTGCGCCGGGTGGGCTGGCGCGCCGAAGTCCGGCCAGCTAGAGTACTGCAGCTGCGTGATTTCGCGCATGCGCTCGAAGGGGTGATCTGCATGTGAGAGCGTAAACTTGCGGACGATGACGTAAGGCTGATCGGAGGTAGGTGAGATCGGCGAGGTTTCGACCGGAACTGGAAGCTGCTTGCCAGGCGTTGGGTTGGTGGAGCGTCTTCGGCTCATGCTGGGCCGGTGACGACGCTGATGAATCTTGGCCAACTCCAGCGAGGCGCGGTGTTCAGAGAGGAAGTTGAGGTGAAAGTGGCCGTACGTTTTGGCGTCCCAGTAGTTGTGCGCTTTAACCTGGCCGCCTTCTTTCTCTGCAGTGAGCATGACGATGACGCGGACGTCCTCCTGCCAGACGACGTTCCAGAAGTCCTGTTACTTAGTTAGCTTATGTCTGCAAGAAGTCGGGGGTATTCGAGCGCCTACAATGAACGTCGCAGGTATCGGACCCTGGGTTGCGATGTAACGCTTGTTAGACCAAGCAGCTTTCACGTGATTCGCATTGATGTAGTCGCAACCACCGGCAGAGACGTCCTGCAGCTTCACCCGAGAGTGTTCATAAGGCCAGATGTTGTTGTACCTGTTCTTACTACCCTTTTCGATGCCGGCAATCTGCACGCTGCTTCGAGCTCGTGCTGCACCCGGTGTGCCATAGGTAACATTGCCTGAGAGAGCCTCCTGCATCCGCTTCTGCTCCCTCTGCTCGATGTGCAAGAACCGGTCTGAAACCAACTTTCCAGCGTCTTTGTCATCGACGGCTCGCTTGAGCCAAGTGGGCAGCTCCGACTCGATTTGCTCTGAGATTGATGAAGGGTGCTTGATAGACATCCGTCCAACGCCTCCAATCAAGTCCATGTTCTGTCTGATGTTGCCAAAGAAAGGATTCGCCGCATTCTGGGTAGCTGGCATCGGGCAACCTCCAATTACAGGCGCAACGGCAGGACCATTTGAATCCAAGCTAAGTTTTACTGCTCGTGAGGCAGAGCTACCACCAGATCCTGCCTCGACATACGAAGGGAATTTTTGTGAAAACTCGGCGAATCCTCCTCGGATAATGTAAGAGCTACCAGCCCAGCCCTCGGTCGCAAACTTTTTCAGCGTGTTTATACAGATAGCTGCATCCTTCGGCTGCGTGGAGTTTGCGTCATAGACTATGATGTATTTGCACGCTCTCCAACGCTCAAATTTACTCCTTTGTTCCTCGACGCTAAATGTATCGGCAAGCTTGTGTACATTGAAAGCGGGCCTTTTCAGTAATGTCGTTGGTATGCAAAGATTGAGCGCTTGTGTAATTCTTGACCTTGCGTACTGTGTCGAGACTCGGAGATCAAGCAGCAGGATTTCATCTCTAGAGACATCCAACAAATTTACGACATGTTGAGGTGTGACGAAGATTGGGCTATCGTTGCGACCACTGCCATCAACGTTCGCCGGCAAAGTCTCTGCTCGTTGATGAGGCGCAGTAATGCTGGAATTAGCCGCGTGTGGCGGCAATGAAGATCGAGAGTGTGAGTTTGGTAGGGAGTCGGCGTGGTTCGACGCGTGAGATGCATCGGCTTCCGAGAACGAGGCGGGCGAGAGGCGGCGAGGTCGATCGGGGAAAGTCGCCGAATCGGAAGAGAGCATGCGTTTGGGAGAACGTGGTATAACGAGCGTATCCGCAATGAAACTTGAGCCCCCACCGCCCGAACTTCTAGTGGGTGAAACAGGAGATGCTGCCTTCGAGGTTGATGATGCTTCAATTGGCGCGTTGCTGTTGTGGCTTACCGACCGTGATGTGCTCGGCTTGGTCATGTCGAAGCTTGAGAGTCGGCCTAGGTTGAAAGCGTTCTGCTCGGACTGTCTACGAAAGGCCTCGAAATGAGGGTTCTGGTCGACAGGCACGACACGCGGCGAGGCGGCCGCTGTAGAGCGCACCTGCGAGCTCGGTGGGGAAAAGAATGCGCCTCGACCTTGCTGCGCTCCGCTTGTCGAGAAGCACTCTTTTGCGGGGAGTCCAAAATATGACGGGCTTGGGTTATGGGCTTGTCCGTCGTGGCTGGTGCGCGGCGGAGGGGTTCGCACATCGGGGACAGAAGGAGGTGCGGGCTGTGCGACAGAGGTTGCACTTCGAGGGACAGAGCGCACGGAAGGAGTCGCTACTGGGCGAGGTTGCGGACGAGGTTGAGACGTCGTGTGCGAGTTCTCCCATACGCGAGGGGAGCGCACGGTGATGTTCATGGTTGTGCTTTGTCGCTTTCACGAAGGGGTGGAAGTGTCGGCTTCAAGAGGCGGTCGACTTGGTGGGAGGATCGTCGTCGCCGTTTTGTGTTATGTCAGGTCGCTTGGGTCGAGGCTGAGGGATGGAATGATGTCACAAAGGGGGCGGAGGAACACGGCCGCCGGCGAGGGTGCGACCGCTGAGAGCTGAGAGCTGAGGCTGGCAGCTGAGTGCGACTTCTGAGAAATCTTAGGCCGGAGCTCCTCCGCACGAATGACGACTGCAGCTGAGTCTGAGTCCGACTCCGCGCTGCGATTTTCCTCGGTCGGGTCAGGGCCGATTTTTCTGCAGGGTCGGGAGCCCTGGAGCACTGCGGTTTCAGCGTCTCGGTTGGCGGAAGGGATCAATGCAGGGTCCCGGGCAACGCAAGAGGATTGCGCGAAAAGCCCTGCCCAGGTGGAGAGCGGAAAAGGGAAGAGATCAGCAGGGCCAGCGCCAACGCGGGGACTTCCCCAAATATGTACTTTTTGCTGAGCGCGCCTGTTCCACCGTCAACCGCACCCGACAGCGGCGCCTCTGCACACGATTCCAAACGATGACCTCAGCGGAGATGGCCTAAATTTTGACAGGCGCTGCAGTTGGCCAGAGCCTGCTGACGGCGGACGTGCAGCTTGTCGCTTCTTTTGCTTGGCCCGATGTTCTGGCCACTTTACGATGCGCAGCCATTTTTCCATTGTTTCCCCGTGCAGGTCGTTGTGCACGGCCGCTCACAACTCCGTCCCGCTCTTGTTGCTTGCCCGACGGCTTGTGCAGAGCGGCCAAGACTACTCCAAAAGGTCATTGCCGCATCTTTGCTCCAGCTTGTTCAATACCAGATTCACGATCAAACTGGACTCATGATCTTGTCAATCGTAGAGCAGCTAGACCAGTTTCATGCGATAGAAAGCGAAAAGACGTTCAGCAGTCTAGCTCTTTAATGCATTAATCATCTAACGTGTCTTTGATTGTAGCCTGTGCTTGGACTCTCCACCTCCAGGGCTACGAGTAGCTTTCAACGCGGCAATGAACTTCTCAGATGGCCCTCAGGCCTTTGCAGAGCTCCTTCCTGAGCCGTACTTCGATTTGTGACTGCTACTTATTCCAATTCATTCTCTCAGCTAGCAATAGTCTCTAGAATATCCCGTGCCAACTCTCTTCCGTCGTGTTCCAAATTACATAGATAGATCATAGACGCGTCAGACACGAACACTAGGTATTCAACGTTCTGGATCTGTGATATCCTGCAGCACCACCCCCTCGGAGCACACGTCCTGCAGGCTGAGCGCCACAGGTCTCGGGTGCCTGTTCTTCGGGAAAGCCAAACCACTCAGCTTGCTGGAATGGCGCCGGACATCAATCGGCGTCCTGCTCTGGGATTGCTATCTTCAACATGCATCGACCGATTCAACATCAACCTTCCGGGAGCGGTTGCCGATACTTTTGACCGTTGACCCACCTCTGTGTCTGGCGTTGGCAGTTTTCAAGCGATGAAGTTGGTGTTCTGCTAAGCCAATCATCGCAGCTTCCACAAGTGCTTCAGGGATTAATCTTCTAGTGGAAAACTAGTCCATGTACTCGAGTTATCCTACCTTGAACATACGATCTGCGCCACAAGTGTACGGAGAGATCTCCGGCTCTATTCTTTCTATTACTTGTACACTCTCAGCGCAGCTGCCTGATTTGAGAGGTGTTCACTACCTTGGAACGACATCAAGAAGCTGGAGCCGTAACACTTGAAGCATCCGGACTACGTACTCACGATTTGAATTGCCGGGTTTAGACGAGCGCGCGAAGCGTGCTGAAGCATAAGCGTAGAGACTAAGGATGATAAAGGCGCGATATCTATTGCAACCCACAACCGAGCCTTAAACCTTGGATCTTGTGTTCTAGGCCTTTGTTGATAGGTATCACTTCAAGGAGTGAGTAACTTACCTAGGTAGCCCGTCCTGTGATAGCCGTTTTGGACCTTGAAGCAGTGCGAGCCGGCGCCACATCCGTGTCGCTGCATTGTCCGAAGATCCCCGCCGAAAGAGGGCCTTGCTCTGCCCTCGCCTAAGCCTGTCTCAGGTGAGGTGCACGCAATGGTTCAACAACTCCAAAGCGGCTCGCGGCACAGAAGACTGCGCCATCTTGAAGACTGTCGGTTTCCTATCCGCACTGTACAATAGAACGGCGGCTATAAGACTGACTGCTGCTTCATGTTCATTCGAGGAGGTCGGCTGAAACAGACCCTGGCGCATAATGCAAGGGTCACATGGAAGGCTGAGGCTGATGCACAAGAGCTGGAGACCAAGTCAGCCCTGTAGTCTGCAGAGCCGCACTTCACTTGAGAGAGTGCGAATGTTCTCTGTGGGGTGAAGTCCAACGCCCTATCATCTCGCTTCTGTTCACCCAGTCAGGCATCTCCGATTAATAATGATCAAGCATTAGTTACCTACATTTGACCAGAGGTTGTCCTGCAGCTTCATCAGTATTCACGCGCTACTTTAGACCGAGAGAGCACGTCCACTCGAATCCGGAGCCAAGCCGCTGAGTTTTCAAGGATTAATTCCAGCACCGGAACCGCAATCGACGATGATGTTGCTGGATCTCCCGCCCGAATTGCTGGTACTCATTCTGATCAAGCTCGATCCTGACAGCTTTTATATCGCGCTGTTAGTGTGCAAGACCATCCGATATCACGCACGAGGCTCGAGAGCGCTACTGCACAATCAGCTTGACAGACTATCAGGCCCTCGAGTTTGTGACGGCTACTCGGCTGAGAATCTTCTGAAGACCTTTAAACTACGCGCACACGCGAATCTGCTGGACGGCGCCGACATTTTAACCGATGTTACATGCTTCAAGCCCGGACGCGCCATTCATCTCCAGCAGAGCAGGGTCTTCCGCTGCTGCGACGAGCACACCATTGCTGCTATAGTTGACAAGAAAGATGCGACTGTCAGGCTATACGATTGTACGGACTTTTCGCCCCGGCTCAGGCACATACTTACTCCCGAGTGCTTGGATGTCGACGAGCATGTCCGTTTTGAAGCTCTACAAATCGCCTTCTGGAACGGCCGCAGTTCTCTAATTTGTCCGGATAGGATCTCGGTTCTTTACCGCTGGAAAGTCCTTGGTGAACAATCGCACCCGTTCGTCAAAGACGCCGCGGAAAGGGCGGTGAACTTCCTAAAACTCGTTACATATAACTTCTTCCGCACCGAGGCGAAGATTGAGCACATCCAGGAGATTGTGCGAGTGCCAAATCAGGAACCAGTAGGACTGGCTGTGGGTCATGATACTATAGCGGTGATCGCCTGGCAAGGATCCCAACTGAGCACTGGCCCATGTCAGTTCATTGCATATCAGAGATCGCAGCAGGTGGGTTTGGACGCATTCTCGCCGGGGCCAGTCTCAAAACCATTTGTCCTGGCCGGAGCGTACACTAATGGCGAAGCCCTACCTGTCCTTCCTGTAACGAACATCAAGATCATCCATCGAAGGCTGGACATTTTTTTCGGAGGCTCACCGGTGCCGACCTGGCACCTCAAGAGATACGATCTCAAAGACAGCGCTATTGTTTCCGATGGAGAATTCCGCGCGCATGACCTTGATGATGACGAAGATGTGCAGTCTTTCCATTGTGGCTCGGTAGGACTGCCTTTGGCGCATGAACACGTGCATCATCTTAAGAATTCAACTACAGACGAAACTTATTGTCTAAACACGGTATGTATTGAGATCCGATCTCATTCTAGGTGATGCGTACAACATGGGGTTGCGACTGAGCTGAAGTTGCAATGACGGCGTTCCAAATACCCAATATCAATCCCATACAACTCATATCAAAGTCATAGCTGAGTTACTCGAACGCGGGTTAGATGACTAGCATGATCTAGGTGATTGGTTCACGGAAGCGTTAAGCTGCGCCTGATTACAACTTCAGCTCGGTTGCAACTCCACGTCAACTGTGCGAGATTCGCAGCGGAACTCTGCTCTTCATAGGGAGCGGCGTCCTTCCTAGATATGAGCCGCGATCCCTTGGGGCATGATGCTCCAGCTTTCCCTATTATATTTTTCCAAAGCCCCTACCATCAAGCATCATTCGTATCTCACCTCAGGCGTCTTCCTTCCCTCCGCATATGAATTCCGTATCAACCTCTCATCAACCCATCTTAATTCACTGAGCGACACATATCAGCTAACAGCTCAATGCCGCAGGCCCTCCATATCACCCTCGACCGCAGGCCCGGTCCCGCCGCCGGCTGCTACCTCCTGAAATCTGTGCACTACCCCGCCGAATGCACCCGCTTCGACCCGACGGAAAAATACGCCAGCCTCGAGCACCGCGTTGTCGCTAAGCTTGAAATCCTAGATATGCATCTGCAGTCTTCACTCGGCATCATCATGGCCGTTTCGCACGACAGTCGACGTATCGCGCTGGCAACTTGGGACACGGTCCTTGTATACGCGCTCGATCCGTCCGCGTTTTTGAGCAGAGAGTATTGCGGGTTGGCTGCGGATAAGGGAAGCGACGACAACGCTTATCTGGAGCAGTGTGGGCACGAATTCTACGGCAAGAGCGAGGAGTATGAGAATGTTGTGGGGTTAAGGCCTGTGCAACTGCCCAAGAGTGGCGTGGTCTTCTCCCTGGCGTTTTGGGGGCAGGATGAGCTGTGGGGGTTGACGGATCGAGGTTTAGTGAAATGGAGGTTTGGGGCTAGGTGTAATGGAAGCAGGAAGGAAATGGCATTGCTGTCTCTGTTCTTGAGCTGTGGGAATGCTAGGGGCATCTGAGTGCTATGGGTGGATGTGGGGAGCGCTTTTCAAGCAGGGTACAGATTAGTTTACTCGCTGGATATTAGAAGTGATTCCATTTGCAGGGTTGACAGGTTCTCTTGCCCGGAGAGCTACGTTCTTTGACTCGATCACCCAGTATTCCAACAGGGTGACCAAGTAGAAGGGTTCGGCGCAAAAAATATAGAGATACTGCTGAAAATCACACTATAAGATGCCATCTATGCTGAAAACAAGCGGAAAATAGAGATTATGGAACTAGGGGAACAGACTTCAAACAGTCTGGATTTAGCACCTGTCATAGCCCATAGTCTTGTTGAATCTCAATACTAGATACTGCAAAGGCAGCATTGAAATCTGAGAGTGTTGTCCTAAAGTTCACTACAACCATTGCGCCTTGAAGGGATCGCGGCAGGCAAAATCTCTTGAGATAGCACGCCCACGTGACCTTCGTGTCGCGTAACGCGTCCTTCGACTGTTCATTGTCTGCTCAAGTATCCAAGAGCACGATACACCCACACAATGGCGGACGCAGGCGGTGATCACTACAACAACTCCCACCGCGCCTTTCTCCAAGCCTTCCTCGCCCGCTCCGTCCTCACCTTCGAAGAAGCGCAGCCAATCCTTGCTGCTATCCTCACCGCACACGGTATATCCCCGCCATTCTCCCTTCCCGCTCTACAATTCTGTCGAATTTCACAGCGCTGACACCTCCCCAGAAGGCCGCCCCACCCTGCCCGCCGACATCACCACCGCAGACTTCCAGTCCTACCTCAGCGCGCTCAACACCGCTCTCTCCCCCTCGACCTCGAGATCCGCTCCACACTCTCCCAGCATTCCGACCGCACGCGCGTCTACGCCCTCGTAAATGTGACGTCCGACCCGCAGACCCAGCTCGCGACGACTCACTCCGCGGACGAGATTGCATTCGTCAAGAGGGTGCTGGACGCCATGTTCGAGACGAACAACACGTCGCGCGCCGAGGTCATGGCTGTAGCGGGGATGCAGGCGTTGCGGCTGTGTAAGCCGGCTGGAGCGAGGCAGAGTGGGGCTAATGGGCAGACGCCGGGGGGACCGAGTGGGGGGTGACGATGGGACAGGCGGAGGCGGTATTGGCGGGGATGGTGGAAGAGGGGTGGTTTGAGAAGAGCAGGGCGGGGTATTACAGTCTCAGTCCGAGGGCACTGATGGAGTTGAGGGGCTGGTTGGTTGAGACGTATAATGAGCTTGGTGAGGGAGGGGAGAGCGAGGAGGAAGATGCGGGTGAGAGGGAGAGGATTAAGTTTTGTCAGGCTTGTAGGGAGATTGTTACAGTGGTGAGTGGTCTGTCTTTACGCTCCACGACCGCCTGGGAGGGGGAGGTATGAGCAGCATTCCACGGATAGGTCGGCTAACTTGATTGTGTAGGGGCAGCGCTGCTCGAACCGATCGTGTCGATGTCGCTTGCACGACGTGTGCACACAGCGATTCTTCCGAGATCAGCCAGCTCGCAAGTGTCCGCTTTGCAAAGCAGATTGGACCGGCAAAGATTTTGTGGGCGAGAGGGCGGCAAAGAGCAACAACCAGGGCAGACGAAGCGATGCAAGTGGACCATCACGGCGGACGATGGTGGACGTTGAGGAGTCAGATGAAGAGGGCTGAAGCGATTGCACGAAGAGAGGCATACAGCATCAGCATCAGCATCAGCATCAGCATCAGCATCAGCATCAAGCAGGGAGTCTTGCTGGCAGCAAAGGAGGGCCACAGACTGCTCTCAAGCGTCGGTTAACCTCCACCGGGTACGAAAGTACTAAAGATGTAGCCAGTCAAATCGCTACAAGGGAGCTGCTACTCCCAGCTCGGACTGACTGAAGGCGGATATCAGGCGCTACGATACTTGAGGATAGGTCTGCCGGTGTGTTGGACTGCGTTAAGCTCAAGCTTTGAATGGGGTAGGAGGTCCTTTGTTGCTTGATAGACGTCTTAGTGCAGAGTTGATGCAGCGCCTTACGGTGGAACTTGGTTGCCTTGGAACAGCGTCACTTCACATAGCACTATCGAGATGGTATCCATGGATCTTTAGACTTGCTTGCTATCAAGCACTCGCTGAAATCTTTGCTCGAGCATGGTGCTGTTAGGAACAGCTACGGTTCTCAAGGTACCTTACGAATATATCTCACTGCCTCGGACTTTTGCATGAAGTCCTGACGCTGCATACGAAGTAATTTGATCGCCATTAGTGATCATATGTCATGTGCCCGCCGTGATGGTGAAGTGATGTGCCTGAGCCTGCGATCGCTCCGGCTGACAAAACAGGGCCACTGATTGGCTACCGAACTTGATAGTCACGACTACCATAATCAGATTCCAGGCCCATCAGATATATCTAAAGAACCACATAAAAGCGCGATTCCTGCCTTGTTGGACTCTCTTACGCATAAAATCTCAACATCAAATCCCGCTTTACAAAACACACGACATCAAGTCAGAACAATCCATCTCACAGGACCACTCCCATCAACATCACTACCAGCAACCTCACCACCACAACCACGATGTCTGAACCCACCGCCGCCATCCCAGCAACCTGCTGCAGGCGCTCCGACGGCACCGGCTGCGTCTGCGCCAAAGAAGCGACCTGCTCCTGCGGCAAGCAGCCGGCCATGCACTGCACGTGCGAGAAGGCCCAGACCGAGAACACCATCTCTGGCGCGCGATGCTCTTGCAGTAAGTCTTCATCTCGACTTCCCTCTTTGCTTGTCAGTCACTTCAAGACCGTGCCATGTTGATGCTGTTGGAAGACAGCTAACGGGTTGGATTAGACCAACGCGCCCAAGGCCAGTGCACCTGCGGCCGCGCGGACCAGGAGAACAGCTCTGTTCAGGGCTCGACTTGTGCGTGTGGGAAGAGGCCGAGTGGTGAGTTGCTCTCTTTTCCTAAACCTATCGGCTTGAGCATGGTAAGGATATCACGAGACTGACATGGCTACAAGGTTCATGCACTTGCGCTGGCACGGAGCCGGGCGCTGAGAGGGCCGAGGAGATCGATTTCACCACCAGGAAGTAGAAAGCTCTCTGGCTTCTATGCTAGCGGCCAATGGTGCTACTAGACTGATGATGGGGTAGAGTGGAACGACGGGAGTGATTTGGCGTTTTGGATGATGCTTCCTTGATTACCTTTGCCTGCGAGTGAACTGGGGTGTAACTGCTTCAGGGGCTGGGTTGGAAAGACGAGATAGTGCTGGGCTCACTACGGTAGTAGCAACAATACTTCACTCATTGCGTTTGAATCGGGTATCGAAATTAATAAAGTCACTGCGGTATTCTATACATTGCAAGTTGATGTACTTTTACGCCGACGGCCAACAACCAACGCCTAGCCCTCGCCTTGGGAGAGCCGCTCCTCCATCAGTTTCAAGAGAACAGGCGGAACAGACTCGTCTGTAGCTCTGATTGTGAGTCGGTACATCTGTCTCATGGTTAGTACACAGCAATCAAGACGACCGTGTTAAGGACTTACCATCGTCTCAAAATTCGGCTCCAACCTCAGCAAACACCCAAACTTCCCACCCTCACTCGTATGCAATACCGTAGCGCCAACGATATTCTTCGGATTCGGATCCACGCCATCCAAAACGCCCCACTTGAACCCCTTAACTATACTCCGCGTGAACTCCATGCTCGACGTCCGGCCCTTGCGCACTCCAAACACGCGCTGAGCCTCCCGCGGTGCGCCGCCAATCTGCTTCCACCTTTTGAAGAAGTCCTCCGCGCTCAGCTCCGCAGCGTCCATGTACTTGTGCAGCACCACCGGTAGCTGCAACGTCAGCGCCTGTAGGGCGCCGGCTAGGTAGCTGATCCGTATTGTCGGCGGGTCTGTGAAGACGTTCTTGGCTTCAAACATGATCATCTGCTGCGTCTGGCCATCTGGAGGTATTGTAGTATCCGGTAGGCTCTTAGTGTCGGTCTTCAGGTACTCGGCCGAGCGGTTGTCCAGCGTTGTGGTGAAGGAGCCCATGGGCGAAGAGGACTTGTTTGTGAAGTGGAGGATGACACACCCTAACTCGCTGCGGTATTCGGTCCGGAGCGCTATTTGGATCTGGGCATCTTCGTAAAGGACACCTTCGGAGCGGAGGAGAAGCCTATTGTAGCCGGTTTCCCAGTCTGAGCTCAGATGCGCGGCGCTTGCGAGGTTGGGAGTTTTCGAGACTGGCTGGCTGTCCATGCCCATTTCTAAGCCTGCCAAGTCGCTTGAGCCATTTCGAGTCAAACCGTTGCTGCCATTGGTGGCGCCCGGCGAAGGGGTGTCCTTCGGATTACCAGACGGTGTGGGCGTACCATTAGTGAAGGAGCGCTTGAGGCCGGCGTTTTGGGCAATGTTGAGCTCTTTGGATCTGCGTTTGCAGCTCGTCCGCCAACCACCCACATACGCTTTTCGCTCGTGCCGGCGTGCTTTTGGTACAAGCGAGACAAGAGCGCAGATGCGCGCTCGGGGAACGGAGGCATTTCATCGCAGACGGTCCTCAAGAGATCATCGGTTGGCATCGTGGCGAGCGCGAGGTATTCACACGCCCGTTGCTGTAGCTCGGAGTCCAGGCTGTGGCTGTATGCGCGGAACACCTGAAGCAACTGTGGCTTGATCTCCGGGAAGAGGTTGACAAACTTGACGAAGGATGATAAAAGTATAGCTCTTGTGCTTGACGAGCAGCCCTGCATTTTTGACTGTATTGCCATGAACTGCTGAATCGGACTACATCCCTTGTTGTCCGCGATGAGATGACCGAACTCGCCAAGCAGGTAGCCTCCGATCTTGACGAGCGTTTCGTGACAGTGATCCGCCTTGAGGTACTGAAGTATGTTTTGAGCAGCGTATACTTGCAGCTCCTCATTGTTGGTCACGATCTGAATCACCCGCTGCCACACCTCGTCGCTGACGTGATCCCCAGCCATGGCAATCAGTCGCAGAGAGATGTCTACATACCATTGTATGTCTGTCGCGTACTTCTCGGTCAATATCGCTATTTTGAGCACCATCTCTTCCCGAATCGCGTAGTCAGCCGTCTGTAGGTACTTCAGAAGCTCGGTTACGATAGGCTGAGAATTCGTTGGGTCGCACATGCTGTACAGTAGATCGAGGCCTTGCCGCCGCACGCTGATATCTCGATCCCGTAACGAGCCGATGATGATACTCTGGTGCTTTTTGATCGGATCGAGCGTTTCCGCACGCGCAGCGAGGTGTGTCATGGCTTCCAGGCCAAGATACCGCACGTTCGTTTCACGTGATTGTATGAACTTGCCGAGCTTCGTTGAGATTTGCACCATGAGGTCGTGCTCGGTGTCTAGATGGATGATGAGGTTGATAGCTTCGAAAAGAACGGCGTTCTGGGCGTTGTTTTGCTGCACGTTCTTTGGCATCTCCATGGCAGAGTCCATGATACGCTGCAGCGATTCCCTAATTAAACCTCGGATATGGGTGTCCTCTGCTGAAATCAGTGCTGTCTGCAGAGGCTTCCGCACGCTGCTTACCTGATGGAGGATAATATTGCAGGAGCCTCAGTAGCTTGACCTGTATCCAAGGGCAAGGGACTTTGTAGTAGTGATAATCCGGAGTGCATTCGCCGTCAACGACGATGCTCTTCAAACGCCGGGCAGCTTTGACATAGCTGCCCTTGTACTGTTCCGGACCGTCCTGGACAAGCGCCATAACGAGGGATGTAACCGACAACGCGACACCCATGTCAGCATCGTCCATTAGAGAAATGATTCGCTCCGTCCATTCGAACTGGACGATGCTGGGGTATTTCCGGAATAACCGAAGTAAAGTAAGAGCAGCCTTCTTCTTCACGAACGCTTTCGAAGTCCTAGACAAGTTCAGTGCTTGCTCTCCAAGGGTTAAGGCGAGTGAACATACGGCGAAATTAGTAAACGATGAACATCCGCGCTTAACGCCTCACCCATTTCCTTGCCACCCACGTTCGCAATCGCGTGTAGCGCCAAGCAATTATTAAGCTCATTATGATCCAGTAAATCCTTCCGTATGCTGTTGACGACCAGATGAAGGAGCTCGTGCTGCTCGTGCAGGAACAGGGTAACCGCAAGGTATCCAATCTGCTTCTCGGAGTACTTCGTGGCCGAGATGAGGTTGACAGCCTCGAGGTGGCCAAAATCCACATTCCATCCCAGGATGTATATGTATAGGAGCTTGCAGACGTATTTCTTCTTGTGGTAGCCGTTCAGGTTGCCGTCTTTGAACTTCTGCCTGTCAGTCGCCCAGTATCAGTACCGTACGGCCCGCTTGCTGCGGCAGCATGAACTGACCGTATGTTTGCCAACTCCTTGTTTATTCTCTTCTCCTCGAGCTCCCGGGCTCTTGCATTACGGAGGTCGGCAATAAAGGAGACGAGCCCGCGCATGGAGTTGGCCCCTTGGCCAGCATTGTTACGGCTGAAGAGCCCGCCGGCGCCTGCGGCAGAAGCCATTGTCAGGGTAGGTAGTGTTATCTGCTGAGGCGGTTTGAGGGGAGGTGGCTCTCTAACGCCCAGTCTAGTTGTAGCGATATCGAAGCAAGTATCCCAGCATCTTCAACTCCTCAGCGCCTCTGGGGATCTCAGGCGCACATGGAGAGTCGAGCAGCGGCGCAGGCGAAGTAGCTTCTTGGAAGTGGTCCGGCGTTGCGATCCTTGCTGAGGGAGGAACCGAAGATCCAATAGCAGCTAAATGGATCCTAGTTCAGCAACGCGCTAGAACATAGGACTTAGGCTATCAGACTTACTTATGTCTTTTGCTTCTGAGAGGGCATCAAAGTCTAGGGACTCAGTTTACTCTGTTGCTCTGTAGTGGAAAGCCCGCACGCGCGAACCTCCGCCGGCATTCCGAAGAATCACCGAAACGCATCAAGGAATTGAGACGGCAGCCAAAGTGGTTCCCAAGCCGTCATCATGGCCGAAGAAATGCACGTAAACCCCCAGCGCGCAAAGCAATTGATCGAGAACCTCAGTCATGTGAACAAGACCATACAGGCCGCCAACAAGTCCGGCAAAAGTGTACGCTTCCCGCCGCGCAACCCTGGGCCGGCGCCTCACTCACCATACACAAAGTAGATCCGCCTCATAGCAGTTTCAAAACTCAAGCCCGCAACCGATATCCTCGCCCTACACCAGCCCCCAGCCTCACACCTACATTTCGGCGAGAACTACTACCAAGAGCTGCTCGAGAAGTCCCAGCTCCTCCCTCGCTCCATCCACTGGCACTTCATCGGCGCGCTCCAGACGAACAAATGCAAGCCCCTCGCCGAGCATATCCCGAATCTCTTCTGCGTGTCCTCGGTCGACAGCTCCAAAAAGGCTGACGCGCTGGAAAAGGGGCGGAAAGCCCTCGTCGAAAACTTCAAAACCGCCGAAGATGGCCAGCAGAAGGACATGCCGCCCCTAAGGGTCCTCGTGCAAGTCAACACCTCAGGCGAGGAGTCCAAGTCCGGCGTCGAGCCCTCAGACACCGCAACCCTCTGCGCGCACATCCGTGAGAAGTGCCCGCACCTGAGGCTTGCGGGATTGATGACGATTGGCGCGATTGCGCGATCGCAGGCCACGACCGCGGAGACGGAGAATGAGGACTTCGTTGCGCTGAGGGAGACGCGGGATAGAGTTGCCAAGGAGTTGGGGATCGCGGCTGAGGAGCTGGAGTTAAGTATGGGGATGAGCTCGGACTTTGAGGGCGCGATTGCGCAGGGGAGTGACGAGGTTAGGGTGGGCACGACGATATTTGGAGAGAGACCGGCGAAGAAGGATGCGAAGGTCAAGGGGGATGTAGAGGAGGAGAAGGGCTGATGTGGCTGAGAAGCATGGTATCTTGGTATGTATGGACAGAGAGTACTAGATGACCATATTTCAATTATCCTTTGCCAGCGTGAAGCTATTCTTAAGGGGTTTGACGCGCCCCGTTTTACTGGTGAGCAGATGAGGTGGAAGCCTGTGTTGTGCAAATTTCTGCATGAACCTACAAGGCTTTGCTGTAGAAGATAATGTTATGGAGACCAGAGGGACTTCTAGGACTCAACGCGACATTGTGAATGAACATGGTAGCAGCGGCCCTTCGTGGGAAGTGACCTTAGCACGACAAAGTTAATCGACACTCTTTTGTAGTCTAGGTACTTGTGATATCCAGTTGCTGTCAAATGCAGCAGTACTAACAGCCCAGCTAATCTCCACAATGGAAAAACGCCTCATGCAGGGGCAGCACAACCCTCAACCCACATGCTGGAAACCTACGCCTGGATAGCCCTCCCCAGCGCACCACCCGTGAATCCCTGACCCCTCCTCTGCCCACCCTGTCCACCTCTCCCCATTCCACCTCTGCCACGGCCACCTCCACGCCCACCACGTCCGCCCTGACCGCCCTGCCGCTCAAAAGCGTTGCTCGTACCCGCTGTCCGCTGCTCGAGCGTCTTCTCGTTCGACTCAATCAAGCCACTCGCCTTATCGCTCAGCGTGAGCGCCAGGCTCTGCAGCCTCGAGAGCTCGACGCCCCGTCTGAAGATGATGGCGCTGTTGACCTGGTCGAGTGCCGCCGCGAGTTCTTCGTGGGAGATCATTTTGCTGACGACGGCCGAGACCTTGCGTTCCGAGAGCTCGAACATGGAGGCCAGGGTGCTGATGGAGAGGGTATCGTAGAAGGGGGCGTAGGTGAAGAGGTAGGTGCGGAGACCTTCCTCCTGAATCTGCTCCGACAGCATCGCCTTGATCTTGGCGGAGCCGGCCATGAGGTCCCAGATCTTGATGGAGTTGATGAAGTCTGCGGCCTTCTTCCACTCGCCTGCCGCGAGGGCTTTAGAGGCCTGCATGACGTGGTCGCGGGTGTTTTCGGGCGGCCCTGTAAAGATCTGGCGCTCATGATATTCTAATAGCCGGCGGTATGTCTTGCTGATGACCCTCTTCCTGATGTCCGGAGAAGAGCCGACTTGTGCCAACAGTGGAATCTCCAAGAGCATGGAGCAAGTCAGGTAGACGCATTCCAGCAGCTCGAGGTTGATGTGCATGTGGAACGGTAGCTGTCGCTGCCTCTCCAGTCGCTCTTGTTCTGGCGAAATCTGGGAGTACCGCTGCATTTGAAGGCCCTGGGCAAGCAGCTCCTTCTGCCTGTTGCTACCACAGATCTCCTGGAGGGAATTCTGTGCCTCATACACAAGGCCCGCACGGAAAGCGCAAAGACCGACTTGGACCAGCGTTCGGTTGAACAGGATCTGAGTGTTGACATCGAAGTTATTGATGGTGTCCTGAAGATGCGACATCAACATCATGTCTCGTGCGCGGAAATATTGGTCGTGAAGCGCGAGGTAGTAGACTTGGCACAGCATGGCCCGAGATCGGATGATGCCCTCGCTGTACTGGAAGAGGTACGTGCAGAGAGTCTGCACGAGGGCACCGGTGTTGGTAGAATCTTTGCGTGGCATGATACTCGAGTCGAGCTCCGACGGAATGGTTTCCCACGCCTTCTCCTCGAGTATGGCGACGACTTGGGATGGCTGAGCGAGACTCAGTCAGCATCTTTCGTTAGAAAGAAAACAACCGGCTGGTACTTACCTTGAAATAGATGTGTTCTAGGCGGCGCATAAGCACTCGGTTGACACTATCCTGTGAGGCATCCAGCTTCGGGTTCTTCCTCAGACCTTCAACATACAGCTGTGAGCGCACGATATTCGTATACAGAGCGGTCTCATCTCTCAATCTCTCGACATATTCCGCAGTATGGGGGTCGATATGTTGGAGAGAGCGAGTCAGCTCATCATCCAGCCTCTCGATGAATGACGCGATACTGCCAGGAACCTTGAAAGGCCCTGAGTCGTCGCTGGGCGGTATTTGCGGTTGCTTCTCATCGTCCTCCCACTCTTCTGCGCCTTCAATCACGACGATATCCTCATTCGACTCGAGCACTTGCAGGAGTGTCGCAAACTCATGCTCTGCGAGCTTCCACTGCTCCTGAGTCATCTGGGTACCGGTACCAGATGTCAAGTCGAACCGCGTTGAGATGAGCATCAAAAGCACGCGCACCCTCTGGTAATCCGTCGCGGCCACGTCGAGGAGCTTCTCCATGGTCCTGATTGATTCAAGACGGTCGGTACCCTTCCTACCACGGGCCTCGATAATCGTGCGAAGGTTTTTGAGGATGCTCTCGGGCGTATAGCGCACAGGCCTGCCCTTCGTATCAACCTCAATAAACCCCTCGTTGTCGGCGCCTTGGATCGCCTCGGCTGCGCTGAGGAAGTTCTGCTTCGGCCTCTTTGGTGCTGGGGGTGCTTCTTCAATAATCTCCTCGCGCATATAGGCCTCGGGGTCTTCTCGGTATGCCTCGACCTCCTTGGAGTAATCCTTCACAGTCTTACGCAATTTCTGTCGCGTGGCATTCAAACCTCGAGTATTGACCGCATTCATCTTCTTCGGCGACACCTTCTGCTTCTCGATTGTCTCAAGCATGATCGTTTCGAGGTCCGCAATGGTCTTGATATAGAGCTTCGGGACTTTGCCATCTCTCTCCCGGGTGAGTGTTGGTATTTGTCGATTGAGGTTGTCGAACTCTGTCGTTGACACGAGTTATTAGTACTGCCAAACTGCGCTGATCATAGTTTCAGCGTCCTGTCAGACATACCTGTAGAGATTACTGCCCAGTCGTTGATCTTCTCGGCGTTCTCGATGAGCCTGATTGTGCCTTCTAGTGCCTCGAACCTGTTCTAGTCAGAACCTCTCCGATATTCTGAGACAGGAAGCCCAAATACCTCTTGTCCTTGGCACTCTTGACAATCGTGACTTTCTGCGCTGCCTGTCAGCAACCTGAACTTTGTCGGAAGTCATATGGTTCTCAAAACCCACATCTTCCTCGTCCGTCTCTTCATCTGAGGCGTCACCCTTCAAGAACTTGGCCGCGCCAGTTTTGCCCGTTCCCTCGTCGTCGGTGTCCTCATCCTCGCTCTCTTCCTCTTCTTCTTCGCTGCTGCTTTCCTCCTCAGACTTCTCTTCCTCTTCTTCGCTGTAGAGCCTGTGGGAAGGCGCGCATCAGCATGTGTCCTGAAATGGCTGCAGGCCGAACAAACGTACTCCTCCTCCTCGGATGAGCTCTCGCTGCTGGAATCCGCCGCAAAGAATCTCGACATCTTGTCCGAGTGTTTGTTTGTGGTTCAGTTGAGTGCGATTTCGGATACCGTTGATTGTCTGGGGACTGCCTGGAGAGTCTAGAAAGGTCGCTTCTGTGACGGACAATGTGTCGGTGGGGATTTCGCTGAGGACGGGCGTAAAGGTGGTTGTCGTTACGAACGTCGATATTTCGATGTGAGTCGCGCTGCTCGGCTGTGGAGGGGCGTAAGTTACAAAATCTTGGCAGCGCTAGACTCCTTTCGGCACATTCCTCAAGATGTTGCTCACTCGAACGATGATTTCACAGCTCTTCACACACAAGTGCTTGCAGACGTGGTACGGAGAACTTTGTATTGTTCCCCCAGCGCTCATAAATAGGGAACGCGGTGAGGTCTATGACATGCTTACTTCTAGGACGTTGAGGGACTTGATCACAGCTTGCCTCCATGAAGGCAAATAGTTAACCTCATGGATTTGAGCAGATATCGCAGTCACTATCTCGAAAATAGCAAAACAGGGTATATAGAAAGTCGTGCGATTTGACAGCTACGAGCACTCTCTGCTGTGTTGAACCCTTTGTTCCCTAGCCTGTGGGCCACTATGAATCTTGCTGCTGAGCGTACACACCCTATTTTGAAGGCTCCTGAACCCGAATTGCATCCTGTCCTGCAGTCTTTGTGGTTGTCTGGCACCACTATGGGTGGGAAACGTGTTGACGTAACGTTCCAACCGCCGCCTGTCAAAACCTCATTCAGCTTACAAAGTGCTCTTGACGCTCGAATTTCCCGATCCAAGTAGAACAACAGTCTCAGTGTCTGCGAAGGATGCGACGCGCGTAAGAGGTATCAATCTGATCGCGCCCGTCACTCCGGACTGGACGCAGGCTCTGAGGGAGACAAGGCGGAGACAGCGGGACAACAGTCCCTCGGAATATCCACCCTCGACTTCTCCATTTGGACGTCATGGTCCGTTAGTAGTAATAATAATCAAGCATCGCTTGCGTCTCAAACTCATCTTCAGTGCCATCCTGACTGGCTTATGTAGCCTTCCTCTAGCGTGCGATCTTCCAGATTCCGGATGAAGTCTCGGTTGCCTGTTGCACGATTCCCTCTAGCTCGACTGTCACGCCTCCTGGCGCTCGCTGGGTTTGAATCAGCGGCACCTTCGGGCGGTGGAGGATAGTATGCCGGACTCGGCTGCAGTCTGATCGGGGCATTCGGGTCCAGGTGGCTAATCACCCGCTGCAAAGCTGGGGGAATGCCACTCTGCTGCTGATCCATAGTCGAAGCTCTCTGGCGACCCGCCCGTGTCGTTGCTTGGGCGTATAGATTCGGCTGAGCGTTGTATCGAGGGGTTTGTCCCTGCTGGACCACACCCAGCTGCTGTCCGTAGCCGGTTTGCGCCGGATAGGGCGGCGGAGCCCCTTGGTGGTTCGGGCTGTACATGCTGTTGTACGCAGCGGGACTCTGGACATGTGGGCTTTGAGCGTACTGGCTCATCTGCATGTTTGCGTATGCAGCGCTTTGGGCCTGCGCTTGAGCGGCTTGTTGTGCGCGCTGCTTGCTTAGGGCTTCTGCCCGCTGCTGCTCTTGCACGCCGGGTGCAGGCGATCGGCTCGATCCGGACTTGTACATCATCGGTGGCACGAAAGGTCCTGTGTACTTCTGCTGAGTGATGAACGGGTGGAGCTTCGCTTGATTCGGCGTCCACCGTTCTAGAGGGTTCAGGTTGAGTAACCCCTGTGCGAAGTCGATAAATGCCGTTCGATTTGCCATTTCTGCGTGCGTTAGTTGGGAAGAAGATGGCGGGCAGCATCAACCATACCTCGCTCAATCTCCGCCGGTTTCATGTTTTTCCGCGGCATTGGGTAGTTCTTGATGATCTCAGGCAGTGTGGTCGCCGAGAAGTACTTCTTGCTTGGCTGTTCTTTCGTACCGTGCTCCCGTGAGTACTGCTCCATGCTCTTGAGTCGATACGTCCGTCTGCCGAAGTCGTCATGCGTCTTCTCAAAGAACTCCCCAGACTGCTTGCCCATCTCCAACATCCAGGTCGGTGGTAGGCCAAGCATCTCTGTTATCCGTGCAACCTGGTTGTATTCGGAGGACCCTGGGAACAGCGGGAGACCGAGGAACAGTTCTACCACTATGCATCCCAATGACCACATGTCGATTGCGGCAGAGTAGCTGAACCAGAAATCAGTCAAACAACGCGAGACTATATACAATATCACTTACGGCAATCCAAGCAACACCTCCGGTGATCGGTAGAATCTCGACTGAATGTAAGTGTAGACAGTTTGTCGCTCATCACAGGCCGAACCAAAGTCGATGATCTTGACGATAGGGCTCTCAAGGCTGAGTTTGGTCAGCGAGGGTCCCGCAACACACTTTGACAGACTCACTTCTTCAACAAGATGTTTTCGGGCTTCAAGTCACAGTGTATCAGTTTCGCCTTGCCTAACAATGCCAATCCATTGAGCAATTGTTGTGCAAAAACCCGCACTAGGGTCGTGCTGAGTCCGCGGAATTGGTTTTGCTTGATCAGCTCGTACAAGTTGACACTGAGCAGCTCAAACACCAAGCACAGATGCTGTCGGTGGATGAATGTATCCTTGAGTCGCAGGAGATGATGATCATCATTCTTGTCCATTTGTTTGTTCAACTGTCGTCTAATCAGCACACGGTCCTGTCGATTAAACAGAAACACCACGTACCAGATCAAGCACTGACACTTCCATCATGCTCTGATTGAAGTATGCCGTCCGATTCTTGATAACCTTGACCGCAACTACCTCCTGAGTCCGCAGGTTCTGACATTTGACGACCTGGCCAAAAGTGCCCTGGCCTAGAACATCTAGAATGAGGTATCGATTCTTGTGACCCGCTTCTTCAGAGCCCAGGATGTCGTTGACGTAGAGAATGTAATCGCTGTCTTCATTATCATAGCCATCGTTCTTCACGCCTTTGCTGGGTTTAGTCAGGACTCGACGCGGATTGCGAGACGATTCGTATTTGAAGTTCGGATTGCAGATTCGGTAGGTAGCGGGCAAGTGTGTGGTCAAAGCTTGAAGCGGGCTGAGGAAGCCACCCTCAGGGTTCGCGCGGCGGAATGGCGGTTGTTCATTCACCTTTGGATCCAGGTCGCTGATGTTGTAACACTTGGTAAACCGAGGCACAGCACCGCGGGACGGTTGAGGTTGCGAGGTCGGGGGTTGCGGATGTCTAGGAGATCTTGCTTCTCGGCCATACAGCGCATTCAGCTGTGCAGTCGCGGACTGAGGGTAGTAGCTTTCCGGACTCATGTTAGACTGGATAGGTGGTAATTGTGAGGCGTGGGCGCGGGTTGCTATAAGAGCTTTGTTAGGCTGTTGCGAATAAGTAAAGAATAGGAGCAAGCTTACTTGGGGGAGAGTAGTAGCTTTGAGGGGGCGACATGTATGGGTTATTGCGGGTCGGAGACTGACGCGAGCTTTGTGTGTGTGGGGTATAGCTATTGTAGGTGCTCTGACTTGGTTGCTGAGAAGTTGCGCCATAGGGCGAAGAGGGTGAAAGGTTCATGGGTGAATATCTCCGGGCAGCGGCCGAGTCTTCCTGTTGGATGAACTGCGACGAGTGCCTATGTTGGTGATTGGGACGTGAAGGATACTTCGGCTTGTTGTATGGATCAGCGTCCTCCATCGGGACATCCCCATCACCGTCACCATTATACTCCGATCCCCGATTCTGCGCTGCTGGCGGCGAGGAAATTGCCATAGATGCTGCTCGCGAGACGATGGAGGGCGACTGGAATGCGTCTTGCTTCATAGGCGTGGGTCCATTGGCGTCTCTGTGCGGGTGTTGAGCGGTGGGGAGATTATGAGGTGCATACCGCGCCTGCCGGCTTGAGGATGGACTGTCGACAAAGGAGCCCCACTGAGGATCCATATTGGTAGATTCGGATTGCGCAGCGAAGACAGCGGTCGGAAGGGTTGTTTGGGCTCACCCGTATGCAGCTCGTTACGGCAGCGGAGTGGTACTGTGCATGCCGGGTCTACCGTACCGTCGAGGGTGATGCGGCAGTCGCACGATGTTTCACAGACTGAGGTGGTGACACAGGCGTACGTCTACCTTTGCAACACACGTTGTAGGCGTGAAATGCGCCAGTGGGGAGCGCCGGCTCGTGCACGGCAGCGATAAGTGCGGGATACGCGATGTCGCGACCTGGGCCAGCGGACGGAGGAGGGTGCGCGAGAAGACGCCACGACCGAGGAATGCGGGTGTTGGAGGACAGCACTGCAGCAGGCGGATGCCTCTGTATGCGTGAGAGCTGCTGAACTGCGAGAAGTAAGCGGTGCCGCTTTGTGTTGGCAAGCGGACAGCAGCGGTGCGTCAGGGCTGAGGGTGAGCGCTTGGTGGTTTGGTGGTTGGTGCGAGGGAGTGGCCAGATTGGTTGGCCGGACTTTGTTGGCCTCGAATTTGAGGCTCAAAAGCGTGTCTGCGCCCTAGACCTCTGAAGCTCCTTGATATTGCAGTTCACGTCAATCGATTGCAGGACATCAGCTCTAGCAGGTCTGTAGAAGCCGTCACTTGCCTACGAGGACGAGGGCCCCTCCTCGATGAATACCTGTGCAAGACCTTGTGGTATTGGCGAGCAGAGACGGCGCTGCCGAAAGGCGAGCCAGTTCGTTGTTTCCAGAACAAGGCATCATCAATTAGGTATTCATCTATCGCTTGTCATTTCTCTCCTTGGCTTCGAGCACCACCTCTGTAATAGCACATCGGAAGACCTCATCACACGTGATCGGTCTTATAAGTCGGTGCTTTTACGGTTGAGTTAAGACCTTCATCTACAAAGACACATATCGCAGGAGATAGAAGTGTGCGTCAAACTGGTTGAGTTGGCCGATCCCAAGGGAGACTTTAAATCTTTACGACACGGGAGTAGGACCATGTCGCCCATTTGTTAGTGACGGACTGCCGAGATTCATCATGGCTGCGGATCTAGTCGTCTTTAACTCATTATCGTACGACGTACTGTTCGAGGTAAACCCTAGTAATCCCGTTGGAGAAACTGCAACGAGGCGCTCGAAGTTCACTTCGATCAACAATCCGTCGGCTCCAGCAAATGAACTCGATAAATTGGTGATATTTCACGCTTGCCCGTTTCACGCCATTAACCGGACAGTTGCGCAGGAGCACGGTGGGTTCAGTCATCTGCTTGGCCTTATCTCGAATGCGCCGATACACACTTTTCCTCACCGTCATCTCGCTTGTATCTGTCCTTCCATCCGTCTAAAAGGAGCTAGGCCTGATTCCAGTCTTTCCTCTTGCGTGAACCCTTCAAATCACGGATTGTTCTACCAGTTCACTATGGCGGGGAAGTACATTCCACCACATCTAAGGCAGCGGCTAGCTAATGTGGAGGCATCCGCTGTCGCCAATACGGAACCCAGTGATAGAATCGCCCCTCTCAACCTGGCTGCAAGCACTCTGAACGACAGTGAGGTGAAGATTATCGAGGTCAAGCTGGTAGCCACGTACAATTGGATCGACAGACTAACTCCAACCATACTTGGCCCTGGTGAGTGCGGCAAGGGTTCATTTCATCATTGTATGGGTACTGAGTTAAGACGTTTAGCAGGACTGCCCTCAACATGGAACCCGCCACGCCAGCGTCACCCTGTCGATCCTGATGAAATTGGCCGCTTCGTGGACCAGAATGTCGACCGGATCCCACACTCTCCGGTCGAACCTCTGATTCGTGCCGTCCTAACCGTTCAGCCCGAATTTGCTTTCGAGGGTCTGGACATTGTCCCCAATGGGCGTCCGCTCATCAAGTTCTGAACTTTGCCCGCGAGCCCAAAGAATACAGTGCTTTCAAATTCGGCGTTCAGCTCGTCGGTAAGACCTTGATCTTCGTCCGTATGGAAGACAACACCCGTGACTACTTCACACGCCCCCAGTACCGCATTGCCTTTGAGCAAATCTACACGGCTGTCGAGTCAGTTGCAAAGCGGACCACATCTCATCACCGTATCCTCAACTACAAGTTTGGGGGCCTCAATCTGCTTGTTCGATCCGTCGCCGATGCTTATCTGCCGAAGCACCCATCGGTTGCGACGGAACAGCGGGATGAGAGCAGCATGGCTGACCTGGTGAAGTGAACGAGTGCCCTGACATTGAGATCACCGCCACCAAGTCTGCAGGATCCGGAAGTTGCCAAAGGGGTCTTGGTTCTAGAGGGCGGACGAATCGTCCCGCAGGCCGCTATCCTGAAACTTACAACGCGCTTTGCATTCTCCAAACAACAGTTCAGGATCGCGGCGAAGATCCCGGATTTGTGGATCTCCCAGACGCCTCATTTCGTGGAAGCCTACTACGAACACGAGAAGTACATCAGCATCAGAGGATCGAAACACTGACATTTCGTGTTACTCCATCGCCACTTGTTCATCTTGAATCAGCTGACCAGTTAATAACAGACCCATTTGGGAGACTTTCTCGCCACGAGCCATCTTCGACACTCCGAAACTGACCGACGTTCGAGACATGGTCCAGGACTGGGAGGCACGCGGAGCACATCACCTGCAGAAATTCGCTGGATTCCTCCACCAAATCGTTGAAACCGTGCGTACGAGCAGGCCAGATGGCCCCAAGGGTGTAAGGCTCCCAACCCGCCCGCCTCGCACACCACTGACAAGTCCCTATCAGACCTCGTACAGCTTGTAAATCCTTCGCTGCGACGGCAAGGAGCTGATCTTACTATTGAGCGGGCTGGACCGGAGCATTTCGCAGATTTGCCCAAGGAGTTTGAAGGGTTGTTCGGAGCTAGAAAGCTTCAAAAGGACGAGTAGAGGCGGCCCGGCCAGTCACAATTACGGAGAGGATCTTTAGGTGCACCAGCAGCTTTCTTCGACTACACCGCAGGGGTCGGCTGCGCATGGAGCGCCGGAGTCATGGTATCTTGCTGCGCTCCATATTCTCTCGGGATTGGTGAATTCATTTGGCATGCACCAGCAGCTTCCGCATACTCATGTGCAGTACTCGCTCCACTATCCAGGAGCTTGTGGAAGTGTACCGAACAGCAATGGAACACTACTGTTAATGCCTGCTACTTTCCCATAACTCTCCTCCATATTGAAGCACAACGCGCGCAACCACGCCCCGAAAGTTTCGCTTCGGGTTTGACTAAATTCACACCTCAAGCAGTTGCCGAGTGTTCCTAAACCTCTCGTCAGGCTCACTCCACGGGCGGGCTCGAAATAATGGTAGTTGAGTGTATCACGTGATTCATTCACTAGAAATGAAGATTTCAGGCGGAGTGCAGGAAAGTACCATTCATAATGTCGTTATACAAAGGGTATCAGGACAGAGAAACCGGACACCAGCAGGTCTAATATCTAGTAGTACTCCCCGGCATATTCGCCGACCTCGTTCCACTCGCATCAGAATCCACTCTCGGATCAATCTTGTTCATCAGATTCGACCGATGCGGCCCATGGTTCGTGCTTCCGACAGCGGTGCCTCTGTTGTCGAGGTCAGAGTCGAATCGCGGATCCATCTTGTTGCCTATGTTGGTCGAGTGGGTGCCGTAGTTTGTCGAACCGGCCGCTGTGCCGCGGTGATCTAGGGATGTTTGTCAAATCACCAGTGAAAGGAACGGTATCTGAGCGAGGAACACACCAGCGTCCGAGTCCACCCGAGGATCCATCTTGTTCATCATATTGCTGGAATGCGGGCCATAGTTCGTGGAGTGGGTCCCATGGGTCGTCGAGCCCATCATCCCACCGTGACGGTCTACATCCCTGTATCAGCCGTCTGCTCAAGACCTGCTCTCCCTGGATCTACATACCACCATCAGAATCCACCCTCGGATCGGCCTTATTCGCCAAATTGCTCGAGTGCGGGCCGTAGTTCGTGCTCCCCGTTCCCATTCCAGTGACTCCCGTCCCCGCAGCCGTGCCGTGATGATTCCCGGTACTTGTCCCGACAATGCCGTGCTGGGCAATGGGCTGGTTGTGGGAGGCGCCCTTCTTGCTCATGGCGCTGTCGGCAAAGGTGTTGATTTCCCCACGGATGGCTTCACCGGCACCGCGGACAATGCCGAGGGTGTTCTTAAGGGCGCTGCCGGCGGCGGCGCCTCTACTGGAGGAGGCGCCGGTGCCGGTATGGGTTGGCCCGGTGTGGGGGGTGGTGTGGTGGTTGTTGTGCATCTTGACTGGAAGTTCTTTCTGTTTAATTGAGGTTTGAGGTGGGTTTTGAATGAGAAAGAGGGTTGCAATGACCAAGATAGAATTGTAGGTGTGATGCCTGCAAGTTGAACAGACGTTTCTAGGAAAATGAAGTAAATAAATACCCAAGAAAGACCCCTACGTCAGGGTCCCTTACCTGCTGGGATCGGCAATCAGCTGAACCTGGTTTCCGGCACTTACTACGCTGATCTTCCTGATATGGAAAAGGGAACAGTCCGAAAGAGTTAGGTTTGATTGTGGCTGCTACCATTCTTGTTTCCTCTCTCAGGTGTCCACGGTGACATCATTCGCGCTACCGGAGCCGCGCCGGTGAGACCTCCGGTTAACCGCGCGCTTAGGTTTGATCTGGGATACCAGGATCATATGATTTTGAAGTCGTTCAGGCTGAGGAGGCCAGGAAATTGGGGCAGAAGAAGACTCCTTGGTTTATCGAGAAGCCTGTGCAGTGAGTATCGGTAGAATAACACTTAAAATGTCCGACCGGCCTCTCGCAGCACTTCCAGTAGGACACCTGACAACATGCAACAACAGCTCAGCCATAAATGTGCTATCTTTGGGGACGCTGTTAAGAGCTCCACAGCTACAAGCTAAGAAAGTGCAGGGCAACATTCCCATGCGGAGAACGCTCGAACGCTATCTGTTGAAAGATTCACCCCGTGCGCCTTGCTCCTTCCGTGAGATCGCTCGATGCTTCTAGAGGGTTAAGAATGTAAGCGCCCCCAAGCCACGGAAAAGCGTGTACCTCTTATGAACCAGACGAAATAACGCGAGTCCTTCGTAATGAAGAGAGAACCCTCAAGTAGGCATTGGGGCCGCAGCCCCAGTAACATCCGAGTCTTCCGGTTCGACCGGCGCGCAGGTGCAGAAGAGGTTCATGTCGCCGTAAGCTATTGCATGCGTCGTCAGTATGTGCTTACCAACAAATGAACCGGCAGGAGGGTTACTAACCATCATCCAACCTCGTAACCGACGGCCAAAACTTCTTCTCCCTCAGCCATGGAAGCGGGTACGCCGCCACCTCCCTCTTATAAGGCCTGTCCCATTCGTCCCTCATCAAGTCTTTCAAGCTATGCGGTGCCATCTTCAGAACATTACCCTCCCTAGGCATCTTTCCCTCCTCCACTTCCTGTATCTCCTTCCTAATGCTGATCAGAGCATCACAGAATCGATCCAACTCCTCCTTGCTCTCACTCTCCGTCGGCTCGATCATGAGTGTGTTAGCCACCGGCCACGACATCGTCGGAGCGTGGAAGCCGTAGTCCTGCAGTCTTTTTGCGACATCGATGGCCTCGATACCGGACGTCTCCTTGAATTTGCGCACATCAAGGATGAACTCGTGCGCGCAGCGGCCGTTGGCGTTGGTGTAGAGAATGGGGTAGTGAGGCTTCAGGCGCGAGAGGATATAGTTGGCATTTAGCAGCGTGATCTTGGTTGCGTGCGTCAAGCCGCGCCCGCCCATCATCTTGATGTACGCCCAGCTGATAGGCAGGATACTTGCGGAGCCCCAGGGCGCGCCGCTGACGGGTGCGATGGCTTTCTCACCGCCTGTCTTAATGAGCGGGTGGCCTGGTAGATAAGGTGCCAGGTGCTCCTTCACGCCGATGGGTCCAACACCAGGTCCACCACCGCCATGAGGGATGCAGAAAGTCTTGTGCAGATTGAGATGGCAAACATCAGCGCCGATCTCACCAGGCGAGCACAGACCGATTTGGGCGTTCATGTTCGCACCGTCCATGTAGACCTGCCCACCATGCTGATGCACTAGTTCGCAGACTTCTTTGATCTTGGGTTCGAAGACGCCGAAGGTGCTGGGGTATGTAACCATGATTGCACCGAGCTCCTCACTGTGCTTCTCACACTTGGCGCGGAGGTCGGCCATGTCGAGATTTCCTGTGCCTTGCTCGCATTTGATGGCCACGACCCGCATGCCTGCCATTGCCGCGCTGGCGGGATTGGTTCCATGGGCGGAGACGGGGATAAGGCAGATATCCCGCTTCTTGCCGGGCTGCTCCTCCAGGAATTTGCGAATGACGCGGAGACCAGTAAACTCGCCCTGGGCACCGGAGTTTGGCTGGAGTGACACAGCATCGAAGCCGGTGATCTCTGCCAAGTCATGCTCTAGCTCGCCGATCAGCTGCTTGTACCCTTCGGCCTGGGATGCTGGCGCGAATGGATGAATACGAGAGAACTGGGGCCATGAGATAGGAATCATCTCGGTGGTAGCATTAAGCTTCATGGTGCAAGAGCCGAGGGGTATCATCGAATGGACAAGGGAAAGGTCCTTGGATTGTAGATGGTAGATGTACCGAAGGAGCTCGGTCTCTGAGTGGTGAGAGTTGAACACTGGATGTGTTAGGTATCCTGATTCGCGCTTGAAAGGAGCGGCAACTTCTGTTGCAGCTGCACCCAGGTCCTGGGCGAGGCTCTCGAGAGAGCGGTGCTCCTGCTTAGGCCTAAAATCTTGGAAGACGTGTGCAATCTTTTTTAGCTGAAACATTTCCGTCTCCTCGTCGACAGAAATACCGATGTGGCTGTCATCAAGCATTCGCAAGTTTACTTGATATTTGGAGACAGCGTGTTCCATTATCTTCTTGGTATCCGCCCCCGTCTCAACAACGAAGGTATCGAAAGGAACGGGTTGGTTGTCTAGCTTGCCGCGCTTTCCCGTCCGATAGCCAAGTTCAGAGATGAGCTTTTGAAGAACTCTCGCGGAGAACATGGCTTTCTCAGCAATAGCCTTCAGACCGGATGGGCCATGATAGATCGCGTAAAATGCGCTCATGTTTGCCAACAAGGCCTGAGCGGTGCAAACATTACTCGTTGCCTTCTCTCTGCGAATGTGTTGTTCTCGAGTCTGTAACGCCAGCCTTGCTGCGTGATCACCCAACCTGTCCTTCGACAGGCCGACCAGCCGACCCGGTATCTTCCTCTTGTGTTTCTCACTACAAGCAAAGAAGGCTGCATGAGGACCTCCGTAGCCAAGCGAAACCCCGAATCGCTGCGCGTTTCCGAAAGCAACATCCGCGCCAAATTCTCCAGGGGGCGTCATGAGAGTGAGTGCAAGGAGATCTGTAGCTACACTGAAAGTGCCTCCAGCCTTGTGTACGATCTCTGAAAGTCCTCTGAAATCTTCAACCCCGCCTTCAGTATCTGGATACTGCGCCAGGACCCCGATCAAGCTATCGCCGATCTCTTCTACCTGCTTGCCTCCATCCTGCAGCACATCTCCGACCTTGATCTCTATGCCGAATCCATCAGCACGGGACTGGAGCACAGCTATGGTTTGAGGATGACAGAGATGAGATACGAAGTAGACCTTGTTTGGCTTTTTCTGTTTAGATATTGGCCACGCGCTGAAAGAAAGGGTCATAGCTTCAGCGGCGGCAGTGGGCTCGTCCAGGAGTGATGCATTTGCAACTGGCAAGGCCGTGAGATCCGTGACCATAGTCTGGAAGTTCAGAAGCGACTCCAACCGTCCTTGACTGATCTCTGGCTGATATGGGGTGTAACTTGTATACCATGCCGGATTCTCGAGAACATTCCTCTGAATTACCGCGGGCACTTTCGTGTTCGCATAACCGCAGCCGATGTTGTGTTGAAACAACTTGTTGGAGTTGGCAATGCGCTGCAAGGCGTGCAGCAACTGACTCTCGCTCATACCCTCCTCGGCGTCTTGAGCCCTACTACGCTCGTTACCAGCAGTTGACCCAAGCTTCAGATCTTTCGATGATAGTATGTCGGCAGGCAGGACCTGCTTCACGAAATCGTCCAACGTGTCTACTGGAGGGTCAAGCGCCTTGAGCATCTGCTCAGCGGTAGTAGGAGAAGGCCCAACATGACGATGTACGAAGGTATCGAGGGGTGCGAACAGGGACTGCGATGATGCCGCCTCATCTCCGCTTCGAGGCTCGCCGCCTGAGGTGTCCGCCGTTGAGCTGGAGTAGAAGGTCCGCTTGGCGGAAGACGTGAAGCTGCGGCATCCTGAGTTGCGCTTGCAGCTAATGCTCGAGGTAGATATAAGCTGTGGCCTAATTAAGCTTGTGCGAGTGCTTGATAGTAGGCGACCGGCATGGATACTAGCTTTGACGCTCGAAAATTGCATTACTTCTTGAAGCGCGACGCGCTTTGGGGCGCAATTGATGCCTTCACCGTACCCTCGTCAACGATCCGGCCTCCTGCAGTGGCGATGATACCTGTGAGTGGACTGGAGCAAGCTCGGTGGAGTATAAGGATCCGATCGGGACAGTGACTATTTGGGGAGACAGCGGCGACGCAGAATAGCTGAAAGGTATTATGATTGAAGTGCCTGAATCTCGAATTGTTTCTCTGTTTGCGCAGTTGCGAGGTTCAGATTTGATATGCCAGTGCGGCAAACCCTCGATTTCCAAAAGTTCGGTTGGAAACGGCAGGGACGCCAACCTCGATCCGAGCCCGATGAGATAAAGCTCGGCGGCGAGTCATGCACGTATCGTGATATCAACACTTCCAGACAATCTGGGTACCTTGGGAGCGAGACTTGTCTGCTGGACTCCAGACAGTCATCCCTGCCCGTCTACATGGCTGAGCCACCGCAGAGCTGGCTTCGAGCAGTCTTGCGTTTCTCTTTGTCAGCAACCTCGCACTCGACTGTTGATGACGCGTATCACAACCTCTCGGCGGATGCCCAGGTGGACGAAGATCCAGGGAGGAATCCAAGGTTCAAGAAGCTATTCGATGCTGTAGTATTCTCGCGGAGCTTCATCCTGACTTACAATGTCGTACTTGCTGTGGTATTGCTATCAGTCGCCGTCGTTCACTGGGGAGGCAAGGCAAGAGAAGCGCGGCAAAGGAGGATTAGAGCGATAGCGGCTAAGAGAAGCCATGCAGCGGATGCCTTGAGATTAGGCCCGGAGGATGGTGGCAGGATCCAGGGGACTGAGCAGAGCAGCAGCTCCTCATCGAGTAGCACCCTCGAAGGAACAGCAACTCCACCAGCCGCCTTGAAAGATCCTGCATACGAAGGGGAGCGCCAGCCGCTGCTGTTCCGGCAAGGCCAGGAGCCCTACCAAGGCAACTATCGTCTGGTTAACAATGCTCGTGCATGGTTGATATGCCAGCCTCGAGCGATACCGTTCCTCA
The DNA here is from genome assembly GCA_030247845.1 of Coniosporium tulheliwenetii. Classification (NCBI taxonomy): domain Eukaryota; kingdom Fungi; phylum Ascomycota; class Dothideomycetes; genus Coniosporium; species Coniosporium tulheliwenetii. The sequence goes on along the minus strand of JAPDRP010000001.1, from coordinate 1,062,107 downwards.
ATAAGGTCCTTCCCTCAAACGGCCTCACGCTAGCAATCTTATCATTCGTTGGTCTCAATATTTTCTACAGCTTTTACAATGTCGAGCTTAGTTTGTTCATGCTGTTCGTCTTCGCAGACCGGGCTGGTCTTGTGTTCGTGGCCAACCTGCCTATTCTCTATCTGTTCGCGGCGAAGAACCAGCCGATAAAGCTGTTGACTGGCTATTCTTATGAGTCTCTGAACATCTTCCATCGGCGACTGGGCGAGGTCATGTGTGTCTTAGCATTGTTGCACTCCGCGGGCATGGTGGGCGTCTGGTATACTCTCCTTAGGCCCGGTGGCTTTACCTTCGCCCGCTTCATCTTCAGCAAGATCATCTTACTCGGTCTTGGCGCATTTGTCTCCTACGAGCTCATCTACTTCACTTCCCTGGGAAGCTTCCGGCAGCGGTGGTACGAATTGTTCCTTGTTCTCCACGTAGCCTTACAGACCGCGGCTCTAGTCCTACTCTGGTTTCACCACTACGACGCTAGAGTATACGTAGGCGTTGCGCTGTCTATCTTCCTGGTCGACAGGCTTGTCTTCCGGCTTGGCCTCAAAACGACCTCCATGCGTGCCTCCCTTACCATCGCCGAAGACGGATCAACCGTTCTGCTATCCAATAACTGGGCCGTTCCCACTACTGCCCCCTGGCGCAGACTCTTCGGCCAGTCCATCAAATACGGATGGCGTCCAACGGACCACGTCTTCCTCACTATTCCGTCTTTGTCACACAAGCACATCATCCAAGCTCATCCCTTTACCATCGCGTCAGCTGCTCCTCGCAGTTCTCTTACCTCTTCCAACGCTTCTTCGCAGCCACAGCCGCATGCTTGGTTCACACTCCTTATTAGAGCCCAGGATGGATTTTCCCGCGACATCCTCAACTACGCAAGGAGCCACACATCCGTAATGTGCAGGCTGGATGGACCGTACGGCTCCTCTCACGCACTGGATACCCTTGACAACTCGGACTTGTCCATCATTGTGGCAGGCGGAAGCGGCATAGCTGTGGCGTTTCCGATTGTCTGGGAGCTGCTACATCCCCCTACCACCACTGAGGCCGACATCGAGGGTAGCGGTCGCAATGATAACAAGATGAAGGTGTGTTTGATCTGGGTCGTACACTCCCGCAGTCATCTATCCTGGCTGCCTGAGGAACGATGTCAGGAACTGGCAGATTCAGGAGTAGATATCTGCATACCGACTCCTACGGAGGAGTCTGGTAGACCGGACGTTGGTGCTTTGGTCAGGCACAAAGTGGACGTGCACAGCGGCGGGAACGGAACGTCAAAGACGCGTGTAGTAGCGAGCGGACCGGATGCGATGAATAGGGATGTGAGGAACGCATGTGCGCAGATGGTTGCTGAAGGGGAAGACATCAGAGTTGAGGTGGAGAAGTTCGGGTGGTAACATGTTGTCCACTATGGACATGATGGTGGCAGCAGCTCTTCGGGTCCGGCTGTCCACGGTTGTCGCAGTGATCATAAGCGTATGATATGGGAGTTGTTTCAGGAATGGCCGGCCGGAGTTTTGGTACTTGGATATCCCTTCGAATACATATAGAGGCCGTGCTGGCAGCTGTCAGAGCTGGAGCTGTTTCAGTATGAGACTATGGTATCATGAAGCCCTAGGTTGCAATCAATACAATGGGCATTGGAATTGAATAACCTTCGGTGCACCGATGATCATCGTATGCAGGTATCTGGCTCTCTGACCATCACACGACCTGTAACCATCAAGCGTCTTTCGTCGCGGTCCTTTGATCATTGCCCTGCCTCTTCCAACATTCGCGAAAGGCTTCCATCTGCGACAACTCAGCATTCGATGATCAAGTCCTGTACTGGGTACGCCGTGTTGTTGGTCCTGTCGGCTGCAGAGAACCTCTCGGTTGGGGTTTGGTTCTCAGCGTTTCGGCAACTCACCTCGCTCTTGCAAGCCCGCCAGTCCTTCTTCTCAAAATAGCAGTCCGTCATCTTCGCATTCTCTTCTGTGCAAGAATTAGTATTCAAACCTCCCTACACCAACCGATTCGCCTACGTGAGCAGCCTGTACTGAATATCCTCTTGTCCCTGGGTCTGTTAGTGATCGGAGGTTGTAGTCTCTTTCGAACAGACAGACTGTACCAATCATCAGGTTCATCATCATCTTCTACTGTCTGCACCGCCGTCTTCCTTTCCTCGTCGATAGACATTCCCAACCGCTATTTCCTGTGTTCTGTTCAATTCAAACTTGCACAACTTTGCGGGACTCCTCTCGGCTGAGATTCGGAGAAGTCCGGCCTGCCACCAAGTGATCAAAGTCAGAATGGCGGGCAAACGGGTGAACGTGCTTGTGTATGCTGGTATGGTTGTTTTCTGAGGTAAATATATACCGCCAATAACATGATTAGGTACTGGCGCGACGGCCGGCTCAGTCCGCCACTGTCTCTATACTCTCCGCCGCTTGCTTTCCCCCAACTACGCGGTCATCCCCGTCAATGGCGATGCCATTATCAAAGAACCCTGGACCGCCTCATGTGCTCTCCTCGTCTTTCCGGGAGGTGCAGACCTGGGATACTGCCGCACCTTAAACGGTGAGGGAAATCGCCGGATCATCCAGTATGTCAATCGAGGCGGTGCTTACCTCGGATTATGTTCTGGCGGCTACTATGGCAGTAAACGGTGTGAGTTCGAGGTCGGCGATCCGAAGATGGAGGTCGTAGGGGATCGCGAACTTGCCTTCTTTCCGGGTGTCTGTCGAGGGCTCGCGTTTCCCGGCTTCCTTTACCACAGCGAAGCTGGAGCCAGAGCAGCGGAATTGCGCATCAGAGCCAACTTGACAGCCGATTCTGGCACTCTACCGGAGACCTTTCGATCCTACTACAACGGTGGCGGAGTCTTTGTTGACGCGGAGAAGTACGCAGATAGGGGCGTAGAGATCCTAGCTAGCTACACTGAGGAACTCAGAGTCGACGCTGGTCCGGAGAAGGCTGCCGTTGTGTACCGCAAAGTCGGCGATGGTGGCGTAATCCTGACTGGGCCTCATCCTGAGTCTGTCTTCAATGTCCTCGCGCTCATGGGAGCATTGCTAATGTCCAGTAGATTCGCCGCCGTCAACCTCAGCAAGCAAGACAACGGACCCGAATACGCCAAAGTCGTTGATGCCGTTGCTGCAGACGACAAACCGCGCACAGATTTTCTTAAGGCTTGCCTGACCAAGCTAGGCCTTAAGGTCAACCAGGAAGAACAAGCGGTACCTTCCCTCTCCCGTCTCCATCTCTCCACTCACAAACCGTCGGACGTCGCTGAGCTTGTGTCTTCTTGGCAAGAAATCATTACTCTAAGCGATGGCGAGTACATCAAAGGCGAAAACGACACTTTCCACCTCGAGAAGCCGGACAGGTGGTCCATGAGCACGCTCACCCAGGCTGTTGCCTCAGTCTTACCCGGCGCTGTGAATCATGAAAGAGATAGCGCTGAGGAGGACCAAGACGGCCTTGTCGACTACGACAAAGTAGTAAAACGTATAGTAGCCCATGAGACGGAGCTATCCTCGAACAAAGAAACCCCCTACTTCAACCACCACGCCTACTTCGCAAACCTCCAGCACTACCAGCGCGAGCTGCGGGACTCTGATCCAAATTTCGGCAAATATATCCTCTACGGTGAAGTCGTCACCAGCACGAACACGCTGCTCGAAAAGTATATCCCCTTGTGCCCCCTTCCGCACGACCCTCTCCCAGTCCCACCAAACCCCTTCTAACCCTCCTCAGAAACCCTACACTCCTCTCGCACCTGCCCCCCGGCTTCACCGCGACAGCAACGACCCAAATTGCCGGCCGTGGCCGCGGCACCAACGTCTGGGTCGCACCACCCGGCGCGCTAATGTTCAGCACCGTCCTACGGCACCCGCTAGCGCTCACGCGATCCGCTCCCGTCGTCTTCCTGCAGTACCTCGCCGCGCTTGCCATTGTGGAGGGGATCCAGAGCTATGAGCCGGGGTATGCGAAGTTGCCCGTGAAGCTCAAGTGGCCGAATGATATCTATGCCCTGGATCCTGCAGCTGAGGATGAGGGCGGGATCAAGGAGGAGGAGAGAGGCGAAGGATTATGTCAAGATCGGGGGCATCCTCGTTACCTCCAGCTATGCGGGCGGCGACTATACATGCGTAGTTGGAATTGGGATCAACGTCGCGAACGCGGCGCCCACGACCAGCCTGGACGCTCTGGCGACCAAGGCAGGGCTTAGGCGGTTTCAGATGGAGAAGTTGCTCGCGCGGATCCTCGTCTCGTTCGAGTCTATCTACAACAAGTTCTGTAGGAGCGGGTGGAACAGGGAGCTCGAGGAGATATACTACCGGAACTGGTTGCATACTGACCAAATCGTTACGCTGGAGAGCGCGGAAGGTCAGAGGGCGCGAATTAAGGGCATCACGAGGGATTGGGGTCTGCTGCTCGCTGAGGAGCTGGGAAGGGAGGACAGGAGCACGGGGAAGGTGTGGCAGCTGCAGAGTGATAGTAACAGCTTCGATTTCTTCAAGGGGTTGGTCAAAAGGAAGGTGTAGTGATTCTAAGTTTGATTGGGCGTCTAGAAAGCTTGTAGTTATCTATGCTGATGTCTAGTAAGCACACTACTACCGTCGATAGATACTACTCCGACATGTCCAGAACATCGATCACTCGCCTCGGCTCCTTCCTGACCTCTACCCATCCGTCATTCTCCACACGAATGATCTTCCCATCAACACAAATCCGCCTCCATCGCGGATCATTTTCCCTTCCCTCAAAATCGATCCTCATCCTCTCAATGTCCTCGTAGCCGACTGCCTCCTCCTTGACATGGCCACCGCCCTGGTACGCCAATCCCATAATCCGCATGACCTCCTCCCCACCCATCGGTCCAAAATGCACCAGCCTCAGCCTCCCATCCAGCGGCTTCGAGTCCGGCGAAATCGTAAACCCCTTCTCCAAACTCGACACCAGCGTCGCCAGCACATACATATGCTCCTCCTTCTCCAGCACCTCCCACTTCTCCTCGCCATCCGCACCCTTCCGCAACACCGACACCTTCGCCCGGTATCGATGCGGCGGCGACCCATCCTCCGGGAACAGCGCCGCCTTCGCCGCCATCTGGAACCGCTCCGCACCGTACTTCCGATACTCAGCCGTGTCGCTGTCGGCGACCAGCCCGGCGTGGAAGCCCCAGCTGCAGACGACGGCGCCGTAGAGCACCGGAGTGCCGTCCTCGAAGTGTAGGTGCTCTTCGCGCCGGGCCTCGTCAACGAGGAGGCGGGCGCCAGCGGAGAAGGTTGCGCGGAAGAGAGGTAAGGGCTTAGGGGTGCCGCGGGCGAAGGTCGCGAGACCCAGGGTGTGGTCTCTGCTGATGCCGAGGGAGTGCGCGAGCGCGTTGCCGGTGCCCATGGGTAAGAGGGCGACTACAGGGGGGACGTAGGCTGGGCTTTGCGGGCGCGAGAGGAGGGCGTTGATGGTATCGAGCACGCCGCCGTCGCCGGAGAGGAGGACGATGTGCTGCGGGATGCCATCGTTGGCGCGGGGAGGAAGGCGGAGGTCGCGATCTCGGTCACGGTGGCGGAGGAGCGCGTGTGGTGGACCAGGTAGTCTTTTCCTTCGCGGAAGCCGATGTGGCCCAGGACATGGCGGACGACGTCTTGGAAGAAGCCTTTGGCTAGGCCGGTCCCGGAGAGCGTGGAGACGATGACGTGGATGTTGGGGGTGTCGGTGCTTTGGGCGACGGCTTCTTGCTGCAAGTCTAGCAGTTTGGTGTCTATTCTGAAGTCCTCGATAAAGTCGTCTGGCAGTCCAGTCGCCACTAGAGACCTGAAAGTGGGGACTTGCTGGTCGTTCTTCCCGTCAGGCGGTTGGTTGGCGCCTTTGACGTAAAGCAAAGACGAAGCGGATACACCTCCTCTAGGGACAGAGAACAGGCCGATGATGTTGTCTCCGTCGATCTTGACATGGCGCCCGCTCTTCTTGTACCGGTACCTGAGCTGTTTCTGATTCTTGTCGCGATCGTAGGTGAACTCAACCCTCTTCCCGTCCACCTCGCCGGTCCATTGCGAGTCCTTCGACGGCGTCGCGCCCATCGCTCACAGTGGCCGTCGCGCTGTTCGTGAGAAGCGACATGACGGCCTCGAGGATTGATATGCCAGAGCAGGTTGTGAAACGGGACTGAGGGGTTTAGGAAATCACGCATCTTAGTCAGCGTAAAGGTTATGCACCGTCATCCTGGAACATCCAAGCTCCAAGGCTGCCCAGCTGAGAGCAGCTGCATACTCGACACTGCCTCACACCACTACAGCTCCAACTAAAAATACCTACTGCCACTGCTGTAACAAGCTCCCAAAACCAACCTCCATCATAGTAACACTCTCCACCCATCACAATTGAGTCCTCCTCGCACCGCAACAAGTTCGAAATGGCCGAGCCCGAAGGCCCCGAGCAAGACGACCACGACAGACACGACGGCGGCATGTCCGGCTGGGGCCTCGCCATAATCGTGATCCTCATCCTCATCGCTCTCGGTGCCCTCGGCTGGATAATCTACGGCCGCCTACGAGCCCGCCGACTAGGCATCCCTCCACCATCGCTCAACCCGTTCGCCAACCGCTCGACCTCTACCTTCCCCTCGCCTCGTACCGGCGGGGCGTTTGGCTGGCTCAGTGACAAGGTGCGCTCGCTGCGAAACAGCAGATACGCCAGCGGCGCGGGATACGAATCCACGACCAGCGGGACTCGTGGGAGGAGCAGGCTCGATCCAGACGAGGCGTGGGATACGCGCGTGGGCACCGAGGCGGACGTGTACGGGCCGGGCGGATACTACGAGGAGCAGGAGCTGGGGCTGCACCCGGCGGCTGCGACCGATGCGGGCAGGGGGAGGAGTAGGAATCGTGAGCTCGATGAGCGGTATGATGAGGAGACGGGGCGGAAGCCACGGCTGGATCCGTTTGGAGATACGGCGGAGCGGAGCGATATGAGTCTGAGGGGTGTGAGTCCGAGGCCGGTGGATATGGATACGAGCTATCATGGCGGTGGGGGAGGGGGTGGGCATCAGGCGAAGGGAAGCAAAAGCAGTGGGGGCAGCTTGGATAACAGTCCGACGGAGAGGAGGAGTATGTTCACAGAAAATATGTGAGGGGGTGGTTGGTTGTTACTAATGACTTCCTCGTCACTGCCTTGAGCATCATCAGGCACGTGATCATGATTGGATCACAAGGCACATTAGGTGTACATTGGAGCTTTGATGAGCGGCTCAGGAGTATGTTCTTACGAATCCGCAAGCGTGCTATATATATTATTTGATGGTCTGGAAGATGCCACTTCAAGCTGGGCATCGGAACATGCACCCTTCTTCCTCCGTTTCTTCCGCCGCTTGTTATCCGCTTGTGAGAACACATCCTCTTCTACTCCAAGCATACTCAAGATCTTTCTGATCTCAGCTTCCCACTCATCCTTCAATCTTTCCGGCTGGGTCATGGGGAAGAGCTCAGTCAAGCTTGGCAGCGTATTCAGATACTGCTGCAATCTCGTAATGGTCTTGAAGAAATCATTGCCTTGAAAGCGCTCGGAGTGGAGCGTTATGAAGACTTCCATGAGCTGCTGCAGCATCCTCAGTGAGTAGAGCACCGCCTGCAACTGCCCGCATAGATGGACGAACGACCAGCTGCCGCTGGCTCTTTGCCCAGCAATAAGAGACCTCATCTCGGTTCTGGACGGCAGAGGCTTTGCATCGGCTTGCAATGCTTTACAAACCTGGTAGGTGCCAAATTCCCTCGATGTCTCGGGAGCTACCGGCGTCTTAGAAAAATCAATCCACTGCTCCAGGTCCGAGATAAGTGACTCCGCATATGAGCCCGTTCCCTTGATGTTTAGCGTCAAGACACCAGTACTTGAGATTCTAGTACCCCTTCGCTCATGCTCTAACACCCGAGTCTGACTCAACGAGGTAAGGCCCAGCATAGAGTATCCTAGCTGTCTAAAATCTGCACCCACGCGCCAGGCAGACGCTCTTGACGGATCGTCGATCAAGAAAGGTAGATACATATCAAACGTAGCACCGGTGGACAGCTGGCTAAGTTTTAAAGTTGAATCTGGTATGAGCATAGCTCCTGTCCGGTGAACATACTCCGAAATCCTTGGATCAAGTCGCTTCAGCACAGGCGCAAGCCCTTGCCGCTCGAGATCATTCAGCCTTAATTCAAGGGTCGAATGTACAGTGGTTGAGTTGTACTCGGCCGTGAAAATGCGGTACTTCAAGCCGTCCTCGTCTTGCTGTTTGGCTAGCCGGACGCACTCTGCGAAACCTCGATGCGGGTCCTGGCTCACTGCGTAGGCGAACGGGAGTAGAGTTTTCAGGCCGATGGACCTGGCTATGTTCGCTGGGTGGTATTGCATGCCTTGCAATGCTGTGCCTTGAGCGGGCGGTGCTGCATCTCTGAGCTCGAAGTCCTTGAAAAACGTTACGGAACCGTTGGACCCAAGATCGTGCGCGAGAAGGTCAGAGTCGCCGGTAACGATGATGCCCCCTTCTCGTCGGGCAAGATCCGCGCAGTATGCATCGGCTTCTCCAGGCACAACGGTCGTAACGCTGCCAAATTCGCTGTGAAGCAGCGCTTCAATAGCTGCCGGAACCAGAAAGGGGCTGGCGGGCAATGCGCTGAGCCTGGACGGAACAACCACAGGCGAGAAGAGCTCATCTGCTGTAAAGTCCTCTGGTAAAGATTCAGAAACTGCAGCGGGAAGACCCTGGTTGTTTAAAGCTCGGAAGACACTAAGTTGGTCTAGGTAGGACTGAAGGCGTGAGACTCGCGTCTGCTTCTTCGCATCCGGTAACAGGCCGTCAAAAAAGACTGCTCTACTGTATAGCATTAGCTTCAAGTACCTCGAACTTAGAGGATGCTTACATGATGAGCCCATATGATTGAAGCAGCGCTAGCCACTCAACAGCTGCACGCTCAACTTCTCGATATGATGGAGCGGCTTCAAGCGAGTTACGGGCGGTTGACCTTCGAGCTAGTGCCTTGTAGTAGATGTGATAAGCTAGCCCAGGTCCATCAACGATGAGTGATTTGGTATCCTCAGGCCTTGTCGACGAATCGCAGTGAGTAAGTTGAACTCGAGTGGCGTATGATTGCAAGTGGTGAAGAAGGCGTGGAATGCCCATCACGCTAGAGAACGGGGAGACAACTAAGACGAGCAAACTTCTGCCCCTTTGGAAGCTGCACAATCCCCTTGAGTACTTGATAGGGGTCGGCCAGCAACTTCAGTCCTTCGGAAGTGCGGAACCCCCGTGTCTTGTTGTAGACTGATTCCAGACGATCTCAGCGTGATACAGTGATGTTCTTCAGGCCGTAAAAATGTCCAACCTTTGTTGGGTTTGACCACTCAGTGCTCGGGAATCGACAGTAGAATACTGGTCTGATCCAGTAAATGAGTGACTACGAAAGACTTAGTTCTGGAAAATGAATAGGGAATTTCGCCAATGACCTACGAAAACTACATGAAAATGTCCTTTGCACTGACGAAGACAACCTTTCATGACAATGGCATAGAAACTTTGCAAGCAGGCGAAAAGGGCGTCACAAGTCCGTGTGGATGATGCCCCGTTGGACCCAAGGGTGACCCGAAAAGTCTGTTGCCGCATCTCTGCTCAGCCTATCCAACAGCAGATTCACCACTGAACTGGCCTCCTGATCTTCTCAATCATGGAGTAGCTAGACGATCTCACTCGGAAAGTTCGTCCTGATCTTATTAATTATAGAGCAGCTAGATAATCCCACTCAGAAAGTTTGTTGCCGTATCTCTGTTCCAGCTCTCTCGATACCCGATTCACGATCACACTGGCCTCATAATCCTGTTACTCGTAGAGCAGCTCGATAATTCCACATAATAGAGAGCAAAGGTTATTTAGCAGTTTAGCCCTCTAATGTACCAGTCACTTAAGGTGTCTTCACTCTATAGGCTGTGTGCTTAGGCTATCCACCTCCAAGGCCACGAGGCGCTTTCCATGCGGCAACGGACTTTTTGGTTGGCCCTTGACCCTCGAACGGCCGCATCCCTTAGGCGAAGAAGAAGAAGAGACCACACGTACCATGATTGTATTCAATTGTTCTAGTGTATCCCACCGAGTGTTGATGATCCGGTGAAAGATCAGTACCGTTCGACGTTGACCGGCTGTTACCCCTGAACAACTCCGAAAGCCAACATGCACACCTTTAAGCCGTTCAGATCGGACAATCATTTTCCAATGATTGTAGGTCAAGAATTAATGGTTCTCCGGTAACCCAAAATCTGCCGTGTTTAGCGGCTAGTCCCATTCGAGGTAACCTCCACTGTGGCAGCGCAACCTGACTGGCTCAACGTCTGTATACCTTGCTCACGATCGCCGGAAACTTCAGTGAGTCCTCCGGAGGTAAGTTTCTTGTGTTTCATTCTTTCGATCGAGGATGATTGGCAGTCCTTCTGTCTAAAATCTCTAGATAATTGCTGGAGTGATTCATTTACTGTATACTCAATACAATTACTTCTAAACAGGCACCGTGGCCTAATGGTAAGGCGTTGCTTTCCGGTCTTACTGCCTGGCAAAGATTGTGGGTTCGAGTCCCATCGGTGTCGAATCTTTTGTTTTTGAAATTAATCCATCCTTGGAAGCGTCCTTTTGCCAAAAATGCTGTTTTGGCGGGTTTGGGTTGTGGTAGAGCGATTCCGTCGATACTGTCGCTTGCAAAATGTGCGGCCGTTTTCCGATTGAACTTCATCCACCCCCCTCAGTCCCAAAATCATTGCATAAGGTGTTGCACAACGCGCAGCGTTTATATTTTGGTTATAGGCACTCGAATACTTTCGGCACAGGTAAATTCATATAAATAAGTATTTTTATTGAACAAAATGAATAGTTAGGTGGTGGTAATGCCTTAATTATCGCGAAAAGTCGCGCGCGCATTTAAGGATCTAAAAGACGCCAGCTGCACCACGAGAGAAGCATATTTTAACAAATGTAGGCTACGCGATGCCGCTATAAATCATTTTTCTTAGATCAAAACCTTTACGCTGCTATGCTTCAACGTTTAGCAGTTTTTAATTATATATTAAACGCGATCGTATTGTGTGAACTATGATACCAACGTTCGGAGGGGGTTGATTGGTGTTCGCTCTAAACGGCCGCACATCTTGCAAGCGACAGTAGCCGAGGCCTGGAACAACATTACCTCTCCGCACAACATCCGATCCGGTGCTGATACTCTGTTCCGTAGATCTTGAGGCTGGAGAAGTATACTCGTGCTCTCATCAGTCATTTCGGATGGATGTGTTGTTCTGAGATAGTCAATTAAGCTGGGCTCTAGTATATCCTCTTCTGAGAGCTCTTGGATCATATTTCAGACCACCGGTAACCATGAATACATTCCATTCCTCTGCAAGAAGAGGACTCGTAGTCAAAAACTCTTTCCGAAATCCTGTCCCCTCGCGACATCTTCGAGCTTCCCATGCCCGGTCTTTTCAGGGTTTATTATGGCGGGTCAACCAGATTGCTATGCAGGGAAGCTGTGAACTCCATCACTCTACTTCCGCGCGGCAGCGGCAGACCTCGAGCGCCATTGCGTCCAGCGGGGAGCATATCCTAGGGCATGATGTTTTGCACAGCTCTCCGTTCCACATCTTGACTACTCCATCAGAGGACGCAACCTTCGAGCGGCCTGTCATAGACGGCGAAGCAATCCTAGTTTATTCTGATGCTTCCCGGAGTTTCGTTCCTGTGCCGAAAGTCTGGCTCAGGGACCATTGCCAATGTACCACCTGTGTTCATCCGGATACAAAGCAGCGGCTACTCGACACTTTCAGTATCCCGAGAGATCTAGCGGTGAAGTCGTGCGAGCCTGATAGCGCCGGTATACGCGTGACATGGAACGACGGCCACAGGAGCTACTATCCTCTCGAGTGGCTGGCGAAGAGTGGCCGCAGCAACAAGAGCGGGGAGCGGCAAGGCCTGAGCAGTCTTTCATTGTGGGGCAACGGGATAAAAGACAACGAGCCTGAAGTCCAGTATCGAGACATCATGAATTCAGATCAAGGAGTCGGCGAGTGGCTGACCTTGCTCCACCGGTACGGTTTCTGCTACGTTGATGGTACTCCGGCCACGCCTGAGGCCACCGAAGAACTTCTCAAACGAATAGCCTTTATCCGCCACACACATTACGGCGGGTTTTGGGACTTCACCTCCGACCTTGCGTCCAAGGACACGGCTTATACGAGCCTTGGGCTGGAAGCTCACACAGACAACACCTACTTCTCAGATCCGGCCGGACTGCAGATGTTTCACTGTCTTTCTCATACCGATGGCGAAGGCGGTGCTTCCCTTCTTGTAGACGGCTTTCAGGCAGCGGCCGACCTACAGAAAGAAGATCCCGAGGCGTACAATATCCTCAGCACGGTCAACGTCTATACCCACGCGAGCGGCAACGAAGGCATCAGTATCCAGCCTTATCGGTCATTTCCGGTCTTACAGCATGATCCGCTTCATCACCACTTGGTCCAGATAAGATGGAACTCATCGGACAGAGCAGCGATTGACATGCCCTTGGAAGAGGTCCAGACTTGGTACGATGCAGCTGCGTAAGTGCTCACAACCCCGCTACAGAGGCTTAGCGGCGCTCTGACGTTCAGAAGGAAATGGGACAGGCTCCTCAAGCGGCCTCAATACGAGTACTGGAAACAGCTCCAGCCCGGAAGGCCATTGAGTACGTACATAGAGCTATGTGCAGGTTTCTTACTGACCGCGGTAGTCTTCGACAACTGGCGAGTGCTGCACGGCAGGTCAGCTTTTACGGGGAAGCGCCGGCTGTGCGGCGGTTACAGTGAGTGGCGTTAGCCCCCTAATCTTTTCCAGAGAAGCTGATCTGTTTATCTCCATAGTCAACCGCGACGATTACATTTCTCGCTTCAAGATGCTCAAATGGGGCAGAGTTGCTGGCCTGAACTGAAGGTTGGAGAAAATCCAGAAATATGCTTGGAGGCGTGGTCGGATGTACTGATAGAGGCCATCATACCCAGGAGGGACGTTTGCGTTTAGCATAGGTGAGGACCAGGCGCACGCAGGTCGCGAGTTCAACCTCGTCGAACCAGCTATTAATCATGATCGATAAAAAGCAGGCGGAGAACTCTGAGCGCATGAGCCGAATGCCTCGGATGCTTGCAGCGAGCCTTGAAAGATCTTCGAAGTGGAAGTCAAGGACACCGCGAGTCCATTGCTTTCAGACTCTTGGTCTTAGTCTACGAAACAACGGTTATAGTCCTTTCCCCACGGCTGGAAAGGGCCCACGCCTTCAGGTCGTTCGATATCTGTGGGCAAATGATCTGTCTATACGATTATGGCCGGAAGCTTGCCCGCTGATGCACCAGCCTTCCTTTTACCCAGACAGCAGCTGTGTTCCTATCATCGCCATTGTATACCCACTTAGCAACCCTCTCGTCCCAGCTTTCCCATCCCCAGACGTCCACAGGGTCTTTGTGGATCTCGTCGCCAGTTAATCCATCTTCTGCAACGCTTCCCAAGCTAATCATCTGAGCATCCCAATCCATCCCCACGTCGAAACCTCCAACCTTCTGAGCAAGCCCGACAACCTTTGCGCCGCCCCTCGTAGCAAGATACAGGGCTTCCTCCATTGACAGCTTCGCCTGATCTCCATCGGACATGGCAACATGCCGACTGACCCAAACAGCCTGCCGCACCATCTCCAGTATGCTCGGGCTGAAGCCACCACTGACATCCGTACCCAAGCCGACCGTGAGACCCTGATCAATCAACTGTCGTACCCTTGCAGACCCAGACGTCAAAGCCGTATTGCTAGCCGGACAATGACTGATCTTCGCCTCCCGCTCCTTGATCAACGCCTTCTCCTCCTCGGTCAAATGCACCGCATGCGCCAGGATCGTCTTCTCCGTCAGCAGGCCCGCGCTATCATACACATCCGCATACGACTTGCTCTCCGGAAACAGCTCCTTCACAAGCTCAATCTCGTTCTTGTTCTCCGAGATATGCGTCTGACACGGAATCCCCGTCTCCTGATGCAGCTTCCCCTGCTCCCTCAAACACTCCCTCGTGCAGCTCGGCGCAAATCTCGGCGTGATAATCGGTGAAACAATCTCAAACCCCGGATCAATGCCCCTCACATGCTCGATGCACTCCCTCGTGCTCCGCATGGCGGCCTCAGTGCTCTCGTCGCGGTAGTACTCCGGGCTCATGGCGTTCATGCATACGCGGCCGACGAAGGCGCGCTGACCTTTGGCGAGGCAAATGTCAGCGAGAAGGTTGGTGGCCGGCACGTGGATGGTGGCGTAATAGGCTGCGGTGGTGGTGCCTTGCGAGAGGGTGCGGGCCACGACGCGGTTGTATACGCGGCGTGCTTTGGAGAGGTCGGAGAGGCTGGATTCGAGCGGGAAGGTGTAGGTGTTTAGCCAGTCGAGGAGGGTCGATTTGCCGAAGATGCCCGTGTTGGGATATTGGGAGGCGTGGATGTGGGTGTCTGGGGTGGTGAGAAATGGGTGTCAGGACAGACAAAACACAGACGCGGCTGCTGTTGTTAAGATCTATCTTCTGTAACTCGCATGACAGGGCTTGAGTAAGGCGATGACTGGGTTTGAATTGATTTTGAGAATACTGCTCTTCTGTTTTTGAAACTCCGACATCGCGAAAGTCGCGGAAATGTCTGACTTTGGGAATGACAGATGCTGTGATTCTAACTCATCGAAAAGGTATTGCACCCACCTATGAAGCCAGGAAAGAAAAACCCATTATCTTTTGTCCTCACAATCTGCGAGTTCTGCCACCCATGCTTCTGCGTGACCGGTATCACATCCCCAATATCCTTAACATCTCTTTCTACAAAAGCTATTTTGCCAGTCTCGTCTACACCGATAGCACCAGTTGGACAGATATCAAGCTTCTGCAAAGATTGGCTGTGCACAAACGGCCCAACATAGACTGTCCGCTTGATCTTTTGAGCGGCAGCCATTGTCTACAGGGGAGCCCAACCGAGGATTGCGAAGTCTATAGAAGGGAGAGGCTCCAAGGGAAGTGCAAAAGGAAAAGGTGTGGATGGGTTGTTGGTGTTAGCCATCTTTATCTGCTTGTTGGCGCCGTAGGGCTGAAGCGGAATAGAGGTCAATAGCGCGGCTTTGATTGGCGGAATGTCAGATTCGAGTCGGCGGTCCGCGGCGTGCTCCGGAGATATTCCTGACCCCCAGGCAAGGTTGCAGAAGTCGTGGGACACTCTTGGCGCGTCGCCTCACCAAAAAGTGTCCCACGGCTTTTGCAACGTTGCCTGCCCCTGCACGTGGTGTTGACTTCCATTATCAACTGTCAAATAGTCAATGATTCGGACTGATTATTACACAAATCGTGCAGTGAAGGGACATATATGAGTTGCAGATATTTGTGAAGTGACGCACTCAAATTGCGCTCAGTACGAAATACATGGTATCGATGGACCCCAAACACCCCAAATGCGCGACCCAAGCCGTTCCAAGGCCTTCCAAACTCCAACCCCGCAACGCAGCAGCTCATAGACTAAAGTCATGTATACCCGATGGACCCTGCTCGTTGTAATCGCTTCTAGTCATGTAGCCCTTCTGATTCTGATTCGTATCAACCACGAACAACACCTTTGCCGCAACCTGTGCGCCCAAGAAACCAGCCTCGTCGTAGCCGACATCCTTCCATTCTGGAAAGTAGTCTGGCACCTTTGCGAACTTGATGCTGTGCGGTGTCTGTTGGTGTGATGATTGTGTATGCTGCATTTGGGAAGAGGGCATGTGCGGAGGCGCGAGATGTTGAGTTTGTGCGGTGGTGGCGGCAAGGAGAAGTGGGTTAACGCTACTGGATCCGCCGCCGTGGAGACCGAGTTGAGGTTGGGGTGTATTCGCGCCGGTGCCGGTGGGTGTCGTCATGTGCGATGGGAGCTCAGAAGTAAATATCGTGGCGGAGGAAGGCGAGATCAGGTACTTGGACTGGAGCGTGGACATGAGTGCTTCCTTGAAACCTTGTTTCCGTTAGTTATGTATGCAGCACGATTGGAATAGTTAGTTACCTCTAAGCTTGGCGCCATTACCAACGACTACCAGCGAATCCCAAAGCTGGCTTCTTTGCTGTACCATCTCTGCTGAGATGGTACGGTGTATTGCATCGGCAATTCTATCCAGGACACCGCCTGTCGCAGCCTGAAACCGCTCAACGCCAACCTCTATCTCTCTGCGAATCGGACCAGTGCGGGGCGCAGAGTGACCGGAGACGCCATTCGGCTCGATTGCTGAACTTGGCTCGCCATTTGCTGCTGAATGATCACCATCGGTCGTTGCATCGGGAGTCTTCTGCCTCTTGTTGGGTCCTTCATCTAGTGCGGCCTGAGCGTCTGCCATCATCTTGCCACTAAGATTCATGTTTTTAAGTGAATCGAGCAGCGCATGGTCTTCGTACATGAACGTCGCTCGATCTCTCTTCGCATTCGGCAGCCGTACTGGCTTTGCTGCTGTCGCTGCGGCATCCCCCTTTCTTCTTGGCCGCCAACCTTTCGGCTTTTTCTTTCTCCTTCTTTGCCAGATATTCGTTCATCTTGCCACCAGCCACAATGCTTGCTACGTCCAGTACTCCTTCATTGTCTTCTTCGTCCTTCTGCTCCTCGCCGACTTCAGTGTCAGGACCAGGTCCCCTCGGTCCATTCCCTATTGCTGCCGCGGCGGCAGGGCCAGATCCGCTTGCACCTGTTGAAGCAGCAGCCGCAGGATTTGTGATCGGCTCCTGGTCCGGTGCTGAGGATCCCGGCAGAGGTGTGCCGGGTGGCAGTACCTCGCAGATTGGGCTCCGCTTCAGCTGCTCGCACATCTCTCTTGTAAACCCCTTGGCTTTAGCAGCTCTAGCAGCCGTTCTGTGAATGCTTCTCCTCCGCAGTTTGCTATCGCTATTAACCTTCCAGCGCTTTGTACCGCGTAGTCGTAGATTACTGTCACATCGGCCTTCTGCCAGCCTATATCAACAATTGTAGCTGTATTCGTCCCGTATGCCCAGCAGGCTGCCGTGGCCGAGTCCACCAGCGCAAAAGCGGGTATCTTGAACTTCTCGAAGAAGAACTGTGTGATCCTCTCTATGTCTCTGTTCGTCCATGCTGGCTGCGCAACGAGTAATATCGGCGTGTGAAACGGCGGATTGAGCGTATTGTAGACGTGTGTGATGAGCGCGAAGAAACAGGGCCAGTTCACGATCCTGCCCTCCACCATCGGCCATACAGCGCCCTCTTCAGATATGACATCCTCCTCATACGTGGGCTCCTGCTCTGACTGGCCATTGTCTGCCGTCTTCCGGCGTACTTTGAAGGGCTCCCATTCTCCATTCTCTGCTGGGAACATGCGCGACTTGACACGCAGTTTGGCTGGCGCAAGTGATTCCGCTAGCCCCGCAACAGCAAGGGTGGCGGCCGAGCCAGGCGCGATGACGATCAGGTTCTCCTCCTTGAATGCGCCCATGTTGTATATTTATTCGGATGCTCGAGCACTCCAGCGCGCAGCATAAACCTTGAGAGAGCTCGACGCGCAAGTTCGCGACAAAGCCGGGGTTCCGCCGAATGTCACATGCGCCGAGCATCCAACGTTGCCTTCTAACGAGTATACCTTACCTATTAATCCATTAACCATGCGGCCTATGTAGCTTTGAGCAGCTTCTTGTTCTCGCTGGAGGGAGCCGCTGGCCATGGCGACTGCGGAAGCTTCAGCCTCACTCTCGCAAAATGCATCCGACATCATCGCCAGAACCGTTGGCGCCTTGGAGACTACTGCACCCCTAGATAGTCCCTCGTCCTTGGGGTTTCTGGGGCGAGTTGTTCTTGCTGTGCTCAGAGTAATTCCTGGTGTGCTGTATTGGGTTCTTGCATTCACAACCATAACTCTGCCAACATGGCTCTTCACTCTTATGTCGATGAGCCTGACGGTCACGATGAACTTCACAACGCTGTAAGCGCCATCAGACTCACAGCCGAACAAGAACTGACACATCCTGTAGACTTGTAATCTTCGTAGGTTTTGGGTCAGCAGTAAGCTGGACCGTGCGGTACCGCTTTCTGAACATGTACACTCGATTGCCTTCCGAGCCGCAACGAGAAGAACCGCAAGTAGAGGTCTTTCCCGACACTCACGAGGGCGACTCGAAACGTGGCCTCTCAAATTATCTTGACGAGTTTCTCAGCGCGATCAAAGTGTTTGGCTACTTAGAAAGACCTGTTTTCCATGAGCTGACTCGGACGATGCAAACGAGGAAGCTAATCGCGGGCGAGACGTTGCTTTTGGAAGAGGAAAAGGCTTCTGTCTTGTTGTCGATGGGCTGGTGCAGATCTTCGTAAAGTCGAACCAGCGTCCTCTTGAAGGAGACGACGCGGCAACATCAGATGAGATGTCTCATGACGAGGATGAGGATCGTGGTCGTAATCAAGATTACCAGTTACTGACTGAGGTCAAGAATGGAGCCCCTATGTCATCGTTGTTCTCAATCCTATCCTTGTTCACTGAGGACATCAAGCTTCGACATGAGGATGAAGCGGACGATCTTGAAAATGGCCTTCCAAGTGCCAGTAATGGAACGAGAAGACCGCTATCAAGCCATGCTGGAATGGGACCTGCCACACCTAAGTCGGGCGTGGCGACTCCGATTCATACACCTCAGACCCCTTCTCAATCTGGAATCAGGGACAGGCGAGCGTCAAGCCTGGCTAGCCCTACTGCGCGCAGCACGCTGCCAGCAATACCACCACTCTCATTAGACACGGCAACTGCAGCACGTATGCCCAACGGAGTTAGGAAACAACCTACGTCGCGCTCGAGATCTAGAAAATCAGCCCATCCGGATATAGTTGCTAGGGCTACCGTAGACACTACCATTGCGATCATTCCCGCCACCGCATTTCGCCGACTTACAAGAGTCTACCCTAAGGCTACCGCCCATATCGTGCAGGTCATTCTTACCAGATTACAGCGTGTCACCCTAGCTACAGGCCATGCATATCTTGGGCTTACCAGCGAGGTCCTCAGAACGGAAAAGCTGATGAACAAGTACACCACGTATGACCTTCCTGGCTTCTTGAAAGACGCTGCCCTTGAAAGGCTCAAGGAGAAGTTTGCCAAGGTACAAGCTCCAGTCCCTCACAACCAGCGCCGCAACTAATCAATAATAGGAATGCGAACGCATTGGGCCAGAGGAAGGCATGAAGGGCATTGCCCTACACAATCCCGGCTCTAGACTTAAGCGCCCTGGCGATTCATTACGCAGGGGTGCTACTGTGCAAGCGAGCCAAGCTGCTGACCGTAGGCAATCCTCTACGGCCCGCAATTTAGACCGTAGGATGAGCCCGCCGGACTTGGAGAGGATAGGCATTAGTGCAGGTGCGTCGATTGTGGCTCTCTCTAAATTCTTTATCACTCATCACAAAATAATTCGGTAGCCTTCACTCTCTCTCCTCCCGTGGGGCTGAGAATTCCTTGATGGAAGTCGGAGATCTTCCGTAATGCGGACCGTCTTGACTAACCTAACTGATACAGGTGATCTTTTGACCAACCATAGCCTCCCGCGAGCTGGAGGTCGGCACAGTAGGATGAGTTTTTCGCAGCCGTACCAGTCGCCACTGCCACCTCGAAGAGACCCTCGCACACCGTTGGACCAAGGCAATTTCAACCCATATTCTGCGCCGGTAAGAGGGCAGATACCTCTCCAGCGACAAGATTCCATAGATGAGGATGCGATCTTTCGGGAATCAATATTGGATTGCATGCTAAAAGCTATTGGTCTTACTAATCTCAGAGATACTATGGTTAGACCTGAGTCGGTAGAGCAGTCACCCAGACTAGTCTCTTTCGACTCGAGACGACAGAAGGCTGTCTTCAGCAATGCATTCGGGTTCATCGATCCTTACGAAGCTTCAGTTGATGGGGACTCAGAATCGGCTGTCTCGACGTCTTTGTCGACGATGAGTACAACCAACAACCGCAACATTCTGGAAGAGCTCGTCAGCGATGTCGAGATCGTGTTCTTCCCAAAGGGCTCAGTGCTGGTTGAGCAGGGGAAAGGAATCCAGGCCTCTACTATGTTATTGATGGGTTCCTCGACGTAGGAGTACCGGTGGAAGATCAAGGTGGTGAATCTAACGTGTCTGACGCAGCTCCTGCGGACGCTGGCTTGGCGTCTTTCAAGCTCTTCGGCGGGCCTCTGCAGCGAACTCCATCAGGATCAACGCGGACGGGCTCCATTGGGCCGCTTAGTGGTGGTAGGAAGAAAAAGAATTCGGTCCGGAAAAGCCTGTTCCTTATCAAGCCGGGAGGCATTGCGGGTTACCTCGGCACTATTTCATCGTACAGGTCATTCATCGATGTTACAGCGAAAACAGACGTCTACGTAGGATTTCTGCCACGAGCTTCGATTGAGAGGATTGTCGAGAGGTACCCTGTCGTCCTTCTCACTATGGCTAAGCGACTGACCACTCTGCTACCGAGACTGATCCTACATATTGACTTTGCTCTAGAATGGGTACAAGTCAATGCTGGTCAGGTTATCTTCAATCAGGGCGACGACAGTGATGCCATCTACATCGTCCTTACCGGACGGCTAAGAGCTATCCAAGAAGGCGAGAACGACGGAATGAAGGTGATTGGGGAGTTCGGTCAAGGTGACAGCGTGGGCGAGCTCGAGGTTTTGACTGAGACCGCTAGACCAGGATCGCTGCACGCTATTCGTGATACGGAGCTCGCCAAGTTACCAAAGACTCTGTTTAACAGTCTCGCCCTGGAGCATCCGGGCATTACAATCAAGATTTCTAAGATCATAGCAACCCGTATGCGAGCACTGATTGACGATCCACTCTTCGACGGCAAGAGCAAAGACCGAACAGCAGCTGCTTCGCGGAACAATGTCTCATCTAACGTAAATTTGAGGACGGTGGCTATCCTCCCGGTCACCGCAGGCGTGCCTGTTGTTGAGTTCGGCAGCCGGTTACTCCACGCGTTGAACGAGATCAAGACACCCAATGGCGTAGTGTCACTTAACCAAGCGGCCATTCTAAACCACCTCGGGCGACACGCCTTCAATCGGATGGGCAAGCTCAAGCTTTCGCAATACCTCGCGGATCTGGAGGAGAAATACGGACTCGTTCTCTACGTTGCCGATACCAATGTCAAATCACCCTGGACACAGACGTGCATTAGTCAAGCCGACTGCATATTACTGGTGGGCCTTGCTGAGCAATCGCCAAATATCGGGGAATACGAGCGCTTCCTTCTTACAACGAAGACCACTGCCAGGAAGGAGCTAGTCCTGCTTCACCCCGAACGATATTGCCCGCCTGGGCTGACTCGGCGATGGTTGCGTAACCGCGTGTGGGTTAATGGCAGTCATCATCACATCCAGATGTCGTTTCGAACTACGCCAGAACCTGTACATTCACAAGGCAGACGATTCGGTTCCGTACTGAAGCAGCGGGTGCAAGTGTTGCAGGCCGAGATACAGAAATATACGTCCCGCAAGCTTCGTCAGACACCACTCTACTCAGCACAGACGCCGTACAAAGGCGACTTCCACAGATTAGCTCGCCGTTTGCGCGGCAAGTCTGTTGGCTTAGTCCTCGGTGGCGGAGGGGCCAGAGGTATTGCGCAGGTGGGCATCATCAGGGCGCTCGAAGAGGCCGGAATACCCATCGACATCATCGGAGGTACATCTATTGGCTCCTTCATCGGCGCACTCTATGCCTGGGACGCAGATGTCGTACCTATGTACGGACGTGCCAAGAAGTTCGCAGGCCGCATGGGCAGCATGTGGAGATTCGCCCTTGATCTCACCTATCCGAGCGCATCTTACACCACTGGGCATGAGTTCAACCGGGGCATCTTCAAGACGTTTGGCAACGCTCAGATCGAGGACTTTTGGCTTGAGTTCTACTGTAATACGACCAATATCAGCAAGAGCAGATCCGAAATCCACACGAGCGGCTACGTCTGGCGCTATGTGCGTGCTTCCATGTCGCTTGCTGGCCTAATCCCGCCGCTGTGCGACCAGGGCAGCATGCTGCTCGATGGTGGCTACATTGATAACTTGACCGTCGCACACATGAAGTCGCTGGGTGCGGATGTCATCTTCGCCGTCGATGTAGGCAGTCTATACGACAACACACCTCAAAACTTTGGCGATTCGCTGTCCGGCTTCTGGCTGCTGTTGAACCGGTGGAACCCGTTCTCCTCCTACCCGAATCCTCCCACTCTGTCTGAGATACAGGCACGCCTGGCATACGTGTCCAGCGCTGATGCGCTGGAACGCGCCAAGACGACGCCGGGCTGTAGATATATGCGGCCGCCCATTGATGCGTATGGAACGCTGGATTTTGCCAAGTTTGATGAGATCTATCGGGTGGGCTATGAGTACGGGAAGAGTTTCTTGGCGCAACTGAGGGAGGAGGGGACGTTGCCTGCGGTGGAGCAGGAGAAGGAGAGGAATCTGAGGCGGACGATGGCGCCGAGGAGAGCGAGTATCTAATGGGCGGCTGTCATGCAATATCGGCGTTGCTGCATTTCTGGCGGTAGTAGCAACTAAGCGTGGTAGCATTAGACAAGGCGCAAGGTAAAGATTCCACAACTTCAACTTCTATGAACTAAAGTCGGAGTGTGAAACCATTAGAATTCGGGGTTAGTCCACAACTCGCGTGCCTCGCTCCAAGTCAGGCCTTCATCACTCAATATCAAAATTTTCGGCCTCTTCCGCCTGCAAATCTCGACGATACACATCACTTTGTCAGCGCGTAGTCTGCGTCTAAGATCAACATCTGTGCAACAATGTCCGCCCGCATCAGTTGAAGTGTGCTTAGAAAGCGTTTCACGTGTCTCACTATTGCGCGGGCTTCACATCCAAGCCAAGGGTTTTTCACTTTGACGTCAACGAATTCTCTCTCTTTTCGCCCACGATTCTTACCAACACCCGTTCATTTCGTCAACACATACCCCCACCGTGCTACCAAATCATACCAAGACTCACTGCTACGCAATGACAGACTCCGAGAAACAACTATGCATCCGCAACACGCCTCTATGCTTTGGCGACGAAGACTTCAGCGATTTCATCATCAGCTGTCGCGGGCACATATGGAACGTGCATCGTATCGTCGTTTGCAAGAAAAGCAGGTATCTTAAAGACGCATGGGGGCAAGCCCAGAACGTAAGCCACAGTCCACTCCTTCACCACTCACAGAAGCTTCCATAGCGTTGGTGGAGCGCGCTTCGCTGACCAGATGACAGTGTGACGGCACGAGAAATGTGAGGCTGGATGACCTGCACGACCCTCCGACAGTACACAGGCTTCTCGAATACCTCTACGAGAACGACTATGATGACGAGGTTGATTTCGCCCTTCATCCAGCTGCCCATCACTCGCCTTCCCCACAGACACTGTCACCTACGACGTCTACGGCTACAGCACTATCTTTACCGCCTATGGATACGAGCGATGATGAGAAACAGCTCTGTGTTATGCGCAAAGAGGAAGATGCACCTGAAGACCAGTTCGTGGTCACCCGACTTCTGAACAACATGCGCGTGCATCCATTGGCCGAAGCGGTCGACCTGAAGAATCTGCTCGAGGCTGCGACTGAGAAGATCATGCGCGATTCGGCAGTGGCATGGAGGCTGTCACAGTTCTTAAACATCGTCGAGATCGCTTACGAGACCACGGAGCGCGCGGCGGAATCAGAGGAGCAGGATGGCCTCCGCGGGCTTTTCGCGGCGGTGTGCACCGAGCATGTGTCGTACCTCATGAAATTGAACGAGTTCAAGACCTTGGTTCACAAGGTCCCTGATCTGGCCCCAGTCATTCTCCAAAGCAGAACGGCGAGCCGCTCGCCGCCGCGATGGAGAAGGGTGTCAGGGAAGAGGTATCGCACAAGATACAATTCCTTGATAGGAAGACGGTTGAACTGCTGGAGAAGAAATGTAAGATGGAGGATCTCCGGCACCAGGACCAGACGGAGCTAGAAAGGATGCGCTCGGATCTAACTTCAAAGGACAAAGCGCTCACCAAGGTGCGTGAGAACTGCACGCAGCTCAAGAAAAAATATGAACAAGAGCTGGAGGGTCAGAGACGCGCCCAGAAGGTGAGTCTTGCAAGCGCAGATGCTGAGATCGCCGAATTGGAGAAAAAATACAGTGAGATGCAAGCCGTTATGCGGAAGGCTGAAAGCATTGCAAGCTCGGGGCTTTTAGGCATCCAGGGGGTCTCGTCCATCTGGACCGAGAAAGACACAGTCGGACCTGACGAGCAAACCTACCTGTATCAAAGCATCACATCTGCGCCCAAGTATCAGCAGCTGTCTTTTGAAGAGCTCAGGTTGGCCGTCTGGTCGAGAAAACACATCAACAAGCTCCCTCAAACGGGTGACATCTTACCTCTCGACTGGAAGATAGATACTCTGCTGCGCCATATGAAGAGTATGGAGGCCAAGGCCGGGAAGAAGACTTCGGACCTAGAGAAGCTCAAGACGAAATACGATGCCGTTATTGCTGAGCCAGGAAAGTGGACCGAGTGCAGGCATTGCCGCGTCGGTATGAATGGACATTTTGCGCCCGACTCGAGTGGCTCCGAAGCCATTACGTGGCGTTGCAATTTCTGCAAATCTCGTCATGGCAACCTTGTGTATCTCTGAAGTTTGCATGTTGATTCCCATGGGTTTGTTGAACGTGTCACTCATCTGGGTGGGCTATCTACACCGCTTTCACTGATGGTTTGAATGTTGGATGATCGTGTTGCTCTGTCGATGATGGCGTTCCTTGATGTCTGTGTCATAAGTCATGGTCTCTGAGCTCCGCTGCGGTGGCTTGCATGTACTGTGGTTCGATGGGTGGGAGATGATCCTGGGCTGATGTTTTCTTGCTATATCTGTTTTCTCGCGTAGCTCGAAGTATGGTAGAATAGATGTTGACAGCCTGAGAGTTGGGGCCTAGACTCCAACCTCGTCAACAACTTACTCGTATTGGTCTGAGCAGATTTGAACCATGTGTATTAAGTTTGCCACCGTACCGATCAGAGGCTTGCCGTTACTTCTCACATGAGATCACTGCATTGAGCGCAATTCAAGGCCAGACGGATCAGCCAGTACTCGCTGGTGGACACATGGAGCGGGCTAATGGTGTTTGCTCCACTTGCAATGACTGCTTTCACTGTTTCACATGGTCACATGTTAAGGTCTGCAGCGCGCTTGGAAAGAGAACCGCTACGAGTCACATAAAACCAAGCATGTATGAAAGGAATTCACTGAGCGGAGATAACGAGCATTGAAGAGCTTCGCAATCGTGGGAAACTTCCAGTATGATGTTGTCCTATCTGCTTTGGTAGTTCCATATGCAGCTTCAACGATGAACCTGGGCCACTGCCCACTCTTCCAGCACCATCTTTAATCATCAGATCCTACACGCTGAGAAACATTGCCGCCTCCCGCATAAAACACAGCTGAGCCGGACGCAAGCAAGGTGAAAAACCAGCCCCTGATTCGGTTAAAGGGGCGTGACCCAATCGCTCCAGTCCGTAATTTCCGTACATGCATACCGTAGGATGCTGGTCGTCTTCTCGATAACCACCATCTTGAGGACTTCCTCAGTCACATAGATGTCCTCGGCGTCGCCCTGGACCTTCTTGCACTGCTTTCCACAGGCTCCCGGCCTTCCTTTGTGAAGTGAGATGCCACGCGGGCAGGCATAAACTTGCTCCTCCTCAAAGAAAGGGATGTGCTGGATTTCGTGATCGCTTGGGGCCGGCACCTTGGAACCGTCGTAATTTTTGCACACCTTAACGGAATACCATACTAAGACGGCTGTCAGGTAGCGCTCATCCTCAATCCAGAGCCGCAGCCGTTCGATTTGAAAGTACTCCGCTTCTCTCATCAGCGCGAGATACATGGCGCGATTGTGGCCCTTCGCATTGTCGTAGAAGATTGGGAAAATCTTGCGTCGCAGATACCGCAGGATGTGCTCGAAAAGGTCGCCGTCAGCGTCAATGAAGTACGCTCCGTCCATTAGCTCATGGTTCCACCGGCCGGAGAAGAAGGCACGGAACCAGTCGCTTCCGTCCATCAAAGTGGATTTGGTCGTGGTGAAACGGCGGTCGCCGACTTGAAGGATGACCCTGTCGCTTGAGATTTGCACGGCTGGCGAAGGTACGCGCTCGCTTTCTGTGCCTTGCTCTGACATGGTTGACTGATGTGAGCACTGGGATGTACTGATGACTATGTAATGATCGGTCGGAGCTTCTTAGGCCGAGGAGACACGGGGAAGTGACGCGAGAGGTGAACACTGTTCGTGAAGTTATCTCATGCAAGGGTTTGCTGAGCTCATCACAGCGGGAACTAGGTGCGGAGAGTTGAAACTTCGCGATCTGTCGGCGGCTACGTGTTTGTACTGTGAAGACAAAGCGAAGAGAGCGGGGCCAAGAATTCATGAACTCGTTCACTTCAGTCGATCAGCTGATCTCCACGGTGAAGTGTAGTGAATGCCAGGTCCTTACAAACCACTCAACAATAGACAGTGCCAAACAAACAGGACCGCCACACTCGAGAGGTGTAGGTCCTTCTTAACGTCGGCACTTCCCTTGGCTTCCTCTTAGAAACGAAATATGAGACATTTGACGAGTCCACCTTCACGTAAAAAGCAAAGCTTCTCGCGGTTATATCTGGATTATATCGCCGTGGCCACCACCTCCCTAAATTCCTTTCAACTCTGGTCAAACAGACTAGTTTCGGATAGGAAGGCCAGTCTGGTAAGGAGACTTCGGAAAGGCTGAGCAGTAATGGTAAGTCTAGCAAGTGCCTAGATGATCATGGATGCGGCTGCACTCCGCCTGAACACGGAGTGCTGAGTCATTCTCATGCTTCGACTATAAGACCGTAGCATGCCCATTGGGAAAGTTACTGGCACCGACATCAAAGCATGATTGATAGAAGGATGTGTATCAGGATCCAAGCTTTCAAGCAGAGAGAAGAGCCATTGATGAAAGGAGAGATGCGGAACCGCTTCTGGTAGCAAGCAAGTTGTTCTCCTCTGTATGGAAGCGGAAGATTACGAGTGAGCCTGTGTAATAGGGCAAGTCACCAGTATGGAATTATTGATGATGGAAATATTGATGGAAGTAATCGGCGGATGAGGAGCAATGGTTCCATGCAGTGACAACTCGCCTCTTCGCCATGTGGACAGAGTCAGCGCTACTTAGCTAGCTGAACTACACTACCTTCATACAGGTCACTGAAGTTTGACTTGAAGTTGAAGCTCCAAGGACCGTCCAAAAAGTCCGTTGCCGCATATATACTCTAGCTTGTTCAATACCAGATTCGCGATTAAGCTGGACTCGTGATCATGTCGATTGTAGAATAGTGAGGCCGATTGCACGCGACAAAAGGCATAAGATGTTCAGCATTATGACCATTTAGTGCATTGATCACTTGAGATGTCTTTGAATCTCTGAGCTCGAAGAGCTTGGGCTTGTGATGCAATTGTGCATTTGTCCTTGCAACGCGCGCGTGATGCGCCTCACCTCACGCAGTCAGAATTTCAGCACACTCGAGTCCTCATGAGACATTGAGAAACCACGACCTCATGAAGTCGCCGGCTGATCAATGGTCGAATATAAATGCATCGGTTCCAGGCCGGCTGCTTCCAAGGTTGAGATTGGACGTCAAAAACTACCTGACTCAACGGCACTTCTGCGGCCTCAGGCCCATCAGCCTACTCCGGCCAGCTTCATGAATGCTGCTTACACCGAGGACATACGACCTAGCCAAAACACCAGACCAAGCCTCTGGAAAGACGCAACCGAGCTTCCTGACGCTCACTACCTCCTGGAATGAAAAGGCTGCAGCCCAGCGGCACTTCCGGAAAATGCTGCTGGTGCACCAAACAGGGACGGTCAAGGTGGGAGAGTTAGTGAGGTAAAGAGATATGATGCCAGGTATTGGATACGCAAGTGTGCTAACAAAGACAGATATACGCTCACTTACACACCTGCCTCGGACCGCATCCTCCCGTCTCCAGCTCATCTGCACGTCCGTATCAGGAATACCTCAGCGATTGCGCTCCGAGCCGCCTACCTTCACGGCCCCTACACCCTCCACGTAGCAGCGTATCCCTCCACCTTCAACCCAAATCAGAAGGTCGAGAATCCACGCCGTGATGGCGTTCCTGAATTTGAGCCTAATCTGAAAGCCGGGGGCACCTGGACCGCCCAGCTCACCGTACCGGAAGACATTCGCGAGACGGGCGGGAGGGCGAACCTCAAGCGGACAGCAGATGGCGAGTTCAAGAGCGTGACATGGATTATCGAAATCACATCGCAAATCATCTTCTCCAACTCGGCGTCAGTCAACTTCGAGCTCCTTATTAGCAGGGACGAGCGGTCGCTGGATCTGGGGCTTGCAGCTGTGCCCAGACAAGGGCGGAGTGAATCAGGACAGGTGCATGATCATCAACAGGGCAAACATGGGCATACTGGTCATCCGGCACAGCCAAAGGGTGTCTACTCGAAAGCCGTGAAGCTGGTTGTTGACGATACAACAAGTCTATGGGACAAGCCGGCGTTACCAGAGTGGGATGAGGAGCACACCAGAAATTCAGAAGAGGGTCATCGCCGCCATTCCCATGAACGCAGAAGGAGTCATCATTCTGTACGACGCACAACAAAGAAGCAGAGAAAGATACACCTTGTCGTCTTGACGCATGGCTTGCATAGCAATCTCGGTGCAGACATGTTGTACATGAAGGAGAGCATAGACGCTACAGCTAGACAGGCGCGTGAGAGCGCAAGGCGGAGGAGACATGCGGCCCGGGAAGCCGTAAGCCAAGATACCGGACTGAACCTGGATGGCCAGGCCCAGTCAGGTCAGCCTGACGCTGAGAAAGACACGTCCACAGCACCGTTATCAGGTGGTCAAGAGGACATCAAGCAGGAGGACGATGATGACAGTGGCGATGAGGAAGAGGTTGTCGTTCGCGGCTTCAATGGAAACGTAATACGCACAGAACGAGGCATTCAATATCTCGGTAAGCGGTTAGCAAGGTTCGTCTTGGAGATGACCTACCCGGATCAACCTTTCCTCCCAACAGAGAAAACGGTGGCCCAGAAGATATCGAACACGCTCTCTACATCTAAGGACAGAGACTCAGGGATGCCACACCCTACAAAAAGCTCAGGGCGACGGTTGCCGCCTCGTAGTGGAGAGCAACTGCCGTATAAGTTTACCAGCATCAGCTTCATCGGACATTCGCTCGGTGGCCTGGTACAAACGTACGCTATTGCTTACATACACAAACACTCCCCGCAGTTCTTTGAAAACATCCGACCCGTCAACTTCATCTGCATGGCTTCGCCGCTGCTAGGTCTGAGCAATGAGAACCCAATGTATGTCAAATTCGCGCTGGACT
This sequence comes from Coniosporium tulheliwenetii, assembly GCA_030247845.1. Classification (NCBI taxonomy): domain Eukaryota; kingdom Fungi; phylum Ascomycota; class Dothideomycetes; genus Coniosporium; species Coniosporium tulheliwenetii. The sequence continues at coordinate 1,032,626 of JAPDRP010000001.1, read as the reverse complement.
TTGGCCTCGTTGGTCGAACCGGTCAAGACCTTGGGTTGAGTTGGCGACCCCCAACGCTCGTCAAGAGTGGCTGGGCTGCCATTATAGGCGGTTTAGGTGCTGGGAATAAAGATCAGGACGAGGATGATCCGGGCAAAAAGCCGTTGCTACGAATTCTCCCAACTGGTCCTGCACACCACGTCCTGCGCCTGTTTCGCAACCGGACGACATACTCTAATGTTGTTAACGACGGCATTGTTCCGCTGCGCACGAGCTGCCTGCTCTTCCTTGACTGGCGAGGTCTTGATAAGGTGGAAAAAGCTAGAAGGGAGAACGGATTGATAGGCACAGTCGCTACCTGGGGTTGGTCAGAACTCACTGGACAGTATCCGTCACCATTTCCATCTCGAGGCGACGTCAACAGCTTGGAGAGCCCAAGTAGTGTCACCCAGACATCGCCGACGCAAGACCAAGACGAAGTCCCTCAACCTTCCGATCAAGCTGTCAACCAGGATGATGAGTCCCAGGCAGCAACGGCAAAGAACGAGCCTCAGGCACACCAGTTCTTACAGAACCAAAAACGCGCGGCCAGCGGTCACGAGAATGCCCCGGCCAAGGAGAAACCCACAGGCGGTCTGATGCCACCTGCGTTAACCCTCGACGGCATCTTGAACTTCTTCCGACCGAGCACAAACTCGACGAAGAACGACAAGAAGATGTACCAGCGCAGCCAGACTGTCCAAGCACAGCAAGCAGCTGAAGCAGGCGGACATACCACATCCGACAATGCTGGCGAAGAACGGTCATCCAAACGCCCTCCAGCAACGCGTGGTGACTCCATAGTCGAAGATCCCGCAAACCCTTTCTCACCACCAAAAACTACCATCTTCGAATCAGCCGGCGATATCCTTAATCCTCCCGTTCCCCCTAGGTCATGGATCATCGACCCCTCCACCCGCGCCCGAACCATCTTCCACGACCGCGTCTACCATCCCGAAGACATTCCACCACCGCCGATGAAACGTCCTACTCGTCTCGGCCGCTCCTTCTCCAGCGACCACAGCATCACTTCCAACCGTTCAGATGCCTCGGCAGCCTCTGTGGACTCCTCTGGTATGCGCGTCGAGGAGAAGATAGCACGCGCCTACCACAAAGACCTTTCCTGGCGCAAAGTCCTTGTACGTCTCGAACCAGACGCGCATAACAACATCATCGTGCGGCGCATGTTCGCCAATGCATACGGCTGGCCTGTAATTAAACATCTCTGCGACACCCATTTCGCGGACACGTACGCCGCAAGAACGCGCGATGAGGACGAGCCCGCCAAAGACCGCGCGAAAGGCATGAGCGGCGCCGTCAGCGAGCATGGGGAAGAGGTCTTGGGCCAGAGAGAACGCAAGCCACCGCGGCGAAGTGCGAGCGAGATGAGAGAGGCGACGGACGAGCTGGCGCCGCTGAGAGAGATCCAAGGCTCAGGCGAGGGTGCAGCAGACGCGCACGTGTTGAAGCTGAAGCTGAAGCACAGAGACACCAGCATGTGGGATGATTCCTACTTCGAGGGCACGACTGACGAAGAGGACGAGGACGGGTATCTGCATGAAGGTCCCATGGGTAACTTCCTCCGCCCGGTTCAGAAGAACAAGAGGAAGGGGAGCGAGATGTCCAGCCCGTCAACGGCGTCAAAGCAGAAGCTGGAGGAAGGGACCAAGGAAACGGAGATCGCGGACTTTCTGACTGCACCTCCCAGACCTGTCGACGGGCACAGAGGATTAGGACTGACGTCACTTGACCCTGAAGCGGCGACGGCGAGCGACCCTGAATCAGCAAAATCTTTCACTGGGAAAGAGCCGGTGTCCAGTCCGCCGCCTATGGAGGGCTCACCGCTTGGCGGAGCCAGTACGGTAGAGTTGGGTCTAAGGAAGTCGGTTGAGGAGCGCCTTGGATCACCGACCGCCTCGATGAACGACAGAAGAAAGCGGAGTGGTAGTGGGAGTGTCAGCGAGCAGGTTGCAAGACTGAGTTTGGGTCATAGTCCTTGATGATTTAGATGTGGGGTCTTTTGGTATATCGTAGTGGACCTTGTGTCTATCTGGCTGTGCTACTCTTGTTTTGCAGGGTAAGGTCGAATGCCTAGAGTTCTGCAGTAGATCGAGAGAACTTTTACCGTGACTACCTATTTTGAATTCTCCAAGGCTCGAAGCCTCAGAACGATGCTGCATATTCCGTGTACTAAGCGACTGGAGAGAGATACACTCCATCAGTTCCGTCTTCGCGAGCTCTGCGATATCAAGAGCCCGCTTCGGCAGCTCGTATTTTTCCTCATATATGAGTCTTCTTACCCTGCACCACAGCCTCAATGGCACCCACCCCTATGATGTATTTCCGACATCAGTTGAACGGAGCCAGCCACGCTTCGGCATGCAGAAATTTTCAGACTCATGAAGAATGACACAATAGCGGAAGTAGTCAGCATTTCAATTCTCAGTGAGGCCATCAGCATGAAATGGGGTCTTCTGCACGTAAGATTGGTATAGGGGTTGTAGCCAGAAACAGCATAGATGTCATAAGAGCTCGTTTAATAGGCTTCTATGGCACGCAAACTACCGGAACAGACCCGGCTGCTGGACAACCACTCCGGATAACCGCTCTTCACTTCCACAACCCCCTTCAGCCACTGCCAACAGCGACGGCTCCGACGAGCCCGATAGACCCGATAAACCGGAAGACGAACATGATAGCCCGGCCGAGGAGCCACAAACTCCACACCAGCCCGTGCAGGCGTCTGCGAGCCCGAGCCGACCAAGAGGTTCCATCTTCTTTGGCGTTCATCAGCCTCCCATTCGGCAAGCACCGCATAAAAGTCATCTTCCGTCGCCGGCCTGTCCCAATCGAAACTATTTCGTCTGGTTGCGGGAGGCGAACAACGCCTGTCTCGGATCTCCAGCTCCTGGAGCCCTGCGTCCATGTCCACTTCTTCCTCTAGCGAGTCGACGAAGGCGGAACTGTCGCGTCTGGCTAGTTGACGCGATACTTCTTCGTCTCGGACCGCCCGGTCGGCCATCTCTGCCTCCCAAATCTCGCGTTCTGACGGGTAGGGGCAGTTTTGGGCTTGGATCCGGTCCTGTCTGGCGTATTCAGCGAGGAGGGCTCTGAAGAGGCAGTCCAAGAGTTTTTGCCCAGAAAGTATTGGGATGTGGTCGGGGGCTTGCCTCAAGATGAGTGCGAGGTGAGACACTGGACCTTCTTGGCCGGCTTTGCTGGCGGTGTCCACATTGGCGGCGTCGTTGCTGGCGGATTCTTCAAGGGCGAAACTTTCGCTAGCGTCCGGCTCAGCCATAGAGGCAGGTTGCGTGGTTGGCGAGACCGGAGGTGACGACGTTGGCCGCATTCTGGCTGGCGAGGTGATTGCGTGTTGATGAAACATCGTTTTGTAGACTCATATCGACGAGTCTAAAAACACGGGTTGGCTTGCACTGTTCACCTACAATAGGACTGCGTTGTGAGGAAGGAGTATGGCGACTTGAGTGCAGGAGTTTATGGTTCTTGCTACTGGAAAAATATGGTTTACCTTGACCATGGAAATCATGGTAGCGTACCGCAAACAAGAAAAAGGATACGTTGACAAAAACTATTTAGAATCTAGGACAACCACACGACAGAGATAGATCAAGGCGTGCTTCCTCTCGTATGAACCAACGTTCAGGCATGCTGCTCAACACCCTACGACGGCAGGCGCTCGGAGCGTCTTGCTGGATACCATGCTAGAGGAAAAGAATATGTTGATACTGTAAAGGAAGGAGCCGAAGCGAAAGAACCCCACTGCAGTTATCTCCATCTGCGTTCCTCTCTCATAATTAGTATCCATTAACCATCATGATGGCTGTGTAGTGTACGGCTCAGTGTGAAGCCCCCAATGCGGACAGCGTTCAGATACTCATCCACCTGCATTGTCCCGCAGTACCCACTCATGGGTTGATTCACTGGCCATACAACTGAATGACCACTACGCCGTACTGTTGACTTAGGTCTTCTTTCCGCTTACTAGTGATAATAGAGTGAGATACGGAGAATATGAATCGTCTTTGCATACGCGAAAGGTGGATGATCACGTGAGTGACATCGTGTCGCGCTTAGGTAAGCCCATAAAGTACCGGAGCTAAGCTCAGATAGATGCTCAAAGTAAGCTTCCTCACTTGATACCACAATATATCGCCGCTTCTTTACATCTACATCCCTCGCATACCCCCGAAAGTAACACTCTTAGAAAATCATGGCATCTCTGGAAGAGCTCGACGACCTGAAGGAGGGCGAGGAGGAGCAGAGCCTGCTCGACCCAGAGATCCTCAACTCCAGCACTCGAGACATCATCGCAAGGCGGCGGCTGCTTGAGAATGATATGCGGATCATGAAGAGCGAATACCAGCGGCTAACGCACGAGAAGGCCGCCATGCACGAGAAGATCAAGGACAACCAGGACAAGATCGAGAACAACCGGTATGTCCACAAACAGCCTCTTGAAGGCGGTGGCTAATCCTTTGAGTACAGGCAACTACCGTACCTCGTAGGCAACGTTGTTGAAATCCTCGACTTGGATGTTACGGCGGAAGCGGCGGAAGAGGGCGCAAACATCGACCTCGACGCCACCCGAGTAGGCAAATCGGCCGTCATCAAGACATCCACCCGACAAACCATCTTCCTGCCTCTGATAGGCCTGGTGGACCACGAGAAGCTGAAGCCCGGCGATCTCATCGGCGTTAACAAGGACTCCTACCTGGTCCTCGATACCCTTCCCGCCGAGTACGATAGCAGAGTGAAGGCGATGGAGGTAGATGAGAAGCCGACGGAGAAGTATTCAGACGTAGGAGGCCTAGACAAGCAGATAGAGGAGCTCGTGGAGGCTGTCGTGTGGCCGATGAAAGAGGCGGACCGGTTTAAGAAGATCGGCATCAAGGCTCCCAAAGGTGAGACTACAGTATCACCACGTAGGATCCATTAACTAATACTCCATAGGCGCTCTCATGTATGGCCCACCAGGTACTGGCAAGACCCTTCTCGCGCGAGCCTGCGCCGCCCAGACCGACGCCACCTTCCTCAAGCTTGCCGGCCCACAACTCGTGCAGATGTTTATAGGTGACGGTGCAAAGCTTGTCCGCGACTGCTTTGCTCTAGCCAAAGAGAAAGCCCCATCAATCATCTTCATCGACGAGCTGGACGCCGTTGGAACAAAACGCTTCGATTCCGAGAAGTCCGGTGACCGAGAAGTACAGCGGACGATGTTGGAGCTCCTCAACCAGCTCGACGGTTTCGCCTCCGACGATCGGGTCAAGGTACTCGCCGCTACCAACCGCGTCGACGTGTTGGATCCCGCCCTTCTGCGTTCAGGCCGTTTAGACAGGAAGATTGAGTTCCCATTACCCAATGAAGAAGCCAGAGCACAGATCCTACGGATACACAGCAGGAAGATGACGGTTGATGAGGCCGTCAACTGGTCTGAGTTGGCACGAAGCACGGACGAGTTTGGTGGAGCACAGCTGAAGGCCGTATGCGTGGAGGCAGGCATGATAGCGCTGAGGGCAGGGCAATCGAAGATCAGCCACGAGCACTACGTGGACGCTATCGCGGAAGTACAAGCTAAGAAGACTTCTGTCGTCAATTTCATTGCTTGATTGGAGCGGACTGGGCTAGCAGGCGAGGCGTTACGGGGCTTTTGGGACCGTATGGAGGTCACTATAGCATCAGCAGGCATGATAGAGCACGGCTCGGCGCAGTGGACAGCTACTGTAGAATAATCGACAACCGTCCGTATCATACATTGCTCACCTGCGGTTGAACCGTCAAATCCTAAGATAAGTTTGAGAGAGGAAGAGCAAACCGGAGGAATAAAAATCGGTGACGATACAGAACACGCTTTGTGACATGAGTATCAGAACAGAAACTGTCAATAATTACATGGCTACTAGATTAAGTTACACACGTGCAAAAACACATGAAGCGGAAATTTGTTCCCAGACACCGGTGCCTGAGCGCCTGAACTTCGTCCAGACATTTGCCGAGTCGCGTCAATCTCAAGCTTCTCACATCCCATACAACCATCTACACAAACCACCATGTCCGCACGAAGAGCAGGCGCAAGGCTCCCCCTCTGCTCCGAACCTCACGCAAGCCCAGCTGTCCGTCTCTCTGTCCTTTCTCCACGACCCGCCGCACCCTCCAAACCGCAGCCGCCCAGCCCAAACCCTCCACCACATCAACGCCCATCAGCACAACGCCCATCAGCAAAACCCCCTTAGGACCCACCAGCAGACCGCCCTCCGCGCCCGTCAGACCCAACACCACAGTACCCTCCCCAACCGCCCCGCCGCCCACAGCCCGCAACACGACCGCCTCCACGCAATCCGAGAACCTGCGTTCCCTGACAGACGGCCTATCCGACGAGCCGACGGTCGTGGACGAAAACAGCAAGCAGGTCGACTGGGCGCGCTCGTTCCACGGGCTCTCGGCCTCGCCGTTCAGCGCGGAGGCGCAGGAGGCGCTGCTCCAGCCCATCCCGGTGGATGATATCGAAGTCAAGCCGGATGGGATTATTTATCTGCCCGAGATTAAGTATAGGAGGATTTTGAATAGGGCGTTTGGGCCGGGAGGCTGGGGGTTGGCGCCGAGGGGAGACGATTGTTACGGGGAGGAGTGTTACGAGGGAGTATGGGCTTGTGGCTGGGGGAGGTATGTTTTGTCTGCTTCGGCATGTTCAGGGGTTTTGGCTAATCAGTTCGTCTCCAGACTCGTCTCCATAGCTCGCGGCGAGCAACAGTACTTTGACCCCGAGGGCATACCTACGGCGACCGAGGGCTGCAAGTCGAATGCCTTGATGCGCTGCTGTAAGGATCTGGGCGTTGCGAGTGAGCTCTGGGATCCGCGGTTCATCAGGAGCTTCATGAAGGAGCATAGCAAGGAGATCTGGGTCGAGCATGTGGTGAACAAGAAGAGGAAGAAGATTGTGCTGAGGAAGGACGATGAGGTGAGGTATCCGTTTAAGGAGGTTAAGTCGAGTGCGTCAGGTGCGTTTTGAGGGCTGTCTAGGACAAGTGTGGTCCGGTCAGCAGGGTAGACCTTGGAGCTTGCAGGATGGTGAGAGTGTAGAAGGAATCATTTGGCTCAACAGCACGTTGAGTTTTCACGAGATGCTGTTGTATATTAGAGAGCATGGGGTAGGTGTTTGCGCGCCTGTGGCTGGGAATGTATCAAGTGTACTACGTGTTAATTGGGCGGCTATAGACACTACAGAAAGAACTCTCCTCTGGCTGTAGCTATAAGGCTGTCCGTTGCCAGACCTCCCGCTCGCTGCTCGCCCAAATCTAGCAACTATACAGGACTAAAGCAACGCCGCTGACCCCTACACCAGCATTAACCATACCTCGTGAAGTCATGCACCATGAAAGGATCGTTAGTACTCAAGCCCGGTTGATCTCCCACTACTCTGCCGGTCCTCCGGTCTTGTCGGATACGGTGCACTCGGCACAGCTCTCGCGCCCCAGTTCCACGGCATCCACCCACCACTCGCCGGGCGGCTACCACGTCTGCCCTCTGCCGCTTCGTCCCGCTCGATCTTGTCGAAATCAAGCTCGCTCCTACTCTTAGACATCCCCTCCGTGCGTCTCTCCTCGGGCGCTTCCCGCGACCGGCCAGCCGCTAGATTATCTGCCTCGTGGTCGAAAGCCTGAAGCAGAACCCGAAGTCTCTCCCTCTGTGCCGCGACATACGACATCCTGTCCTCCGCAGAATCCAAATGCGGCGGTATCAGCGTCCCACTAGTGCTCAAGCTCTCGGCCTGCACATCCCTGCTGCCGCCTGAAGCCGTCGTCGTCTGCAGTGCCGCAGAAAGCAAGGCGTAGAAGTCTCCCGCGGGCGCCGCGAGACCCTCCCTTGCGGATGGGAGGTTGAAGCGTGAAAGCAGCGCCTGCGTATAGCTCACATGCCTGCTGGGCGGCGGGCTCGGCGGCTTCGGCTGCATGCCCAGCACATTGACTTTCACCCACTCGATCGCCTGCTTCATGTATTGCAGCCCCGCCGCCTTGGCCTTATCGTGTGCTTCGCTGATCCACTCGTCGATCTCGCGCTCGTGGTCCTCGAAGAAGGGGTGCACGTAGGTGGTGTAGAGGAAGGTAGCGCCTTGTTTGCCTGGGGCGACGAGGTAGAGGCCCAGAGCGAGACGGAGGTAGGCGTAGAAGGGGAACCAGGTTATGATCCAAAAGGTAGATTCAACGGTGTTGATCAGGGAGACGATCACCCAGTACATGAGCCATGGGGTTAGCTGCGCGGGGTCGGAGGTCCGGAGGGCTTTGTACGAGGCGTATATTGGGAGGAGGATTGTTAGGAGGGTGCTGAAAAGACTGTTAGCTTTGTTGCAAACGTAGGAATATGCACACTTACGTGAGGAGATTGGGGAGTATGTCGAACATTTTGATCTATGTGGAAGACAGCTTCATGATCAGCACGATATGGCTCTTGTTCACCTGGGCAGGCTTCAAGCTCAATGACGAGTCAGGCGGTGCTACTCACGTGACTCTGGCTAGTAGTAAGGGGGCGGCGGGTGTCGTACGGCGGAGCTTGGCGTCCAGTGCGGCGCTGGTATTCCGCTGCTGTCTCCGCGTATGACCGCTGCCGTTCCTTTTCCTCACGCCGGGCAGTAACGAGTACGAACGGCAAGCCAACAAAGAGCCAAAGTGGCCAGATCAGGGGAAGGTTACAACGAGGACCAGTTTCAGGAACTGTTCTGTGCTCATCGTCGTTGGGAGGTGAGATCGTGGAGCAGATGAAGATCTACAACCACGGAGAGAAGTTCTATATCGTCTTCAACAACGTGCCTTCCTCCTCCACCACCGGCACAACCACCAGCACGGCCAGGTACGGACGACCCCGGCTTTAGTGGAGCCACCAGAAAGCGAGCCTGGCCTATCCTGTGACTCATTGAGCGCAACAGCAGACGTCGACAACCTCTGCATATTAACCCCTTCAAGTCCTCTCTTAAGTAGGCTTCCAGCCAAGTGCATCCACTTGCACCGACCGGCGGTACTCATCAGGCTTCCCTCATCCACCAGTTGCTGAGCCCCTCGCGGAGCTCCTCATCACGGTTACCATGTGCATCGCGGTATTTTCCACCGCTCACCCGGACTACCCCTTCATCCTCATCAGCAACCGCGACGAATACCTAGGCCGCCCGACCCACGTCGCCGACCGGTGGCCACCTCCTAACGACCATGTTCTCGGAGGCTGGGATCTCCACCGCGATGTCCATGGCACATGGCTCGGCATCACTCGGCAAGGGCGCATCGCCGTGCTCACGAACTTCCGCGAAGAGGGACAGGCCATCATCGAGGGCGCGAAGAGCCGCGGTGTTACCGTCAAGTCGTTCTTGCTTACTCCGCCTGACTCCGATGAGAGTACAGAGGAGTTCGCAAAGAGACTTGTTGAAGAGGAGGGTGTGCAGGGTGTCGGTGGGTTCTCCTTGCTTTTTGGGAAGCTGCAGGACGTCATCCGGAGAGGGGAAGAGGAGGATGGGTCGGCCAAGAAGAAAGGATTGGCTATTGTTTCGAATAGGACCCCTGATGTTGAAGGACTTATCTGGGTTTGTGGCGAGAGGGATGAGACTCATGCGTTGAGTAACTCCTGGTACGGAGACCGCTCGTGGCCCAAGGTCGTGCAAGGGGAGGAAGAGCTCAAGTCCGCCATTCACGAAAGTGTACGAAAGGGAGAAAGTCAAGATGCATTAATCAAGAGACTGTTCCATGTATTAAGCATAGACACGCTACCCATGAAGAAGCATGGAGAAGAGTGGGAGATCTATATCCGGGAACTGAGAAATAGCATCTTCATCCCACCCGTCGGGGGAGTGAATTAAACGGGAAGAGCGCGGACGAGGTTGCTGCTGCAAAGAGCCAGGAACGGATCGAGGCGACCAGCGGGATCTACGGGACTCAAAAACAGACTGTTGTGCTGTGTGATAGGCAGGGGAAAATAACCTATGTTGAAAGGACGCGGACTGATGAGAACGGAGATCCGATAGAGGTGGGAAAAGGTGACAGAAGATTCGACTTCCAGATTGACCAATGGCAAGAAAGAGTAGGAAAGTAAAGAGATACGCCAAGATATTCCAGCGTCGTGACTTGCAACAAGCATGCATCAAGCGAAGCAAATCAGCTTGCGGTCAAGGCTTGCTATGCACTCGTGGACATCCAGTTCACCTGCCGTATTGACATTGTAGTAAAGCAATCTTGATGTCTATACTATATAGCGTCCTTCTCAGGATCTCATGACAAGGAGCTATCTCCACCAGCTTGCCACTCCAATTCCGCGAAGGACGGCTGTATCAAGCCGGTGGTACCCAGGACCACTGCCAGATCCTGGGAAAAGAAACGCCTTCCGGGCCAGGGCAACCGTATCACCAACAGAAGCTGTCTACTCTGGAGACTAGCCTTACGTACCACGTTGTTGCCCGCTGCACCCACGACCAAAATGGCGCCCCCGCTCATGAGTTGTGACAGTACGCTGTCTGGACGAGCGTGATTCCTCGTTCGTGACATGGAAGACCGGCGATCACGAAATACCCCGTCGTCCTGGCATCTCAATAGATGGGTCGCTGGGTTCTGTGGAAGTGTTGATCTTATGTCGAGGACCGTTTCGACCGATTCTGCCTTGAGAAGGATCATGGGCGGAGCTCAAGTCTGCGTTCCCTCGCCAGTGCGGCTCGTACAGCCACTTGTCCTGGCAGAGGAAACCATCACACTCTCTGCGACGAATAGAATTAGACTACCCTGGTTATCAGCCGTCCAGGTCCGTTGGCTACATAAGAGAGACGCTGCCTTGCTCGTGCTTCAGGCTACCGGTTGCGGCTCGGGAGGAGGACTTGAATATCCTCATTCAGAACTCTCCTCTTCGGTTCGTCGAGATGAACTCGCATTTCCAGGATTGTGCCTATGGGTCTCGGGAGGCTCAAGGGCCGCTTTCTGTGACAGTTTTCGTCATCTCGCTGTTGTCGCCTTGGTCCGCAAGGCTCGTTATTCGATGGTCGCTGCGCAGTTGCTCTTCCCTGTTGACCTACAATCAGTGCTTGTTCCTGGCACACCTACCGTTCAGGATACGGACTTGTGCATCTGTGACGTCGAGCTGCTGCTCCGGCGAATGTCTTTGTTTGGAAAATAACCGAGTCCGCGATCCGTTGTATCGAAGTCTTTGTTACCGAGAGGCTACTTGACGACCTCGATGAAAGGGACGAGATATGCCGTACGACTCTCAGTATTATCCATCGCGGTGTCGAAGTTGAGTTTGTTGTCGGAAAGCATGGGAGCGAGCAGGAGGACGCTGGATACAGCGTCTACCGCGCCGAGTTCGTTCACCACGAGACGAGCACTGGTGCATGTTTGTTATGGACAGTGCCCACATACTCATGTCATTACCGATTCCAACAAAAGGCGAGAGCCTTAACCACGAAGGTCTCAGTGATTATAGACAGCCTCCTCCATCGTCCTCTCCCATCGGCACATCCAGTACGCAGACGGCATGGAATACACTCAACCTAGCATACGCTATACTACTCAGAGGACACATGGCTGAACAGATTACACGACTCCACCCGCTCTTACCGCCAACCGCTTAAAACCCAATGTTCAATGTCTTCTCCACGCTGAGTCCCAGTAATGTTTACTCTGCCGTTTCTCCGCCGGTCGAGCTTACGGTGCTGAACACTTTCTCACTTCACTTGCCCATAATTCCGGGTGCCAAGACCCAGCGTGAGTGTAGCAAATTTGCTTCACTCTCGTCCCAACCTTCACCGGCCTAGGCATCATGATAACACAGAATTTAGCCGACAACATCCACACAAAAACTCTCTTCCACCGGTCATCCTCTGCTGTTTACATCTCTTCCGCACTGAGCCGTTGACCCATCATAAGGCTTCTCCCTCTCGTTTTCCACGCATTCGCCCTCTCACTCACTCACCGTAAGTCGTCTCTGGATATCAAGATCTCCCCAGTGCGAAGCTATCAAGCCATCCCGAACCTTCTAGTTGTCTCTTTGTCCAGAACCGCCTTCTCTCTCCTCCAATCACAAGCTCACAAAGCAAGATGTGTCTCCATATCAGACACCATTTCAAGGAGTGTGGACACTCCGACATCGTCGGCTTCTGGGGCTGCGGTACGAGCGAAGCTACGTCACGTAGAGAGTGGCCGCCAGTCGCTCAATTCCCGGAAATTGCGAACCATGTGAAGCACACTATTGAGCTCCACGATCCTGGCGTCTGGTTCTGCCGCGCGTGCTCGAAGCACGAAGAGAAGGTTGGACGGCCGCCGATTGTGGCTCTTCATGGTGCGGTGGACACCATAGAGGACCATGATGAGATGGTGCGTGACGAGATCACGGCAAGAATGTTTGGAGAAGCGGCTCCGGAGCCCATTTACGACGTCTTCGTATACAATCCTGTCACACTTGCTCGTCAGACACGCCTCGCCGGCATCACCACAGCTGGTGTTCACTACTCGGTTCGAGATCCAAGACGAGTCTTCGAGAGCGCACGAAGCGCCTTTGTGAGGCCGCCGGCGGGCCTTGAACCGCCTCTATGGAATGTACAAGCCTTCCCATCGTGGGCCGACGAGTTCAGGAACGCTCCCCTCGCGCCGCCCAGCTCCCTACCGGCGTGCGATCTACTAGCTGCCCCCGCCGATCACCAAGCCGCTGAGGTCGGACAAGCTGCTCAACCATCTGCGGCATCTACAGCTCGTCAAGCCGCCAGCGACCCATCTCCGCACCCTGAGCATTGGCTGGTGCCCCTTCGCGATAGCAACGGTAGACTGTTGCTGTCAGATACAGCGCCGGTCCCGGGCCTTCCTCACGATAGGACGCATCTCTATATCCATGGTGACCCCTCTTTCGATCTGCCGGCTGGGAGACAATATCTTCGTCTCCCCGACGGATATAGGGATCCACAGCTTCAGGATCAGCAAGATCGCCAAGTTCGAGAAACGCGGCAAGCTGAACAGGCTGAACGAGCTCTCGTAGTTTACCAGGCTCCCCGACCACGACCACATCTGCCCATTCTGGGGACATCGGCGGGGCCAGTGACGGGGAATTATGCACAATACGTCCATCAACCGGAGTTCACAGGCTACCAGCACTATGTGCACCCAGGAGATGTTCGAGCAACCCACGGGATCGGGTACCAAATCCACCCGTATCATCTCCGCCAGCAGGGAGATGCTCTTCAACCAACTACTGCTGCGCATCCCCATGCTCCGCCCGCCATGGTAGTGGTGAACGTCGGTGCCGCTCCTCTCGCTCTTCCTGCTCCTCCTGCTCTTCTCGCTCTTCCCGCTCCTCCCGTGCATGGACTTGGTCCTCAGTATGGCGCTTCTCAGCAGATGGTCGACGTCCAGGTCTTTTCCGGAGTTGCCAACGCTGCTTCCCAGGGTCTTGATCGTGGATATGGCGCTCAGGGAGCCGGTGCTCAGAGTGATCAGGGAGATTCGACCGGTGGCGGGCGAGGCCATAGGCGCGGACGTGGCGGGAGCTACCAGAGGGGTGGCACTACCTTCTACTACTGAGGTAAGACAGTCTCCAAGTGTACATGCGCAGTGATACTAAGATCTATTACGTACAACAGATCACCGCCAATACCGCACTAGAAAACCACCGCACGCGATCTCGTAATGCTGGAAACTTACGCCGGTTCGCAATGGGCTTGCAGGCCGTTATCCAACACTGAAGGACTTGAAAGGAAGGTCTCATTAAGAGCGCGAGAGTCTTCGCTTGTATGTCTCAGGGGAACGCCTGATGGAATGCTGAGTTCTCTTTCATTCGCATAGCGACGGCGTAGCAAAAGCCTGGGTAATTTTCGATCCATCTTGTCCTGGAAGGTGCTCCTTTGCATAGACAAGACTCACTGGGATCGCTTGATGTTCTGTTTACTGCGTAGCGTTGCATTACTCGAGAATTGGCGGTCATTCGAGGGGTCTAATTCGGTTTTTCTCTCGTACGCCTTGGGCAGCATGCACTTTTAGCCAGCGGGGGTTATGGAGAATCTCACGTACGAACAGTTGAAGTCATGCAGCTTCTGAACGATTATGAGAAGCCAAATCTCCGCCTATGTCTAGATCCAAACACTTTTTGATGCCGCGAAACTCCTATCTTCCCATAAAAAGTCATCGACAAGCGTCATAACCCGCCATTCCCATCACATCAAATCGCCGCCGGGTAGGAACGCCTGATTGAACGTGCAAGCCCTCCGCCCCGCCTCTCGGAGCTGCGATTGCTCTGCTTGATAACGTCTCCTCCCCTAAGCCGCCGCTCCAAACTGGCGAACAACATTTGCAACCTTCCCCGCCAAGTCATCCGCCTCGCCCCTCGTCGCCGCCTCCGCATACACCCTCACCGCATCCTCCGTCCCACTCGCCCTCGCAAAGCTCCTCCCTGTTTATACTTACCCACCAGCTTATCTATCTCCGCCTGCGCCCCAGGCGGACTCTCAAGCCTCCTCTCCGCATCCACAGCCACAAACATATTCCGATCCCTGACCTCGACCCTCACGAGCCTATTCGGCAGATCTACATACGTATCCAGCCACTCCCTCATGCCCCAGTTCTTGTGCGCAAGAATCACCTCCACGAGCAGCAGGTCCGACAGCGCGTCCCCGACCGTCTGGTTAATCAGCTCCGTCAGCGCCTGCAGTGTCTCGAGCGCGGCCTGCTGCGCCGGGCTCTGCGGCTCATGCGTCGCGATCGCCTTGAGCGCTGCCGGCGAAAACAGCACCGTCCCGTGCCCGTTCGCCTCGAAGTAGACACCGATGTCGAACCGCGTCGCCGCGTGGTGCAGGTGCTTCACGCCCGTGGGCGTGCAGATGACGGGCAGCTTGAGGTTGGACTCGACGTACTGCGTGCTCGCGCCGTTGGCGTAGGCGGTTTGCACGACACCGATCTTGAGATGCTCTGCGAGTCCGGATTGTCGACCTAGGTCCCCGAGGAAGGAGGCGGCGAGCGTGGCGATGCGGTCGCCGTCGAGGAGGCGGAAGATGTTTTCGTCGGAGGTGAAGTAGTAGACTACGCGGTCGGCGTCGCCGTCGAGGGAGGCGCAGCGCTCGAGGGGCTTGGTGGTGGAGGAGGGAGGGGCGCGTTGGTTGGTTTTGACGAAATCGGCGCCGCACTGTAGATGGATTGGTCAGTCTGACTCGAGCTTTGGACGTGCAGCAGTAGAGTTTTTTGTTCAAGGTTTCCCCACCTGCACGTTGAGGTTCTCAGGCTTGACTACATCGTCGTTGATAACCTTGATGTCGACACCGCCCTCGGCCTTGGTTGGCAGATACTTTAGCAGCTCCTTGAGCTTCGGACCCCCAACTCCGTTTGCACAGTCGACCGTGACAGCACCACTAGACTTCCTGTGCTTCATCGCCCGCTTGAACGCCGCCCCAATCTTCTCGTAGTATCCCTGCTCGCTAACATCTCCGTACTCATACTGTGTGCCCTTCGTGTTGACGCAGCGGACCAAGTAATGCAGTTGCGGCGTGGTCAGAAGCTTAAAATCCGTGTGTTCCGCTCCAGCAGCCTCGAGCGCATCAATGAGACACCCCACCAGCCTTGAGCCGGAGGCACGCGTGTCTCGAGCAAAGATAACCCGCGCCGGAGCCTCGCCATTGATCTTGAGATCGCTCGACAGCTTCTTGTACAGCTCCAGTAGCGCCTCGTCCGTCGCGGCGTTAGCGAGCAGAGTCGCGTAGGCCTCCCAGGACGCCTCCAGCATCTCGCCCATCGGGTCGACAAGTTTGACGCCATTGTCCTCCGGCGGGTTGTGCGAGGCGGTGATCATGACGCCGATGGTCTGGCCATTGAGCTTTCGAGAGCGCAGGGCTGCGAGGAGGCCGACGCGGTATACGACTGAGTCTAGGAGGTTGCTGTTAGGTGTTTGTCAGCCGTGCTGACTGGCGATACAGCGGCGGGTTGAGAGTGGAACTCACGCTTTCATGCGGAACTAGAGTATGTTGCGTCGGTCAATCGAGCTCTCCAAGAACACATAGTACGCAATGGCAAACTTGGAGCTAGGTGTGATGGCCAAAACATATCCAAAGAGCATCGATAGCAAACCAGGCTGCGAGAACTCACCCCAGCAGTACCATACTGAAACACCTTGCCCGGCTGTGGATGCTTCGCAGAGCCCTCCACAAGCTTCTTGGGGTCCATGATCGCCATTGTGTCTCCTTAAAATTTAGCCCCAGGAAGGAAACAACAGTGGAGAAAAGAAGTACGTTAGAGAAAGGAATGGAATGGGTCAAACAAGGAAAGTGCGGCGCAATCAGTCATCCAGCGGCCCAAGCGCGAAAGAATCTGGGTGGTCCTGCAGGGCTGACGGGAGCAGTTTCACACCCGCAAGCCGCGCATGGCGCGCATGGCGATCGGCTAACTTTGCTTCTTACGACTTAGCGCTGTATCGTATTCAATCTACCGTTTTCAGTACCGTATCATCACCTTCGACGTCGTGCAGTGCAACACCAACAAGCTCGACCAGGGCGACAGCGCTCAGTCCCTCCATACCACACATCTCAGGATGAGGCACTCCGCCATAATACCGGCCTTCCGGCCAACCTTCCGCTGCCTCTCCCGCCGGACAACGCCTCTCTTATCTCCCGCGCGGCCAATACACCCCCGAAGCTCTCAAACCGCCCTCTTCTCCACCACCGCCCCCCTCCATAAACGCAGCAAGAAGGGCGAACAAAAGAAAGACACCCGCATAAGTAGGCCCGCACCTCTTCTCCCTTGACAGTGGTCCGCCCCCTACATTCGCAGCTAACGCCTCCCTCCACAGCCGCAATCCAATACCACCTCCGCCACCCCCTCAACCCCCGCCCCCTGCGCCTCTCCCGCCTCCGTGCCCTGCGGCACTGGACGATCCACCGGGCGTGGCAGCTCTACAAAGCGCAGACGCGGCGGGCCCACGAACTCGAGCTCGAGCGGCAGTACAACAGCATGCGGGACGCGTGCGAGGCGCTGCGGCTGATTGGCGATGATGGTATGCCTGCGAGTGCCGGGACGCCGGGGGGGACCATGGGGAAGGAGCTCGGAAGGCTGTATCGAGTCGCGATGGAGAAGAAGGGGATTTGGGGGGCGTGCCGATTGAGTATGCGCGCATGCAGGTGGATTATCCGAGCAGGGAGGGGTGGAACCATGGGTGGACGCGGTGATGGGGGTTTATGGTGGAAGCGCTGTGGGCGAGATTTAAGAGATGGGTGCGGATGCTGGTGCCGGTGGTGAGGAGTTAGAATCGCAGGTTCTCGGCGATGGATTGCACGGTATGCTTAGAGGATAGGTTGGTCATCCACCTGTGTCAACGAGTTTGTCAAGCGGTTGTACATTAAACGAGTGTTGGCAACTAAGTCTTTAGATTTTGTAAATGTACTGTGCTACTGATGCATAGCTATCTTCCCATGCAGCAAATTCTCCATGCCGAGTAGTTGCTCCTATAAAATGTGCAAAGAAGGAAATTCCTTCGACTGAGAAAATGAGCGTGTGGTATCATTACGCAACAGACCCAATGCTTTTCCCGGCGCGCCTCGGAACGCCGTTCAAAAGCACTTAACACCAGCCATGCAGACCCGAATGCTCCAAGCTCATAAAATGACGCAGCAGCCACCGCCCTCCTGTTTATCTTGTGCAAGCAAAGCCGCCCTCGTGGCAGCCTCAAAGACATCATCAACACCATCGCCTGTAAGCGAAGAGCACTCAAGGTACTTCCTCGCTCCGATCTCTTCCTTCATATCGTTCCCTTGCTTGACGCTGGTAAATCTCAAGCTCTTCTTCCTCATCTCTTCCTGAGCGGCCGGGTCATCTCGTAGATCCTTCTTTAGGCCAACGAGGATGATGGGCACGCCGGGGCAGCGCTCACGCGCTTCTTCCGCCCACTTATGCTTGACGTTCTCGAGCGAGTCGGGGGTGTCGACGGAGAAGCCGATAAGGATCACGTGCGCTTTCGAGTACGCGAGGGGCCGTAGGCGTTCATAGTCTTCTTGTCCGGCTGTGTCCCAGAGTGCGAGTTGCACGGATTTGCCGTCCACGCGGCAGTCGGTTACGTAGTTTTCAAAGACTGTCGGCACCTGTGTTCGACGTGTCAGAGTCGTGTGAGATGGTGAGATGCGAGAGTAGTGGACATACGTATCGCTAAGCAATTGGTCAGCTTTATACGTTACAACACGGTTCATCGATACTTACTGTAGGGAAGTAGCCTAGTGTGAAGACGCTCAGCAGACTGGTCTTTCCACAGGCACCATCTCCGATGATAACCAGCTTCCTACGCAGTGCCATGTTATTAGCATGCATCGCTGTTGGCAGTTCTGAAAAGCATGTCTCGGAGGAGGCGTAAACAACAAGGCACAACAGTGTTAAGTAAGGGTCTTCCGAAGGCAAGTAGATCTGCCTGAAGGCAAGTGGATCTGCAGGACTCGACAATGTGACAAGGGAAACCATGTAAGCCCTATTTTTGGAACGATTTAGGGCAGAATGGCGGGAGCCAAAGCAAGCGAACGCTAAATGCGGCGCCAAGTGCGGATGTCTTGGCGTGTACCTCGACCCAAGTAGACGACGGGTGAGGGACGTCGCAGCGAGCTCAGGGAAGCGGACCAGGCTCTGGCGGTGGGAAAACAGAAATGTGTGCTAGACAACTTGCCCGACAGCGGGAACATGGATGCCACAGCAGACGAAGAAGCAGGATTGCGACACATCGCGAAAATCGCACATGACGTTGACATACCTCCTCATCACGCTTTCTCCATTCTGCGCCATTGCGGACCTTGTTATGTGTGTGTGATGTTATCGACGTCGAGACGAAGGGCGGGATGTCGAGGAGCGGTCGAGTGCAGGAGGTCGATTTCGCAGCTGAACTGCGCCAGCTAGCACTTGGGTTAAGCCAAGCTGCCGCCCGCTTGGATCTGAAGGTGTGGTTCGGTGTCGACGTGAGATGGTGCTCCCACTGGGCTGGGTGATATCGTGCGGTGCAATCGTAGAGCTTGGAGTCGACAAACGGCCCAATGCAGGGACGAGTGGGTGTTTGGCAATAAAGCCTCGACGGAGGTGACCCGGCAAACGCAAGGAAAGGGGTTGCTGGAGAGGTTGTACGGAGTCGCAGGTCTTGATGAGCTGTTTGGCCAAAGGTTCAAGGGTTTTGCAAGGGCTTCGTATACCGCGCTGGGCTGCACTAGGCTAGGCAGTGGCGGTGCTTCTGGGGCGGCGATCCGGGCGAGATGTTGGTTTGATGCCGCTTAGATGATTCGGATCGTGTAACCTCAAGTAGGGCAACAGCTGAAGCGCAGAGAGCCCACAATTGAGCGGAGTTGTGTTCAAAGTTCAGGATTCTGGATGGGGGCTTCGAATCGTTCGGCGCAGAGAAACGGTTGGTGAGCGGCGGTGCTCAGGGCTTGGCATTCGTCTTCTCGGCGCAAAGTAAACCCAGGCTGTGGACCACCTCTCTCTCAACCATCCATACCTGAACAACCCAAGGACGCCGACAATCCTACACCTACGCACCTCTCCACCCGCCTTCACCACCTGCCCGCTCCAGCAGTGCTCTCAGCTCCTCGCCTGCCAAGTCCGGGGCGCAGTCCTGCCGGAGTCCGCTCTTTCACGTACGTGACCAGTTTCTCGGACAAGGCCCCTCCACGGCCACCACCCTCCGCCGGACAGTCTACTGCTCGCCATTCGAGCTCTGTCCGCAGCCTCTTGTCTTAAAGTCGCCTTCTGACAACTACCTCCAGTTCCCGTCTCACACTCATCCCGCAGCATGGCCCAGACTGCGAAAGGTCCGAATGTCGCAACAACCGCTCAGAGCAACGGCGTAGTCACAAGCAGTAGCGCTCCAGGTGCTGTCGGCACGAATCGCAAGAAGCAAAAGCGGCGAGCGAAACAGGCCGCGCGGCAAGCTGCAGATCACTTTGACACGGTTTCGCGAAACGGCTATGTTGCGCAAGGACATAGCACAGTCCATCACTCTCACCACACAGCCCTCCCACAAACCGCGCAGCAGGTCTTGGACTACGGGGACCCTGCATTCGACGATCCCGACGAGTTTGAGGACGAGTTGGATTACACGGAAGATGACGGGCAGTACTACGGTGATGCCTACGATGCTGGACTGGCCAGCCCCAATGGACACTATGCAACCGACTATGCTGGGATGGCGAATAGCAATACACGGCCCAGAAAGAAGAACCGCCCCGCTGGCCACCATCTTGCATACAACAACCCGCCTGGCACCTCTTCGTACCCGTCGCACTCCTTCGTACCTCCGCCGCCACCCCCACCGCCGCCAGCACTTTCTACGGCTGCCTCACGCACGTTACGCCACAATGCGACCTCCAAAGATCGCATATGGAACACGTCAACCCAAGAAGAAAGGGAGCGGATCAAGGAATTCTGGCTTTCTCTTAGTGAAGAAGAGCGCAAGTCCTTGGTGAAGATTGAGAAGGAGGCCGTGCTCAAGAAAATGAAGGAGCAGCAAAAGCACTCGTGTAGCTGCACTGTTTGCGGTCGGAAGCGTACGGCTATAGAGGAGGAGCTAGAGGTGTTGTACGATGCGTATTATGAGGAACTAGAACAGTATGCGAATCACCAAGAGGGCCCCGGAAACGGTGGTCCTATGCTACTTCCGCCGAGACGGTTCGCTGATCGATTGGGAAGGATGCCTCCAGATCGTGCGCCCCATTTCATACACTCCCATCATCCCCGCGGGGCCGGATACACGAGCTCCCTGACGATGAGGACGACGAGGAAGATGAGGAGGGCGACGAGGAGGGCTACAGTGACGAAGATGATGAAGACGACTACAGCGACGACGAGCCGTATCACCAGCCGCGCGGTCCTGCAGATAACTTCTTCAATTTCGGCAATAGCTTGACTGTCAAAGGTCTGTT
This sequence comes from Coniosporium tulheliwenetii, assembly GCA_030247845.1. Taxonomy (NCBI): domain Eukaryota; kingdom Fungi; phylum Ascomycota; class Dothideomycetes; genus Coniosporium; species Coniosporium tulheliwenetii. Next base: position 1,011,718 of record JAPDRP010000001.1, on the reverse strand, counting down.
TCTGGAGTAGAAATCTGTCAATGCGTATAGATAGACTGATTCCATGGCAGGCGGCATTCTTACAGTTGCCGACGACCTCCTGAAGAACGACGGCAAGAAGTTCATCGAAATGATGGAGCAGCTCGCTGAGCGTCGAATGCAGCGGGAGGAAGAGGCCCAGTACCAAACTGCCGGGATGACACATCCCTCGTCCTTACCAAACCCACACGGTCACAACCACGTTCCTCCTGAAGAAGAGGAATACGACGATGAGGATGACGAAGACTATGACAGTCAAGAGGACGACTACGAAGAGGACGATGAAATGGTTCGATCCTATACTACTCTGCTGACGACGTTTTCTGATTGATTGCAGGACACAATGACCGAGGAACAACGGATGGAGGAAGGCCGGAGGATGTTCCAGATCTTCGCCGCACGGATGTTCGAGCAGCGAGTGCTCACGGCCTATCGAGAAAAGGTGGCACGGGAGCGACAACAGAAGCTGCTTGAGGAGCTGGAAGAGGAATCGCGGCTGGACGTCGAGCGCGAAGCCAAGAAGGCTCGAGACGCGCAGAAAAAGAAGGACAAGAAAACTCTTCAGAAGCAAAAGCAGGCCGAGGAGAAAGCTCGGAAGGAGGAGCAGAAGCTTGCTGAAGAAGCCGCTGCCAAGGCTGCCGAAGAAATGAAGCAGGAAGAGCAGAAGCGAAAGCGTGAAGAGCAGCGGAAGAAGAAAGAGGCTGAGCGCAAGGCCCAAGAAGAGGATCGGCTGCGCAAAGAGGCCGACAAGCAGAAGAGGCTTCAGGAGCAACGCGAGCGCCAGCAGGAGCAGGAGCGAAAGCTGCAGGAGCAGAAGGCCCAGGAGAAGAAAGCTCGAGAGGAAGCCAAAAAGAAGGAGCGCGAGGAGCGAGAGGCCAGAGAGAAAGAGGCCAAGGAGAAGAAGGCCCAAGAGGAGCGTGAGCGTAAGGAGCGCGAGGCGAAGGGGAAGGCAGAGAAAGAGGCCAAAGAGCGAGCACGGAAAGAAGAGGAAGCGGCACAAGCTGCTCAACAGAAGCCCCAAATACAGAAGCGACCCTCTCAGCCGGCGGCCGTTGCTCTACCTTCGGGGCTCCTATCGAAGCAATCTTCACAAGGCCAGCCCTCTCCCCACGTGCAGCTCGCAACGCCAGCAATACCCAAAGCTCCAACGCCCAGTCGGCCACGCCAAAGCTCACAGCAAGGTTCTCATGGATCCTCACCTAAGACACCGCAAGTCCTTCCGGGGGCTGGCAAGTCAATGTCGCCGAGCAACGTGGTTTCTCAGCAGCAGCAGAACCCTGTACAGCCGAAGACCATTTTAATGAGGCCGCAGAGCCAGCAGCCGCAGACCAACCCATCACATCAGCCTTCACCTCAGCCTTCGTCCCCAATGCCTCCCATTGGACCCCCTCCCGGTATGCACGGTGCGCCTGGTGTTGGCTTTATGGGTATGCCCCCGGGTATTAATGGATTCCCGCACTCTCCGCATCCGGTGATGCCTGGTCAGCGCGGCCCTATGGGCCACAACATGCCTATGTATCCCCCTCAAGGGCCTCCCATGGGACCTCAGTACCGTGGCTTCCCTCCGCCTGGCTCTCCTCCTGGTATGGGTGGCCCGAACATGATGTCACACGGACGTGGATTTCCTATGGACGCGCCGCCAGGCTTCCCATCTCCAATCCCGGGCATTGGTAACGGCGCGCCGGGCTTCGGTGTAGCAAATCCGATGCACTCTCACAATAGACAGCACTCGGCATCGCTCGACAAGCCCAATGTTACATCTTCTTCAGCAGTGGCCCCTCCTTCACAACCAATCGCACGACCCGCACCGATCCAGCGACCATCGAGCGTCAAGCCACCAGAAGGGGGTCAAGAGAACAGAAAGCCATTGGATGCCGAGGTCGACGATCTTAGCAATCACCTCGGCAGCAGCGCGCTGTTGGATGATGCGGAGCCACTCCCAGCAAGCCACCCTGATTCTAGGCGCCGTAGCATCGCGCCTGGTGCACCTGGAATGCCACAACCACTAAGGATGGGCTTCGGCGCATCGCCAATGTTTTCCGACGCACCTGGGCAGCCTCGTATGGATGCTTACGGCCTTGGGCCTATGGGAGCTGGCAACACGTGGGGGTCACCGTTCGGTCCTCCCGGTTTATCAGCCGGTCCGAACTGGAGTTCCTCACCAACTACTGGCTGGCCAAGCAACAATGCATTCGGCATCGGTATTTCGCCAGGCCCACATCGTCCCAGCGTATCTCGCCCTGTAGCTGTGCGCCTCATGGTGTGCCAAGCATGCAAGCAGCTGGCGAGCTCCAAGAGCGATCCGGAGGGTTACATCGACGCTACGGACGTTCACCGCCAGGTTGAGAGTACGCGTCCAGTATCAGAAGCACCAGTGCAGCTCAAGGAGCTCCTTGATATCTGCGAGACGGAGGGTGATACACATAATGGCGGAGGGATATTCCACCTCAAGCGAGATCGCAATCGCACGCTAGTGAAGTACGAGGCCATCAACGGGACACCCAATGTTGGACGGGCACCAGGTGTGTTGGGAGAAATCGGCAGTCCGATACCCGGTCACAGCATGCCGGCTTTCGGCCCCAGAGCCTTCCCGACTCTAGGAGGCGCGTCGGCACCTGGCTTTTAGGTATCTCTTTCGGTTCGATGACGAATATTCTGCATGCGCCTCATTCTATGCGCACCTTGACTGATATCATTCATGTGCGCTGCATGGAATTCTTTCGCCGACTTGCATTTCTGTGGCGTAGTTTAATTGCAGCGTTCGAGACGCTGGTGCCTGATGTAGCTATGTAGCTATGTAGCTTTAGGGCTCTTTTCACCGGGCGCCTTTTGACAACGAAAGCATTTGAGAAGACATATGCTGCTCAACTTCTACTGTGATGATCCATGTACTGTTTTCACTGCTCTATTCTGATAGCACACTATCACTTGATTTCTTCCCAACCTCCCCTATCCTTTCCACCATCTACCATCAGACTCCTGCCACCTTCATTCTCCCCGTTGCTCATCTTCCGCTCCTGCGCGTCCCGGCACGCGCCCTGAAATACCTGCACAAACCTCCACACATCCTCGAAACTGTTATACAGTGGCGCAGGCGCCACCCTGACCACATTCGGCTTCCTCTCATCCACAACCACGCCCTCATCCTCCAGCACCTCCATAACCCTATCCAACAGCCCCTCCTCCAGCCTCACACTCAGCTGCGCGCCCCTCTCCGCCTTATTACTCGGCGTGATGATAGTATACGGCCTCCTACCCTCCTTTCCCCATCCCACGGTGTCTCGAGCAGCAAACGCTCCAGATACCCCGTCAGCTTCAAACTCTTGCCCCTCAACGCCTCCATATCCGTCATCCCAAACACGGACAACGACGCCAGCACAGCCGTCATGTCAACCGCAGACGGGTTGCTGACCTGCCACCCCGCCGCGCCGGCCATGGGCACGAAGCGGTTCTCCATGCGGAAACGGGATGCTTTGTCGGAGCCCCACCAGCCGGAGAGGCGGGGGTGTAGCTTCCTGCTCCTCCATTTTCGCCGTCACCTTGGTCAACTCGCCCGTGTCGCTCGTGCACGAATAGGCCCCCGATGGCGCCGGGCCCGGAGTTCATGTACTTGTAGTTGCACCACGCCGCGAAGTCGACGTCCCAGTCGTGCAGCTGTAGAGGGACGTTGCCGGTTGCGTGCGCGAGGTCCCAACCGATGGTGATGTTGTGTTTGTGCGCGAAGGCCGTGATGGTTGCGATGTCGAGGAGCTGGCCGGTGTAGAATTGGATGCCAGGGAGGAGGATCAGGGCGGTTGTGGAGGCGTGAGCTTCTATAGTTGAGAGGATGTGGGAGGTTGTTAGGAGGGGGGTGGAGTCAGGTGAGGGGAGAGATGCAGATGAGGCCGGATGGGGGTGGCCGTGATGGGCGAGTTGGGAGAGGGCGGCGTACTGGAAGGGAAGGTTAGTCATTCGCTGGTGCTTTCTTCGGCGTTGAAGCCGCGCCATGGGTTAGGGCTTGGAGGTTTGATTGTGGAGCCTGGTATAGGAAGCTACGTACATGGTCGCTAGGGAAAGCCTTGCTCTCTATTATAATCTTGTACCGCTCCTTCGTCGGCCGGTAGAAGCTCGCCATCAGGAGATGCAGGTTCACCGTCAAACTCTCCATGACCGCAACCTCGCTCGGCAAAGCCCCAACAATCTTCGCAGTCTGGCCCTTTACGGCATCGTCCATGTGCACCCATGGGGGCGACATCGCGTCTTCTAGCTCTTTGAAGTGTCCGTATACGCCCTTTGTCGCCCATGTGCTGAGGTACTTGTAGATATAATCGAAAGTCCGCTTGGGCTGGAGACCGAGCGAGTTGCCGCAGAGGTAGGTACATGACTCTAATGCTTCTGGATTGTCGTCCTCATCTAGGAGGTTGTTAGCGCAGAGCTTCGAAATTCTATGGAGGAGGCTAACCGTCAGGCTCGAGCTTCTTGCGCTTCAGGTCCGCCTTCGTAGGAATGTGGAATTCGTCCCGGAGATGTCGTAGTGGATCTTTGGCGTCGAGAGACTGGGCGTAATCTAGGGTAAATGCGCCGGCATCCTCTTTGGAAGCTAGTGACTTGCTGGGACTCATTTGGAATATATGCACTTTGTATTCTATATGGTAGTAGTACTGCGAAGATCGATACAACTGCAGATGTAGGAATAGACGGTTTATGTATCCATGGTAGAGTACCTGAGTACAAGCTCCACCATGTCCCTCAGTCCCCGCAATCAAGCCGCAACTAAGCGCCGCTAACTCCGACACGCCGATCCCGCATCTCAAATCTGACGCCATCCGTCTGCTCACCGTTTATCACCTGCCGTATTCTTACCCACCGCCTGACATTCTATTACAGCATGACATCCTCTTCTGCGGTCTATGCGGCTTGTGTGAGAGCCACAGCATCCACCTCCAAGACTCCACAGCCTCTACGCCGCCAGCTCCAGCAAAGCCTCCGCCACATCTCCACGACCACCCAGCCCGCCACCACCGCGCGTTCATGCGTTCTGGCCGCTCCGGCAGCATCAGCACGCGCGCCTATCCCGCATTCGATAACTTCGCGCTCTGGCCAGCTTTTCCCGCAGCAGTTGCGCCAGACTCGGCCCTTCTCGAGCACGCCCCGCGCCCAGAAGTGCATCCTTAATCCCCGAAAAGATGAAGATGGCAACGAGATGACCATGACCATCACCCCGCGCGCGTCGCGCCGTCTCTCCGAGATCGCGCGCAAAGACAACAAGCCCGAGACATGTTTGCGGATCTCTGTGGAATCGGGCGGCTGCCACGGCTTCCAGTATCTCATGTCCTTAACCACCACCGATAAGGTCTCGCGGGAGGAGGACACGTTGTTTGAGGCGGACGATGGGACGGGGGCAAAGGTCGTGCTGGATGAGCCGAGCTTGGAGCTGCTGAAGGGGTCCAAGGTGGACTATACGATGGAGTTGATTGGGAGCCAATTTAAGATTGTGGATAATCCGCTTGCAACGAGTAGTTGTGGGTGTGGGACGAGTTTCGATATCAAGGCGTGAGTGGTGAGGAAAAGAGAAGGAATAGAAGACGCATTGTCAATCTAGGAAGAGTGAGAAGGGAATGGACATTGGTACCTGCCGCAATCTTTGCATAGGGGTGGCGTCGACTGGATTGTGTCTGTTAGCATTTGAGGCGTATCGGTAGGTGGCTTGCGCTATTTGCACAATCACAGGCACATCTCCTCACTTCCCAATGCGGCAGTGAGAAACTCATCGTAGAACGTCGCAAATCGAAAAAGTACTTTTTCGACCACTGAAATTTTGAAACCAGTGCGAAGACAACGACCGAAACGACAAGAACAGCAGCGCCGACAAGGTGCAAAACCATGAAAGTCGCGGCGGACGTTAGCATAGTGCAGCAATGCGGCAGCGGAACGCTTTCGCAGAACGCTGCATTTCAAAAAGTACTTTTTTCCAGCGTTGGACTCTGGACAGCAGTGATACTTCGAGCTGCCACGCGACGCGCTTCGTGACGACTCAGAGTGTGAGACTATGAGATATTTGGCGTTTGCGAAGGAGCTTTGTGGTAGCGTGTGCTACTTCCACGATCGTAGCCCTATGACAGATACACGCTCTCCGTTCCTAATGTGGCAGTGAGAGTTTTCCGTAGAACGTCGCGTTTTCGCAAAAGAGCCTTTTCAGCACTAGTCTTTTCAGCAGCAGACGGGACTCTCAGCACTCGACGTTTCAGCATTGGACTTTGGACAGCAGCGACAGGCGTGGCGACGCCCACAACGCAAAAACATGAAGGTCACGGCGGACACGAGCATGTATCTCATCCTTACAACCGTTGTCCTTCCACAGCTTCCCTCTCCCTGATGTGGCAACAACAATTTCCGTAGAACATCGTGTTTCCGAAAAAGCACTCTCTCCACCGCTGTCCGGACTTTTAACATCAGCGAAGACAACGGCGAAACCGATAACTCCAAACCCTTTGCAGGGGTCAGGGGGAACCCAGCATAGTGGTGCAGGTCGACCCAGATTATCGTGGTGGACCAGAAGGCGAGGTCATAACACACCGGAGCCTCTCAATAGCTAGGTGTATCCTCACAACCGTTGTCCTTTTACAGTGAGGCCTTCCTATCTACTTCCTAATGCGGCAACAAGAGTTTATCGTAGAACGTCGCAAAACTGAAAAAGTACTTTCTCGACCACTAGACTTTGATCGAAATGACAGGGGCAACAGCGCCGACAACTGCAAAAATCATGAAGGTGACGGCGGCCGCCAGAAGAATGGTGCAGGTTGGGAAAAGACTCACGTGATAGACCAAGAGGACGCTGGCATACTGGCAAAGGTCGAGAAGGATAAGCGCACTGGAGCTTATCAATTGTCATGCCAGGCATTTAATCAGCCTCCGTGCCTACGAAGGCCCACCGCGAATCTAACGGAGCGCCCGTGCCATTCGCGCAGAAGACCGCCCATCGTGCTGGACACGGCTTATCGCGTTGACCGACTGCGCATATGCTGAGCAGATGGCCGACCTGCGTCGTCCTATGGTGGGCGTTCGACTGCCGTTTTGGGAAGCGTACCTAGGAGTTTTGGATCTAATCTACTCGTAACCTCACCGCGTCCTTCACTTCTGCGCTGGTAGGCTTTCAGAAAGTACATTTCGAGAGAGATGACCTTCCTCGCTGTGCATGCACTTTGCGGCAACCAATTGAGGAGGAGCACGTGCTATTAGATACTAATTTCATTGAGAAGGGAGGAAGTTCGTAAGGTCTCGAGAAGGGGTTCCAGATGCATAATATGCTATATGCTAATGCAGAGTAACTGTAAGAGCTGAGATGCTACCAGACCCAAGCTGGCCTCTTAATCCCCGTGTCTCTCTGGATAGCGACACTATGCCCTGGAACGCCGCGCAATGCCAATAACCACGGTGAGGTCGCTAAGAAAGCCCAGCCAAGAACGCCAGAATTGCCAGGCCGTGAGTCTCGGAAGCCACCTACCAATCGTACATCACATAACGCATTAAGACCCCCTAGGCCTAACGACCTTCCCTTTCGCCTTGTCGTAGTCCAGCACCCGCCTCTTCCGGTGGTTCTGCGCCATCTTCCACCTCACGTACAACATGACTGCATCCTTGACAGCGACAAACAGACATCCACCGATGAGACTCCGCCCCCACCTCGTCTGCAGCATTCCGGTCGGTCTGCCCGCTATCCGAGGCTTTATCCAGGAAAGCGGTAAAGACACTCGGAGTAGCTCTCCCACGGCTGCTGCTACCGAAGGGAATATGAGTGCGCCAAGTACTGTGTCCGCTATCCTAGTTGTAGATATCAAAACGTTCTCTTCGCGACGCCATTGGCGGGGTGGAGGAGGCGCCGGTGGAGCATTCTGAGGGGCGGCTTCCGCTTGAGCAGCATCAAGAGGCGGCTGGTGCAATGGCGGAGCGGGACCACGTTCGATACCGGGCATTTGCTGTTCGTCTCCTTGCTCCTGCTGGCGGGGCTGCTGTTGTTGTTCCTGGTCATCACCCCCGGCATCTTCATGCTCCACGAACTCTTCAATGATGTTCAGGTCGATGTTGAGCTCTACTACACCGTCCCCATCGTCGGGTACAAGTTGCCCCTCGTCATCCTCATCCTGATCGCCTTCATTCGCTCCGGCTTGCACCTCGCCGGCGCGCGGCTGTATGGACTTTAGCCACTTCCGTTCTCTCGGTGCCCAGACGTGATCGTAGTAGGTATTATATGCCGCGCGTATGTAAGGGAGCATGGCGATCGAGAGAGCCGCACTTGGAGGCCAGTGGCCGATCTTGAGGATCTCGTCGGACTGCGGCGAGGTGGCGAAGAAGAGCATAGGTAGAATGGGAAGGATGCTATCCGCCAGGGTAGTTCTGGCTGCGACAAGGGTGACTGGGATGAGGGACAGCCCGATGTCTAAGCGAAGGTTGCGCATAGAGTTCTTGAGCGTTGCGAGGAGGACCGATTGCGTGTCGCGTGCTCGCAAAGGCGCGTACAAGGGCCCTAGTATTCGGCTTCCGTCCTCTAGCCCAAAGATGGCGTAGACGGTGCTTACGCCGTGGATCAGACATCCTTGGTAGATGGTGTATGCGCCGACAAAGCAGGCTCCGGGAATCATCAGGACACCACCCAGTCTTTCGACAGCTCGTACGGCGTCTATAACGTAGCTGCGCGGTCTGGCAAGCACGATCTCGGACTTGCACTGCGGACACTCTATCTTTCCCGAACCGCCCGTCCGCCGCCGCGACGTGGGAGACTCCAGGTCGGCTACCCAGTCTAAGAGGCATGATTCATGTGCGACTAGCGCGCATTTGCATGGGCTTCGCCATTCGGAGGATTCGGGCGTGTCTTCTGTCTCGTCGTTCATGCATATCCAGCATTTGCGGGGTTCGTCGGTATCGGCTTTCTGCGAGGAGCTCGGGGTTTGCTGAGAGCCTGAACTTCCGCGCTGAGATGTTGTTGATGGAGTCAGTTCGTCTGCGGTATAGCTGTTGAGCAGGACTGTTTGCGAATCCTCGGACGTTGTTGATCGCGCTCGGCTGCTGCTGCGTGGTAGCGCTCTGGAGGCTTCTGGAGAGGAGCTTTCGCGGGGGAGGATCTCCGCCGCGCAGAGGACTGGGGAGGAAGGGAAGCCATGTGTGCTAGCGGAGGCGATGCAGGCGTATGCGAGTTGCTGTTTCAGGAGGTTGAACAGTTAGGTTGTGTATCCGTGGTTGATGCGCAGATGCTGTTTCGGGTTCAACATCAATGACAGGTTGCCTGTCCCTCGGTCCACACGTCGCCCAGGGTCGTCGGCGTTTCCCTTCGCCGACATCGACGCGACTAACCTTCACTTCACGCATTGCCCGTGACTTAGGTACTGACTCGGTGAGCTAGATGGAATCTCGAGCATAAGAGCCATGACGCCCTGCTCACGAGGAACAAGTTCCGTCCACATTGGGGCGTTCTACTGTTCGGGCACTGTTCAGAAAGCAACCGATCACACCAGAGAGATTCAATGCTTGACTAACTGGTAAAGCAGCCATGTCCGGGATCCGGAAGTCAGGGCGTCAGCGTCCGCGGAAGAAGTACACTGTAGACGCCTTTGCAGGATTGGATATCAACATACTAAACTCCTCTGAATCAGAAAGTAATGGGCTCCCGGTCGAGCTGCCGGAGGATCTCAGTGATGACCAAGATTATGGCGAGCAGAACGTTGAAGAGGAGGCAGGCGTAGCCGATGAGGACCTCTCAATGGATGAAGGTTCTGGAGGTGATGCGTCTGCTGCGGATAACGCGGAAGAGCAAGATACTGAGTCTGATGAGCATGAATCCGTTGTCGAGGCTGGTGAACCACGGATGTCGATCCGTAAAGGTTCGAAGAAATTGATTATGCCGGGTCAGCCACACAAGACAAGGCCAGCTGAGGATGCGGCGAGTAACTTTCACATCCGTGGTGTACCTGAAGGGCATCACCACGCCGCCAAAGAGATCCGTGCCGCAAATACCTTTGGCCCAGCACCAGAAGATATTACGCCGGCCATCAAAGCTAGGATCAAGTGGGGTGCCCAAGCGACGCTTCCCTCAAGAACTGAGAATAATCTCGGCGTCGGCGGAATGGCGTACAGTTTCTACTATGACGACGAAACCCGGGACCTCCAGGCTACAGAAGGCTGGACATGGTATCGTGATGAAGGCGGCAAAACAGCCTTTGATAGTCGGCAGAGTACGAAATCTCTCAGCGCAGAAAGTGCGGTTCCGTACCTTCCAAAGCCCAAATCCGATTCACAGAGTTTTCTTATGGGTCCGTTCACAAAGCAAGGCTGTTTTACTTTAGGGACAGGGTCGAGTATGCACCTGACAGATGCATGGCCGCAGAGCAATCATGGTCGACCGCGAACAAGACCCAAAGAAGGAAGAGACGGTTGGATCATCAATGTCGGGACCCGGATACATTGTATGGACTGGGTCCCGAACCAGGCCGGTACAACTCAATACCTCGCTGTGTCTACGCTACCCACCTCCGGGCAAATGAGTGCATATATGCCGTTCACAGGTTTTGTGAGCTCAAATGCCCCAGCATTTACACCTTCGGCGCCAACTCCGGGATCAATACAGATCTGGGAATTTGGTACCGGATCGACACCAGAGGGAGGTGTCTCACTCAGTGCAGAGAGACGCCCAAGGCTTCGGCTTGTCATCTGCACTGACTGGGGTGATCCAAAGCATTCTAAGTGGTGTCAACTGCCTTACAAGGACCTGCCGGATGACAGTACTAGTGGGACGGATGTTCGTTTGGGCCTACTGGCCGGTATCTGGGGAGACGGCAAGATCAGAGTCTTGGATGTCCGATGTCCAAACTCGGCAACAGCTTCGACTCAGTACGTACACATCAGCGCCGCAGCTTTCGAAGTCCGTGCTCCAGGTACAGTCTTTACGTGCGTGACATGGCTTTCCACAAAGTCTATCGCCGCTGGTTGCGCCAATGGTTTCGTAGCCGTTTTCGATATTTCCAAGACTCTCACCACTCATTCCCCGAGCACCTCTTCGAATCCTCGCCCTTCGCTCTACCAATGCTTCCACCAAGCCTACATCCTCTCGCTTGTCTCCGCTCATCCATCTCGTCCATACTTCCTCGCAACCAGCAGTATGGATGGTTACCTCCGGCTTACCGACTTGCGTGCACCGAACCTTGATTACGTTTACAGCCAGCGCAGCCGCGTTGGTAGCCTCCCCATTGCATGGCACGAAGTCTCTCAGAGCGTGCTAGTAGCCGATGAGCTCTACAAAGTCCAGTGCGTATTGCTCAGGCGCTTCTACACTAACGTAGCCGTTGCTAGGTTCTCAGCGCAGCCACTTTCCATTGCCACAAGCCCTGTGCATCCGTTCGCCCTGGTGGCTTGCGCGGACGGTACTGTGACTGCGACGAATCCGTTTCGCCGGGCTATTGACAACAAGGTGACGGTTTTCCAGCAGAAGTGGTTCGGGCATGAATGGAGGAGGGGCATTAAAGCAAACGAGCGTGCGGATTCACGGGCAGAATCACACCAAGACACGGCGACCTCGCAACAAAATGGCGATCAAGCTTCGGAACACGCGACGGAAGTTGACCAACCGCCACAGCCAACACCAGAACCTACACAAGACGCCCACCCCCCACATGACCTTTCTCCAGATGTCGCAGCTCCTCACGTCACACAACCTGGTCGCTCCCCGGCCGGTACTCAAGTCCCCAAATCCGTTCTGGAGAACCCACTCATCCGCATCACCGACGGCTTCAAGATTGAGCAGCCTGGCCTCATCCACCCAGACAACCAGTTCCACAACGTTGCCGACGGCTCGGTATACTCGACCATCTTCGAGGAGGAAACGGCCGTCACGCAGGTGTGTTGGAACCCGAACCTTCACTGTGGCGGATGGGCGGCGGCGGGCATGGGCAGCGGATTACTGAGGGTGGAGGATCTGGCTTTGTGAGATCAGGGGTTACTATTGATGGCCAGCTTGAAGTTTGTTTCTGGCTCGTTTGGCCGCCGGTCATTCGGGTTCATTGCTCGTTCGAAAGATTGTACAAAAACGCAACAATCGCAGGAGCACAGGTGCTTCAATGGTACGTCGGAATGCATCGGCATACGGAAGACAACGTTGTAGCGCACAAGGGCCAGTTCCTAAGCATATTTACCAAGTAATTCTGACAATCGTGTTGTACAAATGATACCTCTACCCTTCCCAGCTGATAGCACTCCTGCCCAAGAAGAGCGGGCCGCATAAACTGAGCTTGTTGCGTGCGTGCGGGAATGTACCTTGCGCCTTCTTGATTCAATTGTTTTTCAGATGATATTACGTTCTCAAAGCCGGGATATCGATTCAGAAGACCACGATCTCCGCCACGTAGGAAAGCCTCCCGACCTTCTGGCATTTGTAATTCGAACATCCCGTGAAAATAACATGTGCGTTCATGTGCCAAACTTATGACCGATATGTTGAGGGCACAGTAGAGATCCGTATGGAGTACACCGTGTGGCTATCAAAATTTACGACATGTAATAGCAAGTTGAACTTGCACCATACGAAGTGGTTCGGTGGTGTAGTTGGTTATCACATCTGTCTAACATGTCTCGGTCACGGGACAAATGGACACAGAAGGTCCCGAGTTCAAACCTCGGCTGAATCAGTTCTTTTGCCCTTTTGAGCGTTTTTTTGACGCTTTTGTGACCTCTCTTGACTCTTTTGAGCCTTTCCGCGTCGAATTCTGACTTTTTCTGATCTTTCCTATTTTTCCCGACTTTTTTGACCCTTTGTAGCTCATTTTGCTGCTGTTTTGCGGTTCTGACAGCTGGATCTTTACAAGAGATCAAGATATTGTCGTCCTACTGCACTACACTCGTTGTGCGAAGGCTGGTGTGATCTTCATATTAGTGGTCATCTCACAATGGAGGCCTCTGCATCTATTTCACCTAACATTCTACTGTCGGACTAGTTGCAATCGTGGATGTGGAGGGCAACGCGTGAATAACGAGCTCTACTCGCAAATCCCACTGCTTATAGTCATCACGGGTGCTTCCTCGGAAATGTAGTCACTGAGCTCAGCGATGTTGTACAGACATGGAATGCTGAGACGTGGTGCTCCTTGGAGTATTGACGAGGCTTCCAGTTTCGGACACTGAGCACCGTGTAGAGGATTCCTGTACTTCAGGGTGGAATTGCTTCCACATGAATGGCTATGGAACCAAGTATTGTATTCATTACGATAGGTTGAATAGGGTGAGTGGATCACTTTGATAACCCATTCAGCAGCTACTGCAAGTACACCCAATGGTTGAAACGAAGACTGATCAGTAGGCGGTGGGCTACACGCTGCTCAATTTGGACAGTACAACTGGACGCCTCACGAGCGTCAACGTTACGGGGCCCATTTCGAATAGATGAGAGAGGTAGCTAAGATCTCCAGAGGCCGACACGCCACACTGCAACATGTAGCAACAGTGATCTAGGTGACTGCGAAAGACTCCCCTGCAAAAATCAAAATAAAACTTGGACATGTGGAGATTCAATGTATGTTTACTTGACTGAATATAGCCAAGCATTTTCTTATACTTGTTCGTACTCTGCATATTGGATCACAGTCCTTGACAACAGGGTGTTCCAGTGTTATACTAAAAGCATTGCGGCTGGTGGACACTTGGGTAAGTCTCGTACTACCTTATTGGTTAGTAACTTTTTGAAAAGCCAAAGCATCGTTACTTGCAAGTGCCCGCTTCAACGCCTTCACCTTAACGGTAATCCTGAACATTCAACCGCTCCTGTCGTAAAGCATCTTAAGAAAAGCAGTCAGAACTGAGCGGCTCGACATCCGCCGGCCTTCAAGTAGGAAAGCCACGCTGAGTTCAAAGTTACAAAGGTCCTCTAGCTCAAGGACATCCTGATTACCAGCCTTCTGAGTTCCCACCTTCCTCCTATAGTGCGACCCTGACGAACACTGAAGGTATTGGGTCGGACATATCCGGCATTGCGAGGACTGGGACCTCAGCGAGGTCTTTATGTCGTAGGAGAGGCCTCGACGATGTGTATGCCATACGAGTGTCAGGTTCGTTCTTTGGTAACGAGTCTACCCAAAGTGCGACTGTGCGCATCCCTGCCTGCAATTTTCCTGCCTAGCCAAGCGTGTTTGCAACCCGGGTCCCCATTGTTGGATTTCCGGCCAGGATAGTGTTTCGGTAGGGGCTGTCGCTAGCTCAGTTTTTGACTGGGGATCTACGCGTCCTTCAGCGCTTCGCATTTGCAGGTATGGAGAAACCTCGAGACATGAAGTCACTGCCCTTTCCTGACGGCTTCGACGGATCTCTTGACGAGAAGAGACTCTGCAAGTTGCCGTTCGTATCCATCTTGCGCCGCTTGTTGCGCTCTTCCTGCTCCTTCAAGACTTTTGCCGTAAGCGATGCGGTCGCGGAATTCTTGATGCCTGCGCTCGGCGCTGATGCCGCTGGCTTCTCCTCCACTTCGGATGCCACCTCAGCGCTCTTTGCTTCGCCATTCTCGAGACCCTTCTTCCTCTTCTTTCCAGCGCCTGCTGCCTTCTTCAGCGAGTGTGTTAGTCCCTTCTCCTTCAGCGTCTTCATCCTCAGCGACAATCTCGCAATATCCGTAGGAGTGGTCGGCAGGATAGGTATAACGTCGTTCTCCGCATAGGCTTCATTGCACTGCAGGCACTTCCTCTCTTCGATCTCCTTGACCACACTATCCGCAAAGGCGTGTCCACACGGCACAATGTACACCGCTTTAACTCCCGGTCCCAGCGTCTTGTTCGTGATCGGGCATATCCACTTCCCGCCCTCATCGACCTGAAACTTCACCTCCACGACATCCTTGAGGCTTTTGACTGCGCCTAGCAGAACCTTCTCCTTCTCCGCCTTCTCTCTCACTGCGTCTTCCCCGTCCGCCGGCAGCAAAAACTCGATGATCGCGTCCTTGTTGTACAGCTTCCCGTTGCAGTCGCTCACGACCGGCGCTCGCAAGGGTTTCTGGCTGAACGGGTCGGTGCTCCAGTGGTATTCTCGTTGCTCGTGCTGGGTTTCTTTGAGTTCGGTTGCGGAGGGCTGGCGGGCGGCTTCTTTAACTAGTTCACGGCGCGTGGGGATACTGTAGGCTGGTTAGCGGTCGATATGAGGGAGCTTGGAGGTAGCGAGTTGCCCACCTGCCACCGTCGTTGCCCATGGTGTTACTTCTTGTAATGCGCCGAGTGGTGTTTAAGAGCTTGGAGTTTCGTAGAGGAAACGGAATGGGGCTTGGCGACGGGCAGGAGGCGGCTTCAGCGGCGGAAGTTCAAGCGTCACGTGCAAACTTGAGGCAGTGGCTACCTAACTAACTTCTATGATTAAACGGCATCCTAATACCTAGCAACTCACACATAGAAGTGAATCGTTCAAATAGAGCTATTAACAAGATTCGAAAGCACCCTGAATAAGAACACGAAGGTGCATCCTCATGACCATACTTCGTCAAAATCCGCTGTGCAAAGAGGGGAGAATAAGACAATCTGGAGAACGAACCCAGCCTTACTGTACACCGCCCAAACGCCCCAAAATCCAGTACCTTACACACAAGCCCCCTATCTGCCCTCTGTGCTTTGTTCCCTCACACTCCCTCCGCTGGCACGATACCACACATCTCCACCCCATCTTATTGTCCTCTCCAACGCTGCTGTCGGCCCATCCACCGCTGGCCTAACGTCCAAAAAGAACACAGGCTCCCCCGTCGGCTCCGGTGGTCCCTCATAGTAATCAATCACATACCTAACCTCCCTCGTCTGACCACCAGGCAGTCTCCGCTGCACGAACCAATCATGCCTATCAAACGGCGGCTGCGTACCAAACTTCTCCGGATACGCCCACGCCAGCACCTGCAGCATCCTCGCCTTCGGCGTCAGCTCCCCTGGGCGTCCCATAAACCTCACCAGGCGCGGCTCCTCCATCTGTTCCCTCCTCTCATCCCAATCCACGCCCGTCGAGGCGTCAAATACCGTCCCCGCCTCGCCGCGTTTGCAAGCTCTCCACCCCCGCGATAACCCACGCCCGAAGCGGCGCTCCCACTCCGCGATCTCGGCCCAGGCGCCCTCGTTCAGGAAGTTGTGGACGGCAACCATGGACTCGACGGCGGAGGTGTCGGTGTCCGTGTAGCCCTTACGCAGCATCGCGTTGTACATCTGCTGCGGGGACGGGTATTCCCAGTTGCCGGTGCCGTCGCCTTTGGGTATCGAGGAGCGCTCGCGGGAGAGGGGAGGTCTGCGCTTTGGTGGGATGATTCGCGCTTGTTGGATAGCGAGGGCACGTAGTTGAGCGGATTGAACTTGGAGAGTGTGGAGGTGGCGGAGTTGCTGGGTTGTGCTGCGGAGGTTTGGGAGGTGGCGCTGTCGGGAGGTATGTAGGGACATGAGCCTTGAGGTATTGTGGGTGCGGCTGGTAGTGTGTTAGATGATGTGAATTTCGAGGTGGAGGATGGCTTGTGCATGGGGCAGCCGGGCTGTCGCATGTTAGTTGTCTTTCTTGTATGCTGAACGAAGGACATACAGGAGGAGAGGTATCGCCTCTTGGTAATGGGTGCGGCGCAACCGGCGCGGTGGGTGTTGCGTCTGCCCAAAACCAGCCCATCTTGAGTCACTGAATTAGGATTTGTTGTCAGGAGTGATGCGAAGCGATAGAATAGTGGTAGGTGGCGGACGGAATGGTTGCGGCGAAGGAGGAGCTTGTGGAGCTCAAGTGATGATGCAGGGTTCAGCCGCTGAAAGAACTCCGCAATCCGCGACACTCTTGGCACCTCGAGGGGGTCATGGCTTGCAATGCTGCAAAGTTCATTGCGGACACTTTGGTACTCATGAACTGAGACTTATTCAATGGAAACACACATCCGACATCTTGGTGTATATATCTCTTCTTTAAGAGGTGGGCACGTGATGCAAGTCAGAGTAACGTGCTCGGTGGTGGTTGCTCTGAAGCTCGAAGCCTGAGCCGCCCCTTTTTCATATAAATGCTATGAACATCCTCAAAATACGGCTATGGTAGCTTTTCAAATTTGACTAGCTCCCCACTGTCTTCGCGGCCAGGTTGCCGGTCCCTCTCGAGCTAAAGATACCCATAATACCGAATCCCACATAGAATAGAGCGAGAGGGTACGCTACCAAACCCCTCATACTGCTCATCCTTCCAACTGCGCAAAACATTGCGCTCGACGAGTACGTGCACCACGCGATCGCCGTGCTTGTGAGCAAGTATCCCCACAAATTATCCATGGGCAAAAAAATTCCTATTAACGACACTAGTACCAAAGGAAGCAGGCAGTAACCCAGCACACTAGTCGACCGCCAGATGGTGAGTGTGCTGGAAAAGTGGCCGCCTGAGCTATGGTGGTCGGGGTGAGAAGGATGCGAGGAGGGATGAGGTTGGTTTGAGTCGTTCGGGTCCAGGGGTGGAGACATAAGGGAGAGGATGATGTGGAGAGAGCCGCTGCCAACCAGGGCGAGGCCGTAGATATAGCCAAAGTGTACCTTGCCGGACTGTGGCATTACCAGGATTAGCGGCTTGCAACGTGGAGGAGTAAAAGGGTAGACATACAAACAGGAGGAATGTGCCGAACAGGAGAAAGAAGAGTACGGGACCAGCGAGATCGGAGTCATCCATGATATGCTGGTCTATCCGTGCGAGTGGGTTCAGGACTGTGAGAGTTTTCGTCTTGATATGACCAAAATTGACTGCCTCCTGTCAGTACCACCACGCCAAAACCCTCGATGACCATGCATACCTCCAAGCTCTTCCAGTAACGGCGGTTCCCCATCATATCCTTCTGTCCCGAACGCCGCCAACCACCCGGTTCTCAGTCCTCCCTGCTCTCCCATCCGCCCACTAACGCCGGGTTGCCCACCGAAGCCCCCACCGAAGCTCGGCGCAGGCCCAAAACCAGCCCCTCCATACGCATTCGCCTGTGGGCCACCGCTGTAAGCTTGGAAGGGGGTCGAATGTCCTGAGACAGGTTGTGCGGAGTATGTTGAGGGGTAGAACTGTAGGTTTGCGCGCTGCTGCCGTAAGGTTGTTGTTGTGGGTAGCCGTACTGGGCCATGGTGGCCGGTTGGAGTTAAGGGGGGACTGCAGGTGGTAGACGGTGGACGGAAGGGAGCAGGCACGGCGATGAAAGCGTTGCGCGTGTTGGAGGGTGAAGGGGACTCCGTGATACTGTCCTGGTGGTGAGCGTACGTGTTGTCAACTGGCTACCTGTGTTCAATAATTGAGGTGCAGGTGGCTGCCTCGACGAAGCTGAGTCAGCAGTTCTAGCGAATCATAAGATTCCTTGAAGCATCAGAACTAATGTCAACCAATCAACTGACAGGCATACAAAGGCTGAATATTACCTCCTTAGCTGCTCGAAGTATAAAATGTTTAACAAGGTTGAGTCTTTGCGCAAGTCGTTGTGGTTTTGCTCACTATCCGGGCGTACGGTTTGTGGATACAACGCGCCACGGACACTGCAACCGGTTTCCAAAGGCGCTTGACGATGGCACCGATAGTCTATGAGACTTATGATCAGAGCCAAATTAGTGATACTGCCTTGCAACAAGCCTCACAGGTATTCAGTGAACATTACGGAGTTTGGAGCAAAGAAGCTGCAAAAGTACCAGGCGATCTTGGTAAAGGAGGTAAGCTAGCTTCAATCCATATTATATTGTCCGCTGGACACCTGGCACAGGTAGCCGCGCGAGAGCCAGCAAGAACCAGATTCGCACTCAGCTTCGTCCCGATGGCGCCCATGCTCTCACGTTAGGGTTTCTGTCGGTCATTGGCCCCTCGGTGATCCGACGGAAGGCTACGAGTTTCTTCTTGTATTCGAAGCCAGACATCGAACAAGAGCTTCTTCCGGGACTAACCCTGGACCATAAGATGCTCTGCCTCTCAACGCACGCGGGAAAAGATGTTAATCACCACGCAGTGATTGATACTCGAATCCGACGGTGGGAAGGTTCGACCGGTATTGAACCGTTCCCCACGCCTCTCAGGAAGGATGATGGATCTTACGAACAAACATGATGAGCAAACATATGCGCGGAAAGCATGTGGGTTAAGAGTGGTGGTTTCGAATGCTTGGTGAACGTTATGAGAATGCTAAAGCCCAAAAGGAGAAGGATCATGTTACACTGCTTGAGGTGGTGAGACGGAGCAGCCGCTCCGGACCGCCATGCCTCGCAGGCTGGGGGCCGTACTGTACCTGCATGATATTTCATTTGACCAGCATGATAGCTTCGTTGCGAAGTACGCACCCCATATGGTGGAAACCCGCACGATTTTGATCTACTCCGTACCGAACTTCTCTGCCTCTGACGGAAATTCAAAACTGGGCTGAGGTTCAGCTGGCCTTAAAAGGCTAGCGGAGAAACGAGCAGCTGCCACGATCCGCGCCTCAGCGTTCAGGCACTGCACTTCAGAGTGAATTGCCTCAGGGTATCTTAACAATCATCCAACGGGAGTGTGTTTACATAAGGTACCAATTCAGGACATACGATTGCTATTACACCCGGCACCTCGAAGACGTCGGGCAAACAGTACTCCGTATCTGGTTTCGACCACGCTCGCGCTACGACTTTCCTGCAATGTGCCGACAGCTGTCAGCTCGGAGAGAGTGATTGCCGGGCTGAACGCCGCCGACCTGGGAGAGCACCTGGAGCCGCTGTGTACCACACTCTTCCCCAAGGCTGACCTGCCAGGCAGGACCAGCTGTTGTCTTCCGCATGCGATCTCCAGTTCTTGTTCCATGCGAACCAGCTGCGGATTAGCCTCATCCTTTTTTGTCTCCGCATTCCTTAGATCAGGCAGCCTTCTCATAGGGCTGTGCAGTTCTCCAGGTCCTGGAGGCTGTGCAATACACTAGCTTCATGTCCTTCAGGGCCTCGTAAATATTCTGCACTCGTTCCATCGTTGCGATCCATTGAAGGCGTTTCAGCTTGAGCTCTACCTTGCGCATTGCAAGTCGCTCGTTTCCATCTACGCATCAATCGTTCGCTCGCTTATTCATTGCGGCTTTGGAGTGCAGTTCATCGTTTGCGCGATACTCGAAACTAGTATAGGGAGCATTGCCGACGCGCCGGAGCGTATGCGTTCAGCACCAACGCTCAATCATGGAGGGCTATCCGTCCGCCCTCCGTATTAGCTCACCGGCTCTCGAGAGGCGAAGCCCACTTCTACACACAAGGTCCTCGTCTTCGCGACAACAACCGACATCTCAGGTTCGACTGTCTCAGCTGTTTCCGAATCGCCAGCCTTCAGCGCCGTCCGCCGCAGACTCACGTTCTGAACCTCAACCCCGATACTCATATCCGGTTCAGCTCTCGCCAGCCGCAGAATCCATATTCAAGATCCCACAAGCACCTTGTCCACCAGTGTTCTCAGAGCCTACATCGTACCAACCGATCGCCGAATCTTTCAATAATCAGCATTCGCAGTCAATTGTTAGACCGTCCGGAAATCGAAGTATACTGAGTAGACTTGGGTCTTTGCGCTCGTCGCGACCGTCTAAGCAGTCCAGATATGGACGTCTTGGTGACGAGGAAGAAGAACCACGGGAAGACGAGGCACGAAAGCGGCTGCGAGATGTTGAAGAGCGCGAAGATGATGAGAGCATTGACTTCGATGTCACTGGCTTTGAGGGGCCTATAGCATTGCAAAGCGCACCGCCACGGACATGTGCGGACAGTGAGAGTCCGGATGATTGGGAACATGCCGGACTGGCCGCGGAATACAACAGGCTCGAATCGCAAAGAATACCTGGAAAGCTTGGGGGTGGCATGGAAAGTGTGCTTGAAGCGCCTTTTCTTGGGCGGTCAGACGTTGAAGAGATCACACACCACAGAGGCCCCTCAGCACCGGACTCTCATGCGCGGGAGAACGCGCAGAAAGTCGCAGAGAAAAAGGGTCAGATTTTGGCCGTGTCAGAGGAACCGGTCATTGATATCAGTAGTTTTGGAGGTGCTGAATACGAGTCACGCAACGCGCTCAACGCCTTTGCTCAGGGCTCAAATGGTGAAGCGAACAAGAGCTATTATTTTCCGCCAGACTTAGACATGCCGTCTTGGCGTCCAGCCTCCATGCATTGGTCCTACATCTCAGTACTCGTCTTCATTGCTCTTGCTCTGGCCGGTTTGCAAGAGTTCCTCTGTCAGGTCTCGATGCAGAGAGCAAAAGAGGATCCACCGTCGGGGCTACTCACGTTCAAACGACCTGTCGACCTTTCTCTATTGGACTATTTCTTGTATAAATATGCTCCAATCATCATCCTTGTCAGCTACGGTGTGCTCTGGCAGGCTGTCGATTATGACATCAAGCGGCTTGAGTCGTACTACCAGCTGTCGAAGAGGACTGGCGCAACGGCAGCGGAGTCACTGAACGTCGACTACTTGACTTTCTGGTCATGGCTAGCGCCGCTGAAAGCCTTACGATTTAGGCATTGGGCTGTGGCATACTCTTCAGTCGGAACACTGCTTGCTGGAGGTTTGGTGCCAATCTTGCAGTCAGCATCTGTAAAGCTTTACCCAGAAATGGAGGACCGCCGCATGGACGAAGATAAGTTCGTTCGCATCAATCCAGCCTGGTCCCGCCCTTTGTCGGCTGCGTTGGTCATGGTTGCTATCTGCGGAGTGCTGCTGTTGTTCCAGCTTCGACGAAAGAGTGGTCTGCTGAGCAACCCCAAGGGGATTGCTGGCATCGCGGCCATGGCAACCCGCAGCCACATCCTGCAGGACTTCCGTGGACTCGACACGGCCAGTCATCAGGCGATTCATAAGCAGCTTAAGAAACGCCGCTACATTCTACATAAGAGCTCGTTGTGGCAGGGCGAGTACATACGACAGGCTAGCAGGACCGACACCATCGCGCCTGTGAAGCCGGAAAACCCTCATCCACTCACGCTGACGCTCAAAGCTGGCGTTCCGTACATCATTTTCATGTTCCTCTTTTTGGTCGCCATTCCTGTCCTCATGTTCGTCCCAAATGCAAACATTATCACTAAAACTCTTCCCTTCCTCCTCACCGCTATCGCAACATGCGTCAAGTTCTTCTGGAATACGATCGACTGCAATATCCGTATGATCGAACCTTTCTACGTCCTCTCTCGGCGCCACGCTCCGGCCCGCACACTCACGCTCGACTATACGGGCACAATGCCCGGCTGGCTCGCCGTCAAAGCCCTCTTCAACGGGCACTTCCTTGTCGCGCTCGTCGCCCTCGGCGCAATCTTAACAGAGGTTCTCACCGTCTGCGTTTCATCCTTCAATGTTGACGGCAAGAAGTTTTCGTGGTCGACTTCCATCACGGCAACGACAAAGCTGAGGGCGACCATGCCAGCTCCGACGAGACCTTCATATCCTTCTGGGTCTCCTTCGGCCTTGCTTTCATCATCCTTCTCTACCTGATCTCCGTAGCCTCACTGGTGTACGCTTGTCGACGGCACCCGTTCCTGCCGCGTCAGCCAGGCACTATTGCCTCAGTCCTGGCCTTTATCCATCAGAGCAAGATGCTGCTGGCGTTTGTGAACACGGAGAGGATGGACAGCGGGCAGATGACAAAACATCTGGAGAAGCTGGGGAAGACTTACGCGCTGGGCTGGTTTAGGGGCCGTGATGGGGAGGATCATTGTGGCGTTGATGAGGAAGAGATCTTGAGCGAGTATAAGCATGGGGTCGATTGGACGAAAGGGAGATTGCTTGGAGGGCACATTGGGACTTGGGACCACTATTAATCTAATGAATTGTCACAGGTTTGGTACATGTTGGATGCTCATGTTTCTCGCAATACGCGTTGTCAATCCCCTTTGCGGATGTATACCCTGAGCGATACGGCATTGTACATGTAGATGTGCACCTGTGTTTTGCATTGTTCATTGGTATTCGCATCTGCGTCTGTCTGTTAATACTGTTACGCCCACATTCAGGACATCGGTCTGCAAGCACTCGTAGATCTCATGTAGATACGGTTCGCTGTAGAGGATACGTAGATAATCTGTGCAATGCAGAAGGCCTATTCAGCCCACACTTACCCTTGCCTTGAACTCCGCTGACGCTTCAACTGTTAAGTGTGGGTTTCCAATCGTCCACGTTGTACCGATAACCAATGCCATTTCAGAAACAATCGCCATGGAAGGGCCACCGCGCCTGCGCTTTAGACACCACAGCACCACTAGGTCCGGATATCTCCCTCTTGCTGACACTCTTCCACCCCGGACATGCCGCTCCAGCGCCACCCCAGCCTCGTAACCACATCAATTCCCACGAAGTCGACTCCGCTGGAGGATGCCCCGTTCAAGATCCCTTTCCAGCGATAGAGGCACCGCACGAAACCGCATGTTTCAAAACTCACCCCCAACGCCAAAGCAGCGCTACGAATTTTCTGACTGCACCGTTTGCTACCAAGTTGGTCAGCAAACACATTCCCTACCAAGGATTCTCCCAGCGCGAGAAGATATCCCATTCGCTATACAGCACATCAGAACTCACCACCAACCAGTCCATCCCCTCATCTATTCCCCTCCCATCAATAGCGCTACACGCCACAATACTCCAATTCCTATCCCTCAGCTCGCCCAGCTTCAGCTTCTCGCTGATCTCCCCTGCGCCCTTCGCCCCTGGCTGATCCTGCTTGTTTGCGAAAACAAGCAGTGCCGCGTCCCTTAGCTCCTCCTCTCCCAACATCGCCGCCAGCTCCTCGGCCGCTGTGCCTAATCTCTCAACGTCGGTACTGTCAATGACGAACACGACAGCGGCAGTGTTGGCGTAGTAGCACCGCCAGTACGGCCGTATGGACGTCTGCCCTCCTAGGTCCCACACGGCGAAGCGCAGGTTCTTGTACTCGACTGACTCAACGTTGAAGCCGATGGTCGGGATTGTGGTAACTACTTCGCCGATTTTTAAGCGGTAGAGGAGAGTGGTTTTGCCGGCATTGTCGAGGCCGAGGATCAGGATTCGGATCTCTTTCTTTGACCAGAAGATGTTGAGGAGACTCGACATGCGCGACCAGGATACACCCATGGTGGGGGTGGGCGCGAGCGCCTGTGCAGATTTGGGGGCGTCGACGTAAGACTGGAAGTGGTGGTGCGAGAGTAAAGTTGGGGTTTGCGCGGCGCTGGTTGCTTGGGCTATTTGACCCTTGTGGATCTGACTGGTCGTCACGGCGCTGGTGATTGAGTGTAGAAATTCTGTGTAGGAAGGAGAGGCTTCTTGAACTATTACTGGGAGATGTCTAGAGACTAGCTGACAGGTGTCAGCATACAAGAAGTCAGGCACCGAGATACGAAGCTACCATGACCCTGACAGGCAGGATCCGTCCCTACTGGTCCGGTTTACCACTTCCGCCCCATGAGCGGCGGGAACAATGCGGCTCCGCAGCGGACATCCGTCGGAGCTTCAGCCCTTGGAGATCACCCTCTTAGCGGCCTGTACCTTGATGGAGGCGCATATCTTCATTAACCGCAAAGGAACTCTTCTACCACCCCACTCCTTGCCATCACCATTTCGCTCCTCTCGACGATCTGCAGCTATCCTCCTCACTCTCTATCATGCCCGGGAAGCGATCAAACAGGGCCATCGCTCGAGACGAGGGTATTATCCATTGAACGAAGCTTAAAGTCGGACATCATTGCTGACGGCTCCAGGTCTCGAGCGAACTGACAACAATCTTGACCTTACGACATGGCCCCAGGTCAATATGATCAACCAGAAGAACTACTACACGTTCGTGGTACCTTCCTTCCCTCCCTCAGCCACAGCGCATCTCCATCGTCCCTTCCCAGCTCCCGACTGCGTCCCCTTCAGCTAGCTCATGCCATGTAGAACGCTCGCTACCTTGAGCAACGATGACGCGCATGACAGCATGGCGTGAGGGTATCTTCTGTCACCATTCATTTGTAGCTCGCCGAGCGATGTTGTCCCGTTCTGATTCGATGAGCGACAGCGAATACCTCAAGCGTGACGACCAATACTACGCATACCGCATCCAGCATGAGGAAGACACGAACCGCATGGTACGCGAGGCAAGAGACCGCGACCGAGCCCTTGCGCACTCCAATCTCAACAATGGGACACCTGCGGAGCCCGGCCTCGCGGATGAGGATGATATAGGCGCTGTCGCGTCCTTGCAAGATGCGCGCGATTTCTCGAAGATTATTGTCATCCATCCGGGCAGCCAGAATCTCCGCATTGGCTTCGCAAGCGATGCGCTCCCGAAAACTATACCTATGGTAATCGCTCGGAAAGCGAGGGAGAACGAGTCAGAAGAGGGTGGAGGCGAGCCGAAGCCCAAGAGGATCAAGCTGGACAACAAGGTGCCAGCCGAGTCCGAGAAATGGTTCGGCGACGATGTCAGTGTCAAGCACGCACACAAATTAAGAAGTGTTAACTGATTAGCCCTGCAGTGGGCGCGCGAGTATGCCGCAATGTCTGTGGAACTCAAGCAGACAATGCGAAACCACAGGATCCGATTGATGCCTAACTCGAAGGAGATGGTAGTCCACTATAACAAGAAGAAGGTTCACGAGACAATAACCGAGCACAACGATCCACATCGCATAGAGTGGACCGAACTGCCACCAGATCCCAGAAGAGCTCCAGATTACTTCATCGGACAAGAGGCTTTGCGGATACCGGAGAAGTCGAACCCGAGGTACAAGCTGTTCTGGCCTCTGCGGCATGGTTGGCTCAATGAGAAGGATTACGCGAGCAAGAACCTCCTACTGCAGGACTTCGCCGTCATACTCGAGCAAGCAATCAAACAGCAGCTCGGCCTGACCCGGCGGAGGGACTGGGCTCAGTATAGCTGTGTGTTCGTAATACCTGACCTCTACGATCGGAACTACGTTACTTCAGTCCTCGAGATATTGATGCGTGACCTCGGCTTCGGTCGATGTTGCTTCCAGCAGGAGAGCTTAGCTGCAACATTTGGAGCAGGATATTCTTCCTCGTGCATCGTTGACGTAGGGGCCCAGAAGACCTCGATCTGCTGCGTCGAGGAAGGGATGTGCGCAGACAACTCGCGTATCAACCTGAAGTTTGGCGGGACGGATGTCACTGAGACTTTTATCAAAATGTTGCTCTTTGACCACTTCCCCTATGCAGACATGAATCTCAAGCGCAGATACGACTTTCTGCTGGCCGAAGAGCTGAAGCAGAAGTTCTGCACGGTGCAGGAGATGGATATAACTGTGCAGCTGTACGAGTTCCACTTGAGAGCTGCGGGACAGGATACGAGGAGGTACATGTTCAAGACGTACGACGAGACGATGCTTGCGCCCATGGTGAGTCGCTCGGCCCTTGCACCAATGTGGATTTCGAAACGCTTACTCGAACATCTAGGGACTCTTCCAACCGACAATCTTCGATAACTCAGAAAAGCTGGCTGGACGGCGTAAGCTATTCGACCGCTCTTACGATATCTACGATGGCTCTCCAAATGATCCTCGCTCTGCCGCTCAAGATGCTGTGCTTCAATGGGCATCTGGCCAAGACCCGTCCGTGAGCAACGGCACAATATCAGAAACTCCAAACGCGTCCCTCGTCCTCTCAACCCCGAGCCGCCAACAGCCCTTTCAGCATCTTAACCACCTCGCCGAGGGCGAAGGAACGCCACGGTCTTCCGAAGCAGGCTCGCCCGGCCCAGAAGACACGCCTCAACCCGGCCGAGACTCCCCCGCCATCGGTGGCGATGAACGGCCAACTATTAGCTTCCACGATCCAGTCGTAGAAAAGATTAAAGAAGCCGAGGCCCGCGACACCATTCTCCCCATCATGCCCCTCGACAACGCGATCCTGACCTCCATCACCCAAGCAGCTCGGGGCGACGACCGCAAGATGCGCGAATTCCTCGGCGGCATTATGGTCATTGGTGGCGGCTCCAAGATATTGGGGTTCAATAACTTTCTGGAAGAGAGGCTGAGGGATATGACGCCGGCGCTGTCGAAGGAGATATTTATCGGTTCGCCTCCGAGGGAGTTGGATCCGCAGGTTGTGGTGTGGAAGGGGGCGAGCGTGTTTGGGAAGTTGAGTGGGAGTGGGAATGACAGTTGGATTGGGAGGGAGGAGTGGGATTTCTTTGGGAGTAGGGTGCTGATGCAGAGGTGTCAGTTTTTGTGGTAGGGGTGCGGCAGTCCGGCTCAGTTGGGACTGAAGTCATAGTCTCACACGGTAAAGGCATAGTATGGGGTCTTGGAAGATCTGACTCAGGAAACCATCTCGAAAGGACTTCAAACAAACATATTGGGACGGTGCTCATTCGAAACGAAAGTCCCTCCATACTGCTAACCCGCTTCGGCATTTCCTCCAACTACAGTCGAAAGACGGTGAAAGTTCCCCATCAAGCATCCTTTTCTCCGGAACCACATTGAGCCTCCGGCATCATCCACATAACCTCCCAAACATGGCCTGCATCACAGCCTATCAGCCTCTCTCATTCTGTGTCCCTTTCGCCTACAACCATAATTTATGCACAGAAATCAAGCATCCTGCTTTCCGGGACCGCATTCTCCACGTTTCTTAGCCTCCTCCGCTGCCTCAGGATCCATGGGAGCCTCTTCGGTCATCCACATAACCTCCCAAACATGACCTACATTACAACGTATAAGCTTCCTCGTTCCGCCCCTTGCATCCACCATCACAACCTGTGCGCCAACAACGAGCAAAAGACACAAGCCGAAGGAAGCAACCACTTACCGTCCAAGTCCTCGAAGCTCCGACCATACATGTAGCCCTCATCCTTCTTGAATCCGACATCCACCCCGCCTCCTGCCTTCCCGGCCTTCTCGACCATCTCATCCACGGCCTCCCTGCTTGTCCTAGACAGGCAGAACAGGCACTCGGTGTACGTCTTCGCGTCAGTGGCTTTGCGTCCAGGGGGCAGGAAGCTGGCGAAGGAGCTGGGAGTGTGCAGCATGACCCAGATGGAGTCAGAGAGGACCATGCCGGCGGCGTCAGGAGAGCTGAAGACGGTGTTCTGGCGGAAGCCGAGGGCGGTGTAGAAGGCGATGCTGGCCTCGAGGTCGGCGACGGGGAGGTTGAGGAAGATCATCTGGTTGTCTTTGGCCATGTTTATGATTGTGATCGCGCAAGCTGTTGTTGCAAGGTACAAGAAATGAAGTGCGGTGAAACTAGTGAAGTGAACGTCTGAGATTACAGGAAGAAACTGCTTTACTTATACCCCATCTTACCCTTCCCCACCATGGCGCTCGTGAAAATGGCTCGTGTGTTATACGAGATATGGCATACAAAAAGCGAAGAACAGCAAGCCACTTCGCGTGCACGCGTCTCACCCGAGGGGTCTTGGCCGCGATATCAGGTGAAGGCGCGATGATCACTTCAGGCAGCAATCCGCTCAGGCCGTCATTGGGTGACAGCTCACGCCTAGAGGATTGATGCCTGGGAGGGCTGCTTTGCTGACATCTTGGCCTGAGTCATTTTACTCCAAAAGCTCAATCCAGACGACATGTGCAAAAGCAAGCTCTGCTCGAGTCCTCGTATCTCTCTGGAGTTGCGGGGCTGTCTTGGCGGCCGTCTAGCTTCAAGTTGCTTGAAATCGAGGACGTGGCCAACTCTCTGGGGACTGACAGGTGTAAGAAGATATTTGACTGTATTCTTTCAGGCAATCAAGTTACAGATTGGATCTCGCACGTTCAAGTTGTGTTTGCATTGCAGACAGGTGAGTTATGATGAATGGGATTACCACTGCTGCATGGTCCGCAAAATGAGCATGCGTCAACATCCAACCTTCGCTGCTCCACGCTCAGCTTGTGATGTTAGATAGTTTTAAACTTGAGCTCTGTATATTACATATGGCCATAGATCAAAGAATACTGGGCATCCCGTCCGCTCTGCCATACATAAGCTTTGAATCGGTGGATTAGTAGTTAGGTGGGTGACCACTAGCGAATCCCCACTGCTGTATGTTTTTGTATTTTTTGCGGAAACGCTCACCTAGAGAGCGTTTCTAATTTTCGCATCTTGGATGCAACATCGATAGACTCACTGAATCCAGAAAAGATATCTGTGCGATCATCCGTACAGTTTGTCGGGGTATTTTGCAAGTCACTATGACCGCCCCAATACAGCTTTTGTCATGAAAAGGGGGTAAGCGATGTTACCTCAAGGAGTAATGCTAAGGTACTCAGTTTACATACGTCGTCCTATTTTTCAACTTATACACCGTGACTCCCTATCCTAAGACTCCTCTGCCGGCGGATGTGGTTTGCATATAAGCGGACTGCAATATGTTCTGCTCATTCTCTCACCTCGCGATTAGGTTCCTAGGCTCTCCTATGTAACATTCACTGGCGCTAAATCCTCTCTCCGCGCTCTCACGCTTCCTGCACTCTTAGTGAGCGCTGTTGTGGCGGATAGATACGAGCATGGGCAGCAGGAGAGTGTATTGTCTGCTTTCCAGTAGTTTCTTTCTGTGACTAGTCCCCAGATAACAATACATGTTATGCACCAGTTGCCAACACGGAACTAATGCCTCGTTATAATCTGCATTAACCGCGGCATAACCGTCTTCCCCGCTAGATAGTGTACTGGATAAAACTTTACGCCGAGTTGGAAGACGCTATGACAATCTCCGCCGCCCGGAGTGCCAGAACATTCATAGACTCGGCGACCCTGGTCTGATCTGGAATTCGTGTGCCCTCAGTCTCCAAGTACGAAAGAGCGGAGAACGTCACTCCCTTGCGTCCCTCGCGACGGCTTTCTAGCCCTATGACACAGTCGACTCGGAAAACACGTCGTCGAAGAGCAGCTGTTCCTCTCCGCGCCGCGCTCTCCAGTAGTTCGTCGATTCGAAGAGTTCCGGGCAACCCCTGACGATCCAGCCCCAGTTCTTCACGAAGCCTTCCGTGACCTCCCAGCCGTACGGATCCCACGGTTCGCCCCAGACAATGAGGCCGGCTCTTCCAGTGGGCGCGCCACAGAACCCGACGAGATCGATGCAGAGCTGCACGTCGTCGAACGAGTCGCCCGCACGCAGGAGATTGTCCCGCATCACAGGCAGGGGGAAAAAGTCAAGCCAAGGATGATGGGGAGTCTGGCGTTGGAGCGTGGTCGGGCAAAGATTCGGTGGGGTGGAGGATGGTAGGTGTCCAAGTTTCGTAGTATAGAAGGGAGACAGAGCCTCTTCCTCCATCACCTCCCCTGTCATGCCGAGAGTGAAGATGTTGCTCATCATCGCTCGAAACACGTTGACCTGGATTAGTGTAAGGAGGAGATCTGATGTTGGGGATCCGAGCATGTAACTTCTATAGGCCCATTCCTCGAACTGATTCCTGAGCTTCTGGGTCTCTGCGGGTTCCAGATCGCAAATAGTGGCAGCGCGTCCAAGTTTTGAAAGATCCAGCTGAGAAATCGGGGCCACAGATCGGACTACGAGCGCCCTCACGATGCTTTGTTCCGTAGATTCTGAGTCTGCTCCGAAACCACGCGGGTAAGTTGCAGCATTGGCTGGGTTACCGAGACCACACCAAATCCTTTGCTTAGCCGGACGGTTCGCTCGTGCAGAAGTAGACCCACGGTTTCCCTGTGACTGGTCCCCCTTGCGTTTCGCTGCGGGGAATGGCAGGGCTACATTAGTCGATGATATTTCGACGCCGCTGAACAGAGCGGCGTGCTGTGCTATTACAAGCCCTAACACTTACTGTAAGCTCTCTGGTTTAAACGGTTCTGCAGCCTTCTTCGCGCTGCAGAGTTGGATAGGCCCGTCCAGTCATCTTCTGAAGCAAGCACTTCGACTTGCTGGGGCATCCGTTCCAGCGATATTGGCCGCATAGAGGTGCTTTCATCCTCCCTCCAGCGGGATACGTCACTCGCCGTAATTTCCATGTTGAGCCTCTTTGTGTTCGGGGATACGCAGGACGAAGCGATATGGAACCAGATCGAACCGCAGTTTCAGCAAGTCTAAGAATGCGCATCACCGCGGGAAAGGACAATTGGGGAATCCTTCCGTGATTTATGCAGACTGCTTAGGTGGCGGGATTAAGCATTGCGCCCGGTCTGCGCAGGTGGCGTCTAGCGCATGCAAGCTGCTTATAGCGCTAGGGCGATCCCGCAGCTACAAGGGTAGACACAGCAAATCCGGTAACGCGGTCCTGCTTGAATCCGGTAACGCCTGAGTAAATACTTTACTATCAGAGCAGCGTTCACAGCTGCAAATTGTCGTCTACTCTGGCACAGCTAGTATAACAACCCTTTCTCTCCCCCTCTGCTTTGTGTTCTCGTTCCATAACCTCCCTCAGCTCCATAGGACGACTACGCTTGTACTCCCTGTACGTATATATCATTCTTCCTCTGACCCGACAATGCTCTCCTCTCATTCTCCTCCTGCAATATTACATCGTCTCTTCTGAAAGCGGTCAATTGACTCAGGCAGGTCACTGAACGGTCATCAATCCTACACCATGACGCCCACGATGGAATATGTCAGGTATGTCATGTCAATAACCATCTCGCAAGGTCAGACACATGTCCCGTCTTAAGCTGCACCACGGTCCCATGTCTAACAGACAATCTACCCTCAGACTCGGCAACTCCGGCCTCAAGGTCTCCAAAGTCGTCCTTGGCTGCATGACCTACGGCGACCCCAACTGGCAACCCTGGGTGATGCCCGAAGAAGAGGCCCTCCCCATCATCAAGCACGCCTACGACCGTGGCATCAACACCTGGGACGTTGCCGATACTTACTCCAACGGCAAGTCCGAGGAGATTCTCGGCAAGACCCTCAAGGAGTACAACATTCCACGCTCCCGGGTCGTCATCATGACGAAGTGCTTCCACCATGTCGACGAAACGCGAGGGCCCCTCAATGCCGTCGAAATGGCGAGTAATGCGGGGGAGAGGGTGAATTGCGTCGGGTTGTCGAGGAAGCACATTTTAGACGCTGTGGAGAAGAGTGTCCAGAGATTGGGCACCTATATTGATGTGCTGCAGATCCATCGGCTGGATCGCGAGACGCCTATGGAGGAGATTATGAAGGCTCTAAACGATGTCGTTGAAAGTGGAAAAGTGAGGTATATCGGGGCTAGCTCGGTACGTCCCTGTTTGTTTGTTGTTCTTGTCCACACCACCTTCCAGCACTGACTCGATGTTCATCTAGATGGCCGCCTGGGAATTTCAGATGCTCCAGAACGTTGCGGAAAAGCACGGCTGGCACAAGTTCGTCTCCATGCAGGGCTTCTACAACCTCCTCTACCGCGAAGAGGAGCGCGAAATGATCCCCTACTGCCGCGCCACCAGCGTCGGTCTGCTTCCATGGTCTCCCTGGGCGCCGGTGTGCTAACCCACCCCTGGGCGGATCGCACCGACAAGCGGGAGCAGTCGGATGTGTTCTTAAAAGCGCTGTTCCGCGGTCGCGAAGATGAGGTGGACAAGGCGATCGTCCAGCGCGTTGAAGAAGTGGCCAAGAAGAAGGGAGTTGCGATGGCGCAGGTCGCGATGGCGTGGGTGCTACAGAAAGGCGGGATGGCGCCGATTTGCGGATTAGACAGCACGGACAGAATTGATCAGGCCGTTGAGGCGACGAAGTGGAGTTTGGCTGAGGAGGAGGTTAAGTACCTGGAGGAACCATACTTACCAAAGCAAGTTTCTGGGTACTAGGTGGGCGAAATAAATGCTTGGCTGAAACGAGGATTTGAATGGCTGCTATAGAAAAGTCTAAAGAGTCAGGTGGAGAAATTTCGCTTTACACATCAGAATAAATAGCTTCATGATGCAAGAAGACTTCGACAACTGATAAAAAGTGATTGCCATTCTTGCCCGCCACATCGCCCGCAGTGGCCAAACGGCTCAGAACACCTCATACCTACATACAAAGCACCAGCCGCGCGCCATGCCCGCCTTCCGAGATCCTCCATAGTGACGTGACCTTGACCAGCCATGTCCTCCAGTTTGAGCCGAGAAACACATCCATGACTCCATTTTGCCACAGAAACAAACACCAGCCAGACCTTACCTAAATCTTCGTGTTCCTTCCCCGTGCCGACATCTAGAAAAAGAAACCATGTCAAGCGAATGTCTCAAAGGTGTTGGAGGGTCTACTGGGCCGGGAGCTACTGCGTAGCCTGGTGCCCGCCATGCCGTCCTTTGCTTGTGATGCTGAACTCGCCCATATGCTTCTGCTCATAATCACCGTGTGCCGATCCCATGGGCGGCAACGGCATGATCTCATGCTCATCCTCCCTTAAAGTTCCGTTCTTGACAGAGCTCTCAGGCTGCAGAGTCACCGTACTCGCGTCCAAGCTCTGCCCCTGGCCCTCGATTCCCACGATATTGGTAGGTGGCGGCTGTAATGATATCGCAGGCGGAGGCCTCGAGCTACTCGAGCTCTCGCCCGAGTCTCCACGGCTCCTGTTTCGGACACCCGTACTGCTGCTATGTTGCTCAGCCACGTTCTCGATATGCTGCGTATTTCCGTTTCCCTTCTCCTCGTCTCCGATCATGGCGGCTAGACTGCGGAAGTTGAACATGGGCTCCAAAGCGGGAGTGGTAACTGCTGGTGTATCGATCCCTTCTTGCGGCGTTGCGAGATTGAGACCGCTGGTGTTGGGGCTGGCATCGAAGGATGAGGCTGAGGCACCGAAGCCGTTGGCGCTGCCTCTGCGGAGGGAGTCGGGGACGGACTCGGCCAACGAGGATGCGGATGAGGATGTGGTGGAGAGGTGGCGCAAAGCTGCGCGGTGGTGAGGGATGTCTGCTGGTGCAGAGGACGTGATCTCTCCCGCTTGAGAGTGGAATTGCGCCCTGCTCTGCTCCAGGTGTCGCTGAGGGTCGTCTTTCGATGAAGACGCAGCCACATCACTTAACGGACTGATGTCTGAGGCTCCTGTCCTGTCCACAGCTTTGCCCTTGCCTGCAACGACCGAAGAAGACGCCGCTTGTTCGGGCGACACGGGAGGAAAGTAACCAGTCCTTTTCGCGGCCTTCTCAGCCCGCTTCGCCTCTTTCGCTTTCTTCTTTTCCTCCTTCTTCGCCTCCTTTGCTGCCTCTTTCTCCTCCTTCCGCTTCCTTTCTTCCTCAGCCGCGATGCTCAACCTAATCGCTTCCATCATCATAAGTTCTTCCAAGTCTTCCATCCGGCTCCTTCCGAAGCCGTATCTGCCCGGAAACAGCTCGCCCGCTCCATCCGTTGCGCGCCTAGCACCGCCGGGCCTTTCAGTAGCCGCGGCAAGCAACGCGCTCATGCCCGCAAGGCTTGTGACTTCCCCATGCCGTGGCGTACCGGCGCCACTACTGCCTTCGCCATCTCCGACGAAGACACTCCGCCGCCTTCTTCCAAGGGCGAACCGGCCGGCATCGGCACCGCCAACATTGCCAATGACGTAGGCCGCATTGTGTAAAGCCGTCGCAGCGGCTGATCTTCTCAAGGCATGTGCCCGAGCATCTGAGAGCTTCTTCGCCCAATCCGGACGGACTTTGTCTGTGGTGATGACCTGTGGCGCGCTGGCCGACAGAGATGTTGTTCTCCGCCTGTTCGACGTACCGCCGGGGTGGCAGCACCTTGAGAATTGAGAGACGACGACGATGACATTGCAGACATTGCACTAGCAACATGGTGGCCGCGACCCTGATATGTTAGGCCTCTCCGGAAAGGAGGCGGCTCGTATGTGACCCCAAATTCTGGCTGCACGCAGAACGGACAAGCTGCAGGTTCGGAGACAAGGTTCGCTGCTTCGTGCGGCCCTGACGGCGCCGGTTGACTGTTCGAGTCGTGGTGTTCCGGCGGATGCGGATCCGGCCGCTTGATTTGAACGAAACATTCTGAGCATATTGGTTGATCGCAGCAGCGAGTCTTATTCAAATACGGTGGGTAGTACAGGAAGCAGATAGGGCACTCTGACGCATCTTTGTACAGGAAAGCTTCGAGTCTTAGACCGTTGACAAAAGGGTCCTTCGGTAACTGTATTTCTTGTGGTGTCATATCAGTTTGAGAGTTGTTCCTCGATGAGGTGCTTAGAGCAGCCAGAGTCTTGGCCCGACCTCTGAAGAAAGGGGATGAGGAGGAAGGTGATCCTAGTGGCGAGCTGGCAGAAGGTACCGAAAGAGCGGGGTGCGAGGGCGAAAGATTCATAGACAGGTCCGAATTCGATGAGGGTGAGCGTCCGTTGATTGGAACTGTCAGGTTGTTGATGTTGAAGTCCGAGGATCTCGGGTTGGAGCTTGTTTGCGACATGGAGCGCTCCATCTCTTCTGCAGGTACCTCGTCCGCTGGAGGGATAGGTAGACCCCTGGCCGCTGCGACCAACTGATTTTCCGTCCACGTTTCTTGATGGTCATTGAGTCCTTTCCAGAAGGGAGCCAGTCGCCTCTCGATCTACGTTTCTGCGTCAGCGAGCCTCATAATGAACTCGACAGGCTACCACAAACCATCAGCTGCCGAACGATGGCCTTGTTGAAGTCCTCTGTCCCAGTGTACGTCCCTAGTGTCACCAAGAACCCGCCGTCGACACTCTCCTCCCGTATGCTCCGCTCTCGTTCCTTTTCCCTAGCCGCCCGCTCTTTCTCCAACTTCCTAGCTTCCCGTTCCGCCTTTGTTTCCCGCCTTGTCTCGGCTGGTGCTGCATCTCTGTCGGAATTGGCTCCTAGCCCGAGGAAGAGAGATCTGGCCTACTGCCACGGCGAGACGTGTAGGTCCCGCTCGCCAGGCGGTCAACAGGTGGTCGCGCCGAGCTGCTGGAAGCTTCCTGTTGTGAGCTGACGTGCCTCGACTGGCTAGGCCGCGATGCCAGCGAGGACGATGGCCGAGATTCTTTTGTCGAACTGTTCCCCATAGTGGCTGCAGTGGCTCAGCTCCACAACTAGCAGATAGACAAGATCCTGCGAATGCACCACGTCCGGGTTGTAAAATTCTGGTAGCGGAACATAGGAGACCTCTGAAGGCTTATCGCAGTAACGTTGTGCTGGCAGCTAGTCGCAGCGAGTGTCGTGGTTTCATTGAAGCGGGGACGAGGTGGGATAATCGCGTGTCACAAGAACCCAGGTTGGTTGCTCGGCGGTAGGTCACGGATCCTCCTTTCCTCCTCGACGGGCTGCGGGGCGTTGTAACAACCCAAGCAGCAACGGGCGACTGAGCGGTTTTGTGTAGTGGCTATTGTAAAATGGTAGTGAAGTCGATATCGGGCGGTGGGGGTGAGGTGAGGTGAGCAGCAGGGCTGGTGAGTGTCTTGGAGGGCGACCAGGATGATGTGGGAGCTCGGATTCGACGGTTCAACCTTGTTTGGACGCGCAGCTCCCCGCTCTTGACGATCAGTCAGACACGCGGCCACGGCCAAGGAGACACGGCCGCTGCGAAACTTCTCACGCCTCAAATGGGTTTGACTTGGAGAGAGATGCTGAACGGAACTGGACTGGCTTTTGTATCGCAGGTGCCAGCGTGGCGGAAGTCTATCTGGCTTGGCCGCTTCCTCCCGCCGTAGCCGTGCAACACTTGCACCGCATGTCATCATGCGTCTGCAGCCCCTGGAGTGACTTAACCTCAAGGTACTATCAGGACCCAAGCAAATCCATCACCGACAGTGGGAGAACACCAAGGTACCTGGCTCTCCGTTATCATAATTCTCGGAGGAGGGGACAGTCTATAAAAAGTACTGATCCCTCAATATCTGTAATGTCCCAGTCTTTGGTCAGGCTCATCACTCTTCAAGTAATTTCTATATTGTTGTCACGCCTGAGAAATTCATATTGCAACTACGGTCGAGACAATAGTTACAAGGCAGTCGCGTCAACTTAAAACAACCCTTTTCCCGTAGCTTGATGCATAGTTGCACTATCAGTATTCCAAAGCGTCCAGAGCGCCCTTATCACCTGAACACCCTCTGCGCCGAAAACACCACCTGCTGAGAGCAGAGCAGTCTTGTCTTGCTTACTGCACGGCCCTTCCGCTGCCCATCCTCTCAATGTTACTCATGATCTTGCTCTTACTCACGCCCCTGCTCAAACCGCTAGGAGCACTAGGCCTGCCGAGCCTGCTCTCACCAGCGAAGCCTGGCCCTCTGAGTCCACTAGGCCTTGAGATGCTCTTCCTGAAGTCCTCCACGATGTCGACGCCTGCGGCTGGCGCGCCAAAGTCCGCTTGCAGCGCCAACATCTCGTCAACAGCCGCCACCAGCTCCCCCTTCTCCACCCGCTCTTGCTCCAACTCTTGCACAAGCTGAGCGTGCGAGCGGCGGACGGATTCGATCTCGGAGCCAAGACCCGCCAGTCTCGCCCTCTGCTCGTCGATCTCGGCCCTCTGCTCCTCCATACTCTTCACATACGCTTCCCGCTCCTTGCCCAGTGCGGCGCTAAGTTCCGCAGGCGAAACGCCTGAGAACGTGCCATCTTTGGCAGAGGAAAGCTCCTCATTCTTCCTCGTAAGCTCCTCAATCTGCTGGTTGAGCTCCGCCGTCTTCTTCTCCGCCCTTTTCTCATAGCTCCTCTTGACGTCCGCAACTTTCCTCAAGTGCTTGTCCCTGTACTTCTCATGCAGGTCCGCACCCATTTTTGCCATTTGCTGGTCAATATACCTCTGCTGCTCAGGCGTGAAACTCGGACGCCTCGGCTCCCTCCCCTCCTCCTGCGCCTCAGTCTCCACCAACGTCTGATCCGCAACGTCCGCAACGCGGTTCTCCGCCTCACTCGCACGGCTCTCCGCCTCAATGGCCCTCATCTGGCACTCGTCCGCCCTCCTCTCCGCAGCCTCCAGCTTTCTGAGCACCTCCTCCCTCTCCTTCTCCGCCGAAATCACCTCCGCCTTGACGGCCCTCAACACGCTCTCGACCTCCTTCCCCTGCCTCTCCCACTGCAGCTTCTCCTTCTCCGCATGCTCCCTCGCGCTCCGCTCCTCACGTACCGCCTCCAGCGCTTCGCCAACCCGCCTCTCGGCGTCTCCGACTGCCTTCTTGAGACTCGTCACCTCGGCCTCCTTTCCGGAGAGGCTGGCCTCAAGCGCCGAGATCTGCGACTGGAAGAGCGACTTCATGCTCTCGACCTCGCGGACCGTGTGCGTGGGGATGCTGCGTGGGGTCGGGGCGGGCGGGAGCTCGAAGTCGAGGAGGTTGAGGAGGTTGCGGTTTTTGCTGGGGTGGACTTGTGTGGAGAGCGCTGGGAATGGAGGTACGAGCGGAGGTCGGGGGTTGTGGTTGATTTGGTGGGAGAGCCGCGGGTTGGGGAGCGCCGCGACTGGTGGGGGATGGAGTCGAATTGGTTGGTGAAGTCGAGCAGGTTGGTTGTGTCGTTGTCCGCGCGGGGTTGGGCTTTGGCGCCGCGGGGTGTGGGCGAGGGGAGTGGTCGAAAGTGAAGCCGTAGCGCCGAGCCGTGTTGGGGGTGGTGCGGCCGGTGCCTCGTGGTGTGCGGGCGGAGCCGAAGTCGGGGATGAAGGTCTTGGTGGGACTGCGGGCGCCGAGTTTGGCGAAGAGGGTCATGTCGGGGACGGCGGAGAAGTTGCTGAAGCAGGTGTCGTCGATATTCGTGTCGTCTGCCGTGAGAGTGGTTATATCTTGGTCGTAGTCCAACTCGTCATTTCCAGATACACAATCATTTTGCTGCTGCCCCATGACAACAGTGGTGGTTGTCAAATCCTCCTTACAGTCCACACTGGGACTGGCTGCTCTGCTCTGCTTCTTTGGCGAAACGTGAGATTCTTGTTCCATTCGCGTCATGGTGATGGTCAAGCCTTCGTTATCGCGAAGGTCTTGCGAGTTGCTAGCAGGCCGTTTCGCAGGAGATGGCATTTGCATCGGTCGCTCGGTAGGTGATGATGCTGGAACTTCCGGCTCTGACTCTGGCGGTGTGTATACTGAGCCGGCGTCAGACGAACCCTCAGTCGCAGACTCGTCGTTCAATGTGTTCAAGTCTTTGGCGTGTTGCGGTAGATTTCCCGTGCCTGGTCCATCTTGTACCACATCCAGTCTCTCCGGCTCTTTCAATGTTGTTGGTTCGCCAGACGTAACGTGATCTGGTGGACTGGCTGGCCGACTGAACTTGCGCGGCGACTGCTGTTTACTTGGACTGCTTTTGAGCAAGTCCAATGCAGGAACTCGGTTCTCTTGGTCCGCAACCTCAGTAAGAAACGGAGAACTTGGGCCTTCGTCCCAGTTGATGATGTCCTCGTCGAAAATATCAATGGCGTGAGCCGAAGTGGTATCCATTACAGGCGTTGGCTTGAAGTTGGGTGTGCGGTTGGCGGATAGCGCTGATCTGGCATTCGTTGTCTGCGGCGACAGAGGCGATAGCGGCGATACCATGGCTAGACTCTATGCTCTATTGCGTTTTTGTGTGAGTTCGGACTGCTGTGGGTAAGTGATGTTGCGGAAGTGCCGCTCTCTCTGGTGGGATTGCGCGAATGTGTTGATTTCACGTGACGAACGCTAAGAGATATCGTTGGCACAGCAATTATCACCTTGGCACTTTCTCCATGAACATCATCATGTAGCTCAAGAGATGTCCTCGGAACTATACGACTGCACGAAGCTACCAGTGCTAGGAGTTCGAGGTTGAACAGCTGAAATTGGGCAAAGGCTTGGTGCGCACTTAGTTTGGATTTCTTTACGTAGAGCAACCAAGTCGCTTGGTCTGCATTGCACTTAACCACGGAACCCGGTCTACCTCCTAAGCGCGAAGGCGGGCTTCGCCATGGAAGCTGGAGACTTCAGCCAGCAGAATTGTATACTGATTAGTGGTAAATGTTGCCGCAAGTATAGAGGATATTCAAGAAGGCGCGTATAAGACCCTGGAATTACACGACTTTCAAAGCTACAGAGCCAATTTGCCTCAATATCATGGTAAATGGTATTTGTTCTTCTGTAACTGGTGGTGTATCATTATCTATTTCTGTATTTTTAAATCGTGCGATTCCCGATCCTGAGGTCTTTACACAACCAAAGCTCGTACCTATGTTCCTTCCAAGGCTGGGTTCAGTCGGTTCCTTCCAGTTTACATGGCTCCTCGTTCCAATTTTGCAATGCTTGCCGACACACTCTCTTGAAGCCAGTCGTAACCTCGAATTGATCAGCTGAATCTATGAGTCTTCTCGTCTGCTTCTGTGCTACCTGGGGATCTATTCTACACATTCAGCTTGAATTCATAGACCAGCCACCGTACTCTATAACAACGAGTCAATCAAACATTCCTTCAGTATGTCTAAGCAAGTCCAAAATTCAGTCAACGGAGACGCGTACGGGAATAAGAAGCAAGACAAGATGACTCCTGCGACACTCCCACGCCTCGGAAACCTTACCATGGAGCAGCTAAGGGACTTTTGGAGGCATACTGTCAAGACACCGCCTCAGCCTTGCCCGGCCTACCCCTCTGGGTGGCGCCTCTGGGCGGTCGCAAGGCCATCCAGCGTAGGTCCCGGTAGGCCGAAGAATTATTCACGGTACTTCCCTCGGCTGGCAGGCGAACCCCTTTTCACTCGCTATATCCCCTGCGACGGCGAGGATCCTGGTGAAACGATATCGACTTCCGTCACGCTGGAGGAGCTAGAAGGCCCGGTGCTTTCGGTTTACACCTTTCTGAAGCTCGATACGGAGGAGACGGCACCTTGTGAGGGCAAGTTCGGGTCCTCGTTGTCCGGCAGCACTGCTACCTTCGCCCGCTCATCCACCACCGCCAGCCTTGACACGGCGGCTACCTCTGAGAAAGATTCCGCGATGGAGGCTGAGATTAAATGTCTATGCTGTTGGCACTCCTTATGTAAGTGTGCCATGCCATGGGAGAAGTTTTTCGCTAATTGGAGCTGCAGAACCGCCTTTCGCTTCTGTCCGTGGTATCTAGCATTGGGTGAAGGGAGCTGGCTTCTAGTGTTATTGGTTCTATTCTCTCGCGGCAGAGGAGCTCCCAGTCTAATCCGTTGGATTAGCGTGGTCAAGACGGAGCTTCGATGGAGTTAGACTTGCGATAGCTTGATGGCAAGAACATCGGATACGGTCTTGGAATCGTCTTTGAAATCGGTAGTACATGAACGCTGGCCGTTCACATGTTAACTTAGCAAATCAATGTGTTTGTAAATGCATCACCTTGGGCGTAGTGAAGCCTCATTTTAGTAGTAATTCGAGGTCGTCCAGAGTTTCATCATAAATCATACGGCGTAGGGATGTTCTCGCCAGCTCGTCGGAATTC
This sequence comes from Coniosporium tulheliwenetii, assembly GCA_030247845.1. Lineage (NCBI taxonomy): Eukaryota > Fungi > Ascomycota > Dothideomycetes > Coniosporium > Coniosporium tulheliwenetii. The sequence continues at coordinate 970,580 of JAPDRP010000001.1, read as the reverse complement.
TGAACTGGGGTCACAGCGAAAATGCTGATGACACAAGCGAGAGATGAAGTTCGTGCACTGAGCTCCGATCCCCCACATCCGCGTCTCAACCACCACCACCGCACCCACTCCGCATCCCCATCAGGCACTCCAGGATAATTCGCACGATTATCAATCTCGGCGTAATTATCTTGGAGACGCCGCCCCGGTCTACGCTGTCGCTCCGCTTCCGCAACATATCCGGCCATGGCTCCTTACACCGTTGAATCAGCCCGGCCACCGCATCCTCAGGCCAACAGGCCTGTATCTACCGCTTCTCGAGTCACTCCCGCTATACCATTGGCCTTGACAAGGCCGCCGAAATCAAAACAGTCTCGTACCCCAGAAGACGCCGGAGGCGTTGCGAAGGTGAACGGGGTCGCAGAGCATCCAGCGGCTATGGGCGGGAACGAAGATTTAGTCAAGGAACCGGCGAACGAAAGAAATACATTGACGCCTGATAGCAGCGGCTCGCAACAGGCCGAAGGAACAAACGAGGTGAAGAGAACGGAAGAGACTTCAGGCGCTGCATCTCCTGCAAAGGAATCTACGGAGCGCTTGGAGAAGTTGGAGGATACTGATGGTAAGTTTAAGCTGAATGCCATAGTCTTCAAAGGAAGCGATAAGCAAGCAATACATTATAAAGGTGCTGATTCCTGTGCGCTAGCCAATGCTCCTATCTCGCCGGTTGATACGACGCGTCAAGAACCCGCACAGAAACCCCTCCAAGAGCCGTCCCAAGAGCCGCCGCAACAGCCACGACACGAGGTGCGCCACGAACTCCCTCCGCCTTTCTATCCGGCCGACCATCGTGCTACTCCCACATCGGCGACACCCTCCTCAGCTACACATAGTCTTCCCCCAACCGATCAAGTCTCTATGCATCAGCCGCGACCTTCTGCCAACAACATTGTCTTCGGCGGTCATCCGGACTCCTCTAGTCCATCACCTGCTCCGCCGCCGTCCGCCGGCAAAATGCGTTATCCCCCAGCCCCACCTCCTGGCTTCGGCGGAGCAAGTTTTGGCCCACCACCTTACTACACTCCGGGGCATGCTCATCACTTCTCTGAGCCTCATGCGCACATGATGTACCCTCCAATGTCCATGCCACCGCTTGGAACTCTCCCCTATCGCCGAGGCCATCCACCACCGCCGCACTATGGCCGACCAGAGCCCTGGTTTCCCGCGGACAGTCCACTACCTTATCCGATGGCTCCACCGCCGGGTTACCCGCCCCATAACATACAGCCGCAAACCAATGGTGCTATGCATCCGTCCAGATCACCATCGCAGTCTTCGGTAAGGACTCAGGATCAAGAACCCATTTTCAATCAACATCAATCCGAGCAGAGAAAGTTTTCGGAAGGACAGTACAATGGCCAGTTTTCAAGCCAGAATGGAGCCCCATTGCTGCTGCCATCAGACGAACTACGTGGTCCAACAGACAGCCTCAGACAATACCTACGGTCCCAATTCGGTAGTACGGACCTGGCGGATTACATTTTAGAGATCACACTTTCGGACCCTGAGCACTCTGTGTTTACTTTGCCGGTGCATAGGCTTTTGATCGCACGCAGCCCGAGACTTCTAACGCTTATGTCAAGGACTCGCACAGACCAGGAAAGCCGGAACAGCCCCCTTGCAGTACTCAAAGACGCAACGACAGACACTTTTGTCACTAGTCGCTCGCTTGTTGAGGTGCTCAAGTACCTGTACGATGACACCTTGCTGGGGATGCAGGAATTTACTCAAGGATTGCAGCCATTCGATATGGACAGCGCTGGCTCGGATGGCAATGGCCGGCCTCTTGACCGCATGCGGCAGGCTCTCGAATATGCAGCATCAGGCCATTTTCTAGGACTTGAAGAAGTCGTCAATCGAGGGTTCGCAATCGCCAAAGCACTGATTCGATGGGACACGCTTGACCTCGCCATGGGATTTGCGTTGGACGGTGGCCTGAGCCGAATATGGCAAGCTGTCATGGCAGAAGCGGCCGAACGAGGTGTCGTACCGAACCTTAAGCCTTTCCGCCCTACCTATGGTGATTACGGCTATCAGTTCCTGCAAGACCTAGTGGACTTCATTGCTTTGGAATTCCCACAAGCTTTCCAGCTGGATACCACTGCGCCTCAGCTTTCAAATGTTCAGAGGTTGCCTGTTGCTGTAGAGTCACGGCCTTCGATCTCCAATCCGCGGCTGAGCCGCATCCGCTTCGGGGAGCTCCCGCTCGAACAACCTGCACGGCCAGACTTTGTCACGACCACGCTGTCAAGTATTCTCGTCTCACTTCCTTTCTCTGTCCTCAAGGTCCTACTTGAGCATCCCGGACTAAATAGACGGATCACATGGCCGAATGTCATTAGCGTCATGCGACAGGTCGTCGAGGAACGTGAAAGCCGCCGGAGCAAAGCACTCAATGCTCGCGTCGCACCATCCCACAAGACCGACATGGACCAGGCCATCTATGAAAACCTTCATTGGGAGGAACGCGTTGAATCGGCACCCGCTCATGCCTCAGGCTTCAAAATTGCACGGGCTTGGACTGGAGCGGAGGTCAACCTTGCGAACGGTACAAGCGGCAAGTGAGCAGTTGTTTCGCGTTCTCTATCACCACCTTATAGGATGGTTCGCTGTTCAAGCTGGAAGCGAAAGCCTCCTGGACACGGATAGGCAAATTGCAACCGCGCAAGCCGAGCAACGCGCCCCAGGCCGATGGAACTGGCCTCGACATACGTCGGCCAGAACGCGCAAGCTCTGTTTCGGGTGACATGCCTTTTGGATCGGCATTGAAGACTCTTCAAAGCAACTCATGTTGGGTAAGGCATTCTGGATATGCATAGCGAGTGTTTAGGCGTCATTCCCCGATTCGGCAGCGTAGATAGCTCATTCTGGGGACGCCATCTGTATCGTGCTATTCTCAAGCTAGTGTTTGGATCTGCACAAAAGTCTATTACCGGCATAAGCGTTTCTTAGCTACGACTTATGATTTGTATACATTTTGCTTGGCGATATCCTCCCAAGGCGTCTTGTGGTAGGAAGAGGCATGGACGCTGCACACGCGGCATTACTGGTGTATTTAGGGTTCATTGATATATCTATCGTGCGCATGGTAACAATGCTCCACTCCAGCTCTCTCCATTGACCCCATGTATCGGCAACCGGGCCAAATGGCCCAGTGATCTCGAGAAGTTTGCTCGTCAGTGCAACACTCGGTGTAGAGAACCGCGAAGGATCAACTAGCTGTTCAGCTGAGGTTCGAATCGATGCAGGAATTACTCACAGAACAAAGGTTAGACTCGGGAATATCGCGTTACAAAGCATGGGTCGGCTTCTCGGCAGTTAAGGCGCGTCTCCAACAGCCACGATTGGAGTCAATGTCAGCACCCATTAATAATTGATCTTCGTCCCTCGGCTCTGTCCGCCCCTAAGAACGAGGAGCACCTCCGTCGCCTCAGCGCTCTCTAGATTTGTGTCCATAGACTGCCTTGCTCAGACCTCATGGTTAAGATTTGTTCCTGCGGCAAATCTGAATTCATTGCCGCCAAGCTACCAGGTTACTTAAGCGAACCCCGCGATGGCGCGCTCGCAGGATCTGGAGTCACAGGCATCGTCATCGTTGACCCAGGCCTCGACGCCTGAGGTTGCAATCAAAGTTGAGGATGCAGAGGAGGGAGCCGGTATCTCAAGAGAGAATGTCAATGCATCCGGAACAGCCCCTGAAGTGGAGAAGGAACCACCACCGCCAATCGAGGAACCTGTCTCGAAAGTTGTTTCCGTGAATAATGTCGGTGCAATTCCCAATGGGGGACTTGTGGCATGGCTTCAGGTTGCTGGAGCCTTCTTCTTATTCTTCAATTCATGGTGAGTGCTCTCCTGAGTGCACGAGACGTCACGCTGGGAACAGGTATACTGACTGATCTGCCAGGGGTATCGTCAACGCGTTTGGCGTATTCCAAACCTTCTATGAAGGCGAGCTGCTCCAGGACTCTACCCCGTCAGCCATCTCGTGGATTGGGTCCATCGAAGCATTTCTCCTAATGCTGGTCGGTGCCCTTACCGGTCCGATCTATGATGCAGGCTACTTCCGCGAGCTCCTGTGGGCGGGTTCGTTCCTCGTCACCTTCGGACTGATGATGCTCAGCATCTGTAAGGAGTACTGGCAGGTCCTGCTCGCTCAAGCCTTCTGCGTCGGATTCGGAACAGGATGCCTTTTCGTTCCAAGCGTGGCCATCCTTTCGACTTACTTTACGACTCATATCGCCACTGCTATGGGCCTCGCTGCCGCAGGGAGCAGTCTCGGAGGCGTCCTTTACCCCATCATCTTCTACAAGCTCCAGCCGCTGATAGGGTTTGGCTGGACGACGCGCACCATCGGCTTCATCGTCTTGGGGACGCAGCTGATCCCGAACCTGTGTATGAAAGTGCGAGTGTTGCCGGCCTCGAAGCGCAAGATTGTGGACTGGTCAGCCTTCACGGAGCCGCCTTACGCTCTGTTCGTCGTTGGCGCCTTCCTCGCCTTTATGGGTCTTTACACGCCCTTCTTCTACATTCAACTCTTCGCCATTCAGAGCAATATCACCGATACCAATCTTGCCTTCTACCTACTCCCGATCTTGAACGCGTCATCCATCTTCGGCCGGATCTTCCCGAATATGGTAGCCGACAGGGTGGGACCGTTCAATATCATCGTCCTCTGCGCCGTCATCAGCGGCATCCTAGCCTTGTGCCTGAACGCCGTTAGCAGTATCGGATCGTTGATCGTCTTTTGCATCCTCTACGGGTTCTTCTCAGGCAGTTTCGTTTCGCTGCCTCCTACTATCCTAGTGGCTCTGTCGCCCAATCGTGGCATCATCGGGACGCGGATGGGCATGAACTTTGCATGCGTGGCAGTGGGTGTACTGATTGGCACACCCATCGCCGGAGCCATCCTCGACACCTCCGGTTTCACAGGCGTGTGGGTATTCGGCGGTGTTCTGACGGTTGTGGGAGGTTGTGTTATGGCTGTCGCGAGGGTTTGCAAGATTGGTTGGAAGCTGACTGCTCTCGGCTAAGCACTGGAAGTTCATTGGCAGCCTTTAAGAAATATCGTGCCGCGGGAAGAGGACGACCCTGTGTACGAGGAGCTGTGCCGAGCCTACTTCATAGTTGGGCTTTTGGCATATGGATGCTGGAGATTCATCCTTCGAAATGCCAGGGAGTAGGTGAGGGAAGTACGTCTCCTCGGACGAGAAGTTGATGTGGATGTGTCCCACAAGGTAACAAGACCTTGAGCTCAATGTGCGGCCGGAATACACGGGCGTATCACGGTTTGAGTGCGGAGAAGAAGCTGTTCAGAAGATCTAGAGGTAGTTTACGACGTCGCTAGACATGTAGAAGTAGACGCAAGCTTTCAAAAACATGGCTAGACTCACGCATCTGTTGATGGCGCGACACGACATATTGCGCGAGCTTGAGGTGAATTGTGTCGCTCTTAGTGAGGCATTCACGTCTGGTGTCAGCCTTAAAAGTCCTCCGTGAGCTTCATGCAGAACGCTCCGAACCGCCAAATTTGCTCCCATAGGTCCTCAGCACCTTCATGAAGCACTCGCACAAAAGCCGTCTCTGAGCCGCCCATACTCTCTTGTTGCTTTCCTGCAGCTTGAGTCCTCGTGTCGTCTGGATCTTCACAAGCTCGCGTCTTCACACAGTCGTTCTACGACATCTGCTACTTCCCCGAACGGGACTGCTCATGATGATATCCGTAGATCGCCGCAGTGATTTTCACGATCGCCGGAAGATCATCAGCACGCATTCTCACTGATCTTATCCATGACCTCCCGACCTTTAATGATGATTTGCTTCGTTGCGCAAAGGGTGTGTGCTGGGAATTTTGCGGCGTGTTCGTCGAATACGGATCGACAGGGTTAGGCCAAGTCACGTGATATTCAACATCTCGCGTTCCCAGAAAGTTGCGGCGTTCACACGGAGGTCTTCGATCATCAACCCACCACAATGCGCCGCCTACCTCGACTCCAGCAGTCGATTGACTTGCTTCTCGAGTCTACCGGTTATCCTCACGCACCCTCCACGATGTGCCGGACCTGTCGCCTTCGTGCCGCATCTCAAGCCAGGAGAGCCGCTTTTTCCACATCCGCTCCTCGATATAAGGGCTCTCTTACCGACAGGCTGCGAAACAGGTTGTTCAAAAAGGAGGATGCACCTGGGACTGGCAATCTGGCGTACGGCGTTGCTCAACCTCAAGCTCCAGAGGTAGAGGTAGACGATTCAGTTCCCGGAGAGGAAGCTCCTCGAGAGTACGCCAACCAATACGAGCCGGCGAGCACTTGGGACAACCTGGAATGGGTAGGAGGGAAGAAGTCAAAGAGGGATCGGACAGACACACGGGAGGAAGTGCAATGGTAAGGGATAGCCGCATCGACGACAGCATAAGTTGGCATGCTAAGGAGTGGACATCGTTAGGTTCATGCCTAGGACCAAGGCTACGAAACCGAACGACATCGCGGCAGCAGTGCGTAGAGCGCTTGTCGAAGTCCTTTCGCTACAAGAGGCAGGCGTTCACTTCGAGGCATTACGGCTGCCTACGGTGTCGATTGACGATTTGGCCGCGGAGGTGCAATATCAGTTTTCAACGAATGGGCACGACGTTAGACTCAAGTACCCTAGCAATGAAGTCAAGAGCGAACTTCTCGGAAGTGTTATTCTCTCGATACCAAACGCCGCAGAGGTAGCTGGATCGGAGTCTTCCGACGCAGCCGCGTCGCTTGAGTTCCAGAGTACGTCAGCAGTGGTACACGAACCAGCGTCCGGGTCTGGGAAGACCTTACCATGGAAAGAGGTGCCCTTGAATTCCGCCAACAAATTTGCTGTAGGTCTTCAGTCTGATAATGTTATGTACATGCGGCTCATATTGTGGCAGATCATCAAACGCGTAATGCAGCTCACCGGCATTCGACTAGCTGATCCAAAGATCCAGCGCTGCGACACGGCCGGAAAGCTATTCCATGAGCTGCTCCAACGACCGAAGCCGACGAAGCTTGCGGACGCGCTTAAGATCGACAATGAATTGACAACCTTGAACAATGTCACGTTCTCCAGTCGCAGAGTTGGGCCTATTGACAAGGAGAGGCAAGTAGGCAGGTGGAAAGTCATTGAGCGGGAATTGGAGAACCGGGGGTTACCGGTCACGATGTCCTGAAGAGAGTGTTCCCGAGGATGGTTCTTGAGAGAACGCTTTGTACATCTTTTGTATCATACTGAAGCGGTTCTGCGCCCTCGGGCAATAGCACCCTTGTTCGGTGGACAAGTCACAGCTATACGATCGTAATACAACCCCACCCGATTGGTCTCAGATTTGCAGACCTTTCACAAGTCTTGACTTGACGCATAAACTTCAGACTCAAGTGGTCCACGGTCTACATCTCACGTCGTGTTAGATTTCCGCGCTCAGAGCTGATGCGACAAGATGCCCATGTAGTTACTCGAGTCTTTTTACTATCCGTTTATCGTTACTTTTCGTTCCGCTAGTCGTGTCTCATCTCAGTAGTACAGGGCAAATGGAAAAGAAGGATTACTGTGAGCAGCATCTCTCCAAGCATCTCCCAATATTACCATGGCTCATGGTAAAAGCAGGATCATCCACGATGAGAAGCCTGGCTCATTCAAGTTCGACAGTCTGGTTCCGTTCGACATTCGATTCAGAGTTTTTGAACAGTACACTTTCCTCCGAGAGACAATTTCCCGCCGGTATCGAATCAGGAGACGCTATCAAATCAACCTATTACCCCTTGGAACCTTCGCCGAGCTGTTGCTGATCATCAATTGCATGGCGACCACCGCTGGAACCTCCACCTCCTGAACCCCCACCTCCTCCACCTGTACCACCACCGCTTGAACCACCGCCACCTGAACTACCTCCGCCTCCACTACCGCCGCCCGCACCACCGCCACCACCACCCGAGCCGCCACCGCTTGAACCACCACCGTTTGAATCGGCACCGCTCCAGCTAGCACCATAGAGAGCTCGAATTGCAACCCTGTCATCAGACTGAAGCCTCCTCAACGTAAAGTTGTCTCGCACCATTGGATACATGACGCTGCCCGTGACATCTGAATGCATCACTCCGAGAATATGCCCAATCTCATGAAGCGCCACAGTCTCGATGTCATAACCGCGCGGGACCCTGCCGTTGACCCAGACGTGTTCTGAATCGTCAAAGTGGCATGGAAGCGCTTTCGGAGGTTTGTTCGTATTCCACGGGGAACGTTCTGGGAAATCTGCATGCGCGAGGACGTTGCCGGAGGCGTTGCCGACCATGGGGTGGTCTGGATCAGTCGCGTCGCGCCACTCGACGAAGATGTCCAGATCGATTACGTTTCCGTTGCCGTCCCGCTTAATGTCCGCTTTGGGAACTTCTGTGAACGTCAGCCCAACGCCCGCTGCTTGCCAGGTTCGCAAGGCCTTCTGAACGGCGCCGCGGGCATCGATGTCAGGCATGTCGGTGGTGTGAACACCAAAGGCGTAGGTGAGATCCTTTTTATGCCAAGCCGCAGTGACTCTAGCAGCCAATGGGTCATCAGGTTCGACATCACGGACTGTGCAACGGGTCGCAGTCATCAGTGCCTTGGTAGCTGCGTCCAGCTCGCCGGTGATCTCCAGGTTGTACCGGTCCTGGAGTTGTGCTAATGCTTTGCTAGTTTCGGAGTCCAGGCTGTCGCCATCCTTGGATGGATCAGAGGTCAAATAGCCATAGTGCCGTAAGTATCCTCTGACAGCGCCGAGATCGGCGTTCTTTTCGCCTTCTTTGATGGGGCATTGAATCTTGAAGATCTTTTTCGAATCGTAGTCTGGATCGTGGGCCATACTATCGACGGAGTAGGACAAGGTAACAGAGGGGAAGCGTCTGTCGGACGGAATAGATATATAGAAACGGGTCGAAATGGCTTAGGACAAGGGCAAATAAATTCACAACAAATTCTGCGGTGAACCTAGTCAGATCTTACCGAACTTGTGTTTATGGAGCTGGCATGGAGCATTTATAGCCTTCTCTGTATACCATAGTTTCAGCTTTCCGTATCTAGAGTATGTTACACTCGCAGCCTCGTAATTTGCCGATCTCCAGCATCGTGACCGATAGAGTGCGGAGTAAAGGCAAACAACAACCCAGCTAGAGTAAGTGTCGGCTTTCCACATGAGGGAAGCTGTTCATCGTGTTTGCCTAGGTAAGGTCTCTTACGTGTGCTCATGTGCCTCAATCGACCGATGCACTGCACGGCAGAGATTGTTATTTCAAAAGAGATATGCTAAGTGCCTCTGCTCGCGAACTAGATCAAAGTATGACAGCCTGATATGCGATCTGACAGGAGCTTGAATAGTTGATACAGATTTAGTATGGAAACTGCGGTTTTGGCACGGTACCCAAACGGTGCTGACCCGTAAGACGGCACAAAGTTGAGATTTCTAAGACAACATAAGCCAAAGGTGACCTATGGTGGTCTGTAGTTCTCTTGCGCCTCATCCTATTTAGGCTGGCCGAGAACGTGGTTCTTCTGAAGGAACACGCCATAACACGCCGGGGCTGATCTCCTCAAACCGCCAGGTGATGTTTCTTCAGCTGAGCTGAGCTCCCTTCGATCAAGCTCCCGAAAGCAGATACGCTCTGATCCTAAAGGACAGATGTCACCTTGTTCACCGATTCACACAAACAGACGCGGTTTTGTCATTGCATGGGCCGCAACACGAGTAAAGAGCTTGGCTTTTTTCAGCTGCGGAGTGCATGGCATTGGGATTGAACTAAGATTCTAACCAGTAAGCCCTATCCAACCAGGAGAAGCTTGCGCCAAACGATGATTGAAAGACAACCACACGAGCAGCCCTTAGTGCTCGTCGTCGCCTTTGGTTGAATGGGTCTGAAGATTAGGCTTGACAAAGATGGGTGTTCGGAACGGATAATAAGTTTCACCGCTATGTTGGTATACCGATGGAAAGTCTGTGGCAGGTGACTGCGGGACAATTTGTGTGTAGGAGAACATGCAGCACGCTTTTACACCCTTCCCTTGATGACTCGATGATGAGGTCGGCATGATTTTCCCTATCGTTCACGGGACGTAGTCGCCCGAAAGATAGAGATCCGTAAATAGCAAGAAAGGATAGGGGCGGATCTAAGCGGTGGGCGTTTGATCGTGAATCAAAATCTTTTGGCGGTTCTCGGCAGCATTCAGTTTTGAGTCGGAGACCGTGGTGACATAGGATAATGTGTCTACGATTCTTTGCCCGAACGCCGACGCAAAACTCAACAGCAGCACCGACGGCACTATGCACGAAGACCCCCGATGAGCGATGGTTTTCGGCTCCAATCCAATAGGTATATTGCTTGAAACTCAGGAAGACAAGGCCAGAAATCGAGAAACAAGGGCGGAGCGACCACGCCCCTTCTACCGTCGGCCCCTTCCTCCATTGTCCCTGCTTCTACTCCGACTCCGATCGCTATGGCTACTATAACTGCTGTAGCTGGGGCTCCGCCGCCTCCTCCCTCCACCCCTCGGTGGACTTTCTCTCCTCCGATAGCTGCCTCGTCGCGGGGGCGGTGATCTCGATGGCGACCTTGATGAATATGACCTAGAGCGGCTACGACGTGGAGACCTCGATCGCGAGTAAGACCGTGGCCTGTATGAGAAGTCCCCTCGGCCGGAACTACCGTATCCACGCCCTGGGGGTGACCGACGCCGAGGCGGTGGGGATCGATACCGTCCGGCTCCAGCACCGACCCCAGGAGGTGGCCCACGGTATCCGCCCGGTGGTCCGCCGCGTGAGTCGAAGCGATCAAAGGCCGGCGGCGCGCGTCGTGATGGAGGGGAGGGCGAGAATTTGCGGCGGGGAAGAACGATCGAGACGGTGATTACTGCGCCGTCGAGCTGCGCTTCATGCATGTGCGCGATGGCGGCCTCGGCATCAGCGGTGTCGTGGTAGACGATGTATGCTGTGCCGCGGTTTGTCATGACTAGTAGTGTTAGCCTGTATCCGAGTGTACAGATGGACTACGACTCACATTGTCTGTTCATTGGCATGTCGAGATCCTGTATGGATCCGTACGCTCCAAAGACCTCCCGGAGGTGGTCTTCGTTGACATTTTCGTCAACTTCTCCACAACAATCTAGATGCTCGTGTCAGCCTTACGTGCATCGCATGATCCACCGCGGACGCCCAGTACAAAAACCCATCACGTACTTTGGTACTTCTAAGCCCAGGGCTTCCGCGACTCGGACTTCTGCTATAGCTGCGGCTCCTCCCTTGTCTCGCCCCGCGGACCGGACTTCGGCTTCTGGACGGGCTTCTCATCGGGCTTCTGCTTGCGCTTCTCCTTGTGCCATTGCGCCCACCATACCTGTCTCTGCGCGGCGAAGGGGACCGAGTTGGTGTACGTGAACGCGATGCCGACCGGGGTGATATCGAGCGTCGAGGTGAGCGGGATTGAGCTTGCGATGCTGGTGTCCGTGAACGTGTACGCGAGCGGCCGCGCGATGGGCTGCGGGAGCCGGATGGTGACCGCGAAGGCATTGGAGTTGGGATTGTTTCTCGACGAGGTAGTGTGGCCTCTTGCGCAGTGGAGATGAGAGCGACCTTGAGTTGGAGCGTTCTGTCGAGCGTGTGGCGTCCTACAGCAGGTTGGAGTATTCGAGGTGGAAGACGCCGTGGACGCGAAGCTCTTGAGAAGCGCGGAACATCCCGATAGGGCTGAGGACCTGCAGGTTACATTTCAGCCTCAGGCCGAATAGGTATCCGTGAGTACATACCCGTTCTGGGAATATAGCATACCATGATGATTGCGCCGCTCCATTGGCACGCGGTAATTAGTTGCAAAGAGGTTATAGTCACTATGCGTGATCCATTGATACAGATAATCCTTGGTTCCGCTATCTTTCTACATCTGTTGCGCGGTGTCCCGCTACTATCAGCCAATGTCTGGCTAGCACTCTGTGGAACGCCTTTCAGGTTGCTTGAATACTCTCAGGCGCTTAAAGATATAGTGTGTATTCGTGAATGTGCTGCTTGCCATGTACGAGCCTCCTACAGGTGCTGAGGCATGTTGAGCCCAGCGGAATCATGAGAGGCTTTGTTGCGCCGGCTGGAAGTATAGGCCTTGACCATGCAGGAGTTTCGTCCTGTGCAATGCAGCAAACGCCGAGAGGCCTTTGGCAAACCTCTAAAGCTCTTCCAAGGCCAGTCAACCCGCACCCTCTAATCCTGGCAAGCCTTCAACACCCCCAACGCTTTGGACAAACCCCTCAAAATCGATACCCTGCTCTTGAAACATCTCCTCCGCTCTCCGCACCGCCTGTGCCTGTCTCTCCTTCGTGAACCCGCCGGGCTGGGTACTCTCATACTGTATGAGCTCAACCCACCTGAAGAAGAGATTCTCCTTGCCCATGGCCGTAAGCCGGTCCTTGAACTGAACTATCTTCTTGCGGCTTTCCTGCTCTGCACCCTCATCCAGCTCATGAACTTTCCATACGAGCCAAGAGTCCAACTCTGTGGAAAAGGCAAGGATGCTCTTCTCGAACGCGTCTTCCGGCACAGCCTTGGTATCCACAAGCCTATGCGCCGCCACCATAGGTGCAAAGTCCAGATCCCAGTTCGCGTCCATCATCAAGTACCCTGTTTTGCTTCGGACGTAGTGTCGGTCAATGGCCGGCAGTATCCTGACTTTAAAGAATGGGCTCTCGTCTCCCTTTTTGCACCTTGGAGCAACTCTTCACTGCCCCATTTCCTCGAAACACGGACGTAGATTTCGCGGTTGCGGAAGCCGACTCTCCACCGCCAAATACATGGGTTTCCAGGCCTCTCGAAGAAAAATGTCAGGGGCCATGGCCAGATGATCTTGATGAGTAAGAAGTCGAGGAGGAAAGTAAACGTCCGCCAGAGTACTATCCAAAACAGCTGTGTTCTGGACTTGGACTCGGTGTCGATCGTCGCGCTGGTTTTATTACCAAGCATGGAGAGCGTAATCGCCCAGTATGTAGGGAGGATGTAGTAGGTGCGCCATAGAAGGAGACCAAGGATTGTGACGTTGAGTAGGACCGGAACGGCGAAGATGCGCCGTTTGAACCACCACGGATGCGTGTCGATGTGGGTAATGTAGACTTTGGACTTGTCGAGGGAGGAAAGGAAGGGTTCGAGGTTCGAGGGAGCGATCGAGAAAGGAGCTGGAGGTGATGCGGCGGCGGGATCGGAGGTGTTGGAAGAGATTCTTCCGGTTGGTGGTGGACTTCGCCATTTTGACGCCTGGGACTATATCGAGCGATTGGAAGCCATTGACCTGAGTAACGGGTACTTGCTGCTCTCGAGGCGTCGGCAGTCTGATTTTGTCTACGAAGTCGGACTTTCTCGGCATATCCCGATGAGGAAACCCGTAACCATCAGTTTCAGATGCAACTTTGTCATCAGGGTACCAGGCTCCAAAAGAGTTTCTAGCACTTCATCGTTTCTATGAGAATTGTCAAGCTGTTCCACGATGGACAAGGTTATGAGTCCAGTTTGATCGTAAATTTGGTATCAAACAAGCTGGAGCAAAGATGCGGCAACGGACTTTTCAGATGGCCCTCGGGCCAAGGGTCTCTAGATGCCTTACAGCATGCTAAGGTTACAACCGCTCAGGCACGCTGCCATAACAAAGGGACAAACCAAAGACTGCCCGCGCTAAGAGTCTAGAATCGCCAAGCCCCTTGATTCGTATCAAGCGGTCCTCCACAGGAAGATCAAGATGAATACTCTACGGGATTCATCACCTCATGAACACCACACCGTCCGCTGGCCTCTGGTTCCCTTGCTCCCTCGACACGAGAGACTCCCGGCGAACACTGTTTTGTCTATGTGAAGGGCGGAACACCTTGTCTGCAGCATGAGAGGCTCGACGGCTGCCAGTGTCGTAAAACTCCGTCTCGTCGCTTTTGTCGGAGCCGCGACTGTGCTCGCTCGTCGCGGCGCCGAGTTGAGCTGCCTCTGCAGGCTTGTCATCGATCGAAGCCACACGACGCGGGAGCGCTGTATCTGAGTCACGTTGATGTAAATCATTTGCTTCTCTGAGCCCGATAATCGTCGTTTTGATTGGCCGAGGATTACCCTACGTTGAGATCAAGGTGGTTGTTGTAGGTCCAAACGTTGGGTTTGGAGAAAGTATCCGCAGCGAAGTATCATCGGTAGGTGACTCCAGGCGAGCGGTTTCTTCGTCTTCGAGCTTGTTCTTCTCCCTCGCCATGAGATTACGGAGTTTCCTCTGCAGGGGAGTGGTGCCGCTAGATAATGGTATGCATGCTGCAGAAGTAGAGTTACGCCTTTGCACCTTGCTTTCCGATGTACCGTCAACTTGGCCCAGGGCGGGAAGAGCAGCGGACGGATAAGCTGCAGCTTGTGCTTCATGCGACTTCTTTGCCGTCGGATCAGTAGATAAATTCCTCGTCTTGTCTTGCATGACAGCAAGGTTGACATCCTTTGCTAAGGGTGAGTGGCGCTTGTGACCTGTCGCTTGCTTTGTGATGCTGGACTTGAGTAGGCACCCGGGTCCGCCCGAAGAGGGTACTGCGAGAAATGCCGTTCGAGTCCATATGATCGGGTCCCATATATAGAAATATCTGAACAGCTCGGCTTCGGCGGCGAGTCCGAATATTGCGGCTTCTATGGTGGCAATCGTGAGCCATGATGCGGTGTAAGGACATAGGACCGGAAAACATGTATCGAGTATGGCAAGACCCACGCAGCTCCAAACACGTGTGGACACGCTGGCATGCATGACTATGAGGTGCGTGATGGGCCAGTCGCTTCGGACAGTTCGGAAAAGGAACAAGGCTGCCTCTGCAGTTCGGCTGATGTAAGTTGCAAACATGAGGCAGATTGCTAAAGCTCGCACTGATCTGTCGGTTTTTTCGGACGTTCCTTTGACTGGCACGATGTGCAAGAACTAACTCGATCTATGGAAGTGGGTCAGAAATGTATGACAAGCAATGGAAGTAGGGTAGAAGCCATGACGCACTTCCGGCGGCACATTTATCTGAGGACGACTCCATATTGCGAGAGGTATGTAGGACAAGTGCTAGAGGTGGCTTCGATGAAGCTGCTTAGAGAGTGCTTTGCGGTGTGAGAGGCTGGCAAACCGCCAGATACCGTAGGAGAGTTGAAGAGTGGAAGCTGTCCGGTGGAAAATTCGGGTGAAGGAACAGGGCAAGATTCCCTTCCATCTGCCCTGCTTAGCCGTCTCTTCCAAAGCGGCAAGAACGCTCGCCCAAGGTGCGGGCACTACGCTTGCCGCTGCTTCTTCGTCTGACAACCTTCCATTGCTGAGACCCATCCCCCTACCACCGCGTCACATCCGACGCATCATAGAACATTCATGCTTTGGTTACGCCCCGTGAGTAATGAGGAGGTCAACAGCTACTTGATACGGCAATGCATATCGATATATAAAGGCTGGCATGCTCTGCCGGTAAACTGCCCGACAGCTTCAAAACAAGCTTTGTTGTAGAGCCTGTCTCGCTTCTTATGTTTTTGTAGTGGGAGAGTATTGACCGCACTATCCGGCGGTGCACATGCCAGAATGCGTTGAGTGCTAGTTGTGACTTGATTCAAAGTTGGTCGGTCGCGTCCGCTGTGAGGTCGTCGAGTCTAAGAGTCACATTGAACTTGAAACTCATTGGGTTTTGGGGCCTCAGCGCTTCCATCACCAAGGTACCTCTCCGTCTCGACTTCGGATTACCACCTGCAGCTGCATAGGATGCTCGAGTTTCTTGATATCTGGGCATCGCTGTCCAGCAGCGCAAGGGTAGTCTCAGCGGATGAACTTGTACTTTCTCCTGCCTTCGAATATCGCCCATGCTGCTTCGCTGATGCCGAGGTGGTACCTCGCGATTGATAGCCCCATGGAAAAGATGTGCGGACTCTGGATCACAAGATGGACTAGTCCGCTCCCTTCGCTTCGAGTGAGTATGTGCTGAGGATCATGGGCAACTCTAGAAAGCCGCGTAAGCCATTGTTGCTTCTACCACAATGAGGGTGGTATGAAGCATGGCTTGCACTTGGCAATGCCTAAGGGCTTCCTGTTTCCGTTTCCGCTTCCGCATCTTACGGCCGCATCTTTTCACGTTTTCATTATTCTATAACCAGCAAGCATCAGTTTGATGGGAATTGCTTAGCTTCAGGAAGACTACGATACGAAATCTAAGTACCTTTGTCTTCGTCCATTCACCACGAGAGAAACGCTGCTGCCTAGCAGCCTCGGGCTGTGGAATGGAGTGAGATGAGTGGTATTGAGCAGGTTGTTTAGTGACCATGCCGCCGTTGATCGGTCTCCTTGATCTTGAGAGCATTCAGAGTGTATAATAGCTGCCTCAGGAGCCCTCTCGAGACATAGAGCGCCGGACAGATCCAATTCTCTCAACACTTTATCTCTTCTAGCTCTATCTACAACTACTGCATCGAAGTCCATCTCCTCACACCCTGTGCAGGATCTCCATACGCACCATGGCACCCCCACCTCTTCGCATTGGAGTTATGCTCGAAGCGGTCCAGGTGTCCGACATCATCGGCGCCGACATCCTTGGCAATCTCTCCGCTCAATACGTCCGCGAGACGTCCGCAATGGGCCTGCCGGATTTCTCCCAACTCGCGCCTGAGATGGAGTTCATCTACCCGGCGACCACGCTGGAACCCACCTTCGTGACGCCCGGGATCAAAGTGCAGCCAACGCACACCTACGACGACGCCCCTCGGGAGCTGGACATCCTTCTCATCGGCGGCCCCATGCTGACGCACCGCCCGGAGGCCGCGGACCGCTTCATGAAAGAGGTCTATCCGAAGACCAAGACCGTCATGACGACCTGTGTCGGCGCCATGTGGCTCGCGAGCTCGGGCATCATGAACGGAGCGAAGGCGACCACGAACCGCGAGTGCTTGCCCATTGCGAAGCAGCTGTATCCCGAAGTCGAGTGGTTGGACCAGAGATGGGTGGTGGATGGCAAGTTGTGGACGAGTGGAGGGGCGGGCGCTGGTGTTGATATGGTGGCGACGTATGCGTTAGAGAATTTCGATCAGACGTTTGTCTGGGCGATGGGGTTGAAGTTGCTGGATTTTGATCCGGTTGCCAGGGGCCAATTCTACAAGGATCCTCCGCAGTGGCCTCAGGCTATGCTGGAGCAGGATTGGAAGAAAGTGTTTGCCGGCGGGAACCGGGGATTTAACCAATGGACTCAGCGCTTGTCTTCGATAATTCTGACATCTGATAAGTCCAGTCGTATCAATTCTGAGGCTTGTAGTACAAGCACGACGCTGAATCTGGAACCTGCAACAGGTACCGTAAGATGAAAGTTGAAGATAGTTCGGTGCATGCGCAGTCTCCAAATCAATATAATGGATTGAATTCCCCTTATATTTCACTCAACTCAGCTGAGTCTAGTAGAGATAGACAAAACGATATCCACAGTTGCCTACAATCTCCTAGAGCCCGATGTGTCGACATAAGTACAATAATGGCATCCCAACGGCACATGGTCGCATGTGGTGCAAGCCGCAAACATCTGCACGCTCATCGGCCCAAACCCGCATGCGTGGCAGTACCAGTGAGTTATTCCAGAGGTGCCCTGCGAAGGTACACGGGGTTCAACTTGGGTTGGAGCTGCCGAGTCGGTGTGCATAGGAAACTGCACGGATTTAGTCCTCGATGGGCCGCGGGATTCAGTCGATGCTGGCTGTCCTGGAGCTCGTTCGCGCGCGCCGGTTCGAACTTCGCGGGCGGCTTTGCGGTGGGCGAGGAGTTTTCCTTCGCGTTGGCGCTGCCGGGCTGCCGCTTCTTCTGCTTCGCTGTAAGGGAAGAATGTGTTAGTGAATTGTCCTTTCAACTAGATATACGAGGAAAGATGAACGTACCGTCGGCTCTTCTCCCGCTCCTCCTTCTCAGCTCTTATCCTCTCCCGCTTTTCCTCCTTCTCGTGCGCCTTCTCTTCCGCTTTCTGAGCAGGCCGGTCACGCTGCTGTATACAGATACGCCATTTGACGGCCGCACACACGACAAGCGTGACGCGTCTCCACCGCCTTCTTGCAAGCCTCCGAGCAGCCCGACGGCGTGATTTGACGATTCCTAGCAGCACCGTTGCCACAGTATTCCAGTGGGACCGGACATGTGCCGCCGGCTCGAGGGCTGCAAGGCGGATGTGGCGTCGGCGTGGATTGCGACGGTTCAAGACGACACACGGGTTGCCTCGTTGTTCCGGCTGTTGATTGATTTTGTCCGCTAATTCGTACAAGGTAAAGGATTGGTTTCGGTACTCAGTGATCAACTGTCTCAACGACTTGATCAAAGCTGCGGGAAATGGCCGCTGCTCCGCCTCTGCAATGGGTCTGAGAGGGCTACAGGCCGCAAGTGTCTGATAGCAACGGGTGTTAAAACGATCAATGAGGCCCCGTTCGAGATCTTCGGTGCTCTGGGCGGAATCCAAAGCTACTGGCAAGTCTCGAGGAGCAAAAGAGTCGCCTTCTACCGCCACTCCAACGTCTGTGATGCGGGAAGAGGTTTCCGAGGGTTCTCCGTAGGCGGAATCACCCTCCCATAAGTTGCTTGCGGCTTCAGTATCAAAGATTGATAAGACATCCCCTTTTGAGCCAGTGAAGAGCAGTGCTTCTACCGCATTCCAACTTGTTGAGTGCAGGCCGTCTTCGCTTCTACTAAATCGTTTAGCTTGGCCGAGGTATGTATCTTCTCATAGATATGCACTTACGGACAGAGCCAGAGGGTGCCATTCTCGGGCTGCCACCGTGAGTCACCTGAGTAGTAAACAATCAACAAACTGTCAGAGTCGTTGTTGTCTGCTACGAAGCGCGCAATCACGGAGAAGAGTTGCTGTTGGGGCTGATAGGGACCGATCTCCGAGATCTGGGTTTTGTAATTGAAGCGGTCTCGGAGAACCCTATCCAGTTCCTGTGTTTGTAGATTCTGGATACCGGATTAGTTAGTGTGCCGTTAACTGGACAACGAAGCCATTGCGTTAGGAATGATTCAGACAAACACATGGCGCTGCCGTAGTGCGTAAGCACGCCTCTGCTTACTTGTCTGAGGCTTCTGGTCGTTCTATCACCAGGCTCCGTTCTGCTTTGTGTATATGGATCCAACATGTCTTGTTCTCTTGAACCACCGCTGAACGTTGGAGTACACCCACCTTGAGCCCATCAGTCTCATCGGCCCACTTGATCAGTAGCACAGCAATATTCCGATATCCTGTTGCTATTACCATTCCCTCCGGTAGTGGTAGTCCTTCCGGTGAGCCTCGCCTGGCTTCTGAGAATTTTTTGATCACATCATCCCAGGAAATGTACTCTGCATCTGGCACCCCAACTTGATCTATGTCATCTTTGCCCGTCAGATCCGGGTTTTGCGGCTCTGATGGTTGTGAAGGATGGCGCCGGCTCTCCGATGGTGCGTGCTCTGTGCTTGACGACCTGCTTAGTGGCTCTTTCTCTTGGTTGACAGAACCCTTTACTTTGTTTCTTGAGACGTTCGAGTCGGTGCCATCAGAATTGTCCTGTATTGACTCGTCGTCGGCCGAGTAGTCAGATCTCGGAAGCGCGAAAAGGGCGACTTGCTCAAGGTGGCGCGAGACGTGGAGTCGGAGGTTCGTTGTTGATGAACAGCAGAGGTTGCAGATCCCACCACGAGCAGACGATGGCCGCACAAAGACGTCAAGCAGGTTGGGTGAACGAGTCATATCTAGAGTCGTATCATGATCTTGTCTCATGTGTAAGAAGAAATCGGATTGCTCAGCAAAATGCGGATGCCCATCGCTGTTGCAAAACCATTCGATACGATGCTTTAAAGTCTCATGCTGGTACCAGGCATCCTGGTTCTCGAACAGGTGGTCAAACAGGCCGCAGCTCGGATAGGTGCATACGTATGGCTGCAAATCATTAAACACATGCTCTCTGTACTCCAATGTTATCAATCTAGCGTCTCTTCAGGAGGGGATACTCACCTCCAGGCGCGATCAGAGGTAATATATGGAGTGAGGAAACAGTATTGACACTCGAAGCGGTCGAGATCTTTGCCGTTTTTCTTCGGGCGTGGTGGTACTTCCACCCGAAGATCTCGAGTGCTTTGGCTGGCCGCTACGGAAACGTTGGATTCGGCGACGGAGGGAGCATGCATCGCAGTAATGTCTAGATGAGGGGAGTCGCCCGAACGATAAGTTGTCGCCTTGCTGCGTCCGGTAATTCGGCTACCAGCAGGAGGCCCTCGGGGCCCCGTGGCTTTCAGAGCCTCTTGATCCTGCGGCCCCTTCGTGGTACGAACGGCTGGATTTATGACCGGCTGACGCTCCGCTAGAGCTTCTGTCACTGTGTCTGTAGGTGCCACCGCCTCCGTCTTAAGGCTGACACGATGATGTCTCCGATAAAGAAGTAGCTGTCTGCGTCGAGTAATCATCTTGCCTAGCCGCGTAGCGATTTCCGCTTCGAGTCTGGGGAACTTATCCGAAACATACGAAACATCAAATGGCTGGTAGCACGACGCCTCATCCGTAGTCCTATCCTTGAGTCGATCAATCGGCGCAGGCCGTCGAAGGGGCAGCTTGTACAAAGAGGTTATCGTGAACTTGATAGAGATCAGCAACTGACCAATCTCTGTTCGCTCAGGCGCTGGACTGGATAGTATCTCGACTTGCTCAGGGCCGGATGGTTTGATCTTGACGTTCCCATGTGAGTCGCGCTGCTCTTTCACCTTCTGAAATGTGACAGCATCCGAAAGCTCCTCGTCGGACTCCGAAGATATCTCCCAGGGCGAGTCCTCCGCTTCACTTCCTATGTCGGATCCAACCGGTTCTCCACCATCGTTATCAGTGGAGTGGTCTTCGAAAGGCACCCTCTGACCTTTGAGGATTGAAAGCGCTAAGACAACGGTTTAGATTTGCACGCCCATGAGGGTATTGCGTGAAACATACCCTTGCCTACCTAGCTCCGTCGGCGAATTTCGAAAGACATCAGCCGAGTGCCCAGTATGGGTTTTATTAGGAGCTTTGCATGTCTTGAATGGCACACAAGATGACCTGCGGTCATAAAAGACACAACGCTGCTGCGCCGACGCCAACAGTACAAAATAGCGGGCGACGAAAGAGACTCCCTTACATGATCGTGTAGAACGTCCAGTAGTCTTAGAATCTGACTCGCCCGGCCTTGTCAGTAAGCGATCTTCTGCTTGACGAAAGGCTGACGAGAATGGTCTGATCCGATATAGATTTGCTACTGAGAGAAAGCATAACGGTTCAACGAAGATCCGACGGCGGACGGCCTGCCTCTGAAGGGATTCAGTGATTTCGACTGAAGTAAAGAGGACGTCCAGCAGGATCTCCACTATCTCGGGGCTGCCCTTGGAGCTGTCAACGGAGTTTTACACCCTCGCAGGAGCCTACACGTCCGATCAAGTTGTTGACAGTGAGGTGTTAAGAATTCAAGCTACATCAGCTGTAGCATCCTCAGACAAGCTTGGCAGATCCGAGAAGCTTTGTTTGTGGCTCAAGAAGGTTGTGGGGATGCCCGATGACAAACCGGAAAAGGCCTTAGACTACGTAGTTGCCGTTACGTGAAACTTGCGTCTTACCTGGACTCTATAGCTTGATGCTTCTCGTAAGCGGTAGTCTAGAGAAAGCGGATAATTGTATCCTGAATGCGCTGCGCCAACATTGCCTGCCCATAGCTTGTATTTGTCAAACTCTTCGATGAGGTCTGCTAATCTGATGAATGGTGGCATTCCAGTAGGTGACTCTTCAGCAGCGGCCACAAATTCCGCGAGCGCGTGATAGCAGCGGGCATGGCTCTGTGAGATATCTGTTTGGGTCGCCATCTGACTTCCCAATGCGGTATTGTGGACAGAGTATCGCGAATCCACGTGCGGATGTTGAAATTAAAGGCTGCTGCTCATTGGTCCGAGCTTGTCTACTGTATTTTGCCCCCGCAATACAGAGTACGTCGAGTACTCGAGTGGGTACCTTTTGCTTGACGGCTCAACCGCACGGTGAGGCTCCGCATCAGAGCTGGAGCTACTCAAATATCGCGAGAGAATCGGCCGCCTACCCTTTCGTGGCCATTGGCATCAGTGGACGCCGACATGTCCGGCCTCGAGACAGTTGGCATTGTTCTTGGTTCTATTCCTCTCGTCATAAAAGCGCTGGAACACTACTCCAATGGCGTGAGGCACCGCCAATTCCACACGCGGAATACGTCAACTGATAACTAACGATTAGCTGTCAACCGTGAAACAAATGATCAAGTACGAAAGCGTCTTCTTCGATATGCAAGTCTCGCTTGCAATGAACGTTGCAATCTTTGAACAATCCTGCGAAGAGCTATTACGTGGATTGATGCTGCCCGACAATCAATTCTGCGAGCTGGTTGATAGACACAAAGGGTGGGACGATAAGGAACTTGACGAGAAGCTGCGCTATAGGCTTGGTAAAGATTATCCAATGTACAAGCTCTCAGTAAAGCAACTCGGAAAGAGGCTAGACCTGCTAAGAAAAAAGCTGAAGCTGAAGGACGATCTGAGCGTCGGTCAAGTCTTCCGAGCAAACTCAACAGTCTGCTGACAACCTCTCAAGGCTCCATTCGTGCAGAACGGCGTCATTGACGAGAAACTTTGCAAGGATTTCTTCACCCCGTGGGCACGCATCAAAGGGGCCTTTCAATCGAACATTACAACGTGTTGCGGGATCAGATTGCGGACGATATCAGCAAAATAGACATCTTAACCAGCAAAGCGATCAGTTTAGAAGACTCTCGACATCAACGGTCCCGGATTGGAAATGCCAATTACTGGAACACCGTCCGAGATCATGCGGAGCGGTTGTTCAAGAAGCTAGGCTCAACACTGTCTCAGGGTTGTGCCTGCCAATGCACCCACCGCGCCAATTTAAAGGTGGAAATATCTGAAAAATTCGACGATGGAGTTAATGAACCTCAAGTCGACTTTGGCTTTTGCTTCAAAAGCGATGCCACAGCTGCATCGCTATTAAGTTGGGATTGGCGAGACGTTCAGGTCTTGTCCAGGCGTGCACCTAATCTCCAGTGAGTCCTTGCCAGAACTCCTAGTCTCAATCATAAGACATAGATAGAGATGAGGCGGCTAGCATATCGAGGAACACCGCGGCGTTCACTCGCACAACCCTCTCTTCAGCCGGTTCTCAAGGCAGGCGGACATACAGTCACATGCCTGAATCATGGCTGAGGACGACGGTATATCCTTTGTCAGGCTTAAAGTCTAGCTGTCCGCAGATCTGTACTACGCGCTGGTCTCAACGCCCTTGACAAAGTCTTGCTCCTGTAGCATAAGAATAAGGATGCAGAACTAAATTTCCACCTGCGCAGATCGACAACCGCCGTTTCGTTTACTCTTACTTCCTCTCCTCCTTCGATTACGGTAACTACAGTGCTACCTCGAGGCTTACCTATTGTTGATCGGTCACATTGCACCTCCGCCACCAGGATAGAAAGCTTATGCAACGCACTGGGGCGCCTCTCCGAGTCAGGAAACTGTCTTGGTTATCTAGACTACCAGCAGTGGCAGTATCACGTCCACGCGATCAGTGGGATCACCCCTTCAACCCAAACAAGGCAGCTGATGTCACTACGAACGCTCCTCTACCAGAGCAGTAGAGCCAGTCTATCCACGCGGGAGAAGTAGGTTCTCCGTTGATTATGTGACAATGTCGGGATGCCCTGACACGATACAGATGTGTTTTAGCCTTGTCGCTCGCTTCTGCGGTCTTGAGGCTATACAACACGCCTTGGCTTTGCGAGAGCTGGGGCTTTGAAGACATTTACTTCATTGGTGACACCCAAGATATCTCACTAGCCGACCATCCATACGTCTCATCAGCCTTCGTCGGCTCAACAACCTCACAGGAGAATATACCGACATCTGCAGGAAGGCTCCGCTCGCCTGTTAAGAACAGAATGCTCTTTTCACTAGGCGTTGCCCTGCTCGAGCTCTCTTACGGCAAACCACTGGCTTCGTTCAAGAGTAGCGAGGATCTTGATGATCAAGGAAACGAGGACGTCCTTACAGAGTACTCGATTGTCAAACGTCTTACTGAAACGATTCATAAGCGAGAACTTCCGAGATACACCAGAGCGGTTAGGAATTGCATACACCCTACGCCATCCGACACTTGCAGCTTCAGCTTGGATGATGACATGTTCCGGAGTATCTTCTATCAGGACGTCGTCTTACCCCTTCAAGAGGACTATATTGACTTGAAACAATAAAATAGATGCGCTATCCAGAGACAGCACTGCTAGCAGCAATCGTTCCGCGCTTCATAATACCGAACTGGTCCCTAGCACTTCCAACAGAGCTGGTTGGAGGAGTTCCCAAGTCGGTTGCGCCGCTGACTAAGTGATTCAAGCTTTATTTAGCGGCGGGAAGAGGCGCCGCGGGGCAAGCTTCACGCTCATGGCACTGACGGCGAGTTATTGACATCTGTCCGTCCGAAAATCCACCCGAGCATTGTTTCTCGACTGAGCTATTGGCTTATTCGGTGCCACTTGGTCGCATTAGCTCAATGTGCCATACGCGATCATTTGATCTGAGTGACCTCTTTAAAAGCTCGGCCTCTCACCTGCCAAACAGCTCTCGACAGCCCCACGTTTCCACTTCGACAGCTCACGCGAGCAACCCTCGTTAGACAGCCGGTCCTCAGAAATCTTTATCTGTGTCAAAAGCTCGAGTAGAGGGCGCTGGCATAATGGAGGTGCCAATAGCCACCTCGCTGCATGACATATATCCCGAGGATGCGATAGACCGTCAGAAGAAGAGATGGGAGAAGCTGTTAGCAAAGTTCAACGAGCTGTATGGAAAGACTGCAGACTTCGTATCACGGAGTCCTGGACGTGTCAATATCATTGGCGAGGTGAGTCCCTTGATCACCATCTTCGTTGCTACTGCCTGCGCGAAGGAGCACGGAAGCTAACGCCCGCCTTCGCTCCAGCACACCGACTACTCCCTCTACGAAGTCCTCCCCATGGCCGTAACCGCCGACGTAATCATCGCCGTCTCCGTCCGACCCACCTCCGAAAGCCCTCGCATCCGCATCGCGAACATCGACTCCCAAAAGTTCCCCACGCGCGAGTTCGAGATATCCACAGACGGCCCCATCGACATCGACGCCGAAACACACGAATGGACGAACTACTTCAAGGCCGGGTTGCGCGGCGCGTCGGAGCTGCTACAACAGAAGCGGCAAGAGAAGGGCCACTTCACATCCGTGGGCATGGACGTCCTTGTCGACGGCACGGTGCCGAGCGGCGGCGGACTGTCCAGCAGTGCGGCTTTCGTGTGCGCGAGCGCGCTGGCGGTTATGAAAGCTAATGGCGAGGAAGTCGTGGACAAGAAGGAGCTTACAGAGCTCGCTATCGTATCCGAGCGGGCTGTTGGCGTCAACTCAGGCGGCATGGACCAGTCTGCGTCGGTATTCGGGATGCCAGGCCAAGCGGTGTACGTCTCGTTCAAGCCGCATCTCTCAGCGAGGGAAATCGCGTTTCCAGAGACGGATCCGGAGCTCAAGTTCGTGGTGGCGCAGAGCTTCGTCGCGGCCGACAAGCACGTCACGGCACCGGTGTGCTACAACCTGCGCGTCGTGGAGTGCAGTCTCGCGGCGGTGTTTCTGGCTAAGGTCTTTGGTCTCAAGCGGGAGCTTCCCAAAGACTCGGCGCCACTAGGCGTTAGTCTCCGAGGTTTCCAGGATACGTTCTTCGAGGAGAAGGAGGGCGTGAAGGATAACACCCAGATCTCTGTCGACGAACATGAGAAGCAGCTTGAGCAGCTTGTGCAGCTGACGGAAGATTACCTGGCTCAAGAAGAGGGCTATACACGTGAAGAGATCTGCGACCTCCTCGGCATCAGTGTGGATGAGTTGAACCAGAGATTCACATCGCGCTTTCCTGTTCGGGCCGAGAGGTTCAAGCTCAGACAGCGCGCTCTGCATGTCTTCAAGGAAGCAATACGGGTCGGCAAGTTCATGAAGCTCCTCGAAAATCCACCAACCACGTCTTCCGGCAAGACAGACACGAAGAAGCTGTGTGAAGAGTTAGGCGCCTTGATGAACGAGACGCAAGATTCGTGTCGAGACGTCTACGAGTGCAGCTGTCCGGAGCTGGACGAGCTATGCCAGCTAGCGAGAAGCGCTGGTGCGTATGGCTCGCGGCTGACAGGCGCTGGCTGGGGCGGATGCTGCGTGCATCTGGTTTCGAAAGACAAGGTTGAGGCGGTGAAGAAGGCGTGGGAGGAGAAGTACTACAAGAAGAGGTTCCCTGACATCACGCCGGAGAAGCTGGCAGAGGCGGTCTTGGTGAGTGAACCGGGCAGCGGGAGCATGGTTTTCAAGATTACAGACGATGCTTTGGCTTGATCGATGCGAAAGCTCGGTCAAAGCAATGGTGACACTGGCCACTTTCAGGCATTGTGCCAGTCGAGTTCCAAGCATGCTGCATAGAGACGATATCCTGAGCGACTCCGAAGAATACGGGTTAACTACGTAGCTCTAGCTGTCGTGCAGACGCCTGGATGGACTGCCGAACATTAGCAAATCGTCGCTGGGCGAGCGTCTAGCCGCATGCGACAGTCTTCGCCGTACTGAGGGCGACTCTGAAGAGCGCAGTGCTCTTACCACCAGAACCAGAGCAAACCGCTGCATGCCGTTGCCTTTGAAAGCTGTCCTGATTTCTTTCGCTCTTGCTGTGAACAGTATGCTCCTTTCCGGTTGAGATGCTCCTACTGTTCTTTGCTGGCCCAATTATCCAGTCAGACCACATGTCTCACCTCCGACCCAAGTCAATATCAAGTACCCTAACCATCCTCTCGCTTCCAGCCCTCTTTCCCTCATCTCCCACCCCAAAGAACGGCGCAACAGCGACATCAACCACCTCCTCAAAGAGCCCCTGCACCAGTCCCTTGAGCTCATCCCCCGTCTGCCTAAAGTCCGGAAACGCATTAACCTCCAACAGCCATGCGACGCCCTTTGCATCGACCAGGAAGTCGAGCCCAAAGATCTCAAACGCAGATGGCAGCGTCTGGAAATGGATGCTCATGCCCCTAGCCGCTGCCTCGAAAACTTCGCCCGTGACGGCACAAATCTGGGTGAAGACGGCGTCTTTCCACTTCCCTAGATTCGGCTGGCTAGCGGAGGTGTGACCGGGAATGTAGTCTGGTAGCTCCCAGAAAGAACGTACACTGCCTTCGCGTTCGCCGGTGGACTGGAGGCAGGTATTGGTGAGGTGGGCGCGCAGATCCTCAGGATCGCAATTCCAGGGCGGAACGTAGGGATCTGCGGCGAAGAGGGCGAGCATCGGTTTGTAGACGTAGACCATCAAGCTGCCGACCGCAAGCACGTATGTCCGAACGTGGAACTTGCGATGGCCGTGTTCTGAGAAGGTGAGTGGTGGATGGATATACGGCTGCGCGACGAAGTGGCGGAGCTGCGATGTGATAACGCCACTCGTCTCTGTCTCTTCTGCATCCCCCGAGTCAGAGTGCTCGGTCTCGTCGTCGGAGTCGGGCTGCTCAGCTTCCCAATCCCTGAATATGTCTTCGAGCTCGGATTCTAGGCTGAAGAGGCGGATCCCTTGCCCGCGGTCGCTCATGCCGGGCTTGAGGATCCACCATTCGCGATTTTTAGGAAGTTCACTTTCGTTGCGTGCGCAGCTCTCGCGGAGCTCGTAGGCTTCGACTAGGGCGTCGTCGAGGAATTCTGCGTAGTCGAGCTCGAAATCTACGGAGGGCTTGACGTGCTTCTTAAGTACGGAGTCGGGATGCTTGGTGACCCAGTTCGAGACTGTGGTTGAGAGGTAGTGCTTCCGGATCAGAGCCTTGCGGATGATGTAGGAGTTTACGAGGCAGCAAGGTTCCTCGAGTGCAAATTCGAAGACGAGCGATTCGTAGGCGCGCCATTGGAGGAGAGGTCCACCTGCGGAAGGATAGTCGGAAAGGGAAGTGATGAGCTTATAAGACGACGATGGGAGCTGGGACTTGACTGCTGAGATAATGAGAGGTTGGACATATTGATCCTCATAGTCGATCAACGCATAGAACATAGCAGCAGTATTTGATGACATGGTCTTGAGGAAGTAGTCGCGCTCAGGTACCCGGACAATTGATGACAGAGCGCGCAAAAGCGTTGGTGCTGAAACAGATGCGTTAGATAATCGAAAAGTGCCAAGAGAATTTGGTATGAACGCCTTCAACTGGTCAACCACCAACGCCCTCAATGCTTCTTGAATTAAGGAATGGGATTAGTCGATGTCACCTGACACGAGTAAGATTATATATAAAGAAGCGCTTCCCAAGAGCAAAGGTGGTATTGCAGCTGCTGTTCGAGCATGTCCCGATACTGAAGTTTATGCGCCGGAATATCCTTCATCCGGGCACTTCGCGTTCCTGGTCTCATTCTGGGACTGATAAGATCTGTTAGGTGCGTGCACACAAGACCGTGTCATACTCAGCGACCCAGGAGGGTCTGATAATATTACATATTCGAGGACCTATCATTTTGCCGCCTTCGTTGCAGGTGCTTTGGTGAAGAATGCGCTGAGCTTCTTCATCCCTGACCAGGAGTCAGCAGAGCTATACTTATTTGACGGACATTGACCTTACCTGAGGTATCAGCTTTCTGCAGCTGTCTCACGCCATGGCTTTGCGTCCTCTTCTTTTTCTCCTCGTCCTCTTTCTTCCGTTTCTTCTCCGCTCGCGCATCGGCTGCCTCTTCATCCTCTACAGCAGACCGCTTCCGGCTGATATTGTCTGATAGAGAGCGGAGTGCTTGAGCCTGCGATCTGAGGGAAGCAAGGTGCTCCAGATGGGCGTCCAATGGGCTGAAGTCGATTTCTTTGGTCGAAGCGAGCATTTGTTGGAGCTCTGGACGAAGATGTGGCGGTAAGTACGAAACTGCCATGAAGTTAAAGGCCGTGCGGATCCGCAATAGCTCTGCGACACCTGCAGGCGAGGCAATTGGAGCTTTGGACGGTGTCTCGACCGCAGCAGTTGACGCTGACGAGACTGATGTTGCGTTCGTCGATGCGCTTCCGGCTGAATCCGTTGTTTGCTGGGACTCGGTCGCGGATCCAGACAGCGTCTGGCTATCTGTGTCTTGTGAAGGAGCATCTTCAGCGATATCAATCGACACAGCGCTTATTGTGCTTTCCTCCCGCCGAATATTCATGACTGGTGTTTCTAATGCACCGCGAACAAATTTCTGTTCCATTGATGCAGGCAAACCGTTCTCTGCGAGCCTTCGCGCCTTCACCAGCAAGTCTTTTAGAAGTTTATCTTTGGATAAACGGTACATGCTTTCGGCGCCTGCATCAACAGCATCGCAAACGTGCATCATACGCTCCTGTACCATAGCCCTAAGCTTCTGATGCCGCAGAAGCTGTTCCATGTGTGCTGATAAAGCGGCGCAGGCGTCTAGATGGTCGTCCATTGAGAGAAACATGAGATGATCTTCATCCTTGGCGGAAGTTGAGGGCGGCGCCAGTATAGGAAGCAAGAGAAACACTGGGTCTAGGGGTGTGGCGATATACAGGTCCGCGTCTTTTGCGATATAGCCATTAGATAGGCTGATGTCCTCAGAGTTGTCGGATGGAGCCTCAGCGTCAATTGGTTTAGCTAGCTTTTGCTCTTCTTGAGACGTAACATCG
The DNA here is from genome assembly GCA_030247845.1 of Coniosporium tulheliwenetii. Lineage (NCBI taxonomy): Eukaryota > Fungi > Ascomycota > Dothideomycetes > Coniosporium > Coniosporium tulheliwenetii. Next base: position 940,852 of record JAPDRP010000001.1, on the reverse strand, counting down.
GTCTCTCCGCACGCAGACTTTTCGTGGTTATGCCGTGGTGCAAGCAGCCAGCTTCGAGGTGTCTTCCTGGGCGCGGCGATTTTCGTAAACTCATAAAAGCCTTTCTCAGGACAGAAGTAGTAACGGTTCGGGGTTGAAGTTGCAGGATTCAGCAGCGTGACAACACGGGCTTCTGGCGTGGTATCTGTCGGGAGCACAAACAGGCGTGGAGGACTCGTCTCGCTCGGCTGCAGTGTTGCGCTCGTGGTAATCGACTCCTCTTCACCCTCTTCCTTCTTCGATTTCTTCGCGGGAGCTCTCGACCGGGTCTTCATGGCGCGCTTCCAAATGTAGCTTACACTTGTATGGTAGATACGGCAAACGAGGTCGAAAGCGCACAACAGGCCAAACCAAGCGTTATCAGCAATTGAAGTAAGTCTCGAGCCAACAGCGCGGGCACGCGTCGTCCTTAATTGAAACGCGTCGGTAGATCCTCGGTACAATTCACGGCGCAGCGACAACATGGGCAACAACCGGCATTGCGAGCGCCATACACGGTGCTCTGAGGACTGTCAATGGGGCAAAACCAGGTTCGCTTCTACGGGCTGTCGAAGGGCTCCAATGTCGAACCGTACGTCTGAACATAACCTCTAGAAATACTTCTAACAACCCCAGTACGAGCTCCAGCAACCAACTGGCCCCCAAGTCCCCCCACGATGCACTCCTGCTCTCACCGAGCGGTCGCAAGAAGCTCCAGAATCGGCGCGAGCGCACCTCCGTATCTCCGTCTCCTCGTAGAAGGCCCGCCCACACGTCCAAAGCGAGCGCGTTGCTAGATCTGCCAGACGATGATGAAGAGGAGGATGAGGAGACGCTTCAGCTCAAACTCCAGGCCATTGAGGCGCGGCTGAAGCTCAAGAAGCTGCAGAAAGCCAAGGCGGAGCGATCTGAGAAACCTGGCACAGATAGCGATGGGGGAAGAGAATCAGCAAGGGCTAGCACTGCAGCTGGATCACGGCGACGACGAGCTACGCCGCCCGTAGAAGCACCTGCCGTCGAGGTCCCGCTGTCTCCAACTGAAGACCGAAGGGCGCCGGAACTTCCTAAATCGCCTGCCAGAGTGTTGCTCGGGATAGACAAGGGGCTTAGAGCGCAGGATGTATCGCTGAAACGAGCAGCGAGCCTACGGAACCGGACAAGCGCCCCTAAAAATCAATTCGGATCAGAGCTTAGCCGACCAGCTACCTTGAGAGGTTCTAGCTATGTTTCTCAGAGTAGCGCTACCGCGTCGCAGCCAAAGAGCTTCAGCGAGCGTATTGCAGAGAGCAGGTTGACCGACAAACAGAGGCAGGAGAAGGAGGAGAGGATACAGAGGTCTCGAAGCCGCGGTTTCGGTCTTGACGTCAACACCGCAGGTGGCACTCAGGATGAAGAAGACATCTGGACAGCTTCTCCAGCTGTATCTGGCGGTGCAGGTGGCCGAAATGGCAGCGCGGAAGGCACGGCAGACATGGGACCCCCGCATCAAAGCCTCCTACGAGCGTCCTGCGAACGCGACGGTCGATGGCAAACATCAACACTACCGCGTCAACGCCGAGCGACTCCTCCAAACTATCCAACCGCCCGACATCATCCCGCTCCGACTCCCAGCAATCCATCTCCTCCAAATCCACAGTCCCAACACTAAGCACAGCCCGCCATCCCTCCTCCTCAAAACCACGCCCAACAGCAGAAGACCCCCACCCACCGACACCACCTCCTACGACCCGTTCTCCAACCTCCACCTCACGAAGCGTCACATCCCCCACACGACCCTAACCCGCACCTTTGACGATAAAGCCCTCTACCCGATCCCCAAACTCCTCGCTGAAGTCAAAGGCCCGACCTACGACCCCCGACATCGAATCCGACTACATCGTCTTCGGGATCCTGGCCTCCAAGTCCTTGCCCCTAGCCCACCGCAACGGGCCCCAGATCGCCTCGACAGCCGACCCCGACGACGAAAAGCAGCGCTCGAAATACATGGTCCTGCGGCTCACTGATCTGAAATGGGAGCTCGATTTGTTTCTCTTCGGCTCGGGCTTCGAACGGTGGTGGAAACTAACCCCGGGACGGTCCTCGCGGTGCTGAACCCGGGCATCATGCCCCCGTAATAGGGACACGGGCGCGTTTAGTCTCAAGCTTGGGAGCGAGGAAGATACGGTGCTCGAGATTGGGATGGCGCGGGATCTGGGGTTCTGTAAGAGCGTCAAGAAGGATGGGAGGGAGTGTCTGAGTTGGATTGATAAGAGGAAGACGGAATTTTGTGAGTTTCATGTCGGGCTGCAGGTGGAGAAGACGAAGAGGGGGAGGATGGAGGTTAATACGATGGTGGGGTGGAGTGGGGGGAAGGAGAAGGAGGGGCCGAGGGGGAGGAGGCTGGGGGGTGGGATGTTTGGGGGTAGGGGAAAGGAGGGGGCGGGTAAGGATGGGCTGAGGATGGAGGGGAGGTTTAGGGATGAGCTGACCCATGAGACGGCGTATATCCTGCCGGGACAGTATTCGGTGGGCAGCACGGCGAAGTTGCTGGATGCTGATATCAATGGGTTCGAACGAGGCCGCGACCCGAAAGAGCTGCATCGGAAGAGGTTGGCGGAGCAGGAGAAGGAGAGGAGCTCGCTGATCGACTGGCTAAAAGCGGTAGTGGGATGGGGAGCGAGTACATGCGCGTTCGGACGGAAACTCAGGCCAAGTCGTCGGTAGATGTTTCCGGCGCGGCGGCATCGTCTGCGCTGCACGAGCCGCCGGATGCCAGAGCGCTGGGTCTGCTGGGAAACAAAGCCAGCAATGTCAGCTTGAGTCCTGTCAAGAGGAAGCGTACGCTCGGTTCCGGAACGCATAGTGAGCCGATGGGATGGGGTGGTGCGTTCAAGACAGGGCTGCTGAGTCCCACGAAGAAGGTTGTTGGAGGTCTCAGAAGTGGTGGCACTGAGAGAGAGACAAGTCCCGCCAAGAAGAAGGCAAGGCTGCTGCTTGACGGCAAGGGCATTAGGGAGCCGGGAAGGGATAGTCTTGGAAACGTGACAGTCAAGGACGAGGACGATGATGATGACTTGGATATCATATGAGCCTTGGCGCTTGGAGTTACCATTTGGAGTATAGTGCAGGGGTTCTGGATACCAAAAGGCAAGGCCTGGCGTTCACAGTTGGCAGTAGGCGCACGCTGGCACATACCAACACGGCTTGTAGCGAGAGACCCGAATCGAAATTGGGTATGGAGTTTCGCTTCTATCGTATGCTCTCTCCGATCTCGCCTCGGATCTTCTTCGGATGCGTGTCAGTCAAACCATCGCGCCCTCATCCCACCCCTCTGCCTCTCCCTCTCGTACCCCTTCCCGGAATTCCACTTGCCCCACGCCCCACTCCAGGCGTCGTCCTCCCACTTCCCCGTCCGCCCTGCCCACCAACCCCCACATATCCACTCCCGCTCCCTCCACCAGTCCCTGCGCCCCTACCCGCAGCACCACCACCAGCCCTACCTCCCCTCACGCCCCTCCCCTCCCCCTCGCCCCACTAGCAGGCCTACTCCCCGTCTCCGCCCTCCGGCTCTCCTCCTCCTCGGCCTTCCTAGCAGCAGCTTCCCGCCGCATCTGCTCGTGGATCCGGGACTGCTCGGCGGCTTGCTGGCGCTGGAAGGCCTCGGACTCGATGTCTGCGAGATCTGGCTCGCGCCGTGCCAGTTGGGGTTTAGGATGAGCCGCTGGTTGTGTTCGGTCTGCGAGAGGATGCGGGTCCAGGTGTTCAGAAGGGTGGAGGCGGAGGTTACGGTGCGGTGGACGGTCTGGGGGTGGTTAGTTGGGGTCATGTGAGAGAGGGAGACTAGGGTTATGAAGAGCGAAGAGGGAGTATGGAGACGGAAGGAGACGTACATCCATGTTGCTCTTCGCTTTCTCGAGGGAGGATACGACATCTTCGATTACTTTATTGATGTTTCGCACGCTCTCAAGCTCTTTCCGAAGGGTGGCCTCGCGGGCTTCTTCGGCGGTGTACTTGGATTCTGGGCGTTGCTTGGAGGTGCCAGAAGCGTTTTCGGTGGGTGCACCGTTGGCATCCCGAGACTTTGTTTTTCGGTGCGCGGGCGTGTCAACCAGAGCTTCTTGGTCAGAATCGTAGAGGCTGAGGTCGTCTATGTTGGGAGTGTTGGTAGACTTGGACATGGCGGTAGCGTTACTCAGAGGGATTGTCTCGTCAGCATGAGAATCTAGTACAAAAGGCGGGTATACGAAGTTGATACATGAAGCAATTTGTTTGGCGGGGTAATTGATCTGGACGGTTGACGCGTAGTGTTGTGCGGTCTCGACGCGCAGGGGGCGTTCAGCCTCCACCATTTCGGTTTGGGCTTGGTGCCAGCCACCGCGAGAGACGAGCTGCACTCTCTTCCAACATTCAAGGGATGCCCGTCGTCACCATCAGCATCAACACTATCGTTGCACGTTGCTTCCGCCGCTCGACCAGCAATTGCTATCGATACCCCTCTACTGCACTCATATTTGCTATCGTTACCGCTACTCTGCCCACCGTCTCGCAGGCCGCGCGCTGTTTGTTTTGATTACGTCGCGCTACTTCGCCAAATACCTATCCACCGCCTGGAAAAGCGCTCGAGAAGCTCCATCACCTATACTCAAACGGATGAGAATTGGACTGCAATACTCTTCATAGTGCTGCTGTGCAGTCCGAAGGGTTCGTAATCCAGCTGCAAACTGCAATTGCGCGTAAAATTGGGAAGGTGAAGCCCGGCGCTTCACTTCACTTTTGGCAACCATGGCAACAACACCTCCTCCCCGGCCGCGTTCACACTCCCCTACTCCACGTCACGGTCCACGCTACGATTCCTACGAAGCATATTCACCCAGAAGATCTAGCCGCATCGCTGCTCGCAAAAGTTATCTTTCAGAAGATCTAGCTACCTCAACGCTACACCATCCCCGCCGACCGATACGCGCGACAACCCCAACTACTACCCGAAAACCAAACATTGCCCGTACCTCGAGCCAGACTTTTTCTCCACCGTCATCGCCTGCATCACCAGCCAAAATTACTAAGCGTAGTCCTGCTAAAAGCCGTGCTTTACGCGTGCCTTCTGCTGGACTTGACTCCGATTCAGACGCGATGCCATCTCGGGCAGACTCCTCGCTGAAGCCGCTTGGTTTCGACCCGCGCGCAATGCTGCTGACGCCATCAAAGACGCCTCGCAAGCGGCCCGCCGAATCGGAAGCAGCTTTGAACTCAACAGCACGCGTCCTCTTCCCAAGTCGGCCGTCCAATGTCGAGGATGTGATGCCGTCCCCCGTAAAGCACGAAAGGGCAACCACTTCTCTCTCACTCTATCAAGCTATGAAGAACTTGACGGCGGTGCCGCATCCAGCTCCAAGATCCAAATCTACACCGATTCTAAGGAACGCGTCCCCAGCGTCGGCGATGAAGAAGAAAACCCATTTCTCAGCAAGAACGCCAAGCCGCGACGAATCAAGGCTAAGACCAGCTTCACCAAGCGCCGCAAGAGCGCCGAGGAGCGGGCAGAGGAAATGGAAGAAGCGGCGCGCAACGACGAGGGAATGATCTACGTTTTGTAAGTAGCTCTAGCTCTCTTGTACACTTATGCCCTTGAATCGTCTGCTAACACCCACCCAGCCGCGGCAAGAAAATCTTCCGCCGTTTCGATCCCCTCCCACATCCGGGCCCACCAATGCAGCGGACGACTCCGACGCCCAGAGCGACGATTCCATCCGTCGCAAAGCCGGCGCCTCGTCCCGCCGCCTCTTCACCCGCTCGACTATCCAACCTCGCCTTCTTTTCCCGAACGAGTCGCAGCGCCACGACCGCGAAGCTGTTGACGAAGAGGACGAAGAAGCTGCCACTGACATCGAGCTTCCCGTCCCTGTACCTACGCCTAGGAGGAGCACCCGGTACCAGCTCCGTCAAGAGATGGAAGAGGAGGTTCTCGCCACGCCGCCGGCCACGGGAAGGGCCACTCGCTCTGCTACGAGGAAGGAGACGGCTGAGCATGAGACGCCACCCATGGCTGACACCAGCGAGCTGCAGCAACCGGAGGACACGCCGCTGCTAATGCCAATGCATGCAACGCGCAGTAAGAAGGCCAGCCCGTTCGACAGCTGGCGCCGTACAAAGCAGGGTTCGAAAGCAGCACCAAAGGGCACGAAGAGGCAGGCGGAGCCGATGGAGCGGGGTGAGGCGAGTGGAAAGAGGGTCAGGTCGGGCATGCATCTCGACTCTTAGGTATGGAAGAGGTTGGGCATGATGAGTAATGTGGTCATGGAGTAGTTCAGCGGCTTATGCATGATGGTATGAGTTTCCTTGGCAGGGCTTCTGATATTGGATTGGGAGCAGCGTTGATGCGTTCAGTTGGGATACCATGTCCGCCAAGCGCGTTTGATGCGTTCGTTACGCAAACAGTCTGCTCGGATAGGCACGGCTGTGGGATTTTCTTAGCATGGAATGGATGCGAATAGCAATTGGAGTCGTTGGGCGTTCTCACTGATACTGTCCTTGCTGAAAATAGGTCACTGGAAAGCAAATCGTTTATCCCGGCACGTGACTCGCTCCTCTCACTCCATGATAAACATGGATCCGTATTTATCAAGTTTAGGTACTCTCGTGCGCAGGCTTATGCTAGGCTGTCAAGTCTTTCCACGCTAAAGAACCCCTTTGAATTTACCACACTGCGGAATAGACCATTTCGATGGCCACGTGACAGTAACCGCCCATGGCTGTCTGAGCCTGACATGTCAAGCTCAAATAATGAGTACACTGAGGTTCAGACTTGCGCCATGCTCCAAAAACCAAAATCGGAAGTGCCGGGTAAGACCAATTCTAACGTGGAATGCGAAAGTACGGCAATGGAATAGACCTTCGGGCCAGACGCGACGAAAAGCTAGTATATTAGATTCTCAAATCAGGTATTCCCGCGCGTACGCCTGCACCGTAACTCCAGTTTCCAAAATGCCCATGCGAAATACGTCCGACGCCTACGCGCCCGCTCCTCATCCATTGCCCAAAAGCAACAGTGAAAACTCCTACACAGCCGCACACATCACCCCCCGAACCCACTCCCCAAACGCCCCCTCCACACTCTTACTAAACGCGACCCAAAACGCCATCATATCGCTCCCCGGCGGCGGACAATGTTCGACAATAGCCCTGACCCTGCACTCCCTCAGCCCCCTAATCACCATCAACTGCCGCGCCCACTCCATATCCACGACCTCGTTGCCCCAGGCCCCACCACCGCCGTTCCGCCTGTCCAGCCTCGCGAAATAGCTAACCTCCAGAGTGGGAATGGCCGGGTCGTCCCAACCTAAGAAGCTGGGCTTCCCCGCCACGACCCCCAGCTCGAGGGACGTGAGCCGCAGGGTAGCAAGACACCGACACGCGGCCGCCCACTCGAGCCGATCAAACTCCTTGCAATACGGCAGCGCTCGCTTCGTCAATGCCACCTTTGTGACCCTTGCCCTAGCGAACGGCGTGAGATCGGACAGGAAGGGCACGATAGCCTCGACATGGGTATCGAACGCAAAGGTATAAGATCCATACAGCAGCTCTGCGGCTTCGGCGTGCGTCTGGCGGCTCACGCCCAGGATCGCGGGATGTAGCCCGGGATTGCTGAGGAGGAAGTAGGTGGTGTGCATGATGCGCGCGCGGAAGCGGTCGTGGCGGATTGCGTAGGTGGTGCGGCGGCGGGGAGTGAGCTGCGCGGGGAGGTGGTTGGATCGAGGGTGCGGATGTGGAGGGTTGGGGTCGTGGGGAGAACGGGGCGCGCGAGGGTCATCTGGTGCTCGTAGTCATGGTAGTCGACGTGCACGCTTTTGGTCGTGATGCGTAGGGATGCGCTGGTGGAGGGGAGGAGGAGGTTGGCGTAGATCATGAGGCGGATTTCGGAGGGGAGGCGTAGGAAGGGGGAGTCGGGGTTGGACATGGTGGTGGGTGGTTAAGGCGTCGAGTATGCGATTGAGGTCTGGATAGGTCAGTGGGACACAGATGGGTGCAGTACAGCCGGCTTCGATTGAGCGGGCGGCCACAACGGCATTGAACGTCGACTCGAGATAGAAGAGTGCTAACGCCAGGCACTCGTGAGGGCGATCGCCTTTGTTCAGTGGTTATCGAGTCGTCATACGGCGCTATCGTCTCGCTGGCGCGGCCATCGCGGTGACAGCCGCACGTGACGTCATGCCCAGTTGGTAGTCGGATTGCTGGATGAGTGAAGATTCTTTAATGTGGTGCTGGTTGCCTGTAGAAGATGAGTACGGGCACGGAACTGCCATCGAGCATGTAAACAGCTAGTTCCTGACGTGCTTTGACCTCACCGACCACCCCCGGATTGATGCTACTGGCCAGCGACAACTTGGTGTGATCGCATTTACCTATGGATAGTTAATGGATCGAAAAGATCTCAGACAATGATTCCGATATATCTTGTCCGCTTGACTCTGCCTGACGCTAGAGTAATTTGATGTAACACCAGCCGCAAATCAAGCCGGTAGTGTGAGAGATGTTACCGCCCTCTGCCTGCACCGATGCATGCAGGAGTCCTATATCCTGTCCGTTGGTATCTTGTGCCTGAACCCATCTCGACGCCGCACGCCGGAACATCAAAAACGCCAGGTTGCTATGCAGGTAATATCCAGCACACCGATTCGAACTGCACCGAGCAACAGGCTCTTCGGCACATAGCCGATCCGAGGGACCCGCACCAAAGGAGTGTCGTTTGACAGCCCTTTCTACTCATTCCTCAAGCTCGCCTTCTTCGCTTCCCTCTTCACTGTCCAGTTTGCTAGCCCCTTTGCCGGTAGCTTGGACGTCTGGTTTACCTGCTGACTCAACACCGTTTGCCTCGGTCCTGATCCTTTTCGCCTTGGGCCGCTCTGGCTCGACTTTGGCTTCGGCCCCATTGACCGCTACATTCTCTTCCGCTGCTTTCGGAACACGTGCCGTAGGATTCGCACTCCCATTTGCAGCTTGCACCCCATTCTCCACCGACGCGCCGCTATTCTCCCTCGTTCTCTTCACCCCTTGATTACTCGCACCCCTCTCCATCCCCGCCCCAGGCAAGGGCGTCTGCGGCGTCTGTGGTCGTCTTAGCCTCGTCTCTGCTTCGGCCGGATCGCCGTCCTCAGGAGACCGAAGACCTACGTAGATGCTCTCACTGCCATCCTTCGTCGGTTGGTGCTCGAAGATGTCCGCCATGTAGTTGCACGCCCGCCGCACATCACGGAGACGCACGCCCTGCACTTCCCACCACGGCCTGCCATTGAAGTCGGGGAAGGCGACGCCGCAGTGCTTCGCGCCGCAGTAGATGGCTGCTGCGCCGATGGTGCGCGAGGTCACTATGAGACAGAGCTGGGTTTGGCAGCTGTCGTTGATGAAGCTCCAGGCGGCGTTGCGCAGCTTCTTGTTGTGTTCCGCGCCGAGAGACTTGAGCATGTCGAAGAAGATCTTGTAGGGTGACTCGACGGTGAGGTCGAAGCAGAGCATCTCGAGCAGGACGTCTTCGTTGAAGAGTATCGTGTCTCGCCATTTCCAAAAGTCTTTGGTTTGCTCGTCGACGAGGAGGTTGGGGTTCTTTTGCGCGACACGACAGCATGCGATGACTAGCTCTTTCACTTTGCGGCAGTTCTCTTCGACTTTGGTGGCTAGGAAGAGTGATGTGGCTGCGACTTGCTGTGAACATGTTAGTGAACCAGCTCTGCAGCAGAGCTCAGCACGTTGTCGCTCACGTAGTGGTGTAGCGGCTTATAGCCCTCCCTCGGTACCAACGAATGCCGCATGAGAAACCGGTTGAAGAAGACCGCCGCAGTCGAGAGCGTGAGTTGCGGCAGCTTCAACATCATCCCGACCTGCCAGATGAAGTTGACGCCCTTCCCTCGCGTCTCGCGCTCGACCTCTGGCTTCATCCCATCCATTATCGAGGGTGTGTGTAGCAGCTCTTCCTCCGAGAAAATCCATTGCTGCTCTGCCTCTGCAAGCACCTCAGCCGCGGGCTTCGGCGGATGGCGCGCTGCAGGCTGAGAGGGCGGGACATATGGTGAGCTATTTGAATATGGTGGAGGCATCGATGTGGTGGACGCCGGGTTCCCGGAATGCGGTTATCAGGGCGATTGCGAGTGCTGTGGAAGGAGAGGTATGCGCCGCGGTTTCCGCATGGATGTAGAGTTCTGCTCGATAGATCCGAAGTGGATGTAGTGAGCTATTGTCGGCTCTAGGGAGGCATGGATAGAAGTGAATAGGTTTCTTTCTTGAGCGGCGGACAATAGGTTGTAAAGTCAAGGCTTGGCCTTGAGTGATTGCGAACAGAAGTGCGGTTTTGGACTTCTCGGTAGCCGTACTTATTGGTGCCTGAGGCACACTTCAAAGAGCACCAACTTTCATGCACTCGTTTGCTGCGGTTTTCGTCACATCAACCTCATCCATTCCCGGAATTCTTCTGTTCGCGTATTGACAGTGATCGTAGATGAGGCGTCCAGTTACCTTCATTTCGACTCAGGTGTCTAAAAGTGCAAGTCGCGCGTTTCGTTTTGAGGCATGTCTGCAATGAAGACAATAAAGAATTCAAAATCTCATAGTTTTACGACTATTTAATGTACCTCAAAACAGGGTCTCCAACCCGATGGAAGCACACCGCTGCCTAGGCGCATGAAACCAACCCGCCGCTTCCGCAGAAGCCTCACCCTTCCCACCTCCCATACAAACATCGTTATTCCCACTCCATGACGCAGCTCCACCGCGCAGCAAATCTGCAATCCCAGCAACCGCGTCCTCACTCCCAGGTACATCCGGCTCGAGCCAATACTCGATCTTCGAGCCCAGCGTACCAACATACGACCTAATCGTATGCGTGTTCTGTACCACACCATCACACTCGACAACAATCTTGACAGCCGGCCTGCGCCTCGCCTCTTCAATGCGCTTCTGCGCCGCTCGCCTCGCAGCCGGCAATGTGCGCAGATAACGCGTGAAGCTCGACAGCTTCGCGCCGCCCAGCTGGCTCAGGAGGTGGTGGTCGCTGTCCTGCGTTATCTGCGCGACGGGCCTGCAGAGATTCTGCAGGAGGCCGTCGTGATCGCTTGGTGCGCGGATGATGCGGAGGCTGGGGAAGCCGCCGGCGGCGATTGAGGAGGCTAAGTCTTCGTTCGCGGAACCGGGGACGAGGATGTCCCAGTGGAGGAACTCGATTGATTTTGATGATAGAGCTGGGGTGCGCATGATAGCGCCGGGTGGGAGGCCTGGTGAGCCGTCTTGGACTACTGTGAACCGCTTGAGGTTCTCGGCGGTTGAGAGGAACTTTGTGATCACGGAGAGGAGCATGATTTCCAAGTCAATCAAGGAGAGCTTTCGGAGGCCTTTCGCGGCGTCTGAGCCGGCGAAGCGTAGGAGGCCCCTGTCGGTAAGGCCGTGCAGGTCCTGAAGCCGCAGTGAGCGGAGCGGGGGTAATGCGAGCAGAGTCCTGTCGTTGAACTCGTCCGATCCGAAACTCGAGATGTGGAGGTCCTTCAGATTCGGTAGCTGCCGGAACGTTGCGATAAAGGCCCTGAAGTTCATGGTGCCGGTGTTCTGGGCATGCAGTACCAGTGTTTGGAGGTTAAGCCAACTCTCATGTTGTTGTAGAAACATTTCGACTGGGTCTGAGTAGGAAGCGTAATACACTTCCTCCTCTTTCCCGTCAAAGCATCCACTGTCACGTCTCTTCGTATTTCGTATAACCCATGCTCGCTCTTTCAGTGAGCGCCGCGTTGATAGCGCGTAGGTAAGGCGATCGAACTCATGCTCATATGTCGGGTAGAAGCCGACCAGCTTCTCGAGGTTGGGACAAGCCATGACGAGCGATGCGAGTGAGTCAATCAGTTGCGACCGCTCCTGCGGAACGCTCTGTTGATATATGCGCTGCAGTTCCGGCACGTGTATCTCTCGGACGAGCTTTGCTAGACCGGAGCGCTCGCGCAAGGTCCGCCGTAGGATCTTTATACGATTCGCTGTCTTGTTCTTCGACTTTTTTGACTCGGCATCGAGCTTGTCCGCTGGAAGTCGAATGCTACCGTACCTACAGCATAACGTTAACAACCATCCAAGTAATCGCAAGTTGATCTCCATACAATTGCTGTCGAGCTGCTTTCTCCCAGGCACGACTTGTGAGAGCCAGGTTCTGAAGATCTCTGAGATAGCACGTCGCGCAGCTATTGACGGGCGATTGGAAGTGAAGAGCTTCTAGCTGTTGCGATATGCAGCTGTAGATCTCACTTGGAAGTTCCCTGAAGACGCGCGCTGACAAGACGCTCGCAGGGCGCGAGCGTCGTGAGTGCTGCGACCACGGGCGCTTGTTCCTTTCCAGCTCCCATGGTGTTCTGGTGAGGGTGGGTACGATTTCCATGTTCGCAGAATAGACACTGCTGCCCGTGTAGGACGTGGTCGAGCTTCGCCTAGAGAGCATTGAATCGGTCATGGATCGCACCGAATAAAGGGAGCTCCTTGAGGAAGTGGTGGAAGCTGTGGATGCATCTTTGTCTGCTGCTGGATTCCATGCGTGCGAAGCATTGGACCTGACGTCAGATTAGCTCCAATACGTGTGGACGATGGCGGCGCCAAAAGTGCAATTTCCCAAACTTTTTACATACCGGCTACCAGCATCATCAGGGATAAGCACATCCTTTGACGCCGAGAGAAGCCTTGGCATTGGTGGCATTGTGAATAGGCAGAATGAATTTATTGGTGTTCAGAAAACAGTAAAGGCAGTGACTTCAGAAGATGGACTGTTGAAAAGCGCACACGACAGCTCCAGCAGAACAGCGCGGCGAAAGCCCCAATATGAAAACTGAACGGAGACATGTCATCAGCTGCAGGGCTCAAGGACCGAGATCGTCCATGGCTCGAGCTGCGTTGGCGTCAACGATGGCGCAAGATCGGCGTCTCGACCTGACAGGGTTGGCCAATTGAAGTCTTTACAGCAAGCCCGGAGAACTGTTTCTGGTGGCGATATCCAATTCCCAGGGGCATCCAGCTCTGGCCGGCGCAATGCACCAAGCCACTCCGTAAGAGGGTGTGAGCACAGCCACCTGACGCAACAAGGTGCAGGGGAGATGAGGTAACCCAAGCTGCGATAGCTGTGGGGAAGGCAACGTCTACAGAGTGTGGAGAACAGATCATGGTTTCCTCGTGGTCTTGCGGACGACAGCACTGGAGGATAGAAGCGAAGGGACATGAACCAAGATACGCGGTACTTCAATGTCCGACGAGACGAGAAACGAAGAGCACGGGCAGAAACCTCAGAAGAGATGAAGTTTTGCTCATCATCCGCGTCCGCCGGTCTCGCCGATCTTTCCGAGTCGAATGCGGTTCCAGCCACAGGTAGTGGCGCAGCATGCGGAGACCTGCATCATCGAAGATGGTGCGTCGTTCGGTGCTGCTCTTTTCGGAACAGATTTTCAAGACAATCGTCGCTGAACGGTCTGACAGCGGCATGATAACCGGCTACGGTGAGGTTCAGCTCAACCCCACAAGAGACTTCTCGAATGGGGTCACGGCGCGTTTGGACGCTCCTGTCCTGTCGTGGCTTTCGAAGATGCTCATTCGGAAGCCGATCAGTGCTCTTGCAGACTCAAAGACGAGTGTCAGCGCCGGACTCATCCGGTCAGACAGCTTAACCAATCGTGTCCATTCGCATGTTGGTGAAGCGTTTGTGTGCTGGCATCAAGCAACCCCTTCGCAGACCAAAACCAAGGAATACGTTGGTCAGGTGTGCCTCTCCCTCCCAAACTAACTCTCTGCCGGTAATCGGTAAGATTACCTAGGTACCTAAGGGTACTTGATGCTGTGTACCCAGGGGACAGTAGACTCTCCGGCTAGCAGAGTATTCCAGGTTGTTTTGCTAACAGTCCTTGGTTGGGCGCACGAATCAATGGTGAACAACTGAGCAGAAGACTTTTCGAGCACTTTGTCATAGTACTACGAGTAGAGCAGACAGCTGCCACGTCTCATAGCTCGTCAATGATCGTATCCCTCGATGCTTCCAACGTAACATCGCATACCTCTTTCAGCACCACTCGACTTAGTCTTCAATATTCCCATCTTTCTGACACTCCTTTCACAGTCGTTCCACAAACAACAGCGCCTTCCCAGTACGGCAATATCAATGCTTGCTGTAGAACGTCGCAAGCTCCCACTAACCCCGGGGCCTAATCTTCCGGGCCCTTAGTCGTCTCTCATGTGTTGCATTGATAATTTGAAAGCCGACGAGCTGTTCTCCAACTTCGAAGCCGTGCCACGCATGCGCGCGCGTATGCTGAGTCAGGGATGCTGGATACTGCCCAGGCTCTGAAACTGCATAGAAACATCAAAGAGCCCGACGCCCCGACGACAACAGAGAGCCACTCCTTAAACAATACCCACCATGGGATCCTGACATCCGTTGGGCTCCAAAGTATGTGCGGTGCCTGCCTGCTGCTCAACATGCTGCCATATTCCCGTACGCAAAGTGACCGAGAAGTACAGTGTGGAGGATGGCCCTCGATATGGCACTCGTGCACTGCGACCCTATGCACGGAGAACCTTGCTGCGTAAACCCCCAACGACAATGTTGCGCCTGCGAGGCTTAGCTCCAGCCTATCGCGAGCCTTCTCAGAGGAGTTGCAGGCAAATCTCTAATGCTTGCGTGGAGCCCCGATATTATAACCCTCCAGGCACTCAAGCACGACGTTAGGCATGCACTGCTCCGGTCCGTTGAACGTCTAACTTCCGTTATGCGGATGGACATCCGAATCTCGCTGGGAAGCGAACGGCTCATTACCGTCTCCAGTTTTGATATTTGCCCGAGAGTCCTGAGCGATGTGGAATTGCCCAGATGCACCTAGCCCAACAATGCCTCATCCACGAGGGATACGCGGTATCGCAGGCGTTCACGAGCAACTACATGACTGATAGCCATCTCGATTGGTACGTTGAACAGGGTTTTATCCACATTGTAATTGTGACTGTGAGGCGGTCGACATACTCGAGCAATGGAAGTAACTAATGCAACGACCACGCAATTCTCTTCCCAAACTGGCCGGAATTGGGTGAAAAAAGGATCAGTCAAGGGCCAGTCCGTCCAGCAAACGCAGGTTGTTGAGCTCGTTCTCTCGCGCTTTCTCGCTCGTGGTAAGGACAGGTTGCGTCTCGCTGCTGAGGTCCAGTTCCTCTGAGAAGTTATTCTGCGCAAACTCAAGCACCCATGCTCCATCCTCGAACCTGCCCTGAGCAAGAAGAAGTCGGGCAACGTCAAGGGAGAGTTGGATCAGTGACTGGCGTCGTGTCTTCTGCATCTCTCGTACAGCCTCTGGCGACAGATGAATCTTTTGCAAGTATTCCAGTCCCGGCTGGGGAGAAGGCTGCTGTGGATGGCGTAGGGCGAGTCTGGCATAGGTCAAGTTGTTGAGTTCCGCTGACCATTGCTTCGCTAAGTCCAGGAGTGCATCAAAATCCTTAACGGATCCGGCGAATGGATAAGAATATGTGTGCTTTGTGAAGACTTTCACAGCTAAATTCACTTCGCGGCCTGAAAAGTTGCCAGATGAAGACGCTGCCAGGATGAGGGCAACGGCATGGTCCTGGCCCTGTGGATGGCTAAGCTCAGCTCGGACAAAGTGCTTCAAGAGATATGCTTTCCACCGTGCAACATCTTGATGATCTAGCAGCGTGGTCTCGAGAATATTCGCTGGATCCACGTTCAGGATACTCCACAAGAGTCGCTGTTGCCCATCTGCAACGAGGACAAAGGCCAATGCCTGCAGGAACGGCTGGTGTTTATAGAATGCCTCCGATTTATGGAGGCCAACCGATTTGAGCAAGACCAAAACCCTGGTACCTGCGTTCAAATCCCGGTACGCGGGTGCACGGAGTGACTCTAAACAGAGCGTCGCACCAACGATGTTTGCCGTACCGCCGGCTACCTTCTCTTCAAACCACTGAAGGGGATCGCTGATCACGTGACGTAGTCTCATGGTATGCGTATGGGCGGACTCAGCCCGAGGGGAGGATCCTGAGCGTCTCTTGGGCTTTGTGGTGAACATGGGGTTCGTAAGAATGGACTCGAGGTGATGGTTTGCGGTCGAGTGTGAGGAGCGGTGGGCATTGGCGTCTGATGGTGTGATGGGCTGGCCGCGCCCATCTTGTACCGCGGCTTGATTGTCTCGGAGCTGGCTTGCTGGATACTCCCGATCGAGATGCTGTCTGAAGGAGGTGGTGAGCAGTCCTAGCAGCTGCTGCGACTCTCGTGCGTTCAGAGGGAGTTGCGGGTGAATCTTGGACGCGAGGGCCTTGAAGGCGCGAACGCCGGTGGACTGCATATTGATGGCTGCCCTCTCCCCGGCTGTAGTTCTGGTGCGAGCAATGGCTACAGTGACGAGGGAGGATTCATAGGGTAGCGGTGTACTGGCTGCAGGAGAGGGACCTATTCAGGAGAGAAGGATGATGGTGCAAGTGGTGGTGGTGATGTGGTGATGTGGTGCTGTGGTGCTGCCGGAAGTAGCCGCTTGGCTTGGCTTGAGTTTCATCGGAGCTTGACACGCGAAACTGTGGTGCACTCAGCCTCGTCTTTGCTCGCTCGACATCAAACTCCACATCACACACAAACAACACATGCCTCTGCTGAAACCCGCCCCTTGACCTTTTTGACCATTCGCCGACCCAACACCGCCTCTCTGGCCGCAGTTGGTTGTCTCGACCGACTGAAGTTTGCTCCCGTGCCCGGAAGCACTTGTCGACCGACCCTTTCCATCGTCATCCACACCTAGTCTTCACCCGACACCTCCTACAACCCTCCTTCTCACCCGGTCTTGTCAGCGAAGGTCTAAAGCCTCTAAATCGTTCACACCATGTCGGAAGTCCAAACTCGGCCTGCCGCTTCGCGCGGCAGAAGCTCAGCCCGCGGTGGTAGAGGTGGTTATAGAGGCGCACCGCGCACCGCAAAGCAGACGAATGGAGATCTCAAGGACACTGAAGTCGACACCTCGGCGGACCAAGGCGAACTCGGAGAGCTCAAGAAGAAGTACTCCTCTCAATTGAGTGTGCTGAAGGAGCTATTCCCAGCTTGGACGGACGTCGATCTTGTACTGGCTCTTCAGGAGTCTGATGGAGACCTGCAAAGCACCATTGAGCGAATCACTGAAGGTACTTTCTCCACAATCCATCATACCCGGGTGCGACCACATGCTTTCTGGAATGTCGTTTACATGCTGTGGCTGTCATCTGTGTACTACTGGAGCTCGTTGCTGACTCTCAAATTGTTCAGGCAACGTATCCCAATTCTCTGAAGTCCCGAAGAAGACGAAGGACAGATCCCGCTCCAAAGTCAAGGAAGGCTTCACTGCTGGTGCGGATACCGCGACTGCCTCATCCCGTCCAGCTCGTGGTAGAGGCGGCCCGGACAGCGCTCGCGGCGCACGAGGACGTCCTGAACGTGGCCGTGGAGGATTTAGGGGTGGTCGAGGCGGAACTCAGACGGCTGCCAATGGAGCACGCCCTACCTCTGGTCCAACCTCTGTTCCTACGACAGACTCAACCGCCTGGGAGACCAGCGCTCCGACGGAGGGCAAAGAAAACGACGCGTGGGATACGTCGGCTGCAGCGAACACCGGCGAAGCCGCTCCGGAGGCGCAATGGGGAAGCACCGCTGCTTCGACCGCTACTCCTGCGACTGCGTCGGAAGGTCAGAAGAGCAGTCTTATATCTGAAGGCGGAGCAAAGAAAACTTGGGCAAGCATGTTTGCCAAGCCCAAGCCTGCTCCGGCTGCGCCTAAAGTAGCTGCTATGGCACCGCCTCTGGCTGAGGTTGGATTGCCGCCAACCGTAGAGGTCCCCGAGGTGCAAGAGGATGCTGCGCAAGTAGACGTAGAGCCGGAAGCCCTGCCAGTCCCGCCTGTTGCCGACGAAGCTCCGGAAATGGAGCCTCCTACTACCGCAGTCGAGCCCCCGCAAGCAACCCCAGAAGCTGAGATCGAAGAGGCTGCACTACAGCTCACCCCATCGAAGGACGAACTGACGGAAGACAATCTGGAACATCTTCCTGACGCATCTGTGCCAGCGCCTACCGAAACCGCTGCTAGCACCGTTGCGAGCTCGCGAGATATAGGCGTCGCGACTCCCTTGCCCCCAGGTCAGCAACCACCCATCAGCCGTCCGCCAATGGGCGGTTTCGCAACCAGTGCGTTTAAGGCTACCGGAGCGCCAGGACGCAGCGCTAGCTTCCAGCGAAGGATTATGGAGCAGCAGGAGGCTGTCGTCATGCCAGGTAATCATGCTGTTGATCGGGCTGCAGTGCAGTTCGGCAGTATGGGCTTGAACGGTGACGCAGATCTGGATGTGGACGACGATAGAGAGGAGCCCGAGACGCGCACTCAGCCGCCCCAGCAATCGCCTGCCGCACCCAGGGCTTCTTTGCCTCCTGCAACTCGGCAGCCATCGCTTCCATCAGAAGCTCCTGTCCAAGATACTCTCCCTACACCGAAGCAAGCTGGTCTTCCGCCGGTGCCACAGCAGCAGCAGCAGACTGCTCAGCAACATTCACCCCAGAACACCTTGGGTGCTCAAGTAATGCCACAGCAAACCCCCCATGGTGGTCCGCAATACAGCCAATATGGCCGCTATGATCAGCCAATCCTGCCGTCTGAACAGTCAGCCCCGTTGCCGAAAGCCTATGATCCGTTCAGCCAGCAGACTAGTCGTCAGAGCCATCTGGAGAGCTATCCAAGCCAGCAACAATCCCAGATTCAGCAACAGACTCCGTCCCAACTTGGCGGATTCTCGTCTGCACCTCCAGACCATTCCTCCTATTACACCTCAGATCAAACACGAAATGCCTATGGCAACTTCTACGGCGCTGGTTACGGTCAGCAAGGCAACACTAGCCAGCAAGACGCTGGTGCCTCCCAGCAGAGAACCGGCAGTGCTTTCGGGACATCTGCTGGTGACTCCGCTTATCCGACGAGCCAGTCACAACAGGTAAGCAATCATGAAGACTACTCAATTAGCCCATTAACCGACCCATATCGTCCTGTTTTTCCTGTTTCTCGCCAGGAAGAATTTCAGCCTTCAGTATCTCTTATCAAACCGCCTAACTTATCAAAACAGGTCCAGTCACGCTACGGTGAAGCCCAAAACAGTGGCCACAACACGCCGAATCCTACGCTAGCCGCACAACAGCATACAGGCGCCCAGTCGCAACAGGCGCAGCACCTACACCAGCAGCCATACGGGCAGTCTGGATATGGCTACGGCGGATATCCCAATCACCCTTACTACAACAGCCCGTACTACGCCGCATACATGAACCAATCCGCCCAGCACGGCTATGGCGGACCCTTCGGCGGCAAAGGCGGCATGTACGGCCAGCCCCACCACGGCTACGGCATGTCCCCCCAGACATCACACGACCAGTACTCGTCCTCTCCCGCCGCCGGCGGCTTCGGCGCCTCATCCATGCACGGCCGCGACACCGGTCTCACCGGCGGCCTCGGCGAATACTCCCGCTCCGGCTCGACCCAGCCTACCCAAATCTCGTCGCAAGACGCTCGTTACAGCGGCATGTCCGACCCCTTCGGCCGCTCTGCGAGCGGATTCCCAGGCCAGTCGCAGGGCTACGGCCAGCAGCAGAGCGCCCACCAGGGCGGCACCGATCCCTCGGACGCCCTGAAGCCGTTCGGCAGCGACGCGAAGTCTGGACCCAGTCCCTCTGCGCTCGGCCAGCCTGGTCGTCCTGGCTCGGCGACAAACAATACCCCTGGTGTAGGATCGCAGTCTGGCCTCCCACCCCCGCAGTCGCACCAGCAGGGCTTTGGCGGCTATCCGGGTCATCTTGGCGGCGGCCAGGGCTCGCAGTATGGCGGGTTTGGAGGACTTGGAGCGCATCAGAGCAGTGCGCAGAATAATCAGGCTGGTGGATATGGGGGCTATGGGTCTGGATTCTCAAACTATGGTGGGAGCTATGGGCGTGGAGGTTGGGGTGGGAATTACACCCAGCACTAGGTCTTGGCGTTGAGGAGTTGCTAGCACAGGGGAGATTGAAGTGTCGATACTAGCAGCTGGGACTTGGCGGAGCGTTCAGCACGGAGGCGAGGGGATTGCTTCTTGGGCTTGTTTCTCAGAGTATCGAACGTCGGACGGAGGTTCACTCTATACTCTTTCTCGATGCGCGGAGCGCAGACGGATGGGACTGTATCATGATTATCTACTTCTGAAGCTGTCTTCATTTCTGCCTTTGTCATTTCCAACAACTCTCGTTCCAGTGTCTCTTGGTGGCATCTCTCCGCTACCCGATGGGCCGGCGTTCATAAGGGCAATTGCTGCCTACACAAAAAGATGTGCTTGTTAGTTTGAGAGCAGAATGGATGGTTTCGTGCTGCAGCGGACACGGCTTACCTCTTGGAGTGAAAGATGTGCAACTCGAGTGTAACGCAAGATTCGATGGTGTCTCCCAAAGCAGGGCCATGGTTTCGACGGGTTCATAATGTGATCACCACGGGGGCAGCCATATACTTCATGAGGCTGCTAGGCCAAATACCTAATCAACAGATGGCCTGCCCCCTTTGCATAGCCGAAATAAGTTGGATGAGGCGAAAGGGGAAAAAGGAGTCAACGGTAACGCCTGCGAGGGGCCGTGGTACCAGTGCTGTGGTGGTCTAGGGACTCCATGCTACGCACAATACACATGCTCTGCTTGAGCCTCAGTGGTCAATGATCGTCAATGTCTGTTGTTACGGTCAGATGATCCCGGACCGATCATGAGGAATGTTGACAGGCCAAAGTGCTTAGGGGCTTCAAGCCGCAGTAACGTTGTAAGTATCAGCGAGCCCGGATTCTAGCGTATTGCTAACGTGGTAAAAGCCGGCGGACAGAACTCTCGCCAACGTTAGGGAGAAGTTCTAGTCGTTTGCCGCAAATCTCTGGCCACGTTGCTGATCATGGAACTGCTGGCCGAGTTGTCCCAGACTCGGTAGGGCGCCAATGCATCGCTCACAGTCGAGATGCGGATAGCCGCTCGAGGTAGAAAGATTTGCCGCAGATGACTGGCTGAGACGGTAAGGCGGTAAAGGATGCATTACATCCCGAACTTTCCTGACCCTGCAGATGGCCATGAACATAGAGTTATCCCCGCCGTCCGCGGGGGTCGGTATCGTAGGAGGTCATCAAACATACCTACCGTTAGCGACGTAGTATTGAACTTCCAAGTCTCTCTCCTCGGCCGCAACCCTCCCGACAATCTGCTTGTACCTGTCGTTTCCGAGTATCTCGACTGGCGACCACTTCCTATTCAGGGCTCTCAGGGAGCTCCGCTCAAGGTTATACACCTTCACAGACGCTTCAACGGTTCGCGTAGTACCGTCAGAAAGCTCGATTTCGACAGGTTTGATCTGCCATGCCTCGGCCTGGAATCGAGACTCGTTCGGCTTCTCTAGGGGGCCCAACCCGAAGAGTACCATCCCCTTGACGCTGTCGTTTTCGTCGCCCGCATAAACCGTGGGCCCAACTTTGTCGACGACATCTGCATCAATATAGTACCTTCGATAGCCCTGCAGGATAGCTGACGTCATACTCATCGCAACATCCTCAAGCGACTGGTATAGGGCTGAAACTCCAGGATACGATTTGTTGCTAGCCGTCTTCGAAACGGAGTATATCACAGCAGGGAACATAGAGTCTCCATATAAGAATATAGGTCGCCTTGGGTGGTTGCTACCAGCATGTTCGATAAACCGACCCGGCCAAACGCGCGGTTTGATTGAACGGTTTGATTACATAATCAAACGCGGTTTGTTTGATTCAAACGGTTTGGCAATCTGATTGGTTTGGATTGCATGGTGATGCTTGGCATGGTGGAATGGTGGAAAGGTAGAAAGGTGGCCGAATCTACTATCTACATATCAATGTCTATATCGTCACCCATTTCCTCGCCTTCCTGGCCTTCTAGAGGCTTATTACTGAACACTTCATCCCCATAAGCTTCCAAATATGCCTCTATATAAACCTGATTGCGTAGTATCCAGCTCCTGAGACATTGTACTGCTTCCGCTGTCGATTCGATAACGCGGGGACGTGTACGGTTGATCGCTCGGCCGGCCGCGCTGAAAACTCGTTCGCACTCTGCAGGATTCGAGCTGTTAGCGATGACGTCACCTGGTGTTGACGCTCTACTTACCTGAGGACATAGCCGGCACAGCGAATAGATCGAGCGCCATGCGTGAGAGCCTAGGGTACTGCTCCTCCCTGGCAAGCCACCATTTGATTGGATTACCGCATGCTTCGCGCGGTTGAGACACATAGTGCTGGTATTCATCTATAATATCATCCTCGAGCTTCATAAACTCATCAAATTCGCCCTGCTGTTCTTCCTGAGTCTCTGACTGCATTGCTGGAGGCCGGTGAGGTGAAGGAAGAGCTCCGCGATACTCATTCCATAGGGTTTGTACATCCTCACGCGCCTTTTCTAGCCACTCAGGCCTGTCTCGCCAATGCTTGTGAAAGAAGGACCACTTGAATGATGGATGGAGAACTAATGCGGCTCGGTATGCGGGTGTTTCGTCGGTAAGGCGATAGTAACGTTCAAGGACTGCCCAGGAGAGGTTGACGCATGCCCGAAGGTGGCGAGCGGAAGGGTGATTTCGGTGTTGAAGCTCCTCCTTCTTCTTCTCAAGCTTATCGAGACAGAACTCGAACTGAGGAAGGACTTCCCAGAGTGCTCCTTTTACTCCTTCAACGGCATTGCCCTCAAGCACCATTGTAGCAACTTTCAGTGGCTTCAACAGCTCTCTTATCTCCTTTAGGTCCTCCCATTCGTTCGCCGTTAGATTGTCGGCTAGGATAGAGCGATCACCTTCCTCAGCGATAGCGTTGATGTATGCGCGAAGGGCCTGTTGAACGTTGACAGCTCGGTCGATCATATAGTACATAGGATTCCAACGTACGCCGCCGTCAAGCACGACTCGATAGAGAGTCTCAAAGTCGGGAGACTGACGCTGAAAGGCCTCAAATAGCTGCCGACGCTGAGGTGAGGCCCGAATATGCCGTACAACGTTATGAAGCTTACCAACAGGGCCTTTCTTCCTCCACTGAAGCATGCGAGCTTCCTCGTCGCGAGCATTGTCGATTTCTTTCGCCGCATCCTCGATTTGCTGGCCACTGACGTCAGTGAAGGCCTCGATGTTCCGTCCGATAAGCATGGCTTTCGCAACAAGGTTGATAATATGGCCAGCACAACGGAGTCGCCTTTGCTTATATTGGAAGCGAAAAGTCCTTGCAAGGAGCTGTACCGCGGTGTTGTTGTTCGTAGCGTTGTCAAGCACAAAGTACCCAATATTATCGCCAATATTGTACGTTCGAATAACGTCGGTAACAACTGAGGCGATATTCTCGCCAGTATGGGAGCCGTATAGCATCGGAAGGGCGAGTAGGAGTGATAGATATGTGCCGTTTTCGTCGATAAAATGGCCAACGATGCCACAGAGCGGTAGATCGTTTGAAGAAGTCCATGCGTCAAAGCTAAGGTTGATACGACTCTTTGCTCGCCGAAGTTTTGCTGCAATCAGCCTCTTGAGGCCTTTGTATAGGCGTATTAGCCAGCGGCGTACTGTGCCAGCACTATGAGGTATAATCTCGTCGAGATCGGTGTCTGAGCCTGCCACAGCTTGTAGAACGGCGATATATGCATCTGAGATGATTGTACGGAAGGACTGGTTGCATTTGATGCAGAATTCGATCGTTCGGGCAAGAAAGCGATTCCGATCAAGGCGGCGGCGCAGAGGTAAGGGAGCGTTAGGTAAGGACGACTCCGGACTGGAAGAATCGCCGGTCGATGATGGAGTAGTAGCTTCGCCATACTTGGTAATACGGTGAGTCTGAAGTAGATGAGTAGTTGAATGAGTTGTTGATCTCGCGCAATACTTAATAGCTACGCCTCTGTCGTGACAGTAACGGCATGCCCAAAACTTCCGTCTGCTAACCCTGTTCTGAATCATGAAGCCGTAGCGCCAGACATAGCTAGTACGCGGCTTTCTCAGGTTGCCAATAGGCTTCTTAACCAAGTCGTAGCCCCGGAACAGGTCTGGATTGAAGATATAGCCATCAGAATCGCGAACACGCGGCTGGTAGAGGTGTTGCGGGAGCTCTGAAGCTGTATGCATTGCGGTCAGATCATCGCGGATAGGGAGGTCGGAAATGGAAGCGTTTATAGAAGACATTATTACGAACTTATGGCTGTCGAGTTTCTAAACGAAGAATAAGTCTAACGGTTGAATCTATCGCATTCTAAAGGAGGATAAGGAAGGACTCCGTCTAGGAGTTGTGTTAAGTAGAAACTGCCAGCTATGTTCAGGAGATTGGGTTGTACGCCATGTACGCAAGCGAAAGATTCTAACAGGTGCTACCGCCCTCGCTCTAGCCAATCGGAGTTCTGAATCTTTTGCCGATCTACCCCGTTGGAGCCTCAACACCATGATCGACAGTGTAGAAGCTTCTACAACCAATTAGATTATGCCCGAAATAAACCCTATGCATCGACTGGCAATGCGCGTTTGTTTGCTTACAAATTTTCAAACCAATCTAATCGACACGACTTGGCAAACGGTTTATGTAAACGGCTCAAACCGGTTTGATTGTAGAACACACTGGTTGCTACTGGTTTCAATTACAGCCCTCGCCGCAGTGATACGATTCCTGGCCGCCAGAACGAACGATATGGGCAGGGAAGCTAGCTCGCTATCATCCCAGAGGATGGTCGCGTCGTCAAGTACATGATTGAATGTCTTTTCAGTCGTCGTTGGTGAGTGTACGCTCGTCGGGGATTCGAGTCCCTCGAGACAGCACGATCCGCAGTAGGCTGAGTGTGAGGAGAACCCACTGCTGCATTCCTGGATCTGGGCAAACAGGAAGTTCGCAGTCCAACGACGACTTGGTGTCTCCACAAGCATGTTCTCGATCCACGTTAGAGGAGCATCCACTCCTCCAGTGCTGAGGCGTATCACGTTCAAAGAACACCACGAATTGACGCCCTCGAGGTTGAGGTGGTAGCGAGTGGACCGTGACCCGGTGGACTCAAGGTGTGCAGTCAAATCAGCAACAGTACAGCCATTGATCACAGTCCATATTTCGAGAAAGACGCAGCCCAACGACCAGATGTCTGACGCTGTATTCCTAGGAAGGTTTGCTGCAAGCTCGGGCGCGGAATACCGGGGAGTCTTGGTTGTCTCTGCGGTGGTAGTGCTACCATCAGCTTCAGACCAGTTTAAAGAAAGGCCGAAGTCGGTCAGATACACGTGATCACCGCCTTTCACCAGGATGTTCTGCGGTTTGATGTCTTTGTGCCGGACTTTATTTTCGTGGAGATAGCGGACAGCGGAGGACAGGCAACCGAAGAACGTGCGCAATAATGAGCGGCGTTCTTTTCTTAGTCCGGCATCTAGGTACTGCTTCAGGTTGCAGTCCGCAACGGGCGCCATGAGAAGACAGACTGATCTTCGGTCCGTGTAGCTGCCGACCAGCGTAACGATATGGTAATGTGAGAGCCTTTTGAGGTTGGATAGCTCATTCTCAAAGTCTTTCAAGACCTTTTGGTCGTTGTGAAAGGTCTTGCCCCTTAGTATACGCTTCCTCGCGTACTCCCTGGAGCTAATTGTGCTCACCACATGGTCGACAAATCCAAAACCGCCTCTTCCTAATTCGGCAATCTTAGTAAACGGAAGCTCTGTTGGATCAGAGAAGTGTCTATGCTTTCCATCTTCTTGCTCCAAAGACAGGGCTTTCGTGAGCACGAGCCGCTGAGCGTTGAGAAAGTCTGATTTTTCTGCGGATCTCAAGGCATCTGGCAACGTATTCGGGCTGAAGGGAAACCAGACATCAGACACCCCCAGACTGAGGAAGACTTCAATGGCCTGAAGCTGATTGATGATCCGGAGGACTGCGTAGATGCGTGGAATGCGGCTCCAAGCGTCTCTACCGGTTCGGCGAAGAACGTCTGATATACCGCGCAGATCAGACTCTTTGAAAGGGACGCGTTCTTTCAAGTTTACCGATGTGGAACCAAGATGTGGAAACCAAGTAAGCAGCGCGTTATCCACTGCTCCATTCAGTGTTTCCCTAGGCAGGTTTGCCATACCGATGAAAACGGCCCGGACGCAGTGTCGTTAGCTTGGAGATGGTCTGCCAAAGGTAGCTATCCAAATTGTCTGGTACGCATGCCGTAATTATCAAGCGACAGCCTTCGGCCTAGGCCTGTCGCGGGGATGTCGCGAGGCTGCGGCTGCTGCGGGCAGCGGGGCAGTTCGGCGATTTTCATGTTGTTTCAAATCCCACTCAACACCTCCCATCACAACAACCACAACCTCTGCCTCACGCCCTCTGCACCTATTGATCTCGAATCTCGCCTGTTCACATCAAGCTAGGCAGAGCATAGTACATTCTTTGCCTCGAAAAGCTCTTCGAACCCCACAACAGCGCCGCAAATACCATGTCTTGGCAAGGTTCGCCTGACTGTGCCGGACGCTGATAACTCTGCTTGTGCTGACTTCTTGCGCAGCCTACGTAGATCAGAGGTAGAAAAATCTCTGTTCGATTACTGTAATGGCTCCGCGTCTCTAACGTCTCGATCAGCCTCGTCGGCACCGGCAATGTAGACAAGGCCGCCATCTTCAACTCCGAAGGAAACAGCGTCTGGGCCGCCTCGCCCGGCTTCACGGTGCGTCACCAGCGTCTCCTTTAAGCAATCGAGATACGAGATATGAGTTTGCGGAGGAATATCGATGGAATAATCTGCGCACATTGGCCGATAGATTTTTGAAAGCCTACCCAGGTCCTCAGGCGCTGACGAGATACCAGGTCTCGCCGAACGAGATGCGGGAAGTCGTCAATGCATTCAAAGACAAGGGCGACGCCAACGGCGTCAAGTCAGTCCAGTCAACCGGCCTCCACGTAGCGGGTGAGAAGTTCATCGTGCTGAAGGCAGACGAGCGGAGTCTGTACGGCAAGAAGGTGCGCACCACCACATGTTTGACTACCTGCATGGAGATCGCGCTTCTAACGCAAGACTACACACAGGGCAGGGAAGGCATCGTCATCGTCAAGACCACACAAGCGCTCCTCGTCACTCACTACCCGGAAACCGTACAGCCGGGCGCTGCCGCAAACACGGTGGAGCAGCTCGCCGATTACCTGATAGGAGTCGGATACTAGGCGGTTTCTTCGGTTCAGATTGTGCATTGTGGATACTACATTTTGATTGCATGCCCATCGTCCTGGGCCCAAGACTTGGCTCATAGAGCGGAGCGGAGTAAATTGGAGGCATCTCACGTCCGGCGATGACCTATGGATGAAAGGAGGGTTTTGGCGACAGAATGGTATTAGCGCGAGTATCATGAAGAAACGTCGAGCAGGAACAAATCAGCCAACCATCATCCAACGTGGCTCCTCCAACCTTCTACAAAATCATGCTTTCCAACCTCATCACCACCCTATCATAAAACTCCCTTTGCAATTTCTCACCCACAAGTTCATCCTTCTCGTCCGCTCCTTCCTTGATACCAAAAGCCTCAGGACCCTGCAAACAAGCCTTGACAACGCCCTGCATCGTGTTCCCAACATTTGCTTTCACGTACCACAGGAAGTCTTCTTCGCCCAGGAGGCGCGTTCTGACTTCACGCACTTTGTTCGGGCGAACCTTCTTCAAATCTATCCCCAGAATCTCGTCGATTGGCTTCCAGTGGACGATCTCCAGCAAGATGATACCCAGGCTGTAAATGTCGTAGCTCTTCTTGTATCCCGACCCACCCATATCCCGCGCACTTAGACCATGCACACGCCAATGGCGATACAAGTCATGCGCGGGATTCTCCGGCGGCCTCTCCGTCATATCCTCGCTCTGCACTGGACGGGAGTAGTCGAAGCCCGAAACGTATGGTTTACTGAAGTCGATCTCGCCACTGCTGTCGGCGAAGAACAGGATGGTATGGCTGCGGAGACCCTTGTGCAGCCAGTTGACAGCGTGCAAGCGCTCGATGCATTCTGCAGTAGCCCGTGCCAGCGCTATACGGTCGGTCAAGCTCGGCATCTTGAGGGTTTGGTCCTTCAGCAGCTCCAGCAGCGAGCGCGGCCTGGTCTGCGGGAAGACGCCCTCGGGATTCTCGAAGACGAGGCCGAAGCGGCAGCGGTCGTCGTCGTTGTCGTCGTCCCTATCGACGAAGTAGCCGAGACAGTGCAGTGCGCGAAAGCGGTCGGTGTGGCTGTTCCACTTCAGCAGGGCGGCGAGGGCTTTGATGCGCCGCAGGATCCGCTCGTCCGGGCCGCCGTGGAAGGATTGGGGGTCGTACGATTTCCATTCGATCCAGACTTGTTGTTTCCTCTTGGTGGCTGGGTCTTGATAGGTAGCTTCTACACGGGCGTCCAGGGAGCCGTCTTTGGCTTCGTCCAGGAGTTGGATGTCTTTCCGTCGAAGCTCGACTGATACGATCTCGTCCTTGGATTTACCGACAGCCAGATCGGTAGCCGTGTCATCGGTGAGTGTTTCGCTGTCGATGGCGGAGTTCATGGCTTTGACTTGTGCGAGAGTGGCCAAGTTTTGCAGGCCTGTGTCTTGCAGTGCCGAATTCGCAGGCTCGTTGACGATATCCAGTTGCAAGAAAGCGTGCAATCGCCCTGCAGACGCTCTGTTGTTCATACCAGATAATACGGCAGTTGACTGGAACAGCTCGATCAGCTGGTCGACTTTGTTGTGGAGCTGCACGATCTGAAACTCTGTCCTGGTCTGCTTGACAGCCAGCTGCTGGAGCTGCAGGCCAGTGAGCAGCTCTTTCATCACGTCATTGAAGGCCGTCAGCTTCATAAGTAAGTCCTCGACTTTAGCTTTCTCCCAGACCGCCCACCTCAGCTGAGCAGGGTATTTGCGGCGGCTCTCTACCCATGCCAACGACTTCTTTAGCAAGGACTCAGACTGCGGGAAGCGCGTTTCGAAGTCCAAGTCTGCACCCTGTCCTCCCGACGAGACGATTGTCGAGACTCGTGAGGTGTAAGCAGGTGGCTGCTCCAAGACTCCCACCTCTTTCAGGTTCGTAATCTCAGACAGAAGCGGCTTTCGCAGTTTCTTGCATCTCTCATCAATACTTCCGAAGCGGAGGAGCAACTGCTCCTGCTGGTCCAAGACCTGTAGTAACATGCCTTTGCTGGCGTTACTGATTAGAAGTTCCTCATCCCGCTCAGTCAAGCGTGCCACATGGGCCCAGTCGAGTAGTCGGTATTGCTCGGTCTTAAGCCGGACACGCAGGTACTGGCATTCTGTTGGCATGCCTTTAGCATCCGACAGTAGCTGGTAGCCTACGCACTAATCAGCATCTTCTATCGTCGTGGCATTCTCGGGCACCCTGATACCTTTGATGCATCCTGAAAACACTTGAAAGGTCAACGATACCGCTCCTAACCCTAGACCAGCTACTTCAATCCCGGACATTGCGGAAGTTCAGACTAGGATGGTATATAGGAAGGTCGCAACGCGCGAATGGAGATGCGATGAAATAGTGCAGAAATCACATAGATGGAAAAGACGATGAATAGCGTAAGCTGTGGATAGGACTCGCGCGAGGAGATCGTCCCATGGTCATGACTATATACGACTATGTCTGGAGCAGAGCCTTCGAAGCCAAAGCGCTCAGCCTCAGCCTTGCTGCAGGTGTGATAACCTACCTAGCAATACGCAGCTACTGCGCTGTCAAGGGCTCACTTCATCCAATACAAGGCTCACCCCGTAAGCCAACTGAGGCTCCAATCCATGCTGGATTCCGAAAAGGTGACAACAAGGGCGTGGTTGTGCCGTGAGCTTGCAGCCCTCGCAACTGGTTTGTTTTGAAGGCATGCTGTCGAGCTTGACCAAAACTGCCAAACGCACAGCCCCAAGCCTTGGAAAGCCACCGAGATCCCAGCTCGACTGCGCACCTCCATAGCGCTGGTAACACGTCAAAGCTCACGCCGATAATTTTCGCATGCTACGAGTAAGAGTGTGGTTCATTCGCTGGTATACAGGTTCACGTCCACGCTGGCAGCCGCCCCTTTTACCCAGCCAGTAAGCATGCGTCAACTGGGCTCTGTTGTGGCACGGCACAATCATTTAACAAGCGAGATGTAGGGTGTGATCACTTCCCGCACACTGAAAGTCGGGGTGTAAAGTTTTGTTGTGCTATCTCAGCCTTTCCCCATCTCGTCAAAGCTTTGACTGCAGTTCCGATTATTCCCTCTCGAGACCCAGAAGCCCCCGCTGCAAATGTGGCAACAACACAGGCCACTTGAGCTACCGACCATCATGTGCCAGTATATACGACCTCCTAGTTACGAAAATCCTCATGACAAACCCGTCGATGATGTACATAACAACTGGAATGTAACCAGGTGCTGGCGCATTGTCCACGATCCATTAGAATCCATGCAAATTACTTACTGAAAGTCTTCTCACACCGCTCACGCCTTTGCCCGGTTAATGAATGGATGCTTAAGCGCTTCGTTCGGAGTACATCGCTTTTCCGGGTTCAGATGCAGACATTTGTCGAGGAAGTCGGCGAAGAGATTCAGCTCCTTCATCTCCACGTCACCGAGGCCTTTTGTTGCGCTCAGCAGGCGGGATTTCAGATCGCGCGTGGGCTTAAGTATGGTCATCATGCGAACGACATCCTGAGAGTATGAGAGTTAGCGTCACTCTGGGCAATCTCTTCCTGATCAAGATTGGAGATGAACCTACCTTGCCGGTAATCTTGTCCTTCTCCATGCTTCGGAAGTTGAGGTCGTTGTCGAAGTGCATCCCAGCGTAGTTGGCCTTCTTCAGCATCTTCAGGCTGAATTTGCCTCGGCACTCCATGATCGAGCGCAGCATCTGATTGTTGCTCTTGCCAGTGAAGAGGATCTGGCCAGTGTACAGTTCGAAGAGCGTGCATCCAACCGACCAAGTATCGATGGCAAAGTCGTAAGGCATACCAAGAACTATGAGTGCAGCATGTCAGTGGCATTCAGAAGCGGGAGGGTGACGATTGACGTACTGATCTCAGGCGCTCTATAGAAGCGGCTAACAAGATAGGACGTAATCTCGTTCTCAGAAGCGTCCGCAGCAGATCCAAGATCACAGATTTTGAGCATGTTGCGAGTCTCGTTGACCAGAACGTTGTCCGGCTTGAGGTCGGCATGGAGGATGTTGGTCTTCTTCAACAGGCTCAAACCGAGGAACATCTGCTGCGCGTATGATCTGACGGCCTTGAGGTTGATACCGACACCACGGCCGAACTTCTTCAATACCTCTCTAAGGTTGATGCTGCAACACACATTAGCGCCGACGTCGAAAGCAGTGGGTTAATATGTACCTGAGATTCTCGAAGACCATGCAGAGATGGCCTTTGTGGTCGAAGTACCGCTCGAGGCGGATGATATGCTTCTTGTCCTCTGGATCGGCCTGCATGAGCTTTTGAAGGATCTCAATTTCCTTCATTCCGGCTTTGCGCCTAAAGGCAAGTTAGTGTGATTTCGAAGAAGCACTCGGATACAGCAAGCAATAACAGCCGCTTACATGGTCTCGTTGTTCCGCACGATCTTGATGGCGACCAGCTTCTGAGTCTTGCTATCCATAGCCCGAACGACACCAGAAAATACGCCTTTGCCTAGATTTGTCTGCACATGGTAGCGGCCATCAATGAGCTCACCAAGAATGATCTTATAGTAGCCTTCGTGATCATCCCAATCATCGAGCAAGCTCATGTCGAGTTCCTTTGCCTGCGGAACGGGTACAGCCTTCGATGGCTCGTTGATGGCGACATGGTTGGCTGGTTCTGGCGCAAACATATCATCGTCATCGTCTTCCGCGAATATATCGAAGTCACTCTTAGGCTGTTTTACAGTCGATGGTGGGTCTAGTATAGACTCTGGAAGGAGGACGCTTCGGTGGTCTGGCTTCGTTTCGTCGTATGCAGTCGCAGGGATTTCTTGTGTATTGTGTCGCTGGTCGACTCTTGCTCTGTCTTCTTGCATGTCCATAGTTGGATCGTAGTCTGCTGCGGATGGCTCGTCTGCATCGACGGCGTCCGACGGCGCGCGCGCAGGGTTCGCCAAATCGTCGTCATTTTTGATGATCAAACCTGGTGAACCAGGTACAGAGTCGTGCTGCGGAGTCATTGGCGACATCAAAGGCGAAACTACGATGAAATTAGCTCAATGAAGACAACAGAAGTGGGCGGTCTGACCGGATCGCTCCAGTCTAGGTTCTGGAGTTTCAACCCTAGGGGTTACAGATCCTGAGTCGCTGCCTAGCTGCAAGGCTTGAACAAGCAGTGGAGTGGCTTGACCCATGTACTTAGCTTTGATAGCTTCGCGTTTCCTCCGTCGCTGCTCAATCAGCGAAGCTTCGTCCATTGGCGTAGGTTCGGTAAACGGCTCGTCGGGTGAATCATGTCGTGTCTCTGTCTCTGTCTTCGATCCCGGTCCCGGTCCCGGTCTGCCGTTGACTGGAAGACGGCTGTTGCTGAAGGAAAAGTTAGCGACAAGTCTCATCGCGTCCACATGAGAACGATCATACTTGGAAGTCTCAGTAGCACGAGAGATCTCACTGTCCTGTTGTAGAGTACCACGACGAGTTTCAGCATTTTGTCCCGATACGCGAACGTCGGAATGAATGCTTCCCCTTTCGCTCACTGAGCGTGGTTGTGACTGCCGATATCTAGCGTCGTCACGGCTGTGGCCATCATATGACTTCCGAAAAGGGACTCCTCTCCGCGGATCTACTTCACGCCTTTCAGGGCGGCCGTTATTGTCTCCACTACGGCCGAAACGTGGCGGAGAGCGGCTCCTGGTACGATGTCCCGGCCCGGATCTCTGTCTCTGTTCATGACGATCATTTCCACTGCGCTCATCGTTCTTCATCGGTCCACGGAAGCCATCACCGTGGTCAAGATCAGCGTAGGAAACGCGGTGTCTGCGGTCCTCGTCCCGGTCCCGGTCCCGGTCCCTATCTCTGCGTGGTCTGTCTTCATAATGCACCTTGAACCGTCTCGTGTCTGCTCGTTCAGCGTAGAAGTCATCGTCCCGGCGACGCTTCTCTCCGCGGGGCGAAGGATGCCTATAAGGCGATCGCGATCGGTAGCGCCCGGCGCGCTCATCGATTGACGCACTTGATGATCTCGATGCCGAAGCATTTCTGAATTGACGGTCAACGTTGATGCCATTTGCCGAAGGCAGTGTCGTAGTTGCCTTCTCAATCTTCTTCTCGATAATCTCCCCTTCAGATTCCGAGTGCGAGTTCATCCTGCCTCTTGAGAGAGCACAAGATGCTCAGAACCTTGAGAAGCGAAGATAGAGCGTTAGCGAATGTTTCCGAGGCAGTTTCTAGGCTTGTCAAGAAGCCGAACCAGCGTTTGTACCCTTCACTCAACGACCTTGTAGTCAGCCTGAGTCTGAGCTCAGGCAAGCGAGAGAATCGGCAGGCCAAGGCAGGTGTCGTCTCAGGAACGAGGATGCAGTGGAGGAAGTGACGGAGTGACGTTGGCGCATTGAACTGCAGTCGCATGCAAAGTCCCGCCAAGCGGAGGGATCACGTGACTCACGCATCCATTTTGGAATATCAGAAGCAACTTCACTCATGCACTCGGGACGAAGAGGTGAGGATTTGGCAGTGGCCCTGTCCTAAGTGCAATATCCGTCAAGTTCTCGAGCTTCACATAACGTGTAGCTTCAGCCTGCTATTCAGCCTCCACATTAGATTACTCTACAGCAGCAGATATGACGATAGGATTACGAATCGGCAAAGCTCGTCCACTGGACGCCTGTGTAGCTCGACCTCCGTCTCGAAACCTCGTAGCCTTATGAGCACCCCTTCTCCACACCGCCGATGCTGTAGCTACAGCCGGAGTTTGCGCTTTCAAGTAGCCCACCGCGCTTCTCAGCAGGTGAAGCCGTACCAGCTGGTAGTCGGGATACGTGCTTGAGTTGTTGACCTCGCCACAGGGGCGGCAAAGATTACCTATGTAACTGCTACTACAGTCCTGCTACGTTACACTAGAGTCCAACTGCTGCGTCTTCGTCATTCAAAAACATGACCTGATTACAACTGATCCATCGACGGACCATATTCTGAGCCCAGTTAGAGACACCCTTCCACTTAACTTTGAGATATAAGTGTGGCTGTAGCAGCGCTGGACTACATCCGGCGGCATTACAGAGAGACGACGACAGTGATAGGCCTACAAATATGTGGAGTCCGCCCGGTGTTCTGTATCTAAGCCTCTGAAAGGGGTAGCGCACCCTGTTGTAGTTGTCCATATTTCTGCCTGCCGCAGTCACATCGCTCGTAGCTTGAGATGACTGAATAGAAATAGAAGCAACATACATATGACTCTGAGGCACCGCGATCACCCAAGATATATGGGGAGTTTGAAGAATGGATGTATTAACTTCAGACACTGCGAACTAGACTGTAACAGTCGACACCGTTACACGAACACAGCCAGGGATCAGGCCACCACAATCCTCGTGTCAACCGTAGCGCTGGGTGCTGTATGAAAGGCTTGGTCAGACGGAACAACGATCGGTGGGGCGTTAAGTGCGCGCCACTACCGCTACGTTTCCAACTGAATGGGAAGAGGTGTAGAGCCAGCGCGTGCCTAGTTTCGGTGGCTTCCAATGCACCAAACGAGACTAAGGTTGAGACGATGTGTAGTTTCGTGAATCTTGGAAAGCGGAAGCCGATGTTACCTGTAAGGCCCAAGACTGCGGCTCATACGCATAGATGCGTTCTGAAAAGATTGAACCCCGTGCTGAAACTCCATGGGATGTAGCACTGGCAGAACGGAGTTACTCGTCAGTGTTGTGTGCATGCTGCGGCCAACGAAGTTGTAAGAAAATAGCATGGTGGTGTGTTTGGGAGAGCACCGAGCGAGAAGCTTATGGCGGAGAGGAAACGGTAACGAGTGTTCCTTGGACCACGGTGAGTCAACTATGCTGCTCAAAAAATACCACAGAGGATAGGCCAGTGTGTAAGCGCGTAGTACTCGAGTATCAGGTGCTCGTTGTGACGGTGAAGGTGTGATTCCGCCGTAGTACTCGTACATGGGCTTTCGACCGTCATCCATGGTGGTATGGTAGATGGTCTGTCATTGCTCGAAAGAGACGGGGGCATGAGGATGTGATAGGATCTGGAAAGGTCAAAGAATGCGACCATCTGCAAGAAGGGGTAATAAACCTGATGCACGGGCCTGCATGGGATGGGATATGCATGAATACGGGGCGCAGATTGAGAGGCTGACGAGAGATCTGCTGCCGTTTTCCCGTCACAACGTGCCACACAGAAACGAGTCAGGTTCTCCGAGAATCCGTCCTAGGTAAAGATCATTCACATGCGGAATGCGGAGTCTCAGTTTGTGGCATAGATTTCCAGCCCTCTTTGCCAAGTTGACCGATGCTCGAGAGGCGGCATCGAGGGAGCAATACAAGGGGGTGCCCTGAGCGGGCTGGACACGCTCCCTGTCTGCATACCCGCGCTCCTGGTGGCAACCGACCATTCAGATAGCCGGTGCTGGTGGGGCTTTACGTTTCCCAAACTCTTCCGGTGTCTTTGATTGATTGAAACCCCTGTTCGCCACGATGCAAGACGGCACGGGTGCAGGGAGCGTGTCCAGCCCGCTCAGGGCACCCCCTTGTAGGAGTCGGGTGTTCGAAGCCCGTTCATGTCCCGCATACCAGCCGCATATCATTCTCTGCAGGGCCTGAGGACCAGGTTCGACTGCCGTCGACTATCATTGCCCCAGCTGTTGCTTGTATTTGCCATCAGGTCCGCAGCTACTTGACTAAGTGATTACCCTTGAGAAATCTCAACGAAGAGTTTTCAAGTAGAATCGTATGATGCCCATACAACCATCGGTCCGAGAAGCAGATCTGGTAGTGTTGATGGTCGTTATGTGATTAGGTTGTGAAGACCAAGGGCAGAATCAAGAATCCGTGGCCACGCTGCCCTACCAAAAACAGTGGTCACAGGGTGGCCACGGATTTTCGCTTCTGCCCTTAGACCCTGAGTGCTTGGCCATGGCCTTCGAGGTTGTGGCTGAAACTCCCGGATTGACGACGTGTGTGGCGTGCGGCACTTGGCGGCGAGGGGCTTGCCAGGGTGATGTTCTGGACAACGCCAGATTGCTAGCGTCGATGCTTAAACCGCTGTTCGGATCTCGGTTCCGTTCCGACAGGGCTGATTGATTGGCCAGTCCTCGGAATACCAAAACACGCTGGCCTGTGCCGGTCGATTTTGCACTGCTTGAGAGAGCAGAGCTCTCGCAGCTGAACATGAAAGTCTTGTCCACAGCTCGCCATCGTTCAACGCTTCTGAAACCCAGGGAGGATGCAGTTAACCTCTGGTCCACCAACTTGGCGGTCGGAGCCGTCCTAGTAAAGATCTGCAACACGCGCCTTAGGTTGCGGCGCTGATGGTTTCCGAACAGGGCGTGCTCACCATCAACCCACTTTAGCTGACATTTGAGTAGGTACAGAACACAAAGACTTCATGGCGGGCGACGCCCGAGGTCGTTGGGTACGAGACGTTGGACGGACTACTCTAATTGGGAGTTCGAGACTGCTAGGATGAAATGGATTAGTAACCCCTCTATGCAAGATGCAGAGAGATATGCCACGCTCGAAGCTCAGTGGTAAGGACTTTCTCCAAAAGCATGGCGAAGCCCGATTCCAGAGGCGCGTTTCGGATTGCCCGTTTTTCTATTGCCAGAGTTTTTTTATTTTTATTTTTTTCAGCAAAGGCTCCGGGACTCCACTCCATTGGTGCTGCAGTTGAACTCGCGGATTCGAGCGAAAGGCCTAGAGAATCAGCTGCCGTGGCTTATTGGGATTGGCATCAAAAGAGAGTAAGTGGTGCTAAAGATTCGTCCACCGCACGGTCCTTATCTGGCGCTGCTCGCCGGCATTGCATGTGTGCAGTTGATGCGTCCTTCGTGTTTCTCCCCTTTGCAACATCGTAAGTCCACGGGTCTCCTGGTAGAGCTGTAGGGTAGTAAGTACGCTCCGGGGCGGTGGACGTCTTGCGGCTGACGGCGTGATCTATTCAGTCAACCATCCTTAAACAGAGGATTTCCACACCGCACAGCCACCGGAAAGATCCCTGCGTAGGGCTCCGGAGGACAGTCCGCGAACGTTGACTGATCGAGAAAACTGCAACGGCTGGTACCAAGTAAGTTAGTCGAGTCAGCAAACGAGTCTCATGTCACTTCGACCTCCAGCGAAGGCCTCCGTCTCACATTGAGCGACAACGCGCAACCAAGCCTCATTGTTGCCTGTCGTGTTGCACCCGAATATGGAGTCTTCCACCATACGAGCACCTATCTTGCGCTCTTCTGATGAGAAAATCTACAGTCCGCGGTTCAGGCATCGAAGAGCTGTTTCGAAGAATCCCGCCGAATCTTCGCTTTTACTCTCGACAACACCTTGAGCATACTGGAAACTGCAATTTGTGCATCCTCTAGCCACAGTCAATCCATGTTTACCGGACCGGAAACACTTTTGGATACTTTGCTAGCCAATGTATCGACCTATCCAGGTTGGCCCAGCTCCACCGCAGCGGACGATCGAGCCGGGGCAAGAACCACCAACGCCGAACGTGACGAATCCAAAACTCCAGTCGAAGAGGGGTCGTATTACGGCCATTGCGTGTGTGCCATGCAAGAAACGCAAGAGCAAGGTGCGCCTCGACCGGTCGGGATCAACTGGTCTTTCACTGACAAACTCTTTACGGACTCAGTGCAATGGTATTCGGCCGACCTGCAATACGTGCGCTCAGAAGGGGTCCCAGTGCGGCTATGACATGGGCGAGGAGCATCGATGGCAAGGTACGCTGCGACTGAACGTGAGGAAACTCGAAAAAGAGCTCGAAGACCTCAAGTCAATATTGCCTCTTTTCGCGACGTCGTCTGAGAGGGAAGCAGCTGCCAAGCTCGCGGTCGAGATCCAAGAAAACGGCTTTGCTGCCCGGTCTGTCGAGGAAGTTAGAAGGATATTGCAAGGCCAAGATCCAATGACGGAAGCTCCTCACATAAGAGAAAACACAACAACCAGATCCGTTACGCGACTCGAAGTGCCCAGCTCTTCATTCACTTCCGCATTCACTCCCGACGGCGATTCCAACGTTCAGCAGACTCCCGTTGTACGTATCAGCACTTAGACCCCAATGCTTCAACTATGCAGATTTCTCTTAAACTTGGCTTTAGTACTGACAACTCGTCTTAGTCGGAAAGTAGTTGGTCGTCAGCCGAGAGTCCCTTTTATTCGCAGTATACAGCCGACGAGACCACATGGAGTTACTCGGTGGAGGACGAATTCAGCCATATGGGCAACGCAGCGTCGTATGCAGAGACTTCATCGAATGCTTCTACGCTGCCTGATAGCAGGTTAGCCTTGGCATGAACGTGCGGCTAGTAGTTGATCGGCATACTGACTAACCAGTAGCAGTGCAGTTGTGCCAAGTCATGGCAAATTTCCAGCAGCCGAAGCCTATGCGACATCCAGCCAAAGTCGGAACATTGGCCAGCTAGGAGGAAGTTACTCGCGGTTGTCTCCATCGACCATAAGCCCAATGTGCTCCGTATACGTCCAATCACGCCGACAACTGATAGCGGAGGGCCATCACCCATCCTTGGTTCTAGGTCCACCGGAAGTCGATGTTGAGACCACGCTGAGAACGGGCATCCCACAAGAAAACCAACCTGTAGGTACCTGGGCTGCAGGTATGGCCGCTCATTACCTAGCAGAGCGTGGGTTTCCTGAGAAGTTGGCGACAGCGATGCTTGTCAAGGACTTAATGCGGGTAAGCCAATAGCTATAGTAAAACTGGATTGCATATACTCACAACTTCAAAGTGGCAGATAGCTCCATCAAAGGAACACTTCGAGACTTTGCCCGACTGGCTTCGGCCAGTGGCCTCTCAAACCTATGTTCCGCACGACCCTTTGGTGGAGTATCTTCCATGGTGAGTGCTACCCAGCAGCTAGCAACCGAGAAGGCATGCTGATAGAACTAGGCCTGCGGTCCGCGATCTTTTCGTTCACGAACCCGCACAGTTCAATGTCAATGTCGTTGCGATGTCCATATCCGTGAACTGGCCTTTTCCCGATACAGAATCGTTTTTCGTAGACCCGAACACCAGCAAATTCAAGCTTACTAGTCGTTTCGAGGCTCATGTTCGGGATCTAAACAACTGGACCTTGGGACAGTCGGCTTTCGAACATAATCCTGCTCTTGAAGGAAGGGTCCGTATGACCGGAAGCGGCTGACCACGTGTGGGAACCTGGCCGCGCATCAACTAGTCGCTTGAATTCGGGAACGGTCCAGCTTTTATTGTAAGAGATCCGCCCGATGTTTGGGCGAACAGGTCTTTTTGTGTGGCTTTTTGAATAGGTTGCCAGTTACGGCGCTCCTACAAGTTTGTCAGCATATCCTTGGGCCAAAACAAATAGGCTGGCGTGCAAAAATCGATGGAGTCGCAGCCGGCTCGAGCGAAGCCTACAATAAGAAGGGAAACATGGAATGATGGCGTTCTCGAGGGATGATGAGTGCGTCCAGGTCTCGCCAACAATCGGGACGGCTTCCATAGATGGTCTGCGACGTATGGAACTTGTTAAGCCGCCCTGACTGCAACCGAGGTGCAATTTATAGCATTTGCAACATGTCCCTAGGTAGAGCTACGTACCGTTACCTCAGTTTGAGTACTAGATTCTTGTGGTACTGAGGTACCGTACAAACAGGAACTGGAGTTTGGAAAAACGGAAAACCAGCGTGCATCAACAATGTCCATGGTTCTCTTCTCCCATATTGTACTCCGTCTAACTAACGTTACCTCCATAAGTTTGTTGAGACAGATCCTGCAAGCCATGCAAGCCATCACAGCATGGCCTTCTGCTCGGACTGCCAAGACGACCATGCGCCGGCCCGTCTTCAGCACCCCGATCTTCAACCGCCGCTAATGTTCAGCCTCCTGCAGGGCTAAATTCTCACGACCGCTTGACACGGACATCTTCGCATCCAAAGTAACACCCGCTTCGCACACCCCTGCGAATCCCCCTCATACCAGCAACCATGCCTTCAGGCCAAGGAAGTACGTCGAGCGCCCCTCCAGGATTCCCAAGCGCAGAGGCTGACAGCCGCCAAACAGCCGGCACGAACCCAATACACAACAAGAAGCCTAAGAAAAACCTGCGGGCGAGGAAGACGAGGAAGACAAGGCCTTCAAGGCAAAGCAGCAAGCAGGTGCGTACAGCGCGTTCCCTTCCACGCATGCCGTATCCAGCCTTCCTCAGCCCCCTGCCACACGGCCGCCAGACCCCATGACCTCGCCCACAGCATACTGCGCATATCGCGGGCAGCTTCAGCACTACTCAACCAAACTCCATGCTACATAAGGCCTCTAGGCTGACACAGTGTTGCTCTGCAGATAAGAAAGCCAGAGACGAGATGGCCGCAAAGGCAAAGGGCAAGGGTCCGTTGAACGCCGGACAACAGGGCATCAAGAAGTCAGGGAAGAAATGAGACGTAGTCGGCCTCTCCAATCCTCAACTTCTGACACGGGCTACGCTGGGCATGCTTCTCATGGGAGGAACACAGCGGTGCGGTAATTCGGCGGCACGGCGATAAATAGAGCTGGCCTTGTACCATGACTTTATGAGGGGGCGTTTTCGTTTAGGACAAGCATAGCGAGTGCCGAAGATACATTACTCAATGGAATACATTACAATGTATTTTGCGACGGAGCTTTACAGAATCACTTGAACAAGGTCGTAGAAACGCCCTACCAAGTTTTCGACTGCATCAGGTCGTTGGCGATTCGAAACAGGGATTCCAGCAAGCTGAGCATGCAATTCGCCTCTAGCTCTACATTCGAGACCGTCGACCAAAACAATCGCAATTCAGCTCTCCGGTTTGACCTGAAACTACTGCAGCACTTATCGTGCGGTGAAGCAGCTTCAAGGAACGATGATGCATATTCTCACAGATCCTGAGAGTGGAGCAATTCTTAGGATCCATGTCATCCATTCATGCGTACAAAGGGTATCTACAGGGCAGGCATCCAGGCCACCATCCCTCTCCTCAGCAAGACCTCACCGTACACCTCAAACGCCTTGGTGCTGCCAATTGACCAGAATCCAGACGGAGCACACCCCATCCACTATCCATACCAATCTCATCCCAGCGCCCTCACCATCACCCAGTAACCCTCCTAACCCAAAGCACACTATCATACCCGCCGCCCTCCTCCCTATCCTTCTTCCTCAACGCCCGATGCAGCCTCAGTCCCACCTCATGCTCGCGGCTCCCAATCTCCATCAACTCAGCCTCATACTCCCTGATCCTCCTCTCCGCCTCTCTCCTCTGCTTAAGATCCGCCACGAGTGGGCTCGTCGCCGCGTTGCTCGAGAGGTCGCGCACGACGCGGCTGATGTTGCGCCGGCGGAGCTGCAGGTCGTCGAGCTGGGCCTGCAGGCTCGAGACGTGGTCGCTTGACTCCGCCATTGTGGGGGGTTGGGGTAGGGCTTTGGAGACGTCGGAGGGGGAGGCGGCGGAAAAGTTACGTTGGGTTGCGGTGTGGGTTGCTGGTGAGGTGGTGGTGGAGGCTGGCACTGGCTTCCGGCTGGTTGTGGAGGTGATGGAGGACGCTATGCTGGGGACGGGGCGGCGACGGCTCATTACCGCTGCTGCAGTTGGCGTTGGCGTTGATGTGATTGATGATGGGAAGATGTTGGGCATCGGTGGAGGCGGACTTGACGGTGGACTCTGCTGGTATGTCGTGCTTGTGGCGTAGGTCGTCCAGCTGAAGCGGCTGACGGGATCGCGTTCCTCGACTTGACGCGCGGTGTGGGTGCTGTCGACTGTACCGAGCGATGCGCGCCGTGCAGCCTGGGGCAAATCCTCTGAGTCTGGCGAATGACGCAGCTCCTGATGATATGTCCCGGAACTGGCAGGGACTTGGCTCTGGACACTTGGAGTTATCGGGCTCGGATACGGATTCACCCTGGCACTTGCCGGCGTTGTTGGACTGACGTTCCGCAGGGGACTGTTTCGCCCAGCCTTGAGCGGCACGATGGGTTTGATCGTCTCATCATCCATGCCTTGTAACTCCTTGTTGGTTTCCTCCGCTGAGGTACCAATAAGCAACCTTCGCGCAGTCTGGACAGCCGACGATGGAGTGGTCAAGCCAGATCGGTCCGAGACGGTTGGGCTTGGCCTTCGATCATTGCGAGTGGGCACCGCCAGAGACCGTCCGTACAGGGATTTGTTGTCCTTGAGGGGTCCGACGATCGCTGAGCGTCCGCTTGCGCCTTTCCACGGTGGTCTGGTGTCAATGGTAAGACCTTTCTCCTTGAAGCGGCTCTCGCGCTCTGTGCTCTTCATCGCGGTGGAGCCATCGATGCCAGTTGTGTTTCCGCTACCAGGATTGAATCGCCCGTCGTGAGCAGTTGCCCCATGATACCCGGAGAAGTCATCCCATCGGGTGGTGACATCAGCACCAGCTCTCCGAAGGCGCGGAATGTGGCTGGGTAGTTGAGCGTTTTCCTTGCCGTCACTGTGCGATGATACACTGTTGTCAACTGGGGAGACTTCGCGGTCCGGGTACGATTGGCCGTCGTATCCAAGAACATCAAGTTCAGGTGAGCTTGGTGGAGATATTTGACACTCCTCTACGAGGGTCGATGCATCTGTAATAGGCCGGGCCCATTCGAATGGTACTGCGGGCGAAGGTTGAGAGTAAACTGAAGCACTCGGAGCAGTCGAGTAGCGGCCACCAGTGCCGTCGAA
The DNA here is from genome assembly GCA_030247845.1 of Coniosporium tulheliwenetii. NCBI lineage: Eukaryota > Fungi > Ascomycota > Dothideomycetes > Coniosporium > Coniosporium tulheliwenetii. The sequence goes on along the minus strand of JAPDRP010000001.1, from coordinate 898,015 downwards.
TGGAGCGGTCAGTGAGCGGCTGGATTTTCAGTCAGTTCAAGCGACTTTGCAAGAATGGAAACTGAAGGCCTACAATGGTAGTTGCGGTAGCTCCTGAAGGACATCTTCGGTGTTTCGTCTGCCGAACGCAGGCCGTGCGCTAAGGCTTGGATGCTCGATTTGCATGTTGGATATGTCGCGTGTTCGACCGAGCAGGGTGGCATCATAGGTGGTCTCGATGAGGACAGGGTTGCCGATTTGATTCTCCTTGCCACGGTTGTGGCGAGGTAGTCGTTTCCACATCGTCGTGGACTGAGGCGCTGGCGATCAATCTGATGGAGGAAGATGTTAGCAACTAACTCGAGCACAGACTGGCACAAGAACGAATGTACTAGGAGAGGACGAAATAGAAATATATGAGAAATGAGCCGGAGAGAAGGCAAGGTCCATCCACCTTACATCCAGAAACGGTCCCGGAGTTGCATAAGCTTGACTTGCGCGTCCTGGAGGAAGTTCGAGAGAGCATGAAGAGAAAACGCGAGTATCCGGTAAGCCAAGCACAGTAGAGTGCCTATGATCGTCTTCAGCACCCAAGAGTTGTCGTGTGTTCGCCAGGAGAGACTTAATGTCGGCCCCTCAGACGGACACAAGGTTGGGCGCAAAGGTCGGTGCACGAGGAGCACTCAGGCAGCGGGCAGCACAGGAGCGGTTGTCGGTTGACGCGCAACCGTTGGTGTCGGCGGTGGCGGAGAGGTAGGAGCAGGCTCAGGTGGGGAGACTGGAGCGGGGACTGGCGCGGCCGTGGGCTCCGGTGTAGGCGAAGGTTTCACCGTCGGTGCTTTCTCCAGAAGCTTGACCTCAGGTGCTGTCGCAATAGCTGCGGCTGCAAGCGCAGTAACAGTCGGGACGAGTGGGACCAATGTATCGTCCTCAATGAGCATGGCGCGGGTCTTGTCGGCCTTCGATAACTTGACGTAGTTCTTGGTACTGCGAAAAGGTCGGTCGCCCACGCCTTGCTCGGGATTGAGTCTCCAGTCTGGAGGTGACATGGCACCGCCAATGTGGCACCAGGCATAGATGACGCCAGGGAGCCAGCCGAGAAGGGTGAGGATGGAGCATATCCATTGCTGCTTGGGAGTGCCGTAGTCCAGGATGACTGCCAATGAAGGCCAAAAAAGGGCCAGAATGCAGAGGCCGAACTTCTTCATGAAACCCTTGAACGCCATGGTGGATGGACGATGGATAAATGATGAATGGATAGGTGTAAGGAGCACGAGGTATGTGAAGACGGCCTGATACTGGCTATGATGTGGAAAAGGAATGACAAGACGTTCAGGGTAAGATGTCGAAGGTCGCCGGATGAATGTTGAAGAAGAAAGGAAGAAAAGCTGAGGAAGAAGAAGTGTTATGCTAAAAGAATGGGACCCACCAAGAAGGATGTAAACGGAGCAGCTGCGATTATGTGCGGAAGGAGGTCTGGCTGTGATGTCAGTGCGCTCTGCCTTGTGAGGAAAGTCGCTGCACGCTTGAGGAAGCTGGTGGCCTGCGAGTCCCCGAGAGGGAGCTCCACCGAACGCGCAGGCGCAACACCATGGCGCTGAACCGGTATGAAGCAGCACATGTCCCCGTCGCTGGACCGTGAGAGACTGCAAGAGCGGCACGAAGCTCACAGATATCTCTTGGCGACCGCTCCAAGCAGAAAGGGCAACAATTCACGGCCCTGGGCACGCGACTTACTTCTGCAGTCAAGGCTTGACGTTAGGGAAGCGGCGTGGGAACGGCTATGACGAGGAAGTGGGCAATGAGAATGGCGAGGAGATTTGTGGTAAGAGTAAGGTCAGTGAGCGCGCTGTCGCCGGGAGCAGCTACAAGTTAAGTGAATGCAAACCGCCGTCGAGGCCACTCGTGTTGCGGCTGAGTGGCTTGACCAGAGGTCAATCGAGGTGCCACCTTTCGACAAGATCAAACCATTTACGAGCTGCCGTGCCAGGCGAGGAGCTCTGATGCCAATCGGAAGCGCAAGAGGTTGGCTGCTTGCTGTTGTTTGATGTAATGTTTCAAAATAGCGCTCCTGTGTTTCGTATTGATTTGACGCGTCTACATCTTCGTCTCTCAGTGCGTTACACCACGTACTGCTTCGAGTTGATAAACATAGATGTCTTCCTGGCTCGAGCAGGAGCTGTTCCTGCAGTAGCTCGAATAACTTGCAGCTCAGCACAGGAGCGAGTGCACAATGGTCGCGTAAAGCCGTTTGGTGTTGTCGGCGTCAAGCGGCAGCCAAGAGTTTCTTGCAGGAGCCCGCCGACATCTCCGTGCTGCCCCACCATTCCCTTCGCAACGCACAGGCTCGTATCAATGCTCACAGAACATACAACTGCAACACGATAGCGGCAATGGCAGAGAGTACGTCTACGGAGGACAGCCCATATCTCAGCCACACAATTGCTAACAGCACCAGATCCAACATCCCCGCCACCAGCGGCCGAAGCGTAAGCCCTCCTCCCCATGCCCCAACCCTACGCTCACTCCCCTCCAGCGCACCAGCAATCACGCCCATAAACCTAATCCTCCTCTCGCTCTTCGCCATCCTCGTCTACCTCCGCCTCCGTCCCAAACCCCCATGACTCTCCCCAAAGCGCCACCCCCAACCGTCTTCCGGACCTTCACCCCACCAACCCTGCTCCCCTACAACGGCACCAACGGGCAGCCCGTCTACCTCGCCGTGCGCGGCCGGGTCTTCGACGTCAGTCCGGGCCGAAACTTCTACGGCCCCGGCGGGCCTTATGCGAATTTTGCGGGCAGGGACGCGAGTCGGGGCCTGGCGTGTGGGAGTTTCGATGAGGATATGTTGACGGGGGATTTGGAGGGGCCGTTGGATACGCTGAAAGATCTGGGGAGGAGGAGATGGAGGCGTTGAGGGGGTGGGAGGAGCGGTTTAGTGAGAAGTATTTGGTTGTTGGGAAGTTGGTGCCGGTGGGGAGTGAGGAGGCGGGAGAGGGTGCGAGGGAGGGGGTGAGAGCATCGGCCCGTGAGAGACCAAGGAACAACAAAGTGGGTGATGAGGGCTAGGGAGTGGTCTGGTCGATATTCAATGCGTACTAAGGCCTTGCGGCATGGAAATGTAATGAGGCAGGATCTACACCGTGGGCGTCGTGCTACACAGTTACGAAGCTCACGGTCTTGCAAACATTAAACATGTAATACGTTCGAGGTGGAGAACTACACAGTAAACGCGTTGTACGCCAACTTGGGTCGTCGTTTTATTCTACGTACCCTCAGATGCCTGAGTGATTGAACCGCCTATGCATCAAATGCAGGAGCTTTATATACCAAAATCTATATACGTGAACAATTTCCAACGGATTCTTAAACCTTCAATGATGCTGGAGCAACATCTTTGATAGTGGCTCTCTAGGACTCCGGAAGGTGTGCCGCTACGTGTACGAGTGGGGTGGTCGCTGCTATCTTTAGTATATACTCGAATGAGTAGCCGGAAAAAACGGAGAAGCTGCAGCCTGTTATATCTATGCCATATCCTTGGACGATCCAGTGTGCAATCTATGGATGCGGTAGATGGTGGGTTGAACACAGGACTTGAGCGGTGCTTGCGCAAGATGAAGTTGAGATTATATAAAGTCATGTAGATTTGACTCCACCATTGGGCCTGTAGCTCAGTGGTAGAGCGCCCGCTTTGCATGCGGGAGGTCCAGGATTCGATCTCCTGCCGGTCCATTTTTTCGTCTCTTGCACGCCGGCACCATGAAGCAAACGTCTACCGTCCATTCTGGTGAGATTTGAGGTGTTTCGAGTCTTTTTGATTGGGTTTACGGATATACGCTCAAACTTGCCGTAGTACCACTAGGTTTCTTTGTTCTCGGTGTTGTGGGCTAGCATTCGAGTATACACAACACTAGGACATCAATCATGATAGATTACTGGGAAAGAACGTGTTTTAAGTACTAATATGTTGTAGATGCACTATGTCTGTATGTACTCATCTCCCGTTCATACGATGCCTAACACAAGACAGAAAATCAAAGAACAATAGGTATTATGAGCACCCTCCGTCCGCATAACATGCCGGCCATCCTCGTTCGATCTGATGATACCCTAATGCTCTCCCACTCAGATGCCGATGGGCTTATCAAGATGATCGTACCCCACTTATATCTTCACCCAACCATCTAGCTGTGTATATGCACCTCCGTGCTGCCGCTACGATGCCACGTAGCGAGCAGAACACCGCATTTGCCGCACTTATGCTGCACATCCTTGAGCGAGTTCATGAGGTACGGAATGCATCCGAGGCAAAGGAAGCAGCAGAGGCCGAGTGCCCAGGCACTGTCGTTGATGTCAGCGTGGCACTTCTGACGCAACGTTTGCTCAACACGCGGGACGGTTACTTACTGTGTGCTATTTCCTATCTCGTAGGCAGTTAAAGTCATTGCACGCTGGCCGCACGCAGGGCAGTCCGCCGGCGCAGCTGACCTGCCCAGCGAAGCAATGGGCGTCGCGTTCTGGTACACGGTGCCGGTCTGCATCTGCTGGGGCATCATCTGCTGTTGTTGCGGCTGGAAGTATTGGCCTTGCTGCTGCATCTGAGGGGGCGACTGTTGCTGGTATCCCATTTGCTGCATCTGGCTCTGGTCGTATACTGGCTGGGTGTGTTGCGGCGACAGAGGTGACATCGACTGCGGTGGAGGAGAGCCGGTGTGGTAGACGGGTGGCTGTTGGAGTACGGTTTCGGGCTGCATGGGATAGGCGGACATCTGGACTGTAGGGGCGTGAGTACATATCCTGCAGTGTATTCTTGCGTCGCGACGAGAATCTGGCACGCAGGTCCGCGCTGCCATGGGTTTGAGGAACAGTTTTGCTCAAGAGCCAGCTTGACAGGCGCAAGGCTCTTGACCGACATTCCGTTAACGGGAACGACTGAGATCCACATACCGTTCTGCTTCTCCATTTTGTACGCGTTGAAATCACGGTAGAGATATTGACAGGTTTGTACGAATGGTAATTTTTGCAACACCAGCTTTTGACGGTGTAGAAATCAATGACTGTCCTGAACGCGTCCTGATAAGGAGAAAGCAAAGACTTTATGAAACCCAATATCTTGCGGCTGAGCATCTCCGTACAAGGGCATGGCCTAGGGAACAGGCCCCATCATGCTCAAGATACGCCATTAATCTCACCTGCCGAAGCCTCATGCTTCAGGCTGAGAACCAACCAATAAGGACATCCAGCGAAGCAGGCGCCGTGCCGTTAGACTGCGGTCAGAACGCTTGTCCCATCTAAAAATACGGAGTACGGGTTTGGTGTTGCTGTTCAGATTCAGCTCGGGGGACCTGCGCGTCTATCCCAGAGTTAATCAATGCTCATTGGTCGACGCGTGATCGGTCCTGCGCACTGCCCGCAGGCACAGCAAAGCTTGGCTGCAGGCTGTCAGGCACGAGCCGTCGAAGGCTGAATTTCCGTCCGGCTTGACATGCCTCTCCTGATGAGAATAGGACGCTGGCCAATGGACTTCTGCAGCTAAGGGGGCCGTCGTGAGACAGATTTAGGTATTCTCAACTTTACATATGCACGTGACATGGAGCAGCCCATGCCCCCAGCCGCGCTTCGAGCGCGAACGAGGCTCAACCTTCAAACACTGACTAGGTACTGAGGAAATCACCCTGTATATCTATCAGAACTTAGCGTCCTCATAAGTACACGTACAGAAGCTGCTGATCCGTCTCATTGACCAGACATGCCTTGCAAGAAACTAGGATCTGGTTCTGTAGATTTTCTCATACCTTCTTGACAACCCTAGGGGGCTGCTCCGGTTCCCCCGGGTCCTGTTGGATGGAAGCAGCCCTCTCGGATAACCCAAGTCGCACGCTCATCTGTAATTCTGGCAGTGAGACTGTGAATCCTCGCGGATAGTCCTTATTCCCCAAGCCCAAGCAAGCAGTAGACAACTCCATAGAAGCACTCACTAGACTCTGACTGAGCCTATTCGCTTGCTACGGCTCAAAATCGAGTGGAAGAGATACGCGCTATTGCACCCTTGAACTGGTGCGAAGCCCCCGGGCTGTTAGCACTTCGCCAGTAGGCTCAGTGTTCGTTCAGTCGCGCTCCTGCCTCCCACGAACTCCTTAACATTTACGCCTGTCCGACACGGCGGAAGGGGTGGAGAGGACAACTTCAAACGCGCTCTCGGGGCAGCCGGACGATGCTTAAGACCTTCTAGTAGCCCAAGCCGTCTGGCGGCTCAGCGACCACCGTCAGTGTGATGATGAGCTATTCGTGAATGGTTCGCCATTGTTAAGGTTCGCCATTATTAAGCTCCAAGAGAAGTTTTAGGAGTGATGTTGGTGACAGGGGACCCGGATCATGGAGTGTACCAGGAGAATGTCGTAGCATTCCTCGTCCACCAGATATGGGCCTCCATCTCTCAGAGGTAGAGTGACAGTCGTCACAAACGACCGGTCATCACAAAGAACGTCGAGATTTGGCGGTACATAGTTTAAGTAGTTAAAGTGGACTAAAAGACATGCCGGGCTGTGGCCAGGCTTCAGTGCACAGCGCTTGCCAAACGCAACACGGGCCGCAGGACGTCAGGTATGCTGAGCGCAAGTTGGAGCATTTGAACAAGCCGAGACTCAAAACATATGGCGGGCAGGCAGATAGTGATAGAGGCTTGGACAAGCCGCATGACAGAGTCGGACGTTCTGATGACTAAAGAGGAAGCGATGGAAGCAGTAAACGGCCTACGAGCTCGAGGGCTACGAAGCGAAAGCGTTCAACGAAGGGAAGCGGCCGGAGTTGTCTTGAGAACCTCGAAAGTTCTTAATTCCATCCATGCTATTCATACAAGGCTCCCGATCCGGAAAATATTTACAGTGAAGAGTGGAGAAGCGCGTGACAGCACAGTCTGCGTTGATGTAGACCAACTTGGTGGAGGGTGTCCTCGAAACCCCTCTATCGCTGTAACGCGTTTCTTGATCTAAACGCCAACCCCCTTAAACGCCGTCGCTATGCCGCTGCTGACCAAGATATTCCGGAACAGTGTACTGAGCCGCACTGAGAAAGGTGTGGAAGACGTCGGCGACACTAACGAGATAGTACCGTTGCCGTTCGATCGTGTCGATTTGAGTGCCGCAGCTCACTGGTAGCGTCGCATCAGGACTCTTTCACCCTGAAGGTCTTGCTACCGGTCCTTGTATACCTTTGGATTCCACCCCTCCTTCAGCTCTTGCTCTCTTGACGCCGCCTGTTCCGCCGTCCGCACCTCCAGCTCTATCCGCTCTCTAGCCCGCAATATCTTGCTCTGTAGATAGAAGCTCCCCCTTTCTTCGGATCGTTGAGGTCGAACAGCTTCTTGAACCTCTCCGTCACACTCTCGAGATCCGCCTTGCCTCCCTTAGGCGGTGCTACGTTCAATATCTTGCACGCCTCCTCCAGTGTCAGGCCAGATGATGCGAAGGTGGTTGCGGATCCGGGGTTTTTTGCTGAGGCTGCGGCATATTTCTGAGACGCAGCGGCTTGTCGCCAGGCTTCAGCAAATGCTCTTCCGAACACTCGTCCGCCGGTAAGGACGATTTGCGAGATGATGCGGTGCGCCTGGGGCTGTCGTCAGTCTTCGCCTCCCTGTGGTATGCTTCCCACTCAGATGCGCTGGGGGCCGACTCACCATGCTCTGAGAGAAGCACTCCAATCAAACGGATATCCAGAAGACCCTTTACTAACGAGTATGCGCGGGGAATGGTGTGGTTGATGGGATGGCGGCGAACAGGAAGCAACAAAAACTCATGTCGGCGCATCTTGAACTGACTGCCGACGCCGATCACGTGACTGCACCTCCCAGATCGGCGCCCAGATGCGGGCAGAAGTGCTCCCCCATGCCTCCGGCTGAAATCGCCCAGTCCACAGCCAGCAGCATGTCAGTTGGGGTCCGTTTGAGCGGCAGAAGCCTGGCCTTCGTGCTGGAGCCCTCGAGCGCTGCGATACTGCGGCGTTGCGTTGCTTCGACCTCAGCTGAATGTCCTGTCCGGCTCTTCCTTTCACATGCCCGCCATTATCAAAGCCGAGCAGCCGTAAACATCTCCACGCCGCTGCCAGTCTTTGGCACTCCTCGCGAGGTCGAGGCTTGAGGACATCGTCACATAGATATCGAGAGTAGATTCTCTCCGCAACTCGTTGTTTGCCCGCAGGCTTCACCCCAGAAACCGCCTGTGCCTGCCCGCATGGCAATGACGTTCGCGCATGGCCGCACTTGGCAAGACACCGCCGTGCTCTCCGCTATTACGAACTCTTCCTAACAGCTTGACCAGACACCCCTTGGCTAACTCACATGTCCTCTCCTCCACGAAGCTCGAACGATGGACCTGCTCAGTCAGGCGGAGATCCCCACTCGCCGACCTACGCCGCCTTCTCGCCAGCCACCGTAGGCCACTACTCTGCGCTCAATAAGCAGCGGTCTACTATACTCGTCCACCAGAAATCGCCTTTACTAGTTGCTACGCCGCCGCAAGTCACTCGTGCCCTAGCATACTCTCATCCGTTCCTGCTCCCGTTGAACAAGCTCGCCGGACTGCTGTCATGGACGACGGGCGATCCTTGGGAAAGCTTCCTTCTGGTGGCCGTGTTCTGGGCAACAACGCTGTATGGGGATGTCATCGTGCGATGGGCAGGACCGATAGTGCTGGTAGTGTGTCTCATACTTGGCATGTACGGACGCAGATACTCGCCGCTGTCCTCAACCGCGAACACGGGAGAGAAGGTGGAGAAAGGACACAAGCGCGGGAACTCTGAAGCGGGCACAAGACATCACAAGAGCCTGGACGAGATCGTGGATGAGCTCAAGCTATTCACCTCACGATGCAACATACTGCTCGATCCGTTCGTCAGATTAACCGATTTCCTTTCCACGCAGCAAACGGCAACCTCGGCCACAACCCGGCCTGCGCTGACTACGCTGTTCATCCGCATACTGCTCATCACCCCCGTGTGGGTACTCCTGACGCTGCCACCGCTATACATCATCACTACGAGGCGGGTCATCCTGACCTTGGGAACACTAGCTCTTAGCTGGCATTCGCGGCCAGCTAGGGTATCGCGAACCATCCTCTGGCGCTCCCGCTTTGTGCGCCGAATCACCTCAAACATCACCGGTCTGGATCTCGGCGCGCAGGATCCCACCGGCAGTCCGGACCCTCCTCCCCTCCCGCCTCGGCCGCGTGATGCCAACGCGATCGCTGCATCCCTGACCACAAAGCGCACACCCGAGTCGCCTGGTATTAGATTCACGTTCACGCTGTACGAGAACCAGCGTCGTTGGCTCGGCATCGGCTGGACCTCATCCATGCTTGCCTACGAGAGAGCTTCGTGGACGGACGAGCATCTAAACCCCGCCCCGAGCAAAGACCAATTCCAACTCCCTGATGTTGAGGGCGGACATGCGCGATGGCGCTGGGTCGAGGGCAGCGAATGGCGCGTGGACGGTGGAGGGGACAATAACGATTCGGACGGCGGTTGGATCTACTACGATAACAAGGTAAGGCGTTCCTCGCTAGCCATCTCATCCTGTAGTACTGTTAACTGACACGCGCTGCAGTGGCGCGACGGTCGTCGAGGTCAGGACGGCTGGGGCCGCTACACCCGGCGCCGCAAGTGGTACCGCGATGCCGAACTAGTAGAGGTCACGCCGTCAGCAGAAATTACTCCCGCGCCAACGCCAAAGCCAGTTTCGGCGGGCGACGAGGCGCTGTCGGAGGCAGACACGGCGCATACGGACGGGCCACCGCCGGAGTATACGGAGTCTGTGGAGGATGATCAGGATACGAATAGTACAAAGGCACGCAAACGGCGCTGGTTTCGTCGCACGAGTAAACCGACCAGTGAGAAGAGCGGGACGGCGGGAAGCGTGGCGAGCGTGAGTTTAAGTGCGAGGGACGATGAGGAGGATGTGCATACGCCGTTTAGGTTTCGGGAGAGAGAAAGCGATTGGGGGATGGGAGATGAGGCGAGGATGGACCTTGGTTAATATTTTGGCGCCCATAATCAACGTGTGCAATTCACTCAGGCTTCTGTGTCCGCATGCCACTTCCTCAACCCCTCCCCCAACGCATCAACCAGACTTCCGTTCAACCCCTCCTCCCCAAAACTCACCCTCCCCGTCCACCACTCCACCCACTCCTCCGCCCTGACCCCACTATCCGCATCCAGCAACCCAACCGCCACATCCAGCAGCCCTTCTCTCCCATCCCAGAACATGCTCGCCCCGCAAACCCCACAAAACGCCCTCTTCGTCCCCGGAGAACTCTCAAACGTCCTGATGCTGCCGAAATACCGCTTGAACGGACTCCCGTCCTCGAGAGTTATGTTGGATGTGGGCACAAACGCCCAGGCCACGAAGTCGAAGCCAGAGGCTAGGCGGCAGGACCGGCATGTGCAGGTGCCGGCTAGGAAGCGGGTTTTATCGCCGGCGCTGTTGCTGCGGAGCCACCATGCTTCGCCGGTGGGATTCTCCGCGGAGGCGCCGGAGTGGTAGGGGACCATGAGGTCGGGGAAGGGCGCGGAGCCGACGTCAAGGGAGCGGGCGCTGGGACGCGAGATGTAGAAAGAAGCGCCGTTGCAGTGGCAGTGTGCGTGGAGTTTGTCCTTGGTAGCAGACGCGGCTGTGCCTTTGGGCTCAGATAGTGAGCTTCGCCAGTTCAGCGGAGCCTCCTCACTCCTCTCCTCGTCGCCGAGCCACCGGTCCTGCGCTCTGCCCTCGATAGTCCGAAGCCAGCCACTCGCGCCCCCGTCACTCGTGTCGCTGATCCATTCATGCCCGATAAGCTGTACGATCCCGGCGGTGCGGTCGAGCACGCCGGTACAGACGATCAGCCGGCCTGAAGCCCGCTCGCGGATGAACATGTGCGTGCCGCATGTGGTGCAGAAGTAGCGGGTCAGGCGGTCGGAGCTGTCATACGGCGTCAGGGTGGAGAACTCTGGGGCCGGGTTTAGGTCCGGGGGACGGTGATGTAGGTCGTGCAGAGGACGCCGGAGGTACGGCGGCAGGTGGTGCAGTGGCAGAAGCGGGCGGGGAGGGGGAGGGAGGATGTGGGGAGGGTGAAGGGATAGGTTGAGGTGCCGCAGAGGCATGATGCGGTTATGGAAGTGATTTCGGCCATGCTTGCAGTGGGGATTCCCTTTAAGACGGTGCTCACTCGACGAAGCTACGAATGCATGACTGAGATCGTGGGGGCAATAACGGATCTGATCTGACTCTGACACTGAAATTCTAACTGCAATACTCGACTTGTTCTTGGAGCCCGACGAACGGCCTCGCCGGACAAGCGTCGGCGGGAGATAGGCTTCAGAAACCTTCAGGGCCCAACTGCTGGCGGTTACGGGCCTGGCCGGTCTAGCAGATGCAAGTATCGTAGAAAAGTGCCCCGAAATTGTTCGCATGCCCAAAACTGCAGTCGTGTCAGGGCAGATCATCGCAAGGTTTACTGGTATGAAACTTGCTCACCAGCGTAACGAGCTGGTCATTCCCGACCTGGAGACTCTGTGCGTTGGTTCAGGATTTCAGGCTTCAAGTTGCATGCCAGATAGCCCAATACCTTCCCTAAGGCATGTACATACAGGACGTGGTGTTGATATCCGTGGCGGACCCTGACTGGATGCCATATGATCACGTGACATTCCGGATAGTCTCTCTGTTCCCCGCGAGGACTCAAGTTTCCATTCGTACAGGAGTTTGACTGTACACATGTGTAACACTGATTCACAGATCCCCAAGTCACCAGGTCATGATTCACCTCCCGAGATCCTCAACGTACGCTGAAATCCGAGGCATTCGCACTTCATGCTCAGATGCCGCTCTGGCTCTACAAGCAGTGATTGGCCACATACAACCTGCGCGGCTAACGCTGTGCAGCACAGTCGTCCCGTCACGCGCATAAATGCACTCAATCAGGCGCTGATCCCATTCCCGCATGGTGGGGATGAAGTGGTGGGGCGGGGTTGATAAAAGGCCTGAGGCCCTTCTTCTCTTTCAAGAACAAAAGCAACAGAAAATATCCATACAAGCGACTTGCACACCAGACACGCATACTCTCACACATACTCTCACAGCCACTCACTCAGCTCACTCACATTCGCTCGAGTAACGAACACACCTCCATACACAATGTTGGGCCCCGACCACACCTGCTCATGCGGCAGCACCTGCTCGTGCGGAAGTTCTTGCAACTGCGGGGTTGGTTTATTATCAGAACGAAGATGACAGAGCTGACATGCTTGGTGACAGAAATAAGCAACCAAAGCAATACTCCCGTTTTCCCCACCTGTCTCTCCCTCTCTCTCTCTCTGCACACGATCTCATCCTCTTCGAACAACGGAGGCCATCTTGCATCACGGACAGCATTTGTCGTTTCGGACTGGGGATTCTTGCTACTGGGTCGACCTCTCTTTAGGTGTACATGGGTTAAGCACGGCTGGGGAGCATATAGAAAACACCGTTGACAAAAAAGCCAGGAGAAGATAAGGCGGCTGCTCATGGCTTCGGTGTAGCGTTGCGAACATATAGCGACTAGAAATGAGCAAACGAGCTTGAGGAAACCATCTTTTCTGCAGTGACTGTCAAGAGATCACGACTGAACGGTTGCCTTAGCTCCCAACCTTTCCTCTTCCTATTCAAGATAACGGTGTAGACGTGTCATGGAAGAAAACAGGTTTTGTATCCTCAATCCTATTTCACGGTTGTTTATCGTACAAAATCCTGCCACAATCCAGTTCACGATATCATATCAGCCGTCCATCCTAAACATAACCTAACAACCCGTTTGATGTATGAAGGAGCAATCAGTGCTACACCGAGGAAATTTACTCGTCAGCTATGCCTGCTCCCAAGGCTCCTGAGAGCTGGCACAGTGTCAGACTTACGCCGCAAGAGGAGCATTTGCAGTCCTTGCAGTCGCCGCCGCAGTTGCAGTTGGTGCAGGAGGTGCTATGTCATCATCCATTAGATCATGTTACCCCTGACTTTACGCAGCAGAGGCGTTCGTCTCAGAGATATGGAAGGTGAGCATACCAGTCGCCCATTATGGATAGAGTAATGTAGCTGGTTTGGTTTTGAGGAAGTAGTTGTAGATTGATGCTATTATTCGTAGTAGGCTGTAAGAATGCTAATAAGAAATGACCAAAGGAGGAGGCATCCGGCCCTCAAGTATCCCTCTCACGTTTCACATGACGACCACCCCCAAGGACCCTTTGACGCAGCCTCGCTTCTTGCGGCATAGCTCGCAGGAAAGCTGGCCGGCACGGCGTGTCTGATGATCGAGAGTGTGGAGAGGCCAAGGCAGAGCTGCCGTATCTAGGGCCCAAGGCAACGAATCGAAGCGGCGTCCCAGCTGCGTGGATGCTGGGTGGATGACACGTCGTGGCCAAAGTCAAGACCCCGCCAACATCACACCTAAGTACCTGTTTAAGCCATTTTTGAAATCGACGATAGATTATTTACGTTAATAAACAATATAGCAGGCACTACACCCAGCTTTAAGTTGCTTACTTAGATAATTTTAAATCCTTCGTGTTGGGGAGAAGGGGCTGATTTTGCGTGTTTGTGACTTTGGAGTCCACGCAATTTTGGCCACGACGTGGATGGTAGCCCTTCCCGTTCCTATCCGAGAGGAGAGCGCTATTGGACCTCTCAAAGAAATATGCATGCACGTGACAGCCAGCCTGATGGGTGTGGTGCTTAAGATGCGGAGAGGGCGAGGCTGAAAGGATTATTGGTTGGATTGGTGAAGCCATCAGGTTGCCTGACCACCTCAGTACTCGAGTAGTTACTCCATCACCTGCTGGGTCTTGGTATCCACATTGTAGCGTGATTAATGGAGATCTCGTCTCAGAGACCGCGGCGGAAGCTCCGGAAACGCTAAAGGAGTGACATCGCGGGAAGGTGGCTGTCAATGGGTGACTGACATTGGACGTTCGACACCGAGGATCCTGAAAGGGATCATGCTCCTGGCAGGGCCGTGCATCCTGCGGCAGAACGAAGCACACGTGAATCAATGTTCGAAAGATTGTCACTGAGATGTGGAGTCGCGAGGTTGGTCACTCTAAGATCAGATAAGGATCGCTTGCACACGTGATCAATCTTACAGCTTCTATTGAAGCCAGAAGCGTAGTTATAGGCTCCTTGGATGTAGTTATTTATCTTCATGAGCACAAACACATGCCTTGCCAAGCTTGTGATATTGAACGATCGCAAAGACCAGAGTACCAACGAAGGTCTTGTATTGCGGGCTCCTACCCACGCCCATCCCATGCCTAAACCTTGCACGCAGGCAGTCTCTGTTATACAAAAATGTCAAACGGTCTCCCTCTACGCCGCATATGTTACAGGCGGCCTTCCCCGCCCATGCTCAAAAGAAAAAAAATTGGGACCGCTGCCCCAGCGCAAGCCGAGAAGCGGCCTGGCATTTTGGACAGACTGAGAAGAAGCCGCCCCGAGCGGCAGCAGTGAGACAGGTAACATTGCCCAGACCGCAAAATGCAAAAAGGAGCAGCAGAAGATGCAAGAGATGCAGCAGGCCCGAATTTTCCCTCTCCCCCTCTGGAGAAACAAGTTAGCTGTTTCAATGACCGACCCCATTCACCATCTCCGTGTCTTCATCCGCCAACGCAGCAAGCACAGAGTACTGTCCGCCCGCGCCCGCATAGACCAGCTTCTTGCCACGGACAGCCGTATTGTCGATGAGCGTCGCGACCTCAACATCATCGTCCGTGCCCTGACCAGTCTGGTAATTCGCGCTGAAGCCCCAGGAGTATGCTTTTCCGTCGGTGGTGATGGCGATGGTGTGGTCGGTGCCACAGGTGGCCATCTGTGCTTTGAATCCTGTTCGCGCGGTCAGTACTAGTGTCCGCAGGAGGTCCAAAGTGAAAGTGTGCGCGGGGAAGACTCACCAGGTACCTTCGTCGGCACCTTCAAGATCCTTCTCCGGCCATTATGGCTGATAACCGACTCCTCGGGTAGTTCGTTGATCTTAAGACCCGTCTGGTATCCATCCAGCCGGCCCCAGACAAGGCAATCTCCGTCCTCGGTGACGCCGACCGAGTGATGCGCGCCGCCCTTCAGCATCTTGAACCCCTTCCCGCTGAGTTCAGTGACTGGCTCGGTCGAGATGATGACCGCGTTGCTCTCGCCTGCCCCCTGGGTGATGCCGGTCTCGCCGAAGTTGTTCGCACCCCATGCGAGGACGCGGTTCTTGTTGTCGATGGCGAAGGAGTGGTAGTCGCCGCAGGCGATGTATTTGATGTTCTTGACTGCGCGGGTGGGGATGAGACCGAGGTGTTTGTTGCGCTCGACGATGCGTCGGCCCAGCTGGTTCTGCTGTCCGCTGCCCCAGGCGAAGACGTTGCCTTTGTTGTCGAGGGCGAGGATGTGGTTGGCGCCGCAGGCGAGGGAGGTGATGTTCTTGACGCCTTCTACTAGGGCTGGGGTGCGTTGAATTAGGATGTCTTTCGTGAAGCCGAAGATGCCTTCGTTGCTCTGCGGGAGATTGTCTTAGTATCGATAGCTTCGCTGGGAGATGTCGAACTCGGCTCACCCTGAAAGTTCCCCATCCCCATACAAACCCATCGTCTGTAAGCGCGAAACTCGTGCTGTCGCCAGCAACTACTTGCACGAACCTGACGTCTTCTGGAAACGCTGTGCTCGGTATAGCCGCCGGTGTCGCTTCGTGCGGATTCATGTCCGTCTCGCTGCCAGCATCGCTGTCGCTGTCGCTGTCGTCTCCATCCTCCTTCATTTCCTTTAATCCCCCCTCCCATGTTGTGTCGCGTCCTAGAGCCCCTTGATCGTTCACACCCCACGTGAAGATCCGATTATCGTGCGTCAACGCCACACAGTGCATGCCCCCGTAGCGATCTGCACGACTCCCACCTTCTGCGCGTCCAAGTTCGGGTTGAGACGCGGCCGCTTGACATCGATGGCCTTTTTGGACGTGCCGAGCCCCAGTTCGCCAGACGAGCCCTCGCCGAAGACGAAGATATGGAGTCGCTGGGTCGGTGCGCTGTTGATGATGTTCTTCGGAGTGACTTTTGCGGGCTTGGCCGCTGCTTTGGCCTTCTTGATCGGACGGGCAGCGGGCGATGCGGTGCGCTTGCGCTTCGTGGGCTTGGACTCGTCTTCGGTGGGTTCTTCGTCGGGTGTCTCGGCTTTGCGCTTGCGGCCGGGTTTCTTGGGTTCAGCTGGAGAAGGAAATGTTAGCTCTGCATGCTGCGAGCGCGTGTGGATGATGTAGGCTATGAATATACCGCTACGAGACATCTTGATATCGCGACTGTAAAGGCTATGGATGTTTTTGAATGGAGATGGTTCTCTTACCTTTTACAGCCGCCGCCGTTGCCTTTGTCGCCTTTGGTTCAGCGTCCGCCTCAGGCATTTTGCGCGGTCTGCCTCTCCTGGGCGCCTCTGTTGCTCCATTCGCTTTTGTGGGAGCCTCTCGCGCAGCAAGCTTTTTTGTCGTGTTGGTTTTCGCGGCAGTAGGTTTTGCAGCCTTCGACGGGCCCTTAGCTTCTTCTGTGATATTCTCAGCCGCTTGCGCAGCAGCTCTTCTCACTGGACGCGCCATGGCTTGGAGATTGTGTTTTGAAGGTGTCCCGAGGAACGGGTGATGTAAGGGGTGATGATGCTTGTGCTGAGCCGCAGAAGTATTTTCGAGGTAATGCAGCAGGTATGCGGGTATCCGGAGCTGTGGATTAAAAGTTGGAACAAGCGGCGAGGAGTCTTTGAGTAGCCTGCATCAGTAGCGATGAATTTATTCACAAAACTGACTGTGAATTCGAAGGAGTAAAGTGACGACGTGCTGGCGCCTTTTTGTTGTTTTGATCCAGCGAATCGCGCTACCAAACTTTACATGACCTCAGCCGCACTCCAGATCCGTGGTTTTGCCGACGAGCCGCAGCCAGAGCTTGGAGATGGTCCTTCGTGCCAAGGCTCCTTCAACATCAAGTCCACGTGCAGGCTACAGTCTGTGAGGGCTGCCTACTCAGACTGTATACCCAGACTGTATGCCCAGACTGCTACTGTGATTCAACCCCAGAGGAGCCGAGCATGATAGGTCCAGCATTACTCCTGTTCGCTCTTGTTCCACGCGCTTTCGCCGCCCAACCTGGAGCTCCGTCTCCCGTAGCCGCGCCTCTGAGGGAGCTGCAATGGGCCCAGCTCAACCTGCTCCAAACTACAGATACTCATGGCTGGCACGGTGGCCATCTACAAGAGTAGGTGCTTGAAGACCCTTGGGCTAAACAGCCTTAGCCAAACCATCCCTCAAATACCTCAACCGTGTCGATCTATACGTGCTCTGCCACTTTGAGGCGGAGCAGCCGCTTCTGAGTCAATCCACCGTAGCACGTTCCTCGGGCTACAGTATAGCGCCTACATGTCTCGTAGTTACTGTTTTCATCAGAGATGATCCCAAACTCCCCAGCTGACTGCCGCCAGGCCATCGTTCTCCGCTGATTGGGGAGACTATATATCATTTGCCATGCATATGCGTGACAGAGCCGACGCCGATGGCTCTGATCTACTTCTCGTCGACACTGGTGATAGAGTAGAAGGCAACGGGCTATACGATGCGTCAGAACCCAAGGGCCTGTACA
This sequence comes from Coniosporium tulheliwenetii, assembly GCA_030247845.1. Taxonomy (NCBI): domain Eukaryota; kingdom Fungi; phylum Ascomycota; class Dothideomycetes; genus Coniosporium; species Coniosporium tulheliwenetii. The sequence goes on along the minus strand of JAPDRP010000001.1, from coordinate 880,393 downwards.
CCTCCGACATCTTCAAGGAGCAAGATATTGACGTGATCTGCTCCGGCAACCATGAACTGTACAAGCAAAATTCATCCGAAAACGAGTTCCACAGAACGGTTCCAGATTTCAAAGGAAACTATCTGGCTTCCAATCTCGATATATACAACCCTGAAACTGAGAAGTTCGAACCGCTTGCTCCTCGGTTCAAGAAGTTTATCACTAAAAATCAAGGCATCCGCATCCTAGCCTTCGGCTTCCTCTACGACTTCGCCGGTAACGCGAATAACACTGTCGTCCGCACAATCAAAGAAACCATCAGAGAAGACTGGTTTCAAGAAGCCATCCGCGACCGCGATGTCGATCTCTTTCTCATCATAGGCCACGTACCTGTGCGCTCGCCAGAGTACACTTTACTATTCAAGACTATCCGCGCCGTACAATGGGACGTACCCATCGCCTTCCTAGGCGGCCATACGCACATCCGAGACTACACCACATACGACCGCAAGGCCGCTGCTCTCGAATCCGGTCGCTACATGGAAACCATCGGCTTCATGTCCATAGACGGTCTCAGCACCGGCGGATCCTCAGGCATCGCCCCAGCGCCTGCGAAGAAGGGAATCACCTTCGCGAGACGCTACGTCGACAACAATCTCTTCTCCATGTACCACCACAGCCGCAAGAACGAGTCCACCTTCCCAACCGAGCACGGCCGCAACGTATCCGCGCTCATCGCCTCCTCGCGCAAAAATCTGGAGCTCGACAAGCTACACGGCTGCGCGCCGCGTAACCTCTGGGTAAACCGCGCACCGTACCCAAGCGACGCCAGTATCTTCACCTGGCTCGAGAAGCACGTGCTGCCAGAGCAGCTTAGCTCGTCGGCTGTGCGCGATGGTCGGCCTGCGCTTGCTATCACGAATACCGGCGCGATGCGGTTTGATATCTTCAAGGGCGCCTTCACGAAGGACTCTACCTTCCTGGTCTGCCCCTTCACGAGCGGGTTTAGGTATGTCAAGGATGTGCCGTACGGGGCTGCAAGCAAAGTGCTCAGTATTCTGAACAACGAGGGACCGATTATGCAAGAGGTGGAGGAGAAGCATGGCCTGCAAAGCTGGATGCTTGTATCGCCCGAACAGAGCGCTGCACGGCGGGGTTCTGTTCCAACAGACGACAAAGAACGGCTTGTGCGTGGTGCAGGACAGCAGGTCCCCCTCTCCGAATCCAGAGGCGAGAAGCTCGATCTCATACCGGGCTACACCACCCATGACGATGCGGGCGACGACGGGGACGACACACTCCACTCGAAGATCGCGTTCTACAACGTGCCGAACTGCATCCAGGCGCCTGTCAACTTCCCAAGGAAGAATGCAGCCGGGGTACTGCAGGAGCCAGAGACGGTGGACCTGATTTACAATGAGTTCATTCAGGTGTGGGTCCTGCAGGCGCTGAAATACTTGGGAGAAGAGTACTCGAGCGATGACACGGAGGCGTATATGGAGGGGAAGACTTTCACGGATGTTATTACTGATTGGGTGTCTGAGAATTGGGGTACCGATGGGGAGGTTTGTCCGTAAGTGGTGGGCAACCTGGTCGTTATACTCTAATCAACTACCTTGTGCTCCTCCTTGGTTCCCATTCCACGTGAGCGAGGTTGAGGATCCTGTGCGTTGAAGACCTTGTGCGCGAGCCAAATAGCGTTACCCTTTCTCAACCAGCCATGAAGACATCCTTTACGGTCTCGCACAAAGAACAGCTGAGCTAATCTATCCTCCTCGAACGCACTCGATGTTACACACCGCTTTCTCAGATAGGAGAGGCCGAAAGCAAGCCGATAATGCGAATCCTCCCATCAACTTCATTTTCTTACCAAAAACTGCCCCTACGCCCCCTTACCCACCCCAACACCCCCCACAAAACCCCACCAAGCTCCCCAACCTCTCCTTCTCCTGTCTCTCCACATCCCTCCACTCCCTCACCGCCCCAACCAACCCCTCATCCGCGCCCACCACATCCCCATGCAATCTCAAGAAGACAGCCATCCACGCCTGCACGAGCTCATAGTCCCTCCGCCGCCTCAACCGATCCGTAAGCGCGGCCACGAAAGTCTTGAGTTCCGTGTACGGCGGCGCAGGGTCCAGGCTGCGGATCGCTAGGTCCGCCGCTGCGGGCGAGAGGGTCTTGAGGTGAGTTATTAGGGACTCGTAGTTTAGTGTCTGGGAGGCGGCGTAGAGGTGTGCGGTGAAGGGGTCGGCGGTGCTGGTGCGGGATAGGGCGGTCTTGGAGACGCGGGATAGGGAGGATGAGGCGTTGGGGATTCCGTTGTTGGGGATGGTGAGGGCAGCGCTGGAGGTGGCGGAAGTGCCGCTTGCTCCGTTCTGCAGCGAGGGGAGGAAGAAGGGCGCTTTTTCTGGCGGCTTGGGCGGCTCCTTTGGTTTGTTGCGCTCGCGGATGAGGTCGAGGTTTAGTAGGGTCTGCCATCGTGGGCGGGGGACGAGGCTGAGTGTCGTGATGGCTTCGCTGAGCTGATCGACGGTGGGTGCGGTGGTCTCGTCTGCTTCGTCTTCTGGTACGTCGTCTACGTCTTCTAATGCGGCAGTGACGGCAGATTCACCGCCTTCGCCTGACGCGGCGGGCGCATCGATATCCACGATGTCGGCGTCGCTGATTTGCCGCGTCGGGACGTGCGTGAAGAGCGTCCGGTTCGTCCAGACGTGCACGCCTACGGTGTCCTCTTGGGCTGTTGCGAGGTACTCCCCAGTGTTAGAGAAGGCGAGCGCGGTACATGGACTCCGTGTCCTGATGGCGTCGATGAGGTGGCCGGTTGGTAGATCCCACACGCGTACGACGGAGTCAGACGACGCGGCGATGATCCAGCGGCCGTCGTTTGAGAAGCAGAAGTCTGTGATGCGACCTAAAGCGCCCCAGAGTTCACGAACGAGCTTTTTTGTGTCGATGTCGATGATCCGGATGGAAGAGTCGTCGCAACTGAGGGCGATGAGGTCGCTAGGACGGTGGTAGCGCAGGCCTGTGATGGCCGTCATAGGATACCAATCTATCTCGTGGAGTAAGAGGCCGGTTGCAAACTCCCAGAACTTGACTTTGCCGTCTTCGCCACAGCTGACAACAGTCCGGTTGAGGCCATCCACGGCAATGCCCGTCACAGCTTTGGTGTGCTTGCCTGGCCTCTTGAGAACCTCTTCTGTCCTTCGAGCATACCGTCGTCGAGCGACTCTTCTGCTCGTTGGATCTTGAGCTTCTGCGCTTGTTTTGGCGTGAGGCGAGCGGGAAACCTCTGCCGATGGATTCCTGACTGCAAGTTGAACATGTCGATCCCACCCGCAGCAGAGCCAACTAGACCAAAGGTACCGCAAGGTGAGATGGCTACGCTGCTGACATCTGCCTGGTCGCCGGTTTCGAATGCCCAGCGACCAGCCTTTTCCTTCCCCAGAACCAAGTTCGAGCGAGTTTGTCCCCTTCATGGCCAGTGATCACACTTTCCCAACCCGTACTGCCGCTTTGCTCAGTCGTCGCAGACCCCTTGCTTTTGCTGGCACTGCTCCATATTGAGGTCGCGCCAGGTATGGCGCCATTCCGCCGTCGCGGTTCAGTGAACAAGCCATGCAGGTGATTCTAGGTGCCTTTAAGTCCTCGAGACTGGTGCTGCTATCCAGCGTGGCCAGCCCGCTGCTGAGAATGCCGAGCTTCTTCGCCTTCTTCCTGATGTTTCCTTGACTCAGCTCCATGCTCTGACCGTCCTGCCGTAGACTCCAGCCCCACAGACTGCGGTCTCGGCTGGCACTGAGTAGCCACTTGCCGCCGGCATCTGCACCGTCCGCATCGGAAGGTAGGAACTGCAGAGTTGACACTGGGGCAGCGTGACCGCTACGCGAATGTAAAATACGTGGGATGGGCGAGAACGGAGTCTCATCGAAGATCCATGACTTCAGTGAATTGTCCAGACCGCTGGTAAGGAGGACAGCTTGGCCAGCAAGAAACTCGATCTTGCTAATGCCACCAGCGACGCCGCCTTGCGCCGAGGGAGGGTTGTGCGCACCGCGGAGAATCCCCATTTTGCGGCCGCCTCCGTTGAGGTCCCAGAACGTCACATCTCCGGTCGTCTTGCAGGCAGTCGCCATGACCCCCGGTTTTTGTCCATCATCGCCAGCGCCTAGGCCGTCGGTGCGGAACGAGATCGATGATACGGCTGTCTTGCTACCTGGGCCGGTGTTGAAACTTATGATCTCCTTGTCCGTTCGGATGTTATGTATCACAACGGCACCTGACGAGTAGGCGATAGCAAGCAGAGACAAGGTCGGTGTAGGCTGAAGTGCAGTGACAGAGCCATAGTCGGAGGCGGCCGGGAGGATTGTGTACAGGAGCTTTCCAGTGCTCACGTTCCATATTTCAACACTTCCGTCGTGTCTTCCTGCGAGAATCTTGTTTAGATAGGTCGGCATGTTGCAGATGCCACCAGTGAGGAGACTTCCGGATCCGCCATGGCGAGAGAAGGGAGCGGTCAGGGTCGTATAGTGCTCCAAAGTCGTGGATTTCCAGACCTCGATCCTGGTCGAACAACATCCGATTACCCAAGCGCCGAATACCAGCAGCTGATTGATATTTTCGTCCAGTCCTTGGGGCAACTCGAGTTCATCCACCTTCTTCCCGCGCTTGAACGACCAGATGCCGCGCTGACTTCCAGGCTCTTCTCCGCCCCACGCTGCTAAGACCTTGTCTCTCCATGCGGTCATAGCTGTGATGACCTCGGGCGTTTGCGGCCTGGTCATGAAGACCAGGTTCAGGCCCTTCTTGAGGTCGTACGTCTGTAGGCATCTTCCGACGGAGGTGGTGATCTGGAAGGTGGTCTTGCCGAGCGGAACGGTGGTAAAAGGGACATCGGTGGGAGAGACGAGTCCTACCGTCTGAGGGATCAGTATTGCTTGCCTTGCACAAAGTGCTCTTTCCTCGACTTACTCGAAATGGCGCAAATATTCTTGACCTTGCTCCGCGCCTTGCACCATTCCTCTTCTCTGCAACCTCAACTACATCCGCGCTGAGCTTCTGGCGTTTTACTATCGGAGCATCTCTTGTGGTCTCAACAGCTACAGCCGTGGGCATATTGAATTTCTACGAGCAAGACTTCCCGTGCAGCACCTCTCATCCGCAGTTTGCGCGATCTGGAGAGCTTCAGAAAAAGTTTAATCTAATCAGATTCGGGAAGATTAGTCTGCCCAGTGCCCCTCGGCCTAGTGTGACGTCGCGGGGCATCTGCGGCCGCAACCATGGATCTGAGGGCTAGAAAAGAAAACCGCCCAAACTCTCACGACTGTTTACAGGACGACGAGGGGATGCACCACATCCTGCGCCCATTGCGCCCATGGATCCTCTCGAGCTTGCACGAAGCACCAGCGGAGAGAGCGCCAAAAGCAATGCCACGACACTCTCTCTTTCTGGCGCCTCTCCACCATCCGCACTGAAAAAAGGCCGTGCCGCAGAGCCAGATACCAGCGATGGCAATGTCGCAAGGGCTAGCTTATCCATGCCTCCTCCGGCGTCGAAGACGGTGCCAAAACAGTACTACGATAGGCGGCCCTCTAGAGCCTGGGAGCAATACGACATAGCAGCGGCAGCAGAAAGAGCACAGTATAACACCCGTGACATGGACCTGCCACCCGGGTCTGCCATTGACGACACGGACATCACACCAACTATGGAAGGCCTCGGCAGCAAAACGGTATCATCGGCTTCGCTGAAACTGCCCGAATCCGCCATGGATTCGTCAAAGTCTGACAGCGGCGTTGAGTCCCACAGGATGTCCTTCTCGTCTCTCTACTCCTTTGGCTCGGCGATATACAACGGTGCGAGAGGAGCAGCAGTAAGTGCACCTAGTTCTGTCGCTGGCTCTGAACTAGATGGTAAGGACCAATACTCGCTCCAATTGTGCGTTATATGTGAATTGCTAATGCTGAGCCCAGCTAGGCCAGACGTGTCGACCAAACCAGAAGCTCTTCCAACTGCCGCGTCTTCCCTCTCCGTTACCACGCGCACTCATAATGGAGGACTCGGGCTTTCACCTCTAGAGAGCTTGGGCATAGGCGCCCAAGCTAATGGGCGTATGCAGCCAGCCCTACCCTCACCCGGCGAAATTCCTTTAGCTGCATCACCGCAGCCTCTGGTGAACGGAATGTCGGCCTCTCGGCAGCCCCGGCAAGGCTCTCGAAGTAGAACCAGAGCGACGAGGCGGATAAGCAACAGCACTGGCTACAACAGCAGCGCAAGTCCTGCCAGTGAACGGTCAACCGTCAGAGACAGCAAAGAGGCCGAGAAGAAATCCTCCATGGGTATTATCGGCGTGTGTGCACTAGACTCCAAAGCTCGCAGCAAACCTAGCAGGAACATACTCAATCGACTTATCTCAAAGGGGAATTTGAGGTCATCATTTTTGGTGACAAAGTGATCCTGGATGAAGATGTCGAGAACTGGCCGGTTTGCGACTACCTCATTTCCTTCTTCTCTGAAGGCTTCCCTCTGGACAAGGCTGTCGCGTATGCCTCGATGCGAAAACCATTTTGTGTCAACGACATACCTATGCAAACTGTCCTTTGGGATCGACGTATCTGCCTGATGATCCTTGACAAGCTTAATGTGCCGACGCCAAAGCGCGTTCAGGTTGACCGCGACGGTGGTCCGACTCTGCCGTGCCCCGAGCTAGCGAAATCGCTCTTCGAAAGAGCAGGTGTAAAGCTTCAAGGTCCGGAGGATGGTACTGGCGGTGGTGTGCCGCCTCCACAGAACGTCGAGATGCTTGAGGGTGGCGATGTCATCTCCGTCGACGGAGCACAACTGAGGAAACCTTTCGTTGAGAAGCCCGTGAGCGGCGAGGACCATAACATCAACGTCTACTATCCCGGGGGCGGTGGGAGAAGGCTGTTTAGGAAAGTAAACAACAAGAGCTCGGAGAGCGACGCCACCCTTAATGTGCCCCGGTCCATTACGCAAGAGGGCAGCAGCTACATCTACGAGCAATTTCTCTGTGTGGAAAACGCCGAAGATGTCAAGGCGTACACCGTCGGGCCTGATTACTGTCATGCTGAGACCCGAAAGTCGCCCGTGGTGGATGGTGTCGTTAAGCGCAATCCGAACGGGAAGGAAATCAGATATGTCACCAGCTTGAATGAAGAAGAATCTGCAATGGCCGCGAAGATAACGCAGGGCTTTGGACAGAGAGTGTGCGGTTTCGACCTCCTGCGTGCTGGAGGAAAAGCTACGTCATCGATGTCAATGGATGGAGCTTCGTCAAGGACAACAACGACTATTATGACAAGTGCGCGAAGATTCTGAGGGAGATGTTCATCAAAGAGAAGCAGAGGCGCGAAGGGAAAGCCACGACCTCTGAAGGCGGCGAGCAAGCTTCTGAGAAGGACCGTCCATCATACAGCCGCAAAACGACAGTGAGCCACCGTGCTGGCTTGAGAGGCATGCTCAAATCTCCCAGCATGTCCAAGTTGAGTGGACAGCTCCCCTACAACCGGGCTAACGGCGCCGCGTCGCCAGACTTGTCCGCTGGCATGACCCCTCAAACCTCACCACCCAGCCTGGACAAGCCTTTACCAAGCGATCAGGCATCTGCGCCACCACACAATCCGATGTACTGCCACCTTCCGTAATTTCTGACACTAGTGACGAACATGCTGACATGCCGGCTTCGGCCCCTCCTGAGGAAGTCGCCCCTGTTCCTCCGCCTGCTTCCAAAGCCCAATGGAAGCTTAAAGGTATGGTGTCCGTCATCCGACATGCAGACCGGACGCCAAAGCAAAAGTTCAAATTCACTTTCCACTCCAAGCCTTTCGTGGATCTTCTGAAAGGACATCAGGAAGAAGTCCTGCTGATAGGCGAGCCAGCCTTGAACAGTGTCCTAGATGCTGTGATGAGAGCTGCCGAAGAAGGTAGTGAGGATCACGACAAGCTCAACACTTTGCGGAATGCTCTCCTCAAGAAAGGCGGCATGTTGGGGACGAAGGTGCAGATAAAGCCAATGTTTAGGAAGAGGAGAAAAGACGAGCTTCCACCAGATGCAGCCCTCGAGTCATCCCCTGAGCGGGAGAAGCACGAGGATAAGCATCTTTCGTTGAGTATCAAGGACGGTAGGCTTGCCGACCCTTCCGAATGCGGAAAGGACGCGCCACATGAGAGAAGCAACTCCATGGCCGGCGTGACGCTCTCTCGCATATCAGCAGCGGAGAACAACCTCGTCCTCGACAAACTGCAGCTGGTTCTGAAATGGGGAGGAGAGCCCACGCACTCAGCGCGGTATCAAGCGCAAGACCTCGGCGACAATCTGCGGAACGACCTACTTCTGATGAACAGGGAGATTCTAGACGACGTGTCGGTGTTCAGTAGCTCGGAGCGTCGCGTCACTACGAGCGCGCAAATCTTCTCGACATCCTTTATGGATCAGAAAGAGCTGCCGCCTGACTTTATCACTGTGCGCAAAGATCTGCTGGACGACTCCAATGCAGCGAAGGATGAGATGGACAAGGTCAAGAAGAAGCTTAAGGTCCTGCTACGCGAAGGTAACAAGGCACCAGCGCAATTTGCTTGGCCAAAGGACAACATGCCGGAGCCCTTCATCGTTGTCAAAAAAGTCGTCGAGTTGATGAAGTTCCATCGGAAGGTCATGCATCACAATCTGAACAAACTCCGTTCCGGTGCCGCGTCATCATTGGCAGCGGTAGCCAATTCCGCTGCGGCTGAGACCGCAAGCGGAAAAGGCAACACGACTGGAGCACTCTCTCAAGCGCAAGCAGTCTCCGCAATCCAATCCCGCTGGTGCTGTGGCGAAGACCCGGAACTCTTCAAGGAGCGCTGGGAGAAGCTCTTCAAGGAGTTCTGCGATGGCGAGAAGGTGGATCCGAGCAAGATCTCCGAGCTTTACGATACGATGAAATTTGACGCGCTCCACAACCGGCAATTCTTGGAATGGGTCTTTACACCAAGCGCAAGCATCTTGGACGAAGAGTCTCTCGCTGATGCGGCGTCAGACGCTCCATCGGTTGGGGAAACACCTAAGTCGAGCCAGCCACCCAGTCCTACAGAGACGAAGACGGCGTCAAAGGAGACCTCGGGAACAGACAGAGGCAACATTGCGCAGCGCATGGGTCTCCGCCGGCGGTCTGAGGTTGCTGCGCCCGTCAAGACGAACGCGTACCACGACTCTTACTTCACGCTCTTTACAGGCATGGGCGCTGGGTGTCAGACCAGATCCAAGACAGATGCGCGGTTGGAGAAGTTGCGGGAGCTCTATCAGCTCTGCAAGGTCCTCTTCGACTACATCGGCCCCCAGGAATACGGCATTGCAGACAGCGAGAAGCTTGAAATCGGCCTATTGACTTCACTGCCCTTGTTGAAGGAGATTGTCCAGGATCTTGAGGAAGTACAGGCATCGGAGGGCGCCAAATCATTCTTCTACTTCACCAAGGAGTCGCATATCTACACCCTGCTCAACTGCATCCTCGAGGGCGGCATCAAGACGAAGATCGAGAGGAACGCGATTCCGGAGCTGGACTATCTCAGTCAGATATGCTTTGAGCTGTACGAGAGCCAGAACGCGACATCGGAAGACGAGCCGAGTTCTTTCAACTACAGCATCAGGATAACAATATCTCCCGGCTGTCACACGTTTGATCCGCTTGATGTGTACGTACTTTGCCACGCTTCTGTCCTTCCAAACGTACTGACATTTGGCAGGCAACTCGACTCCAAACACTGCATCGGCTTCGCACCTCGGCGGAGTCTGACAGCTCATCACGACTGGAAGGAAGTGCTGGACACTTTGCGGGCGAAGTTCAATACGTAAGTCCCAGAGTGTTCGCCTTGTGAACCGCTTCTAACGCATTGATAGTGTCAAGCTGCCAAAGTCCTTTGTCGCCATTAACCTGTCAGAGAAAGTACCGAATGCATTTGGGGATGCCCAGGCCGAAGGGGAGGATAGAAGCGGGAATGACGCTCAAAGCATGGCGGATTAGAGGATAGAGTTGAGCCTAGTGGCAAGTAGAGGGAAGAAGCGTGATTGTGGCATTCTCTAAAGACGCGGGCATGATTGGCATTGCTGCATTACTGCGTATAGCACTGGGAGCAATTCTGGAACGGACCCTTCTTTGAAGTGCTATCCTTATCCGATAGTTCTAGCGACTGGTCAGCGTTCCATCGTTCATACACCGACATGGCAGAATATAAACAACTCGTCCAGTACCGAGCTTGATCCTCAAGACTCCGAGGCATAAGAACTTTCAGGTGTAGGATGTGCAAGCCTCAAAGGATTGCCACTTGAATTGACTAGAAACGAGCATCCATATCGTCCAGATCTTGCTCGTCTTCCGATTCTTCTGCCTCCTCCGATTCCTCTGACTCGCTTTTGGATTCTCGTTTCACCTTGTGTAAACGCTCCGGCAGACTCAAAGTACCCGCATCACCAACATCCAGCGCGCTAGCTTGCGCAGGCGTCAACTCCACAACCATAGGCGCATACTCACCACTCTCATCATCCTCCTCATACCCACTCATCTCCATCTCGACCCGCTCCCCATCCTCCAACTCCAACATGCCCCTCCTGACAAACTCCCCCTCAAACTCCCACCCAAACTCCTCCCTCAAATACTCCTCCAACTCCTCCAACTCATCCACCACATCCACCTTCCCCACCCCCTCCACCTCCTCCAACCCCTTCCTAAACCGCCTAACAAGCCCCTCAACAGCCCCGCCCCTCCTCCCGCAAATCAAACAGCCCCCCTCCACATCCCCACAATGCCGTAACTGCAGCTGCAAGGTCTGGATGGCGCGCACAAAGAACCCAGGACGCTGCCCTACCGCCGAGATGCACGTAAACAACAGCCCCAGCACCCTCTTCCACTGCTCGAGACACGAGTGATTATTCAGCGTCAGCACCATCAGGAAACAGAACTGCAGCTCGCCTAGGACTTCGTTCTCGTCTTCGCGGCAGTACGTCGTGATCAGCGAGGAGAGGTACCAGCTCCGATCCTGCGCCGCGTGCGTCCTCTCCCGTCCCGTTGCGCCCGCGCGCCACGTCTGCTTCAGGTCGATGGGCAGGAAGCCGAGCTCTTTCTCCGCGAGCGGGCCAGCTGCGGAGGAGGAGGGGAGGCCAGGGATGTCGTCGATGTCCACCTTCGCGGAGCTCGCGGAGGTGAGACTCCAGTGGTCGGGCGTCTCACCGGTGATGCGGGTCAGGAGGGCGGGAGTGATGCAGTCGGTGAGGCGGGCCCAGTCATTTGTTTCTTCTTCGTCGCGGTCCTGGGTCGCGGATTGGCGGTAGGGCGTCAGGCCGTCGCGGTAGATGGAGCCGAGGTTGGCGCGCCAGTGGAGGAGGGCTGTGGGCGAGGTTTCGGGGAGGAGGGTCTCGGTTGCGGAGTCCCATTTTTTGATGAAGAGTTCGGGGGTGATGGTGCTGCTGATGATGACGGGGGGCTGAGGAGGGGCCTTTGACGTGGAACCAGGCGCCGTGCCGGACGGAGAGGGAAGAGGTCGAGGAGGTGAAGACGAAGTGCCAGCCTGGCGGCAGGTTCTTGATGCCGTAGAAACGGGGCGTGGTGGTGAAGGAGAGTAAATTTATGCCGCCGAGGCAGGGGTGAGGTAGGTTGAGAAGTAGGACGATGGCTTGGTTGGTGGTGTCTTCCATCTTTTTTGGACGCTATCTAAGACTTGGATTCAATCCTTCCACTCGTTCCGATCCTTGTGAGATGGCTTTCCTAGTGTTTCGATGTTTATGGGTATCATGCCCGTTTGAAATTAGGGTTCCGCCTGGTCATTGTCAGGGTCTATCTACATGGTTGGAGTAGAGTGGTTGTGATCGCAAATCAAGAAATCTCGCTAAGAGTGATCACATTGAAAGCTGAGTTTGATGGTGAATGCAGGGTCGATGGCAGACTAAGAGGTTCCATGGACTCAGCCCTACGTACCCGGCAAGCGAAGGCAAAATATATCGATCTCAGCATTGACATGGATACAGACGCACAAATGATATCACAAGCGCAATCCATGAAGGATACATATGGGCAGCATGGCTGGGCTGATCGTTTGGCCAGTGACGTGTTTCAAATGGCAGTGATTTATGGTGCGAGTTACGTGGTTAAAATACTGAATGAGCAAGGCTGATGCCTCTTCGAATTCCTTTCAAACCTTTGACCTTGATTCTGTGTTTATGTGACAAATAATGAAGATGGAGACCAGGCGCAAGCCGTCCTCCGCGTAATTGTCAACAACACCCCATGAACCAAAGAACACGGCTCCACCAGCAGCAAACTATAGACGACGACCACGGCGACCACCCTTCCTGCGCGTAGAGTCGGATGGAGTGGGTGTGACATCCTCAATACGGCCAATCTTCATGCCGGCACGAGCCAGGGCGCGGAGCGCAGACTGAGCGCCTGGTCCGGGAGTCTTGGTGCCGTTACCTGCAGAGGTTAGCCTTAGAAAGGTAGCTCGAAAGTAAGAGTAAGCGCATACCGCCGGTGGCCCGGATCTTGACGTGGAGGGCAGTGATGCCCAGTTCCTTGCAGCGGGCCGCGACGTCCTAAAGGTGTCAGCATCTTACTCAATGGAGCAGTAGCAGGCATAATGGGAAAGTACCTGTGCAGCCAACATAGCAGCATAAGGGCTGGACTCGTCCCTGTCGGCCTTGACCTTCATTCCACCAGTGACTCGGCTGATGGTTTCACGGCCTCTGGAATCACCCAGTTTGTTAGCCTAACCAGCCCGAGCATTCTTGTTCCACCGTCCTAGTGGGGTGTGTCGCTACACGTACGAGAGATCGGTGACATGGACGAAGGTATCGTTGAAGGATGCAAAGCTGCGATACATTAGCCGGCGGACGAGACAGGACCTCTTCGGGTGTATGTACATGCGAGCAACACCGAAGACGAGCTCGCCCTCGCGGACCTGGGGGCCCAGCTGGACGTTCTCCTGCGCGCCGCGCTCGACCTTCTTCTTGGGAGGCTGAATCGGTTAGCGGAGATTCCAGGAGAGTCATGCTGCTTGGAGGTACCATTTTGTCCGGTGTCGGTTTACTGAAGTCGATGTGTTTGTAGAGTGTTCCTGGCTTTGTCGCGTCGATGACAGGAATTGAGAGGTTGCGGTGGTGCACCTCGCTTGGGAGCGCCAAGATTTGTATTATGGAGGAACGTTGTTCCGTGATGCTCTTCTCTCAAAGTTTTGACCTGAACATCTCGTCTCCAGTCGCAAACCAGCCAATCTTCTCGACCGGGACCACCACTGGCAGTTTGAGACAGTCCCGTCATGGCAAGCTGCAGCTGCTCAAGACTTGCAGTTGTTTGAGGAAGAACACTGCCGTGACTGAGACTGCGCCCTCTTCGCTCGTTAGCAGCACACACGCAACTCGGTCAATACCTCTCGCAATGGCCGACGTATCGGTGGGCATCATTGGCATGGGCGATATGGGGAAGATGTACGCTCGGAGGATCAGTGCTGCTGGATGGAGGTAGGCTATGACTGCACATGCCAGTCTCGCCTGACACGCATCGTACCCAAGGTGTGTAGTACTTATCCACTTGTTTCCGTCCTGTTATGATGACTTGAGTGCATTTGGCTCGAGTATGATCATTCATCAACTACCATGTCATTCTGGCATGGCTGTTGGTGGATCGATTGTCACTGATGTAAATTCTCAGCTACCTTAATTTTCTTTGTCTGATAACCTTCGAACACTCGATCGCTGAAGCAACTACTGGCCGAGAGTTCATTGCTAACCTTTCATTCTCCTCAGGTAACCCTTGTACCAGCATGGTAGCTGACCGGTTGTTCTTGCCCAGAGTGAACGCTTGTGACGTCCCGGAGAAGCATGAGACATTGATGAAGGAGTTTGCGGGTAGTGTAGGATTATACATGTATCTATATCCAAGCTGAGGTGCTGAGGCTGCGCCAGGCCAAAATCAATATCATGCCAAATGGCCACCTCGTCTCTCGAAGCAGCGACTATATCATATACAGTGTTGAAGCCAAGAAAATTGATGAAGTCGTTGCTAAGTTCGGGCCATGTATGAGCAGCCCCATGAACCGTCGCCTACAGCCCCGCTGACAGCCAATGTCGCGCCCAGCAACCAAATTCGGGGCCGTTGTTGGTGGACAGACGTCCTGCAAAGCTCCTGAGATCGCAGCATTTGAAAAGCACCTACCTGCTGACGTACAGATCGTGTCTTGTCACTCCTTGCATGGTCCTGGAGTAAACCCGCATGGCCAACCACTTGTACGTCTCCGGCTTGTGCCCTTGAAGTCTGCTGTCATTCACACCCTTCACAGGTGATCATACAACATCGCGCGTCTAACGAGAGCGTAGAGCTCGTCAAGAAAATACTGTCCTGTCTCGGGTCGAATTACGTCGACCTTTCAGCCTCTGAACATGACCGTATCACAGCTGACACGCAGGCCGTGACTCATGCGGCGTTCTTGAGGTGCGCTGAATCAACGCCTACATCTGCCCTTTACTGACTCTCGACAGCATGGGCGCTGCATGGGCGGCTAACAAGCAATTTCCCTGGGAGATCGCGCGCTACATCGGAGGTATCGAGAACGTTAAGATCAATGTCACGCTTCGTATCTATGCCAACAAATGGCACGTCTACGCTGGTCTCGCAATCCTCAATCCTTCGGCTCAGCAACAGATCAAGCAGTATGCCCAGTCTGTAACCGAGTTGTTCAAGCTGATGCTGGGCGGTCATCGGGAAGAGTTGACACAGCGTATCAAGACCGCGGGTGCAGCTGTCTTCCCCGAAGACACCGGAGGAGATCTTCTCCTGAGGGATGAGGTTCTGGATCGGTTCTCTCTGGGGGAGTTGCCGCCGGAACGTGTGAGAAACAACCATCTCAGCCTTCTGGCGATGGTAGACTCGTGGTGGAAGCTGGGGATTGTGCCATATAGGCATCGAATCTGCTCCACGCCGGTGAGTCGCTGCAAAACACGGTTGCGGGAAGCGTCTGACATCGCCACGTGTAGCTTTACCGGATGTGGCTCGGCATTACCGAATATCTCTTTCGCAACCCCGAGCTGTTGCAGGAATGCATTGACACGGCTATTGACGACAACACGTTCCGCGCAGACGACCTCGAGTTCACATTTGCGGCCCGTGTAAGTTTCATATGTGTTACCACTGTAGAAGCTAAGGCACTGACACGAGATTTAGGACTGGAGCGATAGGGTCAGCTTTGGTAATATGGATGGATACAGAGAGAAGTTCGAACAGATTCAGCAGTACTTCGCTCCGAGATTTCCTGAAGCTACAAGGCTGGGTAATGAGATGATCAAAACGATCTTAGAGAAGACCCGAGAGACATGAATTGGGCTAGGACACGTTCTGGAGGGATGGGGAAACCAGCGTTGTTTAACTACCTTATGGGATAGAATTCTTCTGTGCTTCTCATCACTGAGCACGCTGAATGAACCATGGAAGACCTAGAAAGGCATTGTCGACATATTGAGACTCTGGTGATTTAGCAGCATAATCGAGCTTGAGTATGTCATCCTCAACCTCAAGAGGTCGCTGTACCGGAAGAACAAACTGTCCGCTTCGGACTTAAGCGGAGACTGCTAAGACCGCATCTGCTGGATCTCAAAGCAGTCTCACATCAGCCATCAATCGGGAGGCTTGTTCCAGGCAGGGCTTTCGATCCTTTCACACCAATTGTCCAGCCATCAGAAGTAAGATTGGCATGGCGGCAGTCCTGGACGGCCACGGATTCGGCAACCCGAGATGCCGACCGGATCCAGCGACTCCATGCGTCATCACCGATACGAATTTCGCATGCGCGTCTGCAGCCTTGCGCCGTGTTCTTCTATGTGCATGATTACCTCGAGTGAGAGTTAGGGGCCTATATAATGTACTGGTACCTCCGTGCTCTACTCCGCAATTCCATTCGAGCAAGAATCCATCGGCGCAATCAGCACAACAGATTGTTCCATTCAACGCCGAAAATGTCTTCCACGTCCACAAGCACGGCGCTCTATGCTGCGGTGGTGTCCTCGTCCCAGATGATGGGCGCAGTGCCGGAGGACGCCAAAGACCGAACTCATCACCTCAAAGACGGCAAGGGCTTCAGAAATCCATGGGACTCTTACAGGGAGATGAGCGTAACAGCTATCATGAAAGCTATGATATGGTAGTAGAGTCCAACCCCTCTTCGATGGCTGACGCTGATCTTCTCGCGCAGGCGACATCTGAGTGGTAAAGCTAACAAGCCCGATACTACGCCGCCAACTGTTCCAGTCCGCAAGCCAGTCTTCCTACCAACTCGAGAAACACCAACATTGAGAGCTACATGGCTGGGGCACGCTTGTTACTACGTCGAGTTTCCGGGTGGTCTACGGGTGCTGTTCGACCCTGTCTTCGAACCGAGATGTTCCCCATTCACATTCATGGGCCCGAAGCGTTATACAGAGATGCCGTGTAAACTCGAGGACATACCCTGTATTGACGTGGTCATCATTTCGCATAGTCACTACGACCACCTCTCGCACCCTACCATCACGAAGATCAAGGAGCTCCACCCCAACACACATTTCTTCGTACCTTTGGGCAACAAGCAGTGGTTTCTGAAGTCTGGAGTGGACAACGTCACAGAGTTGGATTGGTGGGAGTCTAGAGACATACATCTGTCAGCAATGCAGTCAAAGGACAAGGCACCGAGCGATGGCCACGTCACGCAAGACGACAAGGTCATCAAGACTGGAGGATCCAAGGATATCCAAGCTACCATAGGTTGTCTGCCGTGCCAGCACACCAGTGCGCGGACACCTTTCGATAAGAACCACACCTTATGGGCAAGTTGGAGTGTTGAATCAGGTGGCAAGAGAATCTGGTTTGGAGGGTGAGTAGCGCTCGCATGCTCTCCACGGAGGTTTTACTGAAAGGTGATAGCGATACGGGATACCGCGCAGTGGATGAGTTACCCGCCGGCGAGGACGACTACGACCCAAAGCACAAGTTTCCGTACTGCCCTGCATTCAAGCAGATCGGCAACCTTCGAGGACCATTCGACCTTGGGTTGATCCCCATCGGAGCTTACGATCCGGTCAGTTACGCATTCTTAACCCTCAATGGGACCTTGTTTGCTGACTATGGGAACGCAGAGATACATCATGTCGCCAATGCATGCGAATCCCTTCGACAGCGTTAACATCTTCGTTGACACGAGATGCAAACGTGCCCTAGGTATTCACTGGGGCACCTGGGTTCTGACTGAGGAGGAGGTCCTCGAACCTCCGAAGTTGCTTAAGAAAGCACTGTCTCAGAAGAGCATACCTGAAGAAGGCGTATTCGACGTCTGCGATATCGGCGAGAGCCGCGAATACCGCGGCCCAGAGCCACTCTGATCCGGAGGCCGCGTCGTCCCCGACACGCTTTGCACGAGTATAGATACCATGGAGTCTCGACAACAGTATTAATTGTGCTGACGATGTATGGTGTGTAATATTTAACTATTAGTTATTGCCGAATCACTACCTCCGCTTCTTTACCCCAATACCAAGAATCATCACCCGCTATGCAGACGCTAAGAAAGTCACAGCTCCGCAAAGACGATCGCCATAACGCCCATTCCAACAGTTACCAAACCCAGTCGCACTATGCCGAAAGCCGGCGGGACAGCCTCAAAAGGTGACGTGGATCGCGTTCCGCTCCTGGAAGTTGTCGAAGCTCCTAGCGGAGGCTTAGTAGCGCCCTTGTCATCGGTGAATACCACGGAGGTGGTAGTTTCCGTTTTGGGAGAGCCGGTGTCAACGAGAAGACCGCCATATGCCGCTGAGGATGTTGCTGCAGCAGCTCTGTATAACGTTGCTGTAAGAGTTTGAGTTGCCGGATCTGAAGAGCTGGGTTCGGCTTCGGTGGCTGAAACGTCGAGGTCTCTGGCGGCAAGCATTGAAGATATTTGAGTCGCGATCCTATATACGGAGTGGGGAGTTGCGTCGGCTATCGAAACAGACATTCGGGAGTCTTTCAAGCAGATGCCACTGAAGGTATCGGATACGCCTAAGCCGGTTAGATCTTGTAATACCCCGTCTGCTACACGCATACGTACTGGCTGGCGAAGCTTCCGTGTATGCCTCGGCGACCGATGCTGGAAGACCGCCGAGTGATTGCGAGAGTACCCTAGTTCCGAAGCACGCGTACACTGCGGCGATAACGCATACACGCATTGTTCAGAGTTTAAACTACCATTGCCGTCTGCTTCAGTCACTCATTGTGGCCGCTCGACGTTGAGTTCAATAGATAATCAACTCTGCAGCAACTTGGAGACTACATCTCCTAAATTACTTCCTACTCTTCTCTGCATTCGAGTTCTCCGGCTCACCTTCGCCGTCTTCCGCTCCGCTCCCGTCAAACCCAATTTTAGAAGTGTTAGCTTTCCTCGCCTTCCGCAAACGCTGATGTTTCATTGTTACCTCTCACCCCGACAGTGTGGCGCGGGCCCATCAGTGCCGCTACCGGTGCGGAATGCAGACAAAGAATGTATCCCGCCATGCGTGCTCGTGCGTCATTGCCGTTTGCCTTCCCATCAATACCGAACTCGTTGCCTTGCAACTAATTCTAACAGCTTCCGTCATCACTGTCCAGCTGATTGGATTCCTGAGAACAAAGCGGCTGAGAGTAAACAGCATACCGTAGCCTAGAATCAGCCTCTCGGCACGTGACGTCAGCCCCCTGTATCACAGTCAATGTGACCTGCAGCGTCATCTCTTGTACATTGCGTAAAACGGAGGACTTTGCTGTGGATACACTTCTTACACTGCTACAACCATAACCTTACACAGTCTACCAACCCAAATATTTCACACCGTCTGAGGCCCGATCATGCAAGTCTACTGCAGCCAACTCTTCTCAACCGAAGGCCACTCCCCTTCCGCCTCCACAGCGACTCCAACCTTCCCCGCCGTCCCGCCCGCGCAGCACGCCGCCGAAAAACAGATACAACCGAGGACGTCGAGATCATAACGCCCGCGACCTACGCCCGGTAAGCCCCCTCCGCCTTCCCTCTCCCTTCTCCGTCATTAACCTCTTAACGCCCCATCTAACAATCCCCCAGCGCAATGCACGACTGGACCGCCAACCAGCTCTGCGCGGCAACGCGCGCGATGAACCGGAACTCGAGTTCGGGCACTCCGGCGTCTTATAGCAGAGTCCCGGCTAGTCCATCTACGCTTGCGGAGAGGAGGCTCGATGTCTCGATGGCGAAGTTGACGCTGGAGCCGGATCTGAGGGCTAGGCCTGGGAGGCTGTTTAGTGATCATCCGGGGAAGAGTCTGAGGAGAGGTGGGGGTGGGGGTGGGGTGAAGCCGGCGAATGTGAGTTGATGGTTGGCGTTTGAGGAGTTTGGGGGGGGGGGGGGGGAAGATTTTGGCGGTGGTGGCTGGTTTGTTCGTACGGAGATCAAATAGGATGAGCATTAGCTTTAAGAATGTGGAAACTCGGAGAGGTGTTCTAGTGCTTCCATGTCGCACAGCATCGAAAGCCGACCCACACCTAATGCAAGCAACCCCCGTACCCTGAAGTTGGAGCTCGGAAGCCAGTACCCGGCCTCCCCATCACAACAGCCCTTGCACCTCGCCCGGCACCTCCAGTGGCACGGCCTCCATGACGAAGTTCCTCCCACCGCCCTCCACCCTTCCACCCTCACACATCCGCCCTAGGTGATCCTATCAACCAGCGGCTCATGCGCCCCACCCTTCCCCCGATTCCCAACCTTAGGCTCCTCTCTCTGCCCACCAGCACCGAGTCCCTCGATCACGCCACCCTTCTCGTGGTCCGGGGCCGGAGCGACGTGTTTGGTGTGCTCGAGCTCGGCCTTCTGGTGGCGGGGTGTTAGCATGTGGGATTGTGAATGGAGCGGAGGGATTGCGAAGAAGGTAGAGGTGTGAGAGCCAAGGGGAGAAGTAGAGGTGGGGGAGGTGAGGAGGAGACACAAGACATGCCTTGTCACCGCCGGTGCCGTGGGCCTTGGTCTCGAGATCGTCGCCTTCTTCGATGGCGTTGTGGGAGCGGCCGGATCCGTCACGAGGCATTGCGGTGGTTGTTTATGGGGTGAGTAGGTGTATGGTAGTGAGGTATTGAGATTGTTTGTGACTGAGGTAAAGCAGTTGGACAGTAGAGGAGATTGTATGTAGTTGAATTGTTTCTCTGCGGTCAAATTAGAAGAATGTTGTATGTAGATAGGTTACGTCACGGAGACGTGGATATGAGGTTGCGCAGTGCAGATGCTGCAGAAGGATGCAGAAGGGCACGATCTTCAGGGACGCTGTGGTACCTCGGCTTCCGGTGTCAAGGCCGGGGGGTTCTGAATGTGTTCGAGCAGCAGTATTGCTTCATAGTTTCGGGTACAGACAATATCCCAGTGGTTCGATGCTGGATGCATCTGCTGCTACTGGCAAGAGTGGAATGACTAATGCGACTTACGAATATAAGAAACACAGACGTCGAAGACTAGTAATAGAGGATGAGTTGAAGTACTGTGAGTGGTTTGCATACCCATGATGGCTCAGGTGGTTGATGCTCGAGTATTGAGATGCTGTATGAATCGTCGTTTCTATCACGCGGATTCGGTCGAGGTCTCACGCCACAACAAGATCGCAAGTCCAGCTCAGGCACAGCGCCATATCGAATTTGTCTAAACGATACAGATACCGCAGAACTACAGATACCGATCAACGCCTATGCATCCCACCGTTAACCCCATTGCCTTGCCCATTTCTTCATTCACGCCGCGTCGAGGAAGATCGCATTAGATGGTCTAATGCCGTGACAAGCCTCTTGTACTCCTCGGTGAGAGAACCACCAGGTCTACGAGATCTCCGCCGTGGTAGGAGCGATTTTGCTTGAAGCCTCCGCGATTGGGAACCAAGCGTTCGTGTCCCAAACCTAGAACTAGCGCCAGCTCCTTGAAAATGTTCAAGCATCCTGTTCGAAGTAATCAACCGCATTGCCATACTCGTCGCTAACAGCTGGGAAAGCCGCTGCGCCAGAGAGGGCGTGCATGTCGATAGAGTTCGAAGTCGACTGCTCAAACAGTTCATAGTCGCTGAAACTGTTCGTAGTGAGGGTATACCACGGTGTGGCGTCATTGTAGTGAGGCTGTTGCTCCGGATCATCGGCAGGAAGGTTGACGAAATCGAAGAGACCGACTTGATGAGGAGTTGTAGATTGAAAGCGATCAGATAAGCAATCAACCACTGGAGTTGTTGCTGAGTCCACGTTTGCCGGCGACCAGAACCCGACTGACACTGCAGGTCCCACAACATTGCAGCAGAATGTTGTGTCTGTACGGGTTCGGCGCTGGCGACATCGATCAGGTTGTTGCCAAGTGGTGTGCTTGGTTGCGTTGGAGCCTCCGAGGGTATGTCGAAGGAGCCTAGGGTAGATTCGGGCGGTGACATAGCCTGACAAGGTCCAATCGTGGGCGGTTTCCTTCCCAGATCCGCAAGAGAGGATGGCGGCTCAACTTTGGGGTGGGCCGACGGGCCACGCAACACCCTGCTGCGTAGCCCAGCGAGCTCTTCCGTCATTCGCGCCATGGTTTCCCGCATTGAGCGAACCTGCTCTTCGAGCGCTTCATTCTTTTGCTGTAGCTCTTCAACCTCGACCCGTTTTCGCTCCCTCGAATTATGAGCTGCGAGCCTATTCCTCTTGATGCGCTCGATCCGACGTTGTTCTTTCTCGTCCTGGGTCTTTGCGCGTTTGCGAGGGGGCAGATTTGTCTTTGGTTCAGGTAGTTTTTGACCCCAAGACTTGCGCTTCTTGCCCGGCTTTGGCGACGTCAGAGCTTTGTCGGCTTCTGCGGGTGTCTGGGTTGGCTCAGGTGTCTGGGAGAGTTCCTCAAAAGGAGGCAAGTGTAGATCCTCCAGCTTGATCGTGCCAGGTGGAGGACCGACACCCAAGGAGGGCGATGGGCTTAGCGAGGGAGTCGTGGCCATGATGGGTGTCGCAAAATTCAGTGATTGTGGTGATAGATTTGCGTCCATGATGGTTGTTGTCTGGCGTATGGATGCATGGCGCTTAGGGTGGGGGTGAGTTTTCAAGAAGGTGCAGAGGCGCGGTCAGAAAGGGGACACGGTGTTCTTTTAAGGCAGCAGCTGAAAGGGTTACGAAGCCCCCTTGCCGATCTCTGGCGGCGGCCAAGCCCAATCAGGTGTCCACTACTCTTAATTTAGCAGCCCCACCACACAGCCGCGTTTCACCCCCATAGAATTGAGGAACCCCGGAATGTTGGACACGGCAACCAAGGTGATGAAAAGCTCATCCCTCCAAGCGAGCACCTCTGGAGCATTTTGGTACCGTTCGCTTACCGGCTACGAGTGTGCGCACATCCGTTTCAGCGGTTCTGATTCCAAAGGTAGAGTCAGTACTTAGGCATCTACTTTCAGCTGCGCCATGGACCGCAGATCAGGTGGTTATATAGAGGGTTCGTAAGACGCCCAAAGTAGCACATGCGCAACCGCAGATTCTCGTATTGCGGAAGGCTGCAGAATGCCCATCTCGGAGCACCCGTTCAATGACCGAATATCGTTATCCCAGCGGTCCATGGAAGCGCCTGACCGATGGCGCGCCAAGAAGTCCACGTGACTACGCAGAGTCCTCATTGCCAAATCGTTTCGTTGAGAAGGAACTCTGACGGACTGGACCCAGAGTTGCATCGGTGGGAGTCTAGCATCAGCGCTAAGTTGTGATTGGCTGGATATCGACTTGTCATCCAACCTTCTTAGATAACGGCGAAAGCCAAACCAAGTATACTTAGTATCGCTTATTAATCGTGTTATGCGCCGCAAGAAATCGAACTTTCGAGCTTTGTTCCAGAACAGCCAGAATGTGCAACATGAACGCACTGCATTCTCCATGTTCCTCTATGGAGTGCCCATATGTTTTGGTGGAGAGCGGAATTCTGGTGTTCTGCTGACTAGAAACGATGCAAGACACTACCGGTGCAACTCTGGGTCCAGTCCGTTATGTGACACGCGTACCGGAATATGGTATGGTACTGGACCATTGCTGCCTTGCCTGGGATCAAACCCATACCAAGCAAGACCTCAAGGCAGACAAATATTGTGAGCATCGATTAAACTGTGATCTCTCTGCCTGCCAACCCAGCACGGCACCTTGAACATGATACAACAATTTCGAGAAATACGCCAAGCGAGGGGTTAGGGCGCTGTAGGCCTGAAAGTCTTGATCCTTCTTAGGCTCGATTATGAGGTAGACCAGAGAACGCGATAGCGGACATCAAAGGCCGGCCAGGATAAAGGCTGTCGCTCTAGGCATGCGATATGGGCGCGTACAGCAGCGACTCTCATCTTGGCTGGCCTTTGAATTTAGCTAAGCGATGAATGTATCGTAGACTAGTGAGGTGTATAATCAAACCCTATACTACCCTAAGAAGTAACAAACCCCCTCCCACCGCCGTGCCCTGGCTTCCGCGCATACAGCCCAACAACAGCATCAAACAGCTCCTTCACAGGCGGCAGCGCAAAGCTAGGCCCCACATCAAAGATCTCAGCCAATTGCTCTGGCCTAACAACCGGGTTCGCGTCATCGCCCGCGTCATCGATAGCCATCTCTTCTGGTACATCGCCTGCCGCCGCTGCGTCAGCTACAGCCTCCTCGACGCCTGCGTCTTGGTCATCGCCGGCGGCTTCGGCAGGCTCAGCAGCTTCCTCATCCGCAACGGTGGCTAGTGACTGCTCCGGTGCCGCCGTGGGCTGTATGAGTGGAATTGCCGCCGCGGCTCTGGGACCGATGATGCGGATCTCGGCGGCGGCGTCGAGGGCTATGTAGCCCTTGGCGCGATGTGCGGGGAGCAGAGCGGTGACGATATGGGGTAATCTATTTGAATAGATAGGCTGGGGTTGTGCCGGGTCGAAAACGAAGACTTTCGACCGTAGTCCATGGCCGTCGACCTGATCAGGCAGAGAGATGGCGAAAGTGTTGTCTGTGAGATTGACCGCGAGGTGTGCCACGGCCGACCTTTGCGCGAGCGTTATGCTTGGTAGGGAGAGGCTGATGCTGTAGCTGAGCTCGTCGTCTACAATGTCCCAGACGGTGAGGTCGTTGGACAGGATGATCAGGTATCTGTCTAGGAAGCCTAGAGAGATCAGGCCGCCATCGTAGAGGCCGGCTCGAGATTGTCGTATTTCTCCTGTTGCGGTATCGATGAAATGGATCAGGCCTCGGCCACCATTGTGAGATCGCTCCTGGGCCACCGTAAGGACTGAGCCGTCAGACGAAAATGCCAAGCGTGCAGCCAGCGTAGTAGAGGTTGTTCGCGCATCGACTTCCGCGTCGAGGGCGTCTATACCCTGCTCCAGCTCAACCACGAATCGACTTGACCAGATCACGAGACCTTCAGCATTACTGCCCCGAACCACTGTGCCATCGCGCAGCCTAGTCTTTGGTTTCCACATGCGCACCGAGCCGTCCTCGCCGACGGTAGCGAATCCAACCCGGTTTGGTTCTGCTATAAGATCCAGTAATCGACCTGGCAACACGCCGTCTGGAGACACATGAGGCGCATCTATTCTCGTTTCTAACATCCACTGCTCTTTCTCCTCATTCCACGCCCAGAACTTCAGGTAGATTTCGCGACGCAGAGACTGCTCCTCGCGCGCCATCTGCTCGTCAGCGGCCAAATGCTCGACGTCGGACTTGGGAGGGAGCCACTCTTCGACCGTTGCGAGCCACTTGCCATCATGACTGACTTGTAGGTGGGTCACATTTGGTTCTATAAGTTTTGTTGCATTAGGACCAACGTTGACGATCGTCGCATTGTTGCGCGTCAGAGCCTGCCGGTAAACATGGTGGGCGGACGAAATATCGAAGGCTTGGAGGTAAGGCGCGGCAAGGGACTTTTGGTTTGCTTCGATCCTCGACTGGGAAGCGGGGACAGCCAGTAGGAGCTGGATAGGCCGGAGGGGATTGATGACGCAAGGAACCTGGGAGAAGGCATCGACAGAAGTGGGCGCGTCTTTCTGTTTCGCCGAGGTGGCTGCCTGATGATCCGCTGTGTCTGTTTCGTCTGGGATGAGGACGCGGCTTTGTATGCCAGCGATATTGGTCTTGGCGTTTAGCTCACTGGTTGAGAGCACGATCACAGAGTTATCCGCCAACTGCACGGCGTAAGAAGACCCTGTAGGCGATATCGTCAAGTTTTCAATGGCAGAGGTTAGATGAGGAAGTTCTTGCCGCTTGCCGGTGTCGAGCTGCCATAGAAGCAAGACAGTCTCCCTGCCACCTGACAGGATGTATTTGCCTAATTAAATGTTAGCTGTCTTCGTGACAAATCCGATGAGCAGGTGTCGCACCATCAAGAGACCACTTCAGAGTGCCCACTGGTTCTCTGTGCCAATGAAGAATGCGTGGTGTCGGTAGGGCTGAGCTTTTGAGTCCTTCGTCGGCCGTTCAGCCGCGATCAGCTGATTCAACAGATCATTGTAGACATATATGGCCCCATCTCCACAACCAATAGCAATATCGACATGCTGCTTGGTGCCTTGAGCCAAGGCCTTACGTTGCGCTTTGGTCGGCTGTACCGGGAGCTGGTGCCTCATTTGAACATCGAAGCAGGTGATCGACTCCGTGGCCTTGATCTCTCGCCAGGTAAAGGTCATGTCCTTCAGCACAGAGATAGCGGGCCTCTCCACGTTGCCCACAATCAGAGTATCCGAGGCGGTGGCTACTACGACTCTGCCGCCAGCCAGAACAGTGAACGACTGGAGGGGCCGCATGTTCTTGCCCTTGTATAGCAAGATCGACTCGGAAGCCTTGTCGCCTTGGTGAAGTAGGCGAGCAGTGATCGTAGAGTGGCTCCCGCGTTCCTGAGTATAGACAACTTCTCCTTGAAAGCTCTCAGAGGTAGCCGTGACCAAGCCATAGATCTGCGAGCCAGTCTGCCACTGTTGTAGTTGTTGGCCTCTGACCCAATCCCAGAGGAAGATCAGCCCAGACGAGGTAGCGACGTACACGTTGTCCGCGTTCGACTTCGATAAAGCATAGGCAGAGATTGAGCCTTCGCCGTCAATTGGCAGTGTCCGAACCAGGAGCGAGGTGGCCGCTGAATATATATGGATTGTGCGAGGAGCCGCAAGAATGATGTACCTGACCAGTCAGCATCAGGATATCCTAACGCACCGGCGGGGACATACTTTTCATCCTTCGAGAACACAGGATCTGCAGACAGGAACCTGCCACCGGTGGCCTGGGACGTATACCATGCGCTCACAAGGCTCCGCTTAGATTTTGCTTTTCTTGTGGCTCTTTTGCAGTGATGGCGCCTGGTGGACAATCACAGGCTGCGCATCTACCATGCTTGCGTCGTTTCCATTCACTAAGCTGCTATTTGCCACAGCAGAGGCTCTCTCTCCAGCTCCATTCTCTTTTGGCTCGTCCGCGTCCTTCTTCGCTGAGCTCTTGACGCGCTTTGCTTTCTGGGCGCCAGACGCCCGCTCCTCCTTCTCTCTCTTGCGCTTCTTCTCAACCGTGGGCTGTGCTGTCGCCATCCTCTTCCAACAGTCGGGACCCTCGTTATACAATTCTGGTCGCGGCGCGAGCTTTTACAGTGAGTGGTGATGCTTGGCGTTGTGCTCCGAACTTTTTTTGACGCACGGTCCAGCCGGAGGCTTTCCGCACCACCTCCGAGCGGCTCTGCAACTTTCTTCGATCGCGAACAAAGAGCTTATCGTCGCGTCCACCACTCCTCCTTGCGCTTTCCAGCCACTAGCTACACCAGCACCGTCCTCAGAGACACCAGATCCGCTGCCAAAATGATCGTCCCCATCCGCTGCTTCTCCTGCGGCAAGGTACCCCACCAGCGCCCCTCCCACGAATGCGCCAGCGCTATACTAACAGCCTACCTTACAGGTCGTTGGTGACCTCTGGGAGCGCTACATGGAGCAAAGCGCCGCCGGCATCCCTGACGGGTCAGTCCTACCTCACCTCACCACCACCACCGCTCGCCGCACAGCCTCTGACACGGCGTAGAGACAATATGGACCAGCTGGGCCTACATCGGTACTGCTGCCGGCGCATGATCATGACGCATGTCGACCTGATCGAGAAGATACTCAAGTATGGTGCCTGTGGAGTTATGGGGTTGTGGGCGGAATGCTGACGTAGACACAGGTATAATGCTGCTGAGAGGGAGAACTCACGGCTTCGTGATACGCAGAACTGAGCGCGCGGCATGGTTGGGGGCGTTTGGGGCGTCAAAAAATGCATGGGTTGCTGTAGGTCAGCTGGCGTTACATGGGCTTAGTTGAAGAACTGGTCGGAACGCAGGAAGGGTACAGGTGTACAGGCACACTTCACCGATGCGGCTGGAATGTCCTCGCAGCTACAGACGAGTTTACGTCCTTGGAACCTGGAGGAGTTTGACTCAATGATGAGAAGATTCTGCATAGTCTAAGACTATCTAGTTTCCTCTATTATCCTCGCAACATCGAGGGTGAGGTTGTCATCACCATACTGAGCAATGACCTGGATGCCAATATTCCCCTCCTCCCCTTCTCCCTCTTGCCCTTGTGATGCTTTGAACGGCACGCTCACGGCCGGCAATCCAGCCAAGCTCGCTGGCACCGTAAAAACATCACTCACATACGCTTCGACCGGTGACTGCTTCTCCAGCGACTCGAGCGTAGGTGGCAAAGTCGGCGCTGTTGGACACACCAGCACGTCCACCTTCTCGTCGGTATTTTGCCTCCCAGTCCGTCCCACATCCAGTAGCGGATTAGCCAGGCTAAACACGCGATCGAAATCCTGCTGCACAAGCCTCCGAACTTTTTGCGCTTGTATGAAGTAGTTATCTATGGCCTCAGCGCTCAGCGTGTAGGCGCCGAGCAGGACGCGCCTTTTGACCTCGTCTCCGAAGCCTTGGCCGCGGGTTTTGGAGAACAGAACGCCCTCGGCACCGTCTGGGCCTTCTGCTCGAGTGCCGTATCGGACGCCGTCGTACTTCGCTAGATTGGACGAGGCTTCGGCGGGTGCTAGAACGTAGTAGGCGGAGAGGGCGCGCTTGGTTGTTGGTAGAGAGACGGGGAGGATTGTGTGGCCTTGGTTTCGGAGGAGCTCTAAGGCGCATATCCACGCACGGCGGACTTCGGGAGATAGCTCGGCGATGTTGTACTCGAGGGGCACACCAATGCGGAGGCTGGAGTTGCGACGTCTTTGAGAAAGCAGATTAGAGATGCGTGTGCGAGTGGTGGGTGTCAGACTGGTTGGGTCCTGCTCGTCGTAGCCGTTGATCGCCTCGAATACTGCCTCCGCATGTTGAGTGCTTTGCGCCAGAACGCCGACAGTATCAAGAGAGTTTGCGTACGCAAGGACTCCCCATCTCGAGACCAACCCATACGATGGCTTGAACCCGATTATGCCTGTGTACGCAGCCGGTAACCTCACAGACCCTCCTGTATCAGTCCCCAATGCTGCCCAGCACTGCCCGGTAGCGACCGCTACGGCGCTTCCCCTGAGCTGCCTCCCGCAGACAGGGCCTCTCCCCGGCTGGCATCGTTTTGTGTTACGGCACCGAAATAGGAGCACTTGGAGTGCGAGCCCATACCGAACTCGTCGAGGTTGGTCTTGCCGGACACGATGCCGCCGGCCTTCTGGATCTTCTTGACAACAGTTGCATCGTAGGGGCTGGTGAATGTTTTGAGGATGCCCGAGGCGCTCGTTGTGGGGAGCTCGGAGGTACAGATGTTATCTTTGATCGCTATCAATCTGCCGTGTAGAGGACCTGTGTGACTGTTAACTCTCATCCTGATGTTCTCCATCAGGGCGTTTAGTACCTCTATCCCTCTGCGTGTCAGCCGCCTCGGCTTTGCGGAGGATTGACGCCCCTCCAGCCAAGCTGATGAAAGCATTGAGGCTCTTCCGCGATGCTTGGTTAGCTATACATGTTTGTGCTTCTCGCAGGAGAGACATAGGGCTCCATGATGCGCGTCGTGAGAGCCCATCGTTCAGAAAGTCGAGCTCCTCGGCGAAACATCAATCCGAAAATGCGGACTTCCAACTCCGAGGCATCTGCTCCCTCGCCCCTCCATACGACCCTATGTAGCTAGGTAGATAGCCCCGCGTAGATGTGAAATAAAATGGCGTTCATACTCGACCTCTCGAGCATTGATCGTGTTGTGATTCCAATATCGTCATGGAGGGTCTTCCGAAGTTTTCTGATCTTCCCCTGAATAAAGGCGATCCCCATCACTCCGCATGGGGCCTGTAAGCGACTTGCTTCCAGAGAAGACTTACTCATGCTGATTGTACCAGCTATGGAAAAGATGATCAATTGGGCTTCCTCAACCGTTTGACCGATGAGGTGGTGCTGGAGGCAGCTAAAGAGATCCAGACAGGAGCGAGGTATTAGGGATTCTTCTACCTCAAACCGCTTATTGCTTCATAATTTGAGTATCTGAGCACTTTTGCTACCTGTGGAGTTTCACCCAGATCCTTCATATTCCTGTGTTCTCGGATTGCCAGTCGCTGAGCTCTTCCGGCGCTGCTAGCTGACCCATCTCCTAAGAATCTCCCTAAACTGGCCCCTCGATGCCCAAAAAGATATCCCCTTCTTCGGCCGCCAGGTCTTCCACCAGCACATGTACAACAAGCCCCCAGGGTTGTCAATGACGACGTCTGGACGTTCAACTCTCAAAGCAGCAGCCAGTGTCAGTACCAGCAGCAAGCAAGACCTGCCTATTCCCCATCGCTAAGTCGAGACAGGGGACGGACTCCGCCACTTTGCTTATCAGAAGGAAGCCAAGTTCTACAACGGCGTCACTATGGACGATATCCATGCAGAGGGTTCTGTTGTCAATGGCATCGGCGGTATGTTGGCCAACATGCTGATATCAATGTACCTGTGCTGATGCCACCTAGCATGGTCTGAGAAAGGCATCGTAGGTCGAGGCGTGTTGCTTGATTTCCACAGCTGGAGACTCGAAAACAACATTCCGTACGAGCCGTTCAAGACGGGCTCGATTCCGCTGCAGCAACTCAAGGCTGTGGCGGAAGCGCAGGGAGTAGAGTTCAAGTTTGGCGACATTCTCATCATTCGCTCTGGTAGGGCTTACAGTGGTGCTTTCTGCCGCTGTTCCTGACAGTGTCCCAGGATACATGGCCGCCTTCAACGAACTAAAGAAAGACGAACTCGCAGCCCTGGCAAAAGTCATGCCTCCCACCTTCTCAGGAGTTGAACAGAGCGAGGAGATGCTGGAGTGGATCTGGAACAATTTTTCTGCTGTGGCGGGAGATCAACCATCATTTGAATGTTGGCGTAAGTGTGCTAGACGCTCATTCCCGATACCCAGGATCTGATGGGGCAGCAGCGACTCAGAAAGACTTCATGCTCCACGAGGTCCTGCTGTCCGGGTGGGGCTGCCCGATCGGCGAGCTTTTCGACTTGGAAGCTCTTGCCGAACATTGTAAGAAAGTTGGAAGGTGGTCGTTCTTCGTTACGAGCGAAGTGTGCAACGTGAGTTCTGCTGTTCAGGCAAGTGTGTGGTAAGGTTAACAAGTTGTAGGTACCTGGAGGCGTAGCAAGCCCGCCGAATATACTTGCGATGTTCTGATGTTATGATGTGACAACATCCGAGTAGATCTCGAGGAGGGAACGCTATGTTAAAAGAGTTACTTGCGAGCCGTATGTCACGCCGCGACTCGCGTGGGCTGATTAGTCTGGACTGGTTGAATCTCACCTGTTGGCACTGGCACCACACACGAGCTTAATAACTTCACAGAATCAACAGGGTAGTGACACCAATGTACATGATACCGAATACCGGCGTTGTGATATTTTTCACAAGGGAGCGATGCTGCTAGGCAAAAATATAATGAGTGGATGTTGACACCATCTCTAGAGACAGACATGCTCCATATTCTTCCGCATCACTCCAGCTCATCAGTGACATGCCACCGACTAGTAGTTAACAGCACGGAACCTGGGAACCTCGTCCAAAAGCACCGGCTCCTCCGTGGTCATGTCGTCGAGCTCCTCCTCAAGCTCAGCCCCATTCTCAGCGTTGGTCACTTCCGGCTTCTCTCCATGAACAACTCGCTGTGGTGAATCCACTTGGGGCTGATCTGAACACAGGTCTTCATCATCTTCTTCCGGGCCACTAAACTCCTCTCCGGATTCGCTTAAACGCGGAACTAGCTCTTGTGAACCCGCGTGCCGGCGATAGTAGCATTGTCCTTTCTTCAATCTCCTCTTCGGCTTCTTGGTAGCGCGGGCCCTGCTCTTGCGAATCCGCCTGCCGTTAACATCATATCTGCCCTCGGCCAGATCCTTATAGATCTTTGCCATCCTCCTCCGCAGCTTGGCATCGTGGGACTCGCGATCGGGCCAGGACTCGGCGAACCCGGACGGCCTGGAATCCTCCACATGAGAGTCGCGGACGGAGCTGGCATTGTTGGAGAATTTCCACTCGGCGTATGCAGGATCCAAAAGGTCATCCGGCCACACAGTTGCGCCAGGACTCAAACCATCCCGGGACTCCGGTTTGTCGTACAGCCTCCATTCGGTGGGAAAACCGGACCTGGGCACGCGCATGCTGGCCTGACGTTGGAGATACAGCGTGTGTTCCATCAGTTGCTGCTTGAAAGATGCTACTGACGCATCCTCGTCACGGACCTTTGGAGGGAACCAGCAGACGCGGCCTTGATTCGTGTGCGAAGCTAGTCCACACTCGTTGGAAGTGTTGGATGTGATCTGGTGTGTGGCACCTCTGGTGGCAGTCTGAGCTGACATGGTTGATGAGGGTTGTGGTTTGCGTTCGAGGACAGGTTCATAGTGATTAATGCTAGTCTTGTCAGACATTGGAGAGTTACTCTGTAAGCTGCACTTTGCAAACGCAAAGTGAGTTTTTAAAGGGAGCAGAGCCGAATACTTATACTAGATACATGAATGCAGCGTTGGAGCCAAGACCAGTTAAGCTCATGGGCGGAACCTGAACTAACGTTGGAGCGTAGCGTATCCGTGGTTCAGGTTGATGAAACACCAAGACCGGGGGTGCGCCGCACGCTATTGGATTCTACTTACCAGATCTCCGCGGATGCTCCCGACAAAGTGTCCACTCCTCCCCGTGCAAACGGATCATTCGACTCCCATAAACCAGTATTGTGGTCGACGTGGCCAGCATCCGGGTTCTTGAGCGCTTGAAGCTTTTCGTTGAAGCTTGTCTGTGCCGATAGCTCCTTGGGAGAGCAGTGGATTGGATCTGCACTAGACTCAGAGGCGTGGGTTGCGCATGGTTTGTTTGGTACTGTTGGGAAGTCTTCGAATGGGTCCTCCAACGGCAAGATTGTACCCGGCATCGGTGTGGGCAGTGCCTGTGGGGCTTCGGCTGCCGCGGTCGACAAGTCGAGTTTTCCAAGGTGGTGCTTCGCGTGAGGTTCTCGGGTCGGTAAGTGCGCCGCCCAGGTGATCATGGGAGTAGGATCGGGCACACTGCCGACGGTGAATTCGCTCTTATTCATTTCCTCAGGTGTGATGACCTCCGATCCATCAAGCGAGCTTTCCGTGATCGGCAAAGGAAGCAGGCAAATTGCACTATCTCGTTTAACACCAGGGACTGGAACAGGCGAAGAGTGATGCACTTCGATAGGCGCCGGCGGATACAAACGTTGAACGTGTACATCATCGTGAAGTAGAGCCCCACGCCTGGCAAATCTCGTTGAGCTGGAAACCGTATCGGAGAACAGATCGTATTCCTTCTCGCCGAGGCTACCCAGGCCACCGGTCGGAATGTCGACGTCGACGGAAGGAGCCTCTGACGCGACAGTGGAAGCAGAACGCTGTTCTTCGGGCGCGTTCATCACGATGATTGCCTGCACATAAAGTTCAGCATTAGGTGGCCTGGCATAACGAAGCTTCCAAAGACATCAAGCCTAAGCGATGACACGGTAATGTGGTGTGTTGCGAGACTCACATCTCGACCAGTTCTCCGTCCAATACTGGATGCTGCGAATCTTTTGATCGCATCAGACTTCGAAGTATTCCTCTTGTGATTGGGACTTCCGTCTTGAAATTCTTGAGGAGCGTTTGGACTGTCGAGCACGGAAGCGCGCTGGCGTCTCTTCGAGCGACTGAGAGATCCCAGCGAGAATGTTTGACGTTTGCTTGAAGGAGTTTGAGGGCAGTTTTCTTCGTCACCGGCCCCGCATCGCGCCGGGTCCACGATGTCCTTGATGCTTGGTCGAGATCGCAGGAGCTTTGCTTTGAGACTACCGAAGAGCGTTCGTCGAGACCATGATTTTGAGCCGTCCGCTGCGGAATCAGGTCCGTCGGGCCTATTGAGGTCTGCGAGTGTGGGGGTCCTCGAGTTTTCCATCCTGGCAAAGGCTTGGGGGTATGCTCAAACGATCAAGCGGATGAGCCTTGGAAGCAAGAGAAGGAAAGCAACGCGGAGATGAATTTTGATTCGTTGTTGATAATACTCAAGAGATCGAGGAGATGATCCGACTCGATTGTAGGTAATACACTTTTGCTCTGGAAAGAGCCTACTACGTGGAAAGCAGGCAAAGGGGCTTCCTTCATACGCTCCTACCTCACATTGCTGTACGAAGGAGCTGCTGCGTTGCACTTGGCGTATTGCGAGGAAACGCCAATTGACCAAATCAACCGCTCTACATATTCAAACCCAGGCAAATTTGTGTGTCCTGCCCGAAGGCCTCAGGGGATATCAAAGCTCACCAAAAGAGCACTCAAGACCCGTTGCCACGGGGTCGAACGTACATTTTGGCTATGAGGACAAACCCAGACAGTCTAAGATTGCGGCTCAATCTTATCCTTGAGAGCCATGATGCTGGCGTGTGAGAGGCGGTAGCGGTCTTTTTGTTACATTTTCTGCAAAGTGTAGGTATCGGAATTGCTAGCGGAAAACAACGGTCTTTCCACACCATGGAGCGCTCTAAATAAGGCTATAAAACACTACTACCATAAGTGCGTACAAGTTCGCTAAAAGTTACAAGAATAATAGAAACGCTATAGATTTACTATTGTATAGTTATAACGGCCATCTATAGCCGTTGCATAGCGTTTTAAGACTACCTAGGTAGGTCTAGTTCTGAGATAGCTGCAGACCAATATCAAGGGTCAGCGTTAGATTGGATGCTGAGGTCTTGGCGCGGCCGCCAGCTGTGAAGCTTTCAGAGGTGAACTTCCTCCATGAATCTTGCAGCACCAAAAGTCTCCGAACAGCGCTACTTGACCATTTACCCTGACCTTTAACATACTCCGAGTAGTCTTGACATTCACTTACAACTGATAAACTGCCGCCGCAATGGCTGCCGAGGGAGAAGCCGTGTCGTTTGACGCGATGATCCAAGCAGGTGCGCTCAGGCTACCAGGAGCTATATCGATTATTGTTGTAACTGACAAGCTGTGCCCCCGTAGACCGCAAAAGACGAAAAGATGAAGCCCTCGCGAACGAGATCTTTGGCAAGAATCGACGAGCCACTGCATCTGGAGCTGGCGCAAACCGCAGCACAATGACAGGCCCAGGAGCGAGCCTTGCCAGCAGGGTCGGCGTCACAAAGGTCTGATAAGCGGGACACATTCTGCGCGACTCACACTGGATCGACCAGTCTTGCTGACATCTACAAGCCCGCACAACGCTCCGCGACATCTACCCCAGGCCTGGCCTCACCACAAGTTCGTCCTTTACCAACCAAGCCCCCAACGCGCGCGTTTCCCGCATCGGCCAGTCTTCACGATCGAACTCTGCCTCCCGCCTTGAACAACGGCACAATCGGCTATACGACTCCCTCCGCTCCGATACAGCGACGCCAGTAACCGCTCAAGTCAATACCATCTCCCGACCACCTCAAAATGGCGCCGTCAACACGCGCGCACCACAGAATGGCTACGCGAATGAGCGCGCTCCTGGCATAAATATCCGTGGTATGGGTAGTGGTGGCCCCTACTGCGTTGTCGCTTCGAACTTCGCGCCTGGCACCACGGCTGCGGATATAGAGGCCGTAATGGCGCCGATCGGGGAGAGATGGTTAGCTGCAAGCTCGCTGCGGCTAAGCCGACTGTGATCGCCGAGATGCTGTTCACCGAGAAGACCGGAGCGGAGAACGTCATCTCAATGTTCAATGGCAAAAAGTACGTCTTTCAGCTGCGTGTAGTGGTGATTTTGAGACCGACAGAGCTTGAAATACACCGGTGAAGGCGCGAGTATGGCACGAATCTCGAAGCTGACGTATTCATACCAGGCCGACGGACGCGTTCTCTACGTGTACATGAAGCAAGCGCCACCGCAACAGGAACCGCGCCAATTCTCCAACAGCCTACATTCTCGGCCATCGGCCCCGACTCAGGCGTTAAGGCCTGAGCGCGATTTGATGGAGGTGGACGACGAGCCGCCAGCACCGGCACCAGCTCCCGCCCCAGCTCCCGCTCCGACGCCGGCTGCGGCTCCAGCCCCTCTGCCTGCTCAGCGGGAAGAGTACAACAAGCCCATCCGGCGGGCGGAGCCACAGTATCAGGACGGACGGTATGGCTTCAGTGAGCATGCGCCGCGGGATGATAGGAGGGATGACAGGAGGGACGATAGGCGGGATAACAGAAGGGGCAGGGATGGCTATAGGCTTTACTCGGATGG
Organism: Coniosporium tulheliwenetii; assembly: GCA_030247845.1. Classification (NCBI taxonomy): domain Eukaryota; kingdom Fungi; phylum Ascomycota; class Dothideomycetes; genus Coniosporium; species Coniosporium tulheliwenetii. Next base: position 844,761 of record JAPDRP010000001.1, on the reverse strand, counting down.
GCTAGGTAGACGGGACTGGGGGTATGGGCGATAAGTTTGGGTTCTGCGCAAAGCGCATCAGCGTGGCGTTGGCGGCGAACATAGGACAAGCTTTGGGGTCATGAGTGACCATTGGATGGGCTGACTCTGCTGTACAAGCGACAAGGCAGTAATTCAGATAGTTGACCAGCTTCTTGGATCTGGTCTTTGGAGGCTACTCCTTGGCTACGTATCTGCCGCCGTGCTTCCGGTCTGTCGTAGAACCTGAGCACATCTGTAGAGATTTAGGAAAAATGTTACCTCTCATTAGCAAGTTATATGTTGGATTAGTAGGTATGGGATTGCCTTGACGGCCTCACCTTGATGGCTTTCACGTGGGTGGCCTAAGGCTGCGTGGTACCTTGATGGCGCAAGAAGAGTTCGGCGACGTCGTGCGTCCGGGGCGGATCCCTGTCAGCTGACTCGAGCTCCGAAGTGAACCACCCTCTTGTGCGCCCTTCTTCCATCTTTATTCATTCCGCGACTCTTAGCTTCGTGCACCACATAGAACAACATCTAGTTCAACCTCTAACGCTGTGCTCTACCTTAGAGATGGCGATTTCTGCGACAGAGCCCCTGCAAAAGGTTCCAGAAATGGACGAAGCGCAATGCCGAGCAGCTCTTGCGCGCCTGGATCAGCTGCGACAGACAGTTCGTTTGCTTCCAATACTTCACTATCTCATACCTATGCTGATCTTGCGCTCAGCTTGACGAGGTCCGCCTCGCAATTCCAGACATTCTGAGTACTCTCAATGACCCACATGCCTCGCCGGCGCGTTTCCTCGCAAACTTTACCGGCGCAGCGGTGGATGCGCAAAAGCGCTTGGAGACCTTCAAGGCCACATGGCGGAATGAGGCAACACAGGAGCTGTTCGAGCGCGCGAGACAGAGCCTGCAAGCGAACCCTGACTTGAGCGCTGCCGCGACGGTACCGACGTACGGCTGGACCAATTCGGATCTCATAGAGTACAAGAAGGCGGATGACGAAAGCAGTACCAGAGCGCTTGAACACGGCATTGTGGAAGGCGGCGGACATTTTGAACAGGTTGATGTTGCACAGGTTGTGGATGACTTCCGGAAGGCGCATCCAAACTTCAAGGTCGACCTTGAAGTTTGGAAGAAGGAAAACTGGGTTATCAATGTATGTGAACTAGTCCACTGCCAAGACCATCGCCCTGCTAATACCTGCAGATACAATACCACGCACCGAGGATCTTCCTGAGGTTCAGTGTTAGAAGATACAAGGGCCGTAGCGGCGAAGCTGAGCTTGTTGCCGAATGCCTGGGAGAAATGAAGCTCTTTCCTGCAATTACTAGATGTCTTGCATCGCGACCTGACCCCAACAATCTGCCATACCTCCTGGTTTGTCCTCCGCCACCCTATGCTCTCACAACTAATCTGACGTTGGTAGGAAATGATTGCTCAGTATACAAACACGAAAACCGCAAGATGCGTCAAGTGCAACCACGGGATAGAATACGGAGCCGCGATAAGCCCAGCAGCCAGGAGAAGCAGACAGGTCAAAAACGCCGATGGAGTAATGACAGCCGTCTGGGACGCCTTCCACGAGAGCTGCCTCCCCACACCTCACAGCTAGAAATTCCACCCTTGCTGAGGCACCCCTCTATGATGTATGAACATGTCATGCCAGTTGCCCCTCATACAGCGATAAGCCCGCGGGACCTTGTACTGGCTGTTGGGCTCTTCCGGCCACAAAGCATTGATCCAAGTCGCTCGATCCGGCCGCTTGTACGTGCGCGTGCGGAAGTCGTACCTCTTGTCCTCTTCGCGGTAGGGGCGTACCCAGGGCACTGCACGCAGGGCAAAGTCTTGTCCCTGCTCATGAGGCATGTCAGTCCAGCGCGACCATCTTGCCCTGATGGGCCAGTTGTAAGGTCGGACGTTTCTTTCGCCACCGATTGCGAGATGGATGTCGGGGCCCTTGTTCTGCAGGATATCCTTGAGTCGGCCCATTTTCGTTCCGCGCTTTCCGTCCTTGGGCCAGATGAAGGCGTAGGATGGCTTCCCTGTCGTCGGTCCTCTGCGCAGTCGTCGACCGTTTGGGGTGACCCAGCCTATGCCCTGGATAAACTCTCGTTGTGGTGGTCGCCAGGGGTGGTGTACGGGCCTGTAGTCGACTCCCAGGTTGAAGTTCATTGTCGGTCGGTGAGACTCGTTGTTTTGGTGGTTGATGATGTCTCCTGTTGAGCGAGAGTCGATCTCGAGATGAGTTGGCTGTAGAACAAGAGACAGAAAGACGTTTGACAGTCAGGTGCTGGAGAAATAGGTGTCTCTGTCAATAAATTGCTTCTGTGTTGCAGCTTATATGGTCACTTGCAATCTCCTATCTGCCTTTCACAGTTCTTCTGTTTGACCAAACACGACTATGGCGATGATCTACTGACACCTGGCAAAACCGACTCTTTTGCTGTCTGCATGGCAATCTGAAGGCTAGAAACACAACAAACAGCCACGATACCCTTTCAAACACGCCTAGGAGTGTGTTTCAGCATTTTTGCGCATCACACGCAACACAATCGAGGTCCTGTTCACCACTTGGCCCAGCGTTCTACCACGAGACCTGATGTCCCGCCTTATGAGGAGAACTGGCTCGTCCGCATATCTCCGCTTCGGCGCGTCCGCGCTGAAATAGGGCCGGCCGCCGTTGACCTTCTTGCCCTTTGCTGCCACCATTTCGATCAGGCGATCGCGTTAGCACCTAGATATCTTCTGGCAACTTTGTACAGGGGAAGAGAAGCTCGATCGTAGTTGCCAAGAGATTCTATGGTCCTAAGCCAACGTAAGCAGTTAGGACTAGCGCACGAGCGGAAGTACCACAGCCAACAACAAGCATGACTAGACCTCCTATGTTCGTTGGCTTAGGCCCCCTCATGGAAGCATCATTTTAACTCCTCGTACAATTATCTGGTATACCTGCGAGCATCCCACACGAGAGTGCAGTGGGTCCATCAGCAAGAGATGTTGGCGTATTCACTTCCCTATGAATATTACGCAATTGATAGTCACAATTAGCTTTAGGTAGCGAGATGAACGCAACACACAGATTGCAGGATCTGAATAATCTACACGTTCCCGTAACATTCAATGGCTGCCTCTTAATGTTTTGCTGCCGCCGTGTGAAAGTCGGAGTTTCAATCCCAGATCTGCCGACGATCGTGGGTGGAGCTGCTCTGCCGAAACACGACCACCAAAAAGTTCCACGCAACGACACGGACGCGTCAAGCTGCCAACAGAGCTGTCCGCCAGCTCCAACACGCCAATCCTAGCCTCTGCGCCATTTCTCCCTTCTCCACCAATCTGTCCCATCTCCCAAGATGTCCAACATCTTCGGCAATCCGAACAATCAGCCCAAGCCCTCAGGCTCCAACATCTTTGGTAACCTAGGCCAAACAACGACAACAACCTCGCAAACGACTCCTTCACTATTCGGCGCAGCACCCACCACGACTACCTCATCTGGTTTCTCGTTGTTTGGCACAGCCCCAGCAGCGTCTAGCGGATCTACGTTCGGCAATCTAGGAGGCAACAAGACCACAGCACAAACAGCCCCATCGCTAAGCGGCTCTACCCTGTTTGGCTCACCCGCTCCCTCACAGCCAGCACAACAGTCGAGCGGCGGCCTTTTTCAGGCCTGTCCGGTGCATCGAAGCCGCCAGCGCAAAACTTGTTCGGTGGTCTATTCGGAGCTCAGACTCAAGCGCAACAGCAGGGCTCGACAACTGCCACGTCGCAGCCTGCACCGACGCAATCACTCTTTGGCGGGCTAGGTCAGCAGCAACAGCAACAGGCTGAGCAAACGCAGCAGCAGCAGCAACCGCAAAATGGTCCCTCAGCCCAGGCAGCATACTTTGACCACCTGCTCGAGCGCGGCAAGAAGAGGAACATGCAGGATGGGGCGAGCGTATTTGGGGAGCTGCCGAGCTTGCAATTGGGCCTTGGGGACATTGCGCGGAAAGTAAGGAATCTGGGCACCGGTGGACCTAGCGCGCAGGCCGCAAAGGGGACAGCAGAGCGTATGCTATAGAATCAATGAAGAGTTCCAGACTGCTTTACTGACCATCTGATCACAGTCATTACCTCCTTGCAGCGTCAGGCGTCCAGACTGGTCCTGCTCTCCGCGAGCTCAACTCCTTCAGCGCTTCGGCTGGCGTCGGCCCTCCGTCCTCGCTCCAACCCGTAGACACCGACCTGGACGCGTACGTCTCAAACCTTCGCACACAGTCCACATTCGATCTCATTGCGGAAGGTCTGGAGCAGTCCAAACGCGACTTCGACAACTTCTTGGAGGAAAACGTTCAGATTGAATGGGACGCGCAGCGTAGGAAGATATACGAGCATTTCGGATTGGTGAGAAAGGATGAGCCGCTCAATCTCAGCACGAATGGCGCTTCGACCAGCACACCAGCACAACGAGGCGCATTTGGGAGATCTTCGCGCAGAGCAAGACCTTTGAATGCGTCTGCGTTCGGTGCTTCTGGCATGGCGAGGTCGGTCCTCGGGGCTGCGCCAGGGACTGTAACGGAGCAAGGGGAGAAGGTGAGCCTTGAAGGAGGATTCAGTGGATAGCGTACTGACATCATACGCAGCCTTCAGAAGATAGGTTCTCAAGAGAGAAACAAGAGAAGTACTCCGAGAAGGTTAAGCAACTCAACACCATGAGACAGGATGGCTACGTCTATCCTGTAATACAAAACTTTGCTGAGATGGAGGCACAAGCGGGAGTTGACGTGAGTGGAACGATCCCTTCCCTCAATATGGAGACTGACAGCAACACCAGAGCACGTCCCAGCTGGTTGATGCGTATAAGGCGTTGGTCGAGATAACTGGTGAGGATGCAAACAAGCAGCTACAGTCCGATGCTGGTGCGATCAAGGAGCGACAATACGCGAAAGACTACCTAGACGAGGCGCCGAACTCCCAACGAAGCATAGCTATCCGGAAGCGGATCCTGGACGGCTCGCGCAGATTCCTGGAGAAATCGTTCTACCGCCAGCTTGAAACCGCAATAGCAAAGAACCCCCGAGAAGCCAACCTTGGCGGCGTCCCATCCACCTTGAACAAGATTCGCGCCTACATACGACTACGCTCTGCAAGGAAGGAATTAGGTGCCGACAATGTGCAGCTTCAAATGCTTGGCGACGACTATTGCTGGGTCCTCATCTTCTATCTCCTGCGATGTGGCTTGGTCAGAGAAGCGGCACAGTATGTCATGGACAACGAGCGCGCCATCAAGAGCATGGAACGGTCGTTCCCACAATTCATGACCGCCTATGCCAACAGCGAAGACAGGCGTCTACCGCCGGACATGCAGAGAACCATTAGCGGCATATACAACCAGCGTGTCCATGTAGCGCCGGCAGTTAACCAAGATCCGTACCAGTTGGCTTGCTACAAGATCCTGGGCCGCTGCGAACTAAGCAAGCGTAGCCTCGACAAGATCAACCAAGGCATGGAAGACTGGGTATGGTTACAATTCAATCTTGCTCGAGAAGTCAGCCGCGTTGAGGAATCAGCAGGAGAGGCCTTTGGCCTTGAGGATCTCAGGGCTACGATTAAGGAGATTGGCCAGCGACACTTTCCTGCCGGATCAGAAGCCGCTGGGGGTGGAGCAGTCTTCTTTTTCCTGCAGATACTCGCTGGCTTATTCGAAGAAGCTGTTGCGTACCTGTATCGGCACAACTACGTGTCAGCAGTGCATTTTGGTATAGCGCTTGATTACTACGGTCTGCTGCGCGTTTCTGACTTCAACGTTGCCGGGTTGGATCTTTGTAAGTTGGCATCGGCCGTCTGTCTATGCCTCGAGGCTCAACTGACTTGAGATATAGTGACCTACACAACCAAGAACCAGCCCCAGATCAACTTCGCCCGCATGATAGGAATGTACACAGCCGACTTCCGCGCGGCAAAGGCTGAGACCGCCGTCGACTATCTCGCTCTCATTTGCCTGAACGCGGATCTTCCAGGGCAGTTAGGTCAATCGCAAGCCACAGTGTGCCACGAAGCGCTGACCGAGCTCGTGCTCGAGACTCGCGAATTTGCCCAGCTGCTGGGCGATATCAGAAGCGATGGCTCTCGAATCCCAGGATGCATAGAACAGCGAATGAGGGTGATCAAGGTTGCCGACCAACGAACCTTCCTCAAAAGCATCACCGTTCGAGCAGCCTCAGTAGCCGACGACAGCGGCCGCATCGCCGACGCCGTACTCCTGTACCACCTCGCAGAGGAGTATGACAACGTCGTCAGCATCCTCAACCGCACCCTCTCAGAAGCCTTAGCAGTCGACCTAGGCCAAGACTCCATGCGCCTCGAGCCCCTACGGCCCCGTCAACCCCAGTCCAGCTCCCCAGGCCAGCAGCAGATCCAGGACAGTAACAGCAGCCTCAGCCTTACCAGCGTCGAGGACCCCGCAGTTCTCGCCGACAACTTCATGCGCGTCTACGAGCGCAACGCTATGTACAACCGCAAAATCCGGCCCGAGAACCGCGATGTCTTGAGGCTCCTGCTCAAGATCAACACCGTCAAAACGCACATCTCCGCTGGCCAGTGGGACGCAGCCCTCGATGCTGTGGTCGAGACCTCGCTCCTCCCCATCAACGCGAATGGCTCGCTGCCAGCTATCAGGGCTGCGGCGCAGAACTTTAACCAGAGCTCGACGGTGCTGTCGAAATGTATTCCGAACTTGCTGGTTTGGACGATCTTAGCGTGTGGGAGGCAGAGGGAGCATTTTTTGCAGGGGCAGTTTGAACCGAAGGCCAAGGAGGAGAGGGCGGAGAAGTATTTGAGCGTTGCAAGGGATTTGATGGTGTTTGCGGGGTTGGTTAGGTTTAGGCTGCCGCCGAGGGTGAGTGAGATGTTAGCGAGGGTTGGGCAGGATGTTGGTGTTTGAGGGCTGTTTGGTGGGCTGCGGTTATCAGGAAAAAGAACGTCGGGTTGGGGGGTGGTTTGTGCGGTAGATGTGTACTGCGCTTCGTGTAGCATGTGGGACGCGCAGGTAATAACTAGCGCCAGATGTGGCCTGATATACTGTCTGATAACCTCAAGTGGATCCTTAGCGGCTATGAACATACACTCTCCAACTGCTTTACATCGAACTCCAACATGTCTGATCAAAAACAATCCAAACTACAATCCAATGCCTATACTAATTTAGTAAAGGACAAAACAACGATTACTGTATGCAGCTTCTTCCGGCGCAAAGAGCAAGGGAGCTCTCCAAGCTTGAAGCTCATGCCAAAGCCCGAAGATCTGCCGGCCTTTACTTGCATCCAGAATCTTTTCCTAAGCATCGCTGCGCTCATCAACGAACCCATTCCAGCCTCGCCAGAACTCTCTTCTGCTAGCTGCCAGCACCCGCATCTGCTTCCGCGACCTTCCCCTGAGCTTCACGCCGTGCGCCCGCCCGTAAACCTACCTCGCGCTACCCACGTCATCCAAGCCCCGTCCCAGCTTCAACATCTCGGACACCGAATCCATCTCTGGTAGCCACCCTTGAGACTCCTACCCTACGTCACCATGCCCGCCAAACGCCAGCCCGTCTCCGTCTACAACCAAGGCGCATCGCAGCCGCAGAATTACGCAAAAGCTGTCATCGATGGCCTCACAGCGCCAGAGAACAGGAGTGTCCTGACAGCCGTGGGATTGTTCGCTGTATGTTGCCCCTGCGCCGGCAAAGGAGATATCTGGAAGCTGGGAAGAGTGATGTGATGGGCTGAGCTGATATGCTGGGATGACTATAGGCCGGTGTCGCGTTTTTGCATAGCAGCTGGAGCGAGATTTTGCTTCCTCCGTAAGTTTCCTGAGAGGGTATGGAGGTGACCTTTGGGTGGTATATATACTAATAGTAAGATAGGGCGTAGAGGATGCTCGTCTTACGCCTTCTCCTGGTGCGGCCGGTGCGGCCGATGCGACGAGCGGCTGGAGGGTACAACACGATCTTTGTATAGGGGATAGGAGAGGTGTTGCGCTTTTGTACTATAGCGCCTGGAAGGCCTGTGTATTATACAGCATCTGAGGGGCGTATATGGGGATCCCACTCGCACCATTTCTGGGAGCGGTTTAAGCGCTACATATTCACAGCATGGCTTAGAGGCTCTGTTTCAGGGGAAGTGTTTCTTTGTTTACTTAGTAGTAGTACGAATATCATCAGCCAGTGTTGTTCAGATCATCTGTCTTTTAGAAGTGATGCTGTGGCCGCAGTGAGCGTTCTGCGACTTCTCTGAGAGCTACTAGCTTCTAACGTAGAATTCCACACAGTGGCTTTAGTGTATATGCTCTTTGCGGCTCTTCCTTGATACAGGTCCCGGCCAAAAATATGTACGCTGGTAGCTAGTTGAACACAGCCTCAGATCTACGTTTCCAGGCGCATTCTCGCAAGATCCTAGTACTTACATAAACGCGTCAAAGCACAAGGCAGCCTGACCGCAACTCAGCCTCCAAGTTCGCTGAAAGCAATGTCCATCTCTCCCCATTGATAAGAAGAACAAGGCAGAAACAGCCCCTCGCGCAAGGGGAAAATCCTTCCGCGTTGCGGATCCTGCGTCTTCCGGCCGCAACCAGGCACACCGAAACAAAACGTCTGCTCGCATCCTCCATCGCGAAACCTGGCATCTCTCCGCACTGCTGCCTCAACAGCCACGCGTCTCTTGCACCGTCTCCTGCGCGGGCCACTTCATTGAGCCTGACTGCCTCACCAGTGAAGATTCTGCCGCAGCGTCAGCCTAACAAATTGCACATGCCTACTAAACCCATCACGAAAGAGTGCGACCCGAGGCTCATAAAATCTCTGCACGGATATTCAAGGTCTATCGTCATTGTTATGCCAGCCTTTACAACATCCTGACGTCCTAATATCTTCTTGTAAAATCCTGTCGTCGAATCGCACGAATCCTTTCCGCACCTTGACGGAGCAATCTACGGCCGAGTCAAGGCGGCAGGATAGAAGCGGCGAAGCAGCGAGATAGATAGCCGATAAGAATCCGTGGATTGGCCGAATTGGGCACCCGCAGCCGAGCGGGCCCGTTTCCTCCTCCGTCGCATCGCTCGTTACACGCGGCGCCGAGGCGGTGGATCGCGGTTTTTGCGGCGCTAAGCCCTGACGATTGGGGCAGGGGGCGGGGGTTGTTTCAGCGTGAGCGAGGTGAGCTTGGTAAGGCGTCAGCTGAATGCGCGCTGTGATGCTTAGGTCAGATGAGGAGGCATTTCACGAGGGAGGATGAGTCTGAGGAGCTGAGTATTGATAATGCTTTGAATTTTGTGGTGTGAGCTATCTGAGTCTCGACCCCATGATGAGGGGAGAGCTACCCTGAAACCGTTCGTGATCCTCCCCAGCAGACGAGGAAGGAAGTGGTACATTGAGTGGAATGCTGCCTCGCGGCCTGCCCGCCTGCGCCGCTGATTCCTGCCCTGAATGCAAAGAAAGTGGAAAACATGATGATATCGTGCGCTGCCCAAACGCCTGCGCTGATCAAGATCGCTTGCTCTGTACGCTTGAGAAAGACAAATGCAGTCATGTGCCAGCTGATGTGTGCGCATCATGCTGCTGCGATGAGTGGTGCGTTCCTTTCCGGTATGAAGAAGCCTTCTTGGTCAAAGGCTGACTGTGCCGATGCCGAGAGCGGTGCGTGCTTCTCGTCGAAGAAGCCAGTGGTGACAATGGCCTTCCTCTGCTTCTCGGTGTATTCGATGGTCATCTGAGGAGGTGATGTTGGCGGTGACTCGTCGTCTGAGTCTTCGTCGTGCACGAGCTCTGGCGGTTGGGCAGAGGAAGAGACGCGTGTGAGTGCGTGCTCCTCGTCGTACTCCTCGTCCTCGTACATGTCCTCATCGTCGTGGATGATTGTTGGTCGTGGTGATGGTATCCTTCGGGGAGAGCTGATCATCTCGAAGTCCCCCTCGTCGATGTCTGAATCTGAATCGCTGTCCGAGGTGTCTGACTCTCCATCCCACTCCTCCCGTGACTCCTCCACGATTGTGTCTGCCCACTCGATGTGCTCTGACTCCGTTGCCCTGGAAGCCTTCTTCACCGTCTCATTGAACCATGCCTCCTGCTCCCGCTCGGCTTCCTGGAGGTCGAGCATCAGTGAGTCAAGGAGATTTGCGTGGCCGACAAGGAGCCTGAGGTTGTGGTCAGGCCGGGAGGCTTCCTTGCCCAGCTTCGACCTGGCTGAGGCGGCGATGTAGTATGTTTGTGTGAGGCTCATCTTCTGCTTCTTCTGGGGCGGCTGAGGCGAGGCTGTTGGGAAGTATGTGCGAGTAGTCTCTGCTGAGAATGGTTCGAAATTTGATTGGAGGCGGAGGTGTGAAGGCATTGTAGTGTGTGTGAGGTTTTTGAAGTGCCTTTTGGTGAGTCAGTGCCTGAAATCTTTCCTACTCATATGTGCATGAGGGAACTTACGATAGTTAAAAGCCGATCGGGTAGCGCGGCGCAAGCTTGTCAAAGGCGGTCTGCGAGTGCGATGTGACACAGGGATATGGCTCGGCAGGGCTAGCGTCCGTTGGTGGTGACGAGTACAGGCTATCGAGCGTTGATAATGGATTTGAATTTTCGTTGACTGCTTGAGGTGATTTGTGTCTTTGGTTGGATGTGCGACTGGTGGATTGTGCGCTGAAGTGGGCGGAGGCACGACTTCTTTATGTTCGTGACCGACGCTGGTTCAGCGCCCTGGTTCAGCATTAGGATGACACCGCAACCAAGCAGCTAAGCGGAAAACACGGACGTACCGTAACTCCATGCAAGCCTGCCAACGGAGCTTGCGGCCTGGCGGTGACCAAGCGACAGCCCGAGCCGGCGTTACGAAAGCACCGACTGCCAGAAAGCCGCAAGAACCCTGCAACACTGCTCGCCAAAGCCAGTAACACCCTGGCATGAGCGATGAATCACCGCTCCGCCGTGCACATTCCCTCATTCAAACCCTTGGAACCATCCCAGGCGGATTACGCAGCAGCGTCTCGGCCGACTTGTCGACATTTCGTGCGCGCCTTTCGCATGCGACATTATTCATCCGTTACCGTGTGTTTGAGCAGGCTGCCAATAATCTCTCCGCTCGCATCTCTTCCTTGGATGATTCATTCGGAGACATTCCTGTCACGCAAGGCCGCTTCACCGATCGCGGTTTCAAGCGCAAGAGGACTTCTGGCGATGAGTCCTATCAGCACGCCGACCTTCAGATTACTCAAAACACGCTGCCGTGCGGACTCAATGTGGCTGCCTGACACAGCCCTACACATCTATCTTTCCTCGCTTGGCTGGCTATGCATGCGACGCTGCTGAGGTGTTCCTCCTGATTCCTGCGCGAGCCTCGCAGAGCTGACGCGACGCACGCGACGCCCAAGAACATGCAGCTGGCCTCCAAAGCAGCCACCAATCTTTCGCAAGCCTTCCCGCAAGCCTCTCCTCCCTGTTGCACGGAGTTGCCGCAGGTCACAGGCCCTACCTCTGCAGAGGACTAATTAGGAAATCCACGATATCGGAGAGGGACACTGCCCACTGCAACACCGTACCTAAGATAGTTGACTGTACTCCAGAACAGGATAAGAAATACGTTAATGTTGATAGCACTCCTGAGCACAGAATGTACCGTCCAAGTTTGTGACTACCTGCATCGTTGCGACATTTTGCGGAGGCAGTCACCCCTAACGTTAAGCACCGCTTGTTCTCGGAGTTTGCAGTGCCGGTGTCGGAGACATTCCAAAGTCACGATGCCTTGTCCGGCATGTGATGGTTTGACCTGTGGATCACTTGAACCACCGGCTGACTTCTTCAAAAGTCCATGACAATTGCGCAATATCCTGGAACCGGCCTCTTCAAATCTCCGTGTATGCCGACCGTTAAGCTCACGGTGAAGTTTGTCAGACACGATGAGCATGAAGGGTCTGCTAGACGACTGTGACGACTCATCGAGGAATCAGACGGCAGCGTTGATTGGCTGACAATCGCGCTGATGAATAATTCTCGTAGGGCTGATTACCGTGCAGTTGCACGTCCGGCCGCTCTCGCCGAGAACTGGGAGTCAGTGCACAGAACGATGATTTTGTCCATTGGAAATCATCATGCCATCAGTGTTGTAAGACGCAGCTCCACAGTCAGACGGTTTCCTGCGTGCCGTGAGACAGGAGACCGTCAGAAACACCAAGCGGTCTGCGTCGTGATGGTTTTGATCGGTTTTCTGCAATGCAACCCTTCGCTTGCTTCCGCTCCTCCCATTGGCTTCCGCCAACTTTATTTCAGTACGCGGCCTCTGCTTGGCGATTGCCATCTCTGGTCAAAGTTAGCTTCTAGAAGGACGCTTGTGCTAGATGAAGCGTGGAGTTCCTGGTGGATGGTTTGTGACTTACATGGAACATTCTTCGTACCTCGTATCTCGTGTTTACTATGTCGAGTCAAACTGCTGTGGCTACGTGATTCTGCCGTATCGTTCTCTTCAATAGCGTACTCTTCTATTCCTGTCACACTTCGTTCCTCGCTTAGCAGACTGTCTTCGTGCACCACCAAGCGACGCAGTCAGCCAGCCTTACAAAAGGCGCCGCAAGGGGAACCGCATTGCAACCCTTCAGCTGTGTCCCACGCCATCCCACGCCATTCCCAATCGAGGACATCCACACTGGAAACCCACCGCCTGAGGTTCATGCAGGCCCCTGGCGCTGCCCGTTCCGTTGCTTGTTCTGAATGCTGGGTCACGGAGGCGCCGATCAGCCATGCGGCTTCCCGATGTCTCCTTGCCAACGTCGTGCTGATGAGATGCTTGTGGAGTTCACTGTTTATGCCAGGAGAAGCGCTGGGGTTAAGTAAGTCTTGAATAGAGCGCGCAGTGAGCAGCATCGTCAACCACAACCCATTCCTATTGTCCATACCGCCGACTACGGACACCACATGGAAAGCACTATTGTAATGTGACAAAGTAAGTGCTCTAAGGGAACGAATCGCCCGCGCCGTTTGTACATTTGCCGTTGCCGGATTCTGTAGGCCCCTCCGAACCTTTGTACCATAATCATTCTTTGCGGCATGCAGTCTTTCCAACTTTATCACAGTCTTCAACTACTTTGCTCCCTCCGGTGCCTTTCATCTATGGCGTTTGTTCTCAAAGTTGTCATTCATCACGTATCGTAATCTACATGTGACAGCAAGAGGCGATAGAAGCTGGTAAGCGGTGAACAGAAGCAGGTAATATGTCTGTCATAAGGAGGACTACGAGACATAATGACCCTCATATTTCCTACTCTCACTTGCTGTCCAACATGCCATGCCAACATTCAAAAGTCACTACGCTGCTTGGCATGTAACTCACAACAATACGTGTTAGCCAGAACACCTTGGTTAACCAGAAACATCTCGCTTTACTATTGATGTTACTTCGCTAGTAAAATCCGGACCAAACTATGTCCAGACCATCAGGCCCAACAAAGTTTGTGCTAACGGGACAGTCGTCGATACTATTCCCAACAGTATAACATCGCTCCGCCTCTAGCTCGCTACCATGCGTATAGCTTTGACGTGTCGGCCGTCAGAACATTGGACACGCAGGTGCCGCTAAGCTCACCACACCCACGGTTCCTCATGAACTTCTGCGTAACATCATGCAACACCACCTTAGCACGTTGCCCTTATCATGGCCGAAGAAGAATTTACAGGGGATCTAGTAACACCACATATCGACAAACCATACAACGCGGAACATCTATTGAAGAACACAGGCTCGGTCTTCGTCCATCCTCGTAGAACGGGGCTTATGATGGCAGCTGAATATGCTAAGCCGCCATTACCGGCACCGCGGGCCTTGCGCTCTTAAGCGACATCGAAGAGCCGCCCGAAGATGGGCTCCGGCACTGTGCGCGATCCCGTCACCAATCCGAAACCACATTGCCACGGAGCCGGCTTACATCCTTGCGGCATCTAGACAACGCTTGGTTTGTTCGGCTTCACCCTTTGCTGTGGTGGCGGAAACAAGGTAGAACAAGACATGGAAGACGACACGGATAACATGGGTCTGGCTTCCACTTCAGTGTCACTTCACTCTCACTTCACACCGTCGGTGGACTGCTGAGGAACACCTGACCTGACACTTCGTCCTTGGGCTCGTACCTCTTGTACATCCTCTAGACCGCTAGAACAAGGAGCATCCGACGGCTGTTGTCTACGAGAACCGAATATCCCTTCCAGCTGGTGCGCTGAAAACAACAAGATAAGGCGAACCATTTGTAGGACGACAATAGCTCCGATGTTTTCCTTCCGCCAGGTCCAATCTGCTGTGTTGACACTGAGATCATGATGGGAGCCAATTGCCGGATACCACTCCAAAAGGTAGTCACCATGGAGTAAGTTGGTGTCTTACCTACTAATAAAGCATAACTGACTAGGCGATAGATATCAACATAGTAATCTAGTAATTTCAGCCCGTGTAGGGGGTACCCTCGAATATCCATGAGAAACCACAAACCCAGATCAGTTCGAGGAGGGAACTAAAGATGAGAACGTTTAGGGCGCGGCTCGGAGCTGTTGAAACGCTCAACTTAGAGGAGAGGGATGTGTGTTGAAGAGCACCGGAAAGAAGTAGCAAAGGGCTGATAGATGGTAGTGGCCTGGCGAAGGAGAAAGGCACTAGATGTGTGCAGCACTTAGGGCTAGCGACAAGCGCTTACAGCCTGTCCCCCTACGTCTCATGTGCTTATGGATCTGGACCGTGCCGTGTACAATCCCTCGCAACATTGGATCGTTCCGACTTCGAAAGGTTCTGCATCGAAATTTTCTAAAATCTACAGTAGTTGAGGAAGGACCTGGCAAGCGCCATATCAACTGACCGTATGATCTCGCCCAAACCTTCATCCCAACAAGAGAAAATGACTATTATACCTCGAAACTGAGTCTTGTACCTGACGGAGGGAGCGAAACACCTACGAACTCCATCACATGCGAAGCGTACCTTGCAGCTTCCCGGCAAAGCCAATTGTACAAACGGCCGAGCCTCTTCGAAGAGATCTTCTCCTCCACCATGGAATGAGAGCGCCATTGAGAGTAAAGATCCACAGCAACAAGAATTCATAATTGGCTAGAAGCTCGGCGGACCGCAGTCAAGCCGGATGCTTGTGGAAAGATTCACTGGAAAGCTCACAGAGGAATTCACGAGGGTTAAGACGCATCAAGGGGATTCGGAAGCTGCGAAACTTTACGGCCCTCGCAAGCCTGCGGTCGGGAACTTTTACTTCCATGACAACCACCAGAGGAAGCAGTCAGCACTGAACGCACTGTGTGCCATAATGTACCGAATCGGGAGAAGGACGAGATTTGTCGCATGCATGCCGAGCTTGCCTGTCACACTCCACCGGCCATTGAGATGGCCACAATTGCGACAGTGTAGTGGGATTTTTGTCATTCCGGAGTTTAGAGCCCAATCAGCGTTCTATTGAGGGCGCTGGTCCGACAAATGACATCTTTTCGATTCGCCTGCTTCCAAGCCGTTGAGCCGGACTGAAGCAAGAACAGTTACCCAGCGGAGATCTTAGAAAGGCTACGGGGCGCTCTCTCTCGGGGCACTTTGTACAGTTCTGCACTGAGACTCCGCATGGCCCTGATGTTTAGAAGTATCTCCGGTTGCAATCCCCTTGGAAGTACAGTGGACTCGATCGAATCAGTGAACACAGCGCGCAGACCTCCAGGACACGTTTGGCGCGACGACAACCCATATCCTCGATGAGGACATTGACGCAAGGATGCAGCAGAAGAAGTCTGGCCGCAGCAAAGAAGTTAACGGGCGCGACACACGCCGCGATCAAGGGGCTGCATTACACTTTCACTTGTTCATAATGCTATCAAGAACCTTCCTAGCGAACAAGTGGACTGACTTGTATGCGCTGACCGACTTCCTTCCTGGCCACCACAAGCACTCATCTATCTCAGTCCTTCACAGCACTAGTGACAGCAGACAGGGGAGGTCACCCCGGAATTCAGACTCGACGGTCGTTGACAGTCTCAGATTTTCGAGGTACCACCCCGACGTCCTAGGTCAGGGTGATCGAGAAGACACGGTTCAAGTACAATAAGATGCCGGTCTTGAAGCGACGAGCGGAGGAGCTAACAGTCTTCCCCACCGACCGCTCGATGAAGACAGTGAAGAACTCCAATTTCCTACGCAGCAAGTTCCCTTTCCACGGATCTAGCTAGTTGGGAACCGCCGGCATCAGCAATATAGAATCTCGCTCTCTTTCTCTGTTCTTTCCTTTCCTAGTCCACATACTCCGCACCGGCCATGAGTCAATGATCCTCAGCTCACGGTGCTCACCGTCACTCTGAACACTCACACTGACCGTTGTCAGCCGTCTCCATCCCCCGCTCAAGCTCCGCAGTCGCCTCCATTCATTGCGCTACGACTCAAGCTGCCATCAACACGAGCTCAGCATCAGATGCTATCTACAACAAAGTCACGCACAAATATCGCTACGATGCAGCACACAGTTAGGTTATGGAAGCAGACCGACACGGCTATAGACCGCTTACCAGGACACGTGCAGTTGGGGATTGATTACATGCACGCAATGCAGTAGCGTCCGAGGACTCCCTGCATAAGTAACATGAACCTGTTTTGTGCCTACGATGTGATAGCAATATGACTGATGAGTAGAAGGCAACTGTCGAATCACAGTTCCGGGAAATTCCCCATAACGCCTTCCTCGGCGCCTGTGCGCGTATGCCCCGGCATATCTATCACTCGCGGGAAACCGATACACTTCACTAACCATATTACTATGGATTAACAAGAGAGAACACCCCTTATCAACATCGATACCACCCCAATTGGCACTGGAAATTACACACTCTTTAGCCTTGTGATACTTGGCCGGCCGTATTCTGCAGAAACGAACACAGAAACCATTATCCCGACACATGTCCGGTTATTCCATACAGCACAGGCGACGTTGCCGAGGCGAAACTATTCGGCGTGGACCAAGAGCATGAGTATGAGACAATTTGGAGCGCATCCAACGGACTGTTGCTCCACAAGAAAGTAGAGGACGCCTTCGACCAAGCTAGAATGGTTATTATACCAGCCCTTAAGGATCAACGATGAACTCAAGACTACTGTCCTAGATAAAGGTATTCTCGATAACCTGGTACCCACGCTCCCGGGGATTATATACCGAGACTAGCATAATCTCATTCATGCATCTTTTTCGAGACCAGGCGTTCAGGAAGCAGTTGTCCATCAGCGGACGACACCGATTGCAGAAAGGGTGTAATTCTCAAAGGCTAGCTATAACCGAGCCATAATATCAAAGGCATGACTTCACGAATATCGATGACCGCAGAGGCAACATCGTCCATGCAGGCCAACAACCTCATTTTATGAAAACATTCACTTCGGCACGCCGGTTTACACGCTAGTTACCTATTGTTCTTTCGCAATCTCTTCGTTCACTTTCATTCCACCAACAACATCCACCACGCCGTTTGCATCACATGAACCAACAGCTCTAGCAACGAAAAAGGCTTCCTTGTAGCATAGAGGAAGAACAGATCACTCAGCAACCCCCGGGTGAGGACAGCGCTGAAACAGCAACCAACAAAGTTTAGGACGTCACGCAGCAACAAGATCTTCAAGCTGAACCGCAGCTCACTTCAAAAGCGGGCACTCGCAGACACGGTCGGCCATAAGCGGAGGCTGGGGGCGTCGACTCATCAACCAAGGAGGAACGTTCTACGGTTTGTCCGGTGCGGCTCGCTAACAGTTTAACATCAAGCCGCAAAAGCCCAATGCTGTTGATCCATCTCTCGACGAGAAGCCTGCGGGAGCAGAGCAAGAACTCATATAGCTCGAACAGGAATACCAATCATTGGAGAAGAAGCAGGGAGCCCAGCTACTATCAGCCGACAAGACCCTAAGAGCATTTTGACACAGAGCAGGCAGAGGAGACCCTCACGGGCCTAATCATATGCAACGCACTGCTAAGGAATGCAAGATTGATTGTAGCAGCGTGAATAAAGGCCGCAGAGCAGTGATCAATCAGAACAATACATAGCTACAGCGCAGTAGTGATCAATCATAGGATGATACATAGCTGTGGCGACCAACTTATCTCAGAGGCCACATGGGTGCTACTCTTACGCCTGAACCGTGGGTATCCGGGCCACGACTTCCCCCGCGATGGTATCAACTTTGTCATGGAGAAACTCACCGACCAGAACATTTTCTGGTGCCTGGATGAGGTCCTGCACGAGGCAGGAATGCCGGAGGAGAGATCCGAATCCTTAAAAATTAACTTGAAGGAAAAGGCTGAGACAGCAACTGGATCGCTTGTGTGAGGAGATTCCCAGAGGCCACATTAACCTCACATGCGACCAATAAGGCGCTGAGATGGAGATATTCACCAATGCTAATCGATGCTGCAGCACTGCAATCCTTCTAATGGACGTAAAGATGCTCTGTGCAGTAATGATCATTATCACCTTTGTGGAATGAAGTCACAGTACGTCAACGCCACAAGTTATAGGTAAGTTGCTTATACTGGTAGAGCTGTATTGAGCATGATGGCCACCTGATGCGTGATTGACCCAGGTCTGCTCCATAAATTGGCGGAGTGATTTGAAAAGGCTGAGCTCTCCAAGGACTTCGACGAGCTACCACAGACAGGCCGGGGAACGAACCCGCACGTGACCTGTAATGCCATTACAGACTTAAAGCGTTCTACTACGCGCTTACCGCCCTCTTGGCGACCGAATCAACCACCCGGCGGCATGAGTATGTCCCGAGATGATTCACTTAGGTTCGCGAAGTGTGTTAGCGCCTGAATAAAGATGTAGCAAAAGTAGCGATTCCTTCAAGATACTTACGCGTGAGCTTCCTGGCACTATCGTGGGCACAGTGAGTCGAAACAGAACATAACCATCGCTCTACTAAAACAAACTTGCACCTTACCAATCACAATGGCCACCCCGTTTCCACCCTCGACCATCAAAGCATGGCAGTTACACCAGCACAACCGGCGGCCTGGACAAAAACTTCAGAATCAACCCCTCAGCTCCACTCCCCAAGCCTAAACCGGGCCAACATCTGGTCCAGGCGATAGCCACAGCACTGAATCCCGTAGACTATAAACCAGCTGAGATCCCTGTCGTCGGTCGTTTAATAGTCCCCAAGCCAGCGACCCCCGGCATCGACTTCGCCGGCCGCATCATCGTACCGGCAACCGGCTCGCCCTTGAAGCGCGGCCAGCTTGTCTTCGGCATGGCCGGTACTAACCCTTTGGCCGGCGGCGCGCTGGCCGAGTTCACTCTCGCCGAAACAGAAAACGCAGTCGCTCTCCCGGATGGCGTCGATGCTGTCGACGCAGCAACCATCGGCGTGGCAGCCCTGACGGCGTATCAGTCCATCGTGCCGAGAGTCAACAAGGGCGATCACGTCTTCATCAACGGCGGCTCAGGTGGCACAGGTGTGTTTGGGATCCAGATCGCCAAGGCGGTGGGATGCCATGTGACGACTACTTGCTCGACCGCGAATATCGAGCTTTGTAAAAGCCTCGGCGCAGATGAGGTCGTGGACTACAGGAAACAGGCCGTGGTCGAGGCGTTGAAGGGTAGTGGGCGCACATTTGATCATGTCGTTGATAACGTGGGCGCGGATCTAAACCTGTATTGGCGTTGTCATGAGTATACGAACCCTCAGGCTGTGTATGTCATGGTTGGAGGGACGCCTTCGTTTGGCTTTGCGGTCGGTATGTTCAAGATGATGCTGTGGCCTGGTTTCCTGGGCGGCGGGAAGCGAAAGTTTGCGGGGTTTTTCCCGAAACCGAAGTATGAAGACTTAGAGCAGATTGGGATGTGGATGAAGGAGGCCAAGGTCAGGGCTATCATCGATCAGAAATTTTCATTTGAGCAGGCACCGAAGGCATTTGAGAAGTTGAAAACCGGGAGGGCGAAAGGAAAGATTGTGGTTGATGTTGCTTCTGAAACGTACAGGAAGGCGTGGTCAGAGTGACGATGTTGAGTGCTGTCTGAACACTGTGTATCAGTCGCGCCGGGAATTTTGTCAGTCTAATGGAGTACCCACTACTTATCATTCTGACATGCGACAGTGCGCCGAGATGGAGATTCACATCACTGCTCAGTAAGGCTGCAGCACCCCAGTCTTCCCGCTAGACGGTAAGATGCTTCATAAGTATATGATGATCGCTAATAGCATAGTCCGATGCTGTTGCTTACTAACATCCTATAAGTAATAGGAAGGATACTTATATGCCATAGAGTTTTAGTAGCGATTAGTATGATCGCTCTACGTGTAGTTACCACAGGTAGCCTGCTCTTGAACAAGCGGAATGACTGAAAAGGACGAACTGTCACCAATAGTAGTATGCTGAATACTCTAGGCAAGAGCACCGAGCAATGCATCAATTCAAGTACTATGCTAAACCTTCGAAAGTGCCTTAGTGGTTGTATTCTTCTGCGTATCTGCTGCAGCACCTATGTTATATAACCTTCATTACTCTTGCCTGTAAGTGTTTAGGCGGCGCGGTGCGCAATGAGCTCTTCGAGCGTGCGGTGTTTCCACCTCCGAAAGACCATGGCGGCTGGAAAGGCTCCTCAAGGGCAGTCATGGAAGCTGGTTCCGTATGGTTTAACTGAACCAGTGAACCCCCAGTCTTCTCGAGTTCTATGTTGCCATGTGGGTCAGGCCTGGCCTTGGTCGCGCCAGTGGTAGACAAACAATGATCTTTTTCGATGTGCTGTCGCAGGCGGTGCGGAAGGCGTTATAGTGACCGGTCCACGGCCACCAGAGGTCGACACACTGCGAGGTGATGTCTATCTTGAGGTCTCTTGGGTTGTACCCACGAATGTAGCGGCATTGACAAGGATTGTCTCACAGTAATCGTTGAAGACAGACACCCTAGGAAGCCCCGGCCGCAAAAGCTGGAGAGCTTACATATATCGAATTTCCGTGCACGTGCTTAGACAAGTGAAAGGAGTGGACCAGAATTGAGACATATAGAGAAAACCTAGTTAACCGATTCCGCTAAAGCCCCTGGTGGGTGTGATGCTTCGGTTGATCACCATGGAAGCAAAAACGGTAAGTTGTGAAGGAAGCCGCATTGTTTGGCTTCATAACGCTATGCGACAACACGCAAGCTGACGCACTTGCAAAAACTCAGGAAGTAGATCGGTATGAATACAGCCTTTTACACCCACCTAACCGATCCGCGCAAACCCCTCCTTTTACTCAGCCTCATCACCCCCAACCCCCTCTAAACCCTCAACAGCTTCGCCGCATAATCGGTAATCAGCTGCTCCGTCGGGAAGCTCATCTCCTCCAACTTCTGCGCATACGGTGTCGGCACCTCCGCGCCGGTAACCCTAACGGGCGGAGCATCCAGATAATCGAACGCATATTCGCACGTCAGAGCCATGATCTCAGCACCGACGCCGAAAGACGGGAAGCCGGACTCGACGACCATCATGTGGCCGGTCTTCTTGACGCTCTTGACAATGGCTTCGACGTCCATGGGCTTGATGGACCGCAGGTTGATGACCTCGGTCTCGACGCCGTGGTTCTTCTTTAGCTGCTCCGCGGCGACGAGGCATTGGCCCACGCATCGCGAGAGCGTCACCATTGTGAGATCTTTGCCGGGCCGCTCGATCTTGGCTTTGCCAAAGGGGATCACGAAGTCGGAGCTCTGTGCTTCTTCGGACATGGGGAATTGGAGGCCGTAGAGCAGCCTGTAAGTATTAGTATTGCCATGTGCGGCGGATGGTGGGATGGAGCGCATACTCATTCTCGAGCACAATAACTGGGTTTGGGTCGCGAATGGCGGCCTTGAGTAGGCCCTTGGCGTCTTCGGAGCTGTAGGGCGAGACGACCTTCAGGCCGGGTACGCTGCCGTACCATGCGGTGTAGTCTTGCGAGTGCTGGGCCGCGACACCGGCGGCGAAGCCGTTCGGACCGCGGAATACGACTGGGCATGGCTGGATACCACCGGACATGTAGTGTGTCTTAGCGGCGGAGTTGATGATCTGGTCGATGGCTTGCATGGCGAAGTTGAAGGTCATGAACTCGCACTGTTTCCGCAGTGGTTAGTCTGCTACTCATTCAGCTGGCCTTTTGTGTTGGGGTGGAACTCACAATTGGCACCAATCCAGCCAGCGCAGCTCCCACAGTCAACCCGGCAAACCCAGACTCGGTGATGGGGCTGTCTATGACCCTCTTCTCGCCAAATCTGTCGAGCAGACCCTTTGTGACCTTGTATGCGCCGTTGTACTGTGCAACCTCTTCACCGAGCACGAACACCTTGGGGTTGGCCTCCATCTCCTCCGCCATCGCTTCGTTCAGCGCTTCTCGCACCGTCATCTCTTTAGTGCCAGCGGGCTGCGCATAGCTCCGCGAGCTTACTATGGATGGGAGTGATGCTGCTGGGCGGAATGCAGGCCGGAGAGCTGTGGTTGGGCGGGACGCAGAGAGGAGACGCGATGCTGGGCGTAGCACCCTTGAGACGGACATGTTTGCGGCGGAGTATCTGCTGAGGGAAAGTAGAGCAGAGAGGAGATGTAAAGCGAGGGCAGTGTTGCAGCGATTGATGTTGCGGAGTGGAGCTCAGAGCTTCTCCCGCAGAGTTGCGGCTCGAAGCTGTCGGAGTCCGAAGTTGTTGGGTGCACGGGCGGGAAGCCCCGTTGCGGTTCAACATGCCAATCTCAACATCAAGTCTTCAACACAGTTCAATATCACTCCCAGATGTAGCTACTGGCAATCAAACAACCTGCGAAGTGTTCTACGATAGACGGACTTCGCATATGACTATGTACTCTCAGCAGGAGGAGAACGAATATCGAGTTCATGTTCGATAACCTCTAACCCCAGGTGCTGAGCGTCACCGCAATTGGATCCCCAAACTGCTTCAACACTACAGATGATTTTTGCAAAGAGCTCTCCTCATGGCCTACAAGGCGCTAGCCTTCAAAGACCGTCATGACAGCCACAGGTCAAAATTTTAGTTGATTAGTGGCATCTCAAATCAACTTCAACTGAAACCCAGCGCCGCTCTCCTCATTCTCCCGTCCAGCGAAGATACCGCTGAAGTCCAGCTCACTGTGGATCCTCGGCGCATCGCCTCTCATCGGCGCGTCAGGACTCGCGTGCCTCCTGCGCTTCTCCTGTCCTGCTTTGGACGGGAACGTCGGAAACATAGCTGTCGACTTCGGCCGAGGATCCTCTCTGAAGTAGGGATGAGCAAGCACCTCACTGGCCGTAGGGCGCCGCGCGGGATTCAACGAGAGAAGCGAGCTTAGGAGTTGGCTTCCGGTCGTGGTGAGGAAGGGAAACTTGGCGCGGATGACCGAGCCGACATTCTGCTTGCTGGGCGGTAGGCGTAGCGATCTTGCATTCGGGAGCCGTTTGAAGCCTGGCCAGCTCTCTTCTGTCGGAATGCCGCAGAGCTCGAAGATCTGGGACGTTTCTGTTAGCAGGTTCTCTGCCACGAAGTGATCGAGAAACATACCTTGGATAGCTCGTCTACTTCGTTCTTGCCCTGTAGCAGAGGCTCCTTGGTTAGGAGCTCACCGAAGATGCAACCTAGGCTCCACATGTCGATTGCTCGGTCATACTTATCCGTACCCAGCAGCAGCTCCGGCGCTCTATACCACAGTGTCACCACTAGCTGCGTCATATTTGGAGGCGGAGGATCTCCGAAATATCTTGCCATGCCGAAATCAGCTATCTTGATCTCTCCACGATTATTCATGAGGATGTTAGACGTTTTTAGATCCCGGTGTAATATCCAGTTGTCGTGCAGGTACTCCACCGCAGAGCTCAACTGCAGCAACAGCGTCTTGATCTCTGACGGGAGAAAGGGCTCTGCCATATCCTCCTGTAGCGTCTTGAGGTCATGCTCTAGGAAGTCCATGACCAGAAACACATCATTCAGGGTATCCCCAACCACGACTTCCCTCAGATCCACTATGTGCCGATGCCGTGACGCTTTCAATGTCTGTATCTCGCGCAGCGCTGTGACCGGGAAGCCATCGGTCGCAGTGTCCATCTTCAGCTTCTTGAGCGCTACAATCTCCCCCGTTGCCGTCTCCCTAGCTCTTGACACGAACCCATACGAGCCCTCCTCTATGTGATTCAGGCGCTCGAAGTTATCGACATGGCGGCAGGGGCCCCACTCCGGCGCAGCGAAGCGCAAGAGCTTTCTGGGTTGAGGTGGTTGAGGTTGGGCACCATCTCCCTCTCTCTCAGGCGACAGCCTCCTCCTCTTCACCGGCCTCTCTGACAAGTGGTGAGTGCCATCATTGGCTCCATTGCGTGCGGTTGCTGCTGCTTGAGCTTCCTGTTGGCGTAGCTTCTCAGCTTCCTCAAGCTTCCGCGCTTTCTCTGCCTTCGCTCGCTTCTTATCCTCCTTCTCGCGCTTGCGTTGCGCTTCGGCCGCCGCGTCGTCTTCGTCGTCTGCCCATCTCGTCTTCATCATGGCTCTGGGGCGTGTTGCGGCCGTGCTCAATTGCTCGAGAGGCTCGGGGCAGATTCTGTCGAGTCAGTTTTCGATGCGGTTTCGCGATGCATGACCAAAGCTTTCAAGTTCGCGACAGCTCCAACACGATCTCACATCACTGTTAGAAAATGCGAATACAGACAAGACTGGCCGTCAAGGCAGTATCTCGTTGCTCATACTTGCGCTCTGCCACTCCCGCAGCTTTTTGGGGCGCGAGATGGTCGTCGACTGCCACCCGGCAGTGGTCTACGCCGCTGGCGAAACATCTTGCTGAAGCCATTAGTGTACGGAAAACCAGGACCCATTGCAGGGTAAAAATGGCATATCGGCAGCTAACGCATTTGTAAGACCACAGGCCCGGTCCCAGTAGCTGCGTATATGCGACAATGCCTCACCTCACCGGAAGGCGGATACTACACCTCGCGCACCGAGGGCCGGGATCAGTTTGGCCAGAAGGGCGACTTTGTCACGTCGCCGGAGATATCTCAGGTCTTCGGAGAGCTGGTTGGCATATGGGTGGTTGCCGAATGGATGGCTCAAGGCAGAAAGAGCTCGGGGGTGCATATTATAGAAGTTGGGCCAGGGAGAGGAACGCTGATGGATGATATGCTGAGGGTACTGCATAGAAATACTCCGACGATGATGCTAGGTTACTTACAGACATAGTAGACTATCCGGAACTTCAAGCCGGTGGCATCGAGTATAGAGGCCATATACTTGGTAGAAGCCAGTCCGTCGTTGCGAGAGGCGCAGAAGAAGCTGCTCTGCGGCGATGCACCCATGGAGGAGATTGACATTGGGCACCAAAGCACAAGCAAGTATTCGGATCAGCTGAAGATTATCTGGTGCGAGGACATGCGCTTCATTCCGAAAGGTCGGCAGGAGCATTCTCTCCCTGTACACGACATCGCTGACGCCATCCAGACCCTTCGAAAACTCCATTCATAATCGCGCACGAGTTTTTCGATGCTCTCCCAATCCACATCTTCCAATCGGTCGCGCAACCAGCAACGCCCGCTTCGACCATACTCACTCCCACAGGAACCCACGCGACCAGATCTCGAACTTCGCAACCCTCCGGGCCTCAGTGGCGCGAACTCCTCGTCTCACCCACGCCTCCTTCCAATCTCCAAAAGTCTACCTCCACTCCGACCTCATCAAAGTCCTCCGACCCACCTCCCGACTTCCAACTCTCCCTCTCCAAAACCCCCACCCCACACAGTCTCTACCTGCCCCAGACTTCCGCGCGCTACACCTCCCTCCTCCCCCACGCCGGCTCCATAATCGAAATCTCCCCCGAATCCCTCGCCCTCGCCGCCGACTTCGCCACCCGCATCGGCGGCACCCCCAAAGCCCCCAAAGCCACCCCCTCCGGCGCGGCCCTAATCCTCGACTACGGCCCCCTATCCACAATCCCCACGAACTCTCTCCGCGGGATCCGGCACCACACGCGCGTCTCTCCGTTCTCGCTGCCAGGCGAAGTCGACATCTCCGCGGACGTCGATTTCGTTGGGCTGGCCGAGGCGGCGATAAATGCGAGCCCCGGGGTAGAGGTGCACGGGCCGGTGGAGCAGGCGAGGTTTTGGGGGAGATGGGGATTGAGGCCCGGGCGGAGGCGTTGGTGAAGAGGGCGGGGGAGGAGGAAAGGAAGAGGATTGAGGGGGGTGGAGGCGGTTGGTGGAGAGGGGACCGCAGGGGATGGGGAGGCTGTATAAGGCGATGGCGATTGTGCCGCATGACCCAAGGGCGGTGGTGGCGAGGAGGCCGGTGGGGTTTGGAGGGGATGTGAGGGGGTAGGTGGGGAAGTGTAGAAATACAGATGTGTATATGGCGTGTATAGATGGATACGATCATCATATCTTAAGTATGTCTATCTACAGCGGGTTGTATTCTAGATGTGTCATCAAACACGGACGCCCCGCAATGCCGCACGGCACTAAAACACCATCCTGATCCCTTCTTTCCATACCGAAACGCCGACTCCATACCGTATACCTACTACCTACGACTGTATCGCCGCCCTCAATGCCCCCGCGAGCCGCTGATACTCCCTCAGTAGTTCCTCCACCTCCCCAATCCTCATCTCCCTCGCATCTTTCATCTCTAAGAACCTCTTCACCGGCGGACCCGTCTTCCTCAGCTCCTCCAGCGCCTTAACCGCCACCGCTTCCTTCGCTTCGCCAGCTGAAGGCAAGGGTTTCGTCTCTCCAGCCGGCGACCCACCCTTCCCCTCCCCATGCCCCAACTGCTTCCCCTTCTCCCCCGCACCCCCCACAGCCGGCGGCGTCGCCGACTGCGCCCTCCCAAACCTCGGAAATCCGCCAAGGCCGCCAAAGCCTTTGAGCGGGTTGAGCGTATTACCGAGGTTCTGCAGCGCGTTGCCTGCGGACGCCGACGCCGGCACCGCGGAAGACGGGCTCGGCGTTGGGGGTGCTGGCGCAGGCGAGCTGCTGGGCGCAGCAGCGCTCTTCCCCTCCGCAAACGAAACGCGTTTTCCACTGCCACCGCTCCTCGTACTATCGACGCTGCGGTCACGACGGCCGGCGAAGAGGTCCGTGAATTTCGGCTCTGGACGCGATGGGGCCGCGGCGGGGCTGGAGTCGAGGGCGCCGTCTGTTTGCTCTGGCACGCCCTCGGGCGCACCGGTGTCGTCGTCCAACGGCAGCGGCGGCGGCGTACCAACGAGTTTCCGGACGTCCTCGAGAGTCCTCGGGACCGGGATCTCAGCGGCGCCGTTCTTGGTAGGCGACTCACTCATCCGGCCAAAGAGAAACTTGAAGCTGGTTTCGAGCGTCGTGTTGAAGCTATCGAGGGCCTGGTCGGCTGTGTCATTGATGGAGGCGCGAACAGCGCCGCTGGCTTCGTTTATGCGGTCAGCCTGGGACTGGATGAGGTAGCTGATACGGCGCTGGGGTTTGAATGGGGAGGCTGAGGGGCGGGCGGAGGTGCTGGGGCTGCGGTCGCCGGATGTGGATGTGGCGGATAGGGGGGATACGCTGGGCTGGACGGCACTGGAGAGGCCGAGGTTCATTGGTGTGGGCGCGGTGTGGCTACGCGGCGTTGAGGGGCGGCTGTTGTTGGATTTCTCGGGGCCGGAGGGAGCTTCATCGTCGCGGAGGGAGGAGAGGTCGACGGTCTCGAGGAAGGAGATGGCTGCTTCAAGATTCACGAGGCAGTAGGCGGCTTCTCCATCGACTTTTCGGGACGCGCGGAAACGCTGGATGAAGTTGAGATTGCTGACGACATTGAGGCTCTCTGGAGGCGATGTGATCAGTGTATAGATGAGCGTTGGAAGTATCTCGTCAGCGGAAGAGGAGGACGGAAATAGCCGGGATAGAGTCTCGACGATAATCTTGTGGGCCGCGGTGAGGTGCTGAAGCTTCCCCACTGGGTACTTCTCGTCGTCCATCTTGCGGATACTCTCGCGAGCACCTGCAAGCCAGTTGCATATATCCTCCTCCTTCTCTATCGTCGCTTTACGGACCTCGGCCGGGATATCATCGGCGGTGGACACGAGCTCTTTCAGCCCAATGCCTACGAGCGATAGTGCGGCGGTCCTTGAGCGTAACTTCTCATCTCGCTCCGCGTCGTCTGTGCTGCGGTATCTCCATATCCGGTCGTACACCTTTTCGCACACCGCTCGCTCGACCGCCTCTTCGAGCGCCACATGCCTTATTGCTAATAGACGGCGCGCCTTCTTGCGGTCGAATATCTCAGACGCTGTGAGCATCTGCTGTTCGGTACCGTCGAGCTCAGGGTCAGTCCCCTTGCGCGATGTGCCAGATGCGGCTCTCCCCCCTTTGGAGTCTTGGACATCTGCGATAATTCTGAAGGCGATGGTGACTTGCTCCTTGATAGCCGTGAAGACAAAGCCGCTATATGGGTGCTTATGTGTGAGTCGGCACGAATGTAGAACTCTTGAAACATCTCGGCGAGGTCGTCTATGGATAGCGGAGTGGGATGCACCTTAGCAGACAGGGACTCGAGAAACCTGCATAGTGTTAGGGTACTTGGCCCAAAGCCCTAACAACAACAACAACACGTAGGGGAGTATACCTCTCGGTCAGGCTTCGAATCTCGATTGGAAGCTCCTCGAAAGCCTCGAGTTGCTTGCTGGCAGAGCCAGCATTGTCCTCGAAGATCTCATCTTCCGAGTCGTCCTCATCTTTGCTGACGAAGATGTCCCTCTGAGCAGCCTTCTCCTCACTCCCCGGTGACAGCGTGATATGGTCTGCGTGCGGGAGTTCCGATATGGCTCCTTGAAAGGTGCTCGCACGACTTCGTCCAAGCGGGCTTTGAGCGGTGGGTTCGAGGCGGGTGAAGGACTT
The DNA here is from genome assembly GCA_030247845.1 of Coniosporium tulheliwenetii. NCBI lineage: Eukaryota > Fungi > Ascomycota > Dothideomycetes > Coniosporium > Coniosporium tulheliwenetii. Next base: position 815,938 of record JAPDRP010000001.1, on the reverse strand, counting down.
GGAGGAGTGCAGCGGGCGAGGACGGCGGGCGTCACCGTCGCTCACAGCCCGAGTGCCATACATACTGTGCAGAGTCCGTGGCAGCGATGCTGGACAGCATTCTCACTCAGCACAATTTCTCCCAAAGCGGCTTCAACAACCTCCTTGAGACGATTCAGCGATCCAGGGTCCGGGCCGGATGATCGTCGTCATGGGCCTGCCCTTTATCATTATCGGCACGTGACAGGTGATCTCAGCGACAATACATCACCAGGCCGCCATCACTTGCCGCCGCCCTGCAACACCACTGCACCAGCAGCAGAGCCTCGATGCCGTCCCTGCTATGACTTCTGCCCTTCCCCTCCTACGGTCGCAGGCATGCTACCTACTCGTTATCACCACACTGCCAGCGGGTTGACCGCCACGCTTCTATTTACCTTCTTAGCCCTATCATCATGGACCATCCGATCGGTAGCCGCCAGCGGACAAGCCGTTGCCGAAGCAGCTGTTCTACCTGAAGTACCAGTGCTTCTCCCGCCAGGAGCGCCGTCGGAAGAGCAGACCGGTCGTGCCCCGGGCGCCGACGGCCAGTTGTTGGAGTTCGTGAGTAACCCCGGAGCTACATGTTGTGGGCCTAGCTAACCGCCGTCGGGCTTAGAAACTCCAGCACATCTTCCACCATGGCACCCACAAGTACCCTAGACTGCATAGAAGACTCGACGTCCCCGCCGATGCCCGCTTGCTCGTCACCTCGGACGAGGCGATGGATCCCGAGCCCGCACCTCGACTTCGTGCCCGCTCCCAGCGGACTACTATCCAGCGCCTCGCTGATCGCAGTGCGTCTCACATAAACGATATACTCGAGTATGGGCGGATGAATGGTCATCCGATGCCTTTGCCTGCCTCCGCTTGGACGGAGGATGAGCTGTCCGGCCCGAATGCAACAGATAAAGAGACCGTGCTGAGTTTCGCGCGGATGGCATCAAATGCATACATACTGGAACCTCACACTGGAGAGTGGCAAGACGTACGTCACCAGCAACAGAGCCCCACGCGCGTGATCACGTGACTGATCATTGCTGCAGGTTGGCGGAGGCTTCAACTACACCGAAGACTTCGGGTGGCAGGCTGATGGCCTGCGCGGCCACATCTTCGCGGACACCGAAAACAAGACGGTCATTATCGGGCTCAAGGGAACATGTATGCCAGCCAGTCCATATGGTAAGCAGTCTGTGTGCTGACTTTAGAACTAGCCGTGGCTGTTTTTGACGGCGCAGATACTACGACGAACGACAAAGTCAACGACAACCTCTTCTTCAGCTGCTGTTGCGGCCAGGGAGGCTCCTTTCTCTGGCTTCAAGTCTGCGACTGCCAGACTTCGACGTACACCTGCAACTCGACATGCCTGGTCCAGGCTTTGAAGGCCAAGAATCATTACTACTACGCTGTGCAAGACCTCTACCATAACGTCACCGCCATCTACCCTGAGGCAGACATCTGGGTGACCGGCCATTCGCTAGGTGGCTCAGTCGTTAGTCTTCTTGGTTTGACATTTGGCTTGCCGACTGTCACATTCGAAGCTCCTGGAGAAGCCCTGCCTGCGATGCGACTGGGTTTGCCTACACCGCCAGGCTATCGTGCTGGCTCCCATCAGCAGCGAGCGAACACTGGCGGCTACCACTTCGGGCATACGGCGGACCCAATCTTCATGGGTACGTGCGGCATGTGCACCTTGGCTGGATACGCCATGCAAAGTGTCTGCCATTCGGGGTTGACGTGCGAATACGACACCGTAAAGGACTTTGGTTGGAGACAAGGCCTTGGCTATCACAGGATCGTCAACGTGATCCACAACGTAATCGAGAAGTACGATCAACCGGCCAAGTGCGAACCGTACGAAGACTGCGTCGACTGCTTCAACTGGAAGTTCTTCGAAAGCAACAGCTCGACCACCACTACCTCTTCACGTAGCAGCTCGTCGACCACTCGCACGCGAACCGCAACCTGTAAGACTCCCGGCTGGTGGGGCTGTTTAGATGAAACCACGACATCTGGTACGACTTCCACTCACTCTACCTCTACATCAACCTCGACTTGCAAAACGCCCGGCTGGTTTGGGTGCAAGGATCCGACCACCACTACAAGCACGACATCATTGTCCTCACAAACCGCCGCACCCGCTCCTACTATTACCACAACTTCCAGCACTCCGACAGCAAGTTCGCCGAGCACGTCATGCGAGGACCCGGGGTGGTTTGGCTGCAACGACCCGACGTCGACCGTCAAACAGACATCGCACAAACACAGGCATACCGCGTCACCAACCGCCAAGTGCACGTCTAGAGAGTGGTTCGGGCTCATCTGCGTTGATCCGTCTCCAGTGACGAGCACCGATCCACGTCCGACGTCATCTCGCACCGCGCCTGCGAGGCACCGGACGAAGTGTGCATATCGGTATTGGTTCGGAGGGTGTAAGGATTGGGAAGATAGGGACGAGATGTGATGTTGTTACGTGAGCTGCGGCCCTTTTGGGATAGGACGAGTACATGTCATGGGCGGCGTTGCGACTGGCATCTGCGTAGGCGTTCAGATTGATATCATTTTCAAAGACGTTCATAACATAGGAGATCACTCCCTACCCAGGAAGCATTGGCGACGTTGATAGCAACCTACAAACACATATCCACACACGTATTATCTGTTGGTCTTTGCCACTTTGCACCATAGGAGAGTTTTGCTTGATATAATATGTAACTACAAGTTCGAGATGCCACTTCGAAGCCGTGGTCCTCCACTCACTCTGCCTTGAGGACACATGGTAAGCGGACGGTAAGTGCCGGCGACATCCCATCGCTGGAGAGCCAAGGACCCCTTCGCATGCGCAAACATGATAATTCGTTCGACTTCAGCATGGCTTCTTATTCTCGCTGCCGTGCTACTGTGCTTCACAGGCGCTGCGCATGCTTCCCTCGGTGACCGGCTACCAGAGTTTCGCGAATGCGTCAAGGTAAACACACACGCACTGAAGAATACCTACATTGAATACTGACGGGCAACTCAGGTCTGCATACAAGCCAACTGCGGCGATGACCCAACCTCAATCCGTACGCACTCACTCCCCTCCTCCCTCTCTTCGCGCGCTGACACCCCCCAGCCCTCCACCACCGCCTCCTCCTCTGGACCTGCCCCTCCGAATGCGACTACACCTGCCAACACATAACCACTTCCACGCGCCTGGCGCGCGACCCGCCCTACCGAGAGCCAATCCTCCAATTTCACGGCAAATGGCCCTTCTACCGCTTCCTTGGGATGCAAGAGCCCTTCTCCGTGGCCTTCTCGCTCCTCAACTTCCTCGCGCACTACACGGGCATGGCCGCGCTGCGGGAGCGCATACCGGCGTCGTACCCGCTGCGGAGGTATTATCTGCTGTTTGGGTATTTTGGGCTGGTTAGTTGGACGTTTAGCATGTTGTTTCATGCAAGGGATTATCCGGTGACGGAGAAACTGGACTACTTCGCCGCAGGCGCAAGCGTCCTATACGGCCTCTACTACACCCCCATCCGCATCTTCCGGCTCGACCAGCCTTCCCCCTCGCACTCCTCGCTCCTGCGCCTCTGGACAGCCCTCTGCATCCTCCTCTACACCGCGCACGTCTCCTACCTAACCCTCTGGCGCTGGGACTACACGTACAACATGGCCGCGAACGTCGCGGTGGGCATCGTGCAGAATATCCTGTGGAGCTGGTTCAGCGTGGCGCGGTACCGGAGCCTGAAGCGCACGTGGGCGGCGTGGCCGGGCTTGATCGTTGCGTGGATTGTTGTGGCGATGAGTTTGGAGTTGCTGGATTTTCCGCCGTGGGGGGAATGCTGGATGCGCATGCGTTGTGGCATCTCGGGACTGTGGGGCCGACGGTTTGGTGGTATAGGTGAGTGTTACTGATGGTGTGGGGGATTGCTGTGGATGTTTGCTAACGCGTCGACAGCTTTTTGATTAGGGATGCGCAGGAGGATTTGCAGGGGACGCGGTTGAAGGCTTGAAGCCTGGCGGCTCGAAGCTCGCCGCGTTGGAGTTGGTGTTGCGTGGGTCGACATGCAGTACGCTGCATGATTCTGTAGATATGTGTAGAAAGTGGAATCTATTCTTTGCGTGTGCTCATTGGTCTACAAATCATGCGGCCCTTACTACTTCAAACATAAGGAAACATTACAACGAACGAAACATGAAACGCCAACACTACAGAGTCCCCAGCGCCCGTCCGTCCTCAAGCTCCAGCGTGGCAGAACAAAAACATTTCCAAATGTCGAAGCGAGTCTCGGCGCCATTTATACGCCTCACAACACGTCTTTTAGCAGTCTCGCCAGATCCTGGACCAGTTCCTCTGCATGCTCCAAATCAAGCATCTCCACCGGCGCGAACACGCCCACATCCAACGCACCATGCCTCACCGTAGCTTCGATATCAAGAGAATGCTGCAACCCAGTCAGAGGACATCCTTTCCGCACAGCCTGATGAGAACCACTTACCAGATACACATCCGCCACCGTGTTCTTCTTCAGCTCCTCCGGCTCAACAGACAGCCCATCACCCGGCTCAGCAACTCTCGCAAACTCCACCGCCCTCTTCGCACCGACCTCCTCGATCCTAACCCTCCCCTCGTCCGCCTCTCCCTCCGCCTCATCCGCGTCCGGCAACTTCAGGAAATTAACAAACGAGTCAATCCTAACGCCAGTCCAGCGCTCAATCTCCCAGAGCCCTACAGCCGACACCTCCGCGCCGCCGACTTCCTGCAGATCCGCCTGAACCCGTGCCGCGGACTCCAGCAAAGTCGCCCGCAGAGGCTCTCTCACGCGCAACGGCACGAGATTAACAGTCGGTGCCGCGAGCTCGGCCAGTCCCTCAACGGGGTGGGAGCGGTTGGCGAGGTAGATACCGAAAACGACGTCATCTGTGTCCCCCTCTTCGTTCGCTTCGTGGCCACCACGAGATACGAGGGTGGCGTAGATCCTGGCGTAGGCGGCGAGGAAGAGCGATTGGATGCTCAGGCCGTGCTGCCTGGCGAGGGTCTCAAGAGGTTTCGCGTCGGGGAGGACACCGGATCTGAAGAGCTCGACTCGAGGGCCTTTTTGTGCGATGGGTTGGGCTAGACGACGCTTGCTCGTGCCCGAGAGGTAGTTTGTCCAGAAGGACTGCCGACGGTGTCGAGACTTCTCTGATGCGCTGAGGGCGATGAAGTCCGCGAAAGCGTTCGGCCCTGGTATTGGACCTTGGTTGGAACTGCAGAGTGTTTCGAGCTGACGCATCAGGTTCGGTAGGCTCACTCCGTCGTATAGTGCATGGTGGATTTTGAGTGTCAGCTTCCAGCCATCTGCCTCTTTTCGAGCATAGAGGTTGACGAACGGTTGTTTGGACGCGGAGGTCTCCGTAACTTTTGGTTCGGAATCGGGTTTCACCGCTATGAACGACTCCTCGGCCGCTTTTAGTATTACTTGAACGAAGGGTAGATCTCGGTTTTCGGTTGCGACCAGAACCGTACGGAGTATCTGATTCGCATGCACCAGCCTTACCCAGGCCTGCCGAAGGGTAGAGAGCTCGGAGGCACCATTCAGCCGGTATTTGAAGGCAGGATAGAATAGCGTCCCTTCGGAGTTTTGCCAGGTGGCCAGCATGTATACTTGTCCCGCCGTTGCTGGCAGAAACTGCTCCACATTGTCTTGAGCAATACCAGCACAATGAAGCAGCCTTTCTTGATCAACACTAGCCAACGCTTGCGAAAGGATCTCTTCAGTGGATTGACCGCTATCAATCCGCTCCCGCTGCTGGCCATCAACCACAGCAGCCATCTTCTCAACAGTAGCTGCGCGGAGCATGGCGCTCACACTGAGCTTGATCGACTTCCTACGCAGCAGAGACGAGACTTTGATGGCGCTGATGGAGTCGAGACCCATATGGAACATGGTCATGTCTTTGGAGATATCGCCTTCCGGCACGCCTGAGACTGCTGCGAGAACTTCCCGAATAGCGCACTCAGTAGGCGACCATGAAACAGCATGATCCGGTGTTCCGTTGGTTGTTGACGCGCTATCCTCGGTGGTGCCGTTGGTGTCGGACTCCATGGTAAAGGGCGGCAGTCCGCAGATCGAGACTTTGTCAGCGAAATCAAGTAGAGGATCCTCAGGCGAAACAATCAAACAGCTGAGCACGGAGTCAAGCTGCTTGAGTAGCTCTCCCGTACCAGTGTCATCCAAGACTTCAGCACTGCACGCCGTACGCCAGATGAGCTGATCAGATACTGTCTCCATCTCAACACAGACCGGATATTCGACATTGGAAGCGCCACCGACAGACTCATAGAGGGGTTCTTCAGCCTCTGCAGTTGCTTCAGGGCGCTTTTGGTAGATGAAGAGGGTGTCGAAGAGTGCTTGGCCTTGTGAACCGGCGATCGCTTGCACTTTGCGGAGAGGGAAGTGCTGATGCTCCCGGACACCATTAATGTTTTCCTGCACGTACTGTAGCATCTCCCTCCTCGTGCCATGGAGGATCGAGCGAACAGCCACTGTGTTCATGGTCGGAAACAAGGTTTGCATAGCGTCTTCGCTGTCTCGTCCCGCTAGTACGACTCCGAAGGTGACGTCGAGGTTGCGCACGCGAGAGCCAAGAAGCAATGCCCAACAAGTCTGGCCGAGAGCCTGAAGAGTGATACTCTGGCTTTTGCAGAAGGCGTTGAGAGTCTCCATCGACGTTGAGCTAGTCTGCTCTTGGCGGTGGACTTCGGGCTGCTGAACCGTATGAGATCTTCTTGGGAACCTTGTCCTTGCCGCGTTTGAAAGAAATTCCCGCCAGAAATCTCCTGAGGAAGGACTGGAAGCGCCGAGTAAGTCCTCCAGGATGGCATCGAACGGCGGGCGTGAGGTCGTATGACCGCCATATGCTCTGCGCACATCATCGTGCAAAAGCCCCAAGGACCATCCATCATACAAAGCGTGCGCAATCGAGAATGCTAGATAGGTATCAGCTCTGGATCGTACGAGAGTCAACTGTATCAGGTTGTCTTCGCATTCTGACGCCTTCGCAATCTTCCGGTGCTGCTCAAGAACTCCAGAAATGTCATCGGTGCCCAAAACTTCGACCTCTCTCCACTTTAGCGGCATCTCTATATGGACAAGCTGAGCAAATGCAGAGTGTATATCTGGATCGCCAACTTCGGCGAACGTCGTGCGGAGAATTGGCGTCCTATCCATGACGGTCTTCCAGGCAGTCTTCAGTCTTTCAATGTCAACCCCTCGGCTAAGCTTGAGCACATCATGGTTGTAGTAACGGTTGAACTCAGAATTGACCATTTCAGCAACCATAGCCTCTTGGAGTGGAGTGACAGACCGTACTTGTTCAATGCCGGTCAGATCTCGGCCGGTCCTCTGAAAGAATCGTCGGAGGTCTTCTTCCATCTTCGACAACTCGATGTTTTTCTTCCTGTCTGGATCCGCCGAACAACCTTGGGAGATCTGCTTCAACATTCTTGGAATCGTTGGGCCGCGCATGATGCCGCTAACGGGAATGTGGATACCCAAGCCTCTGAATTTTGCAGATAGCTTGATGGCATCAATGCTGTCAAGGCCCAAGTCAAATATTGAAACATGTTCGTCAACTTCTGAGTTGTCCACTCCCGCGAGACGGGCTATTGCGTCTCTGATCCGGATGGCTTGCGACGTCCATTCAAAGTCTTCAACCCCGTTCAGATAACCATTGGAGTGGCCATTTACGGACGACTCCTCGAGACGGGATGAGGCAACGTCTATATCTACGGTGTCCGCAACACGTGCGTCGGGGTCGTTTAGCAGATTCTGTAAAGCGTTCTCAAAGGCGCGCAACAGGTTCATCGAGCTCTCTTGATTAGAGACGTGGCTTTGGGTCACAAGCGTAAGCTTCAGGCTGGATTCGGTCTGCTGCTCCACCTCCAACGCCAACGGGTAGTCAGCCTGGACCTCCGAATCCATAGGCGTCCATAAGCTCTTGATTCCGGAAGCCACCGGATCTTCCACCGCTTTCTGGAAAACGAATAGTGTATCAAAGAAGGGGTGGTCCGATGTGCGCTTGCACCACTTCATGATGTCTCGTAGTGCTGTATGTTGGAAAGGCAAAGCCTCCAAGTTAAGGTCATGACACCTTCTGACTATCGATGACCATGTGTCTTGAGCAGTGAATCGCAAGTGGAATGGGACAGTGTTGAAGAGCGGACCTATTACTTGCTCCACACCCTCGAAGTCGATGGAGCGACCTGAGACAACCATTCCGAATGTGACATCGCCGGCAAAATAGTGCTGCAGGATGGCAGCCCAACAAGCCTGTATGAGCGCTTGAAGCGTCGCATTGAGCCTTCGCCGAACTGTTTCGAGTCTGTCAAGGTTCTGAAGCTCAACGACCACCGAGGTGTCATCGTCGCCAGCGTGTGGTGCTAGACATGGCATTGGCCGCGGCCGAGCGTTAGACAGGTGGTTCGTCCAGAATTCTCGGGCACTGCCAGTCTCCCGTAGGGGACCGTATGGTAGAACGTCCTGGAAGGCAGGCCCGTAGTCAATATCTTGGCACTCTCTATATTCAGCTTGGACTTTCTGAAGTAGAATTGGCAAGCTAGTGCCATCGTAAAGAGCGTGGAACAGATGTACAGCCATGATGGTGGCACTAGGCGAGCGAACAATAACAACCTCGAAAGGCTTTCTGAAGTGGTCTCTGTTCTGCCTCCACCATTTGTGAACGCGGTTATGGAGAAACTCTTCAGTAGCCATATTGTCTGGGACTGTGCATTCGATCCATGGTAGCTGACCTTTCCGTAGTGCAACCTGTATATGACCTTTCTCAGTAGGGATGAACTTGGTACGGAGCGTTTGAACGCTGCGAAAGGCTTGAGTCCAAGCCCTCTGCAGCCTAGCTAGGTCGGTCCGGTCCAGAAGCCTGAAGTAGAAGGCACCAAAATATGCCGGTTCTTCGCTCTCCAGTGACCTAGAGATAATCCCTTGCTGTAAAGGTGTGGTCGGCGCAATGCTCTCTATTCCTTTTTGCTCAATACCAAGGGCATGAGCAGCAAAGCTCTTGTAATGGTGTTGATATCCTGCGATAAGCTGTTTTGCTGCAGTTACTGAGCCGTTTGAGGCAACTTTGGATGACTTCCCGGAACCCATTGCTCTGGCGAGTCGAGGTATCGTAGGGTCTACGAAGCATCAGCATTGTGAGTTCGTTTTGCCCACAAGGCAGACTTACTTCTCAGAATCAAAGACGCATGAGCGTTTCCAAAGCCGGCCTTCTTGAGAGCGTGAGAGAATCCCAGGACAGAAATGGAGTCGAGGCCTAGTTCAAAGATGGTGGAGGATCTGCTAATGTCTTTTTCGTTGACCTGGGCCATATTTCCAAGTACCCCAGCAATCTTCCTCTCCTCTTCGGACATTGAAGTACTATCGCCCTCTCTTAAGCCAGACAGCCTCTGCAACTCATCCGGAGTTATCTCATCATACAAGTTCCTGAGTCGGTTTGCATCCGCTTTATTGTTGGCGGACAAGGGTATTGTTGTAAGAGGAACAACATGGGTCGGGACCATGTATCGTGGTAGTCTGCCTTGACAAGCTTCCCGAGCTGCAGCAGCGGTCTCAATGTCTTGCAAGTCGGTAGAAACCCTGGGATTGACGTTCGGGCCAGTCGAGAGCTCGCGGACTACAAAGCTCACAAGCTGCTCTTTCTGCTGCTTTGCATGTTTCAGAACAAGAGTAACCACGTCCTGGATTCCATCAACCTCTTGCTTGATGACGCTGTTGATCTCTCCAATCTCCAACCGCTGACCGCGAAGCTTCACTTGATCGTCGGCGCGTCCCAGAAAGTCAAATGTATTGTCGTGTAGGACTCGCACAAGATCTCCGGTCCTGTAGACTCTTTCGCCAAAGCTTTCGAGCACCGGGAATCGTTCATGCGTGAGATCTGCCCGGTTGAGGTAACCCTTGCCGACCAGCTTGCCGGAGACACACAGCTCTCCGACCGCGCCACGCAGGACTGGCACATCAGACTTTAGCCGGAGTACGTAGGAACCGACGTTATCGAACTGTCGTCCAATGTTGGACGGTTTACCATTCTCAGGAACCCTCGGAAACATGGTGACGCCGATAGTGGCTTCAGTCGGTCCATACCCATTGTAGATGACTCTTTTGGGGCCCCAGGTGTCCAGAATCTCTTGTTTGAGCTGCTCGCCACCAGTGATAAAGACGCCCTTACAGAGGCTTGGTACATCGTCCGGATGAAGTACTCTTGCCAGACTTGGAGTCAAGTCGATATGCGTGATACTTAAGGTTCGAATTGATCCTGCCAAATCCTCGAAGACCAAGTCCCTGGGAGCGGATACCACTCGAATGCCCACTGACCAGCTCCAAAACTGCTCGAGCACACAGACATCGAAGTGAAAAGATGCGAACTGCAGCCAGCGAGATTCCTCATCCCAATGGCCATCGAACATCCTGGTAAAAGCGAGCATGGCCTGAACGGCATTCTCATGCGTCAACTCACAACCCTTTGGCGTGCCCGTTGTACCCGAAGTGTACAAGCAGTAGCTGCGGTCCCACGAGTTTATGTTCCGCGACAAATCCGGTGCGCGATCGGATAAATTTTCTGCAGTGTAGTCGTCATCCAGGTTGATAATGGGCACCTTGATCTCCTGCGAGATGTGACCTGACTGCTCTCTCATAGACAGTACCATTGACGCGGTCGAGTCTTCTACAATGAAGGACTTTCGAGTGATAGGGGCCCCATGATCGAGGGCAACGAAAGCGCAGCCTGCCTTGAGAATGCCCAACATGGCAAATGAAGCCTGCGGACATTTGTCGAAGCACATTGCCACAAGATCGCCAGGCTTGGCGCCGCGTTTGAGCAGCAGATGCGCGATCTTGTTTCCTTCAGCATCCAGTTGTGCGTAGGTCCAGCAGCGGCTGATAACGCGACCATTATCGAGACTTGTTGCAAATTCGAACGCAATCTTCTGCGGATTCACTCGAGCACCCTGTTCCACAAACTCGTGCAGTAGCTTGACATCCGATGTAAGCTGCGGAGACTTTGCTGGAGTCACCGAAGTCAGTGCCGGATTACTACGCAAGAACTCGTCAAAAGAGGCATCGGGAGACACCACGAGATCAGTGAGCAGGGCGTCGAGTTGATCCAGTAGCTTTTCCACCTGTTCCTTAGGTATGACGTCTGGAAGATACGTGATCCTGAATTGGAGATGTCGATCCGGGAGCGGTTCAAGTTCCACGGATATAGTGTACTGACACTGTTAGCATCGATCAAACTGAAAAATGTGGGAGTGCTTACGTCTGCCGTAGCTTCCTCATCCTCAATCTCCCAAGGCATGTCAAATTTATGGTGATGTTGCAACTTTTGGTACGCGAACAGAGTATCGAACAGGGTTCCGTCACCGTGGCCGGCCAGACGCTGTATCCTAGTCAAGGGCGTGAACTGGTGTCTTTGTACAGCAGAATTGAATTGCATCATGTGGTCTAGAAGCAAGCGATTGCTGTCGGTGGGCTTGCAGGCCAGAGGCACTGTGGTGATGCATGGGAAAGCAACCAACTGTGCTCCCTGTATGGTACGGCCGGATAAGACGACACCGAACGTAACCGCCGGCTCACCAATATAGGCAGAGAGCAAACGAGCCCATGCCGCTTGCCCGGCAGCTTGGATAGTGATATTGGCTTCGCGGCACCCTTGCTCAAGCTCCACGATGGTTCGGGAGTAGGCTTTTACCAGAACCTGCGAGTTGCGATTGCAGACTCGAAGAGGCGTCATATTAGGAAATCTACTGATCGGCATCTGATGTCCCTGTTTCTTCCAGAATTCGTGATCCGCGTCGTTATCTCCATCGCTTCCGGTAAGTATTGCGTCTAGCACCGGTTCAATTGGCCGTGCTGGCTTCAGCGGCTCGCCATTACATGCAGCTGCAAAGTCATCCAAAATGATACGGAGACTTTGCGCATCATATATGGCGTGAAGCATGCAGACATGCATCGCCAAGCCGTCGTCAGCAGCCACGACGATTGCACGCCACTGAGGGCAGTGTAATGATTGGGATGCGTCAGTCGCCGCTGTCTGGCGCCATGCCTCGATGTCTTTATCCGACATGCTTTTATCCTCAACGATAGTTAACGGCACGGTATCCGCTGAATATTTGTGTATGGCCATAGCGAAGGGATACTGTGGGTGATTCACATGGACAAAGCCGGTTCGCAGCATTGGATGCTTGCTACATACGGACTCCCAAGCGTTGCGCAAGGCGGAACAGGTGACCTTCGGGTCGATACCAAAGCGCAGATAGTTGAAGTACATCTTGCCTTGGGACCGCACATATGGAGCGATCAACCCGGTCTGGAGCGGAGTACATGGCAACAGGGTTTCGATAGCCTCAACTGGCATGCCGACATCTTTGCAAACAGCAGGTAAAAATTGGTTGGCGAAGGCCTCAAAGTCGAAGTGGCGCTGCTGAGGGGACTGAGATCTGTGCAACTTGGTCAAGGAGGAAGCCAGATCCGCGCAGGTCGGGTGTTCAAGAATGTTGCTTGCGGATACTTGCAAGCCCTGGTGTCTCAGCTGCGAAGCTACTTGGACTGCACTGATGCTGTCGAGTCCGAGCTGGTAGATAGTGGTGCCCCGCTTGACGCGCTCAATCGGTGTTCTGGCCAGCTTTGCGAATACGGATCGGATCTGTGATTCAGGCGTGGTCCAATCCTCGTTTGTATCGAGGGTGCCATCTTCGTCGGCGTCACTCATGTCGGCGGCATGTTCCTCAAACAGGGCTCGCAGCCTCTTTTTGTCTACCTTGCCAGCAGCTGACAATGGAATGCGCTCGAGAGTGAGGAAAAATGCTGGGACCATATACGACGGCAGAGAGGCACTAGCAGCAGATCGGGCTGCGTGTTTGATGCCGTCGTGATCGAAGACGTCCTTGTTGGAACCCAATGCTAGAAATGCGACCAGTTGGTCCTTGGAGCTGTCCGGTAGGCGTAATACCTGGGTTGAGGCATCTTGAACACGGTCATCAGAATTCCGAATGACCTGAGTGATCTCGCCCAGCTCAACGCGAAGCCCGCGGATCTTTACCTGGTCATCGGAACGACCGATGAATTCAAAGGTCCCATTGCTGAGCATACGAACAAGATCGCCAGTCTTGTAGAGCCGCTGACCGTCCCTTCGTATAAAGCGTGATCCAGTCAGTTTCTCATTTGCGTGATAGCCTCGCGCTACTTGATAGCCGCCAATGTGCAGCTCGCCGGAAGCTCCAACCGGCAGGACGCGGTCACCGTTCGAAGACAAGACAGTGAAACTGGTTGTTGGAAAGGGTTTGCCAATGACGGCAGACTTGACCTCCGAATCCGCTGGGAAGATGGTACAACAGAAAGCAGCTTCCGTCGGTCCATACGAGTTGACACATCTCCCAGCCCACTCATCGACCAAACTCTGTGGCATGGCCTCACCAATGCAGTATAGGTATTCAACTGTGGGTACGGATTCGCGCGAGATGCTCGATGCCACCGACGGCGTCAAATCCAGATGAGTAACCGCTAACGAGTTGATGATCGCAGGTGTATCGTCAAGCATTGTCCGCTGCTCAGCTGCACATAGAGAGAAGCCAAAGGACCATGCTAGGAAGCAGTCGTAGTAGCACATATCGAACGTAGTAGCCGCAAACTGGAGCAAGCGAGTATCGTGATTCCATGGTATGATGGAACGAGAGCTCTCAACGGTCTGGACTGGATTGCGATGCTCTACGCTGACTGCTTTGGGCTTGCCAGTCGAGCCCGACGTGTAGAGCCTGTATGCCAGATTGCTGTCCTTCAAACCTGGAACAACTGGATTTGATGTGGGATAAGAATAAGTGTGACTGACGTCGACAGTCCGGACGTCGCCAACCCATGAGACATCGATGCCGTCCGAACGGAGAACGGTCTTTGCATTGAGCTCTTCAAGCATGTACCGCTTCCGTTGCACCGGCAAGTCTGGATCAAACGGCGTAAAGGCGGCTCCCGCTTTCAAAACTCCCAGAACGCTTGCATAAAACAGAGGCCCCTTTGGAATGCAGATCGGAACAGCATCTTCAAGACCAACATCGGCTTCTAGCAAGGCGTGCGCTATGCGGTTGGACTTCTGGTTCAGCTCTTCGAATGTACATTGAGTTCTGGTGCCATCAACATGCTGGAAAACAAGAGCCGCAGAACTCGGGCGAATGGAGGCATTTTTCTCGAATGCTGAATGGAGGAGTGGTCCGTCTTTGGGGTCATATCTGGTGGGATGCGGTTTGCTGATTGAAAGTAGGCGACTTGGTAGGTATGCCAAATCGGTAGTTGGTGCATGGGGATACTGAATACATGAGTCCAAGGCGGACAGAAAAGCCTGAGCAACATTCCGCGCGTCTTCGGCGAACATAATAAACCTGTCCGATGTGAGCTTTCCAAAAGATTTGTGGGAGAACTGCTGCAGATCTTACTCCTGGAAATGCAATGCTAATACAAGGGTATCATCTCTAACATTAGGTGTCAATTCGCAGACAAGCGGCAGCTGTTGCAGTGTCAGTAGCCATTCGAGTGTGGGCCAACAGTGCTTACTCACGTCCATCTCCCCCACGTCTTCTCTCAACTGCCAGATCTGGTCGTTCAGCCCTTCAGAAGGCTGCTGCAAAAGGAAAAGGGTATCAAAGAGGTGAGTTCCTTCAGAACCGAACTGAGACTGGATGCGTCGAAGTGGCGTCAACTGAAAGGGTAAAACATCAGCATTCATGTCTTGCAATGCTCTCATGAGCTCTATGTTCTGCATCTGTGTCGAAACTGTAACTCTGACCGGCAGAGTGTTGAAGCAAGGCGCAACGAGTCTCTCTAGACCATCGACGGGAAGCGTCCGGCCAGAGTACACGTTGCCGAAGCACAAATCTGTCTCGTCCAGATACAGGGCGAGAACTTTCGTCAGAGCAGCGTGTCCTAGGGAAAGCAAAGACACTGATAACTGCCTACAATGCGCTTCCAGGGCGCTGAGTGACATCGGTAGCGTTTCAGAATGGACTAGTCTTTTAGTCAAGCGTGTGCGGGAATTATAAGATCTGCCTGTGAGGTCCGGAAAGGCGGAGGGCTCAAAAGCGCGGAGCTTCTCTTTCCAAAACTCATCAGTAGCATCGTTCCTCGTGGCCAACATCTGCCCAAGATAAGGCTCGTAGGGAACCGCAGGCGGGAGACTTTTGCCTTGGTACGTTTGTTCAACTTCGTGAAGCAGTTCCGCAATGGCAGCACCATCATACAATGAGTGATGGCAGGCGAAGAGAAGGTACTTCGAGCCTCCTGAGACAGCTGTGGTAAAGTGCAGAGGAGGCTGGTACGACTCTATGAGAGATGAGATGATTCTACCAGACCGATCATCAAAATCCTTCGGTATATTTACGGTTTCTGACTCAGTCGCATCCCAAGGAGGGTAGGTGTCTTCCAGAACGACTTGAGCGAACGGAAATTGGGGCTCCTCTGTCGGTACGAAGCAGGTTCTGAGGATATCATGTCTGCGGCACATCGAGACCCAGCAGTCTTTGAGCCGATCAAGCTCACCAGTGATCTCGAAAGTCATCTTGTTGCAATAGGTCGATGTTGCTGAGGAGGCGCCAGCTGAGAGCATGGCTTCCTGCAAAGGCGTGCAAGGCAAGATCTTCCGAGGCTTGTTTCCGTGATCGCGAACGATTTTCTGGATCCGCAACAGTGTTTCATCAGTAAAGACTTTGTCGAGATCTATCTCTGGCGCGGGCTTTGAAGACCTCTCTTCAGACATCTGACGGCCTAGGCGGGCTATGGAAGGATTTTTGAGTATAGCAGAGACTGCAATCGTGGGAAAGCCGATATCTTTCAAAGCTCTTGAGAACGCGATGGCAGATATGGAGTCCAGCCCAAGGCTAAAAAATGAAGAGTGTCGTTTTACTTCATCTGCAGCGAGACCCAAGACTTTTGCAAGTGCTTCCGCAATGCGGCTTTCAGCCTCGGTCCAGTGGGCTCGATCTTCATCTCCTCCTTCTGAGGAGGCTTGCGAGACTGCGTTCAGGTAGTCTAAACTCAGGCTCTCGTAGCTCGCTTCAATCTTGCGTCGGTCGACCTTGCCTTGCACAGTCATGGGAATGAAGGTGACTGGTACCAATGCCTTCGGGATCATATAGACAGGAAGCTTGCTCGACAATGTTTCATACACCCGTGTGATGGTAACCGTTAGAGCTGCTTCTGCAGGCAGAACAAGATGGCCTTGAGATGAGCTACTCGAGGGAATCCAGAATGTGACGAGCTGCTGCGCCTTGGACTTATTGTCCCGGATAATGAGTGAAACACAGTCACGAACCGCCTTGTCGTCCAGAATACAGCTATTAATCTCGCCAAGCTCAACTCGCTGTCCACGAATCTTGACCTGGTCATCTGAGCGGCCAGCGAACAGTATGGAATCGTCGGTCAGTAGCCGTCCAAGATCGCCGCTGCGGTAAAGTCGGCCGAACTCAGGATGGTTGATGATTTTTGAAGCCGTGAGCTCGGGTGCATTCAGATAGCCGCGGAACACTTGATCACCGCCGAAACACAGCTCGCCAATGCCGCCTTTGGGTACAAGTTTCGTGCCACCCTCTTCAAAGATGAAGACAGATGTATTTTTGAAAGGCCCTCCGATGTTATTGATCAAATCCGTGGGGCAATTTCCCCTCTAACCGTGCAAATATTCGTCGTCTCAGATGGTCCATACCCCTGGTAGAGGCCCTTACCCGCCCATGCTCTCCGTACATGCTCCGTCACAGCTTCCCCAGCGGTGACAAGGAATTTCACTTTTGGCACGTTGAGGGGATGCACCAATGCAGCCACTGTAGGCGTGAGACTGAGGTGGGAGATGTTCATCTGGCGGATAGCATTCTCCAAATCGTGAAAGAGGACGTCTTTGGTAGCAGAGCAAAGGCACATGCCAGAGTGCCAGGCGAAGAATATCTCGAACACTGAAACGTCGAACGCTTGGGAGCAGGATTGCAACAGCCGGGATCCTTCAGGAACTGGATAGATCTCACTCAAGACCTTCAAATTGCTGACAAGGTTGTCTTGTGTTACGAGTACGCCCTTCGGAGTACCGGTGCTGCCGGAGGTAAAAACGGCGTAGGCTAAGTTGGATCCTCGATAGGGCTGGCAGAGGTTGTGTTCTGGATACGTATCGAGATCAAGCTGATCCACGAAGGTGATATCGCACTCTGCATCTTTGGCAAGGTTGGATGATGCTCCCATCTGAGTGAGACAGAGTTTGACTCCTGCCTCCTGCAGGATATAACGGATTCTTTCTTGCGGCGTTTCGGGCGTGACTGGGAGGTAACCTGCACCCGCCTTGATTGTAGCTAAAATGGCAATGTATAGTTCCAGGCTCTTTTCCATGCAGATGCAGACAAGGTCATCCGGATGAACACCCTGAGCTTTAAGAAAGTGGGCAAGCTTGTTGGACCGAAGATTCAATTCTTGGTAGGTGATAGTTTGGACCTGTATCGACTTCTCACTGATCGACTCAGCAAACACTACGGCCAGATCGTCGGGACTCGTCCTAGCCCTCACTTCTACAGAGTGAGCAAGGCCCTGGCTGGTATCTTGGCGCTCGAAGTATGGGTTTGCGACGGACAGTGTGTGCATAGCGAAGATGTTGCCCAGATCGTTAATACTACACTCGACGTTCCGCACGAAATGAGTGACAAGCTGATCTAGCTGCTCAAACAGTAGCTGCATATGAGCATGAGGTATTATGGATTTCTGATAGGCGGCCTTGGCGGTAACATGGTCCACTCGCGGCTCCAACTCCATGATGAGCTTGAACTCCAGTTGATCTGCAGAGTTGATTTGGCGAACACTTCTGGACTCGCTGCTGTGACTTTCCAAGCTTTCCTGCCATATTAGTAGCGTGTCGAATAGAGCAGTGCCTGGTCTCACACTGCAAGCCTGCTTGATGTCCAGCAGCGGGAGGATACAGTGCCGAAGCAGTTCTCGGTTCAGGCGTTGTATGCTTAGCAACAGGTCCTTGACAGTCCTGGAACGCGAGATATCCACGCGTAACGGCAGTGTACATATACATGGGCCAACGATGTCTTCGATGCCAGTGACGGGAATCGTCCGGCCTGAGGTAATGGTGCCGTGGACGACATCACTGCTTCCAAAGTAGTGACTGAGAAGGTAGGCAAACGCCGCCTGGAAGAAAACCTGTGGGTTGATGCTAAGCTGATTGGCCAGCGACTTCACATCTCCCCACGGTATTGCTAGCTTGTATGTCACAGATGTCAGCGAATCGTCCTCGTGGAGACGTCCATGCAGGTTTGGAAAAGCTGCCGGGCTGAAGTCCGCTAGATGCTTGGCCCAGTACCCTTTCGCAAGCTCCCAATCCGCGGCATCTTTGACTGAAGCGTAGAACTCAGCTACGGGCCGGAACTGTGGCCCCTCGCTCAAAGATTTACCGGCTACAAGACTGTCGAGGTCTTTGAGTATGAGATCAATGGACCACCCATCATAAAGGGCATGATGCAACTGAAGGAGCGCGCGTGGCCTATCATTGGTGCAGTTGACCTGGATCTTCAGAGGGCGAAGTAACGCTTCCGAGCTATGAACCTCATAGGCGTAATTGAATTCAGTAACCTCTGAAATCTGCTCGTCGTCCAGCCCTGTCCAGACTATCTGAGCATGAGAATGATTCGAGGCTGCTACAGTAACAAATCCCGAGCGGAGTGAGGAGTGCTTCGCCGCCAGCGCCGAGATCCAGTATTTGATGGCTTCGGCCGTACTTCCGGCAGGGAACTCAAGCTCTACCCAATTACAATAAGCTTGTGACCGGACAGCGCTCTCCGCGAGCATAGATGCTTGAAGGGGAGTGCAACGAAGGACATCATAAACTTGCGACTGGCACGACATCATGTCCGGACCATTCAGGATTACTGCTTGCAGCTCTTCAAAGATATCTGTTTTTGGAGTCTCATACTCTCCATTACTCTCTGGACTTTCTTTCTTGTCGATTGTATTCCGGAGGGCTTTTACGTCTTTAGCGGCCAGTATGTCGACAGCTGTCAGGGAAAATCCCGCTTTTCGGAGAGACGACGCGGCTCTGATTGCGCTCAAGGAATCGAGTCCAGTGGTCGATAGGACAGTGGACGGTGTGGTTCTCCGGTGAAGGACTTCTTGTATAATTTCGCATATCCTTTGCTCAAAGCTGTCGGAATAGGCACTAGCATCCTGGACAGCATCTTCCTTACACCGCTCATAGTCGCTCTCCAACCTCTTTCGGTCGACCTTTCCAGATGGCAACCGAGGGAGTTCTGAAAGGAGTACGACATCGCCAGGAACCATGAAGGCTGGGAGCCAGCGACGACACATGTCTAGCACTTCTTGCTTCGACGTTCCGCCGTCGTCGGCCAAACAGAATATTACCAAGATGCTTGCAACCACGCTTGCAGCCACACTCCGGCAACCTGGAACACGAGCAACTGCTTGCTCAACTTCGCCAAGCTCGATACGTTGACCTCGTAACTTCACCTGCCCGGTGGCGATGCGCCCGAGACACTCAATGGTCCCATCGGGCAGCATCCTTGCCTTGTCGCCGGTCCGGTACAGTCGGCCGTATTCCTTCGTCTCAATGAAAGCCGCCGCGGTCTCCTCAGACCTGTTGAGATAACCATTGGCCAGCTGATGTCCGCCAAGAGCAAGTTCACCGATATGGCCAACTGGTAAAACCTCTACATCGGTCCGGTTCCGCGATTCGGGCGTCGAAGGGGCCACGATAAATGTTGACACAGTATCAAGCGGTTTCCCAATCAAACCTACTTTCGATGACGCCTGGAAATCCGGCTGCAGAGTGCAGTGTATCGCGGCTTCTGTGGGGCCGTACATCCCCCACAGGATACTACGATGCTCTTCTTTGCTTCCGAACTCATTCGTGACAGGTGTTGTGAGCATTTCACCAATGGTAAGAAGCAGTTTCAAACCAGGCGTAGAGTCCCTGCTACGCAGTAAAGTTGCTGCAACCGTAGGGGTCAGCTCTGCAGCATCAACGTTTAGCTCATTGATAACGTTTGGTAGATCGTCCAGTAAGCGATTACGATCGCAGCCAACAAGGGTGCGGCCTCTAAATAAGGGAAAGAAGATCTCGAACATTGACACATCGAATGTTGGTGCAGCAAACTGCAGAAACCGAGAGAACACAGGGATGTGCCGATCGTGAGCCAGTAGACTCTGTGTTACCGCGAAATGAGATAGGCCGACGCCTTTAGGAGTGCCTGTGGACCCAGAAGTGTACATGATGTAGGCGAGGTCCTCCGGCTGTGGCTGTGAACTCGAACCTGTGGGATCAGCAGCCACGGCACTGGGCTCTTCATCGATGCAAACGATTTCCAGGGCATCGTCGTTAGGTATCCTGGCATTAAATTCGGATGTGGTAAGAACGATCCCTGCAGAAACATCGTTGAGAATGAATTTCACACGTTTCTCTGGCGCATCTAGATTCACAGGGCAAAATGCTGCGCCTGCTTTGAGAATCGCAATTAGTGCAATATAAAGCTCCGGCGACTGCGGTATCAGAACCGGTATAACCTGCTGTCGCCGGCTGACCTTCTTTGCAAGAGATTGCTGGAGCCTCGTCGCCCAGGCTGTCGCGGTAGAGTACAACTCAGAATAAGACATAGTCGTACGGTTCCCGTCCTTTCGCAGGAAATCTATGGCGCAAGTCTGCGAGGACCGGAGATCTAGGAGTTCGTGCAACAGCCGTGGTCCGTCGAGCAATTCCGGGTTCCGGTTTAGCACAGACAGAGACGGTTTTGCATTGACTGCTGTACTTTCTGACATTCCTTCCATGCAAAGAGTCCACCGGACAGCGTGTTTCAGCTGTTCTGCGAGCTCTCGCAGGTGATCCTCCGGAACATATCGCGAAGCACGGAGTCGCCCTTGACCCGTTTCAGGGTCAAAGAGCAACGAAAGAGCCAACTGTTCTGAAATGCTGTTCTGAAAAGGCTGTTAGCTACAAAATAGCTGTTTGTAAGTGGGCTTGACTTACTTCCTTCCGGAATACTCCAGTGACAACGGCCTCCGGGCTCGCAGACTCACGTTCCCCGGAAATCCGTTCGACGACCCAACTGCGGGCATCAACTCGGACGGCGCAGTCGTCTGTCAGGAACACCACTTCCTCATCACTCGTATACGACCGGAGCAGAGCAGCCCAGGAGATGTGGATTATCTCTTCGGGGAGGCGTAAGCCGCCAATATGAGCTTCTGTCAACCCATCTCCATGGACCACGGGGCTGCTGGACGTGTAGAGATTTGGGAAGCGCGTGCAGTGCAGAGCTGGCATGATGCCAATAATGGGGAAGATGACTTTTCGGGAAGGACTCGAGATGAGTATTGCGCTGGATGGATGCGCTGTATGGAGTAGCAAACGAGACGTTGGTGCATCTTATCAGATTCCTCGTCGTCCTTGGACTTGCGAAGCCAAATTGTACGGAGGTTCAGTGTAGTGGTCGCCATACTCTAATCGGGCCACTGGTGAGTTTGGTAGGGGTGCTGGATGCCGTTGGCATCTGGCGTGACCCCGGCCGCCCCCAGCATCATCACTGTCGGCTAGACCAACGGCTGGTCCCGCCGCTTTCTGTCAAGTTTTTTCCGGTTGCCTGTTATCATTTCTATTGGCTACGCCGTGATCGAGCAGTCCACCACCCCCAACTTCTACGCAGACTATGGCGACTCGCAAACACCTCGTTGCCGGGTCGTCTCCAGTGCTCGTGCAATACTAGTCGCCGAACCTGGCCGCAGTGTCTGCTCTGCCGTTACCGGAGATTGCAACAGCACAGTGCGGGACGCTTGGTCGGCCGCTGTCGTCACGAGATGGACTAAGGGCAGAGTTTTCTCATGTCCGATGATCTGATAAGTTAACCTAAAACGAACCGCAGCGACTTGGCATCCACCACAGTTGCAGGGTTCCAACGTTGTCCAGCGCCATCACTGCTCAACCGGTTAGAGAAGTCCCCGGCTTCTGCAGCAGCAGGGAAGGATTGTGGATCTGATAAGCCCCATACTGACAGGCGCCAGGGTGTCAGATGCGGGCGTGCTGATCTAGTACTATGCAACCTAACGACTTCGCAACCGGCCACCGAACCTTGTGGTGCTGTTGCAACGCCTATGACGATCTCAACGTTCCGAGGTGAGGTTCCGGCAATGCAATCACACGGGCGCGGTCAAGCTTGTGACTACTCGTGCTGGGTTCATCGGCGACCAGGGCTCGCTTGCTCGACGGCACCGAAGGTAGGTGTTGGAAGCTCAGCTGTCGGTGGCTGTCTCCGGCGCTTGACCATCGTCAGGATGCATAGTTCTGCTAGAAAACATTGTGGGTATGCCGTTTAGCTACCGTCTATTAGCCGTTTCAATTTAACTTCCTTCTCAATTCATCTCCGCTGCGTGGTTAACAGTAATTTCGAGCGCTAGAGATGGCTTGACAATTCGTCTCAGTGCTTAGCACACTCTCGACGTCTAGCCCTTCCCACCTTCCTGGTAGTTCAAAGTTTCTCTGAGTTCATTGAAGCTGTCCGTCCACGTCTCCGAGAAACAGCTTCCTAGGAGCCAGCATCAACATGCCTGTCGCAGTGGTTGAAGAAGGCCCGGTACGGAAGGATCTTATTGCACCTGCGACTTTGCTTCCTGGTCGGCCAGAATTAGGAACGCGTTTGTCAAGTAGTCACCTCGCCGTGGGGGATCCTGACGGCGACAGACACTCGAAGGCGGGCTCGCAATGGCGTAGAGATACTGAGCTCGTGTCCCTGAGCACTGCACAGAATCGAGTCTGGCACAACCATCTCAGCAACGTACCGCGAAAGGCTCTGCGACAGGTACTAGGGCTCAACCCTTTCAAGACCTCATACATAACCCTTTACCGGCCTCTGAAAGACTTCCAATCAAGAATGATACTGCTGGCTGGTGTCATTCTTGCCGTTGCAGCCGGCGTACCTCTCCCCATTATCGGCGTCATATTCGGACGCATCATTGACTCTTTTCCGCCCTCTGAAGCGGAGTTGGAGACACGCATCGGACAACTCCTTGGCGTTGCAGCGGCGTACTTTGTGATAACATGGGGTTGGGCTGTATGCTGGGGAATAATTGGCGAGCGAGTATCTCGAGGCTTGCGGGAGTCCCTGGTAGAGCGAGCTCTTGGGATGGAGCTGGCCTATTTCGATACTGAAGCGCCGGATATGACGAACATCCTTACGGAAAAAACGCAGACGATACAACTGGGAACGTCCGAAAAAGTCGGCCTGTTCATCCAATCGATCAGTTACTTCGTTGCAGCCTTCACCGTCGGATTTATCCTTAATGCTACTTTGACCGGTATCCTCTTCGTCGCAGTAATACCAGCCATGGCAATGATCGTCTACCTCGGCACAAAGACCGTCTCCAAGTTCTCTAAAAGGGCAGCAGATCTCTCGGAAGAGGCTGCGAATCTGGCAGAGAGTGCCATCAAAGGCGTACAAGTCGTTCAAGCTTTCGGGGTTCTTGACAAGATGACCGACGATCATCTGGCACTGCTGAGGAGAGCAGTCCGTGTCGGAGTAAAAAAGTCAATCGCCGGAGCTCTTATGCTTGGATCAGTGTACTTTGTGGCATACGCTGCCAATGCGTTAGCATTTTGGGAAGGTCGTCGACTGTATGAAGGCGCAGAAGGAACATCTGGCGGAGCAGGAACTATCTATGCCGTGGTTTTCCTGATATTAGACGCATCCTTCGTCGTTGGCCAATTCGGACCGTTTATCCAGACTTTCGCCCTTGCCGCTTCAGCAGGCGAAAAGATCTTCGAAGTGCTGGACCACGCAGAATCCCATATCAATGTGTATTCTGATGAAGGAGAAGAAGCAAGTACCGACACTTTCAAAGGCGAAATTCGTTTCCAGGACGTCACCTTCGTCTACCCAGCAAGGTCCAACGCGCGGGTGCTTGAGGGACTTAACCTCAAGTTCAAGGCGGGAAGGGTCAACGGTCTCGTAGGCGCTTCGGGTTCCGGCAAGTCGACCATCGCTGCCCTACTGTTGCGGTTCTATGATCCATCATCCGGAAGAGTTACCATCGGTGGCACGGACATTCGCACCTTCAACGTTGGCAGCTGGCGTAGGCAAATCGCGCTGGTGGACCAAAACCCGGTCCTCTTCTCTGGCACAATCCTTGATAATATACGTCACGGGCTCGGAGATAATCACGGTTTGTCCGAGCAAGAAGTCATCCGGCGCTGCGAGAAGGCTGCAGCGGACGCAAACTGCGACTTCATCTCGGCACTGCCTGATGAACTTTCGACTGCAGTCGGCGGTTCGGGGAACACGCAATTATCTGGAGGGCAGAAGCAACGGCTCGCTTTGGCCCGTGCCCTTGTTGGAGAGCCCTCAGTATTGGTCTTGGACGAGTATACTAGTGCTATGGACGCGACGAGTGAGACGCTAGTGCTCGACGCGCTCAGGCGTGCGGCTGCGGTCTCGACAAGGACAACGATAATCATCGCCCATCGTCTTGCCACGATCAAGGAAGCAGACAAGATCATGGTCATGGGGGAAGGGACCCTTCTCGAAGAAGGCACGCATGACTCACTTTTGGAGCTCGACGGTGTCTACAAGCAGCTGGTGGATGCGCAGAGTTTCGCAAAATCTGATTCAGAGTCGGAAAGTCGAACATCTGCCAAATCCAGCTCTCCAGAAGATTCGTTGAAGAAGCTCACTCCGCTCGGTACTTCCTCGAGCAATGTGGCCAGTGAGCACTCACCTGCGGAGCCGCTAAGCGTTTCTACACTCGTGAGGAGATGCTTTGCTCTGAGCAGGTCAGAGAGGCCGTTCATATCCTTAGGCATCCTAGCCTCAATGGTGAGCGGAGCTATCATCATGGGTGAAGCCATAGTTTTCGGCAATCTCGTCCATATCCTCAACGAAGAATCTGATAGTGAGGGTCTTGCTCGCAGGGCTAACTTTTTCTGCCTCATGTTCTTCGTACTCTCTCTGATTGCACTCGTGGCTTATTCCGCAACGGGGAGCCTATTTGGGGTAGTCTCGGAGTGGCTGATTCTACGTGTCAAAGCAACCTCCTTGAGAACGATCCTGCAGCAGGACGTAGAGTGGTTCTCCGAGCCCTCCCGCTCGCTGCACGCGCTGATGTCTTCTCTCAGCATGGATGTCGGTCATCTCAGCGGAATGTCCGGCATCATCATCGGCACGTTCTTTTCTGTTGCAACCTCCATCATAGGAGGCATCGTCCTTGCTCATATTGTAGCTTGGAAGATCGCAGTAGTCCTATTAGCCGCCGTGCCCGTCATGCTTCTTGCTGGCTTCCTAAGATTACGCGTCTTATCGAAGGCTGAGGAAAGACACGAGACGGCCTACAATGAAGCAGCTGCGTTAGCCTCTGAAGCATGCGCATCCATTCGGACGGTGGCCGCTCTGGGCCGCGAGAGCGACGTTCTTCGGCTTTACAAGGAAGCCATCCAAGAGCCTTATGAGCAGAGTCTCAAGTTCACGATCATGAGCAACGTGTTGCTCGCTTTCTCGCTTTCAATCACCTACTTTGTGTACGCCTTAGCCTACTGGTGGTAAGTAGTGGCTGAGATTCCGATTTCCAATTACCATCCACAGCGGCTGATGACTTGCACAGGGGAGCGAAACAAGTCCGAAATGGCAACTATACAACACTACAGTTCTTCGTCGTCTTACCTGCCCTTCTTTTCTCTGCACAAGCCGCCGGACAGATGTTCAGCCTCGCACCAGAGCTTACCCGAGCCAAATCTGCTGCTCGCAGCGTCTTCAAGCTACACGACCAGCGCCCGTCAATCATTACGGACTCAACCAGCGCTTTGACGTCAGTCGTGTCGGATTCAGCCGAGCTCCTGGAGAAAGGTAGCGACTTGGAGAAACCTCTGCCTAGCAAGGGACAGGTCGACTTCAAAGCCGTTAGTCTGACATACCCTTCCAGACCCGACGCTCCCGCTTTGAAAGAAGTTACGTGCTCCATCCAGCCTGGAGAGTTTGTGGCCTTCGTCGGCCGGTCTGGAGCAGGCAAGACATCCTCGATTTCGCTGATCGAGCGTTTCTTTGACCCGACTGGTGGCGCGGTTCTAGTCAACGGAAAAGACATAAGAGACATGCCAGTAGAGGAGCACAGGGCGAGGATAGGCCTAGTGGAACAAGAGCCACATCTTTTCCCAGGCTCAGTTTTATTTAACGTCAACCTAGGTGCACGGCCAGGCCGGGAAGCATCACATGAGGAGGTCGTCAACGTCTGCAAGAAATGCGGCATCCACGACTTCATCATGGGTCTGCCTGAAGGCTACAACACAGAGTGCGGCAAGAATGGATCCATGCTCTCCGGCGGTCAACGGCAGCGGATAGCCATCGCGAGGGCGCTCATACGTGATCCCGAGATTCTACTCCTCGACGAAGCAACATCACAGCTCGATGCAACCAGCGAGATGGAAGTTCGCAACGCCATCGCTGCCGCCTCATCTGGCCGCACAACTATCGTGGTAGCTCATCGACTGGCTAGTGTTCAGAGCGCTGACCGTATATACGTGTTTGATGATGGAACGATCGTTGAGCAGGGCACGCATGATGATTTGGTTGCACTTGGTGGCATTTACGCTGGCATGGTTGGAGCACAGGAGTTGGGTTGAGCATTTCTGTCACAAAAGTACTTCATTGCATCAGCCGGAGTTTTCGATTGCTTCGAAGAGCATCAACGACTTCTGGTCTCCCCTGGATGAATCGATATGCGTTGGAAGCTATAGTATCAGGTTTGCGCTACCAAAATCCAAGTTAGATGCCATCTAGGTCGCTATTTTACTCTCCTCAACTGTTTGCAGGCCTTGAAGCAGCAACAAAGCAATGTAATTCACACACGTCTCACGAGTAAGAGGTTATGCCTCGGGACACAGCACGGCTTCTCGGAGCCTTACTCGAGAAGTGCTGGAAACTGATATGCACCTGGTCCATGGTTACCTCAATCTAAATGACATGTGTCACCCACTCTTGGTTCTGTCAATAATGCCTCCCGTCTTTTGGTCTGACACGGGAGGCGGTCCAAGGAAACGATGCTGTCCGGCGTTGGAGAGTTTGGACGTCGATGGCTCCCCTGCTCCTCCGAATATCGGCCGTCATGCAGCAACGGATCAGATAACTTTATTTGAAGATCGCCGTCCCCACATCGGTGGCTTGTGCACGTCTGCATCATCTGTCGCATGAGGGCTATTCGCTTCGCGGCACTGTGAGCGCATTTTGCCCGTCTTTCTTCCATGTAACTGGCGCATCCACACCACACGCTAAGTCGCACGGTAACCAGTCCGTCGTTTCTGCAGAGTTTGCCAGGGGATGCTGCCTCAGAAAGGCAGACTACCAGCCTTGGCAACTGAGCCATTTATCAGTCAAATTTTATCTGATCAACAGATTAGATCATAGCTCGAGATCGGCTCGGCGCTGACTGCGTCATGTGGGATCGGCAAGCGACGCTGTCGGGGGTATTCGCTCCACCACCGATGCGACTCCCCCAGGCTTAGAGTTTTAATCTTATGGTATCGTGGCCGAGTTTGCGCAAGATGAATCACACTATTACATACTGTGTTTACTCGAGCCAAGTCCGGCCTCCGGATACAGCCGCTGTGCGAATTTTGTCGGGCTGTACTTGTACCAAGGTATATTGCAGAAAGGAATTGCATGTGGTCGTGTAGATAGTTATCACCGCAATCAAATTATCAGATTTTGTTCAGCCAACAGACATCGTGACGTCTTTTTGCCCTCCTCAACGGGCGGCTTACACTGAAGCAAGCGTACGGCTGATATAGGGTTTGTTCAACGCGTCATCACTGTTTACAAGGCGCTGACAGGAGTGATCTTCAGGTCCGACTACCAACAACTTCTGGGGTCGAATTGAATACTACTTGGTTGTCACACAACGTCGAAAGAGCAGAGGCAAAGGCAATCAGGCTAGCAAACAACCAGAAGCGGTCCGTGTTGTTTGTGAGGCCATGCGATAACAGCGAACAGCTATACTGACCCTCATCTACATATAGAACGCCAGTCTCGGGACGTTTATTGACGCTTCCACGAAGCGGCATTAAGACCCCAAAGATGACACCGCACGCCGACGACCCATCTACACCGGCCAATGGCAGATACAACGGCCCTTACAAAGGCCACCAAACGATCGGACACGCGAACAACGGCGTCAGGCATGCTCCATTAAGCGGAGGGAAAAGCCGTTCGCATCTCCGGTATACAGCAGAAACCGAGCTACACGACCTCGTCTGCGTTGGATTTGGCCCTGCATCACTCGCCATAGCCGTTGCTCTGCATGATGCCTTGGACGGTGCTGAAGGCGCTTCCGGACTTCCTATCCTGCAGGGAAGCCCCCAAAGGTTGCTTTTCTCGAGAAGCAGCCGCACTTTGCGTGGCATGCAGGTATGTTGCTCGAGGGCGCCAAGATGCAGATTACCTTTCTCAAGGACATGGCAACTCTACGCAACCCTCGCAGCGAGTTTACCTTCATCAACTACTTGCACAAGAACAATCGGCTGGTGGACTTCACGAATCTGAGTACCTTTCTCCCGCAGAGGGTCGAATACGAAGACTATATGCGATGGTGCTCGAAATGGTTCGACGAGATTGTGAGCTACAGTCAAGAAGTTGTGGAGGTGCTACCGGAGAAGACTACTAAAGGGGAGCATTCTGTTACCTCTTTCGCGGTTACATCCAGAAACATCAACACTGGAGAGACTACCATCCGGCGCACGCGTCACGTGGTCATCGCAACAGGCGGGAGGCCTCAAATTCCGAAATCGCTGCCTCAGTTGCATCCGCGAGTAATCCACTCGTCCCAGTACTCTCTTACCATTCCTCGCATCTTCCGCGATTCTCAGCATCCCTACAGATTTGCCGTTATCGGCGGAGGCCAGAGTGCCGCCGAGGTCTTCGAGAGTCTGAACTCGCATTACCCGAATTCGACCACACGGCTGCTGATCAAGCATTCGGCGCTGCGACCTAGCGACGACTCGCCATTGTAAGCTCCAGCTGTAGCACAGTAGTAATCGAACAAATACTGATATTTGAACGCAGCGTCAATGAGATTTTCAATCCATCCCGTGTCAATGACTTCTACAAGCAGCCCGCTAGCATCCGTGCCGCTTCGATTGCCGAAGACCGCAACACTAACTACGGCGTTGTTCGTCTTGAGCTCCTGGAGCGCATTTACGAGGAGCTGTACATTCAACGCATTCGCTACGCTAGCGAGGAAGACTGGCCTCGCCGCATTCTTCCTCACCGGACCGTAACGAGTATCGATGACTCTCCGGTCCGTAAGGGCGGTGTGCGGCTGAACATCCATAACGAGAGCGGCAATTTCTTCGTCAATGGCGCCCTGGGTGACGAGGTGATGGACGTCGATGCTGTGCTCGTTGCTTCGGGTTACAGGCGTGACGCGCATGAAGATATCCTGCAGAATGCGAGGCATCTCATGCCTGGCGGCGACCGGCCTGACAAGAAGTGGGCAGTGGGTAGGGATTATAGGGTGGAGTTTGAGCAAGGCGCTGTTGCGTCTGATGCGGGCGTTTGGTTGCAGGGTTGCTGTGAGAGCACCCATGGCGTAAGTCAACCATCCATTTCTGACCTATCGATGTTCGAGACACAGCGCTAACCAGCCAGCAGTTGAGTGATACCCTCCTCTCCATTCTGGCATGCAGGGCAGGAGATCTCGTAGATTCCATTTTCGGCAGCACTGTCGATGATGATAACGCGGCTCCTGAGGGAGACGGCGTTAATGGTCACGCAGAGACCAACGGGGTCAATGGACATGTTGAGACGAACGGCACGGCCCTAACTAATGGTGTTCACTAGCGACATCTGTCTATTTATAGAGTTTCCTTTCTCAAGACGATCGACGGCCTTTTTTATATTCCTATTCACGCAATATATCGCACAGAGTATTGTCGTTGCGCGGCTAGCTGCAGCATCCGCAGTTTATACACACGTATCTTGTTCCATTTCCCAATGACTGCTGTCAATGCGTAAAACTCGATGTACGGTTCATGTAAATGCAATGCTCTACATCCGCTTGGTGTGTTACGAAGGTGGGCACCACCATTTGATGGGCATGTAGGCCTTAGCTAATGCGCTCGAGACTACTGAAGCACACGAACTAGACGGGAAACAGGCTCTACGACGGCTTGGGCCGGAAGAATGTATCTCGGTAATACCTAGCTTCTTCAATGCTCTCAAGGATATCTGCTCGCGCTTCGTGCAGCCCTCTCTTCTGTGGCGACTTCTTGAGCACCTCTTCCGGCGCCCAGCGCCTAGCAGCTTCCTTGATCGCGCTTACGTCGAGGATCCGGTGATGCAGATGCTTGATCACTTTATCATACGGCGCTAGCCGTAAGAATGCCTTATCCGCATGAACGGTGTTCCCGGCAAGTAATGCTCTTCGCGGCTCTGGCGCAAACTTCTTCACGTACTGCAGCAGCTCGTCCGCTGCCTGTTCCGCGGTGGTGTTTGAGGCGACGACTGCTTTTGTCAACCCCGAGTCTCCGTGGTGTTTCTTGCACCATTCGCCCATCCGGTCGAGGACCTCGCGGTCGTGGTGGATCGTGGCTTCGTAGCCGCTCTCATCGAGCAGGTTCAAGTCGTAGTCAGTGATGAAGCATGCGATTGAGAGGATGCTATCGTTGTCGTAGTCAAGGCCAGTCATCTGTGTGTTATAAGTATGAGTCCTTAGAGGGAAGTACGGGACGGGTACCTCGCAGTCTATCCACACCAGCGGGTGCCGGGACACGGATTCGGGCATGATGAAGCCAGATGGATGAGGTCGGAGCAAAGTTGGAGTAAAACGATTGAACGATCTAGTGTTACAGCCGCCTGCTCTACTAAGGTATCTCAGCTGTGGCAGGATCCATGACATTGTTCTGATACTCGTAAATGTCCATGAGCGTTACCAATTCCGAGGTTCCGCCTAGCGCGTTTTCGCGTGCGCGTCACGACACGTCCCGGCCGCTTAAGTGCTGCTGGGTATCCCCTACCAACCTCTCTAACATAACACCCGTATCTCATGTCACTCTCGTCAACTACACATTAAGCCGTCGCACCATTTTGTACTCGTACTTGCAATCTCTCTCAGTTGTTTTTCGAGCAGCAGCAATGGCTTCCAGGGCAGCCCGGTTGGCAGAGCTGCGCGCTCTAAGAGCAGCGGGCAAGACGCGCATGTCCACGTACGAAGTCAAAGAAGCAGACGAAATATACGATGAGGTGGATGATGAAGGATACAAGAAGGTGGTGCGAAGACGACTTGACGAAGACGACTTCGTTGTGGACGACAATGGCGCGGGCTACGCGGACGATGGCCGCGAGGAGTGGGATACAGAGCGCCAACAAGCCTACGACAGCGAAAGCGAAGAAGAGGCTCCTGTACGGGGCAAATCAGGTGCGTCATATTGAACCGAACGCCCGAGTGTCGTATACCTACTAACGCATGAGGATAATAGCAAAGCGCAAGCGTGAAGACGATCAAGAAAAGAAAGACAAGATTAAGAACGGCATCAGCAAGTATTTCAACAACAATCCCACAGTAGCGGCACCGAAGCAGAAGGCAAGTGCTGTATAGATGCAAAGCAGTAAATCGCTCTCGCTGACCAAGGTAGCCCGTTACCACCGCGGAAGATGCTGCATTCATGGCCGACCTCCTTGGCGAAGTTGATACGAACATACCGAGCCGCGCACGTATGAGAGCCGTCAAGACTCAGTCTCGCCGTAAAACACGCGTCCTCTCTCCACCTATTGTCGAAACGCAAAAGGCTGCACCAAGAGGACACAGCGCGTCAAATGATGCGTACATGGTAGACACCCCACCAGCAGAGACGGTATTCAACGACGACGATGCTTTCATGGCTCCGGTGGACGACGATATCCTCGTGAGCGAAGCTCCACTGCCATCTTCACCAGTGACAAAGGCCGTTGAGAGAAAGTCTCAAGTGCCTGTCAAGATCGAGGAGGAAGACGAGGATGACCTGTTGGAAGTGGCACAAGCTGTTGGCCATTCTGGGATACAGTCTGCCAGCGTCAACATGGCAGGAAGTAGACCCGCGCCAAAAATTAAGAAGACGCAATACCCGACCCCAGATAGCTCTTCCCCGACACTCGCGCCTGCGGACACTGTGGATGCCTCGATATGGAACAATGTCACAAGCAAACTTAATGTCATCAGCAGTCCTGCGGCTGAAGTAAGCACCACGACTCTAGGGAAGCTGAGGCCACAAAACGCACTCGAAGAGGACGGGAGCCTTCGCATGTTCTGGATAGACTACACCGAGGTCAACGGCAGTCTCTGTCTATTCGGCAAAGTTAGGGACAAAGTTACTGGCAGCTTCGTCAGCTGCTTCGTGAAGATTGACAACATCCTCAGGAAGCTCTTCTTCTTGCCACGGGAGTACCGCCAGAAGCACGGTCGAGATAGCTCGGAAGAGGTTGGGATGACCGATGTGTACGAGGAGGTGGATGGATTGATGTCCAAGCTTGGAGTTGGGATGCATAAGATCAAGCCGTGCTCCAGGAAATATGCATTCGAGCTTCCAGACGTCCCGAAGGAAGCGGACTACCTCAAGTTGCTGTATCCGTACAACAAGCCTCCTCTACCGGCGGATCTTAAGGGCGAGACTTTCTCCCATGTCTTCGGCAGCAACACTGCACTTTTCGAGCAGTTTGTGTTATGGAAGAACATCATGGGCCCCTGCTGGCTGAAGATTCAAGAAGCTGATTTTCAAGCCGTCAACAACGCTTCATGGTGCAAGCTTGAGCTTCAAGTCAACAAGCCAAACCTGATCACGACTCTCGGGGACTCGGACAACCTGGAGGCACCACCGCTCACGCTGATGAGTATCGCACTGAGGACTACATTCAACGCAAAGGAGAACAAGCAAGAGATCCTCATGGCCAGCGCGAGGGTCTACGAAAACGTTTCGCTGACCGACACTACTCCACCGAAGAAGCTCCCCTGCAAAGCATTCACTGTGATGCGCCCCAGCGGCGACGCATGGCCAACAGGGTTCAAGATGGAAGTTGACAAGCACAAGGGTCTCGTAAAGTTGGAGAGGAACGAACAAGGCCTGCTTAGCATGTTTTTGGCGATCTTGCACAAAATGGATCCGGATGTTCTGATGGGACACCGGCTCGACGACGTCGACTTCAGCATCCTGCTCAGTCGTATGCGCGAGAGGAAGACTCCGGGCTGGCACAGAATTGGACGCCTAAAGAGGAGTGAATGGCCGAGGAATATGGGCAAAGGAGGTGGAAACTTCTTTGCAGAGAGGCACCTCGCCGCCGGCCGCTTGCACTGTGATCTCGCTAATGACCTTGGAAAGGTGAGTTTCGCTGAGCTCCAACCATGATTTGCTAGTTGCTAATATCCCGCAGTCACTCATGACTAAGTGTCAGTCATACAGCCTTAACGAGATGTGCGAGCTTGTTCTCGGCGACGGCAACATACGACGCGATATTGACAATGAGGCCGCACTAAAGTCCTGGGCGACGACCCGAGAAGGCTTGATGAACTACCTGAGGCACTGCGAAGCTGACACGTACTTTATCGCGGCCATTGCGCTCAAAGTGCAGATGCTGCCTTTGACCAAAGTCCTCACTAATCTCGCTGGTAACTCATGGGCACGGACGTTGAGCGGCACGAGAGCTGAGCGGAATGAATACATTCTGCTTCACGAGTTTCACCACAACAAGTACATTTGCCCCGACAAGGCTTTCGGTAAGGGCAAGCAAAAGATTGAGGAGGAAACTCCTGAGGGTGAGGAGGGTGCAGACGCCAAGAAGAAGGACAAGTACAAGGGTGGTCTTGTCTTCGAGCCCGAAAAGGGCTTGTATGATAAGTTCATCTTGGTTATGGATTTCAACAGTCTGTACCCCAGCATCATACAAGAGTATAACATTTGTTTCACTACTGTTGATCGGACAGACAGCGTACGTAACCCAAGCAATCATGGAATGATTACCTAGAGCTAACATTGCTAGGCCGAGGACGACGAGAAAGTTCCAGAGGTCCCAGATGCAGGCCAATCGCAGGGTATCCTTCCGAAACTCATCGCCACATTAGTTAACAGGCGACGAGAAGTCAAGAAGTTGATGAAGGACAAAACCGCAACACCAGATCAGCTAGCCACCTGGGACATCAAACAGCTGGCGCTGAAGTTGACCGCCAACTCGATGTACGGCTGTCTCGGATATACCAAGTCTCGATTCTACGCTCGTCCGCTGGCCATGCTTACGACCTACAAGGGCCGTGAGATCCTCCGGAGCACTAAAGATCTTGCTGAGAGCAAGCAGTTGCGTGTTATCTACGGTGATACCGACTCAGTAATGATCAATACGAACATGGACAACATGCAGGACGCGCTGAAGCTTGGGAGTGAGTTCAAGCGCGACGTCAACGACCGCTACCGGCTCCTGGAGATCGACGTCGACAATGTCTTCCGCCGCATCCTTCTGCACGCCAAGAAGAAGTATGCTGCGATCAACATGGTTGAGGTGGACGGTAAGTATGTCGAGAAGCTCGAAGTCAAAGGTCTTGACATGAGGAGGAGAGAGTACTGTGCGCTCTCAAAGGAGACCTCGTTCAAGCTGTTGGGCTTCCTCCTTTCCGGAGACGACCCAGAAGCAGTGGTGGAGAAAATCCATGACTACCTCCGTGAGCTGGCCACGAAGATGCGGGACTTTCAGATTCCGGTGCAAAAGTACACGATCTTCACTCAGCTTGGCAAAGACCCCAAGGAGTATCCGAACGCCAATAGCATGCCCTCCGTCCAGGTCGCGCTCCGGCAGATGGCTAAAGGCAAGCATGTCAAGGCTAAAGATGTTATGTCCTTCATCATTACCGGTGAGAGCGGCGGATCCGCTGAAACCGCTGCGAAGAACGCCTTCACTCTAGAGGAGGTACTGAAGCCCGAGTCCGGACTCAGGCCAGGTACGTCCCTTCAGCCTTGACTACCCTCACAATTGACATGCTAATCACAAACCTCAGATATCGACTACTACCTTCACAAACAAATCCTCCCTCCCGTCGAACGTCTCTGCGCGCCCATCTCCCAAACCAACATCACCCAACTCGCCTCCTGCCTCGGCCTGGACACTTCCAAATATCGCATCTCCAGTTCATCTGCCAACGGCTCCTCCGAAGCAGAGATCCACCCTCTAGAATCCCAAATCCCGGACGAGATCCGCTTCAAGGACACCACGCCCCTCTCCCTCCGCTGCCGCCACTGCACCCACCGCTTCTCCTTCAGAGGCCTACCGGTGACGTCCCGCATGGTGTCCAACGAGGGCCTCGTGTGTCCTAAAGAGGGCTGCGGCAAGCCACTCGGCAACTTGAGCGTCGCGGCCCAGCTGGAGACGCAGATACGGCAGCACCAAGCCCGGTACTACTCCGCCTACCTCGTCTGCGACGATCCGGCTTGCGGCAACCGCACGCGGCAGATGTCGGTCTACGGCCACCGCTGTCTCGGGCCCAAGGGGCTTGGGACAGGCTGTCTGGGGAAGATGAGCTTTGAGTACGGGGATAAGGCGTTGTATAACCAGCTCTTGTACTTGCAGAGTTTGTTCGATGTTGATCGGGCGAAGGAGAAGGTGAAGAAGAGTGGGAGGGGGAAGAAGGTGAGAAGGTGGAGGTGCTGGCTGAGTTGAACAGGGAGAGATTCGGGACGCTGATGGGCGTGGTGAAGGGATATTTGGATAGGAACGGGAGGCAGTGGGTTTCGATGGATAACATCTTCGGTTTTGCGCTGAAGGCGGTGTGAGCGTTTGGATACCCGTTGCACGCCTAGAAAGCAGTTTTTTGATATCGGAACGGTGTTCAGGCAGCCTGGCGTTTCTTGTCTGGACTTTGGGCAGTTAGCCCTTCGTATGAAGCATGTCTCAGCCGGCTCTGATCATTCACAGTATGACATATTGAATTGTTTTGACTCTTTGGTGCGATTTTCGACCACGAGCAGGTCCAAGAGCTACGAAGAGCCCTGAAGGAACTCCGTACGAAGCTTCGCAGGGTTTCCATCAGGGGTTCTTTTTCAGCTGGTCGCTGTGTGCTTGGCTGAGGGGCTCCCGCTCGCTGCCCCACCTCTAGCCCCACGTCATGGGGGACAAAAAGTCCACAGCTCCTCAACACTCTCCGATAAACAATCTTCAACTGCCCTTCAACCTTCAAAGAAACAAAGAAAGTAGCAAGCAAGCAGTTAGCAATCATGAGCGTCAGAACTGTAGAATTGAAGCCCTTCACTGACCAGAAGCCCGGAACGTAAGTTCAAGCTCCCATTTACCAGCTGCTTACCCCACTACGCCTTTTTGCGACGTCTGCAGACACGCAGCGAAGAATCACTCTTCATTCCGCTCTTTTGGATTTGCAGCCTTACGTTCAAGCCATTGTTACCTTGCGATATGAGACGCCAATGGCTGACGATTAGCTTCATACCAGCTCCGGACTTCGCAAGAAGGTCAAGGTTTTCCAGCAGGAGAATTACAGCGAGTCATTCGTTACCAGTATCCTACTCTCTATTCCAGAGGGTGTCGATGGCAGCACTCTGGTCATCGGCGGCGATGGACGATATTGGAATCCCGAGGTGATGCAAGTGATTGCCAAGATTGGTGCTGCGTACGGCGTCAAGAAGCTTATCATCGGTCAAAACGGCATCCTCAGCACACCAGCTGCCAGCCATGTCATCAGAATACGGAAGGCTACTGGCGGTATCTTGCTCACGGCGAGCCACAATCCTGGCGGTAAGTAATTGCTTGCTGCACTATCATTCGGACAGCTCTAGCTTCACCATGCTGCACCGGCCGGACATCTCTGCAGGGTATATCTATGCCTTATGTTTCTTTAGTATTGCATGAAGGAGTCGCAAAAACTCAGACTGACAATACGTCTTCCGCAGGCCCCAATGAAGATTTCGGCATCAAGTACAACCTTGCAAACGGCGCGCCAGCACCAGAAAGCGTCACAAACAAGATCTTCGAGACATCGAAGAACCTCACTTCCTACAAGATAGCCGACATCCCCGACATTGACCTATCCTCAACTGGCTCCAACACCTATGGCCCGCTCGAGGTCGAGATCATTCACTCCACAAAGGACTACATGGAGATGCTCAAGGACATCTTCGACTTCGATCTCATCAAGTCATTCCTCAAGGAGCACTCCGACTTCAAGATCCTGTTCGACGGCCTGAACGGCGTCACAGGCTCTTACGGAATCGATATCTTCGAGAAGGAGCTGGGCCAGGAAGGCAGTACACAGAACTGCATACCGAAGCCTGACTTCGGCGGCCACCACCCAGATCCCAACCTGGTCTATGCTCACTCGCTCGTCGAGGCAGTAGACAAGAACGGCATCCACTTCGGTGCTGCCTCCGATGGTGATGGTGACCGCAACATGATCTACGGCGCTAACAGCTTCGTTTCGCCCGGCGACAGCTTAGCCATCATCGCGCACCACGCCAAGCTCATCCCGTACTTCAAGAAGCAAGGTGTCTACGGCCTGGCGCGCAGCATGCCCACCTCCGGCGCCGTTGACCTTGTTGCCAAGAAGCAAGGTCTGGAGTGCTACGAGGTGCCTACGGGCTGGAAGTTCTTCTGCGGTCTGTTCGACGCGAACAAGATGAACATTTGCGGCGAGGAGAGCTTCGGCACGGGCAGCAACCACATCCGTGAAAAGGACGGCCTTTGGGCAGTCGTAGCCTGGCTGAATATCATCGCTGGTGTCGGCCAAGAGATCGGTACCACGCCCAGCATCAAGTCCATCCAGCAGGACTTCTGGAAGACCTACGGCCGCACGTTCTTCACACGCCACGATTTCGAGGGCTGCGAGACCGATGGTGCGAACAAGATGACCGCGCACATGAAGGAGCTCATCACGACCAAGAAGGACGAGTTCGTGGGCTCGAGCATCGCTGGCCGAAAGGTGCTTGAGGCGGATGACTTCTCCTACACCGACCTCGACGGCAGCGTCAGCAAGAACCAGGGCATCTACGTCAAATTCGACGACGGCAGCCGTATCGTCGTGAGATTGTCTGGTACGGGCAGCAGCGGGGCGACCATCCGTCTCTACATCGAGAAGCATGAGACAGATGAGAGCAAGTATGATATGGATGCGCAGGACTACCTGAAGGATAACATCAAGCTGGCGACGGACCTGCTGAAGATGAAACAATACGTAGGGACGGACGAGCCAACGGTGATAACCTGATTTAGCAAAGTACTTTGTAGCTACATGCTTGTCCACTATACTAGGCAGCTCTAAATAATAGCCAGCTCCAAAATAATCAATTCGTTCCTTGTGCAACACCCAGCTGATACGCTCCATGCAGATGCCCGAGATGATGCTACGCTTGTAGATTCAGCGATATGTGAGGCCCTCGATTCCCATCACTGCCCTTTCCCTGTCGACGACGTTCAGCTACAACTAGACACAGAGGCCTTCAATTTCCACCAGAGTCACTCTCCGTTCTCGTCAAGGTCAGCCGCACCATCGAGCTGATCGGTCGTTTTGGCGACGATTGCAGACCTTATAGCCAAAGAGACATTCGCGTTGACCGACTTGGGTGCCAGGATGCCCTGCTTCTTCACCGTCTTCCTCTTCTTTTGAGCCGGTTGATCCCGCTGCTCATCATCATCATCATCATCCGGGGTCGGTGTCGTAGTATCCTTCTGCCTCGGGGTTTTCTTCACCCAGGCTTTGATGTCGTGATCGTTCTCGAGATGCTCGATCAGTTGGCCCTTGGTCATGCGCTGTGTCTGATCACAAGTGGGCTGAATGGTGCCGGTGGTGTCTGCCTGGGAAGCTGGGCAGTGCTTGTGCCTTTCGAGGCCCTCGATATGTACCTGAGTGATGTGCTTGAAAAGGCTGTCGATTGTCGAATACGCCTTGAAGCGCTGGCTGGGCTCGAGAGTGTGGTTGTGAACGCAGAAGATACATGTAGGCGGTAGCAACAGCTTCTCGGAGAGCTTCATCCCAGCATAGCCATCCTCGGAGACGATTTGCTGGACAAGTGCTGCATGTCCGGCAGCGTGCTGATCGAGGTCCTCGGTCAGCTGCGACATCCAGCGGAAGCACAATCCACACCACTCGATATGTTGCGTGGCGTTGCGAACCTCCGGCTTGTCTTTCCGGCAGGCGATGGAGATTGAGTGGTGCAAAGCGAGGTGGTTGTAAAACGCAGGCCCAGACTGGAAGACGACAGGCTCGTCTGCATCGACACAGGCGCCGAATCTGCACGGATATGTGCCCTTTTTAAAATGACGTAGGTGATTCGTAACGTGCTCTCCAAGTTTGGCGGCGTGGGGAAAGCCGTTTCTGCCGCAGAGCTTGCCTCTCGTGTTCGTCCAGGTACAAGTGATGTTCGTTGGGAAGCGCTCCTCGAGGAGCTTGTTGGAGTACTCGAGAAGGACTTTCTTCTCGCAGGCCCTGACGTGTACCTGCGGTTTCTTCGGCAGCAGCTCTCCGCAGAACCGGCAGTTCCAGGTTCCAGGAGGAGGCTCATGTCCAGGATGGAAGACATCGATTCCGTGCAGATGATTGAACGCAACAACAAGGCGGTCGGAGATCTCGACAGAGGTCTTCGGATCACCGCGGCCCCAAACCATGTCGGTGATGTCGTCTACAAGAGTGATGGGCATGATCCTCTCCTTGGCATGGCCGACTTGAGGTCTACGAGCGTAAACAACGTCCAGCTCGTCGTCATCCATGTCCTCGTCACCCTGGCCAGGTGCAGCGGGTGCGGAAGATTTGGCAGTCTCTCCCTCTGCATCTGCCGTGGCTGCCTCCTTGAAGAACGCTTCCATGCAGTTCGCGCTCTCGTCCAGCAGCAGACGAGGGTCGATATTGGATTCGGTGGGGCCATCATCGTCATCATCATCATCGCCACTGATCAAGGGCGAGTAGTCATCATCGTTCTCCGTCAGGACAGCAGGAGTGCCAGAATCGAGGGCCTCATTGGAGTCGTCAGGCGTCTCGATAGCATCGGTCGACGTCTTGGAGGGGCAGTCGCCGGCGAAGAACGCGCGGTATTCCTCGGCGAAGCGCGTCCGGAAGAGAAAGTCCTTTCGGCTTCGCATGGCCAGGCTGGCTCGCTGATATTGAGCGTACAGCGTGGTGCCTTTGGCCTTTGCCAGCGAACCGTGAGCCAAGATGACCTGATCGAGGGCCTCGCTTTGGAGCTTGATGAGACCGATGAGCTCGGGATCCTGGTAGCACAGCTTGAATCCAGCCGGTGAGAGTCGCGTTGGAGCGTTTTCTCGCTTGTTTAGGGACATGGCCGAGAGCATGGCGACGTCTTGGACTTCGACGTTTCTTGCCAGGGCCTGCCAGTCGATGGTCGAGGTGGTGTTCCTGTAATGAGTCCAGTAGACACTATCGCCATCCTTGTGACCCATCAAAGCAAGGCGGTCGTCCTTGGAGACATTGATTGACAGCAGGTAGGCGATGCCTCTTCGAATACAGTACGACAGCACGTTCCCTTCGAAGCCACAGGCACGGCCGAGACACTTGAGACGCGTGGCAACCCACTGCGTCTTCAGAGGCTCATCGTTCACGGAGTGGGCGTCGACTCGCCGAAAGACCTGCGTGACGTTAGTATTATGAGCTTAGACCCAAACAACTTCCGAGGTTACGCACAGGTTTGAGCATCTCCGAATCGCTCATCTTGATGAGCGTGCTATGCTCGCCCGGATCGAGGTTATCGAAATCGGCCCAGCATCGGACATTCTCAAAGACTCCATCTATGAGGCCAAGAATGACAAGTTGTCGAAGCGTATCCTGTGCGGTCATATGGAGAGGTAAAA
Organism: Coniosporium tulheliwenetii; assembly: GCA_030247845.1. NCBI lineage: Eukaryota > Fungi > Ascomycota > Dothideomycetes > Coniosporium > Coniosporium tulheliwenetii. Next base: position 775,068 of record JAPDRP010000001.1, on the reverse strand, counting down.
GTCGCAAGGGGATCGTCTTGGTCTTGTTTGTCTCGATGGTAGCAGATTTGAGATTGGAAAAGGCGACAAGCGCTCGTAAGACAGTCTTGCCATCCTCGTTGAAAGCGTAGAGCTTGACATGAGACCACCTGGTCACGGGCTGTCGTCAGCAAAGGAAAAGCTCTCTTTTTTTTGGCGGGAAGAATTGAGGCCCTCGATGTCTTCCTACCGTCGTGGTGGTGACTCACCTGAGGTACTTGGTCGGATTCGCCTTCTTGTGACCGCCACGCAAAATCTCACCGATCCGACCGCAACAGTCGACGGCCAAGTTGATGAACAAGGAGGTGTAGAGGATCTCGCGAGTCGTGCGGAAGACTGCCATATACTCTCGCGAATACAAGACCTCCAACAAGCCTGTGACGTCCTTGGTCATGGCTACCGGTTTCTTTCTCACGTCCATATTCAGACGGCCTTGTGAGATTAACGGGCCGGTGATCCAGTCGTAGCATGACGTAAGAACCTCTTTATCGACGGGATTTTGACTCCTCCTTGCAGCGCTCACGAAGACGCGAAGGTAGCAGCGAAGGGTTGTAAAGCAAAGTCGTCCTTCCGGGTCGATGCTACCACTACGAGAATCAACAAGCCATTCCAGGAACATGCGGATGACTGATGGAGTCCAAGCAGTGCCGTTCTTGGAAAAGTACTTTGCAGCTTGACAGCACGTCAGCTTCTAGAAAGGCGTGGCACTAGCCTCTCTTTGTTGGCGTACCTTGAGCTCTGTCGGAGCACAGCTGCACATGCTCGTCGGTGAGGAACTCCATGAACCATTCCCGCACCTGCTGCATGCTCTGTTCGTGGGCCGCGCTGACTTGGCTCACGACAAAGTCGTCGAAGTCGGTCCGGCTGATCAAGCGATCCTCTGGCGCTTTCGCAGCTTCTGAGGCGGCGAACTTGGCACGTCGCTTGTCCCTGTACCACGCCTTCTTCGCGTCGGACTTGCCAGGTGGCTGCGCCTGGATGGCGAGTCAGATCGAGGCCCTCGAATGGATACGCATTGAGCTCACCTCAGCCATGCCGCGCGACACCAGCAGGAACCTTCTCTTTTGACGTGTGTGTGAGAAGTTTGATGCGTGTAGAAGTTGATACGCACAGAACTCTAGTGCAATAGAGAGCGCGAGGCTACCAATGCGTGAGAGAGAGGCTACGAATGAGTGAGAGAGAGGTTGTGGATGAGCGAGAGAGGTGAAGGGTGAGCGCGAGAGAGGTACGAGATGGAGGAAAACGAGGAGCACGGGCGTTGCCTAAACAGGCGAGAGCAGTGCAGGCTTAGTTACTCTATCCAGCAGGTGACGTATGAGCTACGATGCAGAAGAGGTCACAAAGAGGAAAGTAGTGATGAAGTCGCTAAAGATTCCCTTCGTACTGACGCGGAGTCACGTGCCATGTGGAATTGGAGAGAGGATGGGAACTCGACCGCATGAGAGGCAAGTTGAAACTTGGACTTGTATGCGCCGCGGTTGTTTGAATGGTCGTCTGCACAGGCATGATGATGGGAGAGTTCGATGACAGGCTAACGAAAGCGTGAGGGTCTGGGGCTAGTCGAATGGAACATAGGGGTTGATGAAGGTGAGGAGGCGAGAAGTCCTGGGTCATCTTGGTTGTTTGTTTCTCCTAAGAGGGTCACTTCCAAATCGAGGTCCTTGATCCTCGATACTGGCGGCTGCATGTTTTATTTCTTTTGGTCAAAGAGCGTGACATTTTAACGCGAGGGGATAATAACGTGCTGAATGGTACTTCGGGAGAAATCACCACTCCTCCTCTCCGGCTTTTATTGGGGGGTTCCCCCCCAAACCCCGGCCTCGCTGCGCTCGATGGAGTTGCTGTCGCTGCGTCGTCGTCTGGGCGAAGAACGGCAGGAATGTGTCTTGGGCCTTGAGCAAACCATGACCCCCGCTGCGCTCCGCGCCTTAGGCGAAAGGTCCCTTGCTACGAGCGCAGCGAGGCCGGGGGGTTTGGGGGGAACCCCCCTCCCCAATAAAAGAAACCTCTTGGGGGTTTTGCACCAAAGGTACGGAGTTCGAGCGCAGCGAGGCCGGGGGTTTGGGGGGGGGGACCCCATAAAGGAGAGCGGGTGGGTCGCCTTCGGCGAGAGGCTTTCGCTTCTCGGCCTCGCTGCGCTCGGGGCCTCGAATGCGAAGGATGGCAGGCGGCTCTGGCGGGGGGGGAAGAGAAAAAGATGGCAACGGCTACTACTTCAGGAAAAGTCGTCGCGATCGGCGCGAGTCAGAACTTGTTGGTCGTGAGAAACCCGATGTCGTGACTTGGAGTGTATGTAGGACAGCGTGTAGTTTCGTCCCTGTCTGTAGCTAAAAGCGATTCTTTCCGGCAGAATTTGAGTCTCATCTACATATGTATACTACTCTAACTTTGGAGTTTGATATCGATATTAGGGTTCTGGGTGTTGATGACCCCTGAGGCGCAAACTTGTGGCGTAGCACTTGGCTCCACGTATGACGTGGGGCTTGCCATTGCCGTTGGCCAGGATCAGTCAACAGTGTCAACCAACATTTACCTGCGTTGCAACAAACTTCGAAACCTCCCATTAACCCCTTCTTTATACCCACCTCTCGATCTCATCATTCAAGATGCCGTCCAACGGAGAGGCTGAGGGCGCGGGATTGCCCGCCAACTCAAGAGGCTCTTGGGGTTCTTTCCTGAAGGTACAGCTCCCAAGGCATTTTTCCCAATACCCTGATCGGAGCCAGTTCTCGCAAGACATCGAGGCCTTTCCTCTAGTATGAAGTTACTGTAGACTGCAAAAACGGGTCTTCCCGACAACCCTCGAAGCATTTTGGACCCCGTTCTGCGCCCTCACAACCCAGCACCTGGCCTCTTCGACCCGAAGAGATCCGGCAGGCTACACGATCACCACCCTTCGATTGCGAATCCTCTTTCGCTTCCATACCCACAGGATGTCACACCGTACCTCTCACACGACGAGCGCTAACCTCCGCTGCCTCGTCAAGTCCATAGCCTCCTTCAATGGCGACATCTCCACCATGACCGCGCCGCCCTTCATCCTCTCGTCACAATCTCTCACCGAATACCCAGCATACTGGGCCGAACACCCCTCCGTCTTCGTAGCGCCGGCCCACGAGTCAGATCCTCAGAAGCGCGCCCTCCTCGTCCTCAAGTGGTTTCTTTCAACCCTAAAACAGCAATATTCGAGTAGAAACGAGAAGCTGGGCAGTGAGAAGAAACCCCTGAATCCGTTCTTGGGGGAGCTGTTTCTGGGGAAGTGGGAAGATGAGGCTGGGGTTACACAACTTGTGAGCGAGCAAGTCAGGTACGAGGGGAGGTAGGATGGAGTACAAGGGTTTCGGTTGACTGACGAGTTACTAAGCCATCATCCGCCCGTAACAGCATACTGCATTTGGAACAGCGACCACGGCGTACGGCTACAAGGGTATAACGGGCAGAAGGTGTCATTCTCTCGAACCATCAATATCAAGGTACTGTGCGCCCTCAGGTCCCCAAGCGAGCTGGAGAACTTGTAGTGGAGCGGTGTCGAAATCTGCTGCGCACGAAAACCGCGCTACGAGATATTCATACCTGACTCGATCCGCAAAGTTACTCCCCGTCATCGAAAAGCCATACTGACATCCATCTTCCAGCAAGTCGGCCATGCACTCCTCCACATCGACGCCTACGACGAAGACTACCTTTTCACCCTCCCCTCCCTCCACATCGAAGGCCTCATCGGCGGCACACCGTACGTCGAGCTCAACCGGACCTCGTACATGCAATCATCCTCCGGCTACACCGGCAAGATCGACTACAGCGGCAAAGGCTGGATAAGCGGCAAGAAGAACAGCTTCAGCGCGTACTTGTACCCGGAAGGGCGCAGCGAAAAGGACGCCCTCTACATCATCGACGGCGTCTGGACCGACTCCTTCACCATCAAGGATGCAAAGACGAAGAAGGTGGTCGATACTTGGGACCACAAGAAAGCGAAGACGACGCCCCTGACCGTCGCGCCGATCGAGCAGCAAGACGAGCTCGAGACCCGCCGCGCGTGGCAGAAAGTCGCGGCCGCCATCGCAAAGGGCGACATGGATGCGACATCCCGCGAGAAGACCGTCATCGAGAACCAGCAGCGCGACATGCGGAAGAAGGAGAAGGACGAGGGCCGCGAGTGGGTGCGGACGTTCTTTAGCCGGTCAGAGTCGAGTCCGGTGTTTGAGGCGCTGTCGAAGCGGCTCGGGAGCGAGGCGGTGCCAATTGATAAGGACAAGACGAATGGGATCTGGATGTTTGATGCGGAGAAGGCGAGGGAGGCGAAGCCGCCGTTTAGAGAGGGGATGAGTAAGATAGGGAATAGAGTCAAGGGGAAGATTAGACGGGTGAGGTCATCGCTCGGTGGCCTTGGTAAGCGATTTGGGGTGTTGGGCGGAGGTTAGAGGGGCGTTCTTGTGCTGGTTGAGCACTACTCGTTCTTGGAATTCCTAATACCTTAATGAGAACTTGGGTTTGCTCAAGTATGAATTCGCTAGAAAACCTCAAACCTGCTGCACTGCGAACCCGGCTTTATGTTGCGCTCGAACAGTTCTGGAATGGCGAGTTGTGGAAACCTCAGGCTTGGTGGCGGCGGCGCGTAATTCCAGATGCTTGCTCTGCAGTCTGATACCAAAGCGCTGAATCTTGTAGTATGCGATTCTTGCTACAGTCTTCTGGCAGCTTCATGTGAGCGCTTGCTTGTTGCTTGGTCGTCTGAGAACAACAATCAGCAATACTAAGCGAGCAGGTATAAAGCATGGAAGCCCCCAAAGCTGGTCCACCACCGCAGGATCTGCGCAATTGTCGCTTGCCAAAATGACTTTCGTCCATGTCTCGATACCATCGAGGTCAAGAATTGCGGATGAACGTCGTCCATCGTCGGCTGAGTCTTTGCCTACGGAGGTACTGATGCTGATCTTTCCACACCTGCAATCCGGTGATCTGGCCGCCTGTATGAGAGTGTGTCGTACGGTAAGCGGACGATGCAGGCGTGGTAGATGAACGTTCATGATCTTGGAGAACGCATTAGAGAGCCAGGAATGCAGCCGATAAAGTATTCCGTTTCCTTGCGATTTGGATTATATTCTTCAATCGTGGCACGATCGGCAGATTTAGGCTCCATCAAGGAGCTTATAACAGAGGCGGAAGAGCTACTGTAACCTACAAGCCACCTCCGAACCAGGCTGGACACAACTGTGAAGGATCGTAGAACTACATGTCGGTGTTGCAGACCTTGCTGATACCAGGTCCGGGATGACGAATATCAAGCTGCATCCTAGGCAGGGACATACTAACATTTCGGCAGTGGAACGAGATCATTGTGTACTGAAAAGAAGACCTTTGGAGAACCATGGATCTCACGCAAGCCGCAGTCTTAGGGCATCTCCTTCCAGGAACACGGCTGATGCGTCTGATCGAAGAAGCCCGCGTCGTGACTCTGCTGCCTAGCCAGACACCTTGTCCTGGCGAGAGGTCGCGGCGCCGCCTTTCGGTGGCGTCTTTTGGCGTGACAGCCAGAGAATACGGAGAGTTCTTGGCCTCAATAGTACCTTCGCTCGAAAAGATCCACGAGCTGAGGGCGTGTGTTCGCGACATCCGATGTCAGCATGAAGCGGAGCGGCGCAGATTTCTGACCAGCGATGGTCAAGACGAGTTGATGAGAAGGATGTTTCACAACTTAGCCATCCAGGTGTTTCCCCCTCGCCGCCGCTCAGCATACAATTCCTCACTATTCGAGGGAAGGCTCTTTCCATGCTTAACGACGCTCGACCTGTCTTACAGTTCCTTCCATCCGGCCGTCACGGTGGCGAGCTTGGTCTCCAGGTTCCAGCCAAGTTTGAAAAACGTAAGGCTTGAAGGTGTCCGCAGTCTTCAACGTATCGAGGTGTACAGCCAACAACTTAGAGATACAGTTTGGCCGACACGTCTTGCTGGGATCGTAGCCTGGTAGAATTTCTGCAATCGCCGATCAAGCTTCCGGGACTCAAGGAGCTTGACCTCAGCTGGACTCATTGCAGTGGGTTTAGTTTGACTCCCGAGCTGATAGTTGAGTTCCATCAGCGAAAGCTTGACATTTATTGGCCAGAAGATTCTCTACGGAGGCCTTTCAAGTTGGTGTGGAAGGGCCGAGGATTTCATGGTCGGAAGGGGGTGAAGAGGGTCGATCCATTGCCGGGTTTGCGTGAGATGTACCCCGGGACTGAATTTGTGATGGAATGACATTGTGGGCTCCTGGCTGATGACGAGTGAAGGTACATGTACGTCAGTATCAATACCAGTAGGATGAAGCAAGGGTTGATCCGGCAATGAAATGACCCGTCATGTGGTGTTGTGTGTTTCATACCAGCTGCTGAGCATGCTGTCCGCTGGGGCGGGCAGCGTTTGGCTTGCTTTCGCTCAGCCAAGCATGAATTAGTGATGCATCTGATAGGCAGCCGCACACATCATGCAGTGATACATTTGTGGTAGCAGCTCATCTGTCTTATTTTCAGGTGGCCACTAAAGCCACTAGCTCTCGAGCGTGGTCAAACTAAACGACACTTGGGCAGTGTCTCGCTTTTGTGTGCTAACGATTGAAGACGCTCTGACTCACACGTTGTGTCGAGACCTCCAACTCTAGGCCTTGACATGAGCCATATGAGTTGACATTGATGTCCATGCCAGAATCATGGTTGCGGCACCGGCAGGTTTCCAACGCCCGATCAGATACGCTTCCACGGTTCGGAGGTTCTTCGTTGATTGCACCAGTCCGTTTGACGAGCGAAGCATGCGAGATCGGAGTAACAGCAGAGGACCGATCACGTTGGTAGATCGAGAAAATCAAAAGCCCCGTAACTGAAGGGCTTCAAAAGTTCACTCGATATATCAGCACCAGAGCTGCCAAGTAGAGTGTCAAAGTTCTCGAAAGCGTTGTCGAAGTTCAGCCAGTCGGGTGACTCGGTAAAATCGAAGCTTCCAAGAGGTGACAGCTCAGCCCTGGTACTGCTGGTGGGATGCTGACTTGGTATTGCCGGCATATGATCAACGTCGAGGCCGCCGAGATCCCCTGAAGTTTGGAGTGCCTGGTGCCGTTGATCACCAGACGAGAGCAAATGGTTGTCCGCGCCGGAGGCTCTTTCATTGCGACCAAGACCTGGATCAGCGCCAGGCTGATGAGCGGACGCAGGCGCTGACGTCCGCTTGGTGATCTTCGTCCTGGATGCTTTGTCTGCCTTAGCCAAGGCTGCGGTACCTAGGTCTGCCATGGCACCAGCGGACCACCATGCGGTGCGCAACCGGTTCAGTAGCACACAGCATGTGTTCAAGTCTTCCTTAGCCCTGTTCTTGTGAACCTGTAGCTTGCTCTGACGGAACTGACGATACGCGACAGACATCGCTAATGACAGCGCGTATGGTATGATCGGTAACGGTGGCAGATATTCGGGTGATTCGCTGCTCAGGATTGAGATGACTCTCACTGCTGAGAGGCTTTGACGAATGTACGATGGAGTCGACCGTACTGGATCGTGGATGGATCTGTAGTTACACGACGCCATGGCTGCGGCATGGTAAAGAGTTCAAGGGCAGCTGCCAGTAGCATTAGTGGAGGTTCGTCGAAGAGCAAAGGCGCAGCTAGACTATTGAATTATCCTAGAGCGTCATGCAAAGCATTGGAAGCTCCTTGACTGCCCCACGCAGCTTTGGCTGAGCGCTGATGGTGGATCGTTGAGGAAAGACGAAGAGATTGAACAAGCATCGATTTACGGTAGGAAGAAATGCATACCTATGGTTGCACCATTGAGGTTCTCAGCTCCATCGCCAATGATTTCCTCGAGACCAGGAAAACCGTCCTCCCATCCAGTAACAGACGTGTCGACACCAGGTCTGTAAAGGACAATGACCTTGTCAAGGAGTTCCGATAACTGGAGCCAGATACCGAACGGTGTTCGACGATGGCCTGTCGCAGCATTCGGATTCTTCAGCCCATTGTCGCGGTCATGCATGATGAGCGGTCTTCCATTGATACTGGCATTCAGCTTGTCCAGACTCCACAGGCACCAGAACAATCGTTCAAGAGATTCGTCCTGGGCTTGTTTCCCTTTCTTCCCAAACTGGAGACCGAAAGTGTGCGCGTGATGTATGGCCTGCGCCAGATGCATCGATGCCTGCTCAGCTCCGTCGAATCCCTCGCAATGCAGTGACAACAGGGCTAGGACTTGCATCAGGACAACTCTGTCTGTCTCTAGTTTGGCCCCAATGGCAGCAGTAACGGAGGTATACAATTTTTGGCCGAATTCACGAGGTTTCAGGAGAGTCTGATCTTCCGCCAAAAAAGGTGAGAATGAGCCTTGTCGTGCTTGGACGCGACGATACACATCGCTTGGATCAAGACCGTGGGCTCGTTCTTTTCGATATGGCGGTTACGGAAGGATATTTCATCCAGGATAGGGAGGAAAGGTTGAACGTAGGAGAAGTAGACATCAAGGAGAACGTCTTGATGTGGCCGTGGAGGCAGAATGTGGACACCTACCGCATGAAGGTAAGCTTGGAGCGCTTTCTCCGCGGACGAAGACGTAGAGCCAGGAGTTGAATAGTCTTCTCCTGGGCGGATTCCCGGCTCAGCCGCTTCTTCAGCTTCATCAGGTGGTCGAACCCAGAAGCCACATTGGTTTTGATAGGGTCCTTGGCCGGTCTTCTGCCCGCGGATCGGACCCCTCAGAATAGCCTCAGGGCTCAGATATCCTATGAAGCGCGGTGGCTTCGCCGAGTTCAGGTAAGCAGTGGAAGCGGCCTCTTTCTCGGCGTCAACCGGGCAGTCTCTTTCGTCTTCGGTAGTAGCATTAGACTGAGGGTTGCAACGAGCTTCAGAAGACTCCGCTGTATGTTGCAGTAGTCGATCAGAAGCCTGCGGACCCGTATCTGCTGCATTGCCAAAATCTTTGTTATCGTTCTCCTCAAAGGCATGACTGCAGCGCTTCTATCGTTTCGTCAGAAAGAGTGTAACGAGAGGAGCTCTTCTGGCCAGCTGCGTATGATAGGTCCTAGCTACTCACTCGTCGTTTCTTGCATTTTTCACATGCTTTGTGAACGCGCTTTCGTTTTCTAAAGAACTCGTTATCCGCCGCGAAAGTAATCATTGTCGCCATGGTTGGACATCAAGACGGTTTCATCTAGTAATGATGTTGAAGCGCGCAATGGCTGGTTGCTCTGCCTTGTAATTCTGATAGATCAAGAACAAGCAGGCGCCACGGCTGTCCGCTTCTATTCACAGTTTGGGCCAGCACAATAGGAAGTCAGAAAGGTTCAGCAACCTAACCTGAGGTCGAGTCCACGATTCTCCGCTAACATGAGCCGCTGAGTAATCATTCCCTGATCGGCGGGAACCATCCCAAACCCACCAGCACATCAAAATGATCAGTAGTCACGCGAGTCTGTTTTGTACTGGCCGATTTTACTTTTTTTGCGTTCAAGAATCTTCTATAAAGGAAGCTCCTCCTAGCTGTGAGAAACAATAAAGAGACCCTCTCCCAGCTGTGGAGCCTCGACATTCCCATAACAACGAGCCGCTTAGATAAGTCGCTGGAGGCACTCCAAAACCAACCACGGGTTCAACCGCTGACGCATTGCCTGACTCTTCTGCTGACGGTCAAAGAGCAGCAAGAACTCGACCGGGACGTGGTTCAATCAAACGCTTCACGCAGAAGGGGTTGGGCGTGAAGATACCATCGGGATCAGCCGCCTGCCTTGCCTTCTGGAGCCTCTCGTACTTGGCCCGGTCTTCGTAATAGTAACCCCAACTCGCATCCAGATCGAAACTGCCGTAGGAGCCCCAGAGCACACGGCGGTCCTGCTTGCTAAACATGCCGTTGGGCCCAATCCCTTCGTCGTCATTGACCTTTTGCCAGTCTTCGGCTCGGTCTTTGGCGGAAGAAGAGTGGAAGCAGTCGAGGACGCACACGAGGGTCGAGTCCCGCCAGCTGTAGGAGGTGCCGTTGTCGGCGTTGGTCACGAATTTGGAGTGCTTGCCGCCGAAACACTGCAGTTGGGCGGACAGCCAGCAGCGATTGGCCTCGGGCTTGACGATGGCGTCGATGCGTTTGGTGACCCAGCTGGCCCAGCCGTTCTTGCCGAGGGTGGTCGACTTGGTCAGATAGGTGCGCTTGACGTACGGGTGGTCGAATTCGCGCACGTTTCGGAAGATCCAGTCCCCGTCAGCTTCGACATAGGCTTCTGTTGCACCCCCTGGTCGAAGATGGATCCTTTACTGAGCCGATCGAACCAGGCCATGTCGCAGACATCGTTCTTGTCGAACGGAACCCACTGCGCATACACGACAATCGTCCGGGGCCAGAATGGCATGCCATTTTCTCCGTAAATCTCCGGGTGTTCCCTTCTCATCTGGCCGTCCAACTCAGGCCACAAGTCCAGGAGTTTGAATGACGAGCTGAGGACGCTGATACAGAGGTCGTAATTGCGTGGAAAGTTTTCGTTGTCCGACATCTCCACCAGAATGTCCACCAAGCGCTTCAACGTCTTAGGGTCGTACCAATACAACGCCTTCAGGCCTCGGGAGCCTTTGTAGTCGCTGTCGCGGTGGACCTCGATCGTGAAATGCGTCAGCACGCCGAAGTTTCCAGGACTGCCTCCAAGAATGGCGTAGAACAGCTCGGGGTCAGTGGCCTTGGTGACTTCTTTAAAAGTCGCCTCGTGGTCCACCATCTCGAGCGAGAGAACGTGGTCTCCGAACAGGCCAAAACTGCGGCCCAACTGGCCATATCCACCGGTCTGGACGTGGCCTCCAAGGTGGACGTGGGTGCATTGTCCGTGGGGCACGAATAGCTTGTGCTTCATGAGATATGCGTTGAATGCCCCCAGGCTCCAGCTGACGCTCGTGCGAACAAACGTTCTCCCGTCCTTCTCGAAAATGGTTTGATCTTCGGGACCTCTGAAAGTCTTTTTCAAGTCCAGCTGGATGTTGGGAGTGGACGTAGATGATGCACCGCTGTATTGGTGGCCTCCGGTCTTGATCGCCACGGCAATCTTCTGGGATTTGGCGTACTTGAGCGCGAGTACGATGTCGTTTTTGTTTTGGGGTTGGATTATCAGCCCTGGGTTCATGTTGTGGTCTATTTCGTGGCTGGATGATGCATATTGGTACTTGTGATTCTGATATGCTTGTGTTCCTTGTATGAACTGATTGCCTCTTATGCCGGCGATAGTGGCCATGATGTCGAAGTGAGTCCGTCCAGAGTACCTCGTGTGGGATATTACATGTTCAGGATCTTGTGGATATACATACTACATATATGTAATGGTCTCAGCCTACCATTGAGGTGCCAAAAGCCCGCGTGATGTGACCTGACCTCAGCCAGCCTCAGCTGGCCTCAGCTGGCCTTTTCTGCAAAAAGAGAACGCCTTGCAGTCAGGCCGTCACTCATGATTTGTTCCACGGGCACGGAACATCCTAGTGGCTGCCTTACTTGCGGTGAATTAAGACGCTCCCGGGGAGATTTCTTTATGTTTGAGCTTTTGTGGTTCCCGCTCACCGCCAAGGAGCTGAAGAAGACACGATCTCTCTGAGCGTATGTACAGTTCAGCTGGCTTCAGGTGAGGGGTTAGCTGACCTTAGCGCTTACTGTCATTCCGGAATGTAGGCTCGTCTGACCTCCTCCTTCGTCGCTCTCAAGGAACTCCTATTCCTGTTCCTCCTGACGAAGACGATCTCGGACGCGCATGAGAGCCTTCCCCAGCAGGTTCTCACCCCATTTGTCCCTGTTTTTTCCCGCGTTGTTCGCGCCGAAGCCTACGCCCCAGATCCTATCAAAGGGTGATGCCTATATGCATGTCTTTAGTACCCCTGCAAATCCTTACGGCACCTTTAACCAGTTTGAAGAAGAGAGCCACTTACTTCTACGAGCTCCCTGTCCCCTGTTTCCAGCAGCAGCTTCTTCAGCTGATCTGTCTCCTTGCTCTTGGTAAACTTCCACCAGTTGCCCTCTTCGACTATACGGCTCTTGTCTGCGGGAAGTATCGTGTCAGCGGTTTGAAGAGTTGACCAGCGGTTCATGTGGCCGTAGATGCACTCACGCTCATCCCACTTAGCACTATCGAACCCCTTGACCTTCCGGCCAAGCGCTTTATGCTCCTTCGGGCTCGGAGCCTCAACCATCTGCTGTGCTATCTTCTACAAGGCCCTTTAGCATACGGGGCATGTAGATCTCGACTTGATGGTCTAGCGTACCTCGTCTCCAAAGAGCTTGGCTTTCTGCACCATCATCCACATTTCCGCCGAGCGGTAGCTGATCCCGTCGTGCTCGAACGCGCAATCGTACCACTGTGAAAGGAAGCCATACGGGTGGTCATACTCGCGCCAGAAATACACGGGACTTTTGTCGTCGGCGGAACTGAGGGCTGTAGCGGACATGGCGAGGGTTCTAGCTTTGGTTGGTGGATTGAGGAAAGAAATCAAGCTGCTAATGGGAGGTCTGAGAGTCTTCAAGAGCATACGAACTGGGCTACGACCTGAATCTCTGATATAAGTTTTGTTTCCTAGGCCACAATCCAAATGCACCGCCCCGCGTCAACCAAGGCAGGGTAGCTACATTCCCAAGTGATGACTGGTCGAAGGGGACCCCACCAATCGTGACTGCCGCAGCCGCTTGACCGTGGTTCAGCCTTGCAGGGCTGATACCCAAAGGAGCAATCCCGTATCTAAATCCAACATTCCAATGAGTCAAATTATCATTGCATTCGCATCTATGCTAAAGGGCAATGGAACTCGTTTCTTTAACAAACTGTTGAGCCTCCCCCAATCTCACCAGGCTAGAGCTGCTCGCACGAAAGAAAAGTTACAGCCACAAAAGCCTCACAATCTAGTTGTCATCGAGCTCTCCTATACGGCTTAAGCCATGTATATACACTGCTAGTCAGAACCCACCAGAGCCGAGTGTATACGAAACCCCAAAGCATTCCAAAGCTCAAAATGAAGTGGTATCTCTAGAGTAGAGCGAGCGTGTATCCAACATCCCTCCCACAGCCGTCACGTATGTCGATACGAAACGTGAGCCTCCACTCAACACTGCTGTAGATAGTTGCTAGGCACCAGTCCCGACCGTCCAGCCTTTCCTACAACTTCAGCCTCCCACCAACCATCATCTTGCAACCTGAGTACAGCGAGTATGTCGCCCTTCGCAAAACCCAGCTCCTCAGGTATCTGAGCTTGGTACATGTACATAGCCCTCGCTACATAACGGTTAGCATGATCACTCTACAGCTTCCACGAACCAGAGTGGGCAGGGTATCACTCACCATAATGCAAAATCCTCCTCCCATCCCTCGTAAACTCTCCCGGCGCCGCGACGCTCTTACTCCTAACCCTCCCCACCTGTGCCGTGGCCGGATCTCCATACCCAAACTCACCTCCTCCACCATGATACCTGCTATCCTGCCGGCTACCACTCTGCGGTCTTCCACCACCACCGCCACCATACTCCCCCGGCCCAGGCGCAAGCTGCAGCGCCATACCTCCCATATCGCTCCCACGACTACTACCCGGCCTCTCCTGCCGCGCAAACGCCGGAGCCGGAGCAGGACTAGCCGCACCGCCTCTCGTCCCCGGCCGGCTGCCGTACGCCGGCTGCGGAGATACAGCCCTCGGGACGACGCCCGGCGACCCGCCACGGGCGTTGTAGGCGCTGTACTCCTGCCGTGGCTTCACCGGGCTAGACGACTGGGCTCGCGGGCGCGCGGCTCCGACTTGCGGCGCGGTATACGGGTTCGGCGACGGGGCGCGCGGGTTCAGGGGCGCGGGGCTGGCGTACGGGTTCGGTGACGGGGCACGCTGGTACGAGGACTGCTGGAGACCGGGGCGAGGAGAGGCGGCGCGTAGAGGGGCTGGGCTGGTGGCTCGAGGGATCATCTCTTGGCTTTGTTGGGCGCTGTTGCCGCGGGTAGGTGGACGGGAAGGCATGCGGGTATCTGTGGGGGCGGGGCTTGGCGGGGCCGCGAGGGCGAGTTGAACATGTCACGGTTCTGGTTGATGTATTTCTGCGTTGTCTGTTGCATGGCTCGGGCCGTGTGTGCGGGTTGTGGCGCGCCGAGGCGGCTGATGGGCTGGTCGGGTGCGTAGGATGGTGGAGGTGTGCCGCGTTTGGCTGCGCTGAGGACGCCGTTTCCGAGGGTGGAGAAGGGGTTGGCATGCCGTTTGTAGGTGTCGCTGACGCCCCGGAGCCATTGCTGGGTGTGCCTGGCGGTGCTGGTGTCGCGAGGCCGTGATATCGGTCAGCTGACATGCGGACTGAAGACTGCTTGGTGACTCCTTTCAGCTCAGCGAGTGCTTGGGCAACTGGGTCGAGCTCCTCTTTGACAGGTTCCGTGTTCGAGCGGACGGGTTTACAAGCGTCAGGGGAAGCGACGTCGAAGACGTTATTGCCAACATTGAGCTGGAAGTTCGCTCGAGGGTCAACAGGCTCTGGCGAAGGTGAGGGCTTATCGCAGCCAAACACCGGGCGACCCGGCTGCCGGGTAGGACTGATGTTGTCCGGGGCCGCATTACGTGCCGATGGTGCCCATGTCTTACGGCTGGAGGGAGGCATGATCTGAGGTGCGTCTTTCTCATGTTTGCTGCGCCGACGGAATGGACTGTTGAAGAATCCGCTCTTCTTCTTCTGGACGTATTCGTCCGAAGGAGTCGGACCATTCTCCTTCACAGGCGAGTGGGCGCCGCTTGGTGGCTCGAAGCTGGAGAACGAAGTCGGGTTGGAGTACTCGCTCTGCGAGTCCCGGCTCGATGGACGAACAGGACTAGCCACAGAACTTCGCTCAGATGGCGGGCCAATCCGGCAAAACTGAGTCATCCCATCCATCGGATATTCGTTATGGGGTACTTTAGGAATATCGCTGTACTGCTCCTGATGGAACCGTGGTTGGCTTGGCGGTTGCATACGAGCATCACTCTGAGCACGAGATTGCGCTCTTGGCCGCTGCTGCTGGCTTGGAACAGCATCCTGGACAGGGGCGGGTTGAGTGTCTCTGTGGCTCAGTTCCTTAGCGAGAGCGTTTTCGGGATCGTGGTGCGACTCGAATGTTGACGGCTGCGGTGACGAGCTCCTGAACGCGGGATTCATCGTTCGCTGAAACTGAGCCACGGAGTAGTTTTCGTCCCCATCCGCCTCGGAGCCATGGTCGTCCAGGTCTCCGCGACAGAAATTGATGAACTTTGGAGGATCAGGAATTTCTTGCCCTGTTCCGCTTCCTTGATGAAGTTCGAAATGTCCTTCTCCACTTCGAGGTCTTCTAAAGACAAGCGGATCTTTTCGCAAGCCTTGAGAAAGATTGGTGTCAGACTAAAAACACGTTTATCATCAAAACAGTGATCAGCGACTCACCTGATCGTCGCTCACACAGACCGTCGAAGCGATGTTGGCAAAGTTCCAGAGACTGCTCTTCATAAAGTCTATGCGCTCCTCCTCAAGGTCTTGGAATTTCTGAGAACTTGTTAGCATCACGATCGGAATGGCCAAGCGCTCCGGCTTACGTCACATGCTGCCTTCCAGTCCCGGTTCCATCTTCCAGTTGTTTCTTCGAGCACCTTGACCGCTGCTTCGTACTCGCTGCTGGTGTTTGAGAGTTGGATCTGAGTTTTCTCTAACTTGGCCTTGTTCTTGCGCTCCTCTTGGCCCATAACCATGTGTCCCTGGGCTAGGTAGCCCTTGATCTTCAGACAGTCCTGCTCGTACCGGTCGCGCGACTGTCACGAGTCAGTGTTCTGATCCTATGCGTCTCCAATACTCGGCACACCTTGTTTACGGCAGCGGTCTGTTGCATCTTGACCTTGAGAAGCTTTTCAATGCCAGACTGTACGATCTTCCGCCGCTCCTTGATGCCTCCCGCGAACGCCGCCAGCGGCTCCTCAAGCTCGCTCTTCATCTGACTGGCGATATTCTGATGCGCCTTGCCCATGGATTCGATCTCGCCTCGGACAACGTCGAGAGACATTCGGAGCGTGCCGGACTCTGAAGAGCCGAGCGGCTTGCGGGAAAGATTGAGGAGTTTACGTGAATATTCATCTTCGATTGCGGCGCGTGCTGCATTACACATCAGCTTAGCCGCAATGTGAGCAACCTCTATGCGCCACGTACCGGTATAGAAGGCTTTCAGTTCGTCGCCGGTGACTTTGGCATTGTGCATGCGATCAAGGAGCGGAGACACGCCTGCATCGTCTTTGCCCCAGAAGTTGTTCGCAAACGAAAGAGATACCGAAGGAAACTCCGAGACGGTAGTCCCCGGCATAATGCCTACTGGTAACGATAGTGGACGATGGCTGTCGTGCTGTGTCGCAGCGTGCTTCGCATCAGATAGGGAATGCTGTGCGGTATGCGGCGGGTAAGATTATCCACGGATGTGTTACTGGGAGTAGAAGCGGTAGGGTATGCGGTTGGGATTTTGGCTCGGAGTGAGTAACCTCGAAATGGACAGAGAGAGCAGGAAGTGACGCGCCGGAGTAAATATTGGGGGGTGGGTGTTGCTAGGGGCAGAGCACGAGCCGCGCCGCACCAAAAAGTCCACCTCATCCTCAGCAAGGCGTCTCAGTTCATGGCGCGCAACCAGACAGCAATATCACGAGTTGCATTGATTACGAGTTGTTAACTAGATGCAGCTGTGATCTTCATCTTGAATGAGCTGTCCCGCGGTAGGATGACCGACTGTGTGCACGATCAGTAAACAACAGACGACGCGCCCAGCAACTCCGTCACAAACCTAGCTCGTCCACCAGAAATCATCATCAGTAGCCCTGGGGCTCCCGCAAGGCCTGAAGGACATGCTATGGAGAGCTAGCTTCAGGAAAACGTGCTAGGTTCGGAGGCTTTAGGATGCTTGCAGGCATTGCAAAGCTCTCTTCAGAGGACGCTAAGGCACACCTTACACCTGAGGCGGCGGCGATAGAGACCGAGGGAATAGGTGTTGCTTCTCCTCGTACTCTAGACTAGCACAGTCGAATGACTACCTTACCCGCTGTGTGTCAGCACGAAGTTGATGCGGGTTGGTTAAGGGTTGTGCATCTTGAGACCTGCAGCGGGACCGCGGATACAGGCTGCGGCTGCTGAATGGTGAGCCTACGCCTTGCACATGCCTAAGCACCTGGGCAGCTGGTAGAGACCTGGTATATGTAAACGTTGTCACCCATGAACAGAGCTGTCGAGCCGTGAAATGGACAGTGAATCAGGCGCGATGGGCGGTACAGCGCCTTAGTGCAGGCACAGGTGATGCCAAGAATCGTCCGCCGCCGAGTAGTTGAGCCTCAGGTCACGCTGCAACTTCAACTTCTGCGACTTGACCTGCAGTCCAGAACCCGTCATCCTCGCCCTTAACCTCCCGTTACCTCTCCTCGCAAGACCCGTTATCCCATAGTCCCTTCCGCTTGCCCATGGGAGAGCTGCCTAGATGAACCAGCAATTCTCCTGGGGCCCGTCAAGACAGCAGCAGAGCGGGCGCCGTGGACTGACTCCAATATCAACCGCGTTTAACTCTGGCGCTCCGTCCGCCAGCCCTTCACGCAACGCATTCTCGCCTTCGCAGACCAGCTTCCCCGCAATACCGCCCTCAGCCAGCAGACACGTCGCTAGTCGCGCCTCGTCCTTCTCTTCGTCCTCCCCCTTCTCGCCAACCAACACCGGATCGCAGCAGCCGCCTTCGAACCAGCTGCTGTCGTCCGGAAGACCGAGGACGATAGCGCCACCGGGCAACCTCAGTTCAGCCGCCTCCGCCGCCGCTGTGCCTACCGCATCGCAAGGGGGTGGAGGTGCTTCGAGCAGCGGCGGAGGGGGCTCCAGGCTTGCGCGAGGTTCACCTTCACTCTTGCAGAACAGCAACATCGGATCGCCCAGCAGCTTGAGCAACCCTTCCTCTGCCGCGCCCGGCCAGTCGCTGTCTAAGATTGTCATTGCGCAGATATTTGTGCTGCTGAGCACAATCAAAGACGACAAGGATAAAGCGAAGTGGGACAGCCAGGCCGACCAGATACGAAAGGTATATTAAGTCGCGCCAAACGCCGTCTGAACCAGAGGAGAGTTGCTGACGTGCGCGTTGCAGCTGATCGAATCAAGCGGCATGGATGTCTTTTCAAAGTACTTCCGTCGCCTTCTCTCCAACAACGCGGCTCAAATATTTCCAGGCGCTGGCCGTAGCAGCGATGCCTCTGGTAGCTATAGGTTGCTGGTAGAGGAGATGCAGAAGATCACGACGGACACACAACAAGCTTACAAGATCGCCGAGTCCATCGATGGCCCTGAGGCCGATCTGTTCAAAGATTTCGATCTTTCAACTTTCATGGACCACTTCAAACTCGACCCGTTGGCTAGGACGGCTTTGGCGCTCGCACTCAAGACCGCTTCAAAACCCGACTTGAGGATGAAAGGTACTTACACAGCACAAGTTTTTAACCCATGCTAATATTGAGCAGCGGACGCCATCCTTACAAACAACCTCGAGAACTTCCTTGCCATAGCCCTTCCTCCATACGATCACTCACAGGTGGATCTGCTCCCCTCTTTCGTCGCATCGATACTGGAACGCCTCATTCAATACCCTCCACGGAGCTGGAGTGACGAGGACAAACTCGAGTTGGTCAAGGTTGTACGAAGTCGTTATGCAAAGAACGGCATGCTGGTGCCCACCGAGGTCGCCGCCGCATTGTACGTAGTCGAACTTGTAGGACCCCAGAATCCTCTTGTTCGGCTAGTTCAGCGCACAGGGCCGCGAGGTACCTCCAGCCTTGAAGCTTGTCGAGACCTGTTGGCTTCTGCGGAAATACGCGACATCAGCTATCAGCAAGTTGCAAGCGTGCTTCTCTACATGGTCATTGCGCAGGATGGCCAAGCTTACAATGCTGGCACCTTCGTTGCGGCCCTTCGCGAGCACCGTGCTGGTCAGCGCCTCGACTGGCAGGACATCGTCGCTTCTTTCGACCGCGAGGACCTGAGAGTGACTAAGCCACAGTTTCTCGCTTTGTACAATGCGCTGCTGCCTTTGGCGACAGCGTACGAGAACTTCGATATCCAGCGGCTATGGGGCGGTGATTGGCAGTACGGCGACACCCAGTTGTCTTTCGTCGTTGCTTTTCTTTCATGCTCTCCGGAAGAGTTGGACGCTTCGCAGATTCCTCGATTACGCGCCGCTTACTCGATGGATATGTACGAGGACGCACCGGAGGACGTCAAAGCCTACGCTAGCAGGGCGATAAGACATCCTTTCGTCTCGCTTGACGCGACGTCCATGCTGTTTACCACAGTTTTCCGGTCACAAGAGACATACAACCAAGCAGCTAGTATGAGGATTCCCAATACAATCATCAACCCGCACACCCAAATGTTTACGGTATCTGCAGCTGCAGTACCGAAGCCTTGGGGCGGCGTTCAGGAGATGGCGTTAAAGCAACTGTTAGATCCCTTTGTGGAAAAGACACTACCGAACCACGGCTTCGTCCTTCATGGACTATGGAAAGCCGACCACCACTGGCTTGCGCAGAGGCTCATTGAGAAATACATGCAGTCCCCATTGGTACTTCTGCCGATCTTTGAGCATGCACAGGAGCTTGGCTGGTTGGATTCCTTGATCGCGCTCAACAGTGATATGAGCGTAGACCTTGCTGCTCTTGCACATGGCCAGGACCTTTTTGACCTTGATGCCTGGCTAGAACAGATGTTCCTGCAGCTTCCACAGGTTTTCCCCCGCATTCTTCTTACGTTTCTGAACACCAAAGGAGAAGACGAATTCCGAGTTCTGCGAGAAAATGAGCCACCGAGCACTGTACCCTTGCTGGTCAAGACCGTCTATCCGCTACTGAGTTCTCTACAGGGACATCTTTCCGACGAGGAACTGGTCAAGCTACAACGTGACTGCATGCAGCGTTACCCAAGGCTCATCAACTATGGCGAAGGCTTCGACGAGATTATCGATGCCAACGGTAAAAATGGCAACGCGATGCCTCCCGAGATCGATGCGCAGATGCAGGAGCATTACAAGAAGATGTATGGCGGTGAAAGCGAGGTCCGTGAGATTGTTGAAGTCCTTCAAAAGTACAAGACCTCCGAAGATCCTGTGGAACAAGACTTGTTCGCTTGCATGATTCACGGGTTGTTTGATGAGTACAGCTGCTTTGGCGAATATCCCCTCGAGGCGCTAGCGGTCACCGCAGTCTTGTTTGGCAGCATCATCAACTATAACCTGCTCTCACGCATCCCACTACAGGCGGCCTTAGCAATGGTCCTTGAAGCGGTTCAGGAATTCAAGCCCGCAACTACCATGTACAAGTTCGGGCTACAAGCGCTTCTTCATTTCAAGAACCGATTGCAAGAGTGGCCTAGCTTTTGCGACCGTCTCCTGCGCGTCTCAGACCTCCGGAATACCGAGATTTGGGAAGTCGCGGAAGAAGTCGTGCGAAGCCAACACGGAAGTGACGCCTTGAACGGCGACACACGAAACGGAATGCCGCTCAGCAACGGCAACACCGATCAATTTCTACCACCCGAGCCAATGTATCCTCCGTTCTCTTGCCTCAACGTGGATCCTCCCGTCCGGGGGACTTGTACGAAGAACCGGATGAGGATGTGCAAGACAAAGTGCTCTTCGTATTGAACAATGTGTCTGAACGCAACCTGAAGGACAAACTCAAAGACCTGAGAGAAGCACTGGAGGAAAAGCATCATCAATGGTTTGCGGGTTACCTCGTGGAGGAGCGGGCAAAGATGCAGCCAAATTTTCAACAGCTCTACCTTGACATGCTCGAACTTTTCAACGACAAGACGCTGTGGGCCGAGGTCCTTCGCGAAACCTATTCCTCAGTCATCCGAATGTTGAACTCGGATTCCACCATTACTTCTTCCACCGAGCGAACGCATCTGAAGAATCTTGGCGGATGGCTTGGATCCCTCACCATCGCTAGGGATCAGCCAATAAAGTTCAAGAACATTTCGTTCAAGGATCTGCTCATCGAAGGTCACGATACCCAACGGCTAGTCATCACGATACCCTTCACGTGCAAGGTGCTGCTACAAGCCGCGAAATCTAAGATTTTCAAACCGCCCAATCCATGGACCATGGAGATTATACGCCTGCTACTGGAGCTGTACCATTTTGCCGAGCTGAAGCTTAATCTCAAGTTCGAGATCGAGGTGCTCTGCAAGGGCTTGGACCTCGACTACAAGACCATTGAGCCGTCTGAGAGCATCCGCTCCCGTCCAGTCCCCGAAGACGAGCTCCTTGGTCCAGTGGTTCTATCCGAGGGCCCGGATGGGTTTGGGGATTACTCACTCATGAACCTCAATCGTGCCAGAGTACCGAGTGAACGCTTCACGCCTGCAGCTATCGCCGCCAGTCTGCCAGATATCGCCAACTTGCTCGTGATCCCGCCTACCTCCACAAACTTGATTCCGCCGGCACGCATGACCCAGGTGTACGCGTACGCTGCCCAGCAAGCGGTAGCCGAGATTATTGGACCAGTTGTTGAACGTTCAGTAACGATCGCGGCTATTTCGACAGCGCAGTTGGTGACCAAAGACTACGCAACGGAGCCGGACGAAGATCGCTTCCGCCAAGCCGCTCATAGCATGGTCAAATCCTTGGCAGGTTGTCTAGCGCTGGTGACGTGCAAAGAACCCCTCAAAATGAGCATGCTCAATAGTATCCGCTTGGCTGCACGAGAGCTCCCGGAGCAAGCGTTGCCAGAAGGGTCTATACTCATGTTCGTCAACGACAACCTCGACCTTGTCTGCAGCTATGTCGAGCGTGCAGCTGAAGAGCAGTCACTTCCTGAGATCGACGCGCACATTGAGGACGGCATTCGTGCGCGAAGGCATCATAATAGCACTCGCCCCAACGAGCCGTTCATGGATCCACTTGTCAGCCGGTGGGCTGGGTACATTCCTGAGCCCTACCGTCAAGGCCCGAACGGCTTAAATCGTGAGCAGCTTGCTATCTTTGAGGATTTCGGCCGCCAAGTGCGAGGACTCCCAGGTCACGCCAATGCTGCCTCGCAAGATAGTGGACGCCAGGTGCTCGACCTCCTCCAGGATCATTTCGCTCCCATTCCGAACCTCCCAACCCCTGCCGAAGGTCCAGTTCTGACCCGCTCAGGCATTCAGCAAGCATCCCGTATGCAACCAACGCCGGCTGTCCAACTCTCACAAGCTCAGCCTCAGATCAATGATTACATTGACGCTCAGAGCGTTGTGGAACGCATTCGCGAGCTCTTCGCGGAGGTACAGCACGCTGTACGAGAAGCGCCTGAGGAGCACATTGAGGATATGGCGCCGACAGCGCCAACCCGCGCGGCTTTTCATCAACTCCTTGTTGCCCTCGCAAGCTCCGGATCCCAACTTGATACAGTTTCCGAGGCGCTCGCTCACTTCATCTTCGAGTACATCTACAATGAAGCCGAACGCCGTTTGGAAGTTGAAGTGATGGTGCGGTTGCTCGGCAGTGTCTGCGACATAGCTGTCAAGACTGGGAAGCGAGTCATGACCTGGTTGGCGAACTTGGATGAACGCAAGATGTTCAACGTCACGGCCACCGTCTGCTGGCTGAGCAGTGGCTTACTAACCATTGATCGAGTCGATCAGTCTGTTGCCAAAGCGTTTGATGATCGCAATGTAGCAGCTGCGGAATTCTTGTCAGCCTTGATGGATGAACTGCTCCTGACCGGGCAGCCAGGTGTACTCCGCGCAGACCTGGTGAGGTCTCTGGGAGCCCTGACTCGTTGGCTCATTGAAGATCCACAGCTGGAGATCGGCAAGCAGATCGTCTCGAAACTCCAAGTTCCTGCAGATACGCTTCCATCACCCGCGTACTCCAATAAACAAGATCAGCTCGAATACCTTTTCGACGAGTGGATTCACCTCCAACGCAGGGATGCTCCGGAGAAGTCTATCGCGGCGTTCGTCCGCCAACTGCTTCAGTCGGAGGCAATGAGCACACGGGAAGCCTCTATGGAGTTCCTTCGTGTCTGCATCGATAAGTCGGTTGAGGTTTACGAGGCTGATGAAGCTTTCCTGCCCCCGCGCCTGGCCCCTCATGATGCCTATACCCACATCGATGCTCTTGCCCAGCTAATCGTGTGCTTGGTTGTCTACCGAGGCGAGCCTGGAGACACTGACAAAACGGATAAAACCACGTATTTCGAGGGAATTCTCAGCTTGATCGTCTTGAATCTCTGCCATCACCAGAATAAGCGCGGCGAAGATTTCAATCAGAAGGTCTTCTTCAGACTCTTCTCGAGTATTCTATGCAGCCTTCGCAGCGCCGCGGAGGCCCTTGCTGGCCTCGAAGACGACATGATGAACGTCATGGGACGGGCGTTCCTGGCGCTTCAACCTAACTACTTCCCCAGTTTCGCTTTTGCATGGCTTTCCCTGATCTCGAACCGCATCTTCATGCCTGCTATGCTCAATCAGGGCGAGCAGAGCGAACAAAGCGTTAGTCATCATATTTGATTCTCGATGGTTGTTCTGACTGACATCGCTGTAGGGTCTGGAAATCTACGTCAAGCTTTTCGAGATACTGCTAGTCTACACCGGGGATCTTTTGAAGCCGAACCTGCCGTCGGGCGCTGCGGCAAACTTCTACCGAGGCGTGCTCAGAGTCCTCTCAGTCCTGTATCACGACTTCCCGGAGTTCCTGGCTGAGAATCACTTTCAGTTGTGCAACGCGATCCCTGCCCATTGCCACCAGCTCCGCAACATCGTCACAAGTGCATATCCTTCTTTCCTCGCGGCGCTTCCGGATCCTTTCTTCTCCGGTCTACGAGTCGATCTCATCGACGATGTTAGGTCCGCGCCAAGGATCATCGGGGACTTCGAAGCCCCGATTCGCGAAGCGAAGATACAGGAGACAGTCGACAAGTTACTTGCCAGCGATGAGATCGATTCTGTAGAGGTTGACAAGATCTGCCAAGCTGTGTACAACGTCCAACGTAAGGCAACAGCCTTCCAGAACGAGCCGATAAACGTCAACACGGTCTTGCTCCATGCTCTTGTTCTCTACATCGGAACCAAATCCATCCCCGCCCCGTCCGATGCCGGCATGTCCTTTGATAGCTCGTCCGCAGGCGTTAAGCTCCTCGAGCAGTTAGTCATGGCGCTTTCCGTCGAGGCCCGGCACTACTTCCTCAGCGCCATCACGAACCAGCTCCGCTGGCCAAACAGCCACACCTACTTCTTCAGCTGCTTCATCATGCACCTTTTCAGAGCCCGCCACCAGGACGCCCAGGCTCTCCAAGATGTCCAGCAGCAGATCACTCGCGTGCTGATCGAGCGGATGGTGGTTGCGCATCGTCCACACCCGTGGGGACTGACGGTGACGTTGGTTGAGCTTCTGCGCAATCAGGCGTTTGGGTTCTGGGAGCTGCCGTTTGTGAAGGCGGCGCCTGAGGTAAGTAATCCTTTCTCGATACGCAAATACATAGATGTATACTAACAGAGGCATCACAGGAGGAGCAACTGATCCAAGGTGTCTTCGCTCTGATGCACCAGCGAAATGCGGGCATAGCTTAAACGCGCTCAAAACCTGAAGCCGTTTTGCGGCGCATCCTCATGATGTGACTTGGTTCTACGACAGGAAACCATGCACCCATTAATCTTCACCTCATGTCTATCTTACAACTACTTCCATTCTTTGTCGATGCATTTGCATGCGAGGGGGTCTCTCTGGGTACCAATGGCCGCATGCAATGAGGCGTGGGGGCGGCACATAACCTTCTTGTTCCTGGTCTGCTTTACAGGCTTATTGAGGTGGTTGAGCGCATGCTTCGCGCTGGTTACCGGAGCCTGCTGCCTACTACTTACTGCTGCTGCTGGGTTTTTCTTTACATTTTACAAAAAAAGCGACGGCGTTCATGAGGGGTAGGGCGGGGGCTTATGTAGTGTACTCTTTCTCACTTTCTTCTCCTTGCTTTGCGGGCGAAGATGAGACGGATATGCATATAGTGTAGGATACCTATGATGATGGTTTTCTGGCGCGAGGTGCAACAAGTGCATTGATGATGGTCATGATGATGATGATGGAGTTATGTCCTCCCTAACATTCGGCTTGTTCTGCTTGAGACCCACTCTGTCTCGATGGTATTACATTACTCAACCACCGGTCCGTTAATGGACGCTCAAATCGTGCCGACAGCCCCGAACAGGTAGTCACCGCCCTTGCTGCAGCGTTTTAAGAATACAACCTACATCTATCTCTGTCTCGGCTAAGGGCGGTTCTTGGGTTTCTCCTTACAAAATGTAAAAATGGGTTCATAAAAGAACATCCAGCAAAAATGCAAAACATACAGCAGTGAGGATTCGCTAGTGATCACCACGTTGTCGCCAGAGTAGCGTGGACTTAGAAGAGAACTAACTCCACGAACTTCTTAACCACCACCTTTACGATCGATGCCAACTTAGTTGCAAGGGTTTCTAGATAACGAGGATAAGAAATTAAGCTTCTAGACATCTATATAAAGCCTCAAACCAATGTTTTACATGGTACTTGATTGTGTTATGGTCTTGCTGAATTCTCACTGAGTCCACGCTATCCTGGCGACGACGTGGTCACTCACTTACTGATGGTTTATCTACGAGCCTCCACAAGGTTTCCCTTCCCGTTCTAGAGGATGAATGTCGCCGCCCTAAACGGGATCTGGCAGTGCGCGCAGTAGAAATAACGATAAATACAGCTGAATAATACAGTTATTAAAATAGATACAATACCTTCCCCAGGTGGAGGCTTGGTCTTGGTCTCCGCCGAAGGGCTGAAGACTGCCAAGCTCCTAAGTAAGCTGCCCGGGGCATAGCCCCGCACGCTACATGAGTCCAAACGTGGTAATCAATGGCTCAGCCCTGCCATCTTCACCCCTAAGAGCCTGCTAAGCGTGCAGAACCAGCTCTTCAGCTGAGTAGCTACGAGCTCAGCAGCTTTGCGACCTGGACCAAGCCTTAATGGCTGTAATCAAGGAATGGGAAAACACCGCCATCTTCTATTCCCGCCGCTCTCTGACCCAGCTGCGGCTGATGTTAGAAAAGTCTCCATCATGGTCCAGTTGAGTATAAGGATGCGTGCATGTCTCTCCTTACAACCTCATCATCCATCGATTATCAAACAATAACTTCTCTTCTCCTAAGTCTTAGTCTCATTGGTCGATTTCCTTTCAACAATCTCTACTTTCTTGCAGGCTGTCATACCTTACAGCCATCGGCCCTATAACCTTTCTTGAATTATCCCCTTTCGCAATATCAGTCTAAAGACCTACCCAAGATGCATTTCAACCCCTTCGTTACCGCCGTCTCCGCCATCGCCTCTATCATGACTCTCACAAACGCTGCACCCTTCGGTGTCTCCGAGCGGTCGATCATCTGCCCACCAGGCACATCTTACTATTCAGCGGGTAGCTGCAACAGCGGCTTCGTAGGCTGCGCAACCCTCGCCCAGTACTCCTCTGCCTGCCCTGGAGCCCGTCGCTTCTACAACGACTGCGGGCCCAACGGAGACCTCGGCTCCTACTACAACTGCGCCAATGGCTTCAAGGGCTGCACCACAGACAGCAATGTCTGCAACCCCGCAACGCCTCAAACCACACCACCCGCTCCTGGCGCGAAGAATACCCCTACAACCCCAACAAAGCCCAGCAATCCCAGTCCACCCACCACTGGCAGATGCCCCTCAGGCACCTGGTACGTGAGCGAGAACGGCTGCGCCAGCGGCTTCATTGGCTGCACGGCCAACAGCGGCGCCGTCTGCCCAGGCCCCAAGCGCTTTTGGGGCAGCTGTCCTACGGGTCACGGCAACTACTACGTCTGCGCCAACGGCTTCAAGGGCTGCACGACCGATACTTCGGTTTGCAACTGAGCGGGGGACTTGACGGCTCGGATTTATGTTTTGTGTGGTCCTTTGGCGAGCGAAGCATTAGACTGCGGAAAGAGCATCTGTTATGGGTCTGTAAGGATAGCGAGCATTGTCACAGGCGTTTTGTTATGAGTTGCATCATCCTTCTGAACTAACCTGCTCTTTTATGAGGTCGGACGAGAGCGAATGGGCCAATTATTTGTTGATCGATTTTTCTGTACTCTTAGTTTATATGTTGTTACTGGCTAGTTGGCTCGACTGGACCGGATAGCCTAAATGAAAGGGTAATCTAGTAGAAGGGATCTCGATTAGTCCACTGGTGACCCCTAATCTATAGTTGCACTTGATGATATAGGTTACTAAGCCGTGACATTCCACTCCTGCGTTTCATCGTCGCTGCTCAAGTTGCTCAGGCACTCGGGCCTGCCGTCCCGTTGCACAAATCTTATCAACCCACGAGACTGTATCCAGAGAGCCCCATCTCGGCTTGTTGAAATGTATTTGGCTTAGTCACACTATATCAACCGCCACGACGTTAAACATGCATGTCATCAGTTCGGCAACGACAATACAACAATCCGTCTCCGCGGCATCGCGTGAGGCGAACCTAGCATGACATTGCGCACTATCACTAGTTTCGACTACAGGTCAAATCGGGACAAAGCCTCTCAAAGGCCGAAACACGACTTGCTCCGTGAGGTACTTGCACGTTATCCCAGTGCAGGATCAACGCATTCTCGGACCCTGAAAAGGAAGAATCCCAGTCCGGCGCCACTATGGATCTGTGCAGCGCCTGTGACGGTTACGCGCGAATGTTGTCAAGAGGTGGATCTTTGATGGTGTACCAACATCATGCCATGGTCTTGGATCTGCTGCCTTCAGCTAGAACATGCCGGCTTTGCAAGTTGATCACCTCTTGCCGCTTTGGGTGCGATGAAGACTACTGGCAACATTTCGGAGGCGGCCCTGTCAGTGTCCAAGATCTCCTTTCAAATCGCCCGGAGTTTGCCTCCAAGACTGGCTCAATAACCATTTTCACCCCGCGAGCTCCATTTACAAAATTTAATATGCACTTCCAGCATCTGGTTGCCGTGGCCTATGTCAATTACGCCTCCGATGATTAGGATGGCTGTATGGGCAGGACAAGGCACTTCTCCCTATTTGGAATCCCTTTTCGCTGTATTCTGAATGTTGGCATAGGAAGTCCTGCTACAGTCTCTGGTAACGTGTGCACCATAGCGCCATTGACTGGCGATAACTCGGCGGAGGCATTCAGGCTGATGAGGTTTTGGCTCGAAGGTTGTCTCTTTGGCCATGATAATTGCAGAAGGACTATGTCCGGCGGCACTATTGATGAGTGCTGTGAGCCCGAGCTACCGAAACGGGTCTTTGCCGCTGAGAAAGCTTCCACTTCCCAATGCGTAGAAGTGATAGAAACAGGCGGTCTACGCGGACATTATTCTGCCCTTGGTCACTGTTGGGGTCCTTCCGATAAGCGACCATTGCGCACGACAAAGGCCACGCTCAAAGAACATCTCAATGGCATAGCATTCGAAGTGTTGCCAAAGACGTTTCAGGATGCCGTTACTGTCACGCGTGCCGTTGGTCTGCAGTACTTATGGATTGATTCTCTGTGTATCTTGCAGGATGATGAAGAAGACTGGCTGCAAGAGTCTGCGCGAATGGGGTCACTTTACGAAAAGGCGCGCTTGACCATCGCAGCGTCGGGGGCTAAAGATCCGACTGAAGGCTGTTTCATCTCGGAGAGGCCTAGAATGTCCTCTGTTGAGATACCGTATTACTCCGACGCCGACGAGGAGGCTGGTTCAATTTGGGTATCCATGCTCCCACATTATGATCCCTCACCCGTCTTGGGGCCTTTGAGGAATAGGGCATGGGCATTCCAGGAATGACGCCTCTCACGAAGAATGGTGTGTTTCACTAAAGGAGGACTGAGCTGGAAATGCAAGAAAATGCAGCTCGACGAAAGGGGTGAGCATTTGAAAACGGATGAATATCACCAATGGGATTCCATGTTAGGATACTACTCTGATTGTCAGCTTACGCATGGAACTGACCGGCTCATTGCGCTCCAAGGCCTGGCGAATGAGATGCAGAAGACGAGGCACGATCAATACTATAAAGGAATCTGGACGGCAGATCTCCCACTACAACTTCTCTGGATGAGGAAACACTTCTCGCCTGGAATTGAGGATTTACCCGGATTGCCGACCTGGGCTTGGGCTTCAAAGCCAGGTCCGAAACTGTTTTGGTCAACCCAGGTAGAGTCTCTACGGTGTGTGCTTACATCTGAGCAGATAACCATCGAAGACTCAGGTACCCTGAAAGTGCAAGGCTCTTTGAAGCGGTGTAAGCTTTCAGACTATGAGGTCAGCAATAGTCGGTTGCCGCATGGAGATATCTCTTTTTCCTTAGAGGCCGCCATGAGGGAGAGTAGGGACGAAGCAATCAGTGATGCCACAAGTTCTATTAGACTCGAGCTGACCCTGAATCGATCTATCCAGCTCAAGTCGTGGATTACTCCACGCTTATCACGTGCCGTACGGCTAGCCGTTTATGTCTAAACGCCTCCTCTCTTAGTGGAAAGCGAGTGCGGGACAGGAAGGGCTAGTGATTATATAAGACTTCCGGAGCCCTCCACGCCAACACCACGCCAAGATATTAGATACTGTGTGTTTAAAAGCTCCGGATCTAAGTCGGAAGCCTCGGATGAAGCAAGCTTTCTCAGCTGGCAGAGTTAAAGATTGGATCCATAATCGATCCACTCGATCTGGGTCAGATCGAGTGATTCAACTCCAGATTCAATCGAACTTGTGGCATAACTGCGAAGCAATCCACCACATTCAAGACCCTAATGATAGTACCCAGGATCGCCTCGGCCTGGCGGCTTTGGATGGCGAACCCTATTCCGATCTCTACTGCCTATTTGTCGCGTCCGCTCCGAGGTCAATTGACGATCCATGGAATTGCGTCCCTTCCGAAACTGACAGTGATCCTGACACCACTGGCAATGAAGTGGATCCCAAACTCGAGGCAGGATTTGACAACGAAGCAGAAACAAGCTTCAAGGAGATGGGAAGCTTCTGTAGCGAGGTACGCAAACAAAGAATCTATCATCAAGGTGTAAGTACTGACGTAAACAAGGAGGGTGGATCTAAGGATATAGAATACCACGGGAACAATGACCACATATATTGGGTTTTGCTGCTACAACCACTACCTCAAGGACAAAATCATTTCAGGCGGGTTGGGATGGGGGTTGTTTCTCAAAACTATGGGCAGAGGAAAGGAGACTTCATCAGCTTATCTACGTCACATAAGTAGAGTAGCTGCAACGCTGAACTTCGCCGTGTTTTCTCGAAGACTGGATGAGTAAAGGCTGTGCCGCTCGTTTCTTCCTCTATGGTTGGCGCAAAAGAATCACGTGTTGACCATGGAGGGAAAAAAGCTCAAAAGCATACAGCAGTAGGGACTCGCTAGTGATCACCCACCTAACTACTAATCTACCGATTCAAAGCTTATGTATGGCAGAGCGAACGCGATGCTCAGTATTCTCTGATCTATGGCTGTATGTAAAAGATAAGAGTTAGTTTTTCAATATATGTAAGATCAATATTCTGTATGGTTGCTGAGAAGAACGTGTAGGAACAAGGGCGATCTACATACTTAAAAGAACGCGGCCGGATTTGCTCACCAAACTTGGCGTGCGCCGACCCGCCGCATTCTTTCTACTCCGCCCTTGGAAGCACCAGACGCTTCGGACCCTCACCTGCGGTCGTTTCTGCCATATCTATTGAACTTTCAATTTAGCCTCTTAGAACTCAGGGCTTCTTGTATATGCACAATCTGATTCGGACTTGGGCCAAAGAAGACGAGATGGTTCGCCGATCAACTAATAAAGATCAACAGCCATTGCTCAGCGTATCAAAATGCGCAACATGCACGAGAAAGCTAACTTCTATATTAACTATTACTGTCATTCGAGCCTTACAGGCAGTACGCTTTTAAAGTTTATACAATACAGAACTCTTGGACCTCTCGCACGTTCGAATTAGCCATCTGATTCACGCTGTCTTGGTCCAAAACCATAATTCCTTCCCTTCGCCACCTCCCAGTACCAACTTCAGCACATAAAACCAACCAAACCGTGTCTAGCATGAAAGCAGATGCCTTACTCCCTCTCCTTTCCATTCCGAACAGTGCAACAACAGCCCTGTCTTCTCTAGCAGCAGCCTGAATTACCAGTCTTCTCCGTTCTCGCTCTTCTGCGACTTTTGCCAATTCGGAGGCAAAGATCTGCGTGGGTTCCAGACGTGGTCGAATCACATACGCGCCGCCAGTGCCGAAATTTTCGTCTGATGTGAGATTATAATCCGGATCGACCGGCTCAACGGCGGCACGGCGAATTTGGGGAAAGAGGACATTGTGCCTATCCATAAAGCGAAGGAGGATGTTACCGTGTCTTGCGGTAGGTTCGTCACCGAACACACTGTCGTCGAGACAGTAGCAGTCCGCGATGCGTATGAAGGGCATGCGAAGATATATCTTGTCTGCGCCTTCTCTCCGGAAATCCAACGACGGGTCAAACTCTAAGTCGAGAACATCGCTGTAGTTGAAGCCATAGCCTGAAGGAAGCCAGGACGGGGCGTTTGGGATGCCGTGGGAAGGATGATCCGGGGCGCGGACGATCGAAAGTGCAATCAAGTCCCCGGCTTGAATACGAAGGTAAACGAAAATGGCGAAGACAGTAGATAAGGGAAGTTCGTAGTCAATTGGGACAGCCCGTCTGATAGAGGCTGGAAAGAGCCCCAATATGCCATAGATCTTGTCATGTTGACGGACCGAGGCACGATCCCTGAGAAGAATCATACAGAAGTCGATGGAGAGTAGGTTTCCGACCAGACGTGATCCAGACAACGGCAGTTTCTGGATGGCTTTACCGATCGCGGCCTCTGTTCTCTTCCTTGGATCACCCGGAGCTTCATGATAAGTGCGTGGAGCCGAGAGCCAAAGTTGGTTGGCATCTGGATTTTCTTTGGAAAACTCCGGTCGTAACACTTCTGTCGTTTTGATACGAACGTCACCGGCCCGGGTAATCACTTCTTTGGCGAGTTTCGTTTCTTGGAATACCCAGACGCGATTGTAGTGGAAGCCGATAGTCCACCCGAGCAGTCGATCTGTTATGGAATGGCCGCTATCGAAGAAGTATCTCGATGGATCGAATTCTGGTCTGAGGCGGCGGCGAAGGCTCTCGGACACCACGACGCAACATTCAGCGTTTCTATAATAATCCGCCATGAAGGGGATCTGCTCCGCTTTGTCCTTCTCGTCCTTTTGGTCAATGCAAAAACTGTCAATCCAGATAAAATGAAGACCACGGCGACAAGCTTCTCGACCAACGAGCCAGTACACCTCACTCAGGTATCTGGGGTCGGGTTCACTGGGATAGACGTCTTTCGACGGCCATCTCAGTCTGGCGGCGCCCTCGAATGTGGCAGGAATCATCTCGATGAGATTGGGGTATTTCCGACAGGCTTCTGCTATCCTCCGTAAGATCTCATGGATAGGTTCATAAGCCTCTGGATCTTGGGGAATACCAGGGGTTTTCTCGGGTGACCAAAGGTACGAGGCGATAACGTACTTCATGGAAATGTCTCCTGGCACGATCTGGCCTGTGTTGACATCGATCAATCTTCTGGGGAAACTCCTTATCCCTTCGGACTGCTGCGCTTGGGGCTCCAGGTCTTCAAAAGCTTGCACGGATTTGGCAAACGCTGCGGTTTCCGGGTGACTCGCGGCACTGGAATCAATTGCGGCTGGAAGCGCTGGCAAAAAACCTTGCGAGCGTGCAGTTTGTCCAGTTTGTGAGTTAGTGGACGAGAAATCTGTGGCTAGGTCCCCTACGAGTTCGTCAAACCTCGATGAAGAAGTACCAGATTGAAGCGCGGCAACCTTCAACGCGTTCTTTTCCGTGTTGATGAAGGAACGACTTGGAGCCAGTGTGTTCTACAATCAAACCGGTTTGAGCCGTTTACATAAACCGTTTGCCAAGTCGTGTCGATTAGATTGGTTTGAAAATTTGTAAGCAAACAAACGCGCATTGCCAGTCGATGCATAGGGTTTATTTCGGGCATAATCTAATTGGTTGTAGAAGCTTCTACACTGTCGATCATGGTGTTGAGGCTCCAACGGGGTAGATCGGCAAAAGATTCAGAACTCCGATTGGCTAGAGCGAGGGCGGTAGCACCTGTTAGAATCTTTCGCTTGCGTACATGGCGTACAACCCAATCTCCTGAACATAGCTGGCAGTTTCTACTTAACACAACTCCTAGACGGAGTCCTTCCTTATCCTCCTTTAGAATGCGATAGATTCAACCGTTAGACTTATTCTTCGTTTAGAAACTCGACAGCCATAAGTTCGTAATAATGTCTTCTATAAACGCTTCCATTTCCGACCTCCCTATCCGCGATGATCTGACCGCAATGCATACAGCTTCAGAGCTCCCGCAACACCTCTACCAGCCGCGTGTTCGCGATTCTGATGGCTATATCTTCAATCCAGACCTGTTCCGGGGCTACGACTTGGTTAAGAAGCCTATTGGCAACCTGAGAAAGCCGCGTACTAGCTATGTCTGGCGCTACGGCTTCATGATTCAGAACAGGGTTAGCAGACGGAAGTTTTGGGCATGCCGTTACTGTCACGACAGAGGCGTAGCTATTAAGTATTGCGCGAGATCAACAACTCATTCAACTACTCATCTACTTCAGACTCACCGTATTACCAAGTATGGCGAAGCTACTACTCCATCATCGACCGGCGATTCTTCCAGTCCGGAGTCGTCCTTACCTAACGCTCCCTTACCTCTGCGCCGCCGCCTTGATCGGAATCGCTTTCTTGCCCGAACGATCGAATTCTGCATCAAATGCAACCAGTCCTTCCGTACAATCATCTCAGATGCATATATCGCCGTTCTACAAGCTGTGGCAGGCTCAGACACCGATCTCGACGAGATTATACCTCATAGTGCTGGCACAGTACGCCGCTGGCTAATACGCCTATACAAAGGCCTCAAGAGGCTGATTGCAGCAAAACTTCGGCGAGCAAAGAGTCGTATCAACCTTAGCTTTGACGCATGGACTTCTTCAAACGATCTACCGCTCTGTGGCATCGTTGGCCATTTTATCGACGAAAACGGCACATATCTATCACTCCTACTCGCCCTTCCGATGCTATACGGCTCCCATACTGGCGAGAATATCGCCTCAGTTGTTACCGACGTTATTCGAACGTACAATATTGGCGATAATATTGGGTACTTTGTGCTTGACAACGCTACGAACAACAACACCGCGGTACAGCTCCTTGCAAGGACTTTTCGCTTCCAATATAAGCAAAGGCGACTCCGTTGTGCTGGCCATATTATCAACCTTGTTGCGAAAGCCATGCTTATCGGACGGAACATCGAGGCCTTCACTGACGTCAGTGGCCAGCAAATCGAGGATGCGGCGAAAGAAATCGACAATGCTCGCGACGAGGAAGCTCGCATGCTTCAGTGGAGGAAGAAAGGCCCTGTTGGTAAGCTTCATAACGTTGTACGGCATATTCGGGCCTCACCTCAGCGTCGGCAGCTATTTGAGGCCTTTCAGCGTCAGTCTCCCGACTTTGAGACTCTCTATCGAGTCGTGCTTGACGGCGGCGTACGTTGGAATCCTATGTACTATATGATCGACCGAGCTGTCAACGTTCAACAGGCCCTTCGCGCATACATCAACGCTATCGCTGAGGAAGGTGATCGCTCTATCCTAGCCGACAATCTAACGGCGAACGAATGGGAGGACCTAAAGGAGATAAGAGAGCTGTTGAAGCCACTGAAAGTTGCTACAATGGTGCTTGAGGGCAATGCCGTTGAAGGAGTAAAAGGAGCACTCTGGGAAGTCCTTCCTCAGTTCGAGTTCTGTCTCGATAAGCTTGAGAAGAAGAAGGAGGAGCTTCAACACCGAAATCACCCTTCCGCTCGCCACCTTCGGGCATGCGTCAACCTCTCCTGGGCAGTCCTTGAACGTTACTATCGCCTTACCGACGAAACACCCGCATACCGAGCCGCATTAGTTCTCCATCCATCATTCAAGTGGTCCTTCTTTCACAAGCATTGGCGAGACAGGCCTGAGTGGCTAGAAAAGGCGCGTGAGGATGTACAAACCCTATGGAATGAGTATCGCGGAGCTCTTCCTTCACCTCACCGGCCTCCAGCAATGCAGTCAGAGACTCAGGAAGAACAGCAGGGCGAATTTGATGAGTTTATGAAGCTCGAGGATGATATTATAGATGAATACCAGCACTATGTGTCTCAACCGCGCGAAGCATGCGGTAATCCAATCAAATGGTGGCTTGCCAGGGAGGAGCAGTACCCTAGGCTCTCACGCATGGCGCTCGATCTATTCGCTGTGCCGGCTATGTCCTCAGGTAAGTAGAGCGTCAACACCAGGTGACGTCATCGCTAACAGCTCGAATCCTGCAGAGTGCGAACGAGTTTTCAGCGCGGCCGGCCGAGCGATCAACCGTACACGTCCCCGCGTTATCGAATCGACAGCGGAAGCAGTACAATGTCTCAGGAGCTGGATACTACGCAATCAGGTTTATATAGAGGCATATTTGGAAGCTTATGGGGATGAAGTGTTCAGTAATAAGCCTCTAGAAGGCCAGGAAGGCGAGGAAATGGGTGACGATATAGACATTGATATGTAGATAGTAGATTCGGCCACCTTTCTACCTTTCCACCATTCCACCATGCCAAGCATCACCATGCAATCCAAACCAATCAGATTGCCAAACCGTTTGAATCAAACAAACCGCGTTTGATTATGTAATCAAACCGTTCAATCAAACCGCGCGTTTGGCCGGGTCGGTTTATCGAACATGCTGCTTGGAGCATGTTGCATGAATGCCTGCATCGTTTCTTTGATGCCACCCGCCATCAGCGCCAACTCGATCGCCGTTTTTCCATCCATTCTTTGTACAGTGGGATCAGCGGACACGAGAAGCTGTTTCAAAATCTCATGATAACCTCGTCTCCCAGCAGCTCTGTGCAACGGCGTCTCGTTATTCCCACCTTGGATATTTGGATCTGCCCCCGCATTCATGGCCAATATGACACCGTCCAGAGCCCCCGCTGCGCGAGCAGATGCAAAGCGGTATCTCCATCATCGTTCTGCTGATTAACATTTGGATTTCCATGCTCGAGCAGCAAACGGAAGAGATCCGATGGCCCTCCTAAGGAAGCTGAGAGAAGGAAGGAAGAATTTCCTCCATCCCCAGGGACATTGATATCAGCTCCAGCTCTAAGCATAAGCTCTGAGATGGGGCGGAAGTCCTTGTCTTTATGAATTGCATCGGTAACCAACCATATATCCAGCGGAGTAAGCAAGTTTTCATCCCGAACATTGACGTCTGCATCGGCAGATATCAGGTAACGTATCACCAATTCAAGGTCCGCCCAGTCACGTCTCAGGAACCAGGTCCTCGCAGCAAGTACAGCATGGTGCAAAGCCGTTTGGCCCTTCAGCAAACTCAGCGCGTTTATATTCGCTCCATGCGCAATGAGGAGTTGTACGAGATCGGGTCGCCAGTCGCTGGCTGCGCAATGCAACGGTGTCTGCCACAGATCGTCGTCATTGTAGTTCGGATAGACAGAATACATGTTCGGATCAGCGCCATAGTCTAACAGCATGCGCGCATGCTGAATCTTGTTTGACGACACGGCATGATATAGGGCAGTCTGGCCACTATATACTGTATTCGGGTCTAATGCATCAGCATCCGCGCCAACATCGCCATCGCCACCACCACCGCTGCGGCCTCGTAAGATGTCCTCTAAGTCCTCCACGGTATCGTGGCTGATTGCCCAGCCAAGCCGACTATTATATTCCGTGTACTGCGGGAACTGACGGAGTCGTTTTCGCGCGTTCGCCAGGGTATCAGCCCGTAGTAGCCCCTAGCCCCATTCATTCTGAGAGCGATCGGTGCCCATTCTTCATCTGGGAGCGCATTGATTTGCTCCACGCGGAGTTGCTCCTGCGGCTTAGCTCGATCCTCGGAAACGATCCGCACGCGCTTATCAGATTGAATCGTGCGTTGTCTAACTCCGGGAGCGATTGTTTTCCACCCTTCTTCCCCTTCTTCGGCCTCGAATGATGGCATGTTTGGTAGCGACATCGTTTCTTTGGGTAGGTATTCCTGCGGTCTTTCTGGGTCCGCTTTTGCGAATCAACCCGGGAGTGACTTTGACATCAAACTAGATACTGTTCTATGTGTCGATTTTCGGTAGGGGGAAGAGCGCAGAACGAAACAGTCTTTTGGCCCTGTTCTTCCTGATTGCGGTTGAAAGTTAGGTCAGAGTAATTATAGAAGCAACCATTTAGATCAGTTGCAAAAGTGGAACAGAACGACGATAAGTTATCATGCAGGTCAAGTTAGTATCCATGGTTTCGTGGATCTTTGAACAGGATAACGATGTGAGGAGGAGGGGTGTCATGTGGATAGTCTACCTAGGGGATGCTCAGCCGCACCTTGGCAGTCAACTAAGGATTTTCTGGCATGCCCTAGGGACCGTTGAGCAAGCTGAGATAATGGCATGCTCAAGACGCGACAACGCGCAGGAGAGACACTTTTTACTGTTTGTGAAGGTCAAGCAGAAGGTCGACAATAGGACGCCGACCAGATTGCAGGCTCTGCAGGACCTTAGAAGTTGAGGCTCTACAGGCGGTGAGACTCGTCGGATGAGACTTGATCCCTTCCGTTGACCGGAGGTGAGAACGAGCCTACTTGAAAAGCTGCGGGTGGTGTCGTCAAAGGTAGAGGTTGCCCAGTGCGTATTGAGCGAACCACGGTTGTTCCATTTATACAAAGTCAAACATCACTTTACACCATCAGCAGCCGCTGGATGACTGGCAGTCGCAGCGGTAGTGGCGGGAGAAGCAGCAGCAGGTAGTAACAGAGACCGGCAACAACAACCAGAATGGCTCTTTTGGCACCACTCGACTCGTATCCCATCAGTGATGCAAACAGTGCAATTAGACTCGATCTGACCCTGGCTTAATAAGCAACGATTGATTGAGGTCGTCGATTAGTCGCCGTTTCGCCTATCCATAGCTCTAAACCACCTATAGCTAAATGCTTCTGTATGGAGTGATTACACATTACCTCCGGAGACTTCCGCATTAAGATATATAGATACTACATATGGTTCGGGAGCCCTGGATCTAAGTCGGAAGCCTCGGATTAAGCAACCTTAGTTAGCGGACGACTCGACGGCTCGATCTCTGGTCAGGCTATTCAGATCGATTGATTGACACCAAATTCAATCGAACTGTTTGCATCACTATATCCAATCTCAAACTCGGCCTCACCCTTTTCGATGACAAGCGCCAGGTCATCAGGTTTCTCACCCATGGTCCACCTTCCATTCTCATCTTCCCCTTCCCTCTCCACCTTTTCCGTTTCCCAGCCCTCCTCCGTCTCCCTCTCCCTCTCATGGCCCCACCACATGAACTTCATCTGCTCAGCCTCCTCCAACGATCCAAACATCCACCACCGTGTACCGAGACACTTGTCTGTAAATGCAGCCTGATATCTCTCTCCGGTCTTCAGCCCGGCAGCAGCAATCTTGTCCCTAAGCACTTCATGCCTGACCTCCAGCGACCTGCCTGGTTCTATTGTAACGAACTCCCAGCTATCACGCAGGGTTTCTCCGTCCCATACGTAGTGCGGCCAGCTATGTGGCCATATCCTGATGCGTTTTTTACTTTCCGTGGCGGGAAACACGCAGTTGATGTTGCCAAAAGAACGATTTCTGAGTGAGCTAAGAGGGTTGAGAAAAGTGGCGAGGGTGATGGGCGAGTCGGTATGAGGTGTTGTAAGGATGCGAGCTGTCAGAATGAGGAAAAACGGGGAGGCTGAAGAGGGGTCGAGGATGGGAGAAGAGGTGGTGAGGGTGAGGCCTATCGTCACTGTAGGATTAGGAGACCTGTATGCGACGTGTTGTTAGAAGAAAAGTGGTAAAGTGGAACTGTTCGGAGGACGCACGGCGGAAAAGTTTACGATCTCCGCGTCCGGTCATCTTTCAAGCCTTTGGAGGAGTGTTTGTTCGCGCGTGCGAAAGATGGTTGCAAAATAGCTTCCACGGTTGCGAGGGCGTTCGCACAGTGGATCTTAGGCAGGGCAAGAAGTGTTCTGTCGGATACGTTACATATCAGGCCCTTTTCCTGTTGCCTGGAGATTTGGCGCGTTCCAGAGATTCCCTGATCATCGTTCGCACGACAAGGTTCAAGCTGGCGGCAGAACGGCTTCCAATTTAGCCTCTTGGAACTCCTTGGGACTTTTTGGACATGCGATACCCAAAATCGGATTCCGATTAATAAAGACGAGATAGTTCGCCGATGAGATTATATAACCTAAGACCTAGTAAGCCGTGCGCAGATGTGATACCGCACATACTCCAACGCTATGCCCTCCCATAACAAAGGCTCCCAAACCCGCTGTCAAGAACCTGTGACTGGACAACAACAAACAACAAAACATTCACAGCACTAAACTCCCAGCCGCCAACCCTCCACCACATCTCAAAGCTTTCCCAGCCTCAATAAGCCCTTCCACTCCTCGTCCTCCCAATCGTCCTAAAGCTCTCAAACTCGCCCTTGACAGCGAGCGTGTCGAAGCGATCAACACCCATGACGTCCACATTGTTGAAGCCGGAGAAGTAGAAGCCGACGACCACGACCAGGTAGGAGAGGATGAGGATGCTGCCTTTGAAGTAGTTGCTCTTGCCCTCGCCGTACATGTACGAGAGGAGGAAGACGCAGAGGATGACGGTTACCATGTCCCATTGGGGGAAGATGAGTGCTTGGGGAAGTTAGTGATGGAGTTCGTCGGACGTGAGGGGGTGACGGTCGAGGGGAAGAGAATTTGTGTATGGAGCAGCACTTACTGAAGGTGTGGTCAATGATATCTGAGGGGTCAATGAAACGCCCATGGATAGCGCTGAAGAGGACGAGCGCGGGAATCTGCAGCAAGCAGACTTGCAGCGCATAGGCCGAGCCGATTTCCATCGACAGAGCAATGTTGCCGTTCATAGCGAACGAGATGGCGTTCTGTATCCAATCAGCATAACTGTCGCAACCCAGCCACCCACAGAGAAGTCCGCGCTCACCAGAAACTCAGTCGTGTTCGGCACAAGCGCAAACAGCGTGATGCCCAAGAACTTCTCGTCAATGTCCACATTCTCCAGCACGGCATCGACTGTGTTCACGAGGATTTCCGCGATAATTGCATACGCTAGCGTAGCCGTCAACAGGATAACCGCACTCTTCGTCCGGCTCCAGTTCGGCGCATCATGGCCGCCGCCTTGAGCCGCATGCGCCGCATCAGCAGGATCATCCTCGAAAGTCGCATTGCGCTGGACAGGCGGCCGCTCGGCGTGGTACCGGCTGGGAGTCGTGGCAAGCTGTGCCGCCTTGCGCGGTGCCTTAGTGGCGTCGCGTGCGGCGACAGCGGCGGCCGTTGCGGCCATTTCCGCTACCTGGATGACGAGGTTGTTGTTTTCTTCTTCGGAAAGACCATGGATCTGCAGGCTGCGCTGGCTCATGTTGTCCGCGTGGTTGTGGCCCGAAGACTTGGGAGGAACGACATGCGGGGTGTGCGACTCTCCGGCCTGGCTTTGAGCTGATACCTGTCTACTAGCGTTTGAGTCGGCGGCGTGCGGGCTTAGACCGACCTGCTTGAGAGATTGGCCTAGTATCCGCTTGTACAACTGCGATTCGCGGATGTCGCCGCGTGGGAGCGTGCCGCTGGTATCGTGGCGGGACATGGTTCCAGGACGCGTCGCAAAGTCGGTGTGTGAGGTTCCGGTCATGTGGCTGGCGGCCAAGTCCAGCTTGTCTTGCTTCTTCTCGTCGAGCTCCGAGTTCCAGATGACGGCTGCGTGCGTGCGAAGTGTGAAGAACAAGCCGATCACGTAGGACAAGAATAGCAACACTGCGGCGAACCAGATATACGGACGCACAGCCTCGAGATAGAACCGATCGTGCACCGCGGGTGTCTGCAAAAAGTAGCATCTCCTACAGTCCTGCTCTCCGTCTCCTGGCGATGATTGCCTGTGGCATTGGTGGCAGTTTAGCTCATGCTGCAATACTGTTAGTATGGTGTTGTATGACTCAGCATCAGGAGAAACCTACACTGCCATAAATCTGATAGAACAGCGTGGGACCAAATGCGCCGATAACGGCGAACAGTAGCATCGTAGAGGTAACGCCTGCAGACTTGACATTGAACCGCTGGGTTTTCCGCTTCAGAGCACCGAAGCACATGGACAGGCCGGGAAGGAATAGAATACCTGCAAATATGCTACCAATAACGCTACCTTCAACCAGCTGGGCCTTGCCTTCGTTCAAAGCGACGCAGTAGAGGAAGACCTCGACGATGGTGGAGAAAAACGCGTTAATGGTAGCACCAACGCCCATGGAGGACTGTGCCGAGATAGACGCTACAGCTTGGCCGATAAAGTAGGCGAGAGGGATAATCGACAGCAATGACAGTGTAAAGATAAGGAACTGATTCGTAAGCCAGTTTTCAATTCCAAGCGCCACTGCAAGAACCCAGTAATCGAAGATCGCGAACGCGGTCAGAGAAAGGAGATTAATCA
Organism: Coniosporium tulheliwenetii; assembly: GCA_030247845.1. Classification (NCBI taxonomy): domain Eukaryota; kingdom Fungi; phylum Ascomycota; class Dothideomycetes; genus Coniosporium; species Coniosporium tulheliwenetii. The sequence continues at coordinate 733,465 of JAPDRP010000001.1, read as the reverse complement.
GGAAGATGTTCGTGCCGTCTATCGTGTACTTCCAGTACATGGTGCCTACGGCCCGATACGTGCAGAGGAGTATAGACGAAGACGGGTCTCCAGGTTTGCGTGAAGCGGCACTATCGCTGTGGAAAGACAACGCTAGCGGATGTCTCCGGAGGTGGTAGAAGAGAATGAGAGTAACTCTGCCCATAGGTATGGTGAACACCATGAGCCAGCAAATCAGCGATACTAAGAAGAGCGATGGTGTCATGAGGCCGTAGAAGAAGATGAAAAAGATTACTCGTCCTACCGTCCAGTCGCCTCGCCCGAACAGTCTTCTCTTAGCCTTTGGGCCGGTATCGGGCGGGGCGGCGCTCCCCCTGCCACCACGGCCAAGTAAACTCTGGGTTTCGGCTGAGGAATCAATGCTGTTCCTTCGCCGACCGATAATAGATCGCTGAGGGCCAAAGAAGAGGCGCCCTTCCTCGATATCACCGCTTTGCCACTGCTCGTATTCACTGATGCTTCTGCCCTCCCCTTCATCCTCTTCGGCATATGCCTCGTCTTGTAGTAGCTTGACGTACTTTCCGAAAGGGTAGAACAAGTATCTGGCTAGGCCTAGAAGCACTCTGCCGTACTCCTCGCAGCCGTTAAAGCCAAGCAAGATACAGATCGTGCCTCCTGCGGCGGCAAGTAAAGCCAGCCACCAGCCGAACAACAGCGTCCAAATATAGTTGAAGAGCAGCAGCCAATTACTGACAAAGCCTCCTGGAGTTGAGTGAATATCGCCCTCCGCATTCTTCTGAACTGACCGGTCCTTCTTGTACAGTGCTGGCTTCCATATCCTGATGCCGAACGGATGGGTCTCATTGATAGCTTCCTGCCGGTCCTTGAGAGTAAAGCTCTCGGCATCACTCAGGTCGGCATCATCGTCTTCTACGACATCGTCTGATTCCGCTTGCAGTGTGCCCTCTTCGCCAGGGGAAACCTGCGGGCCGTCCGCATCAGTGGGTGCGCCGGCGCCCTCGGCTTGAGCTTCGTCTTCGCCGTCGAAGGAATCTACCTTTGCAAGGGTCGGCGGTTGTGCGGTGGGCCTTCGCCTCAGGGTCGAAGGCTGCCTGCGCAGCGTCCCAGATGCCATCTTAGCCTGCTGTTTCTGACCGAACTCTGGGTCCACCTCGTCTTCCGCGTCGTCGACCGAGAACTCCTGGCCTCTGTGGGGGCCGTGCATGGATGTCGTCCGTCGTCCCATGCTGGGCTTTTTAGGCTTGTTTGGCGTGTTCGTGGATTCGGACAGCTCTAAGCGGCGGCTGGAGGACATGGAGCCTAGACGATAACGCGTCAGCCGTGTCTACAAGAGGGCGACATATAGTAGCGAAATACCCACCATATCCACCAGTAGGCCGCTGTAGGGGCTGCGGCCTTCCTCGTGGTTGTTCCGATCCTTGACTAACGCTGGCATTCTGCGAGCTTGCTAGATTGTTCAGTCCTGATGCAACGGAGCTCCTCCTGGTGGACATAGTGGAAGACTGGTTGTCTCCACCCTCTGGGGCGCGCGACCATTATCGGCCATTTCTGGGGAAGGAATGCTGCTGGCGACGCTTGGGTACCTCTTATCAAGCTCCCGATACAAGGGGTCCCTTGGAATTTGTTGTTGTCGTTGTCGTTGTTTTGCAGTGCTATACTGGCACTATGGGCTCATGGCCCGAAACTTCGAGTGAGAAGACGCTCATCTAGAGTGGAACGTCCGCTGTGTTTTGGAGGTATCATGCATTCAAGCAGGTGACCGAGTGGTGGTGTGTGTCACATTGTTAACGCTGGCTCCTCTCCTGGGGAGCTTGGGGCATCTGCACGTGTTTCTGGCGCACCTGGGCATCCCTGGCGTCCAAGGGTCTGATCGCGCGGCGGCCGTCGGAGAATGTCAACCGCCGACTGAAGCTCTATCGCGTTCGACGGAGAGCTGCAGCGGCAACATCAACACCACGCTCTGCCATCAACCGCCATCTCACCCCCAATAAGCCCGCTCACTCCTCCATCCCCCAACCGACTCCGAAACATCCCTCCGCGCGTTACCGTGCCGCTAATACCGCCGCCATGGCGCTCGATACCTTCTTCCACAACAAGATTGAGAGCATGAAGCTCGAGATCATCCAAGGACAAGCAGTGCTACGACGGTTAGAAGCTCAACGGAATGACTACAACTCCCGGGTACGCCTGCTACGGGAAGAGCTCGGCCTACTACAACAGCCCGGATCCTACGTTGGAGAGGTGGTTAAGGTGATGGGAACGAAGAAGGTCTTGGTGAAGGTGCATCCTGAAGGCAAATACGGTATGGCGATCCTTGAGCGAAATGCTTCTCCTCTCAACGTAAAGCTGACACTCCCCTCCCAACACAGTCGTCGACATATCCGACAACGTCGACATCTCCAAGCTCACCGTCGGCAAGCGCGTAACCCTGCTCAGCGACTCCTACAAGCTCGAAAAGATTCTCCCCTCCTCCGTCGACCCGCTCGTCTCCCTCATGATGGTCGAGAAGGTACCAGACAGCACATACGACATGATCGGCGGGCTAGACCAGCAGATCAAGGAGATCAAAGAAGTCATCGAGCTCGGTCTAAAACACCCTGAGCTCTTCGAATCCCTCGGTATCGCGCAGCCCAAGGGCGTGCTACTCTACGGGCCTCCTGGAACAGGCAAGACGCTCCTGGCGCGTGCGGTGGCACATCACACAGACTGCAAGTTCATCCGAGTGAGCGGCAGCGAGCTGGTGCAGAAGTACATCGGCGAGGGAAGCCGGATGGTCCGGGAGCTATTCGTCATGGCCCGAGAACACGCGCCCAGCATCATTTTCATGGACGAGATCGACAGCATCGGCTCCTCGCGTGTCGAGGGAAGCAGTGGCGGCGACTCAGAGGTGCAGCGGACGATGTTGGAGCTGCTCAACCAGCTGGATGGCTTCGAGCCGACGAAGAACATCAAGATCATCATGGCGACGAACAGGCTGGATATTCTGGACCCGGCACTACTACGACCGGGCCGGATTGACCGCAAGATCGAGTTCCCACCGCCGACGGTCGAGGCGAGAGCGGATATTCTAAGGATTCACTCCAGGAGCATGAACCTTACCCGTGGTATCAACTTGACCAAGATTGCGGAGAAGATGAATGGATGCTCGGGCGCGGAGTTGAAGGGTGTGTGCACTGAGGCCGGGATGTACGCCTTGAGGGAAAGAAGGGTGCATGTAACGCAGGAAGACTTCGATTTGGCCACCGCGAAGGTCCTGAACAAGCATGACGACAAGCAGACCAGCCTGAGTAAACTTTGGAAGTAGTCTAATCCAGCAGAAGAGGCGCTGGATTTGCTGCTGGGGAAGCAGACAGACTCTGCAGGACTCGGTGTGGTCATTTGGGCGCGTGCGGCGCTCGAGCCGAGAGTTTCGTTGTAGCATTACACTAGCATTAGCGGGCGTCGGATAGAGAACTTGAAATACAAGTTAACCAACCAAGCAATCTTGGAACAATGTCATATCGTAGCTACAGGAGGAGAAACAGTAATGATCGTGATGGCGCTGTTGATGATCAAGATCTTCAAATTCTCCAGCGGCTACAGCTTTCGAGCACTGCACACGCCTCCAGGAGCATCACTAAACTTTACCACAAAGATTCGTAGCACCCAAACATATGCTTGGATTGGGTGGAAGCTCCCTCGTCCGCGACCAACCCCCTTCTAAATAAGCGTAGGTACGCCGCCGTCCGGTCTATGCTGGACTTCTAGGGTGTGGCAGCGTTTACGAATCAACTACTTCTAAAGTTTGGCTAGATAACATCAAGACCAAAGACTTCTAGTACGTGCATGATAGATCAGTCTCTTACAAGTTCTCCAGTCACATCGCAAAAGTTGACTCGACGATCCAAGACCGATATCTAAACCACCCTTACACGAGCGCTGCAGGGAATCACAAGGGGATCGAGGATGCACGGAGCCAGCTTTGGCAGTTTGGGACATCCTGCACGAAGTTCATGAGGAACTCTCGGTGCTGAAACTCGGCGCGGATGCCTCAACGGAAACGACACGGCGCGTGATTGAGCCCAGTTGAACGTCGCATCCTACTACTAGCAGGCGCGTGAGGATAGCCACGTTTTTGGGACAGCTTCGTCTAGTTCTACACGTCCGCATCTCCACATTGAATCGCGAAATTTCGTACGCCGTGGAAGCCTGGTGCGCCGGTTGAGAAAATCCCGCGTGTTGAGGCAAGTAAATTCGGCTGTTAACGCTATCGTAGGTGTTTTCAAAGACTTGGTGACAGCAGAGGTAGGTTCATTCAGACGTAAAGTGAAAAAGCAGGAAACTATTGTGCGGTGCCTGTGTTCGTAGTCACTGATCGAAACTGCCGGAGGGGAAAGAATTGCGGCTTGTGGTCACAATAATACCGACTTCATCGTCTGTGATGGATAGGACAGCCTACGCGATCAAGAGTTCTCATTGTCTGGGCTGATGGGTATGTGAGAGCGTCAGAGTTGGAAGTGTTTTTTGTATACTCACTACCACGGGGTGGCAACACCATGATGTTCCCATTCCTCCAAATCTAACATGTGCATAACGCCGGGCGGCTAATCACCGCCTTTTCGTAAAATCATCTCATGCTCCCTCCTCAAGCTTTCAGCATCATATTTCTCAAACTCAAAATTCCACAACTTCTCCGCCACGCTCATATGGTACTTGCTGTTCTTCCCAAAATCATCTCCCTTGCTGCTCTTGCGGCCAACATGCTGGATCACGGGTGGTGTGATCGCCCAGCGAGTTTCCCCTCGCTCGTCGGCGTACTCTTCGGTGAGCATATCTACGAAACCGACATGTCGGGAAGTGTAGTACTCGATGAGGTCTTGTGCCCGCGAACGTGGGAAGACGAAACCTTGGGAACAACAGCCGAACTTGTTCATTTCGTTGAGGCCGTGTGGGAGCGGGAGAACGGTAGCGCGGCCAGCGGCGAAGAAGAGGAGGATGTATGCTGGGATGCAGATGCCGCAGATTATGAGGATGTTGCGGTTCGTGAGAGCGGCAGTGGCCATTTTTGTAGGGCGGATGCGGCGAATAGAGAGCAGAATAGCGGCGGATATGCTGACTGTGAGGACAGAGTAGAACAGGTAGGTGGGCCACTCTTCACTGTTCCAGCCGAGGAATTCCTCTGTATAGAAGAGGCGGAGGTAGAGGACTAGCATAGCGTCAGCGGTAGTTCTAAATTTCCATGAACATGATCCTCACAGTCCAGTGCAGCGCTCGTCAATGCCGTCTCTTTCTCTGCCAAGTCCAGCGCATGCTGAGTCCGATGAAACCATCCGTCCATGGCTACTACATCGTCCTCCAGCATCGCAATGTATGGCGCCTCAGCGGCTGAACATGCCTTCAACAAGTATGTATAGTCGAACAGCGCCTTCTCACGAAACAGCCCTTTCTCCTGCTCCAGCTCCTTGATGTGCTTCAGCTCGTCCGCGGGTAGATCGTAGACCAAGACTTGATCTGCCGTATTGTGGAGCCATGCCTCTGAGTATGCGGGATGCACTGTCGGATCGGTGTGGGCGATGAACAGTATCAGGTGGATCTTCTGCCTTTCCTCCTCGCCCAAGCCCTCGAGTATCGAACCGACTGTTGTGCGAAAGTATCTTGCATTCTCTCTGGCTACAGAGGCTATCCCTACGCAAAGCGCCTTTCCAGACGTCGCCGTACTGTTTGAGAAAGGTCTGGTGGTGCCAGCAGCGTCGATGAAGCTGTCAGCCTGTCGTTGCCGGATGGCTGAATAGGCAGGCTCGTAGGCGCGGGTATAGTCGAAGAAAACGGAGGTAGGATCGCGATATGTATAGTGACGGATGTACAAGATAGCGAGAAGATATGAACCTATGAACACGATGGAAGCGATTGCGGTGGGCGACGCATGGGGCCTGACGGTAACGCCATTGACGCTCAGGGGAGCATAACGGTAGTTGGAGGATATGAAGGGAATCCTCATGGCTTACGAACCCAGCCTGTGTGCTGGGAATCAAACATGGCCATCAGTTTTGCTCATTCAACACAAGGCCAGAGGAGAGATTGAAAGATCGCTCGACACTCAACAGTTCGGGACTCCTTACGAAATGCTGGGCTGGTGTTTCAAGAACCTGCAGCCTGGAGGCCTGAGTACACCTTAGTAAGCACTCGCTATAGTTTGCAGCAGGACTGGGGGCGAGCTCTTGAGTGTCTTCGCACATCACTTTACTCTCGATTTGTTCTCCTGGGACTTAGAACTGCCATAAACCGCTCCTAAGAGGTGATTCTCATGTTATTTTGGCTTCTTACTTGGGTACCCTTCAGAATTACACAACCCTCCGCCTTAGCACTTTGACCTCCAGTGCGAGTAGCTGAACTGGGCTCAAGCACAGTTGCAGCTGTGGTGCTTATGGAAGGACACTCTGGATCATGGCGTTGTGGTGTACATGGTTTCTTTCGGTACTCCTCTAAATTCACGCTCAAATTCCGAGGATTCCTCAGCCCTATAGGCTTATGCGTGAATGGTATATTCAGTGCCTCACTGCACGTATACGCCAACAACAGGCGTTTAAAAGGCAGACACAGAAGCCACATGCGACTGCAGCTCTTGTTGTGGATGGTCAACGTACGTACTCTCATTACCTCTAGTCTTCTAAGTTTCGACAGACGATTGGCGTTCACGCCGTTCTTTCCATCCGAGCCGTGGGTGACTTACATCGTCGTCCTTCTTTTTCTTCTCTTCCATGTGGGTGTAGTGGACTGCTGTCGGCTGAAATGCATGCGACGAGCACGAGCGCTACTGTGGCTTGTTCTTAGTTAAGCAGCGCTGTGAGACGTATATGATATCGGAGAAGTATGTAAGGCTATTTAGGCCATACCATCACTGGTCGAGAATAAGATCATAGCGATACCGGTCCTCCACTAGGTAGCGCCGTCCGATTGCTCAGAACCGGTCGAGATACAGGTTCCCCGAGGTTCAACTCAAGCCATTCGCTCAATACATGTGATCACTCGAGGGACTAGTAATACTTCAACCTCTCACCTAACACGATGGTGTAAGAAGATCGCACCACCGCATCCCGGATGGTGAGACTCAGTGCTCCATCATACTCTTACGATGATGGAGATCATCAAAAGGTGTCTGTTTCCTACGCCCTCGATTTGTAACATATTTTTCTCTTTGCCAGTCACGCATCGCCTTCGTATCTCCCGTCTCTGTCTCGGGCTCGATTCAAAGAATCGCTCTATGCTTGCAGCTTGACTCAACGGTCAACCCTCTCAATCTTCTCGGTCCGACATGCGCATGTTGCGACATGGCCGCAACAACATACTCAATTCCCTTACCAGCAATCTTGTAAGTGCCCCCGGCCGGCGCCTTAGTCTCGGGGCACGTGTCTAGTAAAAGCCGTTCACAGCTACGTCACGTGGACGGACGGACCCGGCGGCACCTGCAATCAAGTACAAGTTTATACATCGCTACCCCGGAAGTTCCCAGTCCCTTGCGGTAGACGGAGGCTTGGTCTAGTAGCGAGTAGACTCGGCACGTTCAGTGCGAAACGTCCCGCTTGAGGTCGTATGTTCGAATCCCTGGGTTCTCCACGTCCGTAAGACTAAAACCCATACTTTTTTCTATCCGTCTCCTGATTAGCCTGGGCTTCTGTTCCAACCTGTTTTTCGGTGTTTCTGCGCTTGGAGTTGATAAGGCCCGCATAGTCCTGCAGGGTGGCGAGGGAGGTATCCTTAGTCAATAGCAAGTGGAAAGTTGCCTACGTTGTCCCGTCACCAAGGTTTCACTATTTCAGTTCACGATCTGTGGTTTGGGTTAACTTGTTTACTGGAGCGGATGGTCACAAGGTCACAAACATCGATGCAGTGAATATCTTAATAGTGTCCGCGGCAATACATGGGTAAATTCATTGACCATTTTCCTCCTCTCAGAGCTCAACCCGGGCCTTCCATGCTAATACGCTGCTCGAACGCTCACACATGCCCAACCCTCAGAAGGCCAAGCCCATTACAACGCCAATTTATGAGCAATATGAACTGGTGCCGCAAACCCAGAACACAGAACGCTGCGCACCCAATGGATCCCCAAACCTCACCATCCCAAGCCCAATGCACCGATTGATCCAATCCAAGCAATCACCCAAAAATACCCTCTATTCCAGAACCACACCCACCCCATCAACAACACCGGCCACCCCCTCCCCCTCAACCTCTCCACCTCCCTCCACTCCTCCTCCGCCTCCGCGCTCCCCGGCCCCGGCGTCGTCGGAAACCCCAACCAACTCCTCCTCTTATCGCCATGCCCAACCCTAAAGCTGCCATTCCCCTGCCCGGTCGCATAGTCAAAGTAGCCCGTCCCGCCACCTTCAATCCCCGGCGTCTTCCCCGCCGTCGCCAGCTTCCGCGCCTCAGCTTCCAGCCGCCTGTTCCGCCGCTCGACCAGCTTGCGCGTGATGACGCGGAAGACCTCCTCGACGCCCTCGCCGTCCTTCGCGCTGATCTCGTGGCAGCAGTCCCATCCGAGGTCTTGGGCCCAGAAGCCGGAGGAGCGGTTTGAGGGCGGGGATGTTGTGGCTGCGGCACCTCCCCCTGCGCCCGCGCTGCCGTTTGCTGCCGTCGTACCCTCCTTGCCCACCCCCTGCACACCCCCGGGGTAAAGATTCTCGGCCACATACGCAATACACCTCTCAAACGGGACCCCCCTCCTCCCCGGCTCCTGCGCAACCACATCCGCCTTGGTACCCACCACATGCAACACTACCTCGTCCCCCAAATTCCGCCGCAGCTCCTCCATCCACCGCCCCATCTCCCCGAAGCTGGCCGCGTCCGTGATGTCATAGCACAGCACCCCGGCATCCGCGCCTCTATAATATAGCTTGCTGATGCTGCGGAACCGCTCCTGGCCCGCCGTGTCCCAGATCTGGAGGCGCACGACAGTGCCGGTGTCGGCGTCCAGGAGGCGTTTTGTTAGGAAGGAGGCCCCGACTGTTGGAGTGGTGGAGGTCGAGGGGAGGAAGGCGTTGCGGATGTAGCGGTGCACGAGGGAGGTTTTGCCGACGCCTTGGGAGCCGAGGATTACGATTTTGGCTTCGAGGGGGTGGGGTTGTCATGGTGGGTATGAGGGTTGAGACGGTGGGTGGGCGCGGGGACTGCGCAGGAGGAGGTGAGTGGGAGCGGGAGGTCGGTTGTGGAGGTGGTTGCTGTGCTGATTGTTGTGGGTACGGAGGAGAGATGCGGACAGCGAGGGCGAGGCTGTGGAGCGGCTATGGTATGGCGGTGACGCGGAGGGTTGAGGAGCGTGAGGATAGAGCGTTGGGTGACATGGTCTGTACGCCGCACTGTCTGCAGTTACAGAGTTTGACGGTGTGGGTGTCGAAGGGTTATGTTGTCCGTGGGACGGTTTCACGTGTGCACGTGCCGTGTCAATATGCGGTCGCTAACTCCGAGAGCCGCAAGTGTCTGGCGCTAAGCGCGGTATTCTTCTGACATCAGCCTTCAAGTGCGCGCTGGATAGAGGGAACTGAGAATGTAGATAGCGTACAGCTTTTGGACATGGAGAGCTGCCGTACAAATGCGCCGGAAAAGAAAGCCGCCCAAGCTGATACCTCCAAACAAAAGCAAATCCTTGCACCTCCGGGTATACCATAGCATAAACTCGAATCCAGATCTCTCAGTATACGTCCCGAACCAATGCTAGGAATCCCAGCCCGAATGCAGACTCCTGTTCCCTAATCCCAATCCGTTAGTCACGTCATCCATTCGTGGTATTCTATAAAGACAATCAGGTGATCATCGCTCTCCTCTCGTCACCTTGCTGTTGCTGCTGCTCTTGTCCTGCCCCTTCAGTAGTACCAGCGTTGGCGCCCGCACTCGCAGCCACGCTCGCGCCCCGGCCAAGGTCTTCACCAGCCTGGCTTTCAGCCACCGTAGCAGCAACACTCCCGTTTCTCCGTGTCCGGATACCGAACGTCTCCCTCACATTGCTAGACAGCCTTCTCATCCTCCTCCGCGCAGCCTCGTCCTGCGCGGGTCCATGCGCCCTCTGCGCCTCTCTTAGCCTGTTCAACGCCGCTACTAATTCCTCCGGCGGCGCGTTGGCGGGCGTGTTGCGCAGATTCAGCAGTTCTCTGATCGTGCTCGTTCTGCGGGGCTGATTACCTATAGGTGGTGGAAGCTCGGTGGTAGTGTCGGGGTTTGAGGCATCGGTGCCGTCGGCAGGTTGGTTGGAGCTGTTCGAGGCGGTGGGGTGCAAGTTGATGCGACAGAGGGGACATGTGCCGGAGACGTTGAGGAGCCACGGGTCGACGCAGGCGGGGTGGAAGGTGTGGTTGCAGGGGAGGACGCGGATGTCTTGGCCAAGTTCGAAGTCGTCGGTGCAGATGGAGCAGGTGTTGTAATCGTCTGGTATGATGTTCTTGGGTTGAGTTGGCGCTGGAACGGCGGCGGGCGTGATTTCGTTTGTATCGTCTTCGGTGCGTGGTACAGCAGCTGCAGCTGTATTATCTGAAGCGGCGTTCTGCTCTGTTGTTGCTGCAGTTGCAGTTGTTGGCGGCGGGTCGGAATTGGCACGGGCAGATTCCGCAAGCTCGACATCTGGGGTTTTGGGTGGTAGTCTCTCGCCAAACTTGACAATGGGAATAGTGTCGAGCATCGCGCGCGCCAGTCCTTTCGCTCTACTTTGACGCGGCCGGCCCAGTACGTCGCGAGGCCCGTAGCGCTCTGGGTGTCGATGCGCCCTCACAGCTCCGGTGACGATGATTAATAGGAACAGTGCCGTGATGACACCCGTGATGCTGTACAATATGATCATTGCAACAGCGGTAGACGGTGATGGACCCAGCGGATTGCCAGTCTGTTGCTGGTTGCTGGTTGTATTTCCCGACCCACTCGACGACCTCTGTCCGATTTGTGCCCTCAACTGCCCGCCAGGTCCCGTAGTCGGTCCCTGCAGCTGGGCAAGTATTGATGTAGCGGCGCTACTGTTCGTCATGGAGAAGGCACGATTGAAGCCCCCCTGACGAGCGGTCCGGCAGTGTACGTGCAAAAGTCCGAGGTATTGCTGTACAACACCGCGGCTAACGCTGCGCTGTCGACAGCCCTGCCGAGAGTCCGCGCCGCTCCAGTGACATCGCCGTCGTACGCCGATGCGTCGCAGCTGATGTAGGTAATGTCGCCAGCGGTAACGTTCCGTACCGTTTGCGCATCGGTGAACTTGAATGGTCCCTCCAAAGTCATTGCCTGGCGAAAAGGTGAGCACGTCATTAGGGAGGCGGAGGGATATAGGGTACACACAGGATCCCTCGGAGCTGTAGATAGCGGCTCCAGCGGAAAATGCATCGCCCATCCATCTCTCCGCAATATCATCTGGATTTGTTGATTCGGGGGTGGCACAGCGTGGTCCGATGCGTTAGAGGGCACCACTGACTGCGCAGCAGCCATGGTAACGAGAGCAAGTATGCACCATGATGCACAGCTCGTGAAAGCCATCGTGGGTGAGACTGAGAGAAAAATGCTCGTCGACTGGCGGAGCAGCGCCCGGATTGTAAACTGAGATCAAGAAGATAGAGGACAGACAGACGTTCGACGTCAAGTACTGCGCTTGGGAGACATCGGTCGGTGCAGGTAGTCAAACAAACCCATATGGAAAAGAAAAGCAGGCGCAGTCATGGAGGATGTGCGAGCAAAGGGAGAATCAAGATATGGAATGAAGGACATCTTGCACCAAGGTGGTGAGGATCGGCCTGGATTACCGTAAGCAACGGATGCTGCGGATCCTCAGCCAAAGGGGTCCATGGAGCGCTGGCGTGCTCTGCGCGGAATCGTCTTGGCCTGACAGTTTGGGCGTGCAGTGTGCCGGGGAGCCCTCAGCCCTCCAATTGCGTTGGATGTGGTTTCGAAGTCGAGACCTGGCGGCAAGGCGAAACTGGCCTTGGAGATGCTGCACAGCCTCCGTGCTGGCAGCCACATGCACGGGATGGGGAGTAGGGGGCAAGGCCAAGGACGAGCATCTTTGCGTCTCTGCGGGGTGAACAACATGGAAATAATCGGCGATCAGCTTGGCTGTTCTCATGACCTGGTCGGCTTCTTTGAGGATTGGAACTGAAATCTCAGAGTCGAATTCGGAGCGGTTCCGAAAGTCCGTAGACTGGGCCTTTGTCAGGTGACTCTCAGAGTTCCGTCACTCCATCCTTTTACTCCGGTCTATCACGATACTCGTACGATTTCTATTATCAAAGACTTCTGAATCTCTAGAGCATTCCACACTGTCAACAGCTCATAAGTTTTCGTCATCGTGATGTTTCTTCAGAGCAGAGAGCATTTCTATGCCCTCACCCCCTGAAGACGTGAAGTCTGAACCGACCGCATCAGCTGATTCTCTTACTCCTCAATTCTAAGGGACTGAGTCGTGATCATGCTGTTCTGCTGCGCAGCTGATGGTCAGGAAACAGTCCCACGTAACACTTTTGCCGTTACCTAGGTATTGGTAGAGGTAGAGGGCTTAGGTCTTGCGCTCATTTCTGCTACTCGGATCTGTAGCAAAACCGGTATATCAGCAACACAACTCATAGAAAGATACCGTCTCAGTACACTGAAATTCTCGTGTTAATGCTATCACACGATTGGTACATGCCAGTCCACCCACAATGCCAAAGGAAATCATACAAGTAGCATTACACATGTGGTGCATCCTAGATCCCGCGTTGGCCCCTCGGCCCTTGTATCCATGCATAGCAGAACGGTCCCCAGATGCGTAGAGTCCACCCATAAATCCCAGCGCAACGCGACATGTGCTAGAAGAAGCAACACAGATAGAACGACCTTGCCCGAAACTCCAGCTTCAACCCCTCTACTCTCTCTTCTCTAACTCCTCTTCCTCACCGTCAAGGATCTCAACGCCCGTGTTTTTGATCTCCCTCTCCCTCATCCTCGCCTCACCCTCCCCAACACCATCTCCACCACCCGCAGCGTTGCCCGCCGCCCCGCCCGACAAAGCCGCCCGATCAACCCACCCCTCCCCCCTCAACATCCCTAACCCCTTCCTAACGACCCCTCCACTCACGGCCTTAGGATCAATCTCATACACCGCATTCACAACCGCCAAGCTCGCCACAAACAGCAACACATCCCCATTCCTCACGCCCCTCCACCAACCATGCTTAACACCCACCTTCCACAAACTATCCAAACTCAACCTCGCACTATACAAGAAATTACTCCTCCCCGACTTCCTCTCCAAAAAGCCCAACACCCGCCCAAAACCCCCCCAAGGAACCACCTCTTTGTCGGCAAGACATTCCTCGGCAAATAGTGCGCAAACAGGCAAATAGACGCCCAGCTCGTGCCAATACTCCCCGTAATGAACAGACTCATCCTCAGCACACTCTTCACGAGCCTCGCAGCCGCCTTGACCGGGTCCGCAGCAAACGCCTTGTACCGCAGGATACCCATGGCGCTGAACACGAGCGCGAAGAAGCGCGCCACGGGCGGGAATGCTTGGATCCAGTAGCTGACGTAGGTGCGGAGGCAGGAGGGGTCGTGCGGGTGGAGGAGCGCGCAGGAGAGGGATTTGATAGCCGGATGGGCTGGGCTTGTTATCGGCGCGATCGCGCGGACGGAGGCGGGGAGGGTCTGGGCGTTTGGGAAGAGGATGGGCGAGACGAAGGGGGGCCATTTTAGCCGGGATATCTCGGCTAGGTTGTCCACGATGGAGAAGGTGGAGGGCCAGGCGAGGTGGGAGGGGTAGGTGGCCGGCCGCGTCTGGATGTACTGCGGGGAGTGGTTCAAGATGAACTCGCCGTACGACTCAGGGAAGCAGTCGCGGTCGAAAACGAAGGCGTGAAGGAGCTGGCCGCACGCGACGGGCATGCAGAGCCAGCTGCCGAACCACCAGGGCCGGTTCTTGAACCAGCCGCGGTCTTCGAGCCCATTGTACACGAACTCGAGCGCCCGTGTAAAGACGTAGATGGCAATGGTGATGCGCAGCTGGTCGCCCGGATAGACGCCGAGGAAGAAGCCGGAGAGGCTGGCGCCGATGGCGGGCGCGAGGCGGGAGGTCAGGGTGCGCGAGACGCGCGGGTTGCGCCGCCGGAAGGGTTTCGCTTGGTCGGTTAGGAGGCTCTCGCGGAGACGCGTGAAGAAGCGGTGGAGGAGGCGGTGGAAGAGGAGGATTAGGGAGAGGGAGCAGGATAGGCGGACGTTGGGGGATTTCCAGAGAGATGTCTTTGCTTTGGGTCTGCAGACATGTCAGTTACGTTCTGTACGCTGGTTTGTATAGCATACTGCACAACCCTCCCCCTCGCCAACACCTTTGTTGTGAAGTACTCCCACGCCTTCAGTGCTCCATACGTGGTGATTGCAAGCCTTAACGACGCGCGGATAGCCGCCGCATTATAGTCATCACCGCCCTTGACAATCGCCTCATACCGCGGCGGCGGAGGTGTCCTCTTCTTTACAGCCGGCGCGCGAGATATCAGGTACCGGTGGAGAAGCTTATACTCCTTCGCGCTGACGGTGTAGCGGAGCGCATTGCGGAGGACGGGGTCGATCTTGTCGGGTTTACTGCCGGACGACGACGAGGAGCTCACGGAAGACATTGTCGCATCGTCTCAATGGCGATGCGAGTGAGTGTAGCGGAGGCACGCAAGCCGCGAAGGGCATCACGGGAAGGTTGGCTGGCAGTCTGGGATCTGGGGAGTGTTTCCCGTCAATTCAGGTGTCACCACATCGCAACCTCGGCTGACAGGCGTTCGTCGTGGTGCGGCATGTGTCTGCAACAATCTCGTCTCTCATTGCACAACTACACTACGACGGCAGAATCTTTGGATAGATCATAAACTGTTCAGAGTGCTTGGTGTGAGCACCAGTATAGTATGACATCTGGTTGTGCTGCGCTACTACGGACACGCCCTTGGCGACAAGGGCGGAACATGCTGAGGGAAATCGACGATAAATACGCGATGACAATGATACAGGCAGTCTTCCATTGGAGTACCTTAATCATGGCAAGCATACCGGGCCAGCCGAATATCTATAGTTCGGGAGAATAAAGTGCGCCGTTTACTACTCACTTGTCCTACCCCTTTATCGCCTCATCGATCTCCCTCCTATACCTCTGTTGACTCTCACACTGTTCCAAAAACACCTTGTACTTAGCTGCCAGCAGCTTCTTCTCAAGTTCGTTCTTCGTCGGCTGCACCGCCTTGCCCGGCTTGCTGAATCGATCCATGATATTCCACAGCGGCTCACTATTCCCATCCTTATCCGTACTCGCCGCCTTCGCGCCCAGCATCGCCGCGCCGTGCACCACCGCCGCGTGCACATATCGCGGGATCAGCACCG
Source organism: Coniosporium tulheliwenetii (assembly GCA_030247845.1). Lineage (NCBI taxonomy): Eukaryota > Fungi > Ascomycota > Dothideomycetes > Coniosporium > Coniosporium tulheliwenetii. Next base: position 718,126 of record JAPDRP010000001.1, on the reverse strand, counting down.
GCATGTCGCACGCCGCCGCAATCAGGTCCATCAGGATGGCGTTTTGGCACTGCGAGCCGGACATGAAAATCGACGAGATGACATGGCCGGCCTTGTTCATCGCCTCGACGATCTGCTTCGTCTGCAGAGCGATGAATTCCATCGTACCGTAGTAGTACAGCGCCAAGCCATCCAGCGACTTGTCTGAGCTGAGGCCGATGACCGCGCCCTTCATGTTCGGGTCCGCGATGGGTGAGCGGTTGCCGAACAGGTCGCCGTAGAAAAAGAAGTGCCGGCCCAGCCAGCTGATGGTCGGCGCACCGGCTTTCTCCTGCATCTCCTGCAGATGCTGGTTCAGGTAGTCGTAGATGTTGGTGTTATACGTCTCGGCCACGGACATCGCTTCCTGGTGTGCCGGATGTGTCTCGATTACATGCTTGAGCAGCTCGCCTGTCGCGCTCTGGCCGCCTTCGGCCATCCAGTAATCGGGTATTAGGACATCGCGATAGGGACCCCAGACGCCGTTTACGAAGACTGGCTTCTCGGACATGGCGAGATGGCAGGTCGAGGTGCCTGCGACGGCTGCGAGGCGGGTGAAGGCTTGGTGGATGTCGTTCTTCGGCACATGGTCGTCTAGCTGGTCCTCATTCAGCCGCACCTTTGCGCCGACCGTGCCGATCCAGCCAGCGTACGCGTCGATGACGCCGCTGCCGACTGCTATCCCTGCTGGGAGACCCATCTCTTGGGCGGCTTTCTCGCTCAGAGTTCCAACAAGCTCTCCGGCAGTCAGGTACTTGCCGTTCTACGATTCGGCGCGTCAGCGGCGGTCTACGTTACTAGCGAGGGGAGACATTACCACCTTGTCCACTCCTCCCATCCGTTTGAAGTTGTCCTCGCAGAGGTCTTCCAGCCCGATCTCCTTCAGGAAGTCCTCCTGCCAGCCTTTCACACTGCCATCTACACCAACAGGAACAAAGCCCTGTTTGCAGACAACACTGCAGTAGCTCCTCGTCTCGCTTCCAGTGGCGATGTGTGTGAGAGCATCCGTCAGATCGTAGAACTTGCAGCGGTCAAACAGCTCCTTCGGCATGTTGTTCTTTAGCCACAGCACCTTTGGTATCTCCATCTCAATGGACATCTTGCCCCCAACATAGCGTAGCAGATTGTGATTCGTGGCGTTGATCTTTTGCGTCTCCTCGACAGGCCTGTGGTCCAGCCAGAGTATAACATTTCGGTCATTGCCATCGTGGTTGTCGAAGTTGGGTCCGGTCACACATACAGGCTCGTCCGTGTCGCCGGAGAAGACTGTGAGGGAGCACGTGGCGTCGAAGCCAATTCCTTTGATGGACTCTGGGTCGATGTTGTGCTGGGTCATTGCGCGGCGGATGGAGGAGCAAATACAACGCCATATGTCCGTAGTCGATTGCTCCTGTATACTTTGTAAGCCTCAAGCTTGCCAACTGTGTATTGGAAAACTCGTTCGCGTACATAGTATCCTGTCTGTGGCTGCCAGAGCCCTATATTCTCGCTCGCTAGTCCAATAATGTCCCCCTGATCGTTCATAATACAGGCCCTGGCGCTGCCTGTACCCACATCGATTCCGATGTAGTGGTCGACATGGGGATGGATCTCGTTTCGGTGATCTGTAGACATTTTGCGCGATTGCTATCAATTGTGCTGTGTGTATAGTAGAGAAAACAATATTGGGGTTGCGAGCGGGGCTGTTATATAGCCGTGGAAGCGGGAAGTAAGGTATTCTGAGGGGCTTGCAGAAGGCGTCGGCAAATATGTTACAGATCACGCTATTGGCGATGCTTTCTAGGACAATCCAGGGCAGAATCAGCTTCGAGTAACAACTCCGGGCGGAAAGGGTTGAGCAACATGAGATCACATCGCAGGATGTTTGTAGTGGGGGCGGGGCATCATTTTGAGTAGGGGTCCTGCAGGGCTGTAGATCAGCCACTCTGGCAGCAGTATTTTGTGGACACTCGAAGGTTGCATTGAGCTTTCGGGTGGATCACGACTGTAGTCTATCGTAGAGCAATTTTCTGTCTTGTGAGGCGTCTGAGCATCTGTCCGGCTCTTGCCCGCTGAGCCAACCAGACAACCTCGCTCGGAAGCTGTCCAGATTGACGTCAGCGGGGTCATCTAATCTGGACGCCTGATAAGTACGCTAAGCCAGGGTACTTGAACATGCCAGGTACCTAGGTACAATATATATCACCTTTGTAGTTACCTATACGCAAACAAGCTAGGTACTTAGTAGAACAGGAATAGTGGTGGCGCTCGCACTATCTGACCTACGAGAGCTGGTTCATTTTATATTGCTCCACTGCAAACCCTCCCATCTCCTTTCTAGTCAAAGAGTACAACCAGGTTCCATCCATACTCTGCGCTATCCGCATCCCGTAAAACGTCCTCGTACGTATGGTCGTTTCCCAGGTGAGATGCGAGCTCGGGACCACCACCTAGGATCCATCCGTTGCAGACAAAACACCAGAAGTGCGTCCCACTAGTCGAGTGATAAGAGTTTAGACCGTACACTACAAGTTTTCGACGGACGCGGCAGTGATCTAGTCCCTCCTCTTTGATATCATGTTTCCAGCCCTTGAACTGCGCTTGACAGCTCCAACATGTGAGCGTCGACCGAGGAAATATACCCAACGTACGGTGATTCTTAGAGTACTGGAATACGGTAGTAAAGCCTCCTGGGCAACGTTGAAGCGATAGACTGGGAGTGACGCTTAACGGTGCGTTCATGGCGGGCTCGCGAACTGGTCGTTCGATTGCCTGGGCTTGAACCATGCGCTGATACTGGCTCGAAAGCGCGTCGATAGCGCCATCCCGCGAAGCTTCCGACTTGGTGAAAAGTAGTTCTAGCTGTGGGAGAACGGGTAACGCGGAGTCTCGTGCGCCTTGTAAGAGTGTGATTATCGTGCCTTGAAGGATAATGATGTGATCCTTCAATTGGCTTCGTCCTATGTCTTCCTCGGGATCAGCTTGAGGAGAACTAAGCAAAGGGTTTAAAGCCTCAGGCTAGACTTGCAGACAACCCCACAAATCATCTTGGTCAATGACTACCGTTCCCAAGGATTGAAGGATACTGGCATACCGTCTCCTCTGCCAAACACCTCCCCTAATCTCGCAAAATCTCGGTCATACTCAGACTGCACACGTGGGCCTCCTTCCTTGAGCACCACTTCCAGGCTGGTGGCGTCAGCAACCACCTGCTTTTCCGTTTGACCCTTCTCTTCCTTACGATCTTTCCGCCAGCTGCGTATCAAAGTAGTGGCGCCAGAGAACGCAGCGACGATAGTGGCAACGAGGGCAGCGACCTTCAAACCGGACATGATTGCAGGCTTAGGTTGTACTGTCGCTCGATGCAATTTGTATCCTATCAAGTTCAGCCTTGTGGGGCGCACCTATCCCATGTACTTCAGCCTTGTCCGCCACAGAGTGCTGCTACGGCTGCTGACAAGCGGACGACCTCCGCTATAATTTGTATTCCTTGCATTCTCTGCGTCCATTCATCTTAGAGGAAGCCGTGTGACATGGGGGATTAACATTATGAACCTTCAGGCAATACTTACCTAGGTACGCGATGCGCGGTACCCCTGCCCGGCCACCCGGCGTAAGGCTGAATTGACACCGGCCCGTCCCACACCCGAAACGTCACCTCCAGTGAACCGCTGCACGCATCCGAGCTCTCAGAAAACAAATAGCACACTACATCAACACCACCACCACCACCACTCATGATGCACCTTCCCCACCTCCTCCTCCTCCTCCTCCTCCTCTCCACCGCCCTTCTCACCCTCGCCGCCTCCCCCGTCTCCAACCTCGACCTCACGATCTACGCCTGGCCCGTCCTCCCCTCATCAACCCCCACCCCCTCGCGCAGATCTCCTACAACCCACACACCCTCAACGCGACCCTAAAATCCTGGACCCCGCCCACCGACCCCCTCGATTCGTCAACCCTCCTCCGCATCGGCCTACACGACCCCCAAGCCCCCGCAGAAGCCAGCTGGACCGGCGTCGCGACCTCCGCCTCCTCGCTGCAGCCGACATACCGCAAGAAACTGACGCTGTTCACGGACAGCGAGGGACGGGTATGGCGGGTCGGGTTCTCGGCGTTCGCGAGGGGAGTGGAGAGGAGGAGGTGCTGATTGAGGTGCAGGGGAGGAGGGAGGGGCCGAGACCGGTGCTCAATCGGCCGGTGGTGCTAAATAAGGAGGGGAAGGTTGAGGAAGCGAAGGAGGAGAAGACGTTTTTGCAGAAGTAAGTTTGGTGAAGGGGGATATCGTTGTGGTAGCTGCTAACGAACTTTCTCGACAGATATTGGTGGGCGATTGGCCTGTTCATTCTGGTACAGGTGCTTGCTGGCGGTGGAGGGAAGGAGTAATGCGATCAGTGGCTCTTATGCGTTACCGGTATTTTGCATCTTAGATGGCGCAGTAGGACTGGATCACTGGATAGACGCATATCTTCTTCTCCTCACAGAGTCCAATCTATGACTGTTGCATTACAAATTAATTGATGACTGCTTATGTTTTTTTCCCGGGCCAAAAGACTCCTAAACAACTATGGTCATTCCCCTCAAAAAGTAGAACTGCGGATGAAGAGGCTAGACGGATAGAGTAAGAATGATGGTGCAAATCCTGACTGGCAACAAAACCCATTTGAACGCTCAAGACGCCAGAACACCGCGCTAAAATGCCGCCCAATTTTTCACAAAAGGAAAAGCATTGCAACGTGACAACAAAACCAGTAATGCTACAACGCCGAGCAGAATGCATGAGCCTGGCAACTGGTCATGAACTCCATGAAATGTGAACATGAAACTCAATGTAAGCGTGTAGATAAAAACGTAAGCATCGAATTATACCTGTTCATCGGCCTCCTAAACAGTAATGTGGACAACGTCTCTCTTCAACGGCTCCTCCTCTGGCATAAACCGGCAGGGCACAGCCGTTCGGATCGTGGCAATCTTGTTCTTCTGTCTGGTGATGAAAGGGATCTGGAAAGCTCCAACAAGGGCGACTGCGGCGCTGACCCACCAGGAAAGTGCGGTGAAATTCAGCTGGCTTCCAATTCCATAGAGCAATCCTGCAATTGGGCTGGCGATACACCGGCAGGCACCTCCAGTGCTAGCGGCAAGACCATTGATCTTTCCGAGGTGCGAAGGCGAAGGAGAGGCCTCTTTGATAAGTATGAGAAGGAGTGGATACGCGATGATAGTGAGAAAGTTGCGAATGGTGAAGCACACGTAAATGCCTGTAAGGACCCATTCTCGCGGAAGGATAACAAGGTAAGGCACTATAAAATAGGCAATCGGATGGCAGACCGTGACGAGAACGAAGAGCTTCCAGACTCCGAGCCAAGACGCCATCAGTGGAAAGACTATGGCCTGGATGATGAGAGCTATGAGGCCGTTCACACTCATGATCATGCCGACCTCTTGGATGGTTAAGCCGATGCCGCCTGCGAAGGACCCAGGGAGTACGGACAATGCTGAGATATCCCCTTCGACCCACTTGTCCTGGAGAAAGATCGGGAGGAGGTGATCATAGGTCATGCTGTGGTAGGCAAAAATGCCTAGAGCAATTACGAGCATGATGACGGGCTTCGTGAAAACCTTCTCGCTGGGTGCGGAAGAGATCGAGGCAGGACGATCGTCTGGTCTGACAACCCAGTCCTCGTCTTCAGTTATTTGAACGGCATCAAACGTGCCGTACGACTCTATCTGGAGGTCTGCCGCCGCGTGAGCCGTAGAACCTGCGGTGGGTATAAGCGGCGTTCTCGCGGAAGTATGGTTAAGATCTTCCGGAGTACTCCATGGTTGTAGGTCCGGATGTGTCTCCTGGAGGAAGATATAGCCTGCAATAATAGAGCATAGGAGCATGATCGCACAAACTAAGTTCGGGAGGAGGTAAGGGAAAGACGCGAAGATGCCAGACGAAGAGAAGACGGAAGGGAAGTTCTCTGCAGGCCTTGCAAGGTAACCACCAATTGCAGCTGAGGAGAACTGTTAGTATTTCTTCCAAGAGATGTCAGGCAAACGACTGCACTTACGACCAACGATCGTCCCGACGGACCAGACGAAAGGCATGACTGCATAAGCCCGCGCTGGGAATAGTTAGCAACTGCGTATATGAGTCTGAAATTAGACTACTCACGCTCATGCTCTGGCTTCGACACCAGCTCTCCCACCATGGTCTGGATCACTCCGATGTTGCCGTTTAAGCAACCTCCGAGCGCCCTTCCTGCCAATGCCACCCAGAGATTTGGCGCAAATCCGACTACGAGCAGCGAGAGCATCGTCCCAGCGCAGCCTGATAGCAGAACGGGCTTGCGACCGATCTTATCGGAGAGACCTCCCCAGTACATGCCGGTGAGTGCCTCAGCGAAAGCAAACGCGGAGATAAGGCAGCCCGCGGCGAACGCGGCATTGCTGTCGTCGGTGGCATTTAGGTCGAGGACTAGCTGCCAGACATATGGGAAGATTGATGTAAGAGCGATCGGTTCTGCAAGCCTAACGAGGGCTACATAGGATTCAACTTAGTCTGCGTACGATCGGAAGCGGGTCAAACACCTGAGGATGCCTACCGAGCAAGAACAGCTGCGCTGTTGGGAATTTTTCCGGATCACGGGGTAGTCTTTGTGTTTGTGTAAGAAACATGTCTTTTGTCCCAAGTATGAATCTTACGGTTATGTCAACACGCAATGAATAAGCTCTTCTGCAGTGGAGAGCTAAGCTTCAAAAGCGTCTGACCTGTCTTCGCCTAAGTGACTAGCGACTGTGCTGTTGAAGCTGAAAGAAAAAGATGAGGTGGTGGAAGAGAAGATGGAGGGGCAAGAGGGCAGCGATCCATGGATGTTTATCGCCGTCCCCGAGCGGAACCAATGGGCCGACAGTTCCCAAGCCACTGCGACGCTAAAATTTGTCTTACTGGTTGACATGGCTTAAGCTTCGATGATTTTCCAACGATGTCGGATCGACTCGACCGCTAAGGACACAGCACACGAGATAAAGCCGGACACCTAGCCACGGCAGCGAACGCAAATACAGGCTCAATCATACTCTCAAAGCACTCTGGCGGATACAACAAATGCGAAAAACGTATTTTGAGCCACTACCGCATCGAGAACTCACCATGCACTTTCTCCATGGAGCCATCCTCCATCGACAGCAGCCCACGATTTTTTTATTCAGCGGGGCACAAAGGCCTTGGCCGTCTTGGCATGCACATGTCGTGCAGCAACCCGTTTACGCATGGTTCCAGCCGCTTGCATGCATGTGCGCTTTCTCTCTGATAGGGCGAATTAGCATGGGGAATTGTTAAATGCCTCCGCTTCGAGATGGAGGGATGTTTGCGGGGCAGCTCTGAGCAAAAAGTGAGACACGAGTACTCTAATCTTCCCACAAAGCATGCTGGAAGCGTTGGTCTCGGACAACTTTTTGCTCGCAGAGAGGCGGTCAGCGACGTTCGAGGGCCGGCCTGCATTCGCTCTGCAGTGAACTGTGCGGCTGCCCGATTGGAGTTGGTGATCCCCGCGGTTGCAGGACAGCGGCGAGGCCAAGCTTCGGACGGCAATGTCCGATGACCCGAGGGGCTCGCGTGAACGGCGCCGAAGAAACTCTGCTGAACCACCTCATCTTATCCTGAGGGTGGTCAAGTGCCTGCGGAATCTTCGTACTCGTGTCCATGAATCGAAGCTTCTCGCACCGAGGGAATGGCAAGAGAGTCCAGAGATTTCCTCCTTGATAATGGCAGAGTGAAAGCTGCTACATCCGGACGGGGCTTAGGCCATTGTGATCTTGCAACGTCGCTCGAGAGCTTTGGTAGAGGCTTAGGTTAACGATAGTCACTGAGCCGCGCGTAGGCCAGACGCGTGTTAGTCGCGCGGTCCCTGAGATCACGGTTCTCCACCGAAAAGCCTACGATGCTCTCTGCAGTTGGAGTACTGCTGCGTATTGAACTTCTTTCACAGTTGACAAGCGATCCCAGCGGATTGACAAGTTGGCTTCCTTGGGCGACCCATAGAAGCCCAGAGGGACTTTGGTCCTGTCCCGGCGAGTCCTGGGACGGAAAGCTAAACCTTTCAGCGTCCAGCAGTCCCACGGTTGGAGGGAAGGGATCGAGGACCTCCTTACCTACTTTCTCACTCGGTCAGAGGCGATGTAAACAAACGCGAAGCTGGCAACAATAGACAACAGGCCAACTGATAAGTTACGAAGATGATATGCGGTGCCCTCGTTCGCCCGCAAAGCACACGGAGGCATCTCCTTGTAGTACGTCAGTCTCGAGACACGTAGGATCCTTAGGTCGTTCAACTGAGCTACAGAATTGTCCGCGAGAAAGAAGGCGAGATACAATGTAGATGGCTGTGCGGTCCGCGTGGAGTCGTCGCAGGCCAGCCAGGCTCTGCATCAGATGACCTCAGCAATTGTAAAGCATTCACATGTCAGTCGAGGCAGGCACCAGTGAATGTCCTTGCCTCGAATGCAAGTCTCGTGCTAGTTGTGGCTTTGCAGAGCTACGTCATGCCCCTCGCTTTCTAGAAAACGTCGCCCCTCCACACACACAAACAACCCCCCAATCCTAACTCTTATTACCTCAATCACCGACTCGACTCTACCCAAACGTCTACATCACTCGCACCGTTCCAACCTCCTCATCAAGACCCTTTTGAGTCTCCCGCAATAACATACAAACCCCACGCACTCACCATGTCGACCACCGTTCACGTCGAGAACATCTCTAGGCAGACGAGTGAGAAGGAGGTAATTGACTCCGAACGTCCGCTGAGCTCGCCTAACTGGAGTTAACACGTTTTCTTAGGTCCGCGACTTCTTCAGCTTCTGCGGCAAGATCAGCTCCATCTCAGTCACCCCGACCTCAGACGCCCCCGATGCCCCACAAAAGGCAACAGTAACCTTTGAGAAGGAGACTGCCGCGAAGACCGCCCTTCTCCTCGACAACACTCAGCTTGGCCCTGCACAAGTCCACGTCACCAGCGGCAAGAGCATCGACGATCTTGCAGGCAGTGCTGCCGCCTCCGAGAGCAAGGACGAGAGCAACGACGTCGCTCAAGAGGACAAGCCACGTTCTCGCATCCTCGCTGAATATCTTGCCAACGGCTACGCCATCGGCGACAAGGCTATCGAGCGAGCCATTGCCCTCGATCAGCAGCATGGCATCTCTGCTCGCTTCACACAGGCCCTCCAGCAGTTCGATGCCAAATACCACGCCTCTGAGAAGGCTCAGAACATGGACTCGAAGTACAACATCACTGACAGAGCTGCCAATGCCTGGCAGGGCTTGCACTCGTACTTTGAGAAGGCAATCAACACGCCTACTGGACAGAAGCTTCGGCACTTCTACGAGACCAGCAACAAGCAGGTTGTTGACGTTCACAACGAGGCCCGCCATCTTGCGGATCTGAAGTCGGGCAAGCAGTCTTCTGACACGGGCAAGCCCAGCGCCGAGGAAATGGGCATGGAGCAAGTCCCGGGCACGGACAGGACGAAGTGCAACTGCGGCTCTGAGGCTGGAAACTGCCCCTGCCCGCCAGGAAAGTGCGCATGCAGCAGCTGCGCGAAGAACCCGGAGGCCACCTCTTAGTCAACAAGATCAGCTTGACGACCGGCGTGCAATCTTTGGCGCGTGGGTGTCGTTGACGAGGTTGCATGGCAATGGTTCTCTTTGTTCCTTCGGCCACTCTTGGGAGGTTTCTCATGGCAGTTGATACCTTTGACGGATGTTTCATTAAGACGGCATGAGATAGTCTGGCGATTGCTATGAATGGAAATGACTTGCTTCATGACACTTTGTACGATGCATATGCCTGAACTATCAATACTTAAGTGCACGTCGAATTCGTTGACTTAAGATGGCGAAACGCGGACTAGAAGATAATCATGCGGCCTTCTCCCCGACGCTCCGCTTGGCCACAAACACCAATGCGTTGCTTGGCTCGCCTCAGCTTCCCCGACTTCTCCGCCGCTATCCAGAACGACCAAGGGCGGTCTAAAATGAGCGCGGCGGGTTGGTGCGCGGGCTTTGTGTGAGGAGGACCCGCCGCGTTCATTTTAGACCGCCCTTGGACCGCCGAAGCCGTTGTGGGGAAGTCGGCAACTGGCCATCGAATTGCTGCACCCTGCTCCCGTCTGCCTTTAAACCGAGGGGCGGCCAGCCTCTTCTGCACTGTCATCAGCCGCCGCCGACGTTGATCAACACTAGATAAACTAACCTGCATGCTAGATGTCCTGTGTTTTCCATCTCGCAATCTCACCTCGACCTCGGCAATCGCCTTGCGCATCTTAAACCTCCGTGGCATCAATTGACCTTTTCTCTTCCCTCACATCGTCTCCGCTCTCAGTCCCTTTGCTCTTCTTGCTGTGCTTACACCTGCCGCCACCATGAACCATCCTAGCAACGACACTCAAGCCGTTAAGCTTTCGGGCGAGGAAGTGACCAAGCACAACTCGCGCGAGAGCTGCTGGGTAATCATCCACGGGCGGGCCTACGATGTGACAGAGTTCCTGCCTGAACATCCCGGTGGTGCTAAGATCATCCTCAAATATGCCGGCAAAGATGCCTCGGACGAGTATGACCCGATACACCCACCAGATACGCTGGACAAGTACCTGGACAAGAAGTTCCATCTGGGCGAGGTGGACATGAACACGGTAGAGCAGGAGACGAAGGAGGACGACCCGGAGGAGCAGGAGAGGCAGGAGAGAATCAAGAGGATGCCGATCTTGGAACAGTGCTACAACCTTATGGACTTCGAGGCTGTGGCGAGGAGGGTGATGAAGAGGACGGCTTGGGCATACTACTCGAGTGGTGCAGATGACGAGATTGTGAGTTTCTTGTCCCCCGCAAGGAGGCATACTGCGCTTCTCCCTGCGCAGTTACGGAGACAGTTGCTGACAAGCAGCGCAGACAATGCGAGAAAACCACTCCGCCTTCCACAAAATCTGGTTCCGTCCCCGCGTGCTCGTCGACGTAGAGAAGGTCGATTTCTCAACCACGATGCTGGGCACGAAAGTCGACATCCCCTTCTACGTAACCGCGACCGCGCTCGGGAAGCTAGGAAACCCAGAAGGCGAGGTGATCCTCACGCGCGGCGCGAAGAAGCACAACGTGATCCAGATGATTCCCACACTCGCCTCCTGTTCATTCGACGAGCTTATAGACGCCGCAGAAGGCAACCAAGTGCAATGGCTGCAGCTCTACGTGAACAAGAACCGTGACATCACGAAGCGGATCGTCGAGCACGCTGAGGAGCGCGGCTGCAAGGGCCTCTTCATCACCGTCGACGCGCCCCAGCTCGGCCGCCGCGAAAAGGACATGCGCTCTAAGTTCTCCGATGTCGGCTCGAACGTACAGTCCACGGGCGGCCACGACGTCGACAGGTCCCAGGGCGCCGCTCGTGCCATCTCGTCGTTCATCGACCCTTCCCTCAGCTGGAAGGATATTCCCTGGTTCCAATCCATCACCAAGATGCCAATCCTCCTCAAGGGCATCCAGCGTGTCGAGGACGTCATCCGCGCCATCGAGGCGGGCGTCCAAGGCGTCGTGCTATCCAACCATGGCGGCCGGCAGCTCGACTTTGCACGCTCCGGCATCGAGGTTCTGGCGGAAGTGATGCCCGTTCTGCGCGAGCGCGGCTGGGAGGATAAGATCGAGATCTACATCGACGGTGGCGTGCGCCGCGCTACGGATATCATCAAGGCGCTGTGTCTAGGCGCCAGGGGTGTCGGTATTGGCCGCCCGTTCCTGTATGCCATGAGCGCGTACGGCTTGCCCGGCGTCGATAGAGCGATGCACCTGCTGAAGGCCGAGATGGAGATGAATATGCGGCTTATTGGAGCCGCAAAGATCGAGGACCTGGATCCGTCGATGGTGGATACGAGGGGGATTACCACACATACGACTGTTGTGCCGGCGGATACACTGAGTTTGAATGTTTATGATGCGCTTATTGGGCCGAAGGAGAAGGTTTCGGCGAAGTTGTAGTGGTGTCGGGATAGTAGATGATGCAGTGTACGACGGAATGAAAGAGTCCCTGGAATATAGAAGAGAATCTCATCGTATCTTTTATGTAGGTATGAGTGTACAGCTAGCGTTGTCATATAGCATGCGTCTGTCAGTACAATCATGTCTCGGTTCTAAACACTTTGCTTCAAGAATTCGTCCTCATTCAGCGACTTCCTGACATAATCGAGTCCCCTTAACTTGTATAAAACCTTTGCGCCCTATAAGATCTGGAGTAGTACATGTCCAGCACGTGACTTGACTTGATAAGTAATACTCGCGTGCTCTAAGGTACAGCCTGCATCTGGCGTCTTTTTGGCGATGCGTCGATCCTACCATCGTCATCCCGTCACCGGAGACTTCGTTAGCCCAATGTTTGCTGTAAGTTCTTGGATAAGTATTCCTGCTTCGCTCCTAACAGCCAGAGTCAACTTCGTTGCTGTCGTATATCGTCTTAGCTTTTCGCTATACCAGAACTTCTCAATTGCTTCATTCCCTATAGATCATGTCCTCTGAAGATTTTCTGGTGGCTCCCAAGGCGCTACCAGCTCTCAATATTCCTGCTTCGTCTTCTACAGTTTCCGTTTCAGTCATTGACAGGTCTGTACGGGCTTTGAGCACGCCAGAACCGGGAACACGTTGATACTGATCCTATTAAAGCACAACTCGCCTGGACTTCCCTATATCTTTACTCCTCCAACCCCATATCAAAGGCCATGATCGCCTGATATGCCCTTCCTACTCGTTCTTAGTCCAGCATCCCGACGGCAAAACCCTTCTCTTCGACCTCGGCATGCGCAAAGACTGGGAAAACCTCGCGCCGCGCATCGTCAAACGTATCCGTACGGAGGACTGGACCGTAAAAGCTGAAAAGAATGTCGCAGATATACTCCAAGAAAATGGGTTCAAACTAAAGGACATCTCCGCAATCATCTGGAGCCACCACCACTGGGACCACACCGGCGACCCCTCGACCTTCCCCTCTAGCACCGACCTAATCGTCGGCCCCGGCTTCAAGGAGGCTCAGACGCCCGCCTATCCCGACAACCCCGAGTCCGGCATCAAGGAAGCCGACTGGGCAGGCCGCACCCTCCACGAACTCTCCTTCTCCGCCTCCAGCCTCAGAGTCGGCCGCTTCGACGCCCTCGACTACTTCGGCGACGGCAGTTTCTACCTGCTCCACACGCCTGGCCACGCCGTGGGGCACCTGAGCGGGCTCGCGCGGGTGACCACCAGCCCGAAAGACACCTTCATCCTCATGGGCGGCGACATATGCCACCACGCAGCCGAATTCCGTCCCACGCCCTCCCTCCCCCTCCCGGCAACCCTCTCGCCCTCCCCCGTCCCGAGCTTCGGGTCTATCTGCCCCGGCGCGCTGTTCCAGAGCATCCACCCGCGTAAGAGCGCGACTGAGCCGTTCTATGAGATGGCGGAGGGTATGGCGCAGGATGCCGAGAAGGCGGAGTGGAGCGTGCAGGGTGTTGAGGAGTTTGATGCCGCCGAGGAGGTGCTAGTTGTTATGGCGCATGATGAGAGTTTGAGGGGGTGTTTGAGGGTTTGGCCGGAGAGGGTCGATGGGTGGTGGGAGGAGGGCGTGGGGAAGAGGGGGCGATGGGCGTTTTTAAGGGATTTTGGGGATGCGGTTGAGGGGCTGGGGGTGGAGATGGAGGAGAAGTTGTAGGGGTGGCGGGGTCTATATGGGACGGGTGTGTTTGGATGCATTGGCCCTGTTGGATGCTGCTCTTTCCAGCTGCTGGGGTCTGGCCTATTTGTTCTGCTCGGTTATGGCGAAGGTAGGTAAAGACTGAAACCGTACCTATTCTAAGGGCTGTCCACTCTGTCTCTCAGTTTCATATCTTTCGCCTCCCTGTTACTCCCGTCTTAGCCGATTGACACCTTCTCCCTTGTCTTGATAGATCTAAGAAAGCCTCCAAAGCTTCCGAGCATATTCGATAGTCGGAGTATTTGGTGTTTTAATCGCGTGTTTCTTCCTTATGTCATCACTTTACAACAACTACCTGCACGCGTTGGTTGTCGCGGTCAAAAAACGAGAAATCTTTGGTACGCATTTTGTTCCGTTCCATGCTGCCCGAACAAATATCCACCCAATGCGATTGTAGGAGTCCTCTGCGTCATGCCCCTCTATTATTCACGGATCTTAACAACAAAAAGAGCCTCCAAGGATCCAAGACGGCATGCGAAACCAGACTACTCCACCATCATCGCGACCATAGAGACATTGCCACCATCACTGCCATCACCGCTCATCGCCCTCACCCGGTCCAGATCAGCGCCATTCTCGATCACAATCCCGAACATTGTGACCCTTGACCTGACAGCGACGGCAGAAGTTGTAGCAGCGGTCAGCAGTGTGCCCTTTCTTGTCGCACAAGGAGCAAGAGTGGAGTTCATGGCAATGATACTCTGTGTGGCCATGCTGCTTGCAATAGTCGCAGTACCGATTGCGGCCCATCGTGTCTTGCGGGTCAAGCTGTTGGAAGCAGTACCGAGCATCGTGGCCGAATTTTCGGCATCGCTTGCATGGATTCGTCGTCCAGCAGTACGCCGCTACGTGCGCGGCTTTGTTGCAGGTATCACACCAGAGCTTCTTCGACGGATTCGTGGGCGTGGGAGACGCTGTTCGTATAGGATGTTCTGCTGACGAGTCCGCTTCCGTAGTAAGGACTGATGAGACCCGACTTGTCGGTAAGGACACTGAGACATGATGTCCTGCCGTTGATCTTCGTTCCGCTGCCGCTGAAAGGGCAGTCAGCACAATGTGTCCCGCCTCCGAGTCCGGCTCTGTAGCAACAGTTGATGGGCCCCGAACCTTCGACGGGAAGGCCGAGTCAACGGGACCCGGACTACTAGTAAGAGATGCTTGCTCACTTGCTGTCTGAAACACTGGACTAATAGGATCTAAACGTCCGGTGAGGGATTGTTGCGCCTTAGCCGGAGTGATTGATGCGCTCTCGGCTTTCGGTGGGGAGGCTAGGGAAAGCTCTCTTGCTACCGATCTCCGTTTCGTAGCTGTGCGAATAAATGAGACGATCCGTTTTCTCTCTGCTCGCGCCTCTGCAGTACAAATGATGAGCCATCAACTCTCGACGATAACGCTGAGTCAACAGGACCCGCGACTCTGGTAAAACGTTTTTGCTTACCTTCCGTCGAAAACACTGATCCAAGAGAACCGAAACGCCTGCTGAGGAACGGATACGTCTTTGCTGGACTCGTATTGGGCTCGTTGACCAAGGCTAAAGGTTGGACGCCAAATTCGCTTGCAGGTCCACCGACGCCCTCGAGGTCGGGTAGGTTGCTGCAGAGGCACTTCGGGCCACATATCTCGCATGCCCATTGGTCTTGAGGAACGGCAGCGAGGTAGGTGGAGGGTTGCTTGCGGCTGTTACTTGTGCTTTCGTTTTGGTAAGCCATCTTTGTTGGTTTGCGTGACCGGTGCGTTTGGCAAGCGTACGAGTCGAGAGAAAAGAACTTGACTTGAATGCGATGGATATGTGTGTTGGGTTTGGATGTTTGGAGAGGTTCAGAAAGACTTACTTAGAACAAGATAGCCGTCCTGGCGCCATCGGTGAACGAAGGCTCGGAGCTGTGAATTTTCGTACACGAACGACCAAGATTTCCAGTGACTACGATGGCGAGGTGGCCTAAGACGGTGAAGTTTCCTCCTATGGACCCTCGAAACGTGCCAGTCAGCCGTTAAGAGTGATGTTGAAAGCTTACGTCACTGAGGCATCGTTTGGCAATAGATGCAAAAACGTGCGTTATTTTTTTCGCTGGTTTCTAGCCTCTTAAACAGCTCAATTATCACCCAAAAAGACATCCGGAGTTCAAAACAGAAAATAAAGCTAAGTGCCTCAGGGCGCCGGCTAATGACAAAGCAGTCGTAGACTCTTACAATGTTGCGGAAATTAGATACAGTACCACCACCGTCACAATTCTCACCACCTCCACCGTCCACCCGAGTGAGACCCGCGGTCGGCCCAGTTACAGTTCTCGACAGGATGGCGTCCATTGCAGAGCCTACAGCGGTACAGATCAAAACATCGATCACGGGTGTGGCCATGCCGGCCGCAGTGCTCACAGTAGAAGCGGTCCTGTCGGGCAAGACCGGGCGGCGTCCCAATGATCTGGTAGCAGTGATGGATGTCATGCCCTATTCTGTTGCAGTGGCCACATGGCACGGTCTGCCAACAATTGGCAGCGCTGTGCCCGCTCTTGTTGCAGGAGCTGCATACGGGATCGAGGAGATTTTGGGAATGGAATGATCTAGCTGTCGGCGCTGTCGGTGTAGTTGGAGCGGGATAGAAGACCGCCGGAGCTCGGATAAGGGCTGTTGGCGCTATATTCGAGAAGGCTGTTCGGGCTGGTGGAGCAGCGACTAAGGCAGCTTGAGTTGGGATAGATCTGGTCGGAGCTGGGATAACAGTCGTTAGAGTTGCTCTCGGCACAGTTGTCGGAGGGAACATTGGACCAGTAGGTCCGAGGCTCCTAGTAAGAATGTGTTCGCCTCTGGATACTGCTGAATGTATTGCATGCTGGCCTGATGCCCGATGTCCCAAATTCTCAGCTGAACTCCAAACTCGTCTGCAGGGCCCCCAACACCCTCAGGATCCGGTAGGCCGTGGCAGAAACGCTCGCCCCCGCAAATCTCGCAGGGCCACTCATCGCGCAGTAGGACGCCGTGGTGATTCTGGTCATGCTCATCCCTGCCTAGCTCGTTCACGTTGCGCGAGCCCCGGTTGCTATTCTGATCCGCCATTTCGTTAGTGCACTTGTCGGATCACAAGAGGTTAGGAACGTGTGTGTTCGATCTGACGATCTGACTTTATGCGCTGGTTCGAATGTGCAGACGGCTCTCGAGACTTTTGAGCGGGATGCGGACCAGTTACGAGGCCCCAAGCGAGATGAATATGTCCATCCTTTCACTGCGGGTAAAGATAAGCCCAGAGCTGTGAGTGTTCCCACCTGGAATTGCAGATGTTCCGATTCAGCTTAATTGCGAGAACGGACCGAGGACTGTAGAATCATCCTATAAAGACCTAGAAAGTTTCGAGTCAGCGTTTTGTGCTGCGCAACATCGAACACGTCTCCGATCTTGCACCGTAAAACTGTCACTATGCAGCAGGTGGAAAGACACGCTGAGTTTTTACCTTGTTTTCTGTTCTCGATTTTCCTATCTTCTAATCGTGTCACCTGGCATGCAGTAAGCCTCCCAAGCAGCCGAAAGTAAGAAATTTAGAATGCCTCACCTCATCTCAGCCTCCTCGCTTCACTGTCGTCCCTTCCAAGTAGGGCCGCTCTCGGGCTGTCGACAATTTGCTGGGAGGTGACCCTTGTTTCCACATAAGCGGCATGGATGTAGATCGAAACATCTATCCATCGTATGCCCCTCGTGACGACAATGCTCGCAGAAATACCGGTCGCGGCGGGTCATTCCCGGGGTGTTCCAATAACCTTGAAGCAGCGGTCGAAGCTGTGCCCAGTCTTTCCGCAATGATTGCACGGAATAGTCGCCCAGCAACTACCAGCATTGTGACCTGGTCTGTCGCAGGAGGTGCAGACTGTACTCGCAATAGTTGATGTCCCCACGGCTGTCGATGAGCGCGTGGCCGTTGATGGGCCCGCAAATGCTGGTTGGAACGCTGTCTCGGGTGGGAAAGCTGGGCCGCCTAGGCTCAGTCCGCCAGTAAGAAAGGCCTGTGTTGCCGCCGGGTTCTGGTAGAAGTGGTCCACCCATGATTGGAACCAGGCGGCATGGGCGGCAACACGAAGGTCGAACTCATTTGTAGGCTCGACTGTCTCCTCAGGCTCCGGATGGATACCAAACTCAGTCGCAGGCCCACCTACGCCTTCAGGGTCTGGGAGGCCCCCACAGAAGCATTCCTCGCCGCATATGTCACATGCCCACTCATCGCGAGACAGCACGGGGCGTCCAGAAGACTGATGATCATCTGAACCGTTGTCAGCGCGGCGGCTATCGCCTGGATGCTGAGTTGCCATTCCGTCGGTAGGCTGTTTTGATCGAGATTCGAAGAACGAGCGTGTCGAGCGTAAAGGCCTTAACGATCGTGCGTGCTGGACTTCAAAGTTCGGAGGTGTTTGCAGAACTTGAGATGGAACTCGCACGACTTATAAGGGCGGCAGGAGACGAGGTCCATACTTTCACCACATGCGTGACTAGGCCCAGGACTATACAGACGACGTTGTGAATGCAATGTGAAGTGGTTTTCGGAGGACAGACAATGACATTGTTGCCGACTATACTTGACAAAGAAACTTGCCAGCGGAACTCGCACTTCAGAGGTATAGAGTCCAAATGCTGTTGTGATAGACTGTACGAATACTGACTTTATAGGATGGGGAAATAGAAGTCAGCTGTGGTATGATACGCGAGCATATGCTGCATTGCTTTCAGAGAGCCTGGCTAGGGTCTCTGTATTATATACTTACGTTTATGCATCATGAGGATGATCCGCAAACAGGTACGGCAAACATACATCGTTTCCTGGAACATCGGTAAAGCGAAGCATGACTCCTGATAGACGGAAGTCTTCACTATTTCTGACCGTATGGGTGCTCTGTGGGCGCTTTGGCACCTCTTTGGTGCGGCGAGACATTGACGCAAACCTGGCCGTGCTTTGTTCACTCAAGGCCGCATGGTTGTTATCCAAGAGGTCGCAGGCATGGCGATATGAACTTACACTTTCCAGACTGACGCGATGGCTTCCGTAGCATTTGGAGTCTGCCGGAGTTGGGTATCCGGCTAAGCGCCATCAAATTACCATGCATGGGTAGCCCGCCGAGGCGTTGACCGAGCGCCGCCGTCGTTC
This sequence comes from Coniosporium tulheliwenetii, assembly GCA_030247845.1. Lineage (NCBI taxonomy): Eukaryota > Fungi > Ascomycota > Dothideomycetes > Coniosporium > Coniosporium tulheliwenetii. Next base: position 699,253 of record JAPDRP010000001.1, on the reverse strand, counting down.
TCGTACGGGGAGAACATACACTTTCGCCTCATAGGCTTCGCCGGACGATGATTGTCATTGTATGCCAACAATGCTCTTGTCCTCTAGTAGAAACAGAAGAGGTAATTCCCTCTGAAACTGCGAAAGGAAGACTGCGCTGTCACATCTGAGCTAAGCCGGGTAGTCCGTTCCACCATTTGAAATGATCACGGAAGGACCGTTGATGTTTTTCTGAGATCTTGGCCCCTTAGAATCCTGAATGGCGACTCCAGGTCAATTCAGCATCTTTCGAGGGCCACAAGTAATGACCTTGGTTGACATCCTTGGCATCTGGCAGCAACAGATACGGAAAGAGAGAAGAGAACGTCTTTGAAGTTTAGAATTTTCGGGGCCAAAGAGCAGACAGATTGTACGTGTGAGAAGGGTTCCTGGAACCCCTTAACAGCATGGTTCGCTAATCAGCAGGACTGACTGTGATGACAGCTGGAAATGGCAGTGAGGCTTGGTTAATGCAAGCTTGAGATATCCAAGTGTTCCGTCATGGTCAGTAACGGAAGGAATCCCGCTCAGCGCTTTTACATGGGTATCTCCGGAATGGTTCAAAAACGCCTACAAATGCTTCTGAGCCCCCGGTCTTCCATTTCGAAGGCCAAGATATGGGACAAGTGATCAGGTGCTCTTCCCAGCACAAGCTGGCCCGCAACCGGTTGGCTTTCGTGGGTCGTAGTACTCATATCCGCAATCGTCGGTGTCGCTCCCCTCTTCATTCGTCTTCTTCAATATAAACTCATCCCCCTCTCCACCAAAAGCCTTCCTGAAGCCGCTTGCGGGCTTTGCGGCTTCCTTATTGTCTGCCTGTGGTGCGCCGAATGCATTCTTGAACCCTCCTTTCTTGAAGCCACCTTTCGCAGCTGTCACCGATTCGAGCTTGAGTGGCTTGATGGTGATAAGACCGGACTTCTCATCTGCCTTGCGCTCTGCGCGGCGAGCTTTGTCGGCAGCGTTTGGGTCGCGCTGCATGTGCTTCATGTCTTTGAGGCGCTGTCTCAGTCAACACAAAAGGCTCACGGAACAGAGAACGATGGGGTTAGCGTTGCACACCTGCTTGTGCTGGTGGTCGTACGAGCCCTGATGGGCTTCATACTCATTCATGCGGCTGTATCCCTTCTGACATAGTTCGCCTGAGAACCCATCGTGTCAGAATGTATGGAGCTTGTCTGAGCAGTAGGGATTAGTACAGAAAAAGGACTTCCGCGCCTCTCTCGCGCTCTCCGTCTACCTCACCCAGCGGATCAGCATCATAGAGACATCATATCGGACATGATGGCCGCGAAGCAGTGCGAACCTTGGGCGGCGGGTTGGTGAGAAAGCGCTGGGGGGACCATGTCAGCCACAGAGTTCCCGTGCACAATGCTGCAAACCTACTGGAGGCATGTTGCTGAATCGATGAAGCTCTTTGTTCTTTGTTCTTTGTTGCAGGACAATGCAGCGGTCACGGGAGGAAAGAAGTTGAAGTCGTTGATTACGGACATGAACAGCCGCGGCCCGTGAGATGACCCTGCATCCACGACAGACCTCAGCTCGACCTCAACACCACGCCAAGCCTCACGATGACTGCCATCACGAACGACGAAGAGAGCCTCACGGGCTTGCAGGAGCTCGAGCCCTCTCCAGTCGAAGACAGCCCGACAGAGACCAAAGAATCATACTTCCCTTCGGCTTCCACGCCATCACCACCTCCAGAACCTCTCCGGCGCTCCACAACCCTCGGCCTTAGCGGCCACACCCCTGTATATTGGCGTACTTCTTCCTCCCTAAGGCATGCTCAAGCGCAGCAAGCTAATGCTAATCAGTCTCCCGTATTCATCGATACTCGACCTACCCGCTCACCCTTTACGCCGCTTTCCACGTTACCAATACCGCCATAATCCCACTAGCCACGAAGTCCATAGCCGCGAGCGACACCTATCTCCTCTTGACACGACCATACTATCAGTCTTTCCCTCTTGAGCCCCTGCTCATAGTCCTTCCGCTTGCGGCGCATATCGGCTCCGGCCTGGCCTTACGCATATACCGGCGCAGACAAAACCTTCAACGCTACGGCGCCGAGTCGCGCAAAGATCGGCGCAACGTACCATGGCCCCCGATCAGTGGGACGAGCAAGCTCGGGTACCTCCTGATGCCTCTGATCACCGGACACGCGTTCATCAACAGAGTGATCCCGCTATACCATGCTGGTGGGAGCTCAGGGATCGGCCTTGAGTACGTAAGCCATGGCTTTGCGAAGTTTCCCGCCGTAAGCTTCGCCGGATTTGGAGCGCTAGTCGCCGCGGGCGTGTTGCACATAACGTGGGGATGGGCGAAGTGGTTAGGCTGGACTCCGAATCAGGTGACGGAGCACGGAGAACATGGACAGATGCTAAAGAAACGGAGGTGGTACGGTATTAATGCGGCCAGTGCGTTTGTGACGGCTGTCTGGATAGCCGGAGGATTAGGCGTGGTAGGGAGAGCTGGACCGGCGGGAGGCTGGGTTGGACGGGAGTACGACGAACTTTTCCAGCATATACCAATATTGGGTAGATGGATGTAATGGATGGAAAGATAGGGAATCGTGCGTAGAAACTTTGATACCACAAGGAGATGCTTAAGTGTTTGTCAGCTCGCAATCCAACGGATAGCAAACAACCGTTGTAAGTCTATAAGATCCTCTAATCACCCTCTAGGTCTCCATGGCTAACACTCTTTGACGCAGAGAGGCATTGAAATGTATTGTTAGCTATATGTCGTCACTCGAGAATCCGGCAAGACCCTCAATCGTCTGTCTCTTGTATATTCCAAGCCGCCTGGATTTGAAGTATGCCTGACTTGTACCAGATCTGAGTAATTTACCAATCTTAGTCCCCCAGCCGGATGTCTATAAGCAGCTTCTAGAAATCCTGCAGGCCTATCAGCGGGAATCAAAGCCCATTCAAGACGTTTACGCTTCCTCTCGACTCGGTTTCGAGCGAGAAACCCACTTACGACCGTTCAACGGCTGGGCTACGCTTCCGCTTACGGTTTTGCATTGTTGGCGACGTTAAGGTGGACAGGGAGAACATCGTATCACATGATGTAGCGCCTTAACGACCGCCGTTCCTTTCACGGGCCCTGTTCTCTGTCTTAACAACATTGTGGGTATACTCAAAGATGTGCTTCACATTGGCCTGCCGACGCATTGGTCCGCAGCTTCACAAGCGGGCTAAGTATATAAGATGTTGCCAGCGCCAGCTCCATTCTCGCTCCAATTCCATCCCAAGTCCCACTTTCGCTCAAATCTATCACCATGGCCGCCGGCAGCTCCACCACCTCGCACACGGTCCCTCAGCACTCGCGTCCAACGCCTAAAGAGTCCGCCAGTTCCCGCTTCTCAATGGAGGAAGTGGAAGAAATCCTCAAGCACGTCCGCCAAAGCTCAGCTGCGGATTTGCTGAACTGCCTGGTCACTTGCCGGATGTGGTTTAACGTTGGCTATCCCATCCTGTGTCGCGACATTGTCCTTACCAGCTCCAACCTAAAGGCCTTTGTTGATACCTTCGACATCCGTTACGGGAAGCATATCCGGTCTCTTACCGTTCGTGTCAGTGGCGATACCGCGGGATTCATTAGCCTTGCGACCCCTTTCGAGCCTTTCGGGCCAATGCCTCTGTTCAGTCTCACGGATATCAGACGGTACACCCGTGACTTCGAGAAGTTAGCAGCAATGCTTCCCCATTTCGGCAATCTGCAAACGTTCTCACTGCTATGGGGCACTCTGGACACCGCGCGCCCAATGCCGCGCTGCTCACTCACTGCGCTCATACGCAACCTTCCAAAGTCTGTCGTCAACCTCGAGATCGACACAGCAGGCCACGACAGGATGTCCCATCATCCTACCGACGCGCAACACACGTGTCTCGATCTTCGAAGAATCATCCCCCAGCTGCGGAATTTACGGCTTCGAACAAAGGAGCTCTGCCCCGCTCTCTTCGGCGGCTGCGATGATTTCTCCGCCCCTAACCTCGAGCGGCTGCTCATCAACGTCGAGATCTTCACCTGTTACTCGACTGCGGTGTGCCAGCCGAATCCACTCCCAACTCATCCGAATTTCCCGTGGGACGAAGCTCGGGGGTGCTTCTCCCCACCTCCAATCCCTGCTGCGCTCAGGCGCCTTCCCGAAGATCAAAGAGCTCATCGTGCTCGACCAGCGTCGTCGTGCTGGGTTCGCCTGGCAAGAGTACAGCGCAGTCGTCGTGCGCGACCTCCTGCGCGACGTCACGACAAGCCTACCCTACCTCTCCGCGCCCGCTTACACAGATGCGTGCATGATACGAGCACCAGATGGCCGCGAACTCTGGGGCCCCGAGACGGCGTCGCGCGATTTCTCCGAAGGCGAGGCAGGCTGGGTCACCACGTCCAAAGGCTCCCGCTTCCCTGATTACGCCGAATTCATTCATACGAAGCTCAACGACGGCTACAAGGTCCTGGAGCTACCCTGGATTCATGTCGACAACTTCACCGAGCGCGAAACCAATCCTCTCCAGATAAGGGGCCTGTGGAGGCGAGAATTTCAAGTTGGCATGCAACTTTTGGAGGCGCAGGCTAGGGAGGGAGTGCTTGAGAACCTCGCGCATTTCGAGAAACTGCCGTCTGGCTGGAAATATGGCGACATTGGAGAACTGGTCCCCTGGGTGCCTATGGGAGGGCAACAGCAGTGATGAAGAAGCAGCAGGGTGGGATCCGGCGGCAGCTTTGTTAACAGCTTTTTCTACGTCACGCTCCTTCTATCCTGTTACGTTTGGATTCCGACAGGGTACATGAGCACTGTCTCGCGTGTCTGTACCCTATAGAGTTTTGGTTAGCAGCATGGCGTTGGCGTTCAGGAGGCGTATTGGGGCATAGGATAGATACACGGGTCAAATAAAAAGCATTCCTTAGCTCTCCATTTGACAGTTTCGCACGGCGATCTTATGACATGAGCACTTGACCCCTTGAATGCAGACCTGTCACCCAGCCTTGGAACATTAAACAGCTCGACTACCAACACCATCCTTTAGGAATAAGGACTTCTGCATACACAAGACTCTTTCGCGTGATGAAAGCCGCGACCACTATTTACACTCTCACAGTCAACACTCTGCCAATGGACGCCCTGGACAGCTAGACGTTATCCCAGGAAAGCACTCCACCCAGATAACAAACCATCCTATACATAGACTTCGGCTCTAGGCCCGCGCTGACTTATTCATCCTGTGTCTACCTAAGTCCATCTTTGCAGGTGATTTTACTGGCTGACCCTTTCGACTGCCGAATGCGGTAATGCCAGCCCTTCCGTAGAACGTCGCAGTGAAGCGGCAGTCCTAAAACGGGCGCCGACGGTCACAGCGAACTTGCCCGCAAAAGCAAGCCGGCGAGGGCAATCGTAAAGAGCATGAGGGCTCTCGGTGTAATGGCGCAGGTCGAGCCGGACGTAGAAGCAGACCACAACGGCCATCATAGAGTTGACGGCGGCGATGAAAAATTAAACAGCGGGACCTTGGCGCACTCTGGCAAAATGGCGAAGGTTGAGAAAAACGAACGGTGAGGCCACCTATCTGTCGCCCTTCCTCACAAAGCTACTAGTATTACTCGATTCCTGCACACATTTTTCCAGTTTTGGATAGGTAACAGTGCGATTACAAGAGACTACGATTTTTCAACTACAAGCTCAGTCTCCACACTCATAGCTTGCTGCTCGTCTTCGTCTCCTTCTTCCCAACACACTTCATGACCGCCCGTCCATTACTCAAACACACCTTCTGGCCATTGACCTTAACCACGAACCTAACCTCCTCAAACCCGCTTCCCTTCTCCTCGCCCGTCTGCCACATCTCAATCACGAGCTTATCGCCCGGCTTCACAGGACTTGCGAAGCGCGCCTGGAACTCCCTTATATTCTCTGGGTCGCTACCGCCGAGCGTCCGCAACAGCTCATGGCACGCGACATTCCAGGAGTACAGGCCGTGCATGATGGCGCCGCCGAAGCCCATCTTCTGGCCTGGTTCTGGCGTCGCGTGGAGGGGGTTGTAGTCGCCGTTTAGTCGGTAGAGATGCGCTGAGGTGGGCGTGGTTTGGTGCTCCACGACCGCGTCCGGCTTCTTGCCCTCTGGAGGCGGGAAATTGACCGTCTTTGGGCCTGTTCCCTCGCTTCATCAGCAACCAACAGCTCAACGCACGAGATCGACCGCAACGATAACAAGTCGTCCAGGCCTCATCGCACAGTAGCTGCGCGCAAGGACAAGGAGAGGATGCTCACCCTTCGGCCCACCCCATCCCCCCTGCCCAACATAAAACGCACTCCCCACCATTCGGGCATACACCTCCCCCTTTCATCCACGAGCTCCTGCACCGTCTCGACCACCGTGCCCGGCTTGCCCTTATCATACACGCCGAGCACCCTGCTCTTGACCTCGAACTTCTTTCCCCCTCCTCGCTCGTCACCGGCAGCCGCTTCACGAACTCAATCTTGCGCTCGCCATCGACGACGCGGCGGGTGTCGAGTTTAGGCACCCCGGGGATAGAGGCGGCGCTGGACGCGGAGCGCTCGTAGAAGTCGATTACGTCGAGGGAGGTGTGTTTGAAGGGGAGGATGATGGGGTAGGTGGGGAAGGGTTGGAAGGAGGGTGGAGTTCCTGTGTGGTGGGATTGGGGGTGAGTTTTTGGAGCCTGAAGGGGTTACTAGAGGAGGCATACGTAGAGGAAGTGCAGCTCGTCTGCTGTGCAGCCTATGCTGTTTGCGAAGAGGAGGACATCGCGCTTTAGCCAGGAGACGGGATAACTAGGGAATTCGAAGCCGACGCCTGGCTCTGAGGATTTGGACATTGTGTGGGACAGTGTAGATGGGCGCGAGAGCTGAGACGTAATTGTATACAATGAAAGGTTTCTGGATAGTCTCAATAAAGCTTACCGTAAGCTACCTTTATCACTTGCTGCGGGGAGCTGGAGCTCTGGAGAACAGCAACCGAGATGCCGAGGTCCGCTTAAAATTCAACAACGCGCACCTCTGAGTACGAACAGGAGAGTTGTAATGAATTAAATCGTCGAGCTTGCACCTGAATCGAAGGACTCACATATAGACACAGCTTGAGTACAGAAGCCAGCGGTTGTCCTCCTTACACCTAGAATTTTAGGCTGATAAGTGATCTGGGCCAATTGCTGGTGGAAACGCCGTGTAGCCTTCCAGGTCTGCTCTGCATCAAGGGATTGTACAAGACAGCGGTGTTGACAACCAGCCCTGGAGCTATGCTCACCGCAGTAATCTGTTTGATGGTGAGTTGGAAACTGTAGAAAGTGAGTACTTGGTCACGTGCGTTGAATCACGTGTTTCTTCTAAATACGGCATGGGGTTCTTGGTAAAGTCACGTGATGTATGAGCTGCAGATGCGTTCGTAGTTCTTTTGCAACTCTTCAAGTTCTCTGTTCTCTCCCGGCACAGCGGTCTTTGAGGCCTCGATCACTCAACGGCTCGGGGCACGAGCCAGATGAGAGGGTAGAAGCCGGCTGATGTGCACCAAGCCCCAAGAAACGCCGACTGTCAACGCGGCCAGCTCTGCCTCGCCGAACCGAAAACAGCCGTGGACGACAGGCTCTGGTCGAGTGGCTCGCCACGGAACCCAGCAGCGCCTGCGCGGGTGCTGGTGAGGGAAAAGAGCGGCGGTGGGTGGGCGGGGAACACGAGTCCGACCTCGCATGATGCCGACAACGGCAGCGGTCGCTGCAGATGCAGATGGCACGGGCTGCTGCCCATGGCCAGTTGCGGAGCTGATCTGAGGCCAGGCACGCTTACGCAACGCTACGCTGCGCTTTTCGACGCGGTCTCATCATCGTGATGCGGAGAGGATGGGCGGTTGATGACGGGATGTGCGTGGCTAGGAGCGTCTTTTTTAAGTGCTTGCAGATGGTCGATGAGTTTTGTGCAGTCAGATCGGGTGCACATGATCTGAGGCAGCAGAAAGGCGCAGGCAGCTCAACTTTGTCTTGACAGGGTGGTCTCTGGCGTTATTCGTAATTCGCTCGTCTTGACTACCTGATCTTACCTACCTAAAACAACAATCGTGAATCACCTGGGCTGTGCGTCGCAAGCAAAGCAGTTCCAGGTTGCAGGAGGGACAACCAGCGGGTCAGCCAGGCAGAAGGAAGAACCCGCCGCTTCGCCGGATGACACACACACACCCCGCTGCAAACACGTCCAATTCTTGCCCAGCGGAAGAAGTCGCCCGCGCCAAACGCTGCTGCGGAGAGCGAGCGCTGGAAAATAAAAGTGTCGAGGCCGAAGAGAACGCATGAGTGGCCAGCTTCGTGAAGTGGTGCGCCAGCTCAAGCCTTAAATAGCGCGTTCACCCACTGCCATTTTCGGTAGTGCAGCGAATGATTTAGCCCTTCGCACGGGCGGCTGCAGTTGATGGGTGAAGGTTACGGCGAGCGTCGGAGGCAGATTTTTCTCATTTGCTGTGCCAGTCACAGAGCCGTGGCCCGTCCAGCGACCCTCGTCAGTCCAACGTCGAGCCCGACTCCCCCTTCTGACACCCCATTCCTCCTCGCTCCTCCATCACCCTCCCACCGCAACTCTCAACATCTGTTCCCCCTTCATCCTTTCCAACCCTTCGCGACTGGACGGCGAGGCGCAATTTCGACGCTCCGACTCCTTGCCTGCGCCAAGCTACCTAAACTGAGCTCGAGTTGGAAGGCCACGCACCGTTGGGTGGCTCGTTTCACTTGCCGGCCTCAGAAGCCTCGGGCTCGTGCTTCCGGACAGCGAACCTCCCCCAGTTCCGTCGAAGGGAGAAACCGACATCGTCGAACCATCCTTCAACCATCTTCACGCCCTGCGCTCCTCGAATTGATTTTCTTTGGTGCCGCTCAGCCTTGGTTCCTGTCGAAAAGCCTCTTCGTAGTACAACCGGCGTCCCGGTTCCGTAGTTGACCGTCGCCTCCTGTCAACGCTTGCCGACCACAACGGGCCACGCAACATATCCCTTCGAGCCAAATATACCGGCTATCGTTACGACCGATTCTAGTGGGACCGCCGAGTTTTGCTACCCTTGTCTACGCCTCTTCTAATATTCAGCGTTCCAGCGGCTGTCACCCTGCGCCTTCCTCATTTCGTCCAACGACTCATCGACAGAAAGTACGAAGAAAACGACTACGCGTCTTTCGCCTCCTTGCAACGACGATCTATTAATTTAGCTTCGTCGGTAACATCATTTGCAAACATTGTGGTAGCCTTCCGTTACTGATACAACCTATTCGTTGTCGGCCAACCGTGGAACACTGCAGCTTGTAGAACCTCCTCTCACGACTTTAACGACTTGTTCAGAAACACTACCAACACCAAAAAGAAGCACACATCTCCATCGCATGACACACAGCTACTAGACAACAATCTTTGAGTGCGCCAGAGCTTTTCAGCTCGAATCTCCGCGGTTGGCGGCAAGAGAAACGGTAGGCATCCTTGAAGGTCAGCGAAGATCTGCGGCACTAACACTCCAAAGTGTGTCGCTCATTGCGAGACCGTTTCTCCAGTCCCCTCCAACTATCGCCATCATGCCGTCCTTCTACCCACGTACCGCGCCTCGGCAGCCCCCACTCACGCCACCGGAGTTCATTCCAAATGGCTATGGCAATAGCTCTTGCAGCGTCTCCCAGTACCAGAGAGCTTCATTTGTGGCACAACCAGGCACCGGAAGTCAAGAAGAAGGCTATTATGATTTCGCGGACCGCTACGGCCAACAGTCTGCCATGGTATCTCAGCCATTAATGTATCAGCCAAATGCCGGTTACGGCAACGCCATGGGAGGACTTTCATCGCAGAATATGTTTTACAAGCCGATCGGAGCGCCGATGCTCCCTCCTATGCGCATTCCTGATGAGCTGGCCATGGCAGAGGCGGACATGAGCCACCAGAGCCAACAGCGTCTGCAAGCAGAACAGCAGGCCAGAGAAGAAAAGCCCGTTGGAGGTGTATCTGCGAAACTTGACTACGACATGGACTGCATGACGGACTTCGTGTCTGAGATGACTCAGGGAATGTATGAGATTCTCAAATCCCCGATCTGCATTGCAGACGTTGACCTTTTTCGAAGCGTGCAATCAGGTCGACCGCTGCCGCCATCGTTTAGGAAATGGGTTTACCGAGTGCTCAGCGCCACGCGACTCCCTTCGGCAACGATCCTTCTCAGCCTTCAGTATCTTTCCATGCGCATGGACATGCTGTCGAATGGCGGCCGATACAATGCAGTGGAGGGCCAGATCTACAGGCTGCTAACGATTGCTCTCGTACTCGGTAGCAAATTTCTTGACGACAACACGTTCATTAACAGATCGTGGTCGGAAGTGAGCGGCATCAACGTGCTAGATCTGAATCAGCTGGAAAGAGAATGGCTCGTGGCCATCGACTTTCATCTACACCGCGACCCTCTTGAGCAGCAAGGCTTCTGCTCTTGGCTTGAGCACTGGAAGGACTATGAGGCTAAGGCGATCGCTCGGTCTGCGAAGCCGAGCAAACTTAGCCCGCTCGACACTTCCGTCCAGCACCAGCGGCCTGTGCCGAAGGCTTTCTCCTCCGCCGGCTTCCAACCGTCTTTCAACAAGCCTGCACCTACCCAGTACGAAGCTACCACGGCACGGAACCGGTACAGCGCTTCGGGGTTCTCTCAGTACGATCCCTGGCTAGTTCCTCGGTCGGCGACCGACACCTCGCCGGATTCGGCGCCTCTTACTGGTCCTACCACTCCTGAGTACTACGGTGGTCCAGGAACCTGGGCGCCGTTGGAAGGTTACTCACGCAGATCGATGTTTGGCTACCCTTCGGTGACGCAGCCTCCGCAGCCACAAGCGCAAACGCAGCAACAATCTCAGCCCACGGGCTACGGCACTCCGTTTACGCCACAGTATCCACACCAGATGTGGAGTGGCCACGGCATGGGGTGCAGCTGCATGTATTGCGCACGACAGCAGCCATATCTTATGGCTCATGGCTATCGTCCCACACCTGTGGTCTGCTGAGCACACTAGCATCGTTGCATGTCTGGCTGAGACACGAAGCTTGTCACGAATAACAGTGGTCTCGCTTGCCATTGGCGTTACCTGGTCCTGCCGCTATCCATCCGCCACCTCGATCGAGCTCACAACTACTTGGTGTACTCACTCCATCCTCAGGTGGCTGCGTGGGATTCTTCAGTGCATTCATGGTCTCGCATGATAGCCCAAACCGGCCTCGCAACAATTGGCTCGGCAACCTCTTCTACCAAAACACCTTACTCGGCGCATACCTTTTATTCCCAAAAGTTCTGTGCGGCATTTCCAAAAGCGTCGCTGCGTTCCTGTTTTCGCTTGTCCATACCTTTTGCGCCTGCGTTCTGGGCGACTGTTTACGACTTCCTTGGCCGCCACTTTGCGGTTATGACACTGTTCCTACTTCTCTGTTTCTATTTAGGCTTGCTTTTTAGACTTTGCTCTGGGTTTTTCGTTACTGCATAGATCGCGGGTCGGCTCGGTTCTGGGATTGCGTGGTGTTGGGGGCTGGGTTTCGAACTTCTGCATTGGGCGCTCTTCGGCTCGATCTGTTGGGGTTTTCTTCCCGTTGTGGCTGCTGCCGCTCCTGGTTGCCGCGTCTGCATGCATACACGCTGGTTTCTTTTCTGATCACTCTTTTGCTCGATGACAAGTCACGGCGGTCTGGGGCACCTTTCCTTTTCCTAGGGCCTCGATGCTATTGGTCGTCCGGCTTGCTCGTCGTCTTACCCTTTTTCATGACGATACTTCGATACTTGCTTTTCCTCCCTTACGTTCATAGCAGGCAGGCTTTTCACACAGTAATCAGGTTGTAACTCACGGTTTCTGGAAAATATGTTTCTTGTGCGGCGGTCGGGAGTTTATGGGTTCGGTCGGTTTAGCGTTCTGCTTTCATCCTGTTAGAGAGTCGGGTTGGGGGTGTTTGAAGCCATTTGAAGTCTTTCAAGATACCACAGAGGCCCACCACTTCTTTTTCGGTGCTTCGGCGCGTGCGTGCGCTACGGGCGATGGCAGCTTCTTGTGCTGGTTGAGCGAGGGTTGTGTTCGCTCCCGCTTGTTTGTGAGGGCTTGAATGGGGGAGGATGTGGGATAGATCTATAGGTACATAAAACGAAAAAGATATTTTGACTTGTTGTTGAACCCTCTGTTCTCCCAGTTTTGGAGACTCGCACATGGCACGTGATTGAGACTTGTTGAGGCTTTGGACAAGCAACCGGCTCTAGATTATGTAGGTCTAAAGATATTCTCCAGAACCTATGATGGCATTAAGCGGACAATCAAAGCGCATAGAAGTACGTCCCGTCCTTCTTATCCTCATCCTCTTCTCCCGTCTTCGGCCCGCTCTGCAACGACCAGTTGGGCCCATGCTGCGATGGAGTACGCAAAAGTGTCTGCGTCTGAGCCTGCGGCGCAGCCTTCGAGGCGTCTGCTTCTTTCTTGGCCTCCGGAGTGAGAGCCATAAATTTGGCACTTGGCTCGCCAACAGCAACCTCTTTCTCTTCCTTCTCCTCGCGCTTCCCTTCCTTCTGCTCCTTCTCATCGTCCTTCTCATCCTTCTCTTCCGCCTTTACCTTCTCCTCCGCCTTCTCTATCGCCTCCACCTGCGCAGCAACCGCCGCACCACCAACCGGTTTCCGAGGAACGCTTAGACTCGGCTGTGCGTCCTCCTGCTTCTCGCCTTCCTTCGCCTCCTTCGCCTCCTCCTCCACCCTCCTAGCCCGCTGCCCACCTCCCTCCTTAGCCGTCTCAACAACAACAGGATTCATGCCCAACCCGCCTCTAGCCAGCAACACGGTCCGCGGATCCGGCATCAGCGTGCCTAGTTGCTGCGCCTCTTCTCGCTCAGCTTTCAGTTGCCCGGCCTTGCTGCTCTCAGCCTCGCTATACAGAGCCTCGTTACGCAGGGCCGCCTCGCGTTGCTCGGGCCGCCCCCACAGCGGAGACTCAGAGCGAGCGGGCTGAGCTAGCTCCCGCACTACTTGCGCCCGCACTGCTGCGGCGAGCTGTGCCTTTGCTGTTGCTGGCATCAGCACGGAGGGGTGCCTGATGTCTTGCTTTGGGGGCTCGAGGGGAGGGGTAAGGAGGGCGGGGGCGAAGACGGTGGGGGTGAAGAAGGCGGGGGCGTCGTGGGCGGAGATGTGGGGGCCGGGGCTCCATTGCCCTGCTGCTCCCCCTCCTTCTCTTTCTCTTTGTCTTTCTCCCCTCGTCCCCTTCCCCTCCATCCCGTTCACCCTCCCCTCACCACCAATACCCAACATCCCCTCCAACTCCTCCTCCGCCGCCAACCTAGCCGCAGTGCCCGGAAACGCCTCACTAGCCCTCAGACTCGCCTTCCTCTCCGGCATGGGCCCAACCTCCCTAGACCCCCTAGCCCCCCAACCACAACCTCCTTCGGCAGCCCGACCCGCGTCGGCGCATTCGGGCCCATGGCCACGATCCGCGGCACCGGGTTCAGCCTAGCCGGGACGCGGTATTTACTCGGCACCGTCTTGCGCGGCGTCGCCGGCGTGCCCGGGGTCGGGGGAAGAGACTTATCTGCCGCTGCGGCTGCCAAGGCGGCGGCGGTGGTGGGGGAGGTGGGGAAGGAAGGGGAGGTCTCGGAGATGATGCTCAGGGTCTTGTGCTGGCTGTTCGATGGGGAGTGTTTGGGGCTCTTGCCGCCGCCAGCACCGCCGGCACCGGAGGCAGAACCACCGCTGGTGTTGCTCTTGGCGGAGGAGGTGGTTTTGGTACTGATGACGGAGGAGCGCGAGCGGTGCCGCGATGTGGCGGAGCGGTGTGGGGAGGAGGCGTGCGAGGGCGCGGCGGAGATGCGCTTCGCGGCTTCTTTGTCGGACGCGTAGGAGAAGGGATTGTGTTCTTCGTCTTTGGGGGCGCGGCGCGCGATTAGGTGTTCGTGGAGGCGGTGCGCGGGTGAGGTTAGGAGGGTTAGCCAGGCGGTGAACATGGAGGTGCGGGCGAGGAAGAAGAAGCAGATTACGCCGGAGAGCTGGGGGAATGGGTTAGTATGGGCGCTTCTTTGGTGAGGGATAGAAGGGAGAGGGAACGTACGCCTGCCCAGACTACGGATGAGATGACGATGTGAGGCCCTCCGGTGATTTTCTCTGCCAGATTTAGACAGGGGTTTTTGTTCCCGCCGGCGAACACGAGGCAGGTGCCCCAAGCCTGAAAATTGAGCATGTCCTGCGCGCTCGTCCTGCCGATATCGAGCTTGCTGTCCTGGTTAATGAAGGTCGTCGCGAAGTAGACCGTCTGAATGACAACGAGGATACTGATAGCAATGCCTCGCCACTGCAGCAGGAACAGCCTGCGAATCTTGCGCCACTCGACCGACGAGTGCCTGACACGCTCAAAGCCGCTCCGTAGCTGCGAGCCCCTTCCTGCGCCGTCCTATGCGTCTGGCTAGAAATCCCGCCCCGCATCCTAGCTTTCTCCCGCCGCTGGCTGCGCACGAAGATGTAGACGCAGTATACGGCGGTGATGAGCTGCAGCACGAGCGACAAGCCGGCGAACGTGATGAGCCAGGCCCAGTATGCCGCGAAGGACTTGTCGTGGTTGGCGAAGCAGACCTGGCCGGTGCGGTACGAGACGCCGGACGAGGCGAGGACGGAGGCGAGGAAGACGGCCGGGATGGTGATACCGCTGATCATTGAGAAGAGCGCGAACATGAGACCGGGCTCGCGGTCCCAGCAGATGCGGATGTGGAGCCAGGCTGTGCGGAGGAGGACTGGCGAGAGTATGTTAGAATCGCGCCATATTATTGATTCCGGGATAGAGTAGTAGTTGACTTACCCCATACGACAGCACCCATGCCTCCCACTTGGAGCAGCGCCCCTGTCCAAGCGCAGGACATGTCGCTGTACATGTCGTGGGGCGTGACTTGGTCATAGCAAAGGTCTGGGTCGGTGCCGAGCGGTATGATAAAGGATATCTATAGGCCATGTTGTTAGTCCAACGCGGCTGCGGCGAAGTTTCCAAGGCGGAACGTACGGTAATTAGGAGGACCGAAATAAGCAATCCTACGCTGAGATAGTGTCTCTGGCTCTTTTCTGGTGGCAGAAAGACGAAGGAGAATAGTAGGAAGGCGCATGCTAGGAGCGAAGGTATGCTGCAGTACTGGGCGATCTTAAGCTTGGAGGCGAAGTCTGTTATTCTGTTAGAAGCGAAGATCGCGGTGTGGCCTTCCAACGCACTCACTGTCCGGGTACACATAGTCCTGTATGGGACATGGCAGGCAGCATGTGAGGTTACTGCCAGGTGGGAAAGGGGAGCATAGTCTGCCCTTGCCGTCTAATACCAGGTTAGCAGGACTTCGTAAGCTGATAAGTTCGAGCATCACATACAACCGCCAAGCTCGGGATAATCCCGCAGGTCGCGGAACGGTGGAAGGCACTCGCTGAGAAAATTCATCTTGTACAGCTAATACTGTGTAGTTGCTGTCGACGACGATCTCATGTGCGAAACTTGCGGAGTGGAAAGATTTGGAGAATGGCAGCAGCGCACGTATAGACGCAGTGAATTAAGAAACTTCGTCCCGAAGCAGACGATGTTAGATCCCACACTCCTTTGTCCGATCGGAGTTGTGGCTAGTCTGGGCCGCACGCGTGCGGAAGCGAATGTTGAGGAATGCAGCAGAGAATGCCTTTGTTGCAGACGAAAGCATGCAAGCCGGAACAAGAACAGTCACAACCGCTCAACTCAGATCATGGTCCTCGAGAATGCTTTGATTGTTGAGAACTGAGAAATGCGACAATATAGCCATAATGACTTCATGTCCAGATTAACCACAACGCCAACCCAGATGCAAACCTGCCGTACCTTTTTGACCATTCCCAATCACGTGCACGAGAAAATCGATCAGAATTCCTAGTGTAAGAGGAAAGAAGAAAAAAGCAGCATCACAAATGAACTCCTGTAAGGTCTGTCAGAAGGATGTATCCGTCCCATTAGTCTTGTTGCTTTCCCTCTCTAGATGCCCGTAAACGCCAAGCTTCTCCACGATGTGGAAACCATCAGACCGGAACGCCTGCAAATCCAATTTTCAGCTGAGCTCTAGCGCCATCGTGCGACTCGGTGCCGAACGAGCTCTTCCATTCTCGTTCTTGCATCTTCGCATTCTGGAACGCTTGTCGGCATTCTGCCGGTAGTTCATCCAGTATTGTAGACGGCAGGTTCGCAAGTCCATTAATGCCAATATCGTGGAAGTCTCCATCCGGACCAGGCACACCTAAGCCTGCTATCGGAGGCGAGACGAACTGGATATCCGTGATTAGGAAGTTCCGAGACACAACTGGCGGTACTGGCGAGAACATGGACGGCCGTGCCTCGGGCGACCGAGTGGTGCCATCCAAGCTGTACTCATGAATTCCGTTCGTCACGCCGTCGACGCCATTAGTGAGCTGTTTCCGCTTGGATTGACTCTCGGTTGGAGGGGGCGCAACTTCTTCCCATTTGGCATGAGAAGGCTGCATGATTTTCGGGAGAAACACTAGGTTGGTGTGCGGATCGTACACGCCTTCGAGGTTGAACCGGCGGCTGGCTGCAAGCGCTGAGTTGTAACGGCTGGTGACGGTCAATGATACAATACGTCTCGCCAACGATCACGTGACGTACCTTGCAGCACGCGCATGCTCAAACTGCCAGTTGGCTGATGTGATGTTGAGCTTGCGCTTCCCTGGAATGACTTTGCCGTTCGCAACCGGCACGCTGGGAACTCCGGTGTGATATACGCTACTCGCGCCGTGCCAGGCCACGTATTGGTTCTTGTTGTAAGGCTCGCCGGGAGGCGGGAGCTTGTCGTTCGGATCTGCTATCTCTCCTTCAACATCACCACGATCTCTTGCGGCTTGAGCATAGTAGTCGTCTATGACCTTCTTGCCTCCGATGATGATGCGCGCACCGAACTCTCGAAAGACAGAGCGTGCAGTCACCACACCAATAGCACGCCCTTTATAGGAGTGTGGTATGATGTCTCGCGCTATAAGGTCGCGCTTCTCCGCCTCTTCTACAATAATCTTGTAAAGCTGCATGTGCTTGTTGAAGAATAAGTAGCTGTCCCGAAAGCCTGTGCAACGAGCGGGTTCCGTGGACAGCATGTACTTTCTCTCGCCTCGACCCATAATCGTGAATACGCGGACGCGGTAGTCCCTTCCGCCCAGCAGATTGCCCAGTTTGTCAACCTTCTGTTCGCCTTCAGGGTCTTCTGGAAGCGCAACCTCGTCGTCTATAACCTCCACAGTATTTCCCTCCTTGTCGATGGGTACGCGAGTGACATGCGACGGGCCACCCCGAGGTCGTCCACGGAACCCGCCTGTCGATGGTCGGCCACGCCTGCGCCTCTGCGGTGTGCCTCTGTCCGAACCTCCATCGGTGTTGGGGTCTGTGTTGGGCCAGTCTGAAGGTCTGTTCTTGGGCGGCCTTCCGAGGCGGCGTTTCCGTGGAAAGGGTTGGACTTCTCGAGGTGAAGAGCGGTCTGATTGTGCTTGCTGGCCATCGGAGTCCTGCGCAGGAGTTCCGCCATCTTCTTCCCCTTCCTCTTCGTCTTCCTGTTGGCTCTCGACGCGCGACTCCTCGCCGTCCACCATCTCTTCGTCCGATTGCTCTTGCGCCGCGGGGTGGGTGTTCCTGCGTCGTGTCAGTGAAATGTGCGCGAACCCATGGAAGCAATGGGTGCGCACTCATTGGGGTCGTTACAGCGCGCGCTGCACCGCGCGACCTGCGAGGAGGCATTTTGAGGCAGGTACTACCAAGGAAATAAACTGTAGTGGGGTGTTTCAAGAAGGGTATGGCCGCGTGGGAGCTTCACACCTGGGCACGGTTGAACTTCGCGATGTCACGACTGCGGAAATCACGCTAGTCCGAGACAGGCAAAGTTTCAGAGCCAGAGCGGGATATTCTTTGGGATGCAGCACCACCTTGCCGCCTGCAGTTCAGTTCGATTCACGTGCTAAACACTAATGTCTGAATGAAAATGTGCTGTTACGCTGAGGGCATGCAGTGCGCTGCCGCATGATATCAGCAGGCCCCTTTGCCCGACGTCAACTCTCCGTCCTGCCGTCTCTGCGGTGTGCGCGCCCTGAGACAAGACGTGCAACTGGAGTACAAAGTCGAAGCAGTGAGAGGCCAAGGTACTTCCCGTCATCCAAGCATTTGCTTCTCACGCAACTCATCAGCTGCACGACTGATGTCTCATGACTGCTGAACTGAGTATACCTCCGTACTACCTTCATGATCCACCCACGGGGAGGAATGACAGTGATCAAGGGAGCCCTTTGAGCCAGCGAGGCGGATCTGCTAAATCCCAAGACTCTGCAGAGCTCTAGCCCCGTGATCTCGAGAGACAGTAATGCCGAAAGGATGATCTGGATCTTATGGACCTTATGGGCCTACGTAGAGGCATGACTTGTCAAACGAGCTTCTGTCAGGCATTCTTTAGGCAACCCAATGTCACTGTACAGCAGGATAGTCTCAGATAGCCCGCCTTGCTGGGCAACCAGCGGTGGGTCGGATAGATCCGAATTCGTGAAGCTTTCTAGCGTTGTAGCATTGGGCGCCGCTTGCTGGTCGTGTGAAAGCCAGGCTATTACTCCCCGGTTCCTCGGTTCCCTGAAGAAGCAATCTGAATCGAAACCCCGTCACTTGCCATTCACAGGCCGATCCAGGTCGCAGCAAAGGGGGATTGCAAGCTATGAGCACCGCCCAAGGACAGCACACGTAGAAAAGCCGTGTATCTGCCGCTGCAGTTGCAAAACTTCCCAGTCCTCCACGGCAAGCAACTTAACGAATGTGGATGAGATCGAGTTACCCAAAGATTGTTTCTGTGGAGAGGAGAGCATCGCCAAAATTGGCAGCGGATCGCACAGCAAAGGTTCACAAAAGCTTACAGAGCTGATATAAAATCACTTTCTTAACCGAGTCCCGCCCTCGAGATCGCAGCGGTGTGCTCAATTTAGTCTCGAGGACTCCCACTTAGCGGCCTCCTGCCATCGGCCTCTTTCGGCGAGAGCGCAGCACCGGAACCGAATTCTTTTCCGCCCATGACGCTGATTGCGTGCCCAGTACCTGGGTAGCACTTCCCCCATCAACATCCCTCCGCATTACTCTTCCCTTTACCTTATTCTCGACACACCTGCCCAACAAGGTCGGACTCGGTCACCTACGCACCGCAGCCAAGAGGACGGAAACGTCGGGTGGGCCGAAAAAAGCGATCCTGCCGCTTGAACGCCGCGGCCTGGTACAGACCCTTTCAACAGCCGCTGCTTTTTCGTCACATCGTCCGGCATCACAACAGGCGTTAAACTACAACACCGACAAGACCGATCGCATACAGGACTGCTCGGTGGCCCAGCATGGCTTTCCAGCACACCGCCACCGATCTGTTGCGCCAAGCCACTTTACATAGGTAGGTGAGCCGCTCGAAGACCGACTCTCAAGTTCAAGTCCGGAGCACCCTCCGCATGCCCTGCAATCCCAACAACTCATGCCTCAAATTGTCGGGAGTCGCAGTCGCACTCGGCTGGTCGCCTTATCGACATGGAAGATTCGCTACAGCCGCTTTCGCTGTGGCTCATCTCTCGCTTAAGCGTTGGGCTAGGGTTGCCGCCGAACCTCGATTTTTTTCGATGCTCAAGTCAGCGATTCTAGAAAACCCAGATCGCCTTGCAACCAATCGTCACTCTCACCGAATTTCCTACTCCTTCTATTCTCACGCTCCTCTGCTCTACACGCTCTTTCCAACTTCAACCAAATCTTACAATGGCATCTGCTAACAACGTTGCGACGCTGCACAGAGCGACCGGCGACGATGACGGACACGAGCAGTTGGCCTCCGGTAGCTCGACACCGCCAGGCGCGGCAACCCCCCGACCAGACTTAACGGACAAACGACTGCCAGGCATACTTCACACCTACTTCGGGCAGGTTTGTGACTCTTTCCGTACTCGCCCAAAGCATACCAGTAGCACAAGTCCTACACATATTGCTGCAAGTGGTACGGCGGAGCAGAAGGCCGAGCATAGATCCTTGCCGAGACTCGGCGGCGATGCTCTACCTACAGCTCCAGCTTCACCAACCGAGGCGTTTAGCGGAGATGGCGGGCTTCCGCCACTCTTGCCTCATGAGCAGCCAGACATGTCCCATCAGAAGATATTCTTCCGTCCCGGCCCTCCCTCCTCCTACCCGACCCCTCCGACATCCGCTGCCTCGTCGATGCATAGAACAAGCAAAGATGAGCCCAGCACAAATGGCTGCAGCGACAGCAACGCGCCTGCGTCTCGCACACGGCTCTCGCACAATGGCAAGGCCATGTCGAAGTCGCCTTCGAAAGCGCGCAGGCATACGTTTGCAATCTCCAGCCCTTTATCAAGCATTATTACGACATCCTCAGTCCCTGCTGCTCACATCGCGAACCCCGCCACTCGCATTTCTACCACCTCCCCTTCCAGCCCGATAGTTGCTTCTCTTACTGCTTCGCGACCCCCTTCACCGTCCAAAGCGGCTAAAAAGGTCAAGAGGCTAACAGAAGGCGGCATCTCGCTGTCTGCTCAGAATACTCCTCCTCAGACACCCAGGACGCGATCGCAAGAAGATCGGGTAGAGTCGCCCAAGCCACAGTCGTCGAGCAGTGGCACATCTCGAGCGTCGGATAATGCTGCTGTCGCGCCTCCGAAGGGCAAACTTTCCGTCATTATTTCCGAAGGTCGTGCACTACAACCAAGCGTTGATCCATATTGCGTCTGTCAGTTTCAATGGGCAGAATACATATCAGACGGGCCGAGGAAAGGCAGGACTAGTGGCAAGACTGACGGTGCTGGAAAGGGAGATGGAGTGGTAATGAGAAGGGCGGACAGTGAAATGGGCAGGCCAATGGCGATACCTATGAGAAGCAGACAAAGCAGCCACAGTGGTAGCAATACAGGCATGCAGGAGACAAGAGCAGAGGTCACGAACCCAAAGTGGGACCACGAGGCTATCTTGTGAGTACTTCTTTCATTACGTGTCTCAGTACCAAGCGGTCCTGACAGCGTGTACAGTGATGTTGTTGGCGACCACTCAGAAATCGACGTATCCGTCTACGACCGTGCAAACCAAGAAGCTTTCCTAGGCCATGTCCGCTTTTGCCCGAGCCTCGTGGAGTACGAGTCCGCCTACGATGGCTGGTTCCCGCTTGAGCCCCGAGAAGGCGAGGCAGACACAGTCACAGGAGAAATTCACCTCCGCATAAACTTCCAGAAGACAGAGAAGAAGCACTATGGACCGGAAGACTTTCAGATTCTGAAGCTTATTGGAAAGGGCACTTTCGGTCAGGTCTTCCAGGTACGGAAAAAAGACACGGGTCGCATCTACGCTATGAAGGTACTGTCGAAGAAAGTCATTGTACAGAAGAAAGAAGTTGCACACACGCTTGGCGAACGGAACATCCTTGTTCGGACAGCAACGGCCGACTCGGCATTCATCGTTGGTCTTAAGTTCTCCTTCCAGACACCCACGGACCTGTATCTCGTTACCGACTACATGTCTGGAGGCGAGCTCTTCTGGCATCTGCAGAAAGAGGGCCGCTTCCATGAAGCGCGCGCGAAGTTTTACATCGCAGAGTTGATCTTGGCGTTGCAGCATTTGCACGAACACGATATCGTATACCGGGACCTCAAGCCGGAGAACATTTTACTTGACGCTAACGGCCACATCGCGCTGTGCGACTTCGGCCTATCGAAAGCGAACCTGACGGACACCGACACCACCAACACTTTCTGCGGAACAACCGAATACCTCGCTCCCGAGGTGCTACTCGACGAGCACGGGTACACCAAAATGGTAGATTTCTGGTCCCTGGGCGTCCTCGTCTTCGAAATGTGCTGTGGCTGGAGTCCCTTCTACGCCGAAGACACGCAGCAGATGTACAAGAACATCGCCTTCGGCAAAGTCCGCTTCCCGCGCGACGCACTTAGCACCGAGGGCCGGAACTTCGTCAAGGGCCTCCTCAACCGCAACCCGAAGCACCGTCTCGGCGCCATCGGCGACGCGGAGGAGCTCAAAGCCCACCCGTTCTTCGCCGACATCGACTGGGACGCCCTCGGCAAGAAGAACCTAGTCCCGCCCTTCAAGCCGAAACTCAAGTCCGAGCTCGACGTCTCGAACTTCGATCCGGAGTTCACGAACGCACTCAACAACACGAACGCTTCGTCGCTGAACGCGCGGGCGGCGGCGCTCGCGTCCGGCGTGAACCCAGCCTCGACGCCGCTCTCGCCGACTATGCAGGCGAACTTCAAGGGCTTTACGTTTGTGGATGAGAGCAATATCGAGAAGCAGTTCCGGGAGCGCGAGAACGATATGGAGCGCATGGAAGAAGATGACAAGGGGGATGACGAGTGGCACCTTAACAAGCCGTATGCGAGCCAGGATCGCGAGGATCGTATGAGCGGGATTGAGCGGGTACATACGAAGGGCGAGGAGGATATCTTTAACCATCAAGGGTTTGACGCATGAGCTACTGGGTTGGGTCATCTACACTTCTCATTCTTCCCCGAAATCACCCTCGCGCTTTTGGACGCCCTCAGATTGGACTGATGATCGGCTCGCTGGTGAGAGTTATGTTTCACGATCGCTTACGTTGATGGGGGCTGGGGGAAACTCTCGTTTGTTGTGTGGAGAAACGCACCGTTTTCCTTACTGGCGGTCCGTGTAGAGCGAAGGACGCAGCCGTTGTAGAGTGTTGAGTAGTATGCGGAGGCTGTGGGGGGCCACTGTGGATGCCCCTCATAGCGAGATGTGGGATGTGGGATGAGCGTTCTTTTTGGGGTGTTGTTTGTCAGTCTGTGAGCGACGCATCGCACTGGAGCATGGAGGGATTATTGCTGTGGGTTGTTGCGGGTTGTCGCTACGCTGGTCCGAGTCGTTATTACCAGTAGTTGAGACTGTATATACGAGAAGCAGTGAGAGACTGTTCGTTGTCTTATACATCCGTCCGGGCCGCCCTTGGTCATCTCAAGCGCCATCTTCTCAACTCACCATTCCGTTTCTGGAACTGCGCCCGAAGTGTTTCACCGTTCACCCGTCAGATATATCCACAGCACTTTCATTCGTGACACCCAACGTTTTATGAAATTCATATGCAAGTAGGAAAGGGCGATGCCGTCCCTTCCGCCCATACACCACTCAGAACCCCCGGGACAAGCAAGACACACAGAGTAGTCGGGTTTCCTGTCACTCACACGATCGGAGGATCTAATATAAGTCATTGAGGCGCACTCCAGGGCTCAAATCACCGGAGAAGTTTTCCTCGAGTTTCATAGCACATGATCGTAGCCCCTCGCACCCACAGTTCGTCAAAGGCTTCCTCCGAGAAAGCAACGCTGTAGAGACACGATGTGCTCGAGGCAAGGTATACCTTGCGGCAGTTGTGGGCTCGGAGATGTGCTTTTAGTGAAACGAACGGGTGCAGTTCTCTGTTGCACCGACTGAGGTATGTCCTTGGGATATTGTATCGGAGGTGAACTGGTGTTTCTTCATCTCATGCACAAATCGGATAGGCTGATTGAGTACAAGGTGTTCATGCTGGCAAAGGGAGCCTGACACTCGTAGCCAGGCCGCTAAATGATGACCTTAAGTTCGAAGAGTCAATCTCACACATCCGCGTCATACACTAGCACATACAGGACTCCGTTCAGACAGTTCAGATGAGAGTAGCGTTGCATCAAAAGCTTTAGATTCTTTCTCTGTCGCTATCTCTCCTCCCGCTTGATCTCATGAATTTTTAGCAAGTGAGCCAGCTATGCAATCAAAGAATAAGAAGCTCCACGCTAGTCAAGAGTCTCCACACCGTAACTCGATCCTGCACCGTCAACCTAGTTCATCTGCTTGATGAGAGCATTGATGTGGTCTTCCCGGTTGCCAAGGTCACCACCCTCAACGAAGTGCTTGAACTTCCGTGTGCGGAAGCCACCAGTGGGGTTGCTGAGCTTGAACGGCCAGAGTGCGTTCGAGGCCTGCTTGAACTGTGCGAGGGGCGGCGTCAGCACACGATTTAAGTTCTGAAGATAGCAGAGATTACTCACGTTCGGGCCAACAGTGAAGATCTCGTGGATGATGTCCTCCACTGAGATGATGCCGTACTTGCCAAGAACCTCCTCGACGAGTGTGTTATCGGTCAATGGGATACGTTGCTTGTCCTTCTTGATGTGTCCCCTCTTGTAAATGAGCTCGCGCACCGTCTTCAGGTTCGGGTAGCCGTAGGCGACGAAGGGCTCGACAATCTTAAGCATCTCGGACTGTAATCATTAGCTTGTGTCGAAGGATGCTATGCCGATCTGGAATCGCTTTGCTTACAGTGGCCTTGGTCAATTGCACGAACACGCCCGAATTGATCTGAAGAAGACGCAGCCTGAAGCGGGTTAGCCAATCGCATGACCGTTCGACTCGGTGTTGTCTTACAGTTGCAATGTCTTTCGCTTCTTAGGATCGATCTTGTTGATACCCTGTTCGTGGTGTCAATGAGCGCTCAATTTCAATCAGCTTTAAGGACGAGCAGCATAGCGTACCTTGATGCGGACAACGAAGACGAGACGGTTCTCAGCAGGGACGTAGAATTCGCCCGCCTGCTTCGCCGCGCGCTTCAGCCGGATGGTTTCCCGCTCCTGGTCGCGGTACTCCTTGACATATTTCTCGGCGCGCTGGAAGAGAACCTTGCGCTTCTCCTTGGAGGCCTGAGAGCAATGCAGTTAGCATCCATCCCCACGAAGTCATCCCGCTGCAGCAGAGCATGCGACATATTCAGTCCCGAAAGATGGTATTGTAAACAACAGCATCGACCCGAAGGTCTAGTCGTACGGTTGGTAGATGTCATCACCATAGTCGCTGCCCCTACTGCCGAGCGCATGGAACAATGAATTCCTACCTCACGGCGCTTCTGAAGCTCAGCGGCCCGGCTCTCTCGCTCCTTCTCCTGGCTCTTGCGTTTCTTGAGGAGAGTCTCGGGCACCAGGATCTGGTCTTGGGTCGGGACTGAGCTGTAATGCCCAACGTTAGCAGGATGGTTGTGGCACGGAGTCGTCGCTCCGAGTGGAGCTGCTTCGGTGCGGAAGATGCATTTAAGGGAGAGGAACGAATCCCTCAACCCCAAGACCCCGGTTCTTCAGTCTTTGCAGCTTGAGTGTGTGCCCAGGCTGCAGAGAAGGAAGACCAGGAAAGAGCTGGTGCTGGCGAGCAGCTAGCCCAGCGCAAGGAACCACGACCATCTGCTTTCTCGACTCGGGCGTCGAAGGGCGGTGCGTTGTACGTACACCTTGACCGTGCCGGCGTGCTTTGTGTGAGGCATTATCGCGGTGGATTGCGGTGTTGTTGGCGGATTGGCGACGACGGAGGTTGGCGCAACTGTCGCTGCAAAATGAAATTCCACAAGCAGCAGTGGGTTCTCGACGGAGAAAGTGTTTTCCGGAAGTCGTCACTTCGTCATCAACACCAGGAGCGGCATTGCCAACTCCAGCCCGCTGGCAATCTGGAACTCGGTATTCCTGAACACCTAACTAATCTGAAATCCTAACGACAAAGCAACAGCACAGATTCAGGACCACACGCGCCGTACCGGCTTGCTAGAGGGCCAGGACTACACCCTTACTCCCACCGCAATGTCCACCCCCCACCGCATCCCCGGCCTCTCCGCCTTCTCCCGCACCCAAATAACCGCCGCCCAATACGCCTCGCACGGGCGCACCCTCCAAGAAACCCATGCCTCCTCCCTGCAGACCCAACTCGCCGTCTTCCAGTCCCTGCTCCACCAGTTCGCCGTCACGCACGCCAAAGACATTCGATCGAACCCGACCTTCCGCGCTGAGTTTGCGCGGATGTGCAATGCGATCGGCGTAGATCCTCTCGCGTCTTCACACACCGCGAGGGGCGGGAAGGAGTCGGGCGGGAGTTTCTGGAGCCAGATGCTGGGCGGGAGTGTGAATGATTTCTATTTCGAGCTAGCGGTGAGAGTCGTGGAGGTGTGTCGGGATACGCGGGCGGAGAATGGGGGATTGGTCGCTGTGGCGGAGGTGCGGCAACGGGTGCAGAAAGGACGGGGGTTGGGGGTGGGATGGAGGTCTCGGAGTATGTAGAACCACCACTCCTCGTAGAAGAAATGGTATTGGTTTTGGGGATGATGAAGCTCATGCATATGTGCAGTGACGATATCCTCCGAGCCGTCAAGTCTCTTGAGCCGCTGGGCTCCGGCTTTACGATCTTGAATCTGGGACATAAACAGATGATACGGTCG
This sequence comes from Coniosporium tulheliwenetii, assembly GCA_030247845.1. NCBI lineage: Eukaryota > Fungi > Ascomycota > Dothideomycetes > Coniosporium > Coniosporium tulheliwenetii. Next base: position 672,954 of record JAPDRP010000001.1, on the reverse strand, counting down.
GTGCCAAAGGAGCTGAATACGGACCAGTCGACTGTACTGGAGGCGATACAAGTGCTTGGTCATGTCACGGTGTCGATGCTGCAGATCAACCTCAACTGGGAGCGACCGCGGGCTATCGCTGTGATCGACGACCTCATGGCTGACTCTTTGGTATGGGTAGACAAGCAGGCGGATGAGACAGAATACTGGTCGCCTACTTTCATTCACGATACCGGTGGGCAGTAGGGCGTCGAGGATTCCTAGGATGATAACCACGTACAAGTTTCCATCTCGCTCAACCTATTTGCGTCAAAGTGAAGGTTCAACAATACGGGAAGACTTTTCCGGACTTGAACACATTCTTGAATATACATGCTTCTCTACTCTGGATCTGGTGCAAGAAATTGTATCAGGTCACGTGTTTGGAGCTAAGATGTTAAGGTCTGTTGTCGAGAGCAGTGCTTCTAAAATTAGCTCACAGTATGCACAGTGCGTTGGCCGATGCAAGATATGTCCGTCAGCCTTGTACTATGATACCTCAGCCAACATCAAGTTTCCAGATACGTAACTGGTACTTAGCTGTTTAACGTTATTCAATCTCCTCACTTTAATACCGAATTCACATTGGATCTATCATGGCTTCTTTCCCAAACCTTGATTTTGGCAGCGGGCTCGTCGAAATAGCAGCTCTGACAGCGCTCATCGGTTCGACGACCGCAGAGTCCTTGGTGCTTGGGACCAGAGGCGCCGCCGGCATGCCATGGGCGGCACTGAGCAGCTTCGGCTCTGTTTTCTTGATCAAGGCGTGCATTGCCGCCTCAACGCCTGGATGGTTACGGGATACCATGGGCGTCAGGAATGCCAGATCTGATGCGGCTATTGGACTGAGTCTGGACCTCAACCGGAGGCACAAGGGCAGGAAGACTCTTGGTGAAGCAATAGGTGTCTCTGTGCTCAGCCGTGAAGTATACCATACTAAAGCCGTTCTTTCCGTATTTTGCGCTAAGTTTTGCAAGGGTTCCAGTCAAGGCGACGCCCAATATGAGATCGAGACGCTGGAAGATGTTCATGCATTCGACGATTATACATCCGCGCCCTTGCGAGCTTGCGTGACATTAGAGCCAAACAGCCCTCTGCAGGCGTACACGTATGTACGGGATCCACACTGGGCCACGAAGCATATGTCGCAGACCTGGACCGACTGTCTAAGCATTGCGGCATCTTCGATCAAATTAACAGAAATATACGTTTTGTGGCGTTATGGCGCCCATAGGCTCTGTTGGATCACCGCCGTCAATTGGATCTACTTCGTACTCGCAGCTGTAATCATCCAAATCGTTGGCGTTGCCCGAGAGTACAACGTTGAGTCCCGGCACATCAGATGCCTCGATATCCTAGCCGGAAACTTACCGACTCCCCAGATCCCAGGAGAAGAGCGGAAGGTTCTGCTCGGAGTACCAATGAATGCCAGGAAAAGCCTCGCTTGGCGTCTGACCTGGGCGTTAGGTAGTATCGTGTGCGCAACCTCTCTGATTGCGACCTACACCGTGCTGTCAAAGGAGCCGCAGAATTGTCTGCACATCTGGCTCGCGTTTCAAGCAGGTTGGCTTGTGCTCCGTTCCGTCTTTTACCACTTCGCAGTGGAGACGGACGACGTCAAGCACTCTGTTGTCCCAATCGTGTCAGACAAGGGCGCATCACAGCACCATGTGGCTCGACTCTTAGCACTAGCCGCCGCGCTTTCAAAGTACCAGACACTTGCGCATCCGCGAGGCCCCTACTGCTACAGCGAGGACACACAAGCGCCGGCAGACATTCTAGAACTCTTCAGGGACGCCAGTCGTGAGTTGCAACAGAACTATCTACCATCTACAGTAATCGACAATAGTCAAGGCGTAACCATTGACATCGTCGCTGTGATCGGCGATACAGTTTTGTCCAGCATCGCCTGGTTGCAAGGGCATCCACTAACCGGCATGGACCTGTACGACTCCTGCATAGTAGCTCTGAGCTGTTCCGGACGAACACTGTTGGTCCCATCAGCACGAGTCCTGTCAGGGCCGCCGAAAGACGCCGCGCCGAAGGATATCGAGACCAGCGTCGCACCGAACTTCGCGCCTCGAGGTGGCTCAAATGACGGTGTTAATATTTCTTGGGTCTATTGGATCCCTTGCACGGAAAACAGATGGCTGTACTTCCGCACGCACAAGACAAATGTTAGGGGCGTGAGGAAAGCGACACTTCTTACCGGCCAGCAGGTGACAGCGAAGCTTGCGGTAGGCGACCTCTACGTCAGCTTGACTAGCGTTGTTGATGTGGAAGATATTGTACTGAAGTCAAGGACTGCTGCTAAGATTCTACGCAACATGCTTGCGTGAGTATGATAATCGTGGCCTCTGGTGTAAGTCAACGATTCAGGAAAGAGACGGGTTTTGAATCGGCTCTGCTCGCGGTACGGACGGAACATTCTCGTTCGCGTTCGTAGACAATCACGTGATTGCGCGATGCCAAGCATCCAGTTTCACCTCCATCAACCCGTACCTAGCCAGGATGGTGAATGGTACCTCCTTCTAGGTTGATGATCATACAAAGCTATGGCAGTCTGTTTATCCGCTACTATTACCGCTTCTTGCACGAACTTAGTACGGCCGGTCTCGAAGTCCATCATTGAAGGCTCATAACAAGCTAGCGGTGGCTTGAGCAATGCAGTAATATGCGCAAGACCATCTGCTTCGACGTAACAAATGTCCCCACACTTCACTTGCTTCACTGGTATGTTCGAATTTTACGCACGGTTATTTTGCGTGTATGCGGTCAGCCCAACAATCTCACGCCGAACGTCAGCTTGGTTCTCCTACGGACCATTCAGATACACCTCTCAATATGTATAAATAATGACTGGAATAGCTGTTGCCGAAGCGAGCTTGTATTGTTAGCTTTGTCGTAAGAGTTGCTGCAATATTCAAGACTTCATAGTCAATACCCTCCACCAGAGCCATAAGAGCATACTCTGAAAGCTATATAGGCTCCGCCGTGGGATTCGGAACAGGCCTGGTAATGATGCATTTCCAGATGTCAAAAGTTCAACAAGCTTCCCAACCGCTCATTTGGATCCATACCTCGTCTCATCCCTGTCAACATGAAGATTTACGCAAGATTTATACCGAGGCCTTCTACCCGGATCAGTGATGCCAACAGTTCGATTGAAAATCGTTTGCAATCAATCCGTTCAGCTCGTTCGACAATGGACTCGAACGCTGTCCCTACGCTAAGCCTTTCTTATACTTCCAAACCGTGGCACCCGAGGTCTTAGCACGGTAAGGGACCGGATATCGGCAGAACTGTTACATCACCACTGTGGTGATTGGTTTATACTAACATCACATTATAGTTACTATCATTACCTTCCTGAGGCTTACGATCTCCTCACATAGACTTGTGACTTTTCAGCCACAGAGAGCACGTGCTAAAGTGCCGACCGACTCTAGCTCCGGTCGTTTCAGGGTCAGATCGAGTCCAATCGAACTGTTGGCATCACTGACCCGGATATCATCCGCGAGCGCGTACCTGTGGTATACGGGCGATCCGCTCGACAGCTCTCCGTGGAAAACATGCAAGGGCCAGGGAGGAGCTGCCACAGTGGATGCGACGCCCCCTGCAACCGTCTTCGCCCCTCGCAGATATCAAAGTGGAACAGCTCAACCAGTTAACTATGATCGAGTAGTTGAGGAGGAGACACTCCCTGGTTATGACCCTGCGGAGTTTTACCCTGTTCACATAGGTCAAATCCTTCACCAGAAGTATCAAGTGCTAGGCAAGCTCGGGTTCGGTGCCAATTCAACAGTGTGGTTATGTCGCGATTTTCGGTATGTTTGTTTTGCATCTTCTAATTCTTACCCATACGCGATATGCTAACGTATACCAGTGGCCATCGCTACGTTGCCCTAAAGGTTTATACCCTAACGCCAACTTCGCCTCCTCAGGTCAATCGGGAAGTTCATGCATACCAGCACTTGAGCACCATTCGCTCGTCACATGCTGGGCAGCGTTTCGTACGAGATGTGCTCGACTCCTTTGACCTCGTTCACGCTGATGGAGGTCATCATCACTGCCTCGTCCATCCACCGCTACACATAACCATTCGGGATCTCCAGAGGCTCGGACGCAAATCGACCGGACTGCCAGAAGACGTGTTGAAAGGCTTGCTGCAGCATATCCTCCCAGCCCTTGACTTCTTCCACACAGAGGCAAACGTAATACACTGCGGTACTGTCCCTATCTATTGCATCTCTTATTCTCAGCCCCACTAACCGCCGCTCACGCTCCAGACATCAAGGCAAGCAATCTAATGCTGACTATTAGAGACGAGGGTGTTCTCGCAGACTTCGAGAAAGCGGAGCGCGAGAACCCTTGCCCACGGAAGGTGGTTAACAGTGAGCGCACAATCTACACGTCTCGCGATTTCCGCCGCCCCAAGGATCTTAATTGGGGCCATCCGGTGCTATGTGATTTCGGCTAAGCGCGAATTGGAAGTTCTCATCCATACGAGGTGATACAACCCGAGATATACAGGGCACCAGAAATCATCATGGGGACGGGGTGGTCGCACAGCGTTGACATATGGAATACGGGATGTCTGGTAAGTCTTAACCACGTCCTGGCTCTCTCAAGCATCAACTAGGTCATCTCTCTTCTACCACTCTTATGCAGATTTGGGACATGTTCGAGAACAAACATCTCTTTGATGCACGGAACAGGGAAGGGGGCACTCTAACCGATTTCATGTGGCAGAGATGGTCGCCTACCTCGGGAACCCGCCTACTGAGCTCCTACAACGCAGTGAACGCGCGCCCCTTGTGTTCGACGAAGCAGGTAAGCTCCTACTACCCTTCTCGTCACCCGGAGATTTGACGCCACTCGCTCAGGGCATTGGAAAGGCAACCCACCGCTTCCACAGCTCTTGTTTGAGGCCTCTGGGGAACATCTCGAAGGTGCGAATAAGGCCGCATTCCTGAACTTCATGCGCTCCATGCTCACCTGGTTGCCGGAGGAAAGGAAGACGGCGAAAGAGCTGCTCGAGATCCTCGGCTGTGTGGGCGTGTATGAAGCGGTCGACTCAGGGACTTGGTTATTCTTTTGGCATGTAAACCACATCAGGACTCCGCTTCGCTGCTGTAAGTAGCTGTTTGAGCACGAATGCAAGTCACTACTCTTCAGCTTGTGTAAGAATCAGAGCAGCACCTGAGCTTAAACACGCTTGAACTAACATGTTTGCGTTAACAGCTAAGCTGACGACAGCTCCAAGATAGCTTCGAGATATTGACAAAGCAAATTCCCACCGACCGTGAGAGACCAACAAACGCCACGACCTCATGACGGTATGTTGGTCATCTCCCCCATAACACCTTTTTCGATACAGATCTCGTGCACGCCCCCATCAAAAACAAACTACTCCGCTCATCACTCTCCCTCTGTCTCAGTCGCTCTTCACGAGACACCCAACCAGCATGGGAATAGCCGCATGAGCGTCCACAATCTGCAACCTGACCTCCTTCCACCCACTCTTCCCTCCAGCCTCCTTCAACGTCTTCTCAGTATCCCGGTCAATATTACATCCACCCAACAAGAACCACCACCCAGAGAATCTATACACCACCTGCGCCAGTCGCGCCAGTACACTCCCCTCTTTGCTCTGCCACGGATTGACAACATGCTCGCACACAATCAGCCTCCCACCAGGCCTCAGCAGCCTATACAGTCCTGCAACCGTCTCCTCCGGCCGCGGCACACCGCACAGCACCCGTATACTGACAATGTCGTCGAAGATGCCCTCGTCGCTCCCGCCCCGCTCCAGCAACCCCGTCTTCGCCAGCGCGGGGATGAGTGACTCGGGCTCCGCGCCACATGAGAGGATCTTGTATCGGTCACGCAGCCCTGCCTTCTCGGCGTTCTTCGCGAGCTCGGCGTGCAAGTCCACCGCTGGCTCCGCCGCGTAGATCATTTCTACAGCAGCGTCGGTGTTGTAGCGGTTCAGCTGGGATCCGGTGCCGGGCCCGATGTCCAGGACGCGGCCGTGGAGGGATTTGACGAGTGGGTCGAGGGGTGCGGGCATCTCGAGGGAGAGTTCATCTGCGTGGGCGGTCCAGAGGCGCGTGAAGGCCTTTTCGCGGAGGGCGGAGATGTTGGTGAGGAGGGCGAGGTTGCCGGTTAGGAGGGCGGTTACTACGGTTGCGGCGAAATCTGAAGAAGACTTGTGTCAGCGTGTATGCTTCCTCAGGTGGTTGGGACATAACGAGGAGAGGGCTTACGGTATACGCCGAGTATGATGAGCAGAGCGGGCTGAAGGATACCGACAGCCTGGTCCTTGAGTGAGGGTGTCATCGTTGCGGTGCTGCTTGTCTTCGAAATCTGATTGATTCAGATGGCAACTCTGTGCCTCACATTCTGCGGCGACACGGGGCTTTATACACAATTACTGTGTGGAGTTGTATGAAGCCAAGCACCCCGCAGCTCCCGAGTCAGTTCTCCAGCTCCCCCACATCAAAGCTCCCCAAAGCTCTCATCAGCGCAGGTGATTCTTGGCACGCCTTCTTTCCACACTCATCATGTCTGACGCGAGAAAAAGTGTGCTGGTTACGGGGTGAGTCGTGAGCTAAACAGAGTGGTACGAGATGGAGGCATCTGTGCGCCGCCTCTGCTGTACTCAGCGCTGACTCAGATCGTAAAACAGCTGCAGCCCTGGAGGCATTGGGCATTCTATCGCAAAGGAGTTTCATAATCATGGTATTACTATTCCTGCTTGGGTAAAGAATAGAGAACTGTAGCTAAGCGCTATGGAACACAAATAGGTCTCCATGTGTTCGCAACAGCGCGCTCCACATCCACCATCTCGGACCTCGAGGCGCTTGGCATCACGACGCTTGCCCTCGAGGTCGACAAGCCCGACAGCATCAAGAACGCCAAAGCTCAAATTATCGAGCTGACGCGTGGCAAGCTCGACTTTCTCGTCAATAATGCAGGCAGAAACTATACCGTCCCAGCCCTCGATGTCGACTTCGATGAAGTTCGCCAGACCTTCGAAGTAAATGTCTTCGCCGTGATGCGCATGTGTCAAGAATTTGCACCGCTGTTAATCGAGGCGAAGGGATGTATTGTGCAGATTGGAAGCTTGGCAGGAGTTATGCCTTACGTTTTTGGCAGTGAGTATTTTCAGATCCTTCGACTCATCCACCTGAGGCCAAGGCTTACGTGATTGCAGGTGTGTACAACGCCTCGAAAGCAGCGCTGCATGCTTACAGCAATACGCTGCGGGTTGAGCTCGCGCCGTTTGGCGTCAAGGTCGTTACGATTGTTACGGGCGGCGTGCAGTCAAACATCGCGAGGACGGAAAGAGAATTGCCTGAGGGGTCTTTGTATATCCCGCTCAACGCAGAGTATCAGCGGCGACTAAAACACAGTCAAGAAGGTGCTATGCCGAATGAAGCCTACGCGCGTTCGGTGGTCAGTAAAGTACTGCGGAAGAGTCCCCCGAAGTGGGTGTGGGAAGGGAATAAGAGCTGGCTTATTTGGTTTGTAGACAGCTTCCTGCCGAAGGGAGTCATGGTGAGTTTTATCCTAGAGTTCGAGTGCGTGACTTGCTAAGAATTCCAAGGATCTCGTTTTCTGGCGGATGTTTCATCTCTGGAAGTTGGTGGAGCCGTCAGACGCAAAGAAGGAACTTTAAGGTCGTTTCGAGACGCATTGTCAGGTGCGTTGGCCGGTGTCTAAGCGTGGGACCATCGAAGTTGGATAGAATAATGATGAACGAAGCTGAGATCGATGAATCGAGCATGTCACTGAAGCGACAGTGAATGGCACAGCTGGAACCGCCGATGGGTCGCCGCTGTTCCGTACTTGACGGGGACTCGGTCCAAAGTTGAGCGCGAAGTCGAACGCGAGAACTAGGGAGGCTCTCAGTCCTTATTGTTACACGGCTGCTCTCTTTCCACTGGCCGGAGCCTCTGTAGCAAACTGCCGAACCGAGTTCAAGCTGAAGTGTTGGTAAAACCGCTACGGGTGGCTCAATCCTCTGTTTTCAGGCCGTCAAAATTCTTCCGTACTCATAAGTCATCTACGTACCTACGAGGCTGTCATCAACGTTCAAAACAAAAACGCACAGGAACTTCGTAGATCATGGTCAGTACTCACCTAAGTTTCCCTATTCTCAAGTCAGAAAAGAAGAATATATGATACGCTTCAATCAATCAGCCCATCTTGGAGGTCGGTACTAGGCTCGACGTGGCAACCACGAGAACTTTTTCGCGCCTCTCGGTCTACATCGATCGAGTGGTAGCTCTTCCAGCACGTTATCAATCGCCGCTTGCATCTCGAGCGGAGCAGAACCGTGGCCTTCGTTGTCAGCCGCAGATGCATAATCGTCGGTTGTCAGTCTTCAGTTTTAGCTCAGCATTATTGCTTTTCCTAAAAGGCTACGGACGCTTTACTGTTATCCCTGGAATCCAAGCGGATGTGGCGTAGCTTGCATACCAAACCAACTCCGACTGGCTGTCACAAGGTAGAATGGCAAGCTGCAGGCGACCGTAGACCGTAGCCGGGTAGTCAGACAAGCCTGTTCAAAATTGCTTATTGAAACCAATATTGCCGGCCACGGAGACGAAAGTTTGATTCGACGTCCCCTTCAAAGAACGGCGGATTGACCAGCCCGGGGATCACGTGAATTATTACTCCGCGACCTTGCAGGCGTAGCACAACATGCGCATCATTGCCGGCTTTGAGCTCGCCCGGCAACCAAACACCGGCGTCTTACATATGACGCAAAACGTTTTTGCGTAAGCCGGAACGTACGTTTCACACTCTTGGTGACTGCTGCTAAGATTCAGTGTCACAGAACCCCGCACGCGTCTAAATAACTTATACGACAGAAGGCCATCAAAAGAGGTTTAGGAAGCTCGTTAAGAGTTCTTCGGGTCGTCCAGCAAGGAAGAGATGCTCCGCCCAGGAGCTGCATCGAGCCATCTGACTTAGGAATAGCGGGCAGTGATTTCTTGATGGTTTATCTTGTGGCTGTAACATCCTTCACTGAATCTCGGTTGCTGCACTCCGCGTCGCCGGTTACCTCTGACAAACAAACCGAGACTGGGCACTGGGCACTACTTGCGCCCAGAATCTCTCGAGACAAAGGGTAACATTCTCCGAGGGCTGCTGTGCTCCTCAAGATGCATAATGTAGAAGAACCACGGCCGTCAGCTAACCCCGATTTATATACGATGTACTTTAGGCATGTCCCTGCTGTCAGTATATACGCGTTGATGATCTAAGGGAGTTTTCAGGCCATATCTCGACTTCAAACTTCATGTTTTGCCTTGTAAGGATCAGTGCGGGAGGGAAACAAAGCAAACGATATACATTGTTTTGACGCGTGTGACCTTCCGGTGGCGTATATACCTGAATCTCATGGCTCCTTGTCCGCCGGTCTATGCGGTGGCCGACACTGAACAAGATGGACGATCAGCGAAGGTAATCAGGAGTCGAGGACGGTCGTCACTAGCGGAAAGGTGTACGATGTTGATATTAGTATTGTATTTGTTATGGAGCGGCCTTCTGGCACCGTCAACGATAAGAAGTTGAGCCGGGACGTTTGTCGTAAGGCAAGGCTGAGACGGAGATGTCTTCCCACTGGTCCTCTCGTCCGAAGGGTCCTGCCTCTCCCGTGCGCCATGTTCCTCGTGACAACTCGGTCGTCCCGAATTGAGGAAGCATGTGTCGATCTCGCGGCGGTTCTCCGGAACGCCCAACGGTCAAGGCGCTTTGGATGCCGTGGATGCATCAGAAGAAGGCGGGTGGGTGCTTGGGCGGCCCGCAAAGACTGGGGAGTGCTGGCGGTGCAGTGCGTGGACCCCGTCAGCCTTGCAGCTCGTGCTGCCCTTGGTGTGTCACCCATCCGCTTGACTGAGTCCCTCCTGGGTAACAGAGCTTATTGGTTTGTTAGCTGCGACATGTTCCTCAAATGGAGGCCATATCAGGCGCATAAGGCAGCTCTGGGCCCCCCACGTTGGGGGCGTAAGCTGCAGCTACTAAACAGTGGCGCTTTGTATGCACCCTGAATGGTCTACCTTCCTCAGCCGTAGGAATCGGCCCTCAGCCGGACTTTCAGCCTCATCGGCCTGTCCTTGTGGGCGCAAGCCCCTCCTGGGCATGTCGCACTGCTTCGTCGCAGACGTGGTCGTCCAAGTGATGGTTTTCTGATTCTTAAAGGAACATACACTGTTACAGCACAATCGCGTATCAAGCGTCAACACCATCACTACCCGCATTGCAGCTCCCGCCAACGCGGCTCGTGGCTGCCAGCTCCAGCGACTTACAGGCGCGAGGCTGCAGCTACATTGATGTAGCTGAAACACGAGGCTTTCGTAGCAAGAACTCCAGCAGACAGACGAGCAGGGCCTCGACAGGCTACTTGCATTCCAATGCCAGGGAACGGGGAGAGCCCCAGCAACAACGACGACAGCCGTCGGCTTGTTGATGAATCTCCAGACCTCTTGGACACTTCTCCCCCAACAACTTTCGCCAGTGTCTTCCAACACCACTCTCCACCGCGTCAAAGGCCTGGTTACTATTCGCGGACATCCGGGCTCTCGTTAGTCCCAAGCATAGAAGAGGAAAATGAAAGACATCACACGGCCAAGGATGACACGGACGAAGACATTGCAGATACATTCGACCGGAAGTCGTCCACCAGCCATGGGCTAGGCATCGCTGGGACATCGCCGCCCACATCGAAGCAGCGTCGTGTATCTATCCAAAGCATACCACGGGTAGCCGTTGGAGCCAAGAGTCCCCCAGGCCCGAAAACACCAGGCTCTGCGGATCCTCTCATCTCACAGACAGAGGAGCTTAACCGCCTTACTAGCTTCTCCGGCGCGACACGATACGAAGGTGCGGGTGGGGATATTGGAGACCATCCCCGCGAGCATGGCTATTATAACTCACATAACCAATCCCTCGACAGCTTGAACTCGCCATACCAACATTACACTGAGAATTTGGACACACAACGCCTAAAGCCAGGCGCGGCTGCCAGCGTCCGGACCACCCGCTCAGCCTACGAGAGTGATTTCAAGCCTCATGCATGCCCCTCCCACGGTCCTTTATATCTTGGTCGCTCAAACTGGCTCGCGATGTCCATTCTGGTTCTGGCTGTTTACTCCACTGTGTTCTCTGGTATATACCTCGCCGTAGCCATCAAAGGACCCAAGTATGGCAAGATAATTGGCGTTCGCGGCTCGATGTCCCCTTCCACCGCCTCTACACTTACGGCCCTCTTCGCGAAGACGATCGAGCTCTCCTTCGTTACAGTCTTCGTCGCCTTCCTCGGTCAAGTGGTGAGCAGGAGAGCGTTAATGAAAAGCAATTCCAAAGGCGTTACGCTAGCGGAAATGAGCATGAGGAGCTGGATAATGCAGCCTGGGACGATGATTACGCATTGGGAGAGCGTTAGATATGCAGCGCTCAGTATTCTGGGCGTGGTAAGCTTACTTGCCGCGATCATCGCCATGCTTTATACCACTGCTTCGGATGCGCTTGGTAAGTATCGAGTTATGTGGCCCTGCACCTGCTGATTGCTGATTTCTGAACAGTGTCGCCTCAGCTCAAAGAGGAGTATAGAGATGGCCTGCTTGCAGCCCAGGTGAAGACGTCCTTTGCGAATCCTGCCTATGTCCAGAAGCACTGCTCCACTCCTATCCGAGGGGACGAACACGGTGGCAATACCTGCCTTCAGATTGAGCACGCTGCCCAAGGATACCAGAACTACCAACGGTATCTAGCCTACTGGAACGACCTAGCTAACCAGGGCAATGGCTCCAGCGATCAGGCGCACCGGCCTCAAGGGTTTGGCTTGATGAACACAAATACCTCGATCACGGCACAATGGGTGAATCATCAACCCGTCACAAATGTAACAGGGTTCATTATCAACAACGTTACTCTGGCAATGCCACATGCTGGAGTATTCAAAGCAGCCCGCGATGCCTATAATGGGATTTTGCAGCCAGAGCAACTTGGTGGCCAGGGATACTACTCCATCCGAGCATCGGTGCCGAACCCCGTCATGAATGTCCTCTGCATGCAGGTCGATGCACCGACTCTGGAGCCCATGATCTACGACATGTGGCCCAATGCCACAGCATACAAGAAAAAGACTACAGGTGCTGAGTGGCAGGTACTGCAAGGCGAGACGCATGGACCTCCGAATAAAACCAGGCTTGATGAGTTCTTCGGCTGGAACCGCGAATCAGGACCACCGCCGCCTATTTTCCCTAGACTTCCTAAATCCTACAACACGATTCTGAACCACACGGGCCCTTACATTCGGGACTCTATTTATCTCCTAGGCCGCGGTGGCGCATTGGGATGGAAGAACCAGACCGATATCTTCGTCCTTTGCTCCCTGAAAGTAGCCATTACCACTAACTGCTCAACGCGCTACAACGCGTCGTCCAGCGGCGGGTCGATGGAAGCCATTTGCGGAGATCCTAATGATAGCATGCGCTACAACAAACGCCACCCAGACCCGGTATGGGATGCCACAAACCGCACTACGCCTGTCTCCCTGGAATGGAAGAACATCGCTAGCGAGTGGGGCAACAGCGTGGCGTTGAATACAGGCATCGATGATGGAGATGGGAGCAATGCCCGACTACTGACGCAGCTCATTCTAAGCGGGCCTGAGCTGAACCCCGCGCTTCCGAGCGTGGCAGAGGCCCTTGCCGTCATGGCTGGCTGTACGCTCCTGATGTCCGCGGAGGACTCATCCTTCACTTATGGGCCCTGGGTAGGTTCCCCAATCCATTCCTGAAATACGCCACCAGCCACCTAAGCTAACCCAAAATCTCCTCGACAGAACTACTCCCTCCCGGAGCTCCAAGACCCCCAGTGGCAGTACTTCAACGCCAGCATCCGCGCCCAAGAGTACGCCTCCGGCGGCGTCAACCCCGCCCAGCGCGGCTGGATTCTCGTGCTCCTCCTTGTCTTCGCCATGAATGTCCTCACGCTCGTCTACTTCATCATCAACAAGGGCCTCGTGACCGACTTCTCCGAGCCGCCCAACCTCTTCTCGCTCGCCGTCAATTCGCCGCCGAGCGAGTGCATGACGGGGAGCTGTGGTGGCGGGCCGTATGGTGCGCAGTATAAAGTCAAGTGGCAGGTCAGCCGTGAGGGGGATCACCTGTTCATGGAGAGTAAAGATGTTGTAGGCGAGAGTGCGGCGGTTGCGGCGCTGAGGGATGGGAGGCTCGGCGGCGCGTATGAGATGGAGAATAGGGGGAGTCCGATTCAGAGGATGTACAGCAAGCTTAGTAAGCGGAAGAGCATTTTGTAGATGGGCATGTTGGTATTGTGGATGTCTTCGAGTACCTACGCTTGGGGCTTGTGACATGTTGATTTAGCGAGCATTTTCATTGTTCTTGCTCCAACCACCCTGGATAATTTTTATTCCATAGATGAAAAGTTCCGATATCATTAGTCCTCATACCTGCCATCTCGTCTCACATCGCTTCTGTGATAGCAACAAGAGAAGAGGCCAACTAAGTTCCAATTGTTCTCTTTGTTCAAACGTCCAGCTCTTCGCATATTCTGTTCTTTAGCCAAGCCAAGATCATCAACCTTGTCACTTGAAGCAAATCCGCGACTTGCAGGTTCCAGTAGCGCCGTACGGTCTTCCTGCATGACCATCTTTCTGGCTTGTTCCCCAGAACCAAGCGCAAGAATGATGATCCTACAATGGGCAGCCATGCTCAGAGTCTTCACTCTTACCTTAACCTTTTCAACTCTTGTTCTTTCGGACTGGGCCCCGAGAACGGTATTTCCTCATGCAAAGCACCCGCTTCTCCGTGTTTGTCGGAACTAACCATCGGCTTGCTCGCCCGATACAGGGAAGCGCAGCGTAATACCAAGCATCTTCAGCGGCGCCGCTCGCCACATGGAAATGAGGTCGCGCAAGCATGAGCAGCCACTGGCGCTTAAGGGCGCGACGTTGCAAAAGAGTGCCAATTGAATGTGTTCTCCCTTCCCCAATCGGTACCCTCGCACATGCACTGTCAGCTTGGGCTGATGTTTCCTTCGCATAGCGCTCCGGTGCTGGGTTTGCGCTCTTGTTTGTGGTCGAGATGAAGGGTCGTACCATCGAGTTCCTGAGTAGGCCTCCGTTTTCGTTTGCGAGCTTTTGTCAACCGCGGGCTGAATGTTACACGCGGGCTAGGATGACTACTGCGCCCGCGGACAAGGCGGAGCGGAGCTGAGGTCTGAATTTAGTGTAGCAGAATTATGCAAGATTGAACAGAAAGTAATTACTTGAAGCCCCCATCCTGGTACAGAGTGTGATTGGAGCAGTAACGGTGAGCAGAGCGTTGTAGCGGGCTCCTACGTGGTGACACTGAACGCTCTGGTCTCCATGCAAGGGCGGAAGTAGAGGAAGGGCCACTGACGGCGCTCTGGTGAAGCTTGCGACCAGATGCGTCCTCCGTGATTGCGTGCGGACACGCCAAACCTACCGTCGCGTAGAACCAATCTTCCGTGGAAGTAATATGCGGTCACCCGATATTGAAACAGCGTCCTGGGGTTCCGAAGTACTGGCCGAGTGTAACGTAGCTTCCGGTCCATAGATAGTGAGGCATGCGTTTGCGCGCCGGAAGACGCGTACACGACCTACCGAACACGCGCACCTGTTATTAAGAACCTCCTCATCCCGTCTCTCTCTTCTCCACACGAAACCTCTTGCGCAGAACTCCCCCGCCCCACCCATCAATACCATGCCGTCCACCACCAGCATCCTCTCCACCCTCCTCCACCCTCCTCCTCACGGCCACAGTCTCCGCCCTCCCCAAGTCTCGCCCTGAAAGCGACATCAGCGTGCGCCTCCTCCATCTCACCTCCTACCTCCCCCTCTTCCCACTTCTATCAGCTCCCACACCACTAACCCCCTACCAGGTCTACGCATGCGAGCACACCAACTTCTCCGGCGCATGTTCCTCCTACCACTACCCACAAGCCTACTGCGCGAACCTGCCTACCGCGTTCATTTCGGCGTTCGGGCCGGATCCAGGAGTCGAGTGTTTCGTGTACGAGTATGTTGCTCCTTTTCTTCCTATGTAGGCGCTTTGCGAAAGGGGGTTCCGCGCTGACTTGGTGGGGGGAAAAGCGGGCGTGGCTGCTCTGGTGAGAGCTTGAGCTTGGAATACCCGGGGATCGCGGATCTCACGACTGTGGGGTGGAACGATCGGATTTTGAGCTTTAGGTGTGGGCGGTAGGGGCGGTGCCCAAGTGGAGGTTGGGAGTTGGAGGTTGGTCATGCTTGGAAACTAGACGGGTGTTTTCAAACTATAACTGGTAGATTGAAGCAGATGTAACGGCATGGAACTGGAGCACACTTTGTAGAAGAGAGGTAGCAAACCATTACTACTGCGTTCAGGAATTAGAGAGTGCTAATTACACATATACAAGGCCCTACCTATCGTAGAAGCGAGCGTTTGAGCTGACCTAGGAGGGAAACAGCTGTCCACCCGCCATCTCCAACGATGTGCAAGCAGTGTCGTAAACTCCACAGCTCCTAGACGTCCGTGTTCAATACGTTTCCGCGTCGGCCTTTAACTCTCAACCGCGATCTTCTGCGCCTGCGCCCCCGTCTCATCAGCCGGGCTCAGATTCGACTTGGCGGGTCCAGTAATACAGATCCCGTCCTTGGAAAACCTGCTTCCATGGACCGGGCAATCCCAGCTCTTCTCCACATTGTTCCAGCAGATGACACCGTGCAGATGGGGGCAAATGGCGCTGAACTTATGCACCTTGCCCTGGTCGTCCTTGTAGACGGCAGTTGGCTTCTTCAAGTCGGCCTTGTTGATCACGCCTCCTGTACCTGGGGCCAGATCCTCGATGTCTTGGATGTCGGACTGGCCGTAGCGCTTGTACTGCAGGTTGATCTGGACGTCGTGGCTGAGCATTGATGGGAGAGACTTCATGATGCTGCCCTTGCGGTTGGGCGCGTACAGCTTGGCCCACGGGTTAGGAACCTCGGTGATCTCGTCGGCGATCAGCTTGCCGGCCAGGACACCGTGGGTGAGACCGTTGCCGCTGTCGCCGGTGACGATGTAGGTGTGCTTCTTGCCCGGGTTCTTGCCGATGAAGGCCATGTAGTCGACGGGCTCGAAGATCTGCCCGCTCCACTTGTAATCGACGGAGCCGGCGCGCGTGAAGCGCTCGCGGACCCAGGTTTCGAGCTCCTCGAAGCGGCCGTCTGTGCTCTCTTGGCCGACTTTGTGGTCGCAGCCGCCGATGACGAGGTAGTCATCCTTCTCATCGCAGGGGGTAAAGCGGACGTATTTATACGCATCGGCTTCGTCATAGAGCAGGCAGTCCTCGATGTAGCCTTTTGGCACACGAATGGCGATGCAGTAAGTCCGATAGTACTCCTCCTCGGCAACAACGCTGAGCTTCTGCAGCGGTACAACAGTAGCCTCTACGGCATCTTTGCACGTGATTGTGTGTCCGTTCTCCGTGTGCACCTTGGCGGTTTTCTTCCCAAGACCAAGGATCTCAACGCCCTTCTCTTCAATCTCCATCATTCGTGTACGAGTATAGCAACTGAAGTTTGGCTGCTGCTGGAGCCATTTGAGGACGCCGACACAGTACTTGGTAGGGTGGAAAGTGGCTTGATCCCAGAAGACCAAGGCATCACGCTGTATTAAAACGGCAAAAAGTCAGTTACGGTTAGGAGAAGTGCGCAATGCTAAGGGCGACCTAGATGACAAGAAAACGCCCAGCTGAAAGCGATAAGATGGAGCGAAAGTACGACAAACCTGATCAATCTGACCGTCCCACCCCTTGACAGCAAATCCTTCTTCGTAGGTAGCGTTCAACCCCAAGCTTCTAGCCTTCTCGCACTCCTCCTTAAGACCCGAAATTTCCTCGGCGTGCTTCGGATGGCCCCGTGGATACTGCGAGATCTCATAACCCGGCAAGTGCCTATACTCGCACTCAATGCCGAGCTGCTTGGAAATCTGTCCGACGCGATTCAGCGCCCATTGATGGCTGTCGGCAGCAGCTTTCGCGCCCTCATCTCCATGCTTCTTCGCAATCTCCGTGTATCCATCGTCAAGCGCACTTGCAAGATGTCCGCTGGTCCTGCTGGTTTCACCGCTCAGAATGTCTCTGGCCTCGATCATAACGACGTTCACACCCCTGCTGACGAGCTCGTAGGCAATAGATATACCGGAGATGCCAGATCCTACGATGCAGACATCGGTGTCAAGGTCTTGGGTGAGCGGCGAGAACTGGGGGCGGTTGGAGTACGGATCGGTGTGGATCCACACGGCGTCGGTCTCGCCGGAGGTCTTCATAAAGTGCTGAGGGTCAGACATGGTGGCCATTGTGGATTGTTGGTAGCCGAAGCGAGTAGCCATTACTGGAAGCGGTCGAAGCTCTGCTCGTAGGCGTCAGTAATGTGTATTGTTTGTTAGTCCCAGCTGAGCTCCATCCCATCCTCGAGCTGGGGATGCTAAATCATCGGCATGTTTCTCGTTATGGACGTGGAGTGCGATTGAGCTCGACTGGTGGGGGGCAATACTCACGATAAGCACGAAGACGCGGCTGCTGTCTGGCAACGGTGCTGAATCGAGACGAAGACGCCAACACAACCCTCAAATTGGGCCTGGAGGGCTTTGTGATGAGTCTGAAGGCAGCTTGGCGGGAAGTGCAGAGCAACTGTGACATTGCGAGAGCTGAAGCGAGGAGCGGGTAGGCAGTGAAAAGGAAGCTCCAAGCAGACGTGTGACCTTGCGTTGCACGATGTTAAGCTTGCCCTGCAGCTCCTCGCCTGCAAGAGGAGTCTCGTGTCAGGAACGATACGACATGAACACACAGAGATGTGACTTCCTCATTGGGCGTTTGAGCTTCGGCTGGCATTCCATGACGACGCGTGCTAGTCGTGACGACAGGGTTGCATCATTGATCATCGTCCAAGCGCGATCTCCGCCCTCCCGCTCCAATGGCATTCGGCGAATTGTAAGGATGGACTTTGGTGGGTGTCTTCATCGTCTTTGGGAATGCAACTGAGGGATGGGATATCGAACCTACTATCAAAGTCTTGCTTGCCAGGGTGGTGTAACGTGATCGGATAGAGGAAGAGCTGTAAAGCTTCAAGTTAATTGCTTAAATGGGCTAGAGTCAAGTTTATCGTTGCGGAGACTATCAGATTGCGGCTCAAGCAAGCAATCACTCAGACCGCAGGACCATCAGTCCATCAATCGCTCTACGAGTAAACGTGCTTCGTCACACACTATCGAGGTCATAATCAAGAGCGTGCCATTCTATGCAAGGCGCCGCACTCCACAGAAGTGTTTCATTTAGACTGAAGGTACTGCACGCATCACAGTCTCAAAAGCATACGAGACGAGACCGCATCCTCCGCTTCTCCTCCTTCTCCAGTTGAGCACGTAGATGCATCACTGTCGTTTCCGGCTTCTCTTTCCGTAAGGCCCGTGGCTTCTCCCTCGGCATCACCACCGGTTTCTCGACATTCCGTACCTGGAGATCCGGTGCGGCGCTTCTCTTCCTGTAGCGCTTGCTCGGTTGCCTTCCACCCCTTAGTTCCCCATCTGCCTCTGTCCGGCTCCGTCGCGCCACGCTGCGCCCTTCACGCAAGCTGGGAACGGCGTTGTACTTCATGCTGTGGGCCACTAAGGGGTCGATGGGTGCGGGTGGAATCTCTAGTACAGTGCTTGGCATTCCCTTTTTGTGTCCAGACTGTGTGCGCGGCCTCCGCATGGTAGTTGTGTCTTTCCGCTCGTCACCCTCATCACAACTGTGAAACTCGGCCGACTGCAATGACCCCGAGCGAGTGGAGCGAATGGAGCCCGGTTCAGGCTTCGGCATTTGCTGTTCAACGGCATTTATGTCTTTCACCTCCGCTGGGTCCTGTTTCTGCTGTTGTGGAAGCTGCTTAGAGTCATGCGCCACACTTTCTGTTGATGCTCTCTCCATTCTTGACTTTCTCTTCTCCTGTACAGCCGCTTTTTCTGAGAGCGCCCTCTGCTCCGCGGCTGCTGAATGCCGCTTAGCCTTCTCGCGCCAGCGCGCCGCCTCTTCGCTCACAGGTTGTGGCTGCTTCGGTGCTAGTTTGGTCAGGTCTGACCTCCTCCTGGAGATCTTCCGCATCAACGAGAAGTTGATAGAGCCCCGACTGGCCTTAGGATCCTCGCACTCATCCGCTTCCGACCAGTCGTTCCTGTCGTTTGGTGTAATCGCGTACGATGGGCGCGGTAGCTGTTCAGCATCACTGCTGCAGCTGGAAAGGAACTGTCCGAAGGGCGTGTTCTGACGCCGCATCTCTCCACTCTTCCTCGCGGTGCTGATGCTTCGCCTCAGATTATCGTCGCTTGTAACGGCGTGCACAGAGCGTCTAGCACGCCTCTCCGCACGCGCTTCGGCCGCGGTGGCCGCGTCCCTCATGGCCTGGGTATGCTGGAAGTTATTGCGGTTTGAGAGTGCTTCGTTGTAAGCGTTCGTATTGCGTATCTCGTCCCAGAATTGGCGCGGGTGGACGGAGGCTGTGCAGCTCTTGGTGCGTATCAGGCCGTTGCTGTATTTGATCACGACCGGCTGGGCCAAGACGTGTATGTTCTCTTTCCCGATGATGTCGGTGACGCGGGCATGAGATGATGCGGCGTGCGTAGGCACATGATTCAGGGTTACTGGTCGAGGCTTTTTGGCCTTCGTTGCCGCTGGGGCCGGTTTCGTGGAACTGTCGTCACGGTGTTGAGTGTGCGAGTCCACGGAGTCTAGGGTCTTGATGCTAGGTCTCTGCTCCAGTTTCTTCGTGCTCTTCTCCCTTTGACGGCCACAAGTTTCTTGCTCAACTCAGCGGCATCAAACGGCTCTGGGGAAGAGACCGTCGTGTCCTTACCAGCATTTGCAGGCATGGTCCGTCGGCGCAATCTGCGGGCTTCAAAGTCGGCGTCCTGCTGTTTATGGAACTCAAGACTGCGCGAAAGCAGCTTTTCACACATAGGCGGTGGGTCACTGCTCATCTTAAGCCGACCAGTATGGGGGCGTTCACCGGCGCTTTTCCGGCGACGTGCCCTCGCTGCCGCATCCTCGTGTTGGGCCAGCTTGAGACGGCGCGTGAGTTCTTCTGGGTCAAACGGCAGGGGATCGTGTACTGCTGAAGAGCGCAATTGCCGCACGTCGTGTCGTGATCTCGGCCGCGATCTCGCTGCATGTGGCTGGTATATGCAGTTAGCATTCGTTGAATTCTGTACTTGTTCTACAGAAAGACAGTTGAAGTTGTATTTACCTTGTTAGCTGTAGCGGCCGTTGTAGCAACACCGGTGGACTTGCTGGATTCCATGGTGATCCTCCCAAGTGCCAATCGTTCCGCTGCTCTTCAGTATTAGAAAGTTTGGCACAATAATAAGATGGCAAGTGTTGATGAAAATGTTCAAAAGGAGCACTACAGCGATCTCTTTTGAGGTCCCACGTGAATCCTACGGGAGCCATGGCTATTTGATGCCGTCCCCTCATTTAGGGTCGTCAGGAGAGCCTGATTTAGCCCTACTTGGAGCCAATTCAGGCATAGTGATTACAATCGACGATGCACTTAGCCTGTTGAAGTAAGTTTGACTGCCTCCATCTGGGGATTCATGGGCCTTAAATCTTGGTTCCTGCGCCATGGCTTACCCCCTTCGCCTTACCCCCTCCTCTCCGAAAGATACCGAGGGCTTTTGCTAGAAGAGTGTTTCATGGGCTTATCGAGGCATGCGCGATTGTTGAAATGCCGTGCTATCAACGAATGGGGAACCTCGCTCCACAGGCGTTGCGACGGTCAGTTGCGTGTGTGACGAGTGGGATATGAACATAATCTCCACAGTCGCAGGCGAGGAGGGCGGCCGAAGGTGCTAATGCCTTCCTTGAGGATGAAATTGCTTGTTCCTCAAGATCGTCCTGAACTATCCGGGATCTAGCTGGTTCGGTCCATCGCTCCGCGGCAATGCGACCCTCGGGAGATTGGCACTGCGCCGCTCCTAGCGATCTCTGGGGTTGATCCACATTTCCAATAACGGTCGGTTGGCGGGTGGAAGCGTGATCACCAGTCATGGCGCTGACAGGTATCGTGATCATGACGCTGGTGGTGGGCAATGCTTTTCCCTCTGATCCCTGAATGTTTCAGCTTGCGTCGTTTGTTCAACGGATCCTGGAGTCGATGACATCTCGAGGGAGAGGATTGGCAGAAGAACCTTGAGAGCCAGGGCAACCCCTGGAGTGGGGCTCGCTCCGGCGGACCGCTTCCCGCAAGGACCTTTCCTGCCCTGCGTCTGCCAAGCTGTCAACATGCAGTGAGTTCCGTGGTACAGCTTCGAGTTAGCGATGCACTTGGGTTGCTTGATTCCTAGGTAGGTAGGTACGATAGACATACGATGCTACTCCATCTCCGTTGTTAAAACCGGTGGTTTAGTTGGAGCTGTCAAGCTTCTAGGCCTACCTACTCCTGCTCGTGCAAAGCAGATGTCTTCAATTGACCCGGTCATCACCCCTTTCATGACTCGACATACGCCAGCGAGATGTCGCTATGAGCCACGGCTAGCCACTATGGCGAACCTCGGCGCCAGTTGTCGTATCAGAAAGGGACTGGTGCGAGCACCTCAAGAGGCCGCGGGATGCGAGGTGGCACAGAAAGCGCTTCCACTTTTGCTCGTTTCCCTCCGATGAACGTTCAATTGCTACCTTGAGCTGAATATTCGAGACGAGATATATCCTAAGACTAGACGACAGCAGCCGAAGAGGTGGTTGCGTGAAGTCACGCTTTAACGTAGTCTGTCAGCCTTGCACCCAGACTTCGGCAGGCGGCAAGACACACATGGCAACCCGGACCTTTCCGAAAGTTCCACGTGATGCACACCCACACCGACCTTAACGTAAAGCCTTGTGAACCATCCTTTCGTTTCATCCGTGAAACTCATCGTGATGAACAGAACCGACAAAGCAACAAAACATACACTATCAACGACTTCGAGCGCCAGAGACTGAGATTGTATACGTCCAGGAGCTTAGATCCGGGGTATATATTCAGCGGGCTGAACGGCCTCAGCTATTCAGACTGGCCATATACCGGAACCACTGTTATTGAACGTAGGATGTGAGGGGATAACTGTAACATTCATGGGTATCTAGCAGAAAGACGAAACACTAAGATCTAGGTCGCTACCAACACCACCAGGAGTCCACCGTCCCTGAGTCATCAAAGGACATCTGCGCAGTCAAAGACAGGCCCATGGTCCACACGAGATGCAAATCAACATGCCGATGCTGCCAGCTAAAGCTACGAAAGAACATGCAATGCCAGCGCGCGTCAAAGCTCTCGGACATGAAAGAACCAAACGTCTGACAACGCACCAACGTCTAGAATCCACCGGAAAACAGTAATACGGTTGAAAAAGAAAACACGTGCCATCCATCGGTCCCACTAAACACAACGCCATGCTGAATCCAAAAATCCCAAGGGTTGTTCCTGTGGATCGCGACGCAAGAAGTGCTGGAGAACTGAAACAGCGTAACATGCTGAAGTCAGAAAAACATTGGGACTTTTAGAAAGAGGACAGTAAACATGATATAAACTTCGAACACGCAGGAACCCGAAGATTTTCGCACACCGGACCGACGGATGCCATGCAACAGAGATGCGGTCGGCAGCAGCGCTTGTGCAGCTGATGTTATTCTGCACTTTGTGGCTGGTGCATCGAACGGGAAAGCGAAGTATCCGGAGAGCTTCGATAAGAACTACAAAGTCGTCTGCGATGGTTGTATAGTATTTGTGTATGTCCGTTTGGTGAACCTGATGGTTGCCAATCTTCTTATATGATTTGATCTTCTTCTATGATTCGCCCTTCTTGTGTGATTCGTCCTTCATGTATGAGTCGTTCTTCATGTATGAGTCATTCTTCTTGTATGAGTCGTTCTTGTCTTTGGTCTTGTGCGATGATGGACGCTGCTGAAGACGATGTGCTCCCCAGATTGTGGTGATCTGCAAGAACGCGCCGAGGAGTGTCGACAGCTGACGAAGACGTTGTCACAAACCACGACCTCTACGCGGCTGCGTTTCCGCCACGCCGCTTGGCCGCCACCATCTCGTCGCGCTTCTTGGCCCATCGCTTGCCAGCGTCAACATCGATGGCTGGATTTGCCTGAGGCGTCTTGATTGATTCGGCCGGCAGGAGAGTTCGGACCTGGTCGAGGTCCGATGGGAACATGAATTGCATACCCGGGTTTTGCTTGGCGTATCGGAGGCATGGGAGCAAGTCCCACTGGTCCTGGTCGTCTGGTAGGTTGACGACATCTTTCAGCAGATCGGCCATGAGGCATTCCTTGCCTTCCCGGGCTGCGAGCGTATGATTGCCGGTGGGGGTGCCTTGATGGTTACCCATCGTCCATTCGCGTCCGAGCATGCCTTCGTAAAGATTCTTAAAGCGCTTCGCAATCGTCGATCGCTTAAATGACCCGACGTCGGCTTCAGTGTGGCCGTGGGTGTGGTTGATGTAATCTGACACCATCCCTGCGTTCCACCCTGCCCCCTAGTCAGCTTTGTCTTTCTTTGTTTGCTCGTTTTACGTACCATTCTCGACCAAGCGTTGTAAGAAGTCTCCATTGTACTTTGTCTCCTCTGGAAACAAGCTAGTCCATTGTCAGCCCGATTCTGCTTCGCCTCAGTACAACACGAGCTGCACTTACGTGAGGACTTCCGGAATTGAGGCCCGCACTTGAGGCTTTGCAACGCCGCTGCTGAGGAGGCCCTTCGTTGGGTCGTATTGCAGGTGGGGAGCGTGCGGACGTCCGGTTCTCCCCTTTGCCTTCTTCTTCAGAGGCTCGTCTTCGCTTTCACTTTCCTCCGCATCATCCGAGTCGTCGTCCGAGTCTACAACCTTTCGTTTCTTGCTCGGATGCAACGTCGACTGGTTGCCTGATGCGGACCCCTGAATGGCAGAACCGGGCCCCACCGAGAAAATGGTCCAAGCAGCTGGATGACCTTGGCTTCGAAGAGACATAGCCTTAGCAGTAGCTGGAGCTGTCCGATATTGCATACTATTGTGCTGGCTGGATGAAGTGGCACCCGATGGAGAGCTCCATCCAGGCAAACGTGGCGTTGGATGAGGGCCTCTTCGACTGTTAGGTGCTGTTGCTTGAGAGCCCGAACGCACCATGCCAGGAATTGATTGATCGCGCTCAGGAGACCTGGACTTGTTCTTGGCCTGCGCGCGAATACCGCTTACGAAATAAGGCGAATCCATTTGCACGTTCTCATCGGGGCTCTGGAACCGTGTCTCATCCGGCTTCGTCACCTCTGAGATCTCGATGCGATCAGTCCTCCCATCGGCTCCGTCGTGGTAACACTTGACGCGCCGGGATTCTGCAAGAAGGTCGTCCGCATTTCGTGGCAAGTCAACATCAGAGACGAACTGCAGACCGTAAGGTAGCTTCCGAGTTGATAGTGGCTGCCTCCGAGGGACGTGCGATTCAGCCCGAGTCTGTCGGCAAGGGCGCTTTGTCGGGGACGCGGCTTCTTTTAAGGAGTCGATATCGCGGATTGGAGTTTCCGCCGAGCGGACATTTGGTGGATCACGTCCATCGATCAAGCCATACGACGCGGTGCTGCGATTTGCTCGCGTTTTTCGGAGCCCCTTGATGCGGATGGGGGCGCCGTTCCGCGGATCTACCAGAGGATACTTCGATGGGCGTGTTAAGAAAGACATCGCGAATCCTTTTGATGAGGAAGGTAATTTAGAAATCGATGGGGCAATCAGTCTGAGAAGTCGTTGAGGTTGTTGAAACGGCAATGTCCAAAGGCAGTTGGTAAAAAGAGTTGGGAATAGATGTGGAAGAGGAAGAGGCGCGGTTTGTCGCGGTTCTGTTGACCAGTGCTGTCCAGGTGAAGGTTGTTGATACACGTCGTCACATGGTAATGAAACGTCACCCCGACAGCTGTGAGGTTGCCAGCTCAGTTACCTCGTTCACCCGGAGCCACTCTGTCTCCGCTGGCCGGCCGACATACTCCGTTTTGGCCACCACAGGGCACTGCACACCTTGCACTACTAAACGCGGAGCAGCTGTGTTTCTGTATGGATAGAAAAACCCACAGTTGGAAGACTCCCCAGCCTGTAACACCATCGATGCCATACTAAGCGGTATATAAGATAGATCAACCTTTCCAATTAAGAGCTATAGATACAAAGATCCTCCACTAAGCAACAGGGTTCTGGACACGCCGGCGAACGACAAGTCTTATACCCCAAGCTCGGAACCAGCAACAAGCAGATTGTAACTTGCACATGCGAGATCACAAGCACCGTAGGGCACTCATGCCCACTCAGGGGGTTTTTGGGCAATCAGGAACGCCGTATGCACATCCTGGGCCCATGCAGTCGAGCCGCAACAAGCATTGTTATCGAGCAGCAGACCATACGAGTCCCCATCCCTGGAGTGCCATCCAGGAGATTACATCGCAAAATCCAGCGCGTAAAGCCGTCATTACCAGGCTGTGCACGTCAACCCGCAGCTTACCTCCAGGTATCGCGCAGAACGGACTGACGGTCCTGGTGTCGTAGTTTCGCTTGGTCTATGGCACACTCGCCATTGTATACAGAGCGACTTGGAAAAGCCAGGTTGACCAGGAGGAAGGGAAAACCGATCTGCATTGTTGTAAGCGGAGGTGGAGGGCTTGCTGAACAAAGCGGATGGCTGGCACAATGCATTTATCTTTACAATGTCACCTGCTGCAGAATTTCTTAGCGGAGACATGCCGACTGCATTTTCCGTTGGAGTCGTTCAGCTGGCTGGCGTTTGGGGCACGTCAGCTCGCTGGACGTGGTGACTCGAGTACGTTTGCGAGATGATGTAGCGTGATCGACCTAGCTAGTTGATGTATCTTTAGCATACCACTTTGCCAACGATATCAAGCGGATCAGTCAATCCGATAAGCTGAACCTCTCCTACAAAGTTGGTCATCCCTTAAATATATATCGCTTCTCAAATTATGCACTGCTGAGCCCCTTGTTACATGTATCTACACCTCAGGCGAAGCGATCGTAGTAATGACAGATGATTGAACCCACAGGCGGATCAACAACCTCTTGCCTTCACTTCAACTAAAATCTGAGACGTTGAGACGTATACATGTACCAATATCTCCGAAATGAAGATGGACAGACGTTGTGGTTCGTGATGGTGAATTCAGCAGGTTCTGGCGGCCCGTGCCGATGGATGACGTGGGACGGGCTTGGAAATCCCCCTCGGCCCTGAATACCGTATTTACCATCTCGAATCACGCTGCTCCAGACCGTGACTGCCCCCTTGTGACACCGCCAATAACCTCCTCTCCCACCAGACAATCTGGCTCCGCCACTGCGGCAGAAGCCATCATCCCACGGCCGCTCATCGCTCCTCCGCTATCTGTTCCCCAGCGTCAGGCAAAGGGCACGCACTCAGCTGTCCAAGTTTCGGCACGAGACCGTCTCCAAGTTTACGCGCAAAGCCCAGTCTCGCATCCATCGCTACCTCAGATACGCTGAAGCTGCCAGGCATTTTCGCAAGCCTGGTAGCATCCTCAGTCTCCTTCGCAAGAACGTCCTCAGTCGCCGATTCGGCCAGCGGAAGGATGCTGTTGCTGGAGCAAGTAGACCAGAGATGACCGATAGGCGCCAAGGTGGTGAGAGCAGTAGCAGCCAAGATGGAGGAGGGAGTGTGCGCTCCGAAGAGAGGGCACCAGGCGCGAAGAGGAAGAAGCTCGCAGGCTACTTGAAGGCCGCCAATGACCTCAGACACTCGTATCAGCAGAGCTATACTTCGGGCTGGACCAGCAGAGAGGGCAGCGGTCAGGGGGTAGACGATGGTACTCCAGGGGCCTTCCCAGAGGCAGCCGTCGTCCGAAGCGGAGACGAAGAAATGATTCTGTTTCCGAGCTACGCCAGGAAACATATCAAGAGGAAGCCAGAAGCGGTGCCAGGCACGATACAAGAGACGGAAGGCCAAGGAAGGGATGTTCGCGACACGGTCGGCGCTGGAGATGCCGAGTTTTGGGCCAAAGAGTGGGAAAAATACGAGGACGACAATGCTGTTGTCGACGTGGACGTGCGCGGCTGGATCTATACTCCGCATAAAGGGCAGATGACGCGTAAGCACAGGCTGTTCATAGGCATTGCGAGGCAGCTCGTTGGGTTGCCCGCGCCATCTACTCCGAGCCCAAGTAAAGGCAGTCCTTCTAGCAGTCCCTCCAGCAGTCGAGCATCTAGTCCGCACACATCACACCGTGAACGCGTAGAGGCGAGGTCTGCCCAGAGGGAAGAGGAGATTGTCTCAAAAGAAGCGGAGTCTATCCTTCGTAGAGGGGAAGCCGAAGCCGCAGCTGCTGGTAGAGGTAAATACAGTGAGGCGCCAGGTACATCAAGTCGCGACAACTCTCCACTCGGGCTCTCGCGAAAGGTATCTCCAGCTGAACGCCGTGGGGACGCTGGTTCTGGCAACGCGTCTGACAATGACGAACCTCCGATAACGGCACTGCAGAAAAGAGCTTCTTGGAACCAACCTTCAAACATGAGCCCCGCAGAGCTATCCATTGCAAACTCGCATCTTATGGCTAGGCTAAAGCCTTTCTTGTCTAACCCCTTGGCGAACACACCGATCAGTGCATTCTTCTACAATGACAAGATATCACGACAGCGGACAACTACTACAGATGCCTCCGGTCACTTCACTTTTCGAGCAGCACTGGAATTCGTACCAACGCACGTCCGGATCCTTGCTTCTGAGAAACTCTCGGCTACTGAAGAGATCATCATCACTGATCCGAAAGGTGTCAGCGTGATCAGCGACATTGACGATACCATCAAGCATTCCGCCATCACGAGCGGAGCGCGAGAGATCTTCCGCAACGCCTTCATCAGAGAACTGGGTGATCTCACCATCGAAGGCGTCAGGGAATGGTATTGTCGACTTGCTGAGCTGGGGGTCAAGTTCCACTACGTCTCGAATTCTCCATGGCAGATCTACCCCATACTCACTAAGTTCTTCTCGTTGGCCGGCCTGCCGGCTGGATCGTTCCATCTGAAACAGTACAGCGGCATGTTCCAGGGCATCTTCGAACCAGTTGCTGAGCGCAAAAAAGGCACACTAGACAAGATATCGCGAGACTTCCCGGAGCGGAACTTCATCCTGATCGGCGACAGCGGGGAGGCAGATCTGGAGGTTTATGTTGACTTTGTTCTGGAGAACCCCGGCCGTGTTCTTGGTATCTTCATCAGGGATGTCACCACTGCAGTACCCAGAGGCTTCTTCGACTCCTCAATGGGATCGCTTAGCGGCGAGAATTCGCCCAACTCTAACCGGAAGAATGCGTCGAACGGCGCGAGCGCTTCGGCGAAATCAATGCAACACCGCCAGGAGGAAGACGACCCAGATCTCAAAGCGGCAATAGCGGCATCGCTGAGAAGTATGGAGAAGGAGAATGAGGGAGGCATCCCAGAGCAAAGACCAAACTTACCGGGCCGCAAGCCAAGTTCACCGCCTGCGCCAGAAGCTCAATCCATAGAGAAGCTTATCGATTTCAGCGACGACGAGCCACCGTCGAGTCTTCTAAATGCACCTCATCTCACTCGCGCCTCAAGCGATCCCGCCCAAGATATGCTCGACAAGCATACCTCCCCGGCAAGAACGAACACCGCTCGATCAATGCCGCCAATGCCGCCTCGGAAACCTGTGGCACTACGTAGCCCCTCAAGCGAACAGACAACAACCATCTCCACCGCCGTCTCGCAGAAAGGTCCTCGGCCGCCGAAGCCCCGCCGTCCCTCAACCTCCGTGCATGCGCCGCAAGCCCACAACGTTACTTCCACCTCGAACCAATCCAAACACCCTAAACCAGACACGCCTCCCAAGCCGGCCCTAAATCGCGGGGCGCCGAGCTACGCATCCCGCGCCGGCCAAAAACTCTCATCCGCGTACAGCCACCTGCCCTCAGTATCGGGCCACTGGCACAGCCAAGAGCACCCTCCCACCGAAGGCGCCAGAGCGATCAGCACGAACGCTAAAAGCGGCCCTCCGCCTGACAAGACCGCTGCGACTGACAAACCTGGCAAAACTGACAAGTCCGACAAGTCCGACAAGTCCCCCGAATCCCCTGTAAAGCGCGCTCCGCCGCCCCCTCCACCGCGACGAGGCCTCTCATCCTACCCCGCAGCCGCAGCGCAATACGCCTCCAACCGCGTCAGCGGGTACTGGAACGGCACCTCCTCGTCGCAGCAGCCGTACGGCAGTGCGAACCGGAACGGGAGCCAGACGAGCCTGGCCAGTGTGGCCAGTGTTGCGAGTAACAATACTGGGCCCGCGGTCAGTAAACGGGAGACGCTGTGGCGGCAGCGGTGGGCGAGGGCGGAGGCGATACTCAGAGATAAGGGGGTTGTGCTGAGGAGTTGGAGGGTCGGGAGTGATGCGATTGAGGAGAGTGTTAGGTTGGTGGAGGAGGCGAAGAGGAAGTGGGAGAGTGAGGGGGGAGGGGTGGAGGGGGCGGAGAAGAGGGAGTTGGAGGAGCAGCAGAGGAGGGGAAGGGTGGGGGGAGGATTAGGCAGGTTAGGGAGGGGGAGTGATATTCTAAAGAGGGGAGTTGCTGCGCATGGGGTTGTTATATATGAAGTGAGCCTGTTCAGCATTGAGGCGGAGTCTGGAGTGGCTTCGTTATCGTTGGTACTGGAAATGTAAATTCGACTGGTTGATATGATATGAACAAGACCCGAATTCACTCGAATCAGACTGGATGATGATCTTGTACGCTTCTTTGGTGCGAGGGCGCACCACGGCGCCCAACCTGCCAGTTCCGGGCGGTCTCAAGTGTGCTCACCACTAAGACCAACTTCGCGCCCCTAAATATGTGCTATCGCTATTTTAGGAGATTGAATGCAGATAGAAGCAAGATGAGGTGTTGGTGCCAGTATCGGTGACAATATGAAGTTTAGCCCTGTCGCTTGAGAAGCTATGTACAACGTGCATCTATTTCCCACCTTTTGCCACTTTGTGGCAGCAAAGTGACTCGCAAGGTGTGGCTATAATATAATCACCTTCAGGCGTCGTTTCCCAGTTTCCGAAGCGGAATCTCAAACTCCAAGCGTGTGCCACTTCCAAACAAACAAATCCCAGCCTCATTCACATCCCCTCCATACTCTGCTGTCCCATCCCCTCGGCCCGGTCCTTCGTGGGCACCCCAATCCCCTCACCACCTCCAAGATACCCAGCCCGCTCAGCACGGCACTCCCCAAAATTGAACTCCGGACCGTAACACCTTCCGCAACGTCCACACCTCATCCATCCCCCCCAGAGCTAGGACCCCTTCCCAGTCTCCCCACCGCCACAGCAGCAGCCGGAAATAAATCCTCAAACCCCTCCAAGAACCACGCCTCCTGGTCATCCTCCCTCTCAACTCCAACAGCTTCCTCCTCGCCATCCTCACCTGCCTCTCTAATCTCGCCTAGCAACGCACTCAGGGAAGGATAACCGTACCGCCGACCACGCAGCGAGATGAGCCGTCCATCCTGCTCTCTACCGCGCTTCTTGGCATTCGCCCACCATTTTTGGCGCTGAGACTGGGGTTGCACCTTAGTTGGAGGTTTTGGAGGCAGCTGGTGCTGGCTCCACACATCAGGGCCTTGGCCTTTGGGAGGGGCGGGAGCGCCGAGCGGTGTGGCGCCCGCGAGCCGCTTCTTCTCGTTGCGGCGCTCTTTCATCCGTCTGTTTCTGAGACGTCGCCGCTCGGCGGCTTCGAGGGTGTTGGGCAAGGGCGAGGGAGTGACTTGAAGGCGTGGATGGGCCTGCAGGGGTAGACCAGGCGGGCCGAGGGGTGGATGTCCAGTGGGGTCGGGGAGCAGGAGAGAGAGGAGAAGATGACACGGTCCGCCCTGCGTGGGGCTAGGTGGGCGAAGTACCGTCGAGGGCCTGTGAAAGTAGTCCTGGAGGGGGTGGAATAGCGTGGTTGATGGCTTCGGCGGTGGCCAGTTGTCCTGTATTTGCTCGTCGTCCTCCACTGGCTCATCAGAACTTTCTGAAGACACCCAAGGGGGAGGAGTGGGTAGATGGTCTGCCCGTGCTTCAAACGGGTTCAAGAACTTGGCCTCGAAGTCGTCCGTGAACATGTGGACTTTCTCATGCTTCATCTCTGTGGATTTCTTCAGACGAGGGCATGGTTGCAGCCCGGGATACTGTGGTTGAGGTTTGCGGGGAGCTTCGGTGTTGATTGACGACGAAGTCAACCCTGGGTCTGAAGCTGTCGATAGGGATGATAGGAGAACCTGCGGTGAGTCCAAAGAGGACGTATCTGGATCAGGGCAGATGCCCCACCACTCTGGGCAGCCGCAGACCGAGCCGTCAGTGAAGTGTTCGACGGACTCCATCGTGACATCTCAAAAGCTTTGTGGTGCGGGCTGCGCATGTGCGAGGCGATTTTTGGTTCATCAACCCAGATTCAAAGATGAAGAAGGGGATGGCAGTGAGCTGGAAATTATGAAAGAGCCACTTTTGGTTGAGCCACTGGTGTTAAGCCACTGTGCTGAGAAAGTACAGATGCCTGACGGAAGCCAGATGAGTCATGTGGACACGGCGTATCGCCTGAGGTGATCATCGGTCTGCAAGAATGTTCGTACCTGGAGGGCTGACTGTTGCCGAAGGCGCGACTGCTACTCTTCGAGGCGACTGAGACGAGGTCCTTGGCCGTGGCTGTAGTCTCGAACAGGAAGGCTAGGGATTCTCAATGCTCAAATCCGACATTGGCCCCAGTGTTGTTCAAGTTCGTTGATGAGGAAGTTTAAGCGTATGCGTTGTGAGGCTGGGACGCATGCAGTTCCTGGTTGCTGACAGATAGGAATCGGGCATTGTCTGAAGTGCGATCCTGGGGGTGGTTAGAATGTCGGAACTTCTTTCGATGACGTCCGTCGCTCACCGTTGCATTCCGCTCGGTAAAGCGGGTGACTGCAACAGAACACGTTCCCCCGGAGATGCCAGAAAGCACCGTGTTAGATCTGTTGAAAAGTAGAGGAAGGCGGAAAGTATACGGTTTACATACCATTCAAGATGAAGGGATCTACGCTCTCTGTGTGAAATGTAGGATGACCTCAAGCTGAAAGAAAGCATGCGGCACGTGACGCTGGATATGGTGTTACGACTTGAGTCCTTGAAAGCGTTGGGAGCATGGGAGATCAAGATGAGTTCGTCTAAAAGCTGAAGCCGGATATATGCTACCAATACGCCTGGAAGAGAGAATCTGACCCAGAGCAGGGCACTGACCGTCCTACCTCCAGATCGCCCCACTCCAAACATACCTGACCACCACTCCGGTAACCTTCAACGTACAGTACGTAGCGGCGCCCACGAACCCACCCGCCAACAATAGCCATTTCAGGTTCCTCCTCTCAATGCCCGTATGCCTCAGCTTCGCCTCATCACCCTCACTCATCTCCGTAATCGTCGAAAACTGCGGCACATACTTGAACTCAAACAGCGTCTCCTTGCCCTCAAGACCGTACTTGCTGTCCACTATCAGCGAGTAGAAAATTTTCTTCAGCGTCTCGACCTTCCGCTTCTCGAGAGACGGGAACGGCCGGTACGCATAACACATCGTCATGAAGAAGACGCACTGGCCCGCCATCAAGGACCAGTAATAAATGCCCGGGCGTGCGAGGCCAAGTTGATCGGATAGCTCGTTGCCGTTTAACCAGCGGGCCGAGGCGATGAGCATGTCTGCAGTTGCGTAAGTCGGCGGCTGCGCCTCAAGGCTTTTGATGATGTTGTTGGCCAGGATCTTCGAGGTTTCTGTTGGCTTAATTTCGTGGAGGAGGAGCGTCTCCATGACTGCCTTGGCTTTCGCGGGTGTTGAGAAGAAGTCTGTTGGGCAGCCGACCAGATAGCCTATATAGCGCCATAACGCGATGTAGTCTACGATTTCTTGCTGTCGGAGGAAAATGCCTTGGCGGGGAAGACTGAGCCAGATCAGGGTTGCAGAGAACGTGCCTATTGTGGCGACTGAGTCCAGGTCATTGATGGGTATGCCCCACTCCTCGACTTTGTAGTAGCCTGGTCGCTGCTTTGCTAAGGTCATGATACGTAACCGCACGGCGGCGTGGAGAAGTCGGACGCGGATGGAGGAAGCGAAGCCCGCTCCGCCCTGCTGTATGGATTCTAGCGACTTGGTGCATTGGAGGATGTGTTGCGTCGTCTCGAACAGTCTCCGGCGGGCAACTTTGGTAGAGAAACCCCCAGTTCGCGCCAAAGTCTCTACGACTCTCGCTGCGCCCATGCCGCCCAGCAGACTCTGGTATGCCAGCCCGGTGATGTTGGCGCCTCCGTAACGGTAGAAAACGTCCTGCCCTCTTGCTATCTGATCCCAGTCCACCCAGTCTGGTATGGTGTTGACCTCTCGCCACAGCTCTCCCAGCTTCTCGTCCTCGGATGCATGGTCTCGAAGTAGCTCATAGAGGTCTCGCCGCTGTTCCACGTCCTTGTTTTCTGGGTCATCCTTCCGGCCAGCGTATGCGCCGTTGTTTCTAGGTAGAGCTTTGTCTGGCGGTGGCGATATCTCGTTAAGTCGGATGAGGCACTCTTCTGCGAGAACATCGTAGGAGAACTTTAGTGGCTCGGTCTGCTCCAGCGTGAGATGGTCATCGGTCAAGTCGAAGGTGTAGCCCCAGCATCTGAAGGCGCGTTAGCAGATACTTAATGGCGAGGATAGTGGGGAGCGTACGTCCTGGTCCGTTCAGTATGCCGGCGGAAGGGGTTCGGCCAGGCCATCAGCAGAGACTATAACTAAGAAGACGAGACTGCAGAGACGATATGAAGTTTTGAAAGAAAACGTCCAAACTTAGCCTCTGCATGGTGTTGGAGTACAGCCGTTAGGCCATCTGAATCCATAGCGTCATGTGGCCAAGAGCCGAGGATCGTCATGGCGATTTGAAAACGCCGGCATGTGCTTGTGGAGCTGCATGGCGGAAAAGCAACATTGGACGCTACAGCGCAGATACGATGCTGTGTTCCAAGGGCCAAATGCTTAGGTAGGATATGTTGGTGGTGGTGCTTTCAGCTGAACATTCCCCTGCTGGCAAAGCGCGAGGTGCGGCGAGTCAGACAGATCTCCGGTAGGCGGCTCCAACGTTTCGCCTTGGCGCCTGATCCAGGGTCCATCGAGCTTCGACAACACTCCCTTCGAGAATAACGTGGCTCAGCCAACTACCAGCAGCAGCAATAGCAGTATGAGCACTCTTAGCACTCGCTAGAGTCTCTGCGAAGAGACAATCTGCGCCGGCTGGTAGGCCACCCTCTCTAGCGTTGTATCTCCTTCCTGGAGACAGACGTGACAGATACAAGAGTGCCATGCCAGACACGGTGAGCTCGCCAGCCCCCACAGGAATACACCTCCCCACGATGATGTGTTCTAGCATAGGGGCGGGCTCGTCTTTGGTACAACGCAGTATGTCTTTGTTCTACCGTTGAGTCAAAAGTTTGACAAAGTCTTTCGTTCGTTCAAAGCCTTCCAAGGTTATTTTCCGCCAACCTACCGCGGGCTACTCAACTCTTGCAGGGTGCACAGTTTAGCTTGCATCGTGTCGGACTCTTGTAACTCAACCGTAGGGAGGCCAGCAAGCACGATGCCAACCCTAAATCTACCTTGTGACTCCAGGTGCATCGGACGAGGCGTTAGTGTCACAGCCACACTTGACAATTCAAGTTCTCGCTTCAGAAGGCAAGGCACTTCGTGGTAGATTCACTACCGCCGGTGCGGATCCTGTGCTGAAAACAAGTCTAGAAGCATCGCACTGCACAGTCGGAGGTGCATTGTCCGGTAACAGGGTAAGTGTACGCGTAGAGCGCGTATCTAGCATGTGTCGATGTGGTTGTGGAGCGGCACGGCGCGCATGAGCCGCCGCATCTTTGCGGGGAATTCCTGCGTGCAGCCGCAATCCACCTTGGCGATCTAATATAGTAAACTCATAGTACCGATCGGATGCGTCCAGATGCTGTGGACTCGCTCCGCAAGCGAGCATCTTAGCACTTCATCTGCAACTTCTCGCTTTTGAGCACCTTCCGAGCTCACTTGCCGACCCACAAGCATGGCTGCTCCTTGTCGCGCAGGAACCTTGTGCCTACCCCTCAGCGGATATAAAATCTTCACATCCCACATGGCCATACGGAGTCGGCGAAAGCATCTCTAGTTTCGAATCTCTACCTCACATCACTCATCCAGTACAAGCACCATGAAGCTCACTACGATCATCTGCTTCTTCGTCGCAGCGGCTATAGCCTCGCCAATTGCTGAGCCGGAGGCCGAGGCGGACGGTGCAGTTCATCTCGAGGTATGTCTTCTCGCTTTCGACGATTGGGAACACTCTCGTTGACGCATTCCAGGCACGGCAATCATTCTCTGCTGGCTGCCGCAGTATCACCTCCGGCCCTGCTGAGATTTCTCAGGCTAACAATTATGTAGCTAGTTCGTTTTGCCGAAGCTTGTGCTGCTCGCGGTACTACTCCAACTGCAACTTCTTTAACTGCGCCAGGTCCGTTGTAAGTGCCACCACTATCCAACTCCCGGCATCAACAGGTTAATCTTCGCTCTTTCATAGTGTACACCATCCAACGGCTATTGCACATGCAATTGCGTTAGATCGTAGGATCCATTCAGGCTGTACATGTCGGATCCGCCTGTGGTACTCTTGGGTCAAGCCCAAAATACATTTCAGGCTTCGTCGGTCCGTCTTGGTCGTCACGAGGTATAGCTGCGCATCGGAGCCGTGCGAGTTTTTCCGAAATCAAAGAAGCTTCATATATGATCAGCAGTTGTTTGCCTATGCAGCCTCATCGGATCCGTGTCCTTGTATGTTAGACAGCCGTTACGTCTTCCTCAAGCTTCGGAACATTCATTGCATGATATGATCAGTGAAGCGACCCACGCGATCTATTCTCCAATATTCATGAGTGATGCCGCCCGCAAGTATACCGCCCTTGAGTGGTGCCGAAAGTGACAAAGTAAGTGACGGGGCATATTAAGAGCGCTCCGCTTAGGCACCAGGTAAGCTAAGGATCGCGATAGCTGGCGACGGCAAAGTAGAAGAACTCGGATGGTGGAAGTTGGAAACGCGTCGAGGTCGGCAGTAAGCCGAGATGCCGGTCATCGCCTTGGAGCCTGATCAGGGTCTACCCGAGCCTCAAGAAGATTTCCATCCTCCAGGGGCGTTCCCGTAATGACCGCAACCATACCTTGACACCTTTCTCACCTTCAGTATGGAGTGCACTGCCTGCTCAGCGAGAGTGCTCAGGACCTTCGTTCGGGCGCTGCTTGGCTGTGATGCGGCGGCATCAGCGCGCCAGTCAAGCTCACGATACATGCGACGACCCGATGCTCGGTTCTTCGGCACGCAATCATCTCTACGATTCC
Source organism: Coniosporium tulheliwenetii (assembly GCA_030247845.1). Taxonomy (NCBI): domain Eukaryota; kingdom Fungi; phylum Ascomycota; class Dothideomycetes; genus Coniosporium; species Coniosporium tulheliwenetii. The sequence continues at coordinate 636,479 of JAPDRP010000001.1, read as the reverse complement.
GCCAGTCCGCTGTACGCCAGCAGCAAGATGCAAGCAGTGTTAGTGGCATAGCAGAATCAGGCTCAAGCGCTGTCTCGCGTTCCGCTCAAGAGAAGGATATGGTTCAGGAGGCGGTGGACACAACAGGATCTCAAGTACAACCCACCGCGTCCACGGTGAATCCGGAGAAGTCGCAACCGAAAAAGCCGCGTACCTCCGCATCTAGGCAAGAGAAACCTGTGGGGCCAAGAGTCAAACTTTCCGGCCCTCGCATAATCACGAAGCCCGCCCCAGCGCCCCTCCCAAAACCCAAGAAAGAGCGCTGGCAAATCGAGAAAGCCGCCCTCGAGCGCAAACTCGACTCCCAAGCCTGGAACCCGCGCAAGCGCCTCTCCCCCGACACCCTCGACGGCATCCGCAACCTGCACATGACCGACCCGGCCCGATTCACCACGCCCGTACTCGCCGAGCAGTTCAAAGTCTCTCCCGACGCTATACGGCGGATCCTCAAAAGCAAGTGGCGGCCCAACGAGGACGAGCACGAGGACAGGATGAAGCGGTGGAACAAGCGCGGGGAGCGCATCTGGACAAACATGGTGGAGCTGGGGACAAAGCCGCCAAAGAAGTGGAGGGAGATGGGGGTTGGGAGGGCGGCGCCGGGGAGGCGCCGAAGTGGAAGCCTAGGGGGAAGCCGAGCCCGCTGAGGAGTAGGGAGGAGGAGGATATTCCGTGGGATACGAGTGCGCTGGTCCAGCAGTCTAGGTTACCCACGCAACATGCTACCCAGCAGGACTCGTTTTTGGTGGACAGGATAGTGTAGGTGGTGGGCGGGTACTGCGTCTGGGACGCCTATATATAAGAGGGTGGACATCGTTTAGGCAACGAGAGGGTTGATGGAAATCGCGAGGTTGGAGCAAGTGTCTCGGCTCTCATGATGCAAGTAAAATTACAGCGATACCCTATAACCATCTATCTCTACTTCCTGACTTTCCTAAAGTCATCATGGTCAGCGTCACATCTGGACCGGATGTCGTTGCGGCCGCTGTCAACAGCGAACTGTCCTCCGGGTAGGCGGCGTGACAGGAGAGGGGGTCCGGCCTAGTACCTACCTGCGGCGTTCTACGAAGTAGAGTGGTGTTTGCCGGATTCGGAAATTGGGCAGGAAGAAACAACGTGATTGCACAATTATTGCATGGACTGAGGTCTAAAGTCGCAAGCATATTTTGTCTGTCTAAGTACCTCGTCTACCTCTGTACGCCAACATATGTCCCCAAATCCAGTCCAGAAAATCGTCACAACGCCCGACCGCATGCAATGCAGCAAAGCTTTTCGCCCAAACAAAACATAGCGAAACACAAACCATCTACAACCCAGCCTTCTCAACCCTGCGCCCCGTCTCATCAAAATAAATCTTCCTCCCCGAGTTCAAGCTCTCCTGCAGTGCGCACCCAATCTTAACCGCCTGGACCGCTCCACTAAGCTTAAACGGCAACTTCGTATCATCCAAGCACGCCGCCGTAAACTCATTCGCTTCCGTCACAAACGCCTCCCTAAACCTCCCATAATAATGCGGCGGGATCTCCCTCCTAATCCCACTCGCCTCGGACATCTCAACCAAGCTCCCCATCGGATTCGCATTAACGCTCAACTTCCCCTCCGTCCCAATAATCTCCGTCATGTCATGCTGGCCCGCCGCCATCATCCTGCTGCTGTAAAAATACGCAATCTTGCCGCCCCAGAACTCCACAACACCAACCCCATTATCGACGTCCTTGTGCTTGCGCAGCTCAGGCTGCACGGCTGTTATACCTACGGCCATGACGCTCTTGACCACGCTGTCCTGCCCGAAATACCACAGCGCGAGGTCGATGTCGTGGATGTTGCAGTCGACGAATATGCCGCCGGAGTACTGCGCGTAGTCGACGAAGAAGCCGGATGGGTCGAGCTTGTCGCAGGTTTGGGAGCGGAAGATTGCGGGGCGTCCGATTGAGCCGGAGTCCATGCGCTCCCAGGCTTCGCGGTAGGAGGCGTCGAAGCGCCGCGAGAAGCCGCAGAGGACTTTGAGGTGGGGTTTGGCTTTTGCGGCGTCGACGACGGCTTGGGACTGTGGTGGGGAGTGTGTTAGCGGTGAGGAAGCTGGGGAGTGAGGAGTAGGGGTATAGGGGACGCACCATCTCGACGCTCGTGGACAGCGGCTTCTCGCACAGGACGTGCAGGTCCGCTTTGATGGCCTTGATAGCTTGCTCGGCGTGCACGGTGGTGGCGGTCGCGACGACGACGGCTTCGAGGCCGGGGTGCTTGAGCATCTCGTCGTAGTCGGTGTAGATTGTGCAGCCTGAGGGCTCGAGGTGCTGCCGTCCCCAGGCGACTTCCTTCGGGTCTGGTGTGAACGCTGCCACGAGCTCGGCGCGGGGAGTCAGGTTCAGAAAGTGGAGGGCGTGGCGGGCGCCCATGCGGCCGAGACCGGAGACGGCGACTTGGAGCTTGCGTTGGACCATTGTGGGTGTAGGAGGGAGAATTGAGGTGGTGGGATGGGTATAGGATGGAGCCCGAGCTGAAATGTTAAAGGATCTACACGCCCCGAGAACGAACGAAGATATTGACAGGAGAACCTCTATCGTGTCTGTGAAGAAGCTGGTTTCCGATAGCTCGATCCTTTGCCGGTCGATATACGAGCAATTGGCTTAGAGAATTCAACGGGTATCGTGGGAGATGAGCAGGTATGAACAACAGGACACGACACAGCGAGTACGCAAACTTATACCTCCTGTACTGCGAGTAGCACAAAATCCAGTGGGCTACAAACGTCAACGCCGAAGCTTCTGTTGTCTCCCCAAAAAGTTATGCAGGGTCCAAGGCGAGAATTACCACAGCGGGATGAACGCGTTGTCGCGTTTCTAGAAAGCGTAACCGGAGCCCGGTACTAAGCGGGGTTCTAGCGGGGCAGTTCCGTGGGGAAAGGCTCTTTTGAGACCGTCAAAAGCCTGAAGCTTCAACGATGCACGTGATTGCGTGTCATCAACATCATCTACACCCTTTACTGGGACAATATCTGGGTCAACACGCGATAGAGCTCGAGGTGACGTTCAGGGCTGCGGAAAGTATGTGTGCGATGATGCTGGGCTTAACAATGTGGCATCAGGAGGACGACAGTTGGAACAATACTGTTGGACGGGAACTGAACGTATCAATTTTAATCTGCTCGAGACCAGCGAAGCTGAGAGATGGAACAGTATATTTTGCGAGCCCAACGCCAACTTTCCATATTCTCCGATGTGCCACGAGTACGCTAACCACATACCCTACAAATGCGCCTTGTCTTCATCAACCGTCTCAATCACAACCTTCAGAACCAATTTACCAGACTCGTCTTTCGTCTTGCCAGCCATCTCGAAGGCCTTGACTGCCGACTCAAGGCCCTTGTATCTGTGTGTGACCAGCTTAGAGAAATCTGGGTAGTCCGGCGCCTTCTTCGACACGACCTCAATACCAGTGGGGTACGTATTCGCATATCGGAATACGCCCACGAGGTCTACTTCTCGGAGCGCTGCTGCAGAGATCGGTAGGGTTTGAACCGGCGTTCCCATACCAATCAGCATGACTCTGCCGCCCGGACGTGTTGCCTAAGGTGGATTAGCTTTCTGTAGACTGTGAGAATAGCAGTTCAGTAACCCACATATATAGCAGCCTGCAGGCAAGACGGAACCCCAGTGCACTCAAACACCGCATCAACCTCTCCCACTGGCTCGCCGCTGCTCTTCTCGACCTTGCCAATCGACGCTGCAGTCTCCCGTGCGATCTCAAAGCTCTCTTCAATCGTCTTGCCTCGCTTCATCGGCACCGTGAACCCACGATGGGCGAATCCGTTCTCAACGGCGAAATTCACACGACCTGCGTCGATGTCTGCTATCACGACCGTGGTGGAGCCTGATATCTTTGCCATTGCCGCGCACAGAAGCCCCACAGCGCCTGCGCCGAAGACCAAGGTTGTGCTTCCGCTGGGCAGCTGAGCTCGCCGCGATGCGTGGATGGCTACGCCGAGGGGTTCGAGTATCGCACCGAGATCTAGTGACACGTTCTCCGGAAGCCTATCTGCTTGTCAGCGCCGCTACAACAGACACCATCCCCACAGTGCCACTCACTTGTGACACCACGCAGCCGGATGATTAATCCTCTCCTGCAGCGTCCCCTGCGCATGCGGGAAAGACTTCGCAGAACTCCTAAACCGCATCTGCTTGCAGATGTTGTACCTGCCCTCTCCGCATCTCTGGCAGTTACCGCATGGCTGTCCCACTTCTAGCGCGACCTTGTCGCCGACGCTGAAGCCGGTTACGTCCTTGCCTACTGCTACGACCACGCCTGCGGACTCGTGGCCGAGGGATAGCGGCTCTCGCACGATGATGTCGCCGTTGCGGTAGTGGTTGTAGTAGTGCAGGTCTGAGCCGCAGAGACCGGTTGCGCGGACGGAGACTTGGAGTTCTGTGGGGAGTGGAGATGGGAGACTTCGGCTTTCCTGGGGAGAGTTAGGATGGGAGCTCTGTCGGTAACCTTGGGGGACTTACGATTCTTAGGTCTTTCGCGCCGTGCAATACTGACGCCCTGATTTGGCGGCCAGTTGATGAGCTTGTTTGAACAGACATGGTGGAGTACAATAATGAGGAATTTGAGTAAAGTAGATAATGGCTTGATCACGCTCCGGACTTGATGAAGGATCACTCTGTAGTTTTGTAGAACTATGTGACACAAGAAAACACGAGAAACAGAACGAGTCTCAAACCTTGAATCCCAAATCGTAGTGAATGCCAACGGGCAACATGCTCCGAAGATGCGGCCACCGCGGACTTAAAGCCGACGTGCTTCGGACGAGCTGGGCGAATGTGAAAGTTCCCTGAGGCCGGCATTTGATCGCTTCCCTTCCCCGCGCATCAGTCGCCGAAGAGCACGACCCATCCAACCCCAATTGCCGCATCTGGCAGCCCGACAGCTTTCCCCATGGAGCCCTCTCGGCGGGGCCGGAGTTAACGCATCGCCAATGTTTTTTACGGAGTCTGTTGAGCCGGATGGCATAAAACTCATGACTCGGAAGGTCTGGGACTGGCGATAGCACATGGCTTCTTCGCGGCTCCAACAGGTCCAGCAACAGCTCTCTCCACAACCTCCAGCAATGGCGTCCGTACAGCAAATGTTCTTCTAGAGGGCCAAACGGCCCTCGTAACAGGAGGAACGCGAGGCATAGGTCAAGCCATGGCCGTCGCCCTCGCTGAAGCCGGCGCAGATGTCCTGCTCGTTCAAGTATGCAACTTCCCAAAGTCTCTATCTCGCAGCAACTAACCCCCCACTCAGCGCTCCGAAGCCTCCCAAGAAACCAAATCCCTAATCGAGTCCCTGGGCCGCAAATCCGCCATCTACGTCGCCGACCTCGCAGACAACGCCTCCATCTCCACCCTCGTGCCCCGCATAACAGGCGACGGCCACACCATCTCGATCCTCCTAAACTGCGGCGGCATCCAGCGCCGCCACCCTGCTCACCAATTCCCAGACACCGACTGGAACGAAGTCCTGCAAGTAAACCTCACCACCGTCTTCACGCTGTGCCGCGACGTCGGGGCGCACATGCTGTCCCGCGCCCCCGACGTCCACGGCCGGCGCGGCGCGATCATCAACATCGCGTCCCTCCTCTCCTTCCAAGGCGGCATTACCGTGCCGGCGTATGCGGCGAGCAAGGGGGCGTGGCGCAGTTGACCAAGGCGCTGAGCAACGAGTGGGCGGGCAAGGGGATTAGTGTCAATGCGATTGCGCCGGGGTATATTGCGACAGAGATGAATACGGCACTGATGCAGGATGAGGAGAGGGCGACGAGTATTTTGGCGAGGATCCCTGCGGGGAGGTGGGGGAGGCCGGAGGACTTTAAGGGGTCTGTGGTGTTTTTGGCGAGTAGAGCTAGTGGGTATGTTTCGGGGAGGTGTTGACGGTTGATGGGGGTGGATGGGGAGGTAGTGATGGAGGAGTTGTTGGGTTTGGCGTATGTGTGAAAAGTCAATATGGGTATCGGGGTAGATATAGGCCTTAGAGGATTCGGTATTGGTCTCCGTCAATGTTCTAGTGTGTTGCTCGCACTGGAGGATCAGCAGCGGAAGCGAGAGTTGAAACCTCAGAGAGCCTCACACCAGTCGTTACGTCTTTATAACAAGTCAATTGAGGAATACACCACGTGACCAAATTTTGAAGCGAAGCTTGTTCTCAAGATTAGATCGTTTCGGAGGCTCTATATCTAGATGGTTGCTTCCCGTGTATACGGAACTTGGCCAGCAAATGGATGCATATCAGCACCGTACCACCCCCTAGCCGTATTCTAATACAGTAACAGTAATAAACAAGAGTACGTCCCCTCCCCCAGAGCCGTAGCTCCTGGCTCTTGACAGTGAAACAGGCTTCCATGTAGGCGATGTTGGCCAGATCGGGGTTCGTCACTCTCACAATATAGAACACCGCCTAAGCTACAGCCTGGCCTTCATCCGGATGCGCTCCCTCGCGGCCTTTCGTAGCGCTGATGCCCCCAAAGCTAACCCCAATGACTGTGGCGGCCAGCGCCACAACGTACTTTACGTCCTTTTTCTCGATCTTCGGAAGGTAGGGCTTCAGTGCACGAGCGTGAGCCGTGACAGTAGTAGCAAGGGTGCCGTTCCTGACGCCTCCATTCAGAGGGACGTAAACAAGGACCATGTCGTTGTCTTCTGGAGCGTCGTGGTTGCCAGACCAGCGTGTGGCATCATGGTCGGGCGTTGAAGGAAGGTCGTTGACAATCTCCGCGGGTAGGTGGGCTGGGGCGGGTGGTTGGAGGTGGGTCATTTCGAGTGACTCGGTGACTGTCGGCAGGACAGCTGTAGCCATCTTCGATCTCAACACGACCGCGAGGAGGCTTGTGGAGTAGACGTTTACTGATCCATATAAGTGAACTGGTTCTCCCAGCGGCTCGTCTAACCCTTACTTTGTTGCGCTGTGAGATGGTGAATAACTGCTGCGTGAGGTATGTTGACTGGTAAATGCTCGTGACGGAGCGTGTCTGAGCTACTTGAACCTCAGGGAGAGTGGCTGTGCCAGCGCCGCCCTCAAGGGGTAAGATGACGAACGCCAATGGGCGGTGGTCAGCAGACAACAAAGATTTGACTTGCGGAGTGGGTCGCAGCCAGGGGTTTTCGGATGGCTGCGGATTTCGAGATTGCCGAATACGAAGATAAGCACACATTGGAGATGGCCCGCTGAGTTGTGGAATCATGTAATTCAACCGCCGCGAGTGGCCGAATGGACTTGTAAACAGGATTTCTGAACTGAAAAACCTGGTACTGCGAACGACTTCAATAAAGCGGAAAAGACTGGTGATGCAAAAAAACATGCTGTTGAAATCACATCCTGAGTAGTTGAAATGTGAGACTTCAGGAGAAACGAGTCACCTACACTTGCTGTTCTTCTCACCACCTTATGACTACGCTGTGTCCAATAATAACCGATCCTCGTACTCACGGATACATCGACACGGTGGTTACCATCGATTGGAGGCTCTTCAGACTGATGTCAACTCATTTGCATTGATGTATACCTAGGTACAGACCCCATTTACCATCTATATTACATCGAGAAGCTTGAGATTGAGGGGAAAGGGTTCCTTTGAAGAATTGCTCGTCCGGAGCTCAGCGTCTTTGTGTCCACGGCATGACTATCAAGTCAAGTGTGGTCGAAGTTCACAATGTTTTTGCAGAAAGGGTGGTACTCGGCAAGGTTACTTATACTCACAAGAAAGCCCAGGCTAAAATTTCACGGCCCTTCCTCGGCCCGCATCCTTCCCATGACTTGCATGAGCGTTGATCAGGAAGAACGGGAATCAAGGCGACTTCGGGATTGGCGGATGAATTATCGGTAGAAATGTCTGCAGGTCGCAGTGTGCGGATAGAAGTCCGGTCTCAACGTACAAGGGTAAGGGCGGAGGGGCAGATGGGAAGAGGAACATTCGGGTGAGGGCAGGATGTGAGCTATGAGTGGTGCTTGGACAGAAAGACTGCGGCAGGGCGGGTGAGAGACGGGAAGAAGCGGTAGTACACCGAGTAGCGTGGAGATGAGACATCAGGCCCAAAGAAGGGAGGATCGAGGGATGGCGTTATGGCTGAGTCGGCAATCTGGCCAGCTGAAACGGCTATCGTGAGATTTTTACAGATGTGTGCATGTGGAGACCTGCAATATCAGCTGCAATAAGCCGAAGCAGTGATATCTTGTCGAGGTCTCTTTGAGAATCCTAAGGTAGGTCACCTTAGTGATAATTTGGTCACTGGGCGATGATGTTTTACTTTCGTCGAGCCATAAAAAATTGCTTGTGTAAGAAGTGCTCTATTCCGGCGCGCCAAGCATCAGCATGAAGTGTAACATATCCCCAGAACTCCTCGATCGTGGCTTCATGTCGACTAAATCGAAACCCATTATGAATCGGGACCCGCTAAATGCATGTGCAATCCGATGTCTACTTTTCCCGCCCTTACTTGTCTACTCTCACCACCTCAGCTTCCTGTCCCGGCCCCTGATGCCATTCTCATGGTCAAAGAACGCCTCATCAAGCAGCTCCTCGTAGTAGGGCCTAAGTTCCTCAACCTTGGGCACCTCGTCGCTCTTGCTGTAAAGATCATACGGGTTAAAAGCGCGCACAGCCGCCAGCATCTTGACGTCCTTCTCGTTCATCATCCAAAAGTAGGCCTCCTCCTTGTGCCAGGGGTAGAAGGAGTGATACCGGATCATAGCGAGCGCCTCTTCCGGCAGATTAGACTGATCCTTGCAGAGGTGATAGAGGTACTCGTCGTGGCCCCACGACAGCATGACGTTGTCGATACCGCAGCCGGGCGTGTAGATGCCGTACTTGGTGCTGTAGATCGGGTCGTTGGAGTCAGGGTTGTTCTTGAAGGTGCCGGGGTAGATGATCTTCTCGTCGAAGGCGCAGCCGACGGGGAAGGTGTCGCCGACGACGTCCCACTGGCCCTGAGCGTCGAAGAAGAAAAGCAGCTTGCCCAGGTCGTGGATGAGACCGACGACCTGCATCCAGCGGGGCTTGCCGTCACGGCGAATGGCCTCGGCGGACTGGAGCAGATGCTCGATCTGGGAGAGGGAGGTGTCGGGATCGGACTCATCAATGAGAGTGTTGAGCTTCTCGATGGCTTCCCAGATGGTCATCTCGGCGCGGGTCTTGAACCGGAAGTTGTTTCGTGCCTTAAGGTTGTAGGCGACGGTCTGCTTCTCGTGTTGCTCGCGGTAGAAGTTCTTGACGCGGTCACAGGCGTCCTCGTACTGGCGGAACTGCGTCTTGTCTTTCTCGGCATCGAATTGGGACTTCTCGTAGATATCCTTCTCCTCCTGGGTGGCAGTGCCCTGCTTGACTCTCATGGCGGCCTTGAGGACATTGACCTGGTCGATATCGTCGGATGTAGCCTCGAGAGCAAGGCCATCGCGGTGGGTGTTGAAAGGCTCAGCAACGTTGGGCTGCTCGAAAATGGGTGCGGGTGCCATGTTGAACGTCTCAAAAGTCTATGGTAAATGAAGGTTGGGTATCTTTGGAAGATCTGACGTTTACAACTGGAATATGGAGGGACAGTGTGTGGAAGAAGGTTAGATGAAGGTGGCAGGAACAGATGAGCGAGCAGATGGTATTTCAACTGTGCTGCTTTGCTTCACTCGTGATTCTTCGCGTGTAACTGACTGTCTAAGCGAACGGAGGCAGGTCAGGTAAACAGTGTGTCGGTTTCACAACGGTGGACCAGAGCGTGAATCACCGGACCTTGACAGAACACTGCTCAAAGCAGAAAAAGAAAAGGCTTCGAGAACCCCACACTTTCGACAGCAAACCCTGACATGGTGAGACCGGACGCGTACGACTGGTCCAGGTGGTCCCCGCCGCATCGACTTCCATGGCACATGGCTGCTTGATTGAGTCTACAAGGGCAAAACCTGGGCGCGTCGGCACAACACTCGGAGCAGGTCTTCTCAAAAGGGCAAAAATAGTTCATGGCGTCGAAGTGCTTGCGTCAAGTTGGGAAAACTGTTGGAGGGTTGGACATGGTTCTGGAAGAACTTTGAGGTCCTCATGCAGGTGGATCCCGCGGACGGAAGTCCGTGTCGATCCAGGGTTCCGCTAAGGGTTCTCTGAACCGTTGGGCCCTTGCAAGGCTGTCGAACGGACGTCTAAATATACGATCTTGGAAGATGTCGGCGATATGTACTCCTTCTGGCAGATGCGGCAGCCCATCCACGGGGAATGAGCGTTGTGGTTTGCGAGCCGGACAACGTTGCGGCTCAACTCCGGCACTCGGTCCTGTCGGTGGTTGTGTTGCCGAGAAAATGTGGGATGACGGCGGGGTATTTTGATGACGCTGTGTAGCCGACAGCAAAGCAATCGCCGACAGCATTGTCGAGAAATATTGAAAACAGCTGTGTTCTCCCCGGCGCAATGAATCCATCTCTTGCGAAATTCATGCTCCGTAAGACACCAAAGGAAATCCTCGATCCTAAGCCAACAATGAACACTCCGCTCCCTCTCAACACCGGCGCCAGTATCCCAGCTCTTGGACTGGGAACTTGGCAGTCAGCACCTGGTGAGGTGAAGAAGGCGGTCTCACACGCCATCTCTGTTGGCTACAGGCACATCGACTGTGCATATGTCTATGGTAATGAGGACGAGGTCGGCGAGGGACTCAGGGAGGCCTTTGCGTCTGGCGTCAAGCGGGAAGACCTCTTCATCACAACGAAGCTGTGGTGTACATTCCACTCGAGGGCGGAAGAGGGTCTTGATCTCAGTCTAAAAGCTTTAGGCCTGGACTATGTAGACCTCTACTTGATGCATTGGCCGTGTCCGATGAATCCTAACGGTAAGTCTGATGTGCCACAGGATGGGCCCGATGGTGAAGCTCTGAGAACTACCGGCCCAGCTGCCAGTCTATTTTCGTCCTCAGGCTTGCGTGGGAGATTGAGATCTGAATCTTCCCTATGCGTTCGGCCATTTCTTGTGGTGGCTTTTGCTGAGAGCACCCTGTCTGGACTCCAGCCCCATTAATAACCTTGGAGTTGAGCACCGCTTGCATAGCTCTTTCGTCGCTTGAGCAATCCCAAGGGACTCTGTTTAGACATGGGGCAAAAGTAATAGCCACTTACACTCCATACAGGCAACGACCCAAAGTTCCCCAAGCTCCCCGACGGCTCCCGCGATCTCGACAAGTCCTGGAGCCACGTCGACACCTGGAAGGCGATGGAGAAGCTCCCGTCAACCGGAAAAGTCAAGGCTATCGGCGTCGCAAACTACAGTGTCAAGTACCTCGAGGAGCTCCTTCCGCACGCCAGCGTCACTCCCGCAGTCAACCAGATCGAGAACCACCCGTACCTACCACAACAAGAGATCGTCGACTTTTGCAAGTCCAAGGGCATCCACATCACAGCGTACAGCCCGCTGGGTAGCACAGGAAGTCCGCTGTTCAAGGAGGAGGGCGTGCAGGAGGTTGCGAAGAAGCACAATGTCTCTGTTGGCTGCGTGCTGCTGAGCTATCATAGTAAGGTTTCCCGTATCTTGTTCTGACCTGGCGAAAGCTCACGGTTGCAGTCGCTCGAGGAAGCTCCGTACTGGCGAAGTCCGTGACGCCGTCCAGGATCGAAGAGAACAAGAACATCATCAAACTCGACTCGTCGGATATGGAATCTCTAGAGAGCATCCACAAGAAGAAGGGGTTACGAGATTTGTCTATCCTGCGTTTGGCGTTGACTTTGGCTTTCCGGACAAGCAGTAGAGGGCCATTCTTTTTGAGCGCAAGGAAGCATTATGGTATGCCATCTTGACGTAACCTGCATCGTTCTCCTGGCGTACAGAAGTCACGGACCGGGCGGCATCTCGAACTAGAGGCTTGGAAGTGCAACAGTAAATTACTCATACTGCCGTCTTATGCCTCATCTTTGGCCGCCATGTAGGATGAGACTTTCATTCGCTTGCCAAACGTCGGCACATGAGCAGAGTAATGACTTGCGGCGTCTTGATGTTCGACGCGGTTGATTCTGATCACGTGCCTCCGCCTCTCCCACGCCCCCGAACTTTTTCCAACCACGACCCCACCAAGTCTCACACCTCTCCCATATTCTCACCTTGCGCAAACCGTCCCCAAACCGCCAAAATGTCCATGTACGACGAGATCGAAATCGAAGACATGACCTACGACCCGACGCTCCAAATCTACCACTACCCGTGCCCGTGCGGAGACAGATTCGAGATTTCGATCGGGGACTTGCGGGACGGCGAGGATGTTGCAGTCTGCCCGAGCTGCAGCTTGATGATTAGGGTTATCTTCGAGATAGTGAGTGCAGCGCAGCTTGGGGGAAGGCAAAGGGGATACCAGGCAAGGCAGAGTGCTGATGTGGATTTGCAGGGTGACTTGCCGAAGGACGATGGGCCTGATGCGCAACCGGTTGCGGTGGCGGTGTGATGAGGTATAAACGTTAAGAGTTTGAGTGATGACAGAAGCCATGCGCCTGGTCCGATGTCGCCATGAGAAGCGTGGAGTGTCTGGCTGTCATCGAGATGCTGCCTCATCGGGGCTCATGGACCTGCGAAACAATAAGAATGGCGAGGCTTTTCGCCCAGCGTATGGAACGCCAGGGAAATGAGACCGGCTATCGGAAGCCCACTGAAGGATGCAGAGGGCTCCATACGAACAGGTTCGCGGCATGGAGTCGTCAGAAGAAGCGCATGCAGTGGGCGCGTTGTAGGCCATAGAAAGTTTTGGCTAGAGGAATGGCAGAAAGAGTGAGTAGCATACGACAGTGTAACAGCTTGATGGTTAGTGGTGGACGAGCACGCTTACTACGTTGCACCTGTTTGTTGTTTGAGCCGTTATGTCGTTCTCTAAGCTAGCACCTTTGACGGTCCGTGCAAAGACTCCCTCCAGTTGAAATGCCCTTAGACAAATAACAGCTGGAGCTGGTGTCAGTGCCTCGTCCTGCCGTCTCCGTTACTCCACGTCAGGAGTCATGCCCACCTCGACCCCAATCTCCTTTCTCAGGATCTGGGTCAACGAAGACCCATCCCTCAGGTAGATCCAGTCGCCGGTGCCACCACCCTCCTTCTGATCCATCGATTCACCAAAGACGACCCAGTCAAATCGCTTCGGGCCCGAGATGGGCGAGCTGAGCCAGATCTGCTTGTTAGGCGGCTGCTTGTTCAGCACATAGGTTCCCTTTGTGGGAATCTCGATTGTCATAACCCCAGCCTGTCCTTAAATTAGCGGATTGGAATCGCAAACGTTGCTTACAAGGGCTGCCTATTAGCATGCTGAAGCTGTGACGTGAGACGTACAGCATACTCCACCTCCAGACCGTTCTCCGCCTCCTGCATGTCCTCGAGCCTCCCTTGCAACTCCTCGAAAAACTGGTCCGCGTACTCGTTGAACTCCTCGTATGAGATGTCCGTGGCTTTGGTGGCCTCTTCTTGCGGCTCAGGCTCTGGTGGCTTCGGATCTTCGGCATCGGGCATTATGCCGGCATAGCTTGATGTAGAGCTATGGAAGCTTCGTGAGGCAGATAGAGCGGCATAGCGTAGCGGTACGGAGGCGTGCTCACGGAGCTTGGAGCTTTGTATGAACGCTTGCTGAGCTACGGGTTTCGGAGGGTTGCGGAGGTTCGTCTTGCGAAGGGTGCTGCGAAGAGCACGGGCGATTGGTGCCTTGATTATCATTTCGTAGGCAGCGATTGCTTCAGAAGGTGGCTTAGGTACGGTTCAGGCTCTGAGAAGCGGAATTGTCAATGGGAAGGTTGGTGTTGACTGTTGATGCGGAAGCTTCAAAGTGATGCTGTGGAGGAGCTTGGGCCCTTTCCCCCGCGTAATCATTACCTTACGTAGACACGTGCCTCCACCCGCCAAAAGCGTGATGAACATTTAACGTATTTGGAGCAACCTTGAACGCACACGACGGACGGGAGTCTTGCACATTCTAGGACTCGGATGATTCAGTACCGTATCCCAAGGATCCTGTTGGTTTGTTCAAAAGAATCTTGAGGGTACATTGGCCCGGCCTTACGCCTTACGCCTTACTCAGTCAGCTAAATAGTGCTACACTAACTACGTAAAGTCCGGCGGCATCCGCTCTACCACACTTAGGTAACCCTAGAAGGTCCAGATCGTGCAAGACTCCATCGTGTGCATTGCTCTGTCAAATCTAGGACAAGACCCTTCATCGCTCAGGCGTCCTTGTGTCGTACACGGCTGAGCCATGATCAACGCGGTGCTGGTCTTCAACAACAATGGCCAGCCACGCCTAACGAAGTTCTACACGCAGCTGGTATTCCCCTTCGAAGCTCTCCCAAACGGTAATATATTCACTAATATATCGGCGACTACAGGACACAAGCGTCCAGCAACGCCTAATCTCCGAGATCTTCACCCTCGTTGCCAACCGGCCAAACTCATCCTGCAACTTCCTCCCGTACCACACCCCGGTCCCCCTTCCCCTTCCTCTTCCTCGCCCAGTCCTACGGCACCGACAACACCTCCACTAACGAATTCCCTAGCCTCCCACCCTCCTAGCCTCGAGCTCCAAATCCACGACCCCTTCCGAGCCACACAACGACACGCCCTCGCTCGTCACATACCGGCACTACGCGACCCTCTACTTCATCATCATCTCGACCTCCACCGAGTCCCCTCGCCCTGCTCGACCTGATCCAAGTCTTCGTCGAGGCGCTCGACCGCCTGTTTGAGAATGTGTGCGAGCTGGATCTGATCTTCAACTTCGAGACGTTGCATGCGACGCTCAGCGAAATGATTGTTGGGGGCGTGGTTGTGGAGACGGGACTAGAAAGAGTGGTGGAGGGTGTCAAGGCTCAGGGGAGGGTGGCGAAGAGGCCGGTTAATGAGGGGAAGGGGGTTTGGGGTTTGGTGGGGGCGGACTGGGGAGTGGAGGTGGGATTTGGGCTGGACGGTGAGAGGAGAGCTGGCGTGACGATATCAGCATTCTTAAAGCCGAACCGGTGCGCACAGTCGGAGTGTCGCTCCCAGGGAGAGGGGCATGTCGCGACCGCCCATACGGCGGTATGGACTGAGGGAGTGCGCAGATCAGATTCCACCAAGCGGGCTACAGAAAGTATATGGTGAGAAGTCTGAGGTCGCTGACGGTTTACCACTGAGGCAGAGACGCGGAAAAGAAGTTAGCAGCGGCACCGATGACAATATGGAGACCCGAGTTTCACAGCTAGTGCAACAGATGAGTCTGGAGGCCAGCTGTATGCAACCTTAAGAGGATGGGCACGTCCCTTCAGAGCCAGAGTCCCCAGTATAGACAGCCTAATTTCATCTATTGATACCTATGCTTGGACAAGTCAGCTACTTGACTTCAGGTACAGAGGCTGTACGAAAGCACTTTACCTCAGGTCCGGCTGTAGAATTCCTTCCCAAGCGCATACTTTCATGACTTCCATGACTTTGCCGCTACTCCGAACAAGATGTCCGCAGACATTCATTGCTCAGCTATCCGCCGTCCTATCGCTTCACGTTCATCCAGGTGCTTTCTCAAAAGTTCCATTGCCTTTTTAACGTCTTCCCTCGACTTGGCAATGGCCTCACTGTTGCGATTGATCTGCTCTTCAAGCTCTTCATCATCTCTCCGCTTCTTCTCTTCGTCCTCATCGATCTTGCGCAGCTCGCCTTGCGCCTGGTCCCTGTCCTCAACAGCTCTCTTGGATTCTTCCTCAAGAAGGTTTTCGCTCCCCTTCGCGTCTCGGCAGATTCTCTCTTGAACCTGCGCAATGCCCTGCGTCTCTTCCAGCTTCCTTTGCAACTCGTTTATCGCCGTCTGTTTTTTCTGGATCTCGCTATGCATGGCTTCGAAGACGTGTATCGCGTTCACGGTCTTGCGTTGTGCTGAAGTATGCTTCTCCTCTGCTGCTGTAGCTCGCTCATCCGCTTCTCGGAGCTGTGATTCTTTTTCCTTGCGCGCTTCCTCGTTAGGCCGACGCCGTAGTTTTCTGTTCGCTAAGCCTGCGTGGAGAAGGCCTGTCGCGTGAACGTCGGAGGCGTATGGAGGGGTCTCAGACTCTCA
Organism: Coniosporium tulheliwenetii; assembly: GCA_030247845.1. NCBI lineage: Eukaryota > Fungi > Ascomycota > Dothideomycetes > Coniosporium > Coniosporium tulheliwenetii. The sequence goes on along the minus strand of JAPDRP010000001.1, from coordinate 620,400 downwards.
TCCATGGATCTGGAATAGTCATCCTCTGTGGTAGTAGCGCCATTACTAAGCAAGGCATGCGGATCGTTCAACGGGCCTGCCGACTCAAGAGGCTTAGAGGCGGACGGGGCCCGGTTCCGAGAGTCCGGTGTCCGTAGTAGTAAGCTGCGGTCGTCATCATTGGCGTCACTAGGCCCAGGAAGCGTCCGAGGTGACTGCATTGTGAAGCAGTTTTTGCAAGTCCACGTCGTTCTGTGTGCGACTTCTGGCGGTATCGGAGGATCTAAGCATTCCAAGTGATATGTTGCGTTGCATCCACGACACCTAAGTAAGTCGCCCGCGCTGGAGCCGCAAATCGTGCAACCGGTCGTCCGTATGCGTCTTTCTTGACGTGGTGTTACTAGTATGTCGGCCTTCCGCTTCGTTGCCGAAGCAGGCCCTGACTGTGACGAGCGAGGACTCTGTGGTATACGGTGAGCCTCTCACTACATACAGACTGGGAAGGGGAAGTACCGGCTTGTCGACGGACGGTGCAGACTTCCGGGGCGTCGTTGAGCTCCGTGTACTTGTGGACATGATGCTATGCTTAGAGACGTAAATTTCCCTAACTGGTCGGATTGTGTTGATGCTGATGGCTGACAGTTCAATAGATTCTGAGGTATTGAGGAAGAATTCTGCTATGCTGTCGGTGCTAGCCACCGCCTTTCCAGTCAACGAGCAATCGACGGGTGCAACATGGAAGGTGCCAATTGCATGTGTTCGGCGAAGATTGTGTATGACGGCTGACATCTCTTTCCCAAGTCACCAACTCGACCGCCGGGAACCAAATGTCTCGCACTGGCAGGTGCGGGACAGCATCTCTGCAGGCGCTGCGGCTCACCGGCTGTTAACACCAGTTCGCCTTGCTCTGCAGGACGCGATGCTGCAGTATGAGGAGATGACAGATGAGAAGCCGTCACCTCCCCGTTTGTCAACCCACCAGTATCCGCAAGTGGCCTCTATGTTGCAGAGTTCTTCCTGGAGCAACCGTTGCCATTTAGTTAGAGGACATGAAGATGCTCAAGACACATCGTCGACTGAGTCATTCCTCAACCAGCAATTCAATATAGCTTCACGGAACCTGGAGATACGGTCCGCAGATGCTATGAGGGCAGACCATGCTGCTGCGCCGGACGCTAGTCGGTATAGGACCAGGTCTGTTGGTTGATGTTTCAGGCATTGCAATAAAGAAAAGTCACCTGTAGACTACCCGTCGGATGCGCCAGGAAGTGGACCCATTGGATAGGCGACGAGGGTGTATGCACGGGAGCGTTGAACCTCGTCAATCAGCTTTTACACTGGTAGTGCTAAACGACGTGGTCACGGACACTTGTAATGGTATGTGCCTAGCTGAAACGGCAGCCGCCCTATCAACGAGATGCCAAAATACACCTCTTCCGTATTGCGCCATGGACGCCCTCTCCGTCTCTACCTGCTAAACAGGCTGCGCCTACGACACCGTCCATGGCTCCCTTTACCCCAGACAGCTTCGGGGTGGCTCTGTAAGCTTCCTACGTCCATATCCCAACGCTTCCCGCTGTCCAAAATATCCAAGCGATCAACGCCGCATTCCCCATCCAATCCATCTCCTCCTAGCCATTGCTTCTTCAACGTTCTTGTATCGAACTGTTGAACTAGGTAGCTAGTACTCGCCATCGGGCTCACGTGTCGGTGCCCTATCCATCCTCCTCCTGGTAGTCTTCCTCGCCGTTTGCTGCACAGCCTTCCGCTTCTTCACCATCTCCTTGCCCGCGCTCGCAGCACGCTCCCCGCTGCCCAGCTCCTTCTTTGCGCCACGGCTACCGGCACAGACCTTTGCCCCTGTCCTATCTGCGTTGACTTGCACACAGCATAGAGAAGATCGGGATACCGCCACGTGGATCGCACCCATCCCCTACACCACCAAACCCTCCGGCTCACCGCTCTCACCACCCCCAACCACAGCCCCATAAACCCTAACCGGAATCGCGACCTCAAAGCTCTCACACGCCAGCCTCTCGACCGCCGCAAGCATAACCCCCTCTCATCCCTCCCCACCTCCTCAAGCAACCCCCCACTCCCTGCCCTGCGCACCCTCATCCCCCACCCTCGGCGTCACAAACTCAACCCTAACCCTCCACACCAGCGCCACCCCACTCGTCACAAACTCCGGCGTCGCACCGCTCGGCACCGCCAGACTAACCGCCACGCGTCTCGCCCACAGCGTATTCTCCGTCTGCGCCGCGAGCACCTTCCTCGTCGCCCTCTCAATACTCCCCTCGCTCCTGAGCGCGAGGGCCGGATCCACACGCTCGCAATTCTCCAGACTGATCGCGACCGCATAGGTCGGGATATCCGCGTCGCTGAAATTAATAACCACGTCGATGCTCTCGCCGAGCCGGTAGGAGGGCCGCGCGAGGTGCAGCACCCCGACCAGCCGGCCGGAGCGCGCGATGGAGAAGCGGGACGGTGAGGGCGCGCCGGGCGGGGAGATGTTGGAGCGCAGGATTGCGAGGTCGATTGATTCTTTTGCTGTGCGGGGGCCGGATCGTTGAGGTCCGCGAGGGTGGAGCGGCGGCGGAGGGGCGTGGGGGTGGTGGGCGAGAGGAGGCCGCTGGTGGGGGAGGGGGCGGTGAGGAGGGCGGTGATGTAGTTTTGGAAGTCTTGGAGGCCGGCGGCGGCGTCTTTGCTGTTTTTAGCGGTGGAGGTCGCGGTGCTGGTGTTTGAGGGGGTCGGCGGGTCGAGGCTCGAGGTGCGGGCTTCGTCGCGGAGGAGGATGTAGGGAGACATTAGGTCGTGGCCGAGGATCTCGCCGCGGTCTGCGTGGGTCAGCTGACGTGCTGATGTGGAGAGGTGGAGGATATACCTGTGACGCTGCCGAGGACGCGGAAGGGCACATCGACGTGTCGGACCTGCTGGTCTCTCGCCGAGCCTGGCCGCTGCGTCCCAATCGCCAGATGGTAACTTACTTTCATCGCCCTCCCTCTATGGGTCGGCGGCAAGCCTCGAGGCAAGGTAAAGCTGTAGCTATAGGACCTGCTCTCCCCGGCGCAAGCTGCAGGTCAACGAACAGGATCGACTGCGGAGTCGAGAGCAGAGGGATGCTTTTCGACGTCGCTTTGCTCCTCATCTCCCTGATACTGCTTGGCTCACTGCCGCCTATGAGACCGTTGAGAGACTCGCCAATACCTCCCCAACCAAGCGCACCGAACAGCCCGCTCTCCCTCTTCGGTCGCTCAACACCTACTACGCCCCCGCCGCCTTGACCTCCGAAGACGCCTTTCCTCTTGATTTCCTCGAAGGGCGCTTGGTTGACAAGAGACCCGTCGAGAGTGAAGGATCCCATGACCTGCGCATATCCCATCATCAACACCTCCGGCGGTCGCTGAGATATAGAGCCTCGCGCTTGCGATGCTTGCCGGAGATGTGCAGGTCGTGCTAGGAGCCGTGCTGTAGGTTGTGGTATGTACTCGGACGCGAGAGTCCCATCGGAGTGGTTGCTAGCAGTATAGAACTCTCCACTGCTTCTCGGCGTGCCGTTCATGCTCGATCCTGAAAGGATCCGGGCGAGAGGTGACAGGTTCTGTGTACGGTCTGGAGGCTTGTCAGGCGGCCTAGGCGAATATGATCCTCGATCTGGGGCTTTCATCTTGTGATCCGCTGCCGTGGCGGAGGGCTCGTGGGCAGAGGCTTCTGGAGACGGGGGAAATTTGAAGCTCCGAGGGAGAGCATCTGATGGTTCCTGCGCGGATCGAGGTATGTTCGGCCTGCTGGATCCCATGGCTTGTCCAGATAGGCGTCGGCCTGAGCGCATAGGTAGTGTGAATACCGGCTGTTCTTCAGGGACAGTCGGAGGAGAAGAAGATGCGACAAGCGGCGACGGTTGGGTTACGGAATGACCACCTGGAGATGCTTTTAGACGTTAGCTGCCAGACCCAGCCGTACGATTGGGGAGGTGTACAGACTTGGGTGAGGGCCGCCCAAACCTCTACCGGGGACGCCGTGCAGACTTGCTGACCGTCCATGACCCCATGATGGCCTCCTCGAGGGCCCGGCCGTTGGTCGCGAAGGACCTCCGTCTCCTGAGGCATCATTGCCAAGTGACACTATAGACAATGATCTCCCATGCTTCTGTCCCGAAGCCGTAGGCCCACTTGTCCCTCCGCTTGGTGGTCCTAGGGGATGTCCGCTGGTAAAGCCGGGGGAGTATTCAAGGACAGCGCGGGTCGGTGGCCCCTCGTATACTGCGTAGTAGCTTGGGAGGTGACCGAAGGCGCCCTCGACGGGGCAGGTCTCGCATGCGGCTGTAATGGTGCAGTCTTCCGCTGTCGTTCTCCGCCAGGGATGAAGCCATTGGGCTTGGCCCCCGTGTGGGTGATCCCTCAGTGCCGGGCACAGGAGCAATGTTCTTGAATGTTACCGTGCACTCAATGTCCTCGCCGGCGAATACGGTGGATTCTTTGAATTTGACGAAGACGCGGATGTTCGTTGACATGGTAGGGTTGGAGCTGGCGGGAGTGCTCCGCAATGGGGTCCGCGACTGAGGGCTAACGGCGTCATCGGATAGGGTGAGGTCGACGAGCAGAACGCATGAGAGTGACCGATCGCCTCACTCGAATTCGGCAGGAAGCTTCACGGAGTACGATACTGTTCTAGCGCTTTTGCGGAGGTCGAAGCTTTCGGCATCCATGGGGGCGTCGTTGCTGTCTCGGCAGAGCAACACCATGATGGCCGAATATATCGATCACGCCTAAGCGCAGATAATCTCAAGTTATGTCAGATATTCCCAGAATTCGGCCCCAGATACAAAACGCGTACTGGAAGGTATTGCAGTAATCATTTCCCAGCGAGCCATCTAGTTTTCATCTATCAAAGGCGCAAGCTCAACGGCGCCCCAACGTTGTTCTCTGCCATCGCAACATCTATCATAACCCACGAACCCCGTCTACAAGTTCTCAAAACTGAACGTCGGGCTCCCCGGCACCGCCGCGCCCGCCTGCAACTTCTCCACCCGCTCACCCTCAGGTCTATCACCACCGACCACAACCCCACTCTCCCCACCCTCCTCCACGCTGATAATCTCCACAATCCTACACTGCCTCCCAAGATTCTGCTTAAGAATCGGCACCATACACCTCAACACCTCAACCTCATTAAACGCCAACTTCCTCTCAAACACCGTGCCGGCCCCCTCTCCGCCCTCAAGCCTCTTCTTCAAGTTCTGCACAAACGGCATCGCCTTCTTCATCTCCTTCTTCTCAATCCTCGGCGTAAGCGCCTTAACATCCACACTCAATCCATCAAACGCCTCGCGCACAAGATCAATGTACTTATCCTGCCACGCCGGATACTTCCTCGCCATGAAGATGGTCAGCTTCTTCTCTTTCTTCGGGTCGTACGACACGTTCTTGCCCTTGGCGATCTTCTTCTGCTGCTGGCCTTCCGCGGAGTTGATGTTCGAGGAGGTCGCGCGGACGTACTCGCGTGCGGCGGTGAGGGAGGGTGACGGGTCGGAGACGGAGGGCCAGAGGGCGTTTTGGATCGTCGAGGGCTGCTTGAGGACTTCGAGATAGATTTGCTCGGCCCAGTGAGGCGCGATGGGCGTTAGCATTAGGGCTTGCAGCTCGATGTAGCGCCGCGTGAGGTCGGCGTGCATCCCGAGGTTCGCGGCTTTTGTGGCTTCGCGGTAGAAGTCGCGGGCTGCTGTGAAGTCGTACTGCGAACAAGTCAGTCGTGTGTCGAGTATGGCGGGGTGATGCTCATTGAGGACGTACAAATCCAGATTTCAAGGCGAGTTTGAAGTCGGTCCTGTGTACGAATGTAAGCGTGATACAATCTACTGATAAGCCAATACTCACTTGTCATAATGTTGCCACGTCTCTTGGACAAGAGCATTCATCTCGTTTTTGAACATCTGATCCCAGATAGTATCCTTCGGTCCAGTCCGCTGTATCACATCGACATTCCTGATCCGCTCGTTGAGTTTCTTTTCATACTGTTCCTGGCTCTCGACCAAGATGGCGTCGTTGATCATCTCCTCGCACCATTTCCTCAGTTCATAGAGCTTCAGAATGCTGCTGTTGGCCACGGTCTCGTCGAAGTTCGCATCGTCGATACCGTCGCCGGCATCTGCTAGGGCGACCCGAGTAGCGTCGGCACCGAATTTCTCCACCGCCTGAGATAGAGTTAGGAAGTTTCCTGTGCTCTTGCTCATCTTTTGACCATTCAGGAGGAGATGTCCGTTAGCGCGGATGGCACGCGGAAGGTACTCCTTGGGCCACAGCGCGACGTGGATATACAGGAAGAAGGTCAAGTGATTCTGGATGAGATCCTTGCCGGAGACACGGAGATCTGCAGGGTACCAGTACTCGAACGATCGCCGCAGCATTTGCGATTTCTCTTGAGGCATTGAGGAAGGTATGTTGTCAGTTCGAGCGAAAACATAATCCCACACTTCATCGGTCATCTCCTCAGGACTGACTTTCGCTTGGCCTTGCTGACGTCCGAAGATGTCGCTGTGTAGCAGGTGTGCCACTGTGTAGTACGACATATAGATTGTGGAGTCCGAGAGGGACTCAACCAAGAATTTCTGATCCCACGGAAGCTTCGATCCTAGGCCGTATGACCTAGCACAGGCCCACTGTGATAACCATCCCAAGGTCTGTTCGAACTGGTTCTTTGTGTCGGTCGAGAACGTGTTCAGCTCACCATTAAGATGATCTCGCACGGCCTGACACCATTCACCATCGCCTCCATTTTCTGTCGTTCCATAATTGAGGTACCATTGGTCCAGATGTGCGGCGACGCACTCATCCCCAGATCGGCTGATGACCAACCCATCTATGTCTGCAAACACGAACGCATCACCGGAGTCGAGAAGCGCCTGCCTTACAAGAGGCTTCGCCTCCTGGACAGACTTGCCCTTGAAGTCGCCATAGACCATTGTCCCTTCATAAAACCCAGCCCTGTAAGCCAGGTCTTTAGCGAGAGCCAGCTGAGTTGCATCCTTAGGGGAGTTGATCTTGTGTTCTTTGACCAAGAACGGCGCAGTAAGGTTTCCGTACGAGGATGTTTCGATGATGGGTATTATCTCAAGCTCGGCCCACTCCTTCTTGATGCCATAGTAGTCTGCCTTCTTGGCCAAGTCGGTGATTGTCGCATAGTCGTCAGGACTGTCACTGGGCACCGAGGTAACTACACCGGTTCCCTTGGTAGGCTTCACAGACTCCATTGGCAAGACCCTCACGCCGTCCTTGTGCACCGACAAAGGCGCATTCACGAGGGTGCCGACGACGTCAGACCCTTGAAGCTCAGCGACTTGCGGGAATTCGCCCCAGTTCGGGAAGATGCCCTGGAAAGCCATCTCTCGCGCAGCTCGAGGGCTCAAGAGGAGGTATTCCGATCCGGCTTCAAAGATCCCGTAGGTGACTCCCGGCCCTACGAAAACGCATACCTGGCCGTACATGGTCTCAGGCCGAAGCGTTGCTGACACAAAGCTGACTTTTGCGTCTGCAGGTAGGGTGTTGGCAAGCTTCTTCCACGCCGGCTCAGCCCACTCCAATACTCGTTGCTTTATGGCGACGTACTCTGTTGTGCCGACTCCTTCACCTGTGCTCCGGTCATGGTCCATGCAAGCTTGGCCATCTTTCGGCGAATAGACCGTGAAGCGCTTTCCGAACTTGATCTTGTTCAACTCTTTCAGACGGTTCATCTGCCAGCGTACGAATGCGTCATAGTATGGGTTAGCATCCGTAGTAACAAAGCTGCGCTTCCAAGTTATTCGAGCTCCGAAGGAGTTGAGGTCGCGTTTGCAAAGTGGTGGAAAGTATTGGAGCCATTTGGCTGGATCTGCGAATTCATGTATCTCTTCCAAGGGGATCCCAAGAGCCAGCATGATTTGGAACTGGTATTTTGCCTTGTATCTCTTGTCAGCATTCTATTGTCGTAGTGGTGGCTTTGCCCTCTTGCCTTGACAGCCTTAGCATTTGCTTTCCCTTTCTTCGCTGTGAACTTTGTGATGTCGGTCTTCGTTTCGTTTGTGGGCGCAGGTGGCTCCTCTACTTCGCCGTCGACACCATCTTCCTGACTGTAGCCCTCGAATTTCTCGCCAAACATCTCGATCTCTCGGACCAGCTTGTCGGCGCAAGCTTTGATGGGCATGCCGGTACAGTGGAAACCGAGGGGGAAGATAGTGCGCTTGCCTTGCATACGTGCGAAGCCTGCGGCGAACTCGACCTTCCTAGATCGTTGTCAACACCTGACTACAGAACTTGAAAGCATGATTTTGGACTTACGAAGCTGTGAAGGCATGGCCAGCGTGCCACGGTACGTCAGCGAGCGTGAGGAACCGCTAAAGGTAGCCCACCTACCAAAGTACCGTTCATGTACTTCATCAATAGTTAGCCAGCCGTTGTAGAATCCGTAAAGGCAGTGACAAACCGGATAGGCCATGCTTCCTAGCCATTTAGGATGTTTGTGGCGAAGTTCAGCTGCCGGCATCGAGCCAAAGGCACTTCTGCAGTCGAGGGTGCTTCCGCATCGAAGACACCTTCGTCCTGCCATTTTTTCTGATATTGCTGCTCCGCCGCTATGAGGGTGTCGCGCTTTTCGGTGTTCTCGATTTTGAGCGTCTTCTGGGAGGCGCTGGCCGGATCAAGCCCGTCGACAACTGCGGCCATTTTTCTGCTGGAGGTGCTTGCGACGCGTCTATGTGTTTACACAAGTTTGAGTCAACCGATGCTCAGAAATCCGAGCTTCGAGGTGGCAGAATTCGTCTGGCAGTCGCGTGGGGCTCGGGGGCGGTGAGAGGCGAGCCCAGGGAACGAGGAGAAGGCCGACGTGCCGACTTCGAGCTCTTCATCAGCAAGCGCATCACAACCGGAAAGCACAAGAACCGCATCTGAAGACGGCAATCTGGGCTGACGCTGAAAATACACTCCCCCTACCCATGCTACGGACTCTAGTACGTCTCGCCGCCGAGGCGCCGAAGCCCGCTTTCAACGTCCACGCAAATCCATACAAAGCGCAGAAGATATGGCCGCCAGACTTCGCAAAGCTCTCCCAAAAGCACCAGTTCAGACTTGAGCGCAGGTACAGGAGAAGGGCAAAGCTAAAATGGGCGCGTCCCCGATGGACAAAAATGGTTAAGCTGGCACAGCTGGGAAGCGTTATATGTATGTAGATAGCACTCCCGCTGAGGAAGTGACTGCTAACGGGCCTTACAGTCGTGCTCGGCTATGGAATCCTCTTCATGGACTGGGGGAGGGAAGAAACACCGTTCAAAGGGGTATGGCTTGGTCCAGATATCTGTTTGATCGACGCTGACCAGATCAGATACGTGATTGGTACAAGGGAATCGCAGACTCAGTCTGGAGCAGTAGCACGACCCAGCTTGGACGCCCTGAACCTCAGACTCGACAACCCGATCTTCGTTCGCCACCAAGCTCCTAGAGGCGTGTATGAGCTTTGCTCGTCTTGCTCTACCTAGCCCTTACCCAGGCGTCACACAACATGGTTTCCAAAACCGCCCGGTTCCCAACTGAAACATGGGGACATGAGACTCCGTGCATCACGCTCAGGCTTAAGTCAACCCGGCGAAGGCTTATGCGCCTTTGCACCCTACGAGTAGCAGCTCGGTGAGCCACGACAGCGACTCTCGAGAGCGGAAAATCTTACCTGGCTCCGGTCCCAGCTTTTCCGTGGAAAACCTGTAGCTTGCCGTTGGACAATATCACGTGGTACGTGAAAATGCTGCATATGGTATATCACTCCCAAGAGCCTGTTCTGGGTCATTGATGACCTGCTTGTCCCCTAAATGTCATCCACTCTTCGCATGCGCTTGTCCAGTCTTGACCTGTTATTACGACATCAGCCGAATCCACCATGTCAGCCCTTCCTGGAATATGGCAAGCTAGCTTGTGCCATGCTATGCACCTTTGGCCTATCTCAAGACCACCGCCACCACGTGCCAGTCCAGCGGTATCGATTCTGCGTCTCTAGATAGTGTCTATCGCCGCAATAATAGTAAGAGCCTGTTCCAAGGCTATGTGGATCCGCTGCAACCGGCGCAGCTATACGAGAGCGGCGTTATCGCATCGAAAGGCCGATTGTGTTCATGGAGCGTGGGAGAGAACCACGGCTGGCAATAGCGCTTCTCGGGATTGTGTGGGCAAAAGGCGCTGCAAGGCCACAATTCACAAGGAATTTCTCCACGAAGTTTAATCTGCGCCTGTTCATTGGTTGTAGAAGTATTTGAAGCATTTAGGAAGGGCAAGGTCTTCTAGCCGCCGCTTTCGGAGTCGGTACTTAACTGCAACCCTAACCCTAAACCTCAATGTCTCACAATCCCTCATGGGTGTTGCCACTGCCTTATCGCCGTGCGCGGCCAGGCAGACAGCGCAGCGACCTTCTCTTCCTCTGTTGTTCATTCGAGACACTTCGCAGCCACAAAAGCTGAGACAGACAGCTCCACTCTGTTTGAAGATGAGACAGAAGACCATAGAATAGCAACCCTGTAGGTATAGAACGGTACCGTACACATTGTATTTCCTCATTCATTCCCCCTCCCCATTTCCGTTCCCTCGCGAAGTTTTGGTTTCATAGTTCACTCGCTTTCTGTGAATATACCTTCAAATAGCATTTGTGTTCTTCAAACTCTCTTTCACTTATCCTCACGCCTATCAACACTCCCGCGCGACTCTCATTGCACCAAAACCATGGCGCAGTCTTGCACGATGGAGTTGAAGATCGATACTTCAGCGGGCCGTGAGTGCTGTCTGAGGATCATCTAGCACCGGCGGATGATTGCAGTAATATTGTTTCTTGCCTATTCACTCTGGAGCCCCTCTTCTGGCGTTCTACGTGGACGATGCGAACAACGGCTTTGTCTGCGCGCACTGTTCGGCGACAAAAACATTGTCCTCGACTAACTTTCGCTCCCAGCGTAGATACATTCAACCTCCCGGACTATATAAGATGGACCTTTCCCTCCAGGACTTCCATTCTTCAAACTCGAAATTTTGTTTGCCGAAATCAAAATGTCGAAAATCCAACAATCTCAGTCAAACTCGACGGAGCACTCCACCACACCGGAGCCTAATGCTTTTGACAAGGATTACGAACGGATTAGCGTCATCGGCAAGGGCGGCGAGGGCCAGGCCATCTTGTGCAGGCACAAGACGTCTTCCCAGGTTGTCGTTGCGAAATTGGTGAGGCACAGCGCGCTTCGCAAACCCCCATATGAGGCCGTGATCCTTCGCGACCTGTGGCGACACGACCACATCGTCGGCTATCTCGGGGCTTTCAACCGGGCACCCATCCCATCGCGAGCGACCATCCTGCTCGAGTATTCTCGGGTGGCGATCTCCACGATCTTGCCTCGTCGTACAGACGTAGTGGCGTAAGTATTCCGAACCCTTCCTCTGGCACGTCTTTCGGCAACTAAGCCAAGCTTTAGCGTTCCTCCACAGTGGCAACGCCACGTCCCATCCGGGTGAGTATCCGCTGATCCACAGGGACATTAAGCATGAGAACGTGCTGCTCGCGGGGAAGTTCGTGCCCGACTCGCCATACCCATATCCGGCAGTCAAGCTGGTAGACTTCGGACTGGCGGTCCTCTTCCAGCCAGGCAAAAGCAACAAGGATTACGAGTTCACTGGCGGGACGCCAGGTTGGCAGCCTCCGGAAACGCCTATCGCCACTCCTGCCGGGGACGTGTGGAGTGTTGGTGCTATTGTGCACTTCCTGGCGTTGGCGCGGCCGCCAATTGCCAATCTTCGCGAGTTTCGGGCAGAGTATTCGGATGCCGACGAGATCGAGAGAATGGATCCAAACTTCTTCTACAGAAACGTGCCAAGGGAGGTGACGCAGATTTGTGCGCTGACTGGCCATGAATATTCGGGGAAGTTCGGAGACCGTGCGTACTCCAGGGAGCTGAACACTTGGATGTCAAAGGCGCTCGCGGAGAATGCTAAGGAAAGGGTAAAGAGCGCGGACCTTCGTGACGCTCTCGGAGTTTGCCTTGGTTAGATCCTTCAATAGTAGCTTAATGAACATTCACTTCCTGGTGCTTCTCTCTCACAGCCGAATTGAACAGTGTAATCCTGATTGAAAAGAGTGATTCGTACCACTGCGCAACTGATCGCCGCCCGAATCGACAAAATGATACGTAGCCGATACAGCGTTACTCTGGGGACTCGGTGGGACAGCTTATGCAGCGCGCTGAGGTTCCAGGTATCGCTCGAAGGAGCACGCTGTCAAGCCGTATCTCTTCCCTCTCGTTATTAATCAAGCGGCTTTGATTTTCGAGCTTCGAGGTCGTTATGTCAATAAATTCTTGTCCATTATGGAATACATTATGTAGGCTGAATTGCCACTACCGCTGTTCGGTATAGTACGAGCACGGGATGTATCCAGCCTTCGGGCACGTAACCTTAAATTACCTTTCATCCGTCTCATAAAATCACCGTAGGAAGAGAATCTTATAATCAATCCATAGCGAGGCAATTCTTGCATTACAGCAGGTGCGCGGTTCCAGCGATAAAGGAATGCCGATAACATGGCAGTCTGCGAAGATTGTAGACGCCGCAAAGCCGGGTCTGGTCTCCTGAGCATGACGAAGCCTCTTTCCCCTGCGCTCTTGGTGAATAATGAACTTCATGCGTTCTTCGGCGAGCTCGCACACCATGAGCAGGGTGCACCAATGTATCTTCGTTCGAGTTTAGCAGGTGCCAAATGTGCGCGACGAGGACGGCAAGGGCCAACGATGGTGATCTCGCTGTTGTTTTCCACGTGCACAGCAGGGACAAAAAGAGCTAGGTTGTTCGTTATGCAGTAAGTTGTGTGAATTGCTATTACCGCTGTTCGGTATCGTATCGATACTAGTATGTCCCGCCATAAAGCGCGTAGCCTTACATGGCCTTTCATCCACCTCGTGAAGTCCTCCGTCCATCATGTTCATTGCCATAAGGAATCCAAATGGCCCCTGAAACCCCAAGAAATCCTTGCAAGAGCGGCATATTAGGCTCATGACCATCCCACCTGAACTCCGCGCTAATCCGACGTCAAAAGACAAGAAACAAACAGTATGGCTGATCAGTCATATGACCAACCACGCCCCAAGCGCAGCAGCAAACCCACTAGCCAGCACGGGTAGCCGCCGCCCACTAGCACCGTTCCCGCTCGCCGTAGGGGCGGGCGCTGGCTCGGTCGCGCTGGCAACCTCCGTAGACGTCTCAGTCGTAGTCTCGATTGAGCTCGTCGAACTAGAACCCGAAGTTTGCGCAGCCGAGGATGTAGTAGTCGTCGTGACGGTCTGCAGCGTCGAAGCCGTTTCGCTGGCCGTAGACGCCAAACCGCTTGTCGCCGACGCGAGAACGCTCGAAGCGGAGGACTCGGCGCTCGCAATGACGGACGAGATGCTCGAGAGGACGGCGGAGGCCTCGCTGCTGGCGGATGCGGCGACGCTCGAGATCTCGCTAGCCACGGATGAAGCGACAGACGTGACGAAGCTCGATGCCGTGGAGACGGCGCTCGATGCTTCGCTGACGACTGAGCTTGCCGCGGAAGAGATTTCGCTGCTCAAGGAGCTGGCAACAGACGATGCTTCGCTGAGGACCGAGCTCGCCGCAGACGTCGCCTCACTCGCTGCAGAACTGGCAGCAGACGTGACTCCGCCGACCACAGTGGTCCCGGCGGATGTCGCCTCACTGGCTACGGAACTGGCAATCGAGGATGCCTCACTTGCAATAGAACTCGCTGCGGAACTGATGGCGCTAGACGCTGCGCCAGGCGCTGTGGAAATTTGGCTCGCGATGGAACTGGCGACTGATGAAGCGGCACTCTCGGCTGAAGAGTAAATACTGCTGAACGCCGAGCTGAGAGTGGATTGCGCGCCTGTGGGGAGGGGAACCGGCACGACGATTGGCGGGTAAGTGGCTAGGGCGGAGCTTAAGACGGAGAGGGCGTTGAGTGTCGATGTGCTTTCCGGTACGGAGAAAGTCTCGAGGGCGGAACTGAAGATGGATAGGGCGTTCAGAGATGTGGACGAGGGGCCCTCCGTGGGAATCGGAACAGGGACCACCACGACAGTACTTAACTCCTGAACCGATGACGTTTCTGGGGTTGGAACAGGGATAGGGACCACCGCGACTGTCGTTGACTCCTGAGGGCTGCTTAGAGCGGAGGAGAGGCTCGACGCTGGGGTAGCTGTAGTCGTCAAGACCATCGACGGGAGCGCTGAGGATGAAGTGATTGTCTGAACTACAGTGGCAGTCGACGTCTCGATCGGGACGGGTATTACGACGGGGATGTACGATGTGGTAAGCACGACGCCTTTAGAAATGTCAGTTTGTGCTCGCGGAATACAGACGTGTGAGATTGCAAACCTGATGCGGTGGAGAAATAGTCATATGCGGACGACTCAATCGAGTTGATCACCGAAGCGGCACTTGATAGGACCCCAGATACCACTTGGGGAGGAGGGACTACGGTCAAAGGTGCACTCGGAGCTGCCGTGCCGGGGAAGTTTGGCAGTACGACAGACGTTATGTAGCCATTGAGCGTGATCGGGACTACCACGCTTCCAGACTCTGACTGTGCTAGAGCTAGGATGGGCAGGGCCGTCAACGCGAACTGTATCGAGGAGATCATGGTGGAATAGATAACGAAGGTTTGAGAGACTGGGAGGATCGCACGAGATAACTTCTGGAATGAGGGGCAGATTCTGCAGCGAGAGACAGATGCTGAAAAGAAGCCATGATTGGAATGCAGAGATGTTTTGTAGCTGGACCAAAATCAAGGTGGCGATGATGTGGTGGTTGGAGCCCTGGAGAGGCTGGCAGGCTGGTCGTTCTATCGTGGCCGGGCGGCGGTAAACTGGAGGATGATCTCACCGACGTTGATGCTTCGGAACCCATGCTCAAGGATGCCATGCTCGATTGGCTTACCACAATGGACTGCTCCTCTCGCTCCTCTTCTGAGTTCGTCATAGGCCAATATATTGCTGCATCCTCTCGCTGCACGCCATGCTGATCGCTCGCGATGCGCGCTGAAGGCGGAGAAGGCGGAACCGGGGGGCGGGCTGCAAGCGAGCTTGGCGTTGGTGTGGCGGGGAAACCGACCAACCACCTACCCCTGCCACTCGCCGCCCGTTCAACCGTCCGCCCGTCTTCATCACTTGCAGAATCAAGAGCTGCCCAGGTGCAGGGAATTATGCAGGTTTTTGCGACGGTGGGTGCATGGAGCGGCTTCGCTTTCTTCGTTGTTTCCTCCAAGCTTTCGCCCCTGGCAAAAGCCCGCCGATCGCTCGTTTCAGCCAGCAGGTCAAGCTGCGTCCTGGTGGTCGAGAACTCTCAGGAACCGTTCGTGGTAGCAATGGTGAGACATGACGTGGTGGCAATATTCGTTTGACTCAGTGGGAATGGGTGATGTTCAAGCTATTGGGCACGAGTCGAGGCACCTCAGTTCACTTCGTGCTCCAAGAGATCCGCGGTGGAGTCCATGGAAACTCATCATGGTGCGACACTAGTTCCGCACGCATGTACCTTCAGTGGGGATAGGTATCTACTATTTTGAGAACGTTATCAGGGAGCAGTGGTTACAGCAGGTGGAGCATCCCAACTACTCACGATCCGAACGATTCTTCTGCAATTACCGCGCGACCACCATATCTTAGCATCATCCTTGAAGACAGAGCAAAGGCGCGGAGTTCGCTGTCACATGTTGTCAGGCTTCGAATGGTGATAAAGACTGCGGTGAAAGCATCTTAATACTATCCGTGCTCCACATCCCTGCTGGTATAATCTTCAAAATTGTAAGAAGTACTATGTGCGCCTGAGGCTTCAAGGCAGGGATGAGCGGTGGTCGCTGCAGGATGAACTGCCTGGCTCTACGCAAACGGACAGCAAGAGCCGACTGCAGCAACAGTCAGGCACTTAGCTGAATTCTTTACAGAGAGTATCACAGTGCCTACCCACATTTTCTTCTCGGCGCAGCACGCGATTTCTTTTCTTTCAATGCAAACAATGTTTAAAACGGACGATAAACGGAAAAGTAGAAGCCTCAGCCCACACAGCCTCCTGTACGCTACACTTCCCGCAAGGAAGACGCAGCCTCGACTCGAAATAGAATTTTCATTCCACCTTCCGCCCTCTCATATCATACGCTCCTGCGTCTATTTATCAGCCTTTGGGTATAGCTTTACAATGATACAACCATTTTGTTCAGCCGCATTTATCTCCCATTTATGATTGCCGTGCTCTGTCGGCTTTGAGCCGGCCGGCTTTCTATTTTCTAATTTGGTCACAAGGCAAAGTTAGCAAGGCTACCGAATAAATGATTCTGGAATGGGTAAACCTAAGAACCACCCCTCACATTTCTAGGGACCACCCCTCCTAACTATCTTGGACTTAGTTCCATGCCACCACGCACTTAGCTTCGGCGCCATCGGAACCTTAAGTTTCACGCGTAGATATACGTCGAACGTGTTTTTACGTGACTTTTGAACGTGTTTTTCTCGCTGCGCTCGCGTTTCTCATTTTTAGCTAGGGGGTTTGGGCGGAGCCATTATGCTGCGCTTCGGACACCCCTCCGCTGCTCCCTCCCTTCGGGGAGCCCCACTAGGCCGCGAGGGGCCCCTCCTCGTTGCTGTGGAGCTAACACGATGGCGTGGAGCCAGGCGTATGGTGGCGTGGAGCCATGTCCAAGATAGTTAGGATGGGTGGTCCCTAGAAATGTGAGGGGTGGTCCTTAGGTTTACCCTTCCGGAATGATTCCGAATAAACCGAAGGTTTCTGCGAAGTAAATGGGCCAATACAAGCCTTCTCAAGCCTCATCTCGGCAAGCCTTGACCGCAGCTTGACTAAGCTGGCTGATTATACTTAGGGTTTATGCTTACATTGTCGGTGCTCTTTTTGAGTTATGTCGATTGCATACCTCAGGCAGGTGAGACGGAGAGGCTCAGCGGGAGTATCAAACACTTCGCCGGGTTGCCTCGCTCTGCATCTATCAGCTCTTATGTATACTGTCAATGCCTCTTTGATGATAAAAATGTCCAGTTCTTCTCAACTTCCATGCCTATAAAGCTATCAGCATCTTCCCCTCCACCTCCAATAAAAAGTATTAACTAATAACAACCCGAATCAACTCACTTTGCCCAATCATGCCTTTCGACTGCAAAGCTTACAGCGCCAAATGCGATACGATGTCCATCGAGGAGCTCCAAAAAGAATGGGAACACTACACCCGCCTGATCTCCGGCGCCGCCACCTCAACCACAGTCTCCTCCCTCGCAATCCCCTTCACTCTTGGCATGAGTGTCATCGGCGTCGCTATGGCCGCCCCCGCGATCCATAACGCTAGGAAGAAACGCGCCATCATCGAGACGCACCTTGAGGCGCTGGACTCTACGCATCGCACGCGCAAACGCGATGTTATTGGATCCATGGCTTTGAGTGGAACGATTGGAATTGGGATGTTGGGCCTGGCGCCGCCAGGTGCGGAGATGATTATGACGGCAGGGGCGGAACATGGGATTGAGATGCTGGCGGCGAATGAGACGGCTGTAAAGGTTGTGGTGCATGCCACGCTGGATGGGACCGGGGCTTTTGCTGAAAAGTTGCATACGGATGCGAAGAAGGAGAAGGCGGCAATTCAAGCTATTGCCGAGAAGCAGTCAGAAGAACGAGTTGAATGATCGCAAGCAAAGTTGTGATTTTTTTGAGCAGGATATTTGGGTTTGGCAGGCGTTCTATCGGCCTTTGTTCATTAGTGATATCCGGTTGGTTCTTCTTGGAGTCGGCGTAGCACGTGTTGATCTAATCATGTGATGGTCAGACTGTTCTTAGAGCGTGGCTTAGATACCCATAGTAGTTCAGGTTATAATCAACAACCCATATGGGATTAACATCAGAAGTCGCAGACCACGGTGCGGCGTTTGCCTACGACAGGGTCAATATTGACGCCTTAGGTGACTTTCAAGTCGTTACCTTTGTGGAGAAGGTCTTTGCAGACGACACATCCTACCTGATCTTTGGCACGGGAGACGACTTCCGTTACGCTATCCGTATTCCCGTCGATGTTGAGCGCCAGTTTCAGATGGCGGTGGAAAGGGGTTTGTCCAATCTTGCACGGTATGGACACGAGGGACCGAGATGCATAGGAACGTGTACGGGACTATTCGGGCTTGGATTGAGGATGCTAGACGGGCAGATAAGCGAGGGAGTTTAGTTGACGTGAACTGGCGGAGAACTGCTTAAGGGGATTATTGGAGGCAACTGACCCATCGAACTGAGAATTGAGAACAGTGTGATGATGCAATCACGTAGTGTATCTAAAACCAAGTGACATTTACGCCATCGAAGCTGATGGGTAGGGAATGCATCATACCACTAAGGTACCATCTGGATTGCTAGCGCTCTTACTCTAGCGATTCAGAAGAGAGGTGCAGTGAGATCAATGTACCGGCCGCCCTCCCGTTGCGCTTTCACAGATAGAGTATGGTGCGTCGTCTCCCACCAGCTGCCGAGTCCAGTCCTATTGTGCTGCGCTCAGGTTTGCTGATGCTGGTCTTGTGCTGCGAATGTGTGCTGCGAATGTTCACATACGCGAATCCGGGTGGAGCTCGCTATGAATAGTGGAGATTCTTTGAGCGAGGTGATATCACACAATCTGAGGTATGGACGAGTCTGTAAGGCGCCTCAAGAGTGTAATACGGCTTCCGCTGCCCCTGATACACAATGCATTAGTAAAATCCCGCAGTGGTGATTGGCAAACTTCTTAGAATTGAGTGTCGAGATCAGACAGCAGTTGGAACAATTTGGTGTCCACGTGAGATTTCAGAACAGGTCTGTGAGTAATTGGCTTATCATCATAAGAGGCGGGAGAATCCGCAGGTAATAAATAGCTCAGATTGACTCACACCATGTTGGAAGCCCTTTCAGCCGTTAGACCTGAATGGCTCGTGTGATTTGGTGCGTGTAGACCCTCTACCACCAACCAATCCCTCGTCGATTGAATCAAATTTCCTTTTCTTGAAGAACGACGTGATAGTCGTTTGGCTTTCGTCATGCTTGGCACTCCCAAGACCACGGCGTGCACGCTTGAAGCCTATCAAATGCTCCTTGCCGTTGACGACTTTGATTGTAGCGGACCATCCGGCTAGAGTGACTGGTTTTGCGACTTGCATCCTCGACGCGAACCCGTCGGCTAATTGGGTGTCTTCTGTTTGTGGATTGAGATTCGTCGTGACGGTATGACAGGAAGGTGCATTGCCGGCTGACACACCAGAGGTCGGTAACACGTTGGCTGGCATCAGCGTATACTCGTCGACAGCCTCCTTGACGGATGTCGAGGTAGCCTTTGCAACTGATTTTGAAAGATGCACGAGTAGATAGCCGGTGTTCGACCAGCCACCGAGGTGTTCAAGTGCGACAATCTTCTGCTTCGCCTGGAGCTCGGGGTCAAACTTCACGCTGGATCCGGGGAGCCGTAAGAGTAACCGCCTCCAGAGGACGGACAATATGATGCCGTGAGATACAATGGCGATGACCGGGTCGCGGCTGGGGCTATCGATGTTGAAGATTGGCAACAAATGCTCATCTAAGAAGCTATCCATGCGCTTGGCCATTGACTCTTTTGACTCTATTGACTCTACGTCTTCAGATCCTGGATCAGCGCGGTGTGCATCGTGGTGTACCCGATTTTCAGACTTGTTTGCATCCCGAAATCGACCATTGAATGGTCTGCCCTCATAGAACCCGAAGTCCTTTTCTACAAGTACAGGAAGACGGATGACTTTGAGCTGAGATTGGTCGGCGCTAGGTAGGCCGGAGCATGCTTGCGCAGTTCGAACGAGCTCAGCAGTCTTAAAGGCTCGTTGTAAGGTCGATGAGAATATATGTGTGAGGGCTACGCGTTCAGCGTTGAGGTAGCGTCCAAGGCGGTTGGCTTGCTCGATGCCATGGTTGGTCAGCTGGGAGTCTCTACGACCTGCACTGAGAGAGTCAGCTTCGCAGTTCAGGTGGAGAATTGGGCCGTACTATACTCCTGCAATGTTATCGACGGTCTCTCCGTGCCGGATGAGGAGGAGTGTCACCATAAGAGGGAGCGCCGTGTTGTTGTTGTTGTTGTTGTAGTAGTAGTAATCAGGCAGAGGTGGATTGTGCGAACCCGGCGCGCGGAAAGCTCCGCGTGTTCCAAGTCACTCCCTCACCTGGATGTCAAAGATCGTCAGACTCTCAAATCACGACACCGCGTTCCCCATTGATACACAACTCCATTGGGTATAAGAAAGTAGTCGGTTGTGAAATGTACGTGAAGGTGAGACGTTAGGAATGTTGTGAATCTGTTGTAAGTAGAATCGAAGGCTAAAAGCTCATGGTAGTGGTCGTGGTGAACATGACGATGGATCCTCGGCTTGATGATTCTGGAGTCTGGCAGTTTTTGTTACCATTGTGAGGATCAAACCAAGGAACGCCTCCATAACGCGTCGATGTTGATATTTGATGCTACATCGGTCCAATCTGTGGCATTGCATGTCCTCTCCCTATGATACTCCACTCTGCCCCATTCAGGTTGGTGCAAAGTACTTAGGTTGGCAGTGACAGAAGACACTGCTGGACATCTTCCAGTTAAATATATGAGTTCTCCACTCACTTCCCCTCGTCTAGACCATAGTCTCTTACTTCCCTTATTCGTGTAGCTTTTTATCATCTTCCGTTAACCTGTACTCTAAGTTTGTCGTAGATTGTCGCACTACAGAGCCTGCAGCCAGGCATCGTGGGACACGTGTCGAAGCTACCCCAGGCCTCTGCGGCGTTTTTCAAGATGGGACGGAGTCCAAAACCGCAAAGCGCTTAAAGCGTTATTGGTTCTTTAAAGTCAGGTCTCAAGGATGCTGGGAGTATCCACTGACATCTCTCTCCGGTCCACCATCACGGTTTAGTGTGTGGCTTGCACAAGCCGACCATCATGCACTGCGGGAAAGCTCCGAGAAAGCTTGTATTATCGACTTAGGCAACTGAAGCGGGGCATGACTCTAGCTCGAAGCTTCCTTTGTACCTCTACATTCGATAATCTTACCCTCAGCGAGACTCTCAAAACACCCCAGTCTCTCGGACCACAGCACATCGACAGATCTCTATTGCGTTGATACACCCTGCGGAAACCCACACCATGACGTCGAACACCGATTCAGCCCGTCGAACCGCGGAGGCGCGAGCAGCAGTCACAGCATCCCTCTCCTCCGTTGGAAGCTCCGTAGACGTCGGACTACGGGCACGCGCTAAAGACCTCCACGCAAACGAAGCGGCAATCCTCGAACAAGAGAAAGAGCTGGCGAAGCAAACCGCCGCATTGAAGAAGGAAGCCGCACAATGGCAGAAGCTGGCGGATACAAGCACGAAGCAACTAAATGAGATTGGCGACATTCAGAACTGGGCCGAGATGATTGAGCGCGATTTGCTGGTCGTGGAAGAGACACTAAGACTCGCGGAGGGTAAACCCGCGGCGGACAATGCCAGCGGAACAAATGGATGGGCTCCGTGAACTGGCTCAGCTGTTGTGTGGGAGCTGTGGATGCATGAGGATGGCTCTTCCCGTCCGGGACAGTGCTTGACGACCTGTATGATTTGACTCTAATACAGTCGCCTGCCCAGCCGCCTGCCCAGCCGCCAGCACTGGTGCATCTGGAGGAGTTTCATGGTAGCCTATTGCTTCAAATATTTTCATAGGGTACGGGTCAGCGCAGCCAGCTCTGTTAGCACTGCTCCAGCGTGAAGTTCAATGTACCTGTAATCCCTTAAACCGCTATCTCATGACTCACCGTGAACTCGCCCTTTTCCCAGGGATGTATGAGTGAACAATGCTCGCTGTGGCAGCATAAGATTAAGAAATACATACGCCGCTCGAAATGCTAAGGATCGTCAGTCTGTAACCCGCGTGAATTCCATCCAGTGAAGACTTCCAAGGTTAAGTCAATCCATAAGGCTGAAGCCGGTTGAAGCTCGGGCCTTCACGAACGTTGTGGTGCATTTGCTCGTAGCTTCCTCGAAGCTCCGGAAAGTCCATCTACCTACACCTTTTCTACGAACCACCTCACCGGCGCGACTGGGCTCTGATAACCCGGTTGGCAGCGTTTTCTTGTTTTCCAAAGTTGTTTGCAGCAAGAGGAAAGCGACCTGCACCGCTCTGCCTTCTGCAAGCCGCAAGCTACAAGCACCATCTTTTCGAACTTCTTAACGGCCTCCCACCTGCGCCAGTTTCTGCAACCCCCAGAACTCCAGCACCTTCACCGAACCTTTCACGCAAAATCCTGATTCTACGCTGAACCAGGTTTCAACCATATTCATCATCGCTGGAAGGATCCAGTGTACGATACTACGCTCACGACGAACACCACTTCGGACGGCGTACAGCAGCCGGGAACATTGCGGAGGAAACGAGGAGAATCCTTCACCAGCGCCGAGCCATTAGACTTCTCTCTACTCCAAGAGTTCGGAAGCGCGACCCAATATTGGAGGTGATTAGGGTGGGGAAGGGCAACCTTCCGGACAGCAGTGAGCAGTATGGGGAGGATCAAGAAATCGGCCGCGCCTAAGCACGGTGCAACACTGTCGCCATATGTTGCCGACTTCATAGAAAAGACGACCCGGTCGATACCGCTGCACGAACTACCCGCACACCTAGCTTCCTTTCCTCAACACTGGCCCTTTCCGAGGGGCGACCTGTACCACTGGATTCCCGTCCTGAACCGATTCGACAATATCTTAGAGCGTTTCGTTCAAGAGTACGGCTTGACTGAACCTCAAACACAACCTTTCGAGAGGCGGCTACTTCTCAAAGGCGATGAGGAACAACCTTCAGCGACCCGTCCAGGTGAGGAGGAATTGGAGAATCTTGGGTTCTCAAGAGAAGGTGATCGCGA
Source organism: Coniosporium tulheliwenetii (assembly GCA_030247845.1). Classification (NCBI taxonomy): domain Eukaryota; kingdom Fungi; phylum Ascomycota; class Dothideomycetes; genus Coniosporium; species Coniosporium tulheliwenetii. Next base: position 597,482 of record JAPDRP010000001.1, on the reverse strand, counting down.
GCTTATCGAACAAATTCTCTCTTTCACGCGGCTTCTCCTGGAGAATTGCGGCAACCGCAGCTTGTACTCGAGCAGTAGCCATCTCAATAATCTGCTTCACACCACCTCGCTCTCTCTGCTGAAAAGCACACTGCGGCTGAGTCTTCGCCTTGCCCAGCGCTACCATGCTTCCCGGATACGAGCTGCTGCTGTTGCCATGCAGCCTTCATATCTTGCAAGCCACTACGACCTCAACCTCGACAGGGTACTTAAGCTTGCTCAGCCGTTCGTGCGCGGTCCTGCCTCTACCTCGGCCTTCGCCTCACTGAGCGCCAAAGGCAAGGAAACTGTGGGTGCCCAAAGCGGCACTCCAATAACAGGCCCCACTCCTTCTGATCTGGTGTCAATGGTCAAAACGGATTCTTCGTCTGCTTCACATTGGGAGGATTTTGGCAACATCCATTTCACATACTACGATGCCTCGGAGGCAGCCCCTGAGGCTGCAAGCAAGCACACTACTCAAGAGGCGCCCAGTTCTGCGTCACCGGTAACTCCTACCCCGTTGCGCCGCACGACCAGCCTGGGACCACATCAGACACCGCGTCAAACGCGTCCCTCAGCTATGGGCGAATCCCCCAGCACGAAAGGCATCTCGCCTGGCCAACCGTCCACTGACAACCGGCCCTCTGGACCCAAAGCGCTCCAGATTTCTCCATCCAAGCTGTTGTCCGAACCACCTCACGAAATTCTGAGCTCGCTGATTCCGGAGGTACCACCTAGCATGCGCTTTGATTTACTGCAGAGAGTTCGTGTTGCACATGCCATAGTCTCTTCACAGACCGCTCGTCGAGACATCGTTGCCATCCGATTGCTTGCGATAGCAAACCTGGCTTATGTCTATCCTGGACCGACGTTCCAAACAGAGATCTCACAACAGGACTCGGATGAACCCCGGCGTCTGCAGCTCACTTACCAGCTTTCCGAGCTCGTCCACCCACCGGCTCATGGCGAGTCGAGTGTACCTAGAGAACTTCAGACGCTGGCGCTTGAGACTTTGGAAGCATTGACAAAGCACAAGGAAAAGGCTGTGGATGTATCGACTGCGCTCAGCGTCAACGTCAACCACGGCGTACTTTTCTACGTTGTCCGCAAAGCTGTAGCAGAATTGAGCACGGAAGAGAGTTCTCATGACCGCGCTGAGGAAGATGAGTGGCGGGAAGCTCTGTTTTCGCTGCTGAATAGTCTTCCGGGTTCGCAAGCTCGTCTTGGCGAGTCCATGGTTGCAGCGGGTTTGTTAGAGATACTGGTTGAGGTATTGACCTTGCGCACACACAAGGCTGAGCGGACTCATCCGAAGGTGCTGAACTTCTTGGACATGTTTGTCTACAATCTACGGGACGCTTTTCAGGCACTCGTCAACGCAAAGGGGCTGGATATCATCGCAGACCTCACCGCTTACGACGTCGAGACCTCATACTCGGAAGCTGAAAAGGGGCACGGGCTGCCACCAGAGTACAAGACGCAAATGACTGATTACAAGATCCCCTTCTACAAGCAGCAAACCCTTCGACTGTTGTTCAAATTCATGAATCACATGATTACACACGCGAGCGGGAACAGCGATCGGGCAATTCGCAATCTCATCGACAGTCCGCAACTGCTGCGCAGCCTTCGCACCGTTCTCGGTAACGCTCTCGTATACGGTTCGACCGTCTGGAGCATGACGGTCAGCATATTGAGCAATTTCATCCACCAGGAACCGACGAGCTACAACATAATAGCGGAAGCCGGCCTTAGCAAGGGATTCCTTGAAGCCGTCACAGGAAAACCGATTCTAGATGACCGCCCCTTGCCTACGGCGTCGGAAGGGCAGGGTCAATCAGAAACCCAACCGCAGCAGACAGAGCCCGCCACTCAACCTGAAGCGAATGTTGAGACTTTTGTTGACTTGCGAGCGGTTCTCGCGCCTCGGACTGAGCCGCCAGCTCAAAGCATCCTTCCTGTCGCGGAGGCCATCACTACGATACCGCAGACGTTCGGTGCAATATGCTTGAACGAGTCTGGAATGAAATTATTCACGAGGTCCGGCGCCATGGAAGGCTTTCTGGAAGTTTTCGAAAGCCCAGAGCATGTCAAGGTCTTGGAAGCCGATGCAGAAGCAGCGTCCGTCATCGGCGGCGCTTTCGACGAACTGGCCAGACACCATCCTCGTTTAAGAGGGGCCATCGTCAAAGCCGTGAGTAAGACGGTGGCTCGGGTCGTTCAGCTCTGTTTCTTCCAGGCGGCGCATCATGGTGCGGGAGCCAAGCTTTGGGTCGATGCTGATCAAGGGCGCCTCAAGGTGGCGGGCGGACGGCGAGCTGTCCTTGGCGAGGAGGGTCCCAAGCACAAGCAAGCTCGCCTCAGGCAGGAGCAACGCCGGGCCAGCGCAGGCGCGGACGTTGTCATGCAGGATGCGAATGCGGGACCATGGACCGAGGAATTCCTAGGCCGCGACGTCTTCAGCGATGAAGTTGAAGAGTCAACGGACAGCAAAGACGCGTCGCTTACGACGAAGTACGTTGCTGTCCTAGCCAGATTCTTGACTGGATTATTCAACAACAACAACATTTGCGCTGATTTTGCGAGTGGCGGTGCGCTCGAGTACGCATTGGACCTGACCACTCTACCAAGTCTGCCCTACAACTTTGGGGACGACGTCGGTACCAGCGACGAAGTAGGTCGCGTGATTCAGTTCCTGGTCGATGCAAAACCCCATCTAGCCCTACCTCCACTCCTCAAGCGTGCACTGCGCGCAGTGGCTACTCTAGAACCTTTCCTGAAACACGAAGAGCCGTCCGCCTTCTTCTCCGCGTTCACTACTCCTTCTGATGATCAGGATATCGGCGCGGGCGGCAGCAGAGCAGATGTTCTCAACGACGGAACAAGATACGTGAAGGCTTTGGTGAATCTCCATACGATTTGCAACGCCCTTACTATGACGATGGGAGTACCTTTCCATGCCCACCGCTCGGCACCGACCGTCTTCCAGCAAGTGAACGTGGCGGACATGTACTGCCTGCTCATCAACGGACTTGGCAGACTGCAGAGAAGCTGCGTTTGGGAAGAGATACTCTTGCAGAGGCATATGCCAAAGGCCTGGGAGACGGAGACCCGTATTGTTGGCACCAGTTTTGGGGGCGAGGAGGCAGATGATGTACTCCACATTCAGCACGGGAACAGCAACCCTACCACGAACACAAGCGAGAGCAACGGGCAGGGCTCGCCTACAGAGCCTCCTGAGGAACGCGATCGTGCTGCAGCGCAGTCCAGCCTCGACCAAGAGAAGAAAACAGCCCAATTCAAGAACACCAAGACGCTGCGGTATCTTCTGAGTCAGGTGCCCATTGTCATCACCAACTTCTTCCAAGGCCTGGGAAAGGTGTTGTTGTCCCGGCGAGGATCCCAAGACTCATACATGAGGCAAAATGCACAAATAGTTGCGGACGAGCTTGCGCTATCTGCGATTAACCAGCTGAAATTCGAACTGCCAAATACTGCCGGCAACATCGCTGACAAGTACGCATACCAGGTCATCATCCTGACATCAACTCTACAGATCATGTTGGACACGGATCTTATGGACCGCGCATACCCGCAGACCTTGACGTTGGTGCTGCAATCGTTCAAAGACCGCAACGGTTTCGAGGCCTTAGCTGACATCTTGGGGAAATTTATCGAGACACTCGAACCAGGTGACTATGCTGAGAGCGGAGATACGCCCGAACGTAGACACGCGCGAACGCATCTCGTGCTGGGGGGAATAAAGGTCATCCTGGAGTTCTACTCGCAAGTCATCAGCTCCAAGCACGTTTCCGAAGCACCTCAGACGCAGTACTTGTCTAGAAACTTTCCTGACCGCGGGCGCGCGGAGTTTTTCTCAGCCAGCCAGTTTCTGGTGGAGGTCCGGGCGAAGGTTGTAAAGCAAGTGCAGCGACTCTGGACATCGAACTTGATAGACAAGGCCACTACGTCAGTGGTGAAGAATCTAATCGAGATACTCAAGATCGTGTTGGAGGGCGATGCAGAAAACGGTGCCTTCAGGCGAGCTGAGGAGAACGTTTCGCGCAAGCCCATGGAACTGAAGCCCTGGAAGTCGCGCAACCCGGATACACTTGCAAGACTCAAAGCCAAGGGCTTTGATGAGGAGCTTGCACTGGAGGCATTGTTTCGCTGCTACGACAATTTCCATGCAGCAGATGAGTATTGCATCGCGCAAAAGCTTGATCCGCGCGCTTCGAGGAACCCCGTGCCAGCTTCCATGATTGAGCGACCGCCAAAACCCCAGGAGGCGCAGACTCAGACCGTTCAGAGCGCCGAGGGTGCTCAAGCACAGACTGCACCGGGCGGGATGGAGGGATCTGATGAAAGCAACCAAACTCCATCAAGTGCCATGCAGGATATCGAGACAGCAGATTCAGCAGATCCGTTCGGTCTCGATGACCCGTTTATCGGATTACCCTGGGAGGAACCTCCCTCTTTGGGACAGCCTACCCCAGCTGCGCCGAGCAGTGATGGCGCGGAAAGTAGAAGGTCTGGGAACGTTGTAACGATCGAAGATCTGGACGAGGATCGATCGAACTTGCGAGCCACTCTAATTGATCGGTCGTTGGACATTCTCACCGTCCATGACGACGTTACATTTGATCTCTCTGAGCTGATCTTCGCTGCTGTGCCAAAAGGCAATGAGGCTGCGGCTAGCTCCATGCGTGGAGAGATAGGATCAACCCTGCTCAACTCGCTCATCTCCTTACAGACGGATGAGGATCTTGGTTCTGAGGGTAAGAAAATTGCAGCCTATGCACACTTACTCGCTCTTGTTCTGCAGGACAAGCGATTCTACGAGGCTACCCTAGACGAGCTTAAGGAGAACTTCGAGAACCTGTTGTCCTTTATCAGAATGCCTCCTGAGCAACGATCTGAAGGCAGCCCTCAATGGATCGGACAAGTTCTGCTCATACTGGAGAGACTCCTCGCCGAGGATGCTCAGCCGAACAAGATCGACTGGACGCCTACTGAAGGGAGCCCGCAACCTGGTACTCCGATAGCCGAGCTGCCGGAGCCTCTTGTGCCGTTGGAGCAGAAGATGCAGCTCTTCTCGGTCTTGCTAGAGATCACACCACGGATAGGGAAGGACGAGTCGCTCGCTCTTTCTGTCATCCGAGTCTTCGTGATCCTGACGCGGAACCGCCAAATAGCTACACAACTGGCAGAAAAGCGCAACATTCAGAGGCTGTTTTTGATGGTCAAGCAGCTAGCTGGCTCAATGAGCGAGAGGATACAAAGCTCCTTCATGATTGTCCTACGGCACATCATCGAGGACGACGAGACTATCCGTCAGATAATGCGGAGCGAAATCCAGGCCATGTTTAGGAACCGGAATGCACGCCAAACAGACACGACTGCGTACGTGAGGCAGACGTACCATCTTGCTCTGCGCGCACCCGAGATCTTTGTGAAGGTTACCAATGAGACCCTCATGTTCGCACGTTATGACTCTCGCGGAGGCGGAGGTCCTCAGATACTGGCATTGAAGAAAGAGGACAAACCTACAGGCGAAGGATCCGACGCTCAAGCTCAGAACACAGAACCGGCGGCATCCTCTGTAGAGCCAGTCACCTCAGAGCAAGCCCAGCCATCGATGGAGCAAGTCAATAAAGACGAGGCAGAGAAGTTGAAAGCTCAAGAACTCAAACATCCAGTCGTGGAGAACCCCGACGGTGTGATCCATTATCTGCTCTGCGAGCTACTTACCTACAAAGATGTAGAAGACAAAGAGCAGCCTGCGGCGCCAAAAGAGCCTCAGGTCGAGTCGGAGGAGTCTACACCCGCAGATATCGAAATGACTGACGATGATATGAGATCTGCCTCAGCGACCCCGGTGCCTACTGCTCCTCCGTCAGCCAGGAAGTCCGAAAAGCCAGATTTCAAGGCTGATCAACACCCTATCTTTGTCTACCGCTGTTTCATTCTTCAATGCCTCACAGAGTTGCTTTCTTCCTACAATCGAACGAAGATTGAATTCATCAACTTCTCCAGAAAGGCTGATCCGCACGCCATGACACCATCCAAGCCCCGTTCTGGAATCTTGAATTACTTCCTCAACGCCTTGATTCCCGTCGGCACACTCAGCCACCCCGAAGATATCACGTCTCGGAAGAAATCTTCGACATCAAACTGGGCGATATCTGTGCTCGTGTCCCTATGCGAACGAACTTCAGAGGCAGGCATTCCGGACGTTCGGACTTCTGGAGACACTGAAGACGAGCCAGAGCTGGCATATGTCCGCCGATTTGTCCTGGAACATGCCTTGAAAGCCTTCAGAGACGCCAGTACATCGTCTGAACCTCAGGACATGAAGTATTCCCGTTTGCTCAACTTGGCTGATATGTTTCATCGAATGTTGACCAACAGAAACAACTCCGGGCACCAAGTTACCCAAGATGCCTTCACTGCGTCGCAGAAGCAATTGGCGAAGATGATGTATGACAAGAACTTCATCACTGTTCTGACGTTGTCCATCGCAGATATTGACCTGAACTTCCCTGGGGCCAAGCGCGCTGTGAAGTACATCTTGCGCCCGCTGAAGCTTCTTACCAAGGCGGCATACGAGCTGAGCTTAAGCGGTGACATCTCCTCTTCGCCCGGACAAACCACGGAAGACGACGAGATTTCGACCGCTACCTCGGTGTCAGACGATACAGATGATGTGAGGGAAGAAACACCTGACCTTTTCCGCAACTCTGCGCTGGGCATGCTTGAGCCTGGTCGAGAAGAGGAGTCTGACTCGACCTCCGACGATGACGACGATGAGGACATGTACGAAGAGGACTACGGAGAAGAGATGGAGTATGAGGAAGAAATGGGCCATGACAATGGTGAGGTTGTGAGTGACGAGGAGGAAGAGATCGAAGCTATGGGCGACATCGAAGGCCTCCCTGGTGACGTGGACATGACTCTTGAGATCGGCATAGACGACGAGGAGATCGATGGCATGTCAGAGGAAGGTGATGAAGATGACGACGAAGAAGATGACGATGGCATCGAGGTCATGGAAGAAGTAACAGGCGACGATGAGGACGGGAGTCCTGCAGAAGGGGACGATGACGACTGGGCCAGCGAAGACGAGGAAGAAGAGGACTACCCAGGTCAAGATGAGATCGAGGACGATCAAGTGCTTCCTCCACCTTTACCCCACATTGTCGATGTCATCCAAGGCAACCGAGATATCCCACAAATACTAGAGCAACTGGAGCACTTCACACAGGATGATGTTGAGATCGAGCGGGAAGGGTACATGGATGACGAGATGGCCGAAGAGGATGGTAAGGCCACCGTGACGGCATCTGCCTTCATACCGTCGTCTTGCTAACACACTTCCCAGAAGATGAGGACGATGAGGAGGAGTACGATGATGAGGAAATCATATACGAACCAGACTATGACGAAGGTTTGCAAGCGGACGATTTGTCTCTCAGCCAGTTGCGACATTTGCTGACAATTTTTATAGATGAAGAGGGTGCTGTTTGGGCACGCGCCATGCCACCACCGGGCCATCGGCATCATCATCATATTCACCACCACCGAGGCAGTCCCTGGACTCTATTTGGCAACCCGCTGCATGCTGATCGCATCCTGGGCTGTATGTATACCAAGAGGTCCTGTTGAAACGACGAGAAACTAACGGGCTACAGTGCCCAACTACCGCTCGCATAGACCTGGCGGAGCACAGCGTCCAAATGATGACGGTGTAAATCCCCTGCTCCAACGGTCAGGCCGTGCCATAACTGGTGGGCGGCGGAATGCTCAAACAGATCCGTTCGGCGACTGGGTCTACGACATCGACCCCATCCGTGGCCCTGGACCTGGTCGTGCTGGCATGGGAGAAGGTCCAGTCTCTGTCCTCAACAATCTACTCAGCGCGATGTCTGGTGGAGCGCCCGGAATCCGTGCCCAAGGTGGAGCCCTCACTTTCACCATCTCAGGAGGTCCTCCGGGCTCGGCTCCGATGCCACCTGCTGAAGCATTCGAGGTTCTTCACCATCGGTCACAGCGTCCGCGTGAGCCAGCGCTACGGCCTTCCCGAGATGACCCTGCTCAAGTCGTCGCCTTTGTACCGCTCGGTACAAGCAGCCGCTGGCAGGAGGAAGCTCGCATACTCTTCGGCTCTGCTGCATTCGAGAAGGCTACACGGGTTGTCAATTCTCTCATGCAACTTCTCGTGCCTCCCGCGATTGAGGCTGCGAAGAAGCGGGCTCAGGAGGAAGCTGAACGGAGGGCTAAGGAGAGGAAGGAACGCGAAGAGCGGGAAGAGAAGGAGAGGAAGGAACGTGAGGAACGCGAGGCACGTGAGGCTGAAGAGAAAAAGGCACAAGAGGCCGCTGAACAGGCTGCGGCTGCTGCTCGAGAACAGGAGGAAGCTCTAGCTAGGGCCGAACAACCCCAAGATGGTCCAACCGAAGCTGTGGAAGAAGGTCAAAGCATGGAAGGTGTTGAGCAAACACAGCCCTCGACCGCCGCCGTGACCGCAGAAGCAGGCCCCGCAGAGGCTCAACCACGAATCACGACTACACTTCGCGGTCGCGAACTAGACATCACTGGGATGGGTATTGACCTTGAGTATTTGGAAGCTCTGCCGGATGATCTTAGGGAGGAGGTCTTAATGGCACAAGTTGCCGAACAGCGGTCTCAAGCAGCAGCGGCAGGAGAGGAACCGACAGATATCAGCCGCGAATTCCTCGAAGCTTTACCCGCGGAGATCAGGGAAGAACTGCTCCAGCAAGAAGCTCAAGATCGACGTCGCAGGGAGCGTGAAGAAGCTCGCCGAAGAGCTGCCGCTAACGGTGGACCTGCTGCTCGCGCGGAAGAAATGGATGCCGCTAGCTTTCTAGCTTCTCTAGACCCTGGTCTGCGACAAGCTGTTCTCCTGGAGCAAGATGAGGAGATGCTGGCGCAGCTCCCCGGCGATATCGCACTTGAGGCTCGCGCCCTTGGCGGCGACCGACGGCTCAACCAGTTTATGGACATTGCGCGGGTGGGTCGCCCTCGTGCCCTCGATAGAGCAGAGCAACCCGACGACCAGGCTTCCAAGAAACCCAAGCCTCGGCCGGTGGTCCAGATGCTAGACAAAGCCGGTGTTGCCACACTTCTCCGCCTCATGTTCATTCCTCAACAGGGAAGCATTCGAGGTACCTTGAACGGTGTGCTGAAAGACATTTCCGAGAACCGCCAGAACCGTGCTGAAATCATCAGCATACTCCTGTCAATACTTCAGGACGGGACCTCTGATGTTAATGCCATCGAGAAGAGCTTTGCCCATCTATCGTTGCGAGCGAAGCAGCCTGGTACCCAGAAGACTCCGCAGCCGCCTAAGCGAACATTGACTGGCCAATTTCCCATCAACAGCGAGATATCACCGCTTACAGTCGTCCAACAATGCTTAAGCAGTTTAGGCTATCTGGTGCGAGAGGTCAGCCACATGCCCGCATTTTTCCTAACAGAACATGAGACCGCTGTTGGCTTCAAGTCCCGTGCCAACCGAAAGGGCAAGGGCAAAGACAGCAGAGCCAACAGGTTCCCTCTGAATGCTCTCCTCGGCCTTCTTGATCGCAAGCTCATCATTGAGAGCTCTTCGATCATGGAGCAGTTGGCGTCAATACTACAAGCTATCACGACACCTCTGACTCTGCTGAACAGGAAGGAGAAGGAGAAGGAGAAGACAGACGAGCAAAAGAAGGCCGCCTCCACACAACAGGCGGCTTCAAGTGAGACTCAAACACAAGCTCCGGCAACTGGAACCACCGACACCGAGATGATCTCCGCCCAAGATACTCAGGCGCAATCCGTAGCCGACGCATCTGCTTTGAATGCTGGAGACAACCCAGCTGCAGGTTCGAATGGCGACGGAAAGGCGGAAAACCAGACGGACGATAAGTCCAAGAAGCCCCGTTTGCTCGTGCCGCCTGAAGTGCCAGAAGCCAACCTGCGTCTTGTCATCAATATTTTGGCTGCCCGGGAGTGCAGCAGCCGCACCTTCAGGGACACACTCTCGATGATCAACAACCTCTCAGTTCTCCCGGGTGCCAAAGAGGTGTTCGGCAAAGAGCTCGTGAAGCAAGCTCAGGATTTGGGCCAGGCAATTCTGAAGGACTTGGATGACCTCGTGATGCAGATCTCCAAAGCCGAGACAAGCACTGACGTACAAGGCATGGCTCTCGCGAGGTTCTCGCCTGCAAGCTCAGACCAAGCCAAGTTGCTCCGGGTTATCACTGCGCTCGACTACCTCTTCGATCCAAAACGTGCAGGCACTGAAGACAAGCCAGTACCAAGCAGCACCGAAGGCCTTCCAGCCGAACAGAAAGAAGACATCCTTACCACGCTCTATGAGAACCCGACGTTCGGCTCCCTCTGGAGCAAGCTTAGTGAGTGCTTGACTGCCATCAGACAGCGTGGGAACATGTTCAACGTCGCTACGATACTGCTGCCTTTGATCGAAGTTCTCATGGTTGTCTGCAAGAACACTACTCTCAAGGACGCGCCTCTGAGCAAGATCCACCACAGGGAGATCACTCTCTCCAGCCCGCCGCCAGAATCCCGGATGGAGAACATGTTCTTTGCTTTCACCGAGGAGCACCGGAAGATACTGAATGACCTCGTGCGGCACAACCCGAAATTGATGAGTGGATCGTTCTCCTCCTCGTCAAGAACTCGAAAGTCCTTGAATTCGACAACAAGCGGAACTACTTCACTCGCCGCTTGCATCATCGCGGACCCAATGAGATCAGGCATTCCCATCAGCCGCTACAGCTCGCTGTCCGACGTGATCAGGTGTTCCTTGACTCATTCAAGTCGTTACATTTCAGATCAGGTGATGAGATGAAGTTCGGCAAGCTCAGCATCCGCTTCCAAGGCGAAGAGGGCGTAGACGCGGGCGGCGTGACTCGCGAGTGGTTCCAAGTCCTCTCGCGGCAGATGTTCAACCCAGATTACGCCCTCTTCATCCCGGTCGCCTCAGACCGCACGACCTTCCATCCAAATCGTCTCAGCTCGGTCAACCAGGAGCATCTAATGTTCTTCAAGTTCATAGGACGGATCATTGGCAAGGCGCTGTACGAGAACCGAGTTCTTGATTGCCATTTCAGTCGCGCTGTCTACAAGTGCATTCTAGGCAAGCCGGTCAGCATCAAGGACATGGAGACTCTGGATCTTGAGTACTACAAGTCCCTGCTCTGGATCTTGGAAAACGACATCACGGACATCATCACCGAGACCTTTTCAGTGGAGACGGACGACTTTGGCGAGAAGCAGATTATTGATCTGGTGGAGAATGGGCGCAACATCCCGGTCACTGATGAGAACAAGCATGAGTATGTCCGACTGGTCGTCGAGTACAAGTTGACCGGCTCGGTCAAGGACCAGTTAGAGAACTTCTTGAGAGGTGTGTAATCTCCGTTGATCGTGTGATAGGTAGAGGTAGCTAACACTCACGCAGGCTTCCATGACATCGTCCCCGCGGAACTCGTCTCGATCTTCGACGAGCAAGAGCTCGAATTGCTCATCTCTGGTCTCCCGGAGATCGATATTGACGACTGGAAGAACAACACCGAATACCACAACTACACGGCCGCATCTCCGCAGATCCAGTGGTTTTGGCGAGCGGTCCGCTCCTTCGACCAAGAAGAGCAGGCCAAGCTGTTGCAATTCGTGACCGGTACCAGCAAGGTTCCTCTCAACGGCTTCAAGGAGCTCGAGGGCATGAACGGCTTCAGCCGCTTCAATATCCATCGGGACTATGGCAACAAAGACCGGCTTCCCAGCTCGCATACTTGCTTCAACCGTAAGTTTATTGCGCTTGTCCCTAGCCATTGGATCAGTCTAACATTGTAACAGAACTCGATCTTCCGGAATACGAGACGTATGAGCAGCTCAGGCAGCAGGTCTACACCGCCATGACCGCCGGAAGCGAGTACTTTGGCTTCGCGTAAAAAGTTTGGCTCACAATTTGTCATGGGGAATGGGTGCATTTGTAGGCGCCGAGGAGTGACATCTAAGTAGCTGGGATGATTGCATCGGGCGGAACCACTTTGCTTTGAGCGCTTCATTCGTTGTAGTATAGGATGGCTTCGCAGTAGGATTGCGGGGAAGTAAAGTAGGATGGCCTTTGACTGGCGAGAGCGAAGTGCAGGTCGTTTCTCGGCGCGTCGGAGGTTAACCTCTAGACTACCTTCTTTTGCTATGTACATGGCTCGAGACTAATACAAAGCGTTCAAATAACATCATGCGAATTGCCTCTTACAGAGAGTCGTCCTCGCTTGGCTTGGGCCGCTGTGGGGAATCTCTGCTCCATGAGGACCCCGACTTCTTTTGCTGCTTCACGTACACCAGCCATTTCAGCGTAAACCCCAGTAGGTGAAGTGGATGAGTGCGATCGACGACTGGTATCTAAGTCCGAACAGTCCTTGAAGCAACTGATACTCCGAATATAGACGACGCTCTACGCCAAGCCTTACCCCCTCTATCATACGGACGCAACAGCAGCTGAGACGGAGAATATTTCTCTCCGCTTGCGGTTGCTCACTAGCTGGCGACAAGCTGACATTGAGCTCTGAGCATGACACCGTATATAAAGCCCTGTTGCCCGCTTCCCTAGCACACCAATATAAAGTCATCCTCACCTGTCCCAGTCGAACTCCTTCCCAGCCAGTCCCCCAAGAGAAGTACCAAATATGGCAACTCCCCAAACCCTCTTCAAAATCGCCGCAATCATAAATGCCATCTTCGTCCCCGGCCACATCGTCTTCGGCCTCACAGACGTTCATCCAGCTATCAACTCCATCCCTCCTACGCCCCAACACCGCGTCGGTAAACGTGGCGCCCAGAACTGCTACAACTACGTTAACGCGAGCTTGCTTGTTGCTGGTGTGTTTTGCCCTCTACTCCCTCCAGACCTTCTCTGCCCCGTCATGCGAGATGCCTAGATGAGAAGAAAGCCTTGCTGATCCGGTTTGATTGATGAAACCGCTGCTAAACTGGCAATGGGCGCGCACAGGCGGTCCGCAGACAAGGGAGGAGATGGCTGTTTTCTGGACGATTCTCGGGGTGGGCTTCTGGTCGGGGCTCAGGTATGTGCAGGTCGGGGAGTATAAGCCGTTGGGTTGTCTGGTGCTTGCGCCGGCTTGTAGTGCTGTGGCGCTGTTTATGCTGTGAGGTCGCTGGGCGGGTGGGGGTTTTCTGTGTGGCATGGGGGCTAAATGGGTTTGCAAACGTGCAGTGGGATGGGATGTGGGTGTTTGTGTTGTAGCGAGTGGGCAAGCAACGGCACTATGGACTTGAGCGGGGGGCTGTCTGAGGAGATATGGACAAGATACAGTAGTTCCACACGTCGTGTAGATTACGGGGCTTGATGAAGCTGGAGTTCCACGTCCTCCTGCCATAAGGCACAAGGCGTTGATGGTGTAGATATGGAACGCAGTCTCCTGTTATCTTCTGCCCTCGACGCCAGAGACCAAAAACGCAGCACGGGACGGCTATGCTGACGAGGACGGGTAGCATCATGGTGAGACCGAGGAAAGGGGTATAAGTCTTAGTCGCGTTGGGGATGCGGGAACGCAGCGGTTTTTGAAGGGTGGAATCCTTTAGCATATCAAAAGCAGTGTGAAAGGTTGAGAACATGTAGCAATACGGAAGCGGCAAGTGATATCCGAATGGAAGCTAAAGCTACGACAGCTTCTTCGTCAGCAGATAATGCAAAGCCTAGGGAGCGCAGGCGATGAGCAATCGCAAGGCGACCGCATGTGAGGAAGCATGAAGGCTGTCAATGGAGCTGGAACCCTTGCATGCAATGACTTGCGCCGGCTGAAGCTTGGAGAGGTCGCCCATTGGGGGACAAGATGCGGAACGAAAATCTCGAGTGCTTGTTCCTGCAGTCAAGAACGATCTGCAGGCGGAGAAGGGAGGACCCTTGATGAGCTTCTGTGGAGGTGCCGCATATGCGGTGATGTATCTGTCCTCTGAAGGGGTGGTGCCTGCGGCCACGTATTACCTAACCGCGCGACGGTTCTGATTAAGCAAGAAAGCGGCAAAGAAGCCAACCAACACGACACAACTTTGCAGCAGACCGACGGTCATGAGAAGAGAGCAGTTCAGAACACAGCGACATAGAAGATGGCTCCAATACTGAAGAGGAGAGCCTGATTGATTGCTAGTCCGCTGCACACCAAAACAGCCGATGCAGTGATGCAACACAAACATGTACTATACAATGAAACCCGCTGACGCTCCGCCCAGCCAGCCGCCTATCGTACGTCTAGTGATGATACAGAGGGGATTGGAAAGTGTTTATTTGCTGGTCTCCTCGCGGAGGAAGGTGATTAGGTCGTTTCGGTCCTTGGCCTTCTTGAGACCGCCGAAAGCCATCTTCGTGCCCGGGATGTACTTCTTGGGATTCTCAAGGTACTCGAACTAGAAGATCGTCAGCAAGTATGCTCCCGCGTTTCCCAGGGCAGGGACGTCTTGCGCCGCCACCGAATACTGACCAGAGTGTTCTCCTCCCATGTGATGCCCTTCTGCTTGTTCGCGTCTGTGTACGAGAAGCCTTCCACTTGACCAGTCTTGCGACCGAAAAGACCGTGTAGGTTCGGGCCAATCTTGTTGCCCTCGCCCTCCTTCAAGTTGTGGCACTGCGCGCACCGAGTCTGTCGTATATCGTCAGAAACAGTCTCTACTGCCAAAAAGCGACGTGGATTTCTTGAGCGGTGGCGAGAACGTGGCAAAGTCGTACCTTGAAGAGGTTGGCACCCTTCTTGGTGTCGCCTGTTGAAGCTTCGTTAGCAAGCTTCCCTTGACGTTTGGCAATGATGACATGATCTGCAGGAACATCAAGAAGCTCCACGAGGAGGTCGACTGAGGTTGCCGAGATGGTTGGACGCCTCGTCCCTCATGAACACGACATCAGCTCTGATTGCGCAGAGTAACACCGGATGCCAGAGAGAAAGAGAGAGCTTCTGGAGCTTGTGAAGCTCTCCGTGGCTAGAGGGAGAGAGCAGCGCGCGCAAGCTGCTTGCACGCAAGGGGGTGGCTTACCTTCCTCGAAGCCAGCCATTGTATCTGTGGGTGCTTGAGAAAAGGTTTGGAGGAGGTGAATTGGGCTTGAGAGAGGTGTCGGAGGATGAAGCTGCAGTGTTGGAGTGAAATGCGATGCGTTGAACAATGGAAAAGAACAGAGCCTCGGTGGCCAGGGAAAAGGAACTTGATGACGGGCAACTTAGCGTGCATCTGATATGAATTTGATCCGATTGGCGGAGGCGAAGAAAACCGCCTACGAGAACAAACCGGAGCGTCACGTGATCTGATCCGGAAACCCGCAACTCCAAGCGGCTTTGTGGTACCGGACATTCGAGCGCGCGACTCACGAGCGCGACGCCAGATGAGAGACATCAATTGAGCACCAACATGCTCGGGAGCCTCATTGAACGTACTGTCGTTCACTCAGCCGGGTGTTGCCGCCACTTGACGAAGGACTTTTAACGCTTCCAACGGCCTAATCGCTCGGCGTCACTGCCCGGCTTACCAGTCACGAGAGCCTCTTGATAGGTGTGAGGCTCAGCGTCGAAACTCGATTATGCACCTAGTATCCCAAGCACCACCTTGGCACTTTACAATCCCATATCGTGCCCATCATGAACCACATTCCGGACGCCCTGTATGCTGACAGGGAGATGACCACGTGGCTGATTGTCGGCGCCAGCAGAGGGATTGGTCTTGAGTTTGTCAAGCAACTTCTGCTCCGAGAGGAGCGTATCATTGCAACAGTCCGCGAGACGCACGCCGCCCATGCGTCCATGCTATGGGGCCAGGCTGGTGGTGACCATGGACGCTGCCAGATGTTCATATGTGACGTTCTGTCAGAAGCGAGCATAGTGGTAGGAGTACCTCCGCCATGTACCATACGCACCAGCTGACCAGCCTCAGAACTTTGTCAGCCAACTCGCGGCTGATCCGTTTCTGAAGATTGATTATGTCGTAATTAATGCTGGTGTTTTGAGATACCCCAATGTAAGCATGCCAGAACAGGAGAAACGCTAAGCATTCTACCGCTGACTCGGACAGAGAGCAACAGAGCTGTTCGTCCCCCGCTGTTCTTCTCTTCTGCCTCTTTCATAGTTTACTTGCCCTCTGCTTCTTTCCACCAAGTGCTGAACCTTCGCAGATCGTTTGACGAATTTGCATTTCATCTTCACACGAATACCATCGGGCCTATCATTACCGCTCAAAAGCTCCTTCAGACGAACATCCCCATTGGGACTATCGTTTTCATGTCCAGTGACTCTGGCTCGGCACAAAACTTCTTGGAGAGGGAGGACGGGTAGGCATCGTAAAAACATTCCTATCAGCCAGCTACTGACGTATATCTGCTAGCTTCGCAGCGTATTCTGCATCTAAGGCGGCCTTGAACCAGATGCTCCGGGTACGCCTAACTTGCAACTCTCTGAGCTCTGGGCTGATTTTACTGACACAATATCCAGCACATGGCCGCGGAGCTGAAACGGAAAGATGATGATACGATTATACTTGCGTTGCACCCGGGAGAGGTTGCAACGTATGCTCGTCACTCCTCCCGCCGTTGCCAGTACTGACCGGGCTACAGAGACATGTCAAATATCAACGTGCCCTGGCAAGTCGAAGGGATCATTACGCCTGAGCAGTCCGTAGTTGCCATGATCGACGTCATCCAGAGCAAAGGCATCCAGCATAGCGGCACCTTTTGGACATGGCAGAATCAGGTAAGATTGTACCTGCCGCATCTTGTACTCTAAGTCTCGTGACACTGACTGCTGGTAGCCTTATCCTTGGTAGAATCGGATGGTGCTGAATTTGAGTTGCTGACTGAGTGGGGAGATTACAACCAGAGGCATGTGACATGAAGCTGACGCTCAGCACCTGACTTGCGAAGAACAGGCAACCTCTGAGTTGCAAGCACTTGGGATGTCGTGCAGCTATGTCGTACCCGCCTCACCCTAGTTGACAATCTGAGGCTTTATCAAGAGGTGACACAATTGGGGCGCATTCGCCCGCGCTTGTTTTTCAGCGGCATGGAAGAAGGTGTACGGCTTTAGAGCGGAGGTGGACGTGGGACTCGGTGCATATGTCGCGCCGTTGAACCCTGCAGATATTTCATGCTGCCTTCAATGACTACCATCTCAGATTACCAAACAATACTGACGGAGTGCTCTCGCATTAATGAAGACATACTGAAGCACCAAAAATAAATTAGTAGTGCTGTGGCAATGTGCCTACGTGGGTCTAATAGATATTCTAGGACAGGCCCCAACGGGAAGAAAAGTGTGGTGTCCCGCCCCATGTTTGTCGATCACAGGGTCTCCCGCACATTGGCCGTGACAATGCTCGCAATTTCTGGCCAATATGTAGGTACCGGATGCCTCCGATTTGCTACAGAGCGTCGCGGCTGGTGATTTGCTAACGGGAGAAGGCTCGGTCGGCATGCAAAGCTTCAATGAGGCACCGTTTAGATTGCGTTTCCTCCCCGTGTTCCACCGCCAAATGGGGCCTTGTCGTCAGCTCGCAGACAAACTCCCACCAAAACGGCGCCTAGCGACGTGAGCTGAGTCTGGGGCTCCGCACTCCCATTTCACGCGGCCTCTTACCCTTCCTATGGCGCTCTCCTCTCTACCCTTTCCATTTCTATTCAGCTTGAATTGAGGGTCCTGTCGTTTACATGGCATACTCCTACGACCCTCGAAGCTACTCTGCACGCCGCCAAGATGCTCACATGAGTCGCTCCCAGAGCGTTGATCCGCGGTACGCCTTCTTTGACAGGCACGTCCGGCTGGTTCTACAAGCGGCGCAAGAGCTAACGGGGGTTGCAGTCCAAGACCAAGTGGATATTCCTACGATCCTCGCTACTATCCTTCCATCCGTACCAGCGCGCCATCCTCACCTGTATATTACCCTCGACCTGAAGCCCGAACGACGAGACAATGGCCCCCTTCACCGAGTGTCGAAGACGAAGCAGACTCTCTTGCCAGAGAGCTCGGGGGCACAATGTTGGACTCAAATGGCGGTGAGGCGTGCATGCGCGGAGCTGTGGACCAAGAGCCACTTTTGCTTGAAGTGGAGCAGCCGCGGAACACCAACGCAGAGAAACGGTTTGTGCTCGTGCCCAATGACAGGCGGCAGGATACACCTGAAAGCGATGCGGTGCGACGAAGCAGGAGGGCATCTGATAAGCCGACCCCGCCGCCAATCAGGACGGACCTGGAGGAAACACCAGTTTTTACGCGGCGGGAGCCCTCTCCGTATGCGTACAGCAAGGCTACAAAGCTGGACCGGAACCAATCATCGAGCGAGTCTTTTCTGTCACCGGATCCAATCGCTTCGAGCAGTGCTAGGCTATCCATACCTAGAGATCAGCTTCCGGAGACAAGCAGAAGGACCGCGACGCCATCAGCAGCTCAAACGAACAAGGAGGGCAAAACAAGCAAGTGGGGTAGTGACTCCAGGACCTCAGATGAATCCGACTTGGATCAGTCGGAAGCTGCAAACCTTCGATCAAGGCGACAGCCAGCCCGGTATTCCTTTACCAATGTAGACTCGCAGAAGCCAAATTTGCGAACCAGTCTTCACGATGCTGCAGAGACAGTCGACCGAACACCTGCTGCTTCCTCCAGTCCTCGTCACAGTGCGCCGTCATCCTCCAAGCAGAGCTCTGCGTCGTCGACATCGACCTCGCATGCACCGTCGCCAAGGACAACACCTGTTAGCAGAACTACTCCGGCAGATAACATATCTGGCATCTCAGGCAGACGTTATCCGTCCCGACCCAGTTCTCCTGTTTATCTTGAGAGCGCTTACACTGCCTCACCACCACGCTCACCACGGCTTGACGCCAGAAGGGATGATCACAGTGCTTTTGGCGACTCCGGTTCACGGCCTAGTTCGCGAAAGAGCTCAAGACCATCTTCTCCCGTTTCTTGGGCTAGTGGCTCCCAGGCCTATATCCCCTCAAACCTGGACCTCAATTCGCCAGATCGACAGTCCAATTATCCCCTGGCTTCTAAAAGCCGTCCAAAGCCTCCGTCTCGGCTTAGCTCACTCGTGCCACAAGAGTCGACGTCAGCGCCGAGCAGCCCACGAAATGGCAGCTATTCTTCATCATCAGCTCGACCGGTAAAGGCCCTACCTTATCCGGAAGACCACCTACCGCAACTGATGCCGTCGGAAGAGCGCTTCCAGCATCAGCCGAGCAGTCCTCGAACGTCGATAGATGGTGGACGGAAACACTTTAGAACACCGTCCGGCGGGACTGCACTTTCTCCGCTAACTCCACTTGTGTCACGTGCGCGCGAAAGTTTATCTTCACGGCCAACATTGGCCTCGAGACATACTGTCGGCGAGACTGTTCCTCAAGTCGTGTCGGAATCATCACGTCTGCCGACGCGTAATAGCCTGCGTCGCGATAGCTCGCAGCTATCCTCTGCTCTTTCTGTGACCAGGCCTTTGCCCCCATGCCACAGGTCTGAGCATTCCTCCAAGTACGACGACTGGTACGTGCTCGATGGATGCCCGGACTTCCACGTCTGCCCCGACTGCCTAGATCTAATCGTTGGACGAACACCCTACCAGCGGTACTTCAAGCGCGCCCGCCGCCGCAGCCTCGGTGCGCGCACAAAATGCGACTTCAGCTCCCCCTGGGTCCGCCTCGCCTGGCTCATGACCCTAAAACAGCAGCGCCAAAGCCTCGATCTCATCTACTCCATCGCCTCCATTATCACCTCCGACCTCGCCTGCCCCGGCGACTCCCAAACTAGTGGGCTATGGTACAGCCTCCTAGACACCTACGGCGACCCCATCCCAGACCTCTACATCTGCGCCCGCGATGTCAAGAACCTAGAAGCACTGCTCCCCTCCTCCGCGGCGCCTTCGGACACGTCTATCAGCGCGACTCCCGCATCAAGTATCTCTGCTCCCTGCGCGCCCCGAGCCGCACCTTCGCGCCGTATCTGAACTGTCTGGCCGAGATCGACGAGCGTGCGCTGCGCAAAAACCAACCGCCGGATTTACGTCGCTTCGCCCAGCTAGTCCGCGAGAATGCGGCAAGGCATGCGTGTCCGCGGGATAATTTGGTCCTGAACCAGGCGTTCTATATCATCCCCGCGCTGCCGGAGTTCACGGTCTGCGAGGACTGCTACGAGGAGGTGGTGTACCCCGCGCTGATGGCAGGATCGGCGGTCGCGGACCAGTTTGCGCAGGAGATGAGGGTCTTGCCGGGGCAGCAGAGCTGTCAGCTTTATTCGCCGCGGATGAGGAGGGTGTGGCAACGCGCGGTTGAGGATGCGGATTTGATTTATTTGGCGAACAAGGCGAGGGAGAGGAAGAGGGTGGAGGTTGAGTTGCAGGCACAGCATAGAGCGTTGTTGGAGCTCATGGGGAAGAGGGATAGTGGGGTTGCGTATGCGGGGTCTTATGGTGGTGGTGGCGGTGGGGTCGGTGGGGAGGGGAGGGTGAGCGAGGAGTTGGAGAAGATTAGGAGGCTTTGGAAGGACTGGGAGTAAGGGAGGCGTTGTTGGTTTTCGGATTAGCCGGACGTCAACCGACTGGCAGGAAAATGGTTAGCTTATGAGTATGATTAACGAGACAAATTCGTTGAAACTGTAGGGCTGGTCATAGCAATTCCTAATCGAGGCCCTCGCGCCGTCTACTTTATGCTGCCCAAGCGGTCCTCTAGAAGATTCGAGCGGTATCCTATGTAGATTGTCTGTACTGACATGCCTTCTACCAGCTCAAACCTATCTATCAACGAGCCAGAGCCATAAATTGAAGCTGAATCACCAGGCAATTGAACTGCATGGAAGAAGCTTCAACTTGAACTGTTAGCCCAGCACGTTATATCCGGCGGAGTTTTGAGCATTACTACGATCCTAGAGCTTCCTGAAGCTTTGTATGAGCGCAATGCGGATGCACCAAGCATCTCTCAAAACAAAGCCAAACCCAACATCTCCTGGCGCGGGCATCGTCGAGATTCGCCGCTAACCTTGAGACGCCGCTGCTGCCGGAACCGGCCCTTGAGGTCGTTTAGAGCCCTGCTCGTACCTCGAGAGTCGACCGTTACGATGTCGAATGAAGGAGGCTACAATACACTCGCGGCACGCCGACTGCCTAAGGACAACGTCCTGGGCATGGAGGACGGCACTGTTCGTACATGCTGTTTGGCGGCGCACGAGGTTCTTTTCCATGCTTTGGCACAGCGGTTGGCACTGCATCCTTGGACGACCTTGCTGGAGCGTTGTGCGCCGTTGGCTGCAAAGGGAGATGCGACGGGATCGTGGTCGGGCTTGTTGGCTTGAGGCGTCCAGCGGCTGTGAGGTGGGAGGTGTCAAGAACGGTGCATGATTTTGCAGGTCTGTCGTATCAATCTATGCAACGCGGACAGATTGGAGCCGGTTTCATTGGGTGGGAGACAGGCCCGGTTCGCTCCGCGATGGTAAGAGCGGGAATTGACGGTGGTATTCTGGGTTGTGGAGTGGTATGATCTTAAGCTCTGGGGAGGACGGGTGTGGACTCTGCGCAAGGAGAGGGCTCTCAATCGCTGGACGACGGGTCTCTGTCACCATTCTAGGATTTCGTCCACGGGGAGGAGCTCCGCTGGCAGCCTGGCCTTGTTTTAAAAGTAACTGGCTCGAGCGTGGAGTGCAGATTGTTTGTATATCTATGCTCTTTCGTGCGGACTGCTGTTCCGACACGTCCAAGGGAAGGGGATAGATGACTTGTAGAAATACGAAGGAGAATTTCGTCCTCGTCAATCTGGGTAGTAGTATGCTTTCCTACGGCTGTTCTAATCCCTCATTATCCTGGAACGAAAAATCTTGCTAGTCTATTCGCTGCATGGTAGAGTAAGACACGACCGTGTCGAAGAGCTGTCGTTTCTTGCACCCCTATAAATCTCCGTCATCTCTTTAGCCGTCCCTTTTTCACATAGGAATGGATCAGAGCGTCGTTGTCGGCCTGCCACTGCGGCTCCGACCTTCAGGGGACGCGTGAGAATGAGGGCTGTTCCGCTAAAAAAAACCTTGTGCTGCCTGCTATGCAGATGATGATGGAGGTTGAACATGACGGTAGCCCTGTTTTTGATGTAGTTAATGTGGTACGGCCGGGGACACCTGATATCATCTAAGAGGATCATTGTAATTTCCCCCAATACCCAGAGTTTTCATATCAAGCTGTATGCTCCTGGTAGAGCAACATGAAGCTCTTATCAGCCTGAGGCGATGAATCGATCGATCTGTGAACCCATCTGTAAGCTTTCTTAAAGATGTCATGGCATGAAAGTTCAGCTCGCAGCTTGCAAGCCACTTCTCGGCATCCCGGCAGTTTCCCATTACCGCGCGTAAAACTTACCCATAGCCGCGAAGACGGCCAATGGCATAATCTAAAACTGTCGAAGCAGCCGACGGCATCTTTTCGACGTGTCACAAGTCGCGCTGAAACCAGCTGAATGCCTGCCCAGGTGGGTCGTGGACGGGGAAAGGTGCGATGACACGCGCCGTCGCGGGGCTTAACGTAAAATCTCCACGAGTTTACCTAACGCGACGAGGCTTGGCACCATCAGCATTTGGTACGATCTCGTAATCGCAAGGCTAGCAAGTCAGATTTGAATGGAAAAAGGGCCAGCTCCACAGCTAGTCGCGTGACGAAAATCCATAACTGTACAAATGAAATTGGTATATGTAGACAAGCAACTGCCAGCTCCCGCCCGCGTGCGGGACGGGACGTCCGAATCGCAATCGCCCCAAAATCTTGCAGCAAACGGCCACCGTTGAAAATCTTAAAGAGGTGTCTGTACAGCTCCGGCACATCCTACAACAAGTTACGAGCCAGTCGTTCCTTCCGTGTTTGCCCGTCTTGTCGTGGTGCGCCGAACTCTGACGAAAGTCCACCAAACCGACCCTGATATCACACCCAACTCGCCCCCCGCATCCTAAATAATGGTATCGAACTCCGGGTTGACCCAGTTTGGAGTTCCATTCCTCGCCCTCAGCGCTGGGCCCCAGTAGTGCACAGCCGCGAGCGCCGGAACCGAGAAGGCGAACGTGATGATGCCCTGCACAGCGAAGGTCCAGGTAAAGCCGCTGGTCTCGATCCAGGGCGCGATGAAGAAGGGGTTGACGAAGGCGGAGAGGTTGAGCAGGACGGCGTAGAAGGTGATCATGGACATGGACTGCAGTGGGTAGCAGTCGACAATGTAGGCGGCGATGATGGTGTTGCCGGTTTGGATGCCGGCCGCGACTGGCAGGGGGTTATTAGTTCAACATGTGGGGAGAGATGGAGGAAGAGGAGGGCTTACAGAGGAAGAAGGCAACTTGACCGACCATCCAGTGCCAGGCGCGGTCGACGGAGATGCCCCAGACGATGAGACCGACTGCAAGGCGAGTCAGTATGAGGTAAACCTGGACTTTGAACGGGCGCACTTACTAGCACTTAGAAGCGCAGCCGGATACGCAAGCCAAAGCCTCATCTCCGCCACGCGAATCCCGTTGTTCTTCTTGCTCAGCCGCATTATGATCTTGTCGCTCAGCGCCCCGGACATGGCGAATTCCGCAACCAAGGTCCCGAGGATGAGGCCGATAAACAGCAGACCCTGCTGCTGCGGTGTGTATTGGATATATGCGACGGGCAGGAAAGTGATGACCGATAGAATCCACCAGTACCATCCAACGCAGTAGATGCCAATCGCAGCGGTGACGACGCTGAACTTGAACGTGATGAAGAAACGGACGAGCGAGTCCCAGGGCTTCGGATGTCGCATACCCGGTACGGGCTTGAAGTTGATGTACGGCAGCTTTGTCGTCCGCGGGAGATCGGTATCTGTGGCCACGCTGGGTAGCGGTTGCGTCTTCTCGATGTCCGCCGCAGCGGCGTTGCCAACAGTGTACGGCATGCGCGTCAGCATGGTGTTGCGCGGATATAGCGTCTCTGGCATGACGAAGATCTCAGCGAGGAGAATCACTCCGAAGAGGATGGCGGTCAGCCACTGGATCCAGGCGGATGACACCAGGTCAATGAAGCCGCCGATGAGAGGACCAACGAGCAGACCGATATCGATGGCCAGAACCCACAGGCCGACCTTCGCGCCTCGCTGGTACTCGAAGAAGCAGTCGTTGATGATTGCTAGACCGACCGTGGCCGCAGGACTGACGCCCAAACCCTGGAAGAATCTTGCGGCCATGTATCCGCTGTAGGTTGGAGCCAATGCCGCACCGATAGTGGAAGCAAGCGCTATGATTGTGCCCACGATGAAGATGACGCGCCGGCCATAGATGTCCGCGAGTGAGGACCATATCAGCGGACCTACAGCGAGACCGAGCGCAGGAACGGCGACGGTCCAGTTCACTTGCGCGAGTGAGAGGCCATACTGTTCCTGCAGTTCTGGAAAGGAGGGAACGGTTGTAGTTGTGATGTAGGTGAACATAAAGTACCTGATAGGTACTTGGTCAACTCTTTTCTTGCGCGGTTCTGTCAGAGTACGGGTCACCTACAGTGCCATGACCACAGCCAGTATGGTATGCTTCTTCAGGCTCGTCCAGTTCAAGGGGTCCAGCGGGTCGCTGGTCGGCTGAGGGTGCAACCTGATCCCATCTTTCAAGACCATGGGAGGAAGGTCAACCTCGACGCCGGCGGGACCAGCATAGCCGCCGACCTGAGTCTTCTTCTCTGGCGTCGATGGAGCGCTGATGCTCTTCTCGCTGAGCTGGCGAGAATGGTCCGCCATGGTAGTTGGTGTCAGAAAAGAATGCACGCGAAGGGAAGAAGAGGTAGTGGAAAGAGAAGGTGAAGGGGATCACGGGCGAGGCTTGAGTGTAACGAGTGACAGGCAGTCTTTTCTGCACGGGAGTAGCACGAAGTAGCGAGAGTGGCAGATATGGCTGCAGATTCACTGGCAGAGGACAGGACCCTAGGTCACCCCAAAAGAAAAGAGGTGGTTTCGGCCGTCCTCTGGGGTTGGGGGCGTTGAGCGAAGGATCTCACCCTCGCTCCGCCGCACATGGCTTGCAATTCCCTTCACAGCGGACAGTGCTTCGCATCTCCAAGTTCGCTTAGGGTTAGAGTGAAGCCCAGAGTGAATTGAACCTTGAAGACGGGCTGGGGGACAAGATTGCTGCTGTGCCTCAGTTAGCGTTCATCACAAGGATCCCTGTTGGTGGTGCGTTCCTTATCGCAGCGGGACGGGGTGCTTAAGCAGGGGCCAGTCGGCAAGCTATCCCCTGCCCCGGAGGGCCAGCCGTCGCATCACACCCTCCGCACGGCAGCACCCACCTTGGCTTTTGCACGATGGATCACTGGTGAGACCACACGCCCCTTCCTGCGTCTTCCGTGCGCCGGCCAGATGCCTTCATGCTGCAAACACCAACAAAACCAAGTCGAGAGGCTGAAAGCGAACCGCATTGCTGGGACACTCATCTTCGGCACGGTAATTAGCCAAGATCGGGGTTGTTGTTGTTGCGCAGCATCTCCCTCTCCTGACCACACCACTTCAATAAAGGCGCTGCGTGTCATCCGAACATGTGCGCGGTATGCGCTCCGTCAGCGACGGAACTACCTACTATCCAAGACGTAGGATCAAGACGATCTCGAGTACAGATAGAGATGCCACAGATACGGACACGCCCTTTACACACTGTAGTCACGTAACTGTTACTGAGTCCGTTTAGTCAACAAGGCTCTTCATCACACAAGATAAGGCACACCAATCGATTCCGTTTTTCCTGCCTTTTCTTCCGCGCCCCCAGTTTCTCGTCGTCTCCGATCGAAGGCCTTATTGCCCTGCAGCAGCCTGCAGCTTTAGCCTTGCTCTAGCAGTGGTTACCCCGGCTGTTATGGCGCGGATATGGCGCTCGCCATGCCTTCGAGCTTCGCTTTGCGGCACCCTCGCCCACATGCGTGCTTTTGCCCACATAGCGGGGCGTTGAGAAGAATGTAATTCACCGTATCTTCACTTCATAGTCTGTGACTACTAGCATCGACCCGGATCGACTCCGGAGGTGCAATTGAATCCATGTGAATCACCTCTAGCCAAACCGTGTATCTTCCCAATATCCTCTCTACCTCTCTACCTCTTGTGATCTCGTTGTGTATCTAGGCTGCTCAAGCATTGGCTTCTCGAAATACTTCTTCCACTGCCCGCCATGGAGAGCCGGCAAGACGACATTGCCAGCGCCAAATCATGGCTACCCAATTTCCTCCGTCGAGACACGACCAAAAAGTCCTCAGATTCAGCCTCCGCTACCCCACCAAACGAAGAGACATCCCTCCTGCCCAAGCCCCAAGATGAACCAGAGGAAGGAGAAGTCTACGAGCTCGAAGATGGCAACCAAAGCACCACTACACTCGTCCGCCGCGAGTTCTGGGTCCTCTTCAGAGGCTCAGTCCCTGTCATCCTTGCCTACACCCTCCAGAACTCCCTTCAGACCGCATCCGTCCTGATTGTGGGCCGACTATCCCCGGAAGCACTCGCAACAGCTGCCTTCTCGTACATGTTTGCCATGTCCACAGGTTGGCTTATCGCACTCGGTGGTACTACCGCCATCGACACTCTGGCGTCTGCCACCTTCACAGGAAGCAAGAACAAGCATGATCTGGGTGTCATTCTGCAGCGGGCTTTTATCGTGCTGGCACTCTTCTACGTCCCCGTTGCTCTCCTCTGGATCTTCTCTGAGCCGGTCTTCAAGGCCCTTGGACAAGAGTCATATATCGCACGCGACTCAGCCCGCTTCCTCTCCGTGCTCGTACCCGGCGGACTCGGCTATATCTACTTCGAGGCGCTGAAGAAGTATCTGCAGGCACAAGGTAGGCGGCACCTTACCAACTCCGCCTTAAAGTAGATATATCGAACGACAGTCATGATCTTACATGTCATACCACAGAAATCATGCGCCCAGGAACCTACACTCTCCTGCTAACCTCCCCCTCAACGCCGGCCTCAACTACCTTTTCGTCTACACCTTCAACTTCGGCCTCCTCGGCGCGCCCATCGCCACGGGTATATCCTACTGGCTAAGCTTCCTGCTGCTCCTCCTCTACACGCGCTTCATCGCTGGCCACGAATGCTGGGGCGGCTGGTCCCGCGCCTGCCTGCGCAACATGAGCACCTTCGCGCGCCTCGCCGCCCTCGGCATCATCCACGTCGGCACTGAGTGGTGGGCCTTCGAGATCGTCGCGCTAGCTGCCGGCCGCCTCGGCACCATTCCGCTGGCCGCCCAGTCCGTCATAATGACTACCGACCAAGTCATGAATACGATCCCTTTCGGCATCGGCGTCGCGACCTCCAGCCGCGTCGGGAACCTGCTGGGCGCGCGCAATGCGAAGGGTGCGGCGCGCGCGGCAAACACTGGGGCGTGGCTGAGCATGATCGCCGGCGCGGTCGTGCTGGCGGTGTTGATGGGTGTGAAGGACTTTTATGCGCGCATCTTCAACGACGATGTCCGTGTTGTACAGCTCACCGCCCAAGTCATGCCGTACGTCGCGCTGTTCCAGATCGCGGACGGGCTGAACGGGTCGTGTGGTGGGGCGCTCAGGGGCATGGGGAGACAGCATATCGGCGCCGCGGTCAATATCGTAAGTTATTACTGCGGAGCGTTGCCGTTGGGGATCTGGCTTGCATTCCATGGCTGGGGGCTTGGGGGCCTGTGGGTCGGGCAGTGCATTGCGCTGTATTTGGTCGGATTCGTCGAGTGGGCGATTGTGGCGTGGAGTGATTGGGAGTGGCAGGTCGAGAAGGCGTTTGAGAGGATGGATCATGATGAACGTGCAGAGATTGGGGCGATGACCAGAGCAGTGGATGCGGCTGAGGATGATGGGCGGGTGGAGTAGAGGTAGATATGGAAAGGAGGTTTGGAAAGGCCACTGCGTTGACGATGGACACGATTGATATGTGGCATGACACAGCGTGGCATTTAGAGATTGGGGTCTGCATAGAGGGCATTTTGAGCGCTCAAAAGGACACTTTACGAGACAATGATGAGCTAGACAGACATAACAGATTCGGTCTCTTCCGTACTGTTTTCTTACAACGTTGCTGCTACCTGCATACAGCCCAGCAGCTCTGATGGAAACAATTGCGCGCTTTGTATTACGGAGATATCAATCCTGCCTTCCTCTCACATCCAAACTTATATTCATAACGTCAGATCGCGAAACCTTCGACAGCCCGCTCACAACCTCAATTGCCTTACGCTGAATTTGCGGCACACAAATTCCCGATGTCCAACGCCTTCCCAGCCACGGCGATCAGCAGCCCGCTCGTCTGGTTCCCCACGCGAGGGCTTCGATTGCGTGACGTTGACAGCTCGCTTCCAACCCGATTCCCAGCACGCGGCGTATACACATGCAGCTGTTTGTCCGTACTTTACCAATAAAGAGGTCTCTGAGTGCATACCAACCTAGCGGCAAAAGCGTATCTCTAGATAAAACACCGGGCCTTTGTTCCGCGCGTCTCCCGCGCAGAATAGTAAACTGATACTCATACGAGTGCATCACTCCACATACATGAAGTAGCGGTCTTACGTACGGGTCAAGTACGTAAAACCTCGCGGCTTGAATCATGAAGTGCAGCGGCCGCAGCGGTGGGAGATGCAGCAAGGGCGAGCTGCATCGGCTGCTTTCGAGATTGGGAATCGGACGTTGGATCGTCTGTGATATCGTTCGCAGGATGCAGCTGGCCTGCAGATAAGCCCGGCCGCACTGTTTACGCAACAGAACCCCAGCTTCTTATTGGCTTGCAACATCAGGGGCAGCTCGAGGACAGACACCTCTACGGCCTCTGCTGAAGCTCGAGGGAAGGAGCTGTCCTGTTCCTTGTCGCCATGGTGGGGAGCACATTGAGGCGGCACAGGAGGAGCACCACGACCATGCTGAGTTGATCGCGGCCTGCCCTAAGGCCACGCCAATGGCCGTCATTGAGGCCGATGACGGGCAAGAACCAACGTCGGTCAGCTTCTGCAGCACGGTGGGTAGGCAGGGGAGAGCTCTGGATAGCTTGGGGCGCGCACTTTAGGTAAGAGGAACAGGTCAAAATACCTTGGTGAAGGCCTTCACGTCCTTAGCGCGTCCGTTATATCTCACTTCACTCACTTTCTCTTCTTCTTCTCACCTCAAATTGCACTTGCACAACTGCTAGACGAAAACCACAAGCGGTAGCAATCATGTTGAAAGCATTCGCAGCTCTCGCAGCTGTTGTGGCCAGTGTTACTGCGCATGGTGATCACGATAAAGATCAAGCGCCCATCGAAGGCCCGCATAATGGCTTGTGGTACAACACTCTGCCCGGTGACGGCGGCACTCAAGTTCGTGTTACCAGTTTACACTACTGCTGTCCACCCATTAACAGCAGCAAACCAGGCCGACTCGGTCTTCTCGGGCATCTCGACCTTTGGCCGCATAACGTACCACCCATGCCTCGCGAGCGACGCCGTCAAGTACGACATTGCCTTCATTGGTAAGAGTTCTAGCCCGGGCACGAGAACACAACCTCAGAGGCTGACCCACTCGCCCTGCAGGCGCCCCTTCGATACCGGCACTTCGTACCGTCCCGGCGCCCGCTTCGGGCCCAGCGGCATCAGACAAGGTTCCCGCCGCCTGAATCTCTAGTATGTCCGCCCAGAAGCTTACTTTTGGTGCTGTGGGCGCATAAGGCTCACGCAAGGTTCGCTTCAGCGGTGGCTACAACGTCCCTCTGGCCGCCAACCCGTTCAACAGCTGGGCTACGGTGATCGATTGCGGTGATATTCCCGTGACTTCGTAGGTGCTCCCATTTGCGGCTATCTTCAGCCGTGTGCGAGAACGAGCAGGCAGTGGCTTTT
Organism: Coniosporium tulheliwenetii; assembly: GCA_030247845.1. Classification (NCBI taxonomy): domain Eukaryota; kingdom Fungi; phylum Ascomycota; class Dothideomycetes; genus Coniosporium; species Coniosporium tulheliwenetii. The sequence continues at coordinate 567,594 of JAPDRP010000001.1, read as the reverse complement.
GAGCTTTTGAAACGGTTCGCTGGGCTAAAATGTCCGGCTGACAACGGTGCATAGGTACGACAATGCCTACGCGATCAAGCAGATCGAGGAGGGCCACAACAGCATCCTGTCCCGCGCACCCAAGACAGATGCCAGCAAGAAAGGCCCCTCGAAGAAGGGCAAGACACTGCCCCGCGTGATCACCCTGGGCGGCGACCACACCATCACCCTGCCGCTACTGCGAAGCATCAACCGGGAGTACGGGCCCGTAAGCGTGATCCACTTCGACAGCCATCTGTGAGTCCCCACCCACGCCCCCTACCACATTCCAGCCTCCGAGCATACCCGCTCCTGCTATCCCAGAAACATGCACAGCGCTAACCAATCCAGCGACACCTGGAAGCCCAAAGTGTTCGGTGGCGCGCCCAGCCACCAGGCCTCGATCAACCACGGAACCTACTTCTACCACGCGAGCCAAGAGGGCCTGCTGGCCAACGATTCGAACATCCACGCGGGCATCCGCACGACGCTGTCGGGCCTCTCGGACTACGAGAACGACGGGTACTGCGGCTTCGAGATTGTGGAAGCCCGCGAGATCGACACGATTGGCATGCACGGCATCATCAAGAAGATCAAGGATAGGGTCGGCACGGAGAAGCCGGTGTATTTGAGCATTGATATTGATACGCTGGATCCGGCTTGTGAGTTTTTCCTCCTCCATTTCCCTAGATCTCCCCAAACCCCTAGCCCAATACCTAATCCCTCAACCCAACCGCCCCCTCTCCACTCCTTCCTCCGCCTCCAAACTCACAGAAACAACAAACGTTCCTCCAAACATGACTAACCACCCCGAACAGTCGCCCCCGCAACCGGCACCCCCGAAACAGGCGGCTGGTCGACCCGCGAGCTGCGCACCATCATGCGCGGCCTGGAGGGCGTGAACCTGATCGCGGCCGACATCGTCGAGGTCGCGCCGGCCTACGACACAAACGCCGAGCATACCACCATGGCGGCCGCCGATATCCTCTACGAGGTCATGACGCTGATGGTCAAGAAGGGGCCGTTGAGCAAGATGGTTGCTGGTGGGGAGGAGGCGGAGGAGTTGTAGGTGGCGGAGGGGGTGGTCGGGTGGTCGAGGGCTGATGGAGGGAGGCTGCGTGACGAAATTGGAGGGGTTCTTGGAAAGGGGATCAAAAGGGGATCAAAGGGGGACTGTGTATAAAGATTGGCGGACGAGGTGATGAGGACACGGGGCTTACGAGACGATGCAAGCATGAGGGAGGAATAGAAAAACTGGCATCCCCGGACTTGATCCTTTCCGCATATGAGGCCGCTGTGAAGAAAGCACTACTGTCTCATATCACCAACCCATAGACTCCCCGTCTCCACGGCCGCCGCCCAGCCATTTCGCTGCTCCCTCCCGGCCTGGATCGAGTGCTCGAGAGAACCGGTGTTTTAGGCATATCAGGGTTGGTAGACCAAGTAATAGGGCCCAATAGGTAAAGCAATCAGCAATGTTCTGCTTCAACCTGCAGACATCATGTCTCAGGGCACTAGTGAGAACGATATATTCCGATCTGGCTCGGCTCTGGATTGAAAATAGACTAGCTCTTCTAAAAGCAGTTGTTGAGGTATATTTCGTCTGAGGCCTAACAAACTCGTTTCCAAGCCATTATGTGTTGTAACATCTTTCAGTCCCTGTCACATACGGCCAAAGATCAAAGAATACTGGGCATCCCGTCCGCTCTGCCATACATAAGCTTTGAATCGGTAGATTAGTAGTTAGGTGGGTGACCACTAGCGAATACCTACTGCTGTATGTTTTTGACGTTTTGCTGCTTCTTCTTCTGATCTTCAGATCAGTCCGTAGAGATCCTTCGGGGAATGAACAGAGATCAGTGCTTTGATCTTCTAGGTTCGTGGGCCGCTGGGTTGGCGCTGAATCAGGAATGCCCAATCCTTCATTAAAAGGAGGCCAGATTGGGAAGAAACGATCCTAGAAGGACGGAATCAACCAACGTTGGATTAACACGACACCCAAAACACGGGTGCACGTGACTCTCTGGCTACACAGTCACCACAATCGAGATTGTGGTGGATAGCGGGAAGCGTTACATCACCCAAGATTGAGTGGAATATAATTTAGTTTCATTCTAGATCAAGCGCCAACGCGCCTAACAATTACATGCAAGAGAACAAAAATCCAGCCCCGCTATGCCCTCCCGCTGAACCGCTCACAATACCACCGATCAATGCCCGTCGCCACTATGCTCACAAAGGTACCCCCTTGCTTAGATAACAATATACTCCCCATCCGTTCGATCCATCGCCTTCCTCCACCTAAATGCCTGCCTACTCCTCCTAGTGCCATCCTCGTAGAGAGTAGAGCTACCCAAGTCGTCTTCCCTCCACGTCCTCTCCAGCACCTCAAGTCCGCTAAGGTTATTGAAGAAGCCGCTTTCCCTCTGAATCTCCACACACCGCTGTCGCACGATAGACCTATGGCCCTCATCCACGCACTCCGTGCCCGTGATGAAAAGCGGCCACAGCAGGAACTTGTTCACGCAGCTCGTGACTCCTATCTGGGTGATATGGTACAGGGCCTGGGCGACCAGGCTCTGGAAGTTGAGTGCGGAGGGTGGGAGAGAGGGGTGCGCGAGCCTCTCGATGTAGAGCAGGGCGGAGAAGCGGAAGGACTCGCTGATGTGCAGGAGATCGCACTGGCTTGGCGACAGCCCGGGAGGAGCGGCGGAGCATGAGAGCGGTGCCGGCGGGGAGAGACCATCTCCCATTCCTGGAGGCGATCGCGGATGTCGCGCCATTCGGACCAGAACTCGTGGCGGAGGTCGGCGCTGCTTGAGGATATCTCTATTGCAGGAGGCGACTCGGTGATTGGTGTACCCCAGCCGTTGCCATCGACGCGGTTGTAGTCGATGCTGAAGAAGTCATTCCCCCGTTTAGGCAATGGGCTTGGTCGCGGTGGGCTCGGTCGAGGCGTCCTGTCGTTCTGCTCACGAACAGGTCGATTCTGGCTAAGGAGATTCAAGCGACCCAGTCGGGCAATCAACTTGAAGAGTCGTCCTTCACAGCCTGCCAGATGCTCTAACGCTCCGAGGTTCGCCGACAGGTCTCGCATATCGAGCAAATCGCCGGAAAGCTGCATCTCGCGGTCATTGACCGTGGACGTCATGACGTCGAACCAGGTAAAGAACATCTCGACCCAGCCGAGGAATCCGGATTGCACACGGCGGTCACGCATGCTCAGGAGCTTCTGCACGCCTGCGAGCTGCGTCTTGAACTTCGTGAAGCCACTGTCACAGACATGGAACAGGCACAAGATCAAGACTGTTGCCAGAACGGAGTCGTCTTTAGCTTTAACCGGGTCCGCAAGCTGGGAGTTGAGGAGCTGAATGGAGGTGAGCTTGTAGCTCTGCTCTTCGGGACCCGGTTCGCCGTGGACCGCTTGGAACTCCTCGTCCGTCAGCTCCGGAAAACTGGGTTGAGAGATGTTCGGACTCTGGATCCGATGGGTCCTTTGACCGCTCCTCATCCGTATATTGTTGGTTGAAAGAGCTGCAATAGCATTTTGTAAGCTTTCGCTGCCCATTGCCAGATGTAAAACATGCATTCGGTAGGGGTTGCTAGGTCCGTCGAAAGCTACAAGCACAGGGCAGATGGCCTTGTCGTAGTAATCAAACAGATACTGCATCCGATGCGAGATTTGACGCACCTGTGCCGGATAGAGGCTCCGGGGTATTGAAGCGTTCAAGGCAAGAGACGGGTCCACAACCTCATAACTTTGCTCCGCTGGGAAGCCGTAGGGATACGCAGGCTCTGGCAAACTACCTGAACCGACGGAGATCTCGCCGTTGTAGAAGACGTCTGAGAAACCGGCAGGGTTAAAGGGCATCGGCTCAACAATCTCGTAATCGTCAAGTTCATTCCGGTTGCTCTGCTCCGAACGCATGCTGGAGCTCAAGTCGTCGGTAGGCATTGGATATGAACGTGGAGCACCTTGAAAATCGAGACTTTCGGTAGAGCTGGCAGGCCCCCAGTAATGAGTAGAGGGGTCGGCGTAATGAGTAACTTGCGGCTCGGTGAACGGATATTCGTCTGGCGTTTGCGGGAAGTCATATGGCGAAGGATAGTCGCTATCACTGAATGTGCCCAGCGAGCCAGTAGACGCAGACAAAGCGGCATCATCATAGAAGGGTGCCAGCGCGGTCTGTAACCGTTGCAATGGACTCGGATGCAATAGAGGACGACTAGGTCCGCATCCCATGCGGTTGTTATACTCTACATGCTCTCGGAAAGCAGGTACATGCCACCCGAGCTGCGATGCAGAAGGCGACGGTATAGAGATGGGACTCGTACAGCTGTCATGAAGAGGTTTGCGTATAGCTTCCGGTATATCTCTGAGATGCGAGGACGATAGATATTGAACGTCGGCTACGCGGGGTCCCTCTGCAACAGGGGACGGCCGTGTTGCGCTACGCGGAGCGCTGCCACTCGCAGATGCTGAACGCCGTTTCGGTTCTCGGGTTGTGACTGCTGGGTTCGATGGCGACTTCGGTACCGGCAATGATAAACCTCGCAGCTTCCCACGGCTGGCAACACCCACCCCCAAGTCAACGTTGTGCGGTATCCAGAGCATTCTTTCCCAAGCTCTATGCACTGCGTGCAATAGGGTCTTCTTCTGTCACATTTTGTTTGACGTTTGCGGCATGTGAAGCAATCCTCGGTGGCTCCGGCAGCCGGAGCTCTCCTACGCCGCTTCCGCGGTGCCGCAGACTGACCGGCGTCGAGCTGGGGGCTCTCCAGAGCAGGGTTATGTTCCGAAGACATAGTAAGGGTTCGAAAAGAATAAGAAGTACCTCTACCCCGACGCAGACGGTAGTGACAGTAAAGTAACACGTGGAAGAACGAGACTGACAACACAGACGATCGACATTAATGTTGGAACGGAGTGCTCCTTATTGTAGGCAATATTTAGGTGCGGCAGGCGGAGTGCTCTCCCAGATAAGATGGCCGCTAAAAGCAGGGCATCCCACACGCACCAAGGGGTAGCGCTGGCGATGCCGCGGTAGACTGGCTGGGTAGATCAAACCTGAAGACGGCGTGTAGACTTGCATATGAAAGCGGCGTCCGAGAGAGAGACGAGGAGACTGAACCCTAAGCTTTCTGCGAGAACTCTTTAGTGGCGTCAATGCTGCCAACCAGCCGCGAAAGACGTCAACCTCACACGCCGCGGCAGACCCTGGGTGGTCGCGGCCGCCGGTCTTGAAAGGGTTACATCGCTCTGTCCGGTCCAAGCAAATTGCTGCATTGAAGAGTGCATGGAAAAGTCGATGACCGAAGCGTGCAGCTAAATGCTGCGCGCCACTACCTACTCACCAATCAGACAATCCATCAGCTAAATGGCCCGGCTGACCACGGGCGCTGATTTCGATGAGACGTAGGCATCCTTGCTGTCCAGGGACCTGCTAATGGATGGCAGCCAGGAACGCCAAAGTTCCTCAGTCATCCATCCTTTGAGGTGCTGGAGCGGCCAATTAACAGAGGCTGATTATCAGCCACCCGCTGGGACGAAAGGGAATTTGACGTGGGAGAGAGCTTGTCTCGGGCGATGCTAACCGGAAGAGGATACGATCCCGTTGGACGTGGACAATAAGCTCGTGCCCGATGCAACCGAAGCCGTTGGAAGCGCCATGGAAGGCTGCAAAGAAGCATTTGGTGCCTTTCTAGTCGCCTTCTATCGAGATAGCCAGGATAGCCGCCAGCCGTGGGCGCTACGCCAAGTGTCTTGCCTCGGATAGAGTACGTAAGGCCGGCGCCTTCCCCACACATAAACGGTCTGCCCTCGTGAGAAGTTGAGGGGAAGGATGTGAAGAGGCCGTCAGAAAGACAAAATCCGGGGCACGAGGCCTGCGGCCGTTCGGAGGACCTGCAGATCTTTGTGGAGAGCGGAGGTGGTGCGCTTGGCGTCCCAGAGTTCCTTGAAGCAAGTCGTGATGTCGGTTACAAGTACTGCCGCCTCAACTCTGCGAAGATCCCGCAAATTTGCGGCCGACCGCCCGTCTGTATCGGTGCTGGATTGGCATACCCAGCACTCTGGATCCATCAGAGATAACGCATCTTGCTCGCGCAGGGGATGACGAGCGATGTGAAGAACCCCCACGCCGTAGCACAGCACGCTCAAGGGCTGTCCGGAGGTCGCCTTTCGATGTCCACGTACGCGTATGCAGCTATCTTGACAACTCTTCAGCGCTGTGCGCAAGGCAAGAGGTCACGTTCAGTCTACCAAGCTCGCCCTGCCAGGCCTTGGTCTTCTGACGCTGCAGCATAGCCTCCAGCACCGTCAGGCCGTTATGCAACGAGCGCATCGTGCAGTCGACGGGCTGTCCTGGACGAAAGCTTGCGAGAACGCCATGACAGCCGCCTGGCACTTGCTCTGAAACATCATGCACGTCCGGAGCTTCGTTTGTGGCTTCCAGAAAGCGACTATGGATCGGGCCTTGCTGGTCTTGTTGTCTGCTCCGGCCGACGAAAGCCGCTACTGGCCACAGAGACGAGACGCGAGTCAATACTTTGTGCTTTGTGGACCTTTTGATGCATGAGCTCACCGACCCTCTCTCGAAGCAAGCAAAGAGGTGTCAGCTCCATCATCTGCTGGCAGGCCTCGTTTGGACGGCTTTCCCTGATGGAAGGTATCCTTACGTGCGGTGGTACAGCCTCGTGTAATCCGGGGTTAACAGACGCTTGACCACGTTATTACCATCTATCTTGAGCCTCGTGGACTCAACGGTTGCCGGGGTTGCGTCATTCCCAGTGCTCAGGTAGATTAATGCTGCAAGTTGTTAACCGAGTGTATTGTGTGTTGGCCTGCAGTTTAAGGGGCCAGGAGTGACATGAAAGGAAAAGATCAGATGACCTCGATGTGATCAAGGTTTCCTGCTCACAACGAGTACCGTGCCTACTTGCAAGAAGATACGCTCACAGCTGGACATCTGACGGACTGCTTTTAGCATGTTGCAACTACCAGCTTTTGTTCCTGCTGACTACCTACTAATCACAACTGAATCCCGCATACAAGGGTTCAACAACCCCGTCTCTAGCGGCCGCTCTACAGATTGATTCCGGGCCCGCTGCGCTATGCTCCCGCAGTCCCCTATCCCTATGACCAAATCGGAAGGCCCTGAAGGAAGGGAGATCCAGACCTTCTTCAGCCTTGTACGTTCAAGTGACTTAACATGCGTTGAATGTGCAAACCAAGCAACTTATCTCCACCATTAAGTTACAGCTTTCCGCCAAGATGAGACGCAGTTGGGCAAGTAGGAACGCAAAGGCGTCTATAGTCAAGCGCCATCTCCGCAACTCTGAGTCTGCATAGCCTGAGAGCAGTAGACTCGCTCTACAGTTGGCCGATGAACTTGCTATCCTGGATTGCTTCTGATCCGCGAACAAGCCCTGCTCATGTGCCATACACCACCTGGGCCGCATCCGATGAGTAGGTATGTTAGGCTGCTGATCGAGAGCTAAATGGTCAAGAGTGCGTCTACCGCGCCTTCTCAGCGTTCTGGCCAATGATTGAGGACATTGTAACACAGGACAGTCACCAGGCACTCTACCCATCGGACACGGCCAGGTGGTGTATGGCAGACCACGCCATCGCACAAAGCGTCCTGCATCATATCGTTTTACCGGGATATTGAAGGCTGAAAGAGAAGCCCACCAAGCAACAGTACTTCCGAGAACCCCAGGGGTCTTCATGTGTGATACTTTGAACCCATGCTTAGCATAGAACTAAAATGCTTATGCAGTCCGCTGGATTTGTAACAGACCGTGACCCTCTTCCAGTAGTAGCGATGACTGCAGATGCTGCTCTAATCTCTTACCATCGAACCCAACGATCAGTCAGAACCTCACCCAATCATAGACCACGCATATTGAACGATATCTCTTTGATTCTCCGATCCATATCTACTAAAATAACCCCGATGCCCTCCCAACCAATGCAGCCCATATCCATCTCTATGCCACAGCCCTAAATCACAGCGACCCAGAAGCCCTCTCGAAGCAGTAAAACAGGGCCTGGCCGCAAATCCTACGATGAAAAAAGAAGTGAAACGGAGAAAAAGCCCGATCCCAAAATCTGTAACATCGTGCCTCTGTGGCTATGAGTAACGGTAGGCAAATCGAACAAGCCTGCGCGCCTGCCCAGATCGGGGTGGAATGCTCCAAAATGTACAGTCAGAAAAGAGAAAGGGTGGTATAAACATTCGCCTCAGGTAGGCGCGAGACAGCGGCTAAGAAACGGACATGCGAGGCTTGCGAGGAGAAACAGCAAGCGGCCGGAAGAATGAACGGGTCTGAAAGTGAAAATAACCAACACCCGAGGACAAGCCCTGAACAGGAGAACACCAACACCGCAGTATATGCATATTTAGAACTAAGGGACGTAAGCTACAATGCCTAGCGCCGATGCGTGATTATTTTGGGGTTCGCTGCCGTGACTACATTATTGGATGGGAATGAGGAGCTTATAGGAAGAGTACGAGCGTCGAAGCTGGGTTGAGACGCCAGGCTCAGCAACCGTCGACGTAGGAGTTCGTGGGCCAGTCGTAGCCAGTGTTGTCCCTGAATGCAAGGTCAGTATTCCGCGGCTTGCAAACCGACGAAGTGAGACATACCAAAGCGTCAGGTTGGGGTTGGCATATGGCTCTGGGTGCTTTGCAATGTAATCAGTGGTGGGGAAGCCAGGCGGATCGCAGGTCACCATCTCGTTATCCTCGTCCTGGTAGATACGGATATAGTCGATCCGCATAGTCGCCGGCATGAGGGTAGCGAGACCCGTTAGATTGAGCGGAGAGAAACTGTTCGACATGCCGAAGTTGGCAATGACGGTCATGGGCTCCTCCGGAATGGTCCTCTGCCCAATATTGCCATTTGCTCGAAGTGCTCGGGCATCCAGAGTGAAGGTAGCCTCCTCGCCCACATACCAGGTGACATAACCCTCAGCACCGGGATCGTACTCGAATGAATATTTCTGGTAAGCGTTGCCGTCGTACCAATCGTTGTTCAAGTGAGTGAGGCCGGAAATGGCTTGCTGGAACGGACCGCCAGCGTAGGTGTTAATATGGGTAACGCGGTTGTCGTACAACTCGAAATAATCTAGGAGGCGTTAGAGCTGCCCAAAAGAACGGATTTATGTGTTAACGTACCGTAATCCGGCTGATACCACATGTCGAACGGCGCAATCTGACAACTTTGTGACACCACACCGATAGCTGCCTTGTCCGGAGGATCCAGGTAGTCGACCGTGGCTTCCAGGGCATCAATTTCTGGCGCACTTCGCGACTTTCCAGGACTTGGATGGTCTTGGCCTTTGCAGGTGCAAGCCGGCAACCTCATACCCGGCAGGTAACTCAACCCATCGGTCGAGCTCTGATTCTTAGTGATGCCGGCGTCGCATTCGTGGTGGTAGCTGTAGGGCCACATGCCGTCCGTAGTCGCCAAATATCCTGGTCTGCCAAGATTACCCATTGTCCAGAAACCAGGCCAGAATCCGGTAGTGTCGCCTCGCCCAGGAAGCGATATGCTGGCTTCTACGTGTCCGCCCTTGAAGCACATCTTGTTCCATGACTGCAACATGCCGGAGCGATAGTTGAGACCGTGGTTCTGGAAAGCGTCGAATTTGATGTTGAGTGTACCATCTCGAGTTATCAGGGCATCCGGATCGTACCACTGCGGAGTGTTAGATCCAGCGTTGTGCATTACAACGTTGATGATCTTACCTCTATATCCTGTGTCGCCCCATACCAGATATCTACACCCTGCCAATAAGCATCGTCGCCATCGTAGAACGTGCGTCCATCCGTATTGAATTCGTCCGAAAACTTCTAGCATGTGAGCTAACATCCTTCTCTCTAAGAACATCGGAACAACATACCACAAGGACTTGCTTCTTGCCCTTCAATGTCGTCCTTGATTTGACCGAGTTCGGCGTGTCTGGGTCAATAAGACCTGATCGGATGTTCTTGAAGTGTGGTATTGGCCCGACGTCTATGCAATTTGGATTGGACGAACAAGATTTGCCGACTGGATCGACAATCTTTTGCACAAAGGTTCTGTTGGATGACAGTAAGCAAGAGTCCGGCCGGCCATTGGTTCTGCAGGCTCGGGCTAAGAGTGAGCTGGAGGTGCACATACAAGATCGGGTATCCGATGAACAAAACCAGTATACCCAGGGTTATAAACGCCAGGCCGCCGATGTTGACCACACCACGCTTGGTAAAGATGTCGCATTCTCGCTTCTCCTTCTCATTGGGGTCCGGGTTGTGCAGCCAATCATCTTTCTCGACATCTTCAGGGAACAGGAGTAGACCAGCGGACGGCAGAATGTTGTATTTCTCCGACACTGTCTGCGTATTCACACCTTCATCGTCGCTTCCCGCTCTCGACGGCGCCCTCGAGTCATCAAAGGGCGACACAAAAGGCCCCATTCGGCTGTCTCGACTTCCAGCTGATTCTGAACTCCAACTAGTGCGTCGTGAAGAGAAGCCAGATGGCGATCGCATTGGTGAATCGTCATCGCGGAATCGTCTTGTCTTGATTTTCTTCGGAGGTATTAGTAGTTCTGCAGATTCGGCGACGTGGCCGGGTTGGTGGTATAGCGAATTTTGTGAGTTCTCTCTCCGCAACGAAGGAGCAGTGCCGGGCCTCTGAGGTATCAACGATCTCGACGATGGTTGTCGCGATGGCTGTGGCCGCTCTGCGGGATCGTTCGCTAATATGTTATCGCTGCCGGAGTTGAGTCGGATGTGTGGGGTTGCACCGCTCCGCCCAGGCGGCGGCGAAGACGGCGGCGAGGACATGGCGGACGGAGGTGTGTGGTGAGAGTGTTTCTACGGGCCCTGCAGGTGTGGTAACGAAGCGTCGCAGGGAGTAGGGTGAGTTGTGGTTGTTCGACTGTGGAGTGGGCAGTCCAATGTCCGCCGCTTTGTCTTCTCCCTGGATTGGATACGAGTTGAAGGCGGTCGTCAATTCGTGTGGATTTGCGACTGTGTGTGTTGTAACAATGCAAAGGAGATGAAGTTGTCGAGGTGGAAGGCGATTACGCGGTAGGTGCAGGGGGCGAGAGGTTGGCGAGGAAATGGTCCGGCGCCAGGGGGTCGATGGTCTTTTTGGAATGAATGTGAGCGATCAGACGATCAACGAACAAAAACTCGAGAGGACAATGCCGGTGGCCGTCAGTTGAGCGTCTTTTCCGCAGTTCCTCGCAGCAGGACGTCAAGCAGAACGAGGAGCCAAAAGCACTCGGGCGTGGACGAGGCAAAATTGCACAGCGTTCCTGCCAAGATCTCATCCAGGGGACCGCAAATCAACAATCGCCCCCCAACGCCCCGGTGGCTCTCCGGCCTTGGGGCTCGACAGAGCGGCAAGCGCCGCCCGAAGCCAGCTAGGCCAGCTAAAAATAATTGGTCCATCAAGATGCCGCTGCGGCTCTTTTGGGCTCTCACTCATCCATTCTGTCCTTCACAGCAATTTGCGCTGGCTGAAGAGCAGAGAAGGGCTGGTGGTAGGAGGTTAGGGGTGGCAGGACAGCAGCGGACTGCATGCGTCTGCTCCAGCCGGACACTGCTATGGTACGAGGGTACCTTATCTAGGATTGGCTGTCAATACACTGCGGACATATTTAGAGGCATCCAAGTTACGTTAGCGAAGTACTCCACGCAGCTGAAAGCGTGACTCCTGGAAGGGCCCCTTAACGTTATCGATGCCCAGTCAGCTTGAGATCACGAATCGAACTCGTGTGATGCTCTTGCAGTAACATGGTTATGAAAAGAGCAGGCCGTAGAGAGCAACTGAGACGGCAGCTTATGGAAAGCAGTACTCTAGCTGAGACGTCGTTATGGCTCGCACTTATCTAAGTTCGCCCTGTCGATACGCTACATTTAATCAGCTCGGTTTACTTGAGAAGGTGGATTTGTAGGGTATTCTAAGCGTCACGAACTTGGATACTAGCGTAGCTGGTAGCTCATGTATCGATTCCTACATAATAATATCTGGTAGTGGAGACGTCCTCATTTTAGCACAGAGTACAAGTTTCCTAACGCGTTCTAAAGTGCTTATGATGTGACACTCTCTAAGTGGGTATACGTAATGTCCACGTAGCGTGTGGTTCAGCCCTCATCCGTGCCGTACGGTCTGCTTAGGACTCTATAGCAAGCGCCTTGAGTCCAACTATCTTTCCTGCCTTCTTATCTAGGCCGATGATGTAGTATTCTATCCTTGTGCTCCCATGTTCTGCCCTGAAGAACGCCACGTCACCGCCGCCTGCTTGCTTTACCGCATCCACGACTGTTTTGTATTGGCCCTGTGGGTCGAAATCCTTCTGATTGATAGAGGCGATATCTCCGTCGTAGCCTATGAGTTGTGCGAGTTCATCTTCAGCAGACAGGTGTGTTAGCGATGTATGCGAGGTGAAGTTTAAGCAGTTGCGTGGAAGCACACCGCAGCGAGAGCAGCAGCGCCAGCTACACCTATCACTCACCACTCGATGGCAGTCCATCCCCATCCCACTTCAAGCTGACCGGCTCGAACGGCTCGTCGGCATCTGATATGTAGTACTCTTCGACGTCCAGCAATGATGGGGGGATCTCCGTATCCACGGCTTTCGTCTTGACTGTCTTCGATTGCGTAGAGGCTCTCTTCGAACTTGTATCTTGGTTTGCCTTCTCGAGGAAACTGGCGTAGTCTTCGTCGGAGGCCATGGTGGGAGATTTGTGGAGTTGTCGGCGTGGGATGTAGGTGAAAGTTGCTGTTGATTGGGCGTGTATGGTGCTTGGAAGACGGTTGGAAGGATGCTGGGGAGCGCCTGCGAGTGCAGATTCTCTTCGTAGGACCTGTAGCAAGAGCTTGCGAGAGGTCGGTTTAGTCTCAGCGAGTTGTAGAAGAGGAGTACGGAGTAGTCTGTGGGCGGAGACGTATGTCATGCGGTGGAACTTGGGACGAAGTGGGTCGATATATCAGGTATGGGAGTACCGCAGACTCCACAGCGAGAATTGAACGAATTCGCGCGTATGCACGGGTTTTGACAGAGTATGCCCGTTATCGTCTATCTAAGCTCCACCAATATCACCCATTCAGACTGTGCGACGTCATACATCGTGAAACCCAAAGCACGTGATCGGCTTTCAGGGGTCCACTTGCGGACCGTTCAGAACCATAATCGGGGCCATCATGGATATGTCTAGATAAAACCGCCTTAGACCATAAAGGGCTGGAGTTCTTTGGCGATTCACGTAAATAGCTGCTGCCAGTACCCAAAGATTCATGACTCAGTTACAACCGTAAAAGCCTCATCGGAACGTACCATTAGGGCGAGCCGTCTCGGCCAGGGCCATCGTGGCTCCGGCACTTGATAACATCAAGTCTGATAAATACCACGGTCCTCAGACGCCTTCAAGTGCCTTGTCAGTCAGAAACGAAACCATGGAACAGACTCCCAAGGTTCTCCTCATAACCCACGGCGACAGACCCCACATGAACTAGATTAGTGCCCCGCGTTGCAACCAGAGTTGAGAGTATGTCAAGAAAAAGAACCTCTATCAGGATATTTTGCCGGCTCGTTGGGGATAGGGTGCCCGCATAGCCTGCTTGGCACCTCGCAAGCATCGGCTTGATACAGGGTACCACGCTTTGTGTCTGGTTGTCGTAGCTTACAAGCCTAGAATGGTACAAATATATATAACTACACGAAAAAATCTCATACGAGTGATTGTCCAGGGAGCACGCATTGGAATTGCATATGTAAGTGGGTGTTGGTCTATAAAATGAGGAAGCGATCAATCCACTTGGAGGCTGCGCAAGTATAGAACAAGAGCCACCTGTCTTTATTTGACAGTCGCATCGGTTCATGAACGATGCTCTGAACCCCGCAGCGCGCCAGACAAGAGACTTCCACGAGGCTGGTTTTCCGGTAGACATCTGAGGGAGCCTTGGGTGAAGCAGTGGAGACGGTGCCCAGGTGGAGTCGGATCGCTTCCACAAACCTTATCTGCACTGTCAGGGGCGTGCATCACGAAACCAAACAATCTTACGACCCCCAAAATCAAGAACAATATTCTCAATCTATTCTCAATTATTGACCAAAAAGCAGACCATCTTACGAGACTGGACAAGAGCCTGCTCGCTGAAGTGCCGACGGGAGGCCTGCTTCTGATCACTTCCATCGTCGCAGCGTGAACGGGTCTGACAGCGGCATGCGCGTCATTTCCGACGACCCCAGCTCCTCAGCCGGCGGTCGGGCTTACCCGCCTTGAAAGGGAGGGTGGTTTCATCTGGCGCACGCAGGCCGAAGCAATCGCCGAGAAAAGGGGCGCTCCTAGCGTAGCGCGCCGCACCTTGTCGGGATAAACCCGGCAGGCGCTGCGTTCGGCGCTGAAAGGGTCGTCGCAAACACCTGGGCTGGCGGAGGAGGCACATGGGAGGCCGATGGGTGCGTGGCCATGCCGAGATGCGATCCGGCCTGTCTGTCGCAAATGGTCGCACGAGGGGATTTCCAGCCGATGCGCAGCAGGCGGCGGTTTTGTATCACGGGTTGCTGCAGAGGGAGAGCGCCAGACGGGTGTTGCGGAGACGGATGCAAGCACAAAGAGCCAAGTGGCTCATCATTCCTGCAGATCGTATCCACAAGGCCTCGACGCCACAATCTGCAGCCCACACGCTCGCTTTGCAGGGCCAACGTTGTCGGCTTCAGCTTCACGCCCTGGACGCTTCTTGCGGCAGATTCCGCCAGCTCGCAGTGAAGCTGCTGTTGGGTTAAGCGGATGAAGCTGAAGAAGCTGAAGCGGACAGAGGGAGCATCTGATGGATTGTGAAGCTTTATTGGCGTGTTCTTCGCGACCTGACTGAAGATGTCGCTATCGCAGCTGCCTCCAGCCGCAACGGTGAGTATCTCTTCAGGACCAGGCTCTGTCCCGCGATATGGGTCTCCAGAAGGCGCCACTCATACTAAGCTGACCCCCTATTGCAATATTCTACCTACACCACGAATGTCATAGCTCAGCTACTTTGTCAAGTTGCTGTTCAACAACGGCTGGCGGGCGCCCTCTTAATGATTTCGCAAGGCCACCGAAGCGGCAGAAAAGGCAAGTCTCAGGGCGCGGTCGGAACACCGTGTCATGGCTCAGCTCCGCAGTCAGCCGGGGGCCTTCTCGGTGGTGTGTCGCTTCTCGAACGACGTTGGCGTTCGCGGACGGAATGGGCTAGGCTTGGGCCAGCCACGGCAACGCCTGGGGGAAAAATCTGGGCGAGCCTGGCGGGGAGACGTAATACAAGTCGCTGGATACGGCTCGTCTCTTGTGCCAGATGTGGGCGGCTAGGGAGATGGCTGAGGCTAAGGGCGGAGCAACCTTGCTGTCGAAACGGTGAATGGGTGCCGGCGTGCGTGCCCGGCGTCGATGGCGCTGATCACTGTCCCACTCCCTGTCCCACAATTTGGACCAGTGGAAAATGCATCCACGATCCCATAACCCTAACCCTCGCAAGCTGGGCGTTGCGAAGTGTCGTGTCGCTCGTCGCCCATCGTCGCCCGGCCTGCTCGCTCGAGTCTTCCCTCTCCTCTCTGCGTGCCCGCCCTTCGTCGACCTTGCCACCTACTCACCATCTGGTTCTTGCTCAGTCGCATCCACGGCTCGACCAGCTACTACACTAACAGTTACCATACCTTGATTGAATCCCAAACAGCAATATCGCTGGCTCGGTAGGCTGGTGTCGCTCTGCCTGACTACACAAGGCGGTCCCCAACCAAGGAGCGATCAACGTATGTTAACTTGCGCTTTCCTAGCCCTCTCAGTGAGCAAGTATTCGCATGCAGCGCGTGGCTAACAATATATATTCCATCGCAACAGCTACTTTAAGCGCAATCGTCTCACTCGACGCGATCCGTGTCTTAGGGTCAGCACATCGCGCACAGAGACATCACAGCATCAAGACCGCCCAACATGGCCGCTACATACCCTCAACAGCCGTCTCCAAGAGCCGGAATGCTCGGTCATCACGGTGCCAATCCAGGCCATCTACAGCCTAACGGCCATGCGCAGCTGCCGCCTCAGCCGAAGAACAGCTCGCAGCGGTTGACGGAGGTCAATGAAGCCACATGGCTCCAAATTGGTCCGTTATACCACGTCAGCGCTATCTTCAAAGCTCTCCTCTAACAGCCAGTAGGTGCGTTGGAAGAGTTGATGGGTCAATCGGACAGCGCCATCCATTCCTACGAGCATGCCCTGCGGCACAATGCATGGTCTGTTCCAGCAATGACGGCCATCTCAAGTATCTTGCGGAGCAAAGACCAGTTTCCTGCTGCAGTGGACTATCTGCGGCAGATCCTCAAAGTGGAAAACAACAACGGCGAAGTCTGGGGTAGCCTTGGTATGTAACTGACCATATCACGTGTATTGTAGCGAACCTAACAGTTCGTTCCACTCAGGCCACTGCTATCTAATGATGGATGAGCTACAGCAAGCGTACTCCGCGTATCAGCAAGCACTCTATCACTTGGTCGATCCAAAGGTATGCGCATCCCTATCTGTCTCAGACCGCCATGTATTCTTACCGATCATGCTAGGAGCCGAAACTATGGTATGGTATTGGCATACTCTACGACCGTTACGGCTCGCTTGAACACGCCGAGGAAGCGTTTTCGCAGGTCATGCAAATGGAACCTCATTTCGAAAAGGCAAATGAGATCTACTTCCGCCTTGGGATAATCTACAAGCAACAGCAAAAGTTCCGAGAGAGTTTGGAGGTGCGCTGAAAGCCAACGATTGCAGCTTTGATTGAGATCGACTGATCACCTGCTAGTGCTTCAAATATATCGTCACCGATCCTCCTCGGCCACTGACAGAAGAGGACATCTGGTTCCAGATAGGTCATGTTCACGAGCAGCAGAAAGACGTAAGTCCAGTGATCCCGCCATGATGGACATGCTCCCTGACGTTGCTCAGTACAACTCGGCGAAAGCTGCTTACAAGCGCGTCCTTGAGCGCGATCCGAAGCACGCGAAAGTACTGCAGCAACTTGGATGGCTGCACCATCAGCAAAGCACTGCCTATGAGAGCCAGGAACAGGCGATCGAGTACCTCGAGCAATCCGTGAACTCCGGTTTGTTCTCCCTTCCTGCGTCACCATCACGTTGTCGAGTCTAATAGACTTTACAGATCAAACTGATGCGCAGAGCTGGTATCTGCTCGGTCGCTGTTACATGTCACAGCACAAGTACCCGAAGGCATACGAGGCCTATCAGCAAGCGGTGTACCGCGACGGGAGGAATCCAACATTTTGGTGCTCCATCGGAGTGCTCTACTACCAGATCAATCAGTATCGCGATGCGCTTGACGCGTACTCCCGCGCGATTCGTCTCAATCCAAACATCTCGGAGGTTTGGTACGACCTCGGAACCTTGGTAAGTTTGCTGCTTCGTTCGGTAACACGGCACGACCAAAAGCTAAAATGATAAAGTACGAGTCCTGCAACAACCAGACTGCCGACGCGCTGGATGCATACCAGCGTGCTGCTGAGCTTGATCCTACGAATGTGCATATCAAGGCACGCCTGCAGCTTCTGCAGAGTGGGCAACCATCAGCTGGACTGCCGAACCAGAATAGCCAACCTCTTCCGCAAGACGTCCACCCACAGATGTATCAGCCCAACGGCATCAATGGCCCCCAGGTCCGCAGTGGCCCGGTGCACCCCCTCCCGCTCAGCCACCGCAGGGCCCTCTGCCCGCAGCCTTGGGCGGTCGTGCCAACGACTGGAGCCAACATCGTTTGGCGGAAATCCAACAGCCACAGATACCCCAACAGCAAATCAATCATCCCTACGACCAGCGGGACGTGCAAAGACCACCTGTGACCCAGATGCCTCCGCGACCCGCCAGTCCGAGAAGGGAACCACCGAGACCATACCAGGAACCTCCTCGTCAGGAGCCTACGGGACGCAGGGGATTCACTCCTTCGCCCAAGACTCATCATGCAGCCCCAGTCTTGTATCAGGGTCCACAAGGCATGCAACAACCCCCGCCGCCACAGGCTCAATTGCCTCAACATCAACAACCGCCGCAGAACAGGATCACAAACCCTAACTACGGCCCACATTCAGCAAGTGTTCCTCCACCATCTAGCGGTCTCGGTGGCCCCCCGCCAGGCTCTATGCCGCCTTACGGAAGAATGACCAGCCCGCCACCAGAGGTGCGCCCGATCGTAGAAAACCAGGTCCAGTCCCCTGGCTCTGCGTACCCTCGTCAGCAGTACCAGCATCTGCCTAATCAGTCTGGGCCAGGAGGCATTGCCAATGGCGCACCTCCACCGGCTTCAGCGCTGGCTGCCGCCGAAGCCGCCGCGCGTGAGCGCGAGAGCACTAGAACACCTGCCATCCCCAAGCGAGCTTGGGAGGACGACAACATGGGCCAAAAGCCCACCGACGAGAAACGTCCGCGCCTCGAGGATCACCACCACCGTCGGCCCTCTCCGCCACCAGGCCCGGAGAGGATCGCCACACCAGCCAGGCGTAGTCCTCACGGCACCGAACCGCGTCGTCTTGATGAGCCTCCTCGGCTGAATGATGGTTACCATCCATCGGAAGCAGCTCATCACCCGCCGTCGCTCCCTTCGATACATCATACCCAGTCTCAGCAACCGCAAAACAGGCAGATTTCTGAAGCTCCGAAGAGGAGCGCAGGGAGCCACATGAGCCAGCGGTTCGCAAGATGGATGTTGATGAAGACTACGACGACGATGGTGAAGATGAGAAACGCAATGGTATGATCAGGTCTGGGAGGAACAGCCCACGCGGCTCGGCCAATGGTATGCATCATGGCGCAAGCTCTGTTGACCAGAAGGCTTAGGTATTACAATCGACCCAAGTCCTGGCCCTTACCTTTTAGAGTCGCCACGGTCCACATCAAGGCAAAGGAATGACTCGTGTCTTTGATTGCTTTCAAAAGCTTACTCGATTTCAATTTTTGTGCGTTCTGGTTACAACTTCCCTAAAGTTGGTTAGCTTAGGTGCTGGGGGCTGATGGCTGGCTGTTTACCCCGACGTTGAACGGAGCGGTGTTCGTGATGATGATAGCATGAGAGCCATGAGGTTTGCACAGCGATATATCCCTGGGCGATCGGAGTGGAGGGCGTTTTATCTGGCATGGCCAAGCAGTTGCTTTACGGCAAATTAGTTGTATTTAGATTGGTTCTCTTTGCCTGTTGTTTTGTTCAAATCTCATCGAAAACTACCTCTGACAAGATATCTGTCGTTGTTTCAAACCAGCCTGTGAGTGTACCGATAACTGAGCGGCCAATCGAGATCTGATACCTGCGCTTCTCAACCCACTCAACAGTGCTGTGAAATCTGATTTGGTCTACTCTACGGACCAGCAGAGATCACTTCGGACATTCCAGATTTGCGCACAATTGTCACTACCTTCACTATGCATCGGATGCCTGACGCTCATTAAGGTTAGTATCTAACTTTTAGTTCACGTTAACAAGAGCATAGTAATACAGGTGCGCCCCTTTCCTTCTAGACCGATAGCTTCACCGCCAATCTCCGCAGAGGCCTGGATATGGGCTCCTTGTTTCTTCCAGAACGAGAGTCTTCCCGACAAGTGTGCTACCGATCAGTTTGCACAGTGTTAGGTGCGAGGACCGAGAGATGTAGCAATCCTCTCGTATCGATACCGCCTTCTGTCGCACCCGCATCCGCCGCACCTGATGCTCAAGTTTACACCATCTCCTCGTCTCATAAAGCAACAATCCGTGTCGCCCCAACCCTCCTTTTTGCACACTACATGAGCCCTTACCAGCCTTCTTTTAGCGAAGGACTCGTCGTCTGACTACAAACTTTATTAGCATCAAGTTTCTAGCGAGTGTCACAGTTGGCCACTACAGCTAGTAAACTTACCTGACTACAAGCCATGCATGTACCGATGTTCGAGGCAGCCCTCCACCTGCCTTTCCTTCCTTCTACCACATCACACAGATCCCTCCAACCACTTCCCAAAGCCAACGCTCCTTGGATCTTGAAGCTAAGATACAGACCCCATCATGTCAATCCCCCCACTTCCACCGCCAAGCCACCCTCTTCAGCCCTTCCCTCCTGCCCTGTTCTTTCCCGCTCCGTCCCCTCCTCAGCCCTCCCCCACAGACCCTCCCCACAAACCCAACAAACTCCCTCACCCCATCACCCTCCTTCCCCTCCGCCGCCATGGCATCTCTCAGCAGCCTCAACGCGTACCTGTCCCCCGTCTCCTGCGTCCACGGCCTTACAGGCCTGTTTCTGTATCGCCCCGAAACCCGCGCTGTCCGCCCCTGCCGTAGCGCATTGGTGCGGAGTTGTCGCGCGGCGGAGGCTCGAGGGTTGCGGTGTAAATCGTCCGGAGCTGGGCGCGGAGCGTGGGGTGCTGGGTTAGGAGGCGTTGAAAGGTTGAGTCGGTGGAGAGGGCGGTGAGGGGGAGGGGAGTGGTTGGAGGAGGGGCGTTTGGGGGTGGGTTCCTGGCTGTGGGGTCAGGTGCTGGTATACCGGGTAGGGGTGGGCCGATTGAGGGAGATGGAGAGGTCCTGGGTGGATCGGCCTCGTGCGTTGTCTTGTGGGACTTATAGCAGGCGAGGGAGCAGCTGTGAGGCGTTAGCTGAGCTACGGAAGTTATGGAGGGGGTGGGGAGTACTATTGTAGCTCACAGGAGGGGCATTTATATTTTGGCGGTTCTTGGTTGCAGATGCCGCAGAGAGCGCTCATTATGGCGTCTGGAGGGGTGCAGTTACTACAGCAGGAATTGATGTGTTAACAGATCAGAAGTAGGAAGCAGGTAAGGTACAATATTCTGTTAAGTTTCTGTGTCCTGTAGGGTAGTACTTTATGACCTCGCGACGGGTTCCCGAATGCGGCTAGATCCACCGAGAGAACGCCGCAACTCCCACCATCATAGATCTGTATGAAGATGATATCTCTATCCCGTCTTGATCATTACGAAGAAGCCCATGGCTTTTTTACGCCCTCTCGCTCGTAGCGCTCTCAATGCCGATCCTTGGATATGCAACTCCTGCGCTCGAGCAAGCCGTGCGCCGCTCCGTCGACCGGCTCGCATGCTACCTTCGCCGCACAGAAGTATACAGACCTCGAGCAAAGTCCGACAGAGTGCCCAGCCTACTCTGGAGCAAATCCAAGGGCGATATAGCGACCGAAATCAGAACACCTTGTATGAATGTCCAGCTATCTGGGATCAGGATATGGCGAACTGACACTGCTCTTCCAGATACTACACTCTCAGTATAATCCTCGGCACCGTTGCACTTTCCTATGGCTCCGTTCCTATGTACAAAATGGTACCCAGTCCCTTTCTCGTTCTGCTCAGAGTAGTCTTCCCAACCGCTCCTTCAACACCTTACTAACCGCAACACCCGCAACCAGATCTGCCAAACCACAGGCTGGGGCGGCCAACCCATCAACGTCCACACCGCCAACCAATCATCCGATCCCGCATCACGCCTCATACCAGTCACGGACTCCCGCCGCCTCCGCATAACCTTCAACGGCTCCGTCTCCGACGTCCTGCCCTGGAAGTTCACCCCTCAGCAACGCGAAGTACGGGTGCTGCCCGGCGAAACCGCGCTGGCCTTCTATACAGCTACGAACAAGAGCGACGAGGACATAATAGGCGTCGCCACGTACAGCGTGAGCCCGGGACAGGTGGCACCCTACTTCAGCAAAATACAGTGTTTCTGTTTCGAGGAGCAGAGGCTGAATAAAGGCGAGACGGTGGACATGCCCGTGTTCTTTTATATCGACCCGGAGTTTGTGAATGACATCAATATGAAGGGCATTGATACTATAACGCTCTCCTATACCTTTTTCAGTAAGTTGAATCAACGTTTCTGGGACTGCGTTGCGGCATATTGGTGTCTTGGATGCCCAGTTATGCAGCTACAGGACCAGTTACTGACTGCGCTGGTAGAAGCGAGATACGACAAAAATGGCCACCTTACGCCTGTACCTGGTTAGAGGGGAATTGCAAGTCTCCAGAGGCGAATGTCGTAATCACGCTGCGATACTGGGTCGCTCCTTGAGGGCGCACACCGCCCACTGCAGTGACAGAGGTAGCATGAAGCGGTGTCCGCCTCTGTCAGTCTGACATCCATAGGTGCCGTGTCAGACGCTGCAGAGAGCTCACATCACTAGATCTCACTCTGATCCGGATGTTGTGATGCGGATGTCTTCACGTAATGTTTTCGAACGGGCCGCGCCTCAACGACCGAACCCCCCAACCTTGTACAGCTATGAGGTCAAGAGCCGCTGTATACGCTGCTATGGCAGCTGGTAGCTCCCACTGTGCGCTGCCGGAGAAGAGAACAACTAGTTATTGCAAATGTAAGGACGGACGCTGTCGCTACCAGAAGGGTAGTCGGGAGAGCTCTGTTAGCACCATCAATTCTGTAGATTTGGTACCACATCAAGTACCCAAGCGCCCTACAATACATTCAAAGAGTTGTGTTACTCTGTACACATGCAAACGGTCAACTGGGTCTCTGAGATGAATGTATTAGATATTCATGGGATGCATCGAGCTGGGAAACCCGGAAGCCGCACCTAGCGTGCATATCAACTCACATATGACCGATTTCCCTCCAAAAATGCACAGCTTCGAACTAAGCAACCACTATCTCGTAAAAACAGTGCCATGCTGGGAAGACACGGTTGGTTTACTCTACGGTGGTCTCGACTGAATGAGCCGGAAGGGCAGATTTTCCGTCCCTGGGCTTCTGGTGGTGGCTGTGACTCCGCAACATGCACCTCGCCGCAGTGGTTGCGGGTGGTGAAGGAGCAGGCAACATAGCAAACGCAATTTACTCATACATAAGTGCCACAAAACCACTTTCATTGTCTTCTGTGGAGTCTTTCATATTTCGAGGCGTCCATTAGCGACAGCTCGTGGCCTATAGCCTGCATAGTCATCAGCCTTGTGCACATCTACTATTGCTGCCTGATTTCGCATATTATCCAGTACATATAAGACTCTGGTCCTTCCTCTCTATGCTCTTGAAATTACCCACGTTGCAATTGAAACCCGTTCTTAATCACAAACACATCAGACCAACATAAACATGGCCACCGACGTACCAAGCCAGCGCTTCCTCATCAAGGACTTACTAACACACAGCGTCACGCTCTACCCTGCCAGGGCCAAGGTTGTCCGCAACATCCCAGACGTCGTCCTCCAGCCCGGACCAAACGAGATTGAGATCTATGGCCTCACCCCTACAGCCGACGAGCACTCTGTGCAGATCGAGGGCCAAGGTGCAGCCGCGACTATCACTGACATGACTGTCGACCTGGTCGCCAACACTGACATCTTCGAGGAAGCGTATCCACCAGATTCTGGCGATGAAAGCAGTGAGTCAGAAGAGGAGGAAGATAGCGAGAACGAGATTGATGCCGTTAAGGCCATTTCGGACGAGCTGAAAACGCTCCGCGCCAAATCGATGCACGCCGTTGAGCTCCAGCGAACTGCTAACCGGCGCCTCCTGGCTCTGGACATGTACATCAACACGGTGAATGCTTCAGAGAACAATCCCGAAGACATGACGAAGATCCTTAAGCAGTACCAGGACGAGCGGATGGAGACGTTCGCCTCTCACTTAAAGGCCACTGAGGAGCTTGCAGACCTCAACAGGCAGGTAGCCCGAAAGGAGAAGGAGAAGTGGAAGGCTGGCAAGGACGAACGCAGCCGCAAGGAGAAGCTTGAGAAAGAGAAGGAGAAAGAACGAGTCAAAAAAGAGCGTCAGAAGGCGGAGCGCCGCAAAGAAGCTCAGCGTGTCAAGGAAGAGCGCATGAAGTTCTGGCCGAAGAAAGTCTACCGCGTGGTCTTGCACTTGGAGACGCCGTTGGACACTCCCGCGTCTTCACGTAGAGGTTCAATTGACTCAGTCACACTTGCTCAAGGGCAATCTCCTTCGCTGCCTAAAGAACAGTCGGAGCAGGGTGGAAGTGCGCCAGCTGAAACAAGACTATCGCTTTCTCTTCGTACGTTACGTCCGAAGCATCCTGGAGGCCGCGGTACGATCTCACCATCTCCTCTCTGAAGAAGACTGCGAAGATCTCATACCGCGCCGAGTTTACCAACGGCACCTCTGAGACTTGGAAGGATGCGAAAGTATCACTGTCTACCTCGCAAACGTCTTACACCGGCCTCGATGACACCGTTCCATACATGGATGCCTGGCGTGTCAGGCTCGACAAAGACTCTGGACACAGCTCATCAGACGGCGTCATGAGCTACCAGGAACTCCACAAACCTCGCATCGGCAACTCCGCGCCCTCGCGTGTCAACCGCTACGAGCTCTTCGGTGTCGACCGGACCTATATACCAGATGCTAGTAAGAAGCACACTAGATGCGGAAAATGCGGCGGAGACCACCGCAATGCTGACTGCCCTTACTGGACGGACACCATATTCCCGCCTATTCCAGCCCAGGCTTCTGTACCATTTGGCAGCCAAGATCCTGTATACAACTACAGCGCAAGGCTCTCCGCTCCTGCTCAACAGCACGGACCCATGCACCAGGTGTCAACGCGGAGTTTACAAGCGGCCTCTTCACGACCGAACCCAAGAGGCGGCGGCGCAATGAGACATCGCCGCGTACTAGCAGACGATGAATACGGAGAAGCCTGCCAAGAGGGCGCCGACGACAATATGGAAGTTCCCTGCGCCGACGATGAGCAACCCCGCCTCAGCTACGAAGAATCGACTTGGGAAGAAGAAGGCCTAACCGCCTCCTACGACGTCCCCGGCCTACGCACCCTTCCCCCTCCTCCCTAACCCGGCGCCACAAGATCGCCTCTTTGACCGCCTCAAACATCCACCTGTCCTACATCTGCGTCCCCAAGCTCCGCTGTGCCGCCTTCCTGCGCGCCAAAGTGCGGAACCCCTCCTCCAGCATCACGCTGCTGAAGGGTTCCGCCGGCGTCACGCTCGACGAGTCGTTCCTGGGTAACATGACGCTCCCCCGCGTCTCGCCGGGCCAGGTGTTCGACCTCCCGCTCGGGGTCGACCCGGCGATCCACGTCGCGTACCCGAAGCCGAATGTACGACGTAGCACACAGGGCTTCATCAACAAGGAGAGCGCGCAGGTCTTCAGCCGAGCCGTCTGGCTCACCAACACGCGGCAGGCGCCTGTGGAGCTGCTGGTGCTGGACCAGGTGCCCGTGTCGCAGGACGAGCGGCTGAAGATCGGGCTCGTGCAGCCGAAGGGGTTGGGTGCAGTGGGGGATGCGGTTAGGGCGGCCAGCCGGCGCAGGAGGGCAAGAATGGGAAGTGGGGGAAGGCGGTGGCGACGTTGAAGAAGAATGGGGAGGTCGCGTGGAATGTTACGCTTGAGAAGGGACAGGCGTGTTTGTTGGGGTTGGAGTATGAGGCTAGGCTGCCGAGTACGGAGAAGATTGTTTCGACGTGAGGGCGGGTAAGGGCTGGGGTTTGAGGGGATATTGGGGGGCTGGCCACCGGCGCTAGGATATGGTCACACTGTTCTGGAAAGATCACATTCTGCCGGGAGGTCCGGAGATACGCTTACCAGATGTTGGTACAGCTCTATTTACTCTGCTGGCAAGCAGCCTGATCGGTAGCAATTTGAACGTTCAAGATTGAAATGCGTGACGTAAGCCACGACTGAGCTGCACTGGCAATTAGACTACGTAAACCACAAAACAGAATCGAGTGATGGGAGAGATCAATATTTCAACAAGTAGGAGCTTTCGCGTATCGATTCGCCGGGAACAAATAGAAGATAAACCCCATTTCGATGATTCAACTTCAACATCAAAGTCACGAACTGTATAAACCCAAGATGAGATAACCACAGCGGAACTATTGCAACTCTACTTCAGTCTCGTGTTGCTTGTCCGCAAGTCCCTTTATTAACGATACACGAACACAGCAGTCGGAAATTAATGCTGTAAGGCCCAAGAAGAGCCGCCTTCCCTAGCCAGGCAATATACGAATATTCAGCAATCAACCCAGCCGATATCGAAGAGTGAACCGGGGAATTCCTCCTGCCGGCGGTCCCAAGGTTCTCCGTAGAACATGCGCCGGAACTCCCGATGGTTTTCGTACGCCTCTCTATACTCCTTCCAGTCTGCCTCACTCCAGGATGAATAGGTGTAGGTACTCTGTCTGTCCGGACTCGTGGTTCTGAGCGGTGGAGTATCAGACGCTGTACAGTCGGACTGGCCGGCTGATATTGCTTAAGGCGAGATTTTGTTGACCGAGCTTCTGGTGGTCCGTCCGGCGCGCTCAGTTGGGTTGCCGCTATACGGCTCTGCGTTCTTGATGGTCTGTAACCGATCAGGCTGGAGCAGGATGGCGGTACTGTCCAGCCGAGGATTCGTCCGAGAATCGCTGCTCTCGTTGGTAGCGGCGTTGTAAGCATTGTTGTTGGTTCGGCCTTCCTCTGGAACTGCTTCATAGTGTACTTCCTGGGCCCCACGCGGTTCTGCTACTTCGAACCTTTGAGAATGTTCATAACTATGTATGTCCAAAGGGAGCAGCTCCAAGACCGAGACCGCAATGCGGCGGAAGGCCAAGGGCTGCGGTTTGGGCTGGATCCGGTATGGCGATAAAGCTGCTATTTGCCGGAGGTTATGGGGACCTTGGCTGGAACGCCAAACTTTCATAGCGCGGTGGTATTGGAGAAGACAAGGGACGATGACTGATGAAGTAATGTACGCCATGTTGACCTCGCTGAGTTAGAACGGAGATTGAAAAGATGAATAGCAAGATGATATGTGTTGATAGATTGTGATGCTTAAATATAGTTGAATCGGCTCCGGAACGGTGCGGCGCCGTACCGCTAGTACTATCGGAGCGGCGGCTTTGACTCAACTGGTAGCCTCGAGCTGCTGAACCGTGGTATCATCAGTCTTGGCAAGGTGTTGAGCGGATCATATCACGTGCAAACTACCATAATCACGGAAATTTAATTCATATGCTCAGTCTCCAAGACACAGGTTGGCCTACCTGCGGGTTTGTGGGTCCTATAGTATCTCCCGTTCGCCACTCAACGGCGCGGCGCCGTCCTCCTTCAGAGGGGAATATATGAACACGTGCAACGACGAGGGTATCAAATGAGGATGGAGCTTTGGTAGACTCAGAATGCTCATCAATGAAGTTTGCAGTGGTTTATATGCCTCAGTAAGAGATAGACGCTCCACGGACGGCGCTAGCTGTGAGGCAGCTTCCAAGGGCCATCCGAAATGTTCGTTGCCGCAGCTTTGCTCAATACGAGATTCACGATCAAACTAGACTCATGATATTGTCAACAGTAGAACAGCTAGACCAATCTCATGTGATAGAGAATAAATGAGTTCATCAGTTTACGTCTTTGATGCATCGAGCGCGTAAGGTATTCTTGGTCTGTTGACTGTCCTTTTGACAGTTCAACTCCAGGGCTATGGAAAGCTTTCAATGCGGCAACGGTCATCTCGGATGCCCCTTGTTCCCTTAGAGTTGAAGTGGTATGGTTGCTTTTACTTCGAAACACGAAGATGGAAAGTATTTCTCCGCTTAACGGAAGACACCTCTTGCGGACACAAGATTGCCAACAAGCGAACCCACCGCGACAAGCAGAGCGGTATGTCCAGCTATGGCCCAAGGGCCACCCGGAAAGATCATTGCCGCATCTATGCTCTAGCTTGTTTGATACTAGATCCGGGATCGAGCTAGACTTATAATCATGTCGATTGTAGAATAGCGAGACTGATTGCATGCGAAAGAAAGGGTAATATGTTCAGCATTGCAGCCCTTTAGTGCATTAATCACTTAAGATGTCTTTGATCTCTGCACTGCGCTTGCGCGCTATCCACCTTCAATGCGGCAAGGTGCTTTTCGAATGGCCCTTGGTCTCTAGCCCAGCACCATGTAACCTCAGAGCTGGACAGTGATGGTGTTGGCGTCTCTTCGTATGAGTAGGCCGAGGTTTGTGGTGGAGTCGTTGCTCTGGAAATCTACTCAAAAGGGCCGCCGAGCGTCTATCGCTGCGCATCTCCCAAGCCGGGTCTGTTTCATGTGGAGTATTCCGCAATGATATGACGGTGACGCCAGGATGAATTGTTCTTGTGCGAGCCAGCTTCAGGCGTGTCTGACGATGTTCGACCCACCGTACCCCAGAAGCCGCAGAGAACAACAGAGTTCGGGTTGATGATGTACTCACGAAGCATCCCGATTTGCTGTGCGTCACGCCGACGGGACTCTTTGGCCTCTCCCTGCAGTCGAAATGCCTGGTCGGCGGCGGCGGGAGCGGAACGGGTTTCGAAAGCGGATTCTGATTGCGCAGTTGCCGTTGAGCCAAGGCGCAGGATGCTGCCAGCCTCTCCGCAATCAGCTGCGATGCCCCTTGGCGCAGTCTCACGCCGGGAGTCGCAATCACGATGCCACCGCGACGAGGCAGCCAAGGGGGCGGTCGACTCAAAGCAAACTCACGCAAAAGCGCCCTGCCGCGTCTCTTGCGGCTTGTCCTCTTGTCTTGCAGCAGAACCGCAACGCTGTCGCCATGGATTGGCCGGCCAAGGGCACTTCAGACCCGCCAAGTCACTTGGCGCCTGGTTCTGTGCTCTCCAAGCAAAAGCCCAAGACAGCATCATGGTCATGTAGGCAAAGGCCTCTGCCTCTCCCAGGCGAAGGCCCCTTCCTTTAAACTCTATCATGTCGCAGCTTCAATCTCACTTCCTTCTCCTCGTCGCTCTCACCGTCAATCCAGCTGACGTCAGGACCTGAACGCCACGTACCTCCCTTCAATGCGATTAGCGTCATGGCCGGTCACCCACAGCCTCCTCCCATGGCCCATGTATCGGACTATCACGAGCAGAGCAACCCCTTCCGAAGTACGTATACGGTAGCAAGCAGCTCTCGAGCGAGCTTTCCGAACGCAGGAATATACAGCAGCCCCAGATCGCCCATCCCGCATTCCTCGCACGAGGCGGCCTCCTCTGCGGGGCACGATAGATCACGAAGTTCATATCCTCCGTCGCCAGAGACAGCTTACGCGCCGGACAACTTCTCTGTATATGGTGGACGCCCTGACAAGGTAGTACCATCGGAATATACTTCGGGTAATGATGACGGTAACCTCGCCCCCCGTTTCCAGCCAAAGCAACGAGACAACTCGGCAAGAGATCCGGAGAAAGACGCTGGAACACCTTCAGGCGCTATGTTCTGGAGACAAAGCGTGTCGCCTGCGGGACGCTCCAGGAGCTCAAGCCTTACATATGGACAAGACGACGAAGACGAGGGCGACACCTTGGAAGACAAGGCTCTAACGATACTCGTATGTGGAATAACTCTTTGGTCCCTGTAGCCCGTACTTACCTCCCTGCAGATCCACCTCTGCGGCTTTGCCTGCCTCCTCTCCACCGCCATCGTCTTCTGGACTGTCATTTCAGTCCTCCTTGCCCTCCTACTCCAACCGGCCCGCCTCTGCAGCTTTCGACCGAGCTTCCGTGACCAGCTAGTCAAGTTCCTCGACCCAGCAATGAAGATGCAGCTTCGTTGCATATACTCGTCACCCGAATCGACTTCGTACAGCGTACCACTACTTCTTATCGTCAATATCTTCTCTCCGATCGTGTCAGGTGCATTGGCAGTGGCATCATGGGTAACTGCCACTTTCTGGTTTTTCTCAGCCATGCTTGGAGACCCGGCTGGCAAGGACGGCCACAATGACGGCAAAGCGGCCGTCCTCGGCGTGCGGAGGTGGTGGGAGCAGTGGTTGCTGAGGGCGCTACGGTGATGAATACCAAGGAACTACGGCAGTGGGACATCAAAAGAAACACTAGTCTTTTACAGCGAGCATGGGAGGCGTTCTCAATCGGCTAGGAACCTAACTCAGGCAACAGGATGGGCATCACGGAACCACATGATCGGGCGTTTAGGATTTTCTCCACATACCCAGGGTGATTGCTTCAATTAGCAAATCGTGCAGGAATTGGCGGATATATACACATAGATAAATTATGCAAGGTTACGAGAGGCTCAACGCCGATCACCACATCTCACTTCTGCTCTCCAGCCGCATCCCTGTGAAGCTGGAGGCCAGACCCTGACACCCTGATAGCCCAAAAATACCCCACCATGCCCCGCCCTCAGCAACCTCCCCCTCTTCTCCCCAGACCCTGTGTAAACGTACCCACGGCTGACGACTAACAAGATTCTTCTGTACATACCTAAACGCCCTTCCTCCATCCCAATTACGACAATGGCCGCCGAACAGCCCAACTCCCACTCCCACGATGGCCCTTCCCACTCCCACGGCGGCAGCGCCGACCACGGCCACAGCCACGAGATCCTCGACGGGCCGGGCTCGTATCTCGGGCGCGAGATGCCCATCATAGAAGGGCGAGACTGGAGAGAGCGCGCCTTTACCGTCGGCATTGGCGGGTACATCCTTCTCCTTCAACCCCAGCATCCTTCGTCCCAATCCCCTCTACGAACCCCCTTCCCTTTCTCCCTGACTTCAGCAAAGCATCCGTGACGTACAGCCATGCGTGCTGATGACATTCCAGCCCCGTCGGCTCCGGCAAAACAGCCCTAATGCTCGCCCTCTGCCACGCTTTACGGGACACCCACAACATCGCGGCCGTAACCAACGACATCTTCACGCGCGAAGACGCCGAGTTCCTCACGCGCCATCACGCCCTTCCCCCTCCCGCATCCGCGCCATCGAAACAGGCGGCTGCCCCCACGCCGCCGTGCGCGAAGATATATCCGCGAATCTGTCCGCACTGGAAGACCTGCACAGAGAGTTCAAGACGGAGATTTTATTGATTGAGAGCGGCGGCGATAATCTGGCCGCAAACTACAGCCGCGAGCTGGCGGATTTCATAATCTATGTGATTGATGTTGCGGGCGGGGATAAGATCCCGCGCAAGGGCGGGCCGGGCATCACGCAGAGTGACCTGCTGGTTGTGAATAAGACTGATCTGGCTGAGATTGTGGGGGCGGATTTGGGGGTCATGGAACGGGATGCAAGGAAAATGAGGGAGGGGGGCCGACGATCTTCGCGCAGGTCAAGAATGGGGTTGGGGTCGAGCATATTGTGGGGTTGATACTGAGCGCGTGGAGGGGGAGTGGGGCGGCGGAGGTGAGTAGGAAGGGGTAGAGAGGAGAGGAGAGTAGAGATGTAGTTTGAAATGTTTGGAAGCGCGAATGGTGACCAGAGATTCTGGACTCATATGTGATAGAGTCAGTTCCATTTAAACTATGCGGTGGGCTTGATGTGCCACCGGGGGTCTCTGTGAGTGCAAAACTTCTTGCTCGATGAGTCCCTGCTGCTGAAATCGGCGATGCCATACACCGCAATCAAGTCATCGCCCAAACAAGAGCCAAACTAGACAGCAGACCGACTATACTCCCAACTGTCCTCAATCCCAGGGTATCCTTTAAACAACCGGTCGTGATATTCATGGCCTTGCATCGGTGCAACACATTTGCCATGCCACTGCACTAAGTCCAGCTTGACTTTTCTCTAAGTGAACCCAGAAGGTGCTCGTACTCCTGGACATCTAGTCGAAGTACATTCCAGCAAGCTCTGCGGCGCTGTCGCAGAACTCTTGCCATGGAGTCTTCACCGGGCGCTTGCACTCGACACAACCACACGGACCGTCGTCTAGCTCTTCTTCGGTACCGTTTTTGGTGATCCATGGATCAGCCGGCACGTCCTCCATGGGAGTGGCGAGCTCTTCGTCCGCGACGGATTCTATAGCAGATGGTGCCGGTGAGAGTGAACGGGGCGACGACAGCTTCGATTCTGCGCGTGCCTCCTTCTCGAAAGCGACCCGGTCGTTAGTGTTGTCGCTATGGTCACCTGACCTCTCAAAGACGCCCTCTTGCTTCCCGTAGTACTTTTCGCGCCGCGTGAGAAGATGCTTGTACGCGTCCTTGTAGTCAAGTTTCCAGCGCTCGAAGTCATCGAGGAGCTCCTTGTCAGGAAACTGATCCATGTACGGTGCGACTTGAACCTCGAGTGCCTTGTACTCTAGCTTGAGGCACAGAAGCTCGGAGTGGTCGAAAGAAAGATCAGCGCGAAGACTCTCGTTCTCTGAGCGTAACCTCAGCAGCTTTGCGACGGCATCTTCGAGGCGGGAGAGTAGCAGATCGTTAGTTTTCTAGCCGGAATTAGACAAGTTTGCACAAGAAAAGGTGGGAATCAACCTACGCCTTGTTCTTCATAGCGGATGCGCAACTCCGACGCAAGCTCCTGCATGCGCCCCAGCTGATGTTGACTCTGCAACATGACAGAGTCGTCATTCGAAGCGCGCGTCGTGTCTTTCGTGCCGCTTGTGTCGCCTTCTTCATCCGTGCCTGCGCCCAAGCTGTCGGTATCATCATCGTTCATGAAGAGTCCCGAGTCCACAAGATCTGCCGGCTGGCGACTTTGCGAAGTGGGCGCCGCGAGTATGTCGTCCACAGTGTTCAGCGCTGAGGTGACAGAGGAGAGCATGTGCGCATTGGGCTCATTGCGCAGCAATTGGACGCCGATGCGTTCGAGTCGATGAAGTAGGTACTTCTGGTCTGGCGACGAGGTCGAGACTGAATCGGGCGAAAAAGAGCTGTCGGTGAAGTAGTCGGAGTGGGGCGAGCCGAAAGGCATTCCCAGCGGACATGACGGTGGTGTTTGTGGTGGTAGCATTGTGATCGTGTGTCAGGTTGGCTGGATAGATTCAATGAGGTGGACCATGGATATTGTAGGGACAAGAGAGGTTGCGCGCACGTCTTTTAATCTCGTGCGAGATCGAGAAGGAGGAAGCGAAGTGACATTCAGTAGAGAGGCCATTGTGGAGCTAGACTCGAAGTCGATCGCAGAAGGCTGGCCTTGTTTTCTCTTCAGCTTGAGGGGGCTGAAGTGAACTATCCCCACATCACATGACACCTGCCGCTCGGAGACCGGAGTCGCGGAACAACTTACGACCGAGGACATGCTGGAGCTCGCCGCGCTTGGGATATAATTATTGTCGTTTGATTGTAAGGCACTCGCATTGGCGTGTAAAATATTCTGTAAAGGCACAAGAACCTGGATATCTCGGAGCGCCGAGCCTGTATCTGCTATAGAATCGCAATGGCTTCGAGAGTGAGTCTTTCGATCTTGAATAGCAAGCCTCTACTAACCGCACCACTAGCTAGGCGTCCAACCACCACTGGAGACTGTACGAGAGGTTCTCTCCTCAGCTATCAATGCACCGAACCCTCCGAATCTCGTCCCTCTATATGCATCAATATCAGCAGAATTCCTCACGCCGTCCTCGATATACCTGAAGGTCAAGTCAGTGAGTCATCACAGGCAATCTGGAGGACCACACATTGATGGAAGATTAGGTCAAAGAGTAGGCTCTCATTCTTGTTTGAGAGCGCTGCAACTACGGAGACAATCGCACGGTATAGCTTTGTAGGCTCCGGTTGGTCGATGTTGGTCCCCTCCAGCTGGCATGGGCTTACCCATATTTCTAGATCCACGAAAAGTACTGAAGACAGGTTCTGGCCATGGCCCGGAATGCGACCCTCTCCCACTGCTGGACAAAGAGTTGTCTAAGAGCCGAGTTGCTACGATACCAGGCCTCAACCTACCTCCATTAACTGGGGGTGCTATCGGGTATGTGGGCTACGACTGCGTCAGGTACTTCGAGCCGAAGACGAGACGGGAGATGAAAGACGTGCTGAAAGTACCGGAGAGCTTCTTCATGCTCTTCGATACAATTGTTGCAGTCGATCACTTCTCTCAACAGGTCAAAGTCATTACATACCTAAGGGTCCCCGATAGTCTAGAAGATCTAGGTCGCGCGTACGAAGAAGCGACTGCTGTCCTACAGCAGATGGTTAGTGTGGTTACGAGCAAAGCCATCCCAATGCCGGATCAGCCTCCAATACAGACGAACCAGGAATACACGTCAAATATCGGCCAGTCAGGGTATGAGGGACATGTCAAGCGCCTGAAGGAGCATATCGGGAAGGGCGACATCATTCAATGCGTGCCCAGTCAGCGCTTCTCGCGGCCTACATCGCTACATCCTTTCAACATCTATCGGCACTTGCGAACTGTCAACCCGTCACCATACCTTTTCTATGTCGACTGTGACGAGTTTCAGATTATTGGAGCTAGTCCCGAGTTGCTGGTCAAGTCAGAAATGGGCCGGATCATCACACATCCCATCGCCGGAACCATCATGCGAGGGAAGACATCGGAAGAGGACTCAATACTGGCAGACGAGCTGCGCAGCAGTCTTAAAGACAGAGCCGAGCATGTGATGCTGGTGGATCTTGCGCGCAACGATGTCAATAGGGTCTGCGATCCATTGTCGACCCGAGTGGACAAGTTGATGGTCGTGCAGAAGTTTTCCCACGTCCAGCACCTGGTGTCGGAAGTGTCTGGTGTACTGCGAGAAGGAAAAACTCGGTTTGATGCCTTCAGGTCGATCTTTCCCGCGGGAACTGTCAGCGGCGCGCCTAAGGTCCGCGCAATGGAGCTAATCGCGGAGCTTGAACGCGAGAAGCGAGGCGTATACGCAGGCGCGGTAGGCTACTTCGGATATGACAGTGTTGACTCGAGTGGGAAAGTACTCGAAGGGGCGATGGACACGTGCATTGCTCTTCGTACTATTCTCTTCAAGGAAGGCGTAGCTTATCTTCAAGCCGGAGGCGGAATCGTCTTTGACTCAGGTATGGACACTATCCTGCTTTGCAAGTCATGCTGATTCTAACATTTACATCATAGATCCCTACGATGAATATGGTAAAGTGAACCGCCTTATCTGTCAC
Source organism: Coniosporium tulheliwenetii (assembly GCA_030247845.1). NCBI lineage: Eukaryota > Fungi > Ascomycota > Dothideomycetes > Coniosporium > Coniosporium tulheliwenetii. Next base: position 532,766 of record JAPDRP010000001.1, on the reverse strand, counting down.
GTTTTTGTACTAACTCCAGCGCAGTCGAGACTCTGAACAAGCTAAAAGCGAGCTTGACCTCAATTGATAGGGCGGAGGAGAAGCACCTGCATGACCAGGGCGATCGGGTCGACGTGGCTGACGGTCCAGTGGCTGGGGACGATCGAGGCCACCAGAAGGCGCACATCGACTTTGCGGCTGGATAGGAGGCAGTCGCGCGAACGTGATTGCAAAACATTCTGCGATTGAATTGATCGCTGAGTGATGACAATGTCACGTTCGCTCCCAGAACGCATCCAATTGTTCATTATCGTGACGCTCCTGCCATCTCTCTTCAAACACAGCAGCGAATCGCTTGTATCCCGACAACCATAACCAGCTTGCACAACGGCGCGGAAGATTGCATACAGGCTAGCCACTCAAGCCACACGATATCGACGTGTCAGGTAGACGGACCATTGCCCGGGCGACAGGTTCTCATTAACCCGACTGGGAAGAAGCTGGGGCACACTTAAAATGAGTGGTCGTAACAATTTGCTTCAATGTGCACCGCGATGAGGGGAGAATGATGAAAGCGGGAAACTATGCTGGCACAACGGATGCGATGTCGCTGCGTGAACCATGACGAAGCGTTCATGCCAAACGATTTCCCGTCTTCATCGTCGAGTGAGGACAACGAATATGACGTGTAGTTGCACGGCCAGGCCCGGGGTTATGCAAGACGGAGCGCCACGGTTTCAAGCGTCGCTTTAGCTTCCGCTAGTCTCTCCGCTTCACACACTTGAGACCAATCACTAGAGAGCATCCCAGTCGAAACTGCTTCAGAAGTACCTGATCTAGCTGGAAGAGGGCTGGAGCACATGGAGACGATGCTGAATCGGCCCTTGCCCATCTTGCATTCGTGGCTACCGTGGTTGTGCATGTGAAGGGGGCGGCAATGTTGTGAAGCTTCCACTCACCCATTCACGCTGCTGCCAAGCTCAGCGAAAAGCAAATGAGGTGGAACTGACGACGCGGTTTCCCTGGAATCTTGGAAATTGCCCACTTGTGACCGGGCGAAATTGCGACTGCGCTGGCTCCGGCTGCCAATTTAAATCCTACCTCTATCGTCCCCCTCCTCTTCATCTTCACAACCCTCGACACCAGCAGTCTTCAGCATCCCTACGTCCTACGCGTGCAGCAGCTTCTCGCTCTCCAAAGCATCCTATCCAGCTTCTCCAATCTCGAGCATCACCTCATCCACCGATCTTCAAGATGAAGTACTCCGTCGCTCTCGTCGCTGCCGGCGCAAGCTTGGCCATTGCCCAACAGGACATCAGCAGCCTCCCGCCGTGTGGTGTAAGTCCTGCGCTCACTCGCGACGCGTCAATCTACGCGCCCCCATGGCATTGCCTGCTGACGCTCGACTTCCTTTCAGGTAACATGCATCAGCAACATGCTCGCCATTGGCCCCTCGTTCGGCTGCCCGCTCGGTGACGCCGTTTGCTACTGCTCGACGCCAGAGTTTGGTTATGGTGTTCGTGATTGCGCTCAACAGGCCTGCCAGAATGCCGGGAACGTCCCATCCGTATTGAACTACGGAGCCACCTATTGCGCAGGTAAGGAGTCGGCTTTTCGGCGACATAGACCTCGATTGACAATTGTCCTCTTAGGTGTTTTGTCCTCCGTCTCGAGCTCCATCACGGCGTCGGCACTGAGTGTCCTCTCCTCGGCTACTGAGAGCATCGCGTCTAACACCGCTTCTGCCACCACCGTGACAACCACGGCATCCGCTTCAAGCACCCCGATCTCGACGTCTCCTCTTGTCGCCACTGTCAGCGCCACCGACACCACCTTTGCCACCACTACTGGATTTACCACAATCTTCGGTGCTGGTGCGGCGGCTAGCTCTGGTGCTTCGTCTGTTTCGGGCAGCGTTTCCTCGGCTGTCTCATCCGCCTCTGAGGGCGCTTCATCTGTGACCTCATCTATCGCCTCTGACGCATCCAGCGTTGCGAGCAGCATTTCTTCAGGTTTGTACCCCAAGGAACCCTCTTGCAAAGCTCTGCTAATAGATTGATAGGGGCCGAGAGCATTACTTCTTCCCTTGCAGAGTCTGCTTCCTCCGTTGCCGCCAGCTTGTCCTCGGCTGCCAGCTCCGCAGCTGGGGCCGCTTCAAGCATTGCTGGGCAAGGCTCGACTGGTAAGTCACTCGCTCCACCTTCTTTGAGCTTTTGCTGACGGTGAATAGCTGGTGCTCCTATGATTACCGCTGCTCCCATCCTCGGTGCTGCCGGTATGGCCGCTCTTTTCTTCATCTAAGCAATTGACTTTGGACGACGAGCGTGCTGGAGGTAATGATGGACGGTAGCCAACAACTGGATAGCGTGCTGGTACTTCGATTCTTCGACAGTTTATTGACAAGGCGATATGGTCTGGTTTGGCTGGGTGTACTTTTATGCGCTCATGATACCCTTCTGCGATGAGCGGTGAGCTTAGGCAATGCACTAATACTCCCAAAACTTTCGACCTGTTGCTTCCCTTAGATGTGTGACCCTTGACTCCCTCTGGCCATGTTGAGCTCAACCACAACATTATGATGCTGTTAGTGCGAAGATAAACCACGCGTAATGATGTTGGCTTAAGAATTTGCCCAAGGGATGTACTGGAATGTTGCCCAAGTGCTCACGTGCCGCCACGGTGCATCCTCGTGCTCATACCCAATTTTATCCGTTTGGCGCTTGCACTGATCACCTCGGGCTCCTCATCTGGTCAATGTTACGGCAATACAGGAGCGACTGTTGGTCTGTAGTCTGATATACCGTCTTGCTCCCCAGCTTTGGATAAATACTCATTGCTCGATGGATAGAGGAACCATATCTAAGGTATCGCCAGATCCAAGAAACGCAAGACGCCGCCACCCAAAACAAAAGTCTAGTAGCGCCATTCACCATTCCCCCAGAGACTCCTCGAAAACACCAACGCCCGACCACAATGGCAACACTCTTGACTACACGACACTCACCCCCAAACATCCTCCTGCCACTTCCCCTCCTCTTCAACCCCTCACTCCACTCCCTAACCTCCGCCTCCCCCATCCCCTTAGTCCTCTTCACAGCATCCTGAACCCTAAACCCAACCTCCTCGCCATACTCGCCCTCCCACAAACATAAAAATTCGCTCCCTCCTCAATCAACCTCGTAACCTCATCCCCACACTCCGCAACCCTATCCTGCACATACACCCTCCCCTCCCCGTCCTCGAAAACGCCGTCACAACCCTCAGCCTCCCTCAAGCGCCCTCACCGCCTCCTCGACCTCCCCGCGGTAGATGTAATCCTCGTCCGGGTGCCGACACCCGAAAAACAGCAGCATTTCGCCCACGGGCCGCCCCATCTGCAGCAGCCGCACCTGCTCCGCGATGAAGGCCCTGAAGGGCGCGAGGCCGGTTCCCGCGGCTACCATGATCAGTGGACAGGACCCCAGTGCCGGGAGCTTGAATTTCGACTTGCGGATGTGCGCGTGCAATTTGCCGCCCTGCAGCGCATTTCCGGGGCCGGAGAGGGCGTAGGTCAGACCATGTGGGTGCGGCGTCGGTGCGTTTGGGGCTGTGGAGAGGCTCTGGGATAAGGCGAGGAGGTAGTTGGTCGTGAGGCCGTGGACGAGCTCGCCTGGTGCGTTCGGGAGGGAGAGGTGGAGACGAGGGCTGTGATGCTGGGCGCGCGGGGTGAGACGACCGAGGAGGAGGAGATGGAGTAGTAGCGGGGTTGGGTGGACGGGAGGGTTTCGAGGATGTAGCTTAGGGGAAGACCAGACCAGGCTTCGGTGGGACTGCTGTCGTTGGAGGCGCTGATGGCGAGCTCGAGGAGGCGGCCCAGATTCAGGTGCGTCCGGGTTAGGAAGTCGGCGTAGGCGGTCTTGTCCTTGCCGAGGGTGGTGAGGAAGAGTTTAGCGCTGGGCGAGGGTGCGAATTGAGCAATGGACAGGATGGTGTCCCGGCTGACGGGCGCGCATATCTCGAGGTAGTACCGGAAGAGCGCTTCGGCGGATGTGGGGGTTGGGACGCGGACTTTGACGGCGGGGTCGAGAGACTTGATGGAGAGGGGGACGGAGCGGCGGGAGGAGAGGCCGAGCACGGCGAGGAGGCGCTCGACTTCGACGTCCGGGTTGGTGGGCCAGACCGCGAGATGATCACCCGTTTTGTAGTGGATCTCGGATTCGTGCGAGATGTCGAGGTCCATGTGGATGCAGTTACGGTCTTTAGACGTGAAAAGCTCATACGAGTTCTTGATCGGCAGGGCTTTGATGGGCGAGCAGGTAGCGGCGGCTTTGGCATTGTCGCGAGGGTGCACCGGCTCGCCGTGGTGGAGATCGATGGGCTCGAGCGACTCGTCCTCGACGACTGAAAGGGTGGGCTCGTACTTGATCTCGCGCTCTTCGAGCTGGAGGTCCTTTCGGAAGGTGGCGAAGAGATCGTCTCGCCAGGCCATGAAGTCTTCCTCTGTGCCACCCTCGGCATCATCAGCCTTGCCGACGGGCATCAGCGACTTCGCGCCGAACTTCTCCAAGGCTTCGGCAACGACGTCGACGACTTTGTTATAGTACTTGTAGTTGCTGTTGCCGAGGCCGAAGGCCATATACCGAAGATTTGATAGTGAGATATCACTGTGCTTGTGGATGTAGTCCCAGAAGCCAGCAGTGTTGTCGCTCGGGTCGCCCTCGCCGAAGGTCGACATGATGAAGACAGCGAACTTAGTTTGCGGGATGAGTGCGATTGTCTCCGGGTCGTAATCTGAGAGATCCGCAGCTAGTGCCTCAAGACCGAAGCGCAGATGGCACTCCCGCGCAAGTCTGTTCGCAAAGCCCTCGGCAGTGCCAGACTGCGAGCCCCAGAAGATGACGAGGTTCTTGTTGGCCTCCTCCATCTTCTGGGCGATGTTCCGTGTCTCCTTGTTCGCATTTCTTGCGGCCCCATCTTTCAGTTGCGGCCGCTCATACCAGAGATGGTTGTACGGGTCTGGCTTGTCCCAGGCGATGCCTCGAAGGAGGTAGCCGGCGGAACCAAGGGCTACTATGCCCAAGGCTGCTATGTCGGCGTATGATGTGGGCTTCGCGAGCTGTGCAAGTTCTTGAAGCGTCTCCGGTCGAAGGGAGGACTGGAGAAATGAAGCGGCCATTGCTAAGGGGTATCTAAGAAGCAAGAAACAGGAAAAGGGGAACGGTAAACAGAAATGGTAGAAGAGTTCTGGCGAGCGGTGATGTGACGATGGTCAAAGGACTCTTTAAGAGAGCGTAAGATGGCTATTATGTTTGGTAGCAGATATTGGAAGCGCGGAAAAGGCTGAGAAGGGAAAGTTAACATCTACACCTACCGCGGTGGTCGAATTGAGGCTACAGTGATCGACAGGCACTTCTTCTCCCTGCCGACAGCCATCACGAACTGGCCGCCCAAAATGGGAAGAATGCGGCGCCTCAGCATTCAGCCCACCGAGCGCCGCAATGAGCCGGGTGGCCCGGCTGGGCTGGGCTCGAGCACTCCTCACGGGTTACGCAAAGCAGATGACGGTAGCGTCACGGCGCGTGGGGTCTGCACGCAAGAGCTCGAGGCAGTTCAACGGCGGGAACCACGGAAGAATTGAGGCCAGAGACGGGGCGCTACGCTGTGGAGAAGCGTGATGGCGGGGCACGGCGAAAGTTGCTCTTTCTACCCCACCTCCGTCTCCGCCTCCTTCCACATTCATCTAGATAGGCAGGTCAAGGAAGAGAAGGTAGGACACACGCTGAAAGTGGCAGTTGTCGACGCTTTCTTCAGCCCTGGCTTGCCCCGGATTTGTGCACGGGCAACATGCCTCACTGATCCAGACGTCGTGCCATCCGCAGGCAACCACGCCTTCCGCGCTTCTCGAAGACGGCGAGTCTAGAGAACAATGGCCCCGTTGCGGTTCGAGTTACTGCGAGCAATGATCTTGTATGATTGCTTCCGACTGGTCAGCCCTGTCGGGAACCAGCCCACATGGCTGCAGTGGGAAGGTCTGTGATCTCCATATATCTCCCTCTCTTCTGAATTCAGAGTCTACTAGACATAAAACCTATCTCTGGTTATATAGACGCCTTAGTCTTCAGCTGGAAACGGGACCAGTAGCAATTTCTCGCCTCACTTCGTTTTCACCTCTTCTCATCTATCAACTTATATCACCGAAAGGTCAACCACATACCATCCACACTTCTTACCATACACTCCTCCACATCTCTACAAGAGGGTCCTCAAGGTTTATCGTTGTCAGCTTTGTCGGGTCTCTTATCACCGCTGCCAGCCAGGCCCAGTTCTAGAGGATTACCTGATCAGCGAGGCAAGGGGCACAACCTCACAGTAATCCGTTCGAGAGTTTCTCTCACCCGTCGTCACAATGTACGGAATACTCGTGGCTAGCGTCGCCTCCCTCTTCCTCATCTCCTACTTCATCATACTACCTGTGGTCAATTACTTCCGCGATCCGAAGGGTTTCCGGAGATACCCAGCTCTCAATGCCATCGCTGGCTTCACGGACCTAGGTTTCATGTGGGAGGCACAGAAGGGGTTTCGGTCAAAAACACTGTATGAGATGCACAAGAAACATCCAGTGATCCGCATCGGACCGAATTCCCTTTCGTACGGAGATGTGCACGCAATCAAGGTATGTTCGATCCATATTTTGCTTCCAAACCAGTTCGTATGCTGACAATCACGTGCAGGACATATACGGCCACAGCACCAAGTGCACCAAAGACGTCTTCTACGAAAAGCTCGCCGGGACGCACTTTCACCTCGCGGACGTGGTTGACAAACCCGAGCACGCACGCAAACGTAAAGTGCTCTCGTCTGCGTACGCGCTCAAGAACCTCGAAGGCTGGGAGCACAAAGTGGCCGACAAGACTGAGCGCTTCATCCGCGGCTGCGACGCCGCATGTACCGCGCCCTTTCGAAAGAGTTCAAGCGGCCTGATCCTAAGGACCTCACATTCGACTATCGCGCCTGGACCAACTTCTTCACTCTCGACGCCATCGCCGACATCGGCCTCTCCGAGCGCCTCGGTTTCCTCGACCAAGGCTCCGACCGCGTGCTCGGTGAGACGATGGATGGCAAGCTGCACTACGTCAACTACCGCGAGTGCCTGCACTCCACAGCGCGGGCACAATCCAGCATCGTATGGGCCTACGACTGGTACAAAGTAAACGAGAAGCTGACACGGCTTTTCTCGTCTCGTTTCCGCCACTTCTGGCACCTCAACGAGGGCTGGAACGACATTGTGTACCGTCGTGCCAAGCAGCGGCTGGCGCGGTACGAGGCGGGTGAGAAGCTGGACGATTTCTTCCAGGTGCTTATGGAGGACAAGAACGGCACGCCTAATAACCTCGAGTGGGGCGAGATCGTCGCAGAGGTCTCTATCATGCTGAACGCCGGCTCAGACACCACCGCCATCGCCATGAACAATGTGATGTTCTGGCTCCTGCGCAACCCGGCCTGTCTGGCGCGGCTGCGCGAGGAGGTCGACTCGGTCCTCGATCCCGCTGAGGTTGTCGCCCCTTACGACAAGGTCAAGCATCTGCCATACCTCCGCGCCTGCCTCGACGAATCCTTACGCATCACGCCACCAACCACCTTCGGCCTCCCCGGCGTACGCCTCCTGAAGGTGCCCCCATCCTCGGCGAGTACATCCCGGGCAACACCTCCGTCTCCATCTCCGCATACGTCGCGCACCGCGATCCCTCCGTCTTCCCGGATCCAGAGCGCTACGACCCGGACCGCTGGCTGCAGCCCAACTCCAAGGACATGCAGCCGTACTTTGTTGCGTTCAGCGCCGGCGCCCGCGGGTGCATCGGTAGGAATATTAGCTACCTCGAGCAGACCGTGCTCCTGGCGTCTGTGGTGCATAGGTACGAGTTCGCGCTGCCGCACCCCGGGTGGGAGCCGGAGCTGTGGGAGAGCATGAATTGTGGGGCGAAGACCATGCCGTTGAAGGTCTGGAGGAGGGATTTGGGCGCTGGAGTGGCGGCGGAGGCCGAGAAGGTGGAGGTGGCGTAGGAGTGCGGATCTGGTAGGCGGAGGAGGGGAACAGCTATGGAGGATATAATCTTCGTTTGCACGTAGTGAGATTTGGGACCCAGCAAGGCATAGCATCGGGATTTGTTTTTAGGCGTCTCTAGCTCCAGTACGTGAGTGTGATATCTGGCGTTCTTTCCGGGACCCACGACGGGCCCGCGGTATGGAGCATTCGGACATAGACTTCTTTACAATTCCAATGTAAACAATTACTACACAAGTCTCGCGGCACCCATCAGCGCGCAGATCCAACTGTTAGATATCCCAATCAGGCTGATCTGTCCACTTGACCGCGACACGATCCTGCATCAGCCGTGAGTGGCAGAATGGACGCCTCCGTAAAGAAAGTCCGGGGTATGTCTGAACCTTTCCATTCAATCGCTTCCCCACACCCATGTTCGTAGCCGCAATACTTCCCTTGCGGCGCTAACAGTATTATCGGCGACAGCGGAAGCAGGAATTGCGCCCCTTTCGCTTCCCTTCTGACAGTACGATCGGAGCGGGGAAGCGCGCCCAACGTAGCTTTCAGTCCCAGTTTGATCTCTTGTCCGCACGACGTCACTCTCCAGGCCGTTTCTGTCGTGCCGGCCATTCTTCCAGGCGCTGGGCCCATAGATTATGTGCATTGTACCTTGCCGCTTAAGTACGGGCAGCAACGAGACTTACACCACCCAGCCCCATGCCTCCTTGAGATTCTGTTGCCTGTTCCGCGGTCTTGTCAGCCTCTGATTGTTTTTGACCCTATTCTTTCTGTTGGAGAGAGAATGCCGCTGAAATAGATACTTACGCCGTCTGAGTCGGCCACGCGTGCTCCTTCTCTGTCTTCACGAGGATGTCCAGCAGAGCCTCCTGCTCGTAGCGCAGCTGGAAGCGGTCGCCTGCCATGGCGATGGCCATGCACGCCGTGCTATTGGAAGGGTAAAACATCAGCATTTCACTTTTACCGCAGCCCCTCTCTGGCCAGCCCGCTTAACCGTCCTGAGTTTGCGGGAGAATGTAAGGACTCGGTCTTTGCTAGCAACTTACACATAATTCGGCGGCGTCAGACTGTTCGACTCCGCCATACCGCATAGCGCTAGGACGTCATGCTTGATGTCTTCGTCCATCATCCTGAGCGCCGCCCGCTGGCCGGGCCCTAGCCGCGGATCTTCGGGTTATGCGCCGTCAGCAATATCCGGGCGAGGTGGTAATGCTGGAGCCCCGTAACGACCGCGTCGCTGAGCAACCACACTTCCGGAAACAGCTCGCCCTCTGACGCCTCGCGGTAAAAGATAGGCGAGAAGGACGCGGGCTTATACGCCATCCAGTCACGGCAGTAGTCCGAGAGCTGGTTGTAGGTGTTGACGCTGTGCTCGCCGTCGCCGAAGCAGTAGCGGAGGACATCCGCGCAGTGCACCACGATCCGGTTTGCCCACGTGCAATCGTTCGCCATATCGAAGCTGCGGTCGATGTTGCAGTGCTCGAGCGCCGGTAAGATGGACCGCTGGTTCACAAAGGCCATGTAGATCTCCTGCCGGAGGCCGACCCAGAAGGCGGCTTGCCGCAGACCGCCCATGACAGTAGATCTTTCTTGGGCACTGATGAAGACATGGGTGCCGAGAAGGTGACTTTGGGTATCGGCACCGGATACTGGTACTGCTCGAATGGTTAGAGCCATTAGTCTAGGGAAATGTCTATCAAGGCTCAAGTGCGGTGCTGCTTGATGGGTAGGAAAGTGATCGGAAGAGGAAGAGGTAGGTCTAGCCAGCCAATAGCGGCCTTGTCACAAGGCAGAACGTTTTTGCAGAGTCGAAGAGAGTGCGGATGAAGTAGTTCTATCCGAGCTGCCAATACACGAAAAAGCCTGGCGGAAGCAGCCGCTACTGACGGTACCGGTAGCGAAGACACAGGCAACGCAGTAGTGCAAAATTTCATAGAGCAGCAGATTGAGAATTATTGGAAGACCATCATTATGTCTTACCTTCGACCTCTTCGAGAAACCTCAGTATAACAGTAGCCGCTAGCAGATTCTCGTCCATTATCGCAGCTGTGTCGCTCAGCTCTGGGATCAGATGCTTTAGGCATTCCTGGTGATAGCGATCAGAGACAAACGGATCGAAATCACTGATACGGCTGAGGTGTCTCGCGGAAGCGGCGAAAATTGCGTTCAGTAATGTTGGGCATATCGCCGCACGCTGTGGCACTACCAAAGCGAAGTGCCTGTCTTGATCACACAGATCAAATGATCTCGCAAGGTTTTCGATGAAGTAGCGCATCAGTTGTGCCTCTTCTCGGTCTTGCAGTGGCCATACCGGTGCGTCCAGGTAGATCTTCGATAGTGTGTCCGATACAGTGGAGAAACCAGTGGCAAAGTCACTCGTGATTGATACTCTCGGTTCCAGAGCGTCAAAGCCGTCCACTGTATTGAGCGGATTTCCGGAGCTGCTCCCTCTGACTGATGGCGAGGTATAGGAGCCCACCCGGCGGTGTTGCGTTGCTTCCACAGGCGAATGATGGAGTACAGGGGAATCATGCACTATTGGAGAGTGTTGCAAGATGCCGGTGTTCAGCTCGGGAGAGCCCTGGAAAACTTCGCTAAAAGGGAAAGGCGACTCAAGCTCGCCGGTAAGTCTACGCCGCTTTGTCGGAGAACTGAGTTCACTGATGCCGGGAGTGCCTATCGAGTTCGAGTTCGTCTGAAGGGAGCTGGGCGCGACGTTGGTGGAGGAAGTGTTGCCGAGGATGGTTCAGGGGCTGACCGCGTACTCCCGCCCCAATCTATTGGGGTAGGCACGTTGTTTGTTTCCGGATCAGAGTCCCGGTCGTATATGCTCACGAGCTCCCGGGTTTCGTCGATAAAGCTTAGATTATGCGAGGTCCTGCACCAGGGCTGATTCTCCGCAAAATCATATTCGCACTTCCCAAGACCGGAACCTTTCGCGTTAGTCACACTAGGGAGATATTAGCCGATGTTTTCTCCAGAAACAATGCTGAACTCAAGCACGCGAAAAGAAAAGTGAGAGTGGATGTTCCGCCTTCTGCGGTATCCTCATACTACTAGCAGACGGCCTCGGATTCTAAGAATCCTAGCTCAGATGCACAGCCGACCACAAGGTTCGAGAAAACGTACTGAGTGGGTAGCTTCCAGGAGCTCCTGTCCATAACCTCTTACGTATCGTACGATGGTTGGAAGGAGAGTGGAGAATGAGAGGATAGAAACAACCAACCTAGGATTGGCTCCATGGCGAAAGCGAATGTTGTAACCCCGTATGCATTCTTGGCCGCTCTTCACACATCGTGAACAGGCAGGTCTTTGCTCATCGCCTGCCAATAGATATCATGCAATTAGCTCACCAGTTCAAACATTATTGGTAAATACTTACACTTCAGATGTCTTAGACCCGAGCACTCCAATCAGTGTTCGCTCCATCACAACTTCTCAATCTCCAAGACCACTAACCTCACTCGACAACTCTGTGCAATGACTCTGTATCAGCAATGCTGTTGTGTTTCGGAATCCGGCATCATGGACTTACCTGGCATCCTGTCCTAGTGCGAGGTGTAGTGGTCGCCATCTCCTATCCCGGCACCCGTTTCTGCAGGCAAGTCCAGGCGGCTCAAACAGGGCGGTAAAGGTAAGGCAAGGCAAGAGTTCGAAAGCACTGAAGGAGGACCAGCACGCCCAAGATATCCTCTTTGAGTCCAGCAGGCAGTTACCAAGTCCAGCTAGAGATGGCTTTTGCGGGGTTGACTTTGCAGCGAGACGGCCGAAGATGTGGGGTTGCCGCTCCGGCGCATGACCGAAGCCATGGCCTGGTGCAGATCTGAAATTGAGCCTCGAATGGACGATCCTCAGCTCTCTTGGCTGCGTTTTGTCCATTGGAATGTCTAATGAGCTGGGTGGTTCCCAAAGTCGCGTGGAAACGTGATCGCGGCGAAGCTGCAAGTGTGATCTGCTTAAGCTTCCATGGGTCCCACAGACGGATTACCGCGAGTCAGTACCTCGCACGTGATATCCAATAACTCTTACACCTAGGTAGTCGTTCTGTTCCTGTTGTACGCTTAGAAACGGCATCACCTCCTACCTCCCACGCAATCATTGATTGGGGCTCATACGAGGCTGGCGTAGACCGTAACGAAATCATGTTGGTTTACCTTGCTTCATAGTCTATAACCTCATCAAAAACCGCGCAAAGCCTATTGTGCACCAAAAGCGCAAAGGAAAAGAGGCTTCGTCATACTGAGGAGGCCAGGACGGGCCTTACGGCGTCTACAATCTTCGCAGACTGCCATGCATCGCCGTCTTTTCGGCGCCTGTACCGCGCACCTGCTGTAATGCAAGCCATGCTTCGCTATCGACGAGTTATGAAGTCCTGTGCGTAGAGTTCAGCTGCCAATATGCTGGCGGATGCCATCGAGGTATTGGCGTTCTATTTGACATTGGGCTGGACGTTCTGAAATGCTGAGGGTTTACGACGAGCAATTGCGTAGGCAGTAACCATGATTTATGAATTAATTCATGATCTCTATACAAGGGTATGCAGGGCATGCACTCAGCCAACGCCTCAGGTGACTACACAATGCCGAGTATCAGTAGGTAGGTAACAGTAGTCTCACGCTAAACATGTCTCACTGTTCCGAAAAGCATATAAATAAAAGGCTGTTTGCCGCCAGGCAGCATATCAACTAGTTTGAAACACCTTCATCGATTGTGAACCGCGATGACCATCATGGGTAAAGGTGTATCATAGCACTGACTGTTGGTTCCCAGATCCCGCTGATAGCACTTTTGGTTCGAACTTCTGTGTGCTGTAAGGAAATAAATTTCCCAATTGTTCATGATATTGAATGCTCAGGGACAAGGTAGCAAGCCCAGATCACGTGCGCACCTCCACAGTACCGCCACTGCTGGCATTGCTCATGCGACTTCGACCACAAGTCCAAATCGTCCCGAGGTGCAGCAACCTTCTCATGAGACATTAATTCCGCAAAGATGTGCCGGTAGCTGCCAACGTATGCCTCCGAGGCGACTTAATCAACTGAGTCTTAATTATTAGGGTCTCCCTCACACTGTCCCCAAACCAATATGTTTTATGTATTGTCAGAAGAAGCAGCCCCCAGCGACATGGGAAGAGGGCAAGGAGTTGACGACTCCACGCTTCAGGTCCTTCCAGGAAGCATGGAAGAGCTCGCTCTCATGTCTGCATTGTCAATTCACATAAGCTTCTCACAGCGAACGTCCTCCGTCTAACTACCCTCGCTACGGTTGTTCTGGCCGCTTGACAACAACGTGGATAACTGAGCGGTCCTCTCTTGAAGTCCAACGTACGAGCGGGACAATCACGTTGGCACAATATCCTTCGCCACTGGTGGAAGTGCTCGGCATCGCTCGACGAAATACGACACTCACCGACGACTCCGCAAACTGGAACAGGGTTAAGACACCACTCCATGCGCAATGCTGCTTTTTGCCGATGCAAGTCGGTGATAATGGGTAGCGCGCGAGGAAACCTCTTCAGAAGCTTCTAGTCCTACTTAAGTCCTTTCCTCCACTTCAGGATGAAGACACCAGATGTAGAAGAGAGTTGATCTTATGGTCAAGAACATCTTAGAACCAGTCTCTTGGGGTACATCTGCTTATCATTTGCTATCACACCTCTTCATGACGCGAGCAGAATTATAGCGTCTTAGAACTTGACAACCAAGGGGCCAGCATCACGAGTTCAGTCGTCAAGCAAACGCGAATAATTTCGTTTCACCTCTTCTTATTCTTTCGTTCTTCTTGATATACCCCATCAGAGCGGTGGCCTCAAGGGCTGCCCCGCTACATGAGACTACAACAGATTGATTCTTCTCGGATCGTGGTTGAGATCGGGTTACCAACGGAAGCTCGGTATTCACTGCCCCTTGGATTACAACAGCGCCCGGATCATCAGCTGAAGAGCATATCCCGCATACCGCACGCAGCACTTCTTCACTCTAGTCCAAGAAGCTTCCCGAATATTTCGCACATCTTCTCCACGGCTCGGCACTTCACTCAAGAGTCGCGGCTCCTTCGTCTTGACCTCAACTGCGGCCACGCTCTCTACACGGCGCTTCTTCCTTCCATCTCAAGAATCTTCTCGGATACTCACCCATCTCACCAGCGTCTCAGCAACTTCAATTAATCAAAGGCGCGGTTATTGTATCTTGGCTTAAGCAGCAGGTACTGAATACATCGTCTACGTAGCGGTGTGGTGCAATCCGTCAGCTTCTGCTAGGGGTTCACAGTCTAATTCTCACTTCGCCCAAATGCTACCTCAGCCATGCTAGCCTCGCCGAGATTTCCGTCCCCGTTCGGTGCACCTTCCTCCTCACTCTTCAGTAATGGCGGCATCCAACCTAGTTCAGCCCTCCCGTCGAATAGTGATCAACCTACACCGCCGCACACTCCACCCGCTTGCTTCAGCTCCGCGCCAGACTTTGTCCCGCGCATGACGGCTGCAGAGCCTCCACTCCCTCTTGGAGATCACGTTGGCGAGCCTTCACCGGCTCCGTCGAGCCCGCATAGTCAACGTTCTGAGTCCATCGACGATGACCCCATCCAAGAGACAGTTAAATATGACCTGCGTCCCCAGCGCGATAAGACCCAATGCTTCAGCACTACCTGGTTTGATAAAGACGAAAGGTACATTGAAACTACAAATCACGCAATCTAAAGATGTCAGTAGTCACTAACCAATCACTACCATTAGTGGCAACTACGACCCAGAGTTGGAAAGAAAGCTATCTCTACAGCAGCGGAAGAAGCGCAAGAAGCCTGACAAAGGCAAACAGCCGGCCGTGACACAAGTCGCCCAGCAAAGCCACGAGCCGTACTTCTCCAAAGTCACTGGTCAATTAAAGAACGCGCCCCCAGGCGACGTGATGGAGGATATCGACGGTCACGTGGGGACTTCCACAACTCTCCGAACATCTTTGGCCCATCCCATCATCTTCAGTCATGAGGGCCGCGAACCTTGCGACTGGTGCACCAACATCAACCATGGCATTAGCGGTCTCGGGGAGCGAGAAGTGGAGGTGATCGAATGGAGCAATGGTCTCGGGTACACCGAAACGATCGGTGGCCATCGGGCTGAAAGAGATTCTTCCCGCATATGTTCATCGTGCACCTTCGAACGCGTGCAGATTCTTGTGTGCAGCGCGCACAAGATGCAAGAGCTCGAAGACGCTGCGCACGATGAGGACCTGCTCGCTCAGTACGCCCGTCTCACAAGCGGCAGAGTGTCGCCCAAAGACCGTTGGTGCCACATTTGTCCAACGCCTGCTTCATATGGATGTTACGCCCCTCAAGACGACGATGCAGAAGCAGCAGAGCCGGAAAGTGTAGGCTGTGGCTTACTCATGTGCGAGGGATGCGCAACAAGGTTGAACTTAGAGCACGAGGGAGACTTGAAGGCCTTCCTAACCGCCATAGAGATCGAGGAGAGCGCACTGGGCTGGCGCGCGGATTGCGGCTTCCTGGATCCGGAGTGGTTGTTGATGAAGAACGTCTTGGCCGAGCTTGCGGCTTGACTACCACCTTGGGATGACCCGGGGCGGTTTTTCGGTCTACTGGCGTTGAGGGATTGGGCTTTTGTTTCGCCTCGCGGCGCGTCACGCAACGCATTTGGACACCATTGTCTCCTTTTGCGGCGGTGCGCGAGAAAAGAGGTTTTCGTTTGCTTTGAGCGGGCTCAAGAGCCTTACGGCTTTTCTTCTTTGCACATCCATTTTTGGCTATCAGTAATACATCATCATCTAGTTTTCATGAGACTCGACTCGTATCAAGTAGCTTCAAACTCCACTTTTCTGAAACTCGGCTCACCGAGCCCACTGAATGCGATCACCAGCCCTCTCCTGCAGTCTGCCCCTGTATGTTCCTACACTCAGTTCACCTGTACAAAGCCCTCCTCTCCCTCTCCGTGACTACTCTCCTCCCGCTGCCCCCAGCCCGCCTACCAACCCTGCCAACAGTGCTCCCTTCATCATTGACATCTGTACCATTACGCCTAACACCATGGTCCCTGCGACCACGATCTTCACGTCCATCTCTCGGCCGCCTCCATCCCATGTCCCCAACAACCTCCAGCGGGACTCTCACCTCCCCCAGCGGCAGCGTTCTCAACCACGTATGCCGCGCGCTGTGTGGAAGAGTGTCACTATCCGAGCTTGTTCCGCCCTCCGGATATGGCGGCGCTGCCGCGCGTGGCGGACCGGCGGCGGGAGGAGCATACACGTACTGCGCAGCCGTTGACTCCGTTGGTGATGCTGGCACAGCTGTTCCGCTCCTACGGCGGCGGTGGCTCCGTTGGTCTGGTGCAGGCGAGGCTTCGCGATGACTGTGATGCTTCCGACTTCTGGGGCGGTGCGGACTGGAGTCTCGTCTCCTTCCGCGCTCATCATCGCGCTTATGCCTCCGTGGGCGCTCAGCGTCGCGTGGCTCGTCGGACCTCCTGCGCTCCGTGCTTCCCGGTTGGGTGCGCTTTCGTTGCTCGGCCTTCCATGCCGCCATCGCTGCGATATACGCGCCGAGGCCCTTTGCCAGCTGAACTTTGGCTTTTCCAGTGGCTGCTGCTTCTTCCGCTCACCGATCTCTTCGTTCTCTGCCGATCCCTCCTTCCTGAGAGACTCATCCCTTACCAGTCCGTTCGTCATGTCCCTCCGCCGCGATTGTCGTGGCTCGCTCAACGGACTTCCGCGTCCACCGGTCATGAGGGCGAGGCGCTCGGCCGTCAACCCTGCGCCTCCCTCTGGCTGCTCATCCCGATGTCGACGCCGACGGCGAGAGCGGTCTTCGTCTTCCTGCCAATGACGGTGGTGGTCGTGGCTCCGTCCAGTCTTTCGCTCGTCTGCCTCTCTGCCACTCGCGCGGTGATGGCGATGCCTCCGTTCGCGGTGCTCCCCTTCCTCTTCTCTGCCTTCCTTATTCTGTGGGTCTTGCGCCTTATCACCTTCAGTGTGCAGAGCTGCAGGCGCATGAGGCGGCGAGTGTGGCCCACCAGAGATGTAGCCCTCAATCCGACCCATGAGCTTCTTCGACGTAGACGGTCCCTCAGGTCTCTCTGAAATCTTCCTCCTACCACCGCTCGCTCTCGCCCCTGCTGCCTTCGCCCGCTTCTGCCGTTCAGCTTCCTTGTCCTTGATTTCCTCGGCCATTTCGTCGATGATGGCCCCAGCGACTTTATTGTGGCTGAGCCAATGTAACGCAGAGATGGCGCTGTGCAGAGGCTTCAGTATCGGCATGGATGAGAGGACAGGCCAGTCCTTTTTTAGGCGGCGGCCTGGTGGAGATCAAGCTTTTGACGCAGCAGTGTGTGAGCTTTGTTAGTGTTTGTGCTGTTGCAAGTCGTGTGAGTAACGTAGATTGATGTTGGAATTGATCACTCAAGCGGTACCGGGAAGGATCTGAGATCTATGTGTGACTGAGCACAAGAGGTGGCAAAACATTTGTATCGTGACGACTAAGATAGATAGCTTATACTGGAAGTTCGCCTCCGATGACGAAAGGAGAGATTGGCATGAAATTATCATGATATACGTAACCCATAACTCTTGCGGTGAGCATACCCGCTTCGCGTTGCAACGGCCCAAGCCAACATGAAGAGAGGCACGTGACTGGACCGTAAACCTGACATGGAGCGCTGACGATAAATCTGTTACGAAATGGTATGCCGCGGCCGTCTCAACGCCTGAGAGAGACTAAATCCTAAACCTTTTTGTGCACGAAGACATGACTTTTCCTGATTGATCGACCCAAATCTATCCGCCAAGCCGTCTACAAAAGAAAGAATGCAGACGGTGCCTATACCTTGACTTGTGTTCCCGGTTGACGCCGAGGGAGGTGAGAGAGTGCCTGGGTGATAGCCCAGAATAGCGTTGTACATTGAGGACGTTCGCCGAACCAGGTGATCCAGTGGAAAGATAATAATTCTCACAGACATTGCCGGAGGCAAGAGTCCAGAGGATCATCGCTGAAACCAGTTGATGAACCGTTTGCGATCATTCGCCGAGGATGCGGACGGCTCAACTTGGCGACTACGTTCGTATAGATCCTGCGCAAAGAGTCAGTAAGCATCATACAGCGAATGCAAGTAGACCTACATCGTCATCCTTAACAATTCTTAAATCGAGCACGAGCTGCTTGACGTCCTCATTTCTAGGCAGCGCTGGGTAAGGTGTGCCTTGCGCCCGTTGCATTCCGACGATGACTTCGCCCATAATGTCGAATTTCTTCCAATTAATCCTTTCTTTGCCAGTCACACCCGTATTGGGCTCCTCTCCTTTGACGCCGCCAATAAAGGTGGGATTGCCTTCGCTGGCACTGACGAGGTCCCGTCGATGGAGAGGTAGGTAGGGAATGCGTTCGCCAGATGAGTTTTCCCAGGCGAGACGATACGCGAAATGCGATTTCTGTGTACTCATAAGAATCTCAAGTTTCATGAAGTCCTTTGCGGTTGTGGCAGGGACGAGGTCGCGAGTAGCAGCGAGGCGATGCACGGCAGTGCCGTTAATACCGGCTAGGATTGCGCCGAGAGCGTTGTAGTTGTTGAGTTCACGAAGTTTCTGTCACAGACGTACAGGTCAGCTTATACATGCAACCTTTTCTTAGACTGACATCATAAGGAGAGGACAAGCCTGAGAGTATGTATCTGTAAGGAGGGGCGCAAAACCCACCCTGGCGACCTTCATGAATTTCTCGAGCATCAACGCCCTATGCTTCGGCTTATCCCTCAGTAGCACAAAATTGGCGACCCAATACGCCAGGTGGTTGAAGTGCTCAATCATGCGATTGACGTTCATCAGGCTGCGATACTTTTTCTGCTCTTCCTTCTTCAGGCTGACGTGCCTATCGAGGTCTCTCGGTCGTATAGAGCTGAACATGATCCAATCCATGCGCGTTAATTCCCGCGCGAGCGACTCTTCGCTCTCGTTCATAACTTGATGCCATTGTATTTTGGTGAGTGACATACGAGGAATGGCGACGAGAAGCTTTGCTTGGCGCTGGGCAGCCTCCACGGCATCCAGCATCGTCTGAGAGGAGGACGCGCTCGCAGAACTGCTGGTCGAGCGTGAACCGACAGAAGGGTTTACCAGCGTCTGCTCACTGTCGCTATCGGCGGCAGCAGTGGCTGATTTAGTCGCCACGGTCCCAACAGAGTCTTCGTCGTCGGGGTTTCCACCAAGAGTGCTTGCAGCGCTCAGGAATGTTTCCGATCGTTGTCTCGAGACCTGCTGTCGCTCGCGGCGCATGTCAGAGCACGCCCAGTTGGTGTCGTCATCTTCCACGACAACCTCAAGGTCCATCGCCATCTCACGCGCGGCAACAGAGAAGATGCGATCACCTGTCAGCTTGTTGATGAATTCAGTCATTCTGTGGCGAGTGCCTGAATGTGCGAAATCGCCCGGGTAAAGACTGATCCATTGTTCTATAATAGCGAGATGGCGAAGTTGTGCCACCGTCCGGATCATTTGGATGGCTTTGTCATCCTCCAGAGCTTCGAACCGAGTGATAATAGCCTCGAGCAGCTGGCGCGGTGCTGCAAACTTCCGATAAAGGGCTAGGAAGATAGCAGCGAACTTGGAATCCTGCTTCGAGAGTGGTTGTGCGAGGAGTCGGTCAACAAGTTGATCGAAGGTGTAACCGTTCTCATCAGACGGTGGTCCAGATACGACGTCCTGCGCGTCTGGACCCGGAGATGAGTGCCGCTCTGAGTCCTGTGACTCAGAAGTGGGTGATTCTTCAAGGTCGAGGAACGATTGTTGAGGTGTGTTCGAGGGATGGTGAGAGCGTGAACGCGCAGATTCAGGGAAGCGTGACTGGGCGTCTTCGTCGCGTGCAGAAGGCTGCTTTTGAGCCTGGCACCAGACCACTCCGAACTTGCCCGCTCATGCTTTCGTATGAAAGGAGCTGGAGAACTAGTCCGCACGGCTGAGGAGTTGGCTCTTTTTCGTGCTGCAGCCGCCTCCGTCGCGGTTGCTGCTGCGGGCTTGAGCTGGTCTTGAACGAGATACAACGTCAACGAGGCCACGAATAGTACAGGTCATGTAGAGGTCGCGGGATGAGTGTTTAGGTAACATGGAGTTCTGCATCTTCCTTCGGCAGATGCTTGTGGGTTGGATGCAATGTTGAAGCGCATATAGATAGTACTTTTGCGGGCTGGACGAAGAGTCAGGCGAACACTCACCAGATCTCCCTGAAAGGATTGCCCGTAACATGATTGATAGACACCGCTGCTGTGTTTCCGGCGCAGTTTGCGAACTCTGCAGAACGGTTACACCGCCGACAAAAGATTTGGCCCTTTTCTCAACATCGGCAGGATCCACCTGCCGGTGAATGGGATGGTTATCGCATTTGCATGCTACGAGGACTGAAGGTAATGATAGTTTTTGTATAGCATCTGATGGCGGACAAGTGATTAGCAGACAGAGTCACGGTATACTTTTCAATCGAGGGGCGGAAAGCTGAATCCTATAGATTTCGATCCCAACTGAGAATATACTAACTCAGAGCTCCGGGCACCTGTCCCAGGCTGTCCTTGTCCATGACATCGTACAGTGTAAGAGCTCCATCAATTCGTGGCATTGTCATATCATCGTCTATGGTGCTCGGCCATTGCAGGGGTTCGTTATCGTCTATGTCGAGATCGTCGAGTTGAAGCTCGATGAGTCGGACCACGTATGTACTGCCGTCCAACGATAGCTTTTTCGTCGCTGCCGACGTGAGAGGCGCGGACCGAAGCTCGAGTGCTTTATGTACGAATGTAGTTTTTCCAACGCCGGCGGCGCCGAGGACCCCAATGTTGATCTCTTGCATATTGTTACGCGGAATGGCCTCCGTTGACTGAATTTCGTCCGGCGTTTTAGTCTTTGGATAATGATTGATGTACAGGGTATAACCTACACGCTCGGAAGATCTGAGACTAGGCCGAGAGTTTCCTTCGAGGTGCTCGGAAGGCAGCGGGCCCTCAGTATCCGAAGAATTCTCAGCTTCGGAGCTACTCTCGCTCTCCTTATCCTCGTCTTCCTCCTCGTCCTCGTCTGATGAACCGTCTCCGGCGGCAGGTGCTGCAGGAGCTGCGGGTGGCTGAAGGACGTTATACCGCTGAAAGAAGGGGTCTTCCGCAATCTCATGGTTGTCGACATCGGCGTCATCTCCCGGCTCGCCGCTAGAAGGTTGACGGTGGAGTTGCTGCGAGCTCTGAGCCTTTATGTCGACCCCATGTTGGTTGGATGCGGATCCGGGCAAACGGTTCGCTCCGGGGGCTAAGGGTGCAGAATTGGCGCGGTTCTTCAGGCCAGGCCGTTGCGGTGCTTGCTGCGTCGAAGAGGATGAGCTGCCAGTAGCATTGGCTAACGACTCGCTGCGCGACGGACGCACGTACGGTTGGGAGCTCTTCGCCTTCTCGGCTCGTCGTTCTTGCTGCTGGGTCTGCCGTGACGGATTCTCTGTGCAGGAGGTCGTGGAAGATCTGGCGGACCGACGAGCTGCTTGACCTGAGGGGCCAGTTACCGGCATGGTGCGACCTGTCAATTTCTGATCACGGCAGGCCGGTGCAACGATGGCTGACGGACAGCATCGACCTGCAGCGAGCGATGCTGATACGTAATGCCAGCGCTGTCAGACATTGGGCCTGGAGCTGTCAGGAGATCGTACGGCAATGATACGGACGAGAGTGGCACCTCACGACTGATGTACTACAGGCAAAGGCTGAGGGCATGCATATGTGAAAGCTGCCGAGCACATGAGGTGCCGGGTGGACAAGAAGTACTCCAATTCCCGTTTCCCTGTGCAGCCAAGCGAGAATGAAGCAGCCAGCCCTCCTCCAGCCCTGCAGCCTTGGCGCGAAGCCCACGATATTTTGTGACCTCTCCCAGGCGATCGAACTCCGACCTTGGAGCTCGACGTCCCCTTCCGTGTTAGTCTCTCTGAACCATCCCCCAAGCATTACCCAATGCAACGTGCGGTCATGCTGTTCAGTGGTTGACATTGATGGCCTCCTCAAAGCCTGGAAGATGGGATGGGAATATGCCGTGTTGCGTCATTGGACTATGAGAACGCGCAACGGATGAGCGAGAGAGCAAGCGTCATGAACCTCAGAGCGTGAGGGCAACGCTAAATGCTGCAGGATCGTGCTCTCAACCTGGTTCAGATCCAGCACTCAAAGTCGTCTCGCTCGCCCTCGTTCATTTAAGCTTTCCGTAGCCAACACTCCCGCGCTTCCGGAAAGTCAAATGCTGCAACCGCCGCGCAGCATCTGTTGAGATTGTCGATCGTTCACCTCTGATTCGCTCAGGCAGAGAATGGAGGCGTTCTGTGAGAAGCATCCGACTCTTATCGAGCGGCTATTGGACCAGTCGACCGCGCCTTTACAGGCATCATTGAACAGCATTTCGCGTCCCCTCACGAAGCCACAAACACGAGGAACCTCATCATCTGCAGGGTCTACCACAGCAAACTGCATCGATAGCGCAGTCGAGACGCAGAGGTCGGACGAAATTCGCCTCTACGATTCCGATTATCAAGGTCTCAGAACTTCGCCAGCCGACTTATTAATACTCGTGACGCGTGTGCAGGCGTCTTATATCCAAGAGTCTCATTCTTCCTTCAAGCTCGATTGAACTGAAAGCTTTCCACTGCCTGAGCGCAGGGATTCCACGACCAACCCCTCTCTTCCAGCTCTCGGATGCTTACTTACCCACTAAGTATTACAGCTTATATAGAAACCCCCGGGGAGACGTCCGAGAAGTTCTGACAAGGGCCCTGTTCTCTTCCGCGTTTGAATTACTCTTGAAGTGCAACCGCTGGGAACTCTTGACAAGACGACCAACGGCAGAAGGACTCAAGCGGAAGGCATTAAGCACTGCCTAGGTATCTGAGAGTGCAACATGAATTCGGTATGGAAACTCAAGATGTTGACTTGCGGTGAGAATCGGACAAGGGTCATGCTTCGAGAGGTCTAGAATGTTCCACACCGTCTTTAAGGAAGACGGAACCAAGCAGCAGAAACCTTAGAGTTCCGTGGATCTTTGGTTCAAACCAAAGCTAACAATAGTCGTCATATGCTTCGAAGGCAGTCACGTGGTGGTGCTATTTTTGGTGTAAGCCATCCTTCGGGTGCATATTTCACCGTCCCGGCCGCCCAGGATCTCAACTCACTGAAAATACTCAGAAACTTACCGCATGAGACTCAGAATTAACCACGAAAACAAGGTTGATCAATGGGGGCCGTGGAGGCTGCGTGCATGACAACCTCAGCTAGCATCGTTCTCTGGAGGATGTTTTCATCCTTCCTTCTGAGCGCTGAGCATGTACCTAGGTAGACATTGACCGAGACTGAGCTGCGGAGTATGTGTAGACGGAAATCTTTTGACGTGTTCGGGTCGATGGGGAAATCTTAGAGGAAATGGAGACGTAACACGGTTGCCGCCTAAAGCTCACAAGAGTCTCGGCTGAACTTGTAGTTGTGCTTGATCGTCGAGCTGTGCATCTAGGATGCGTGCATGGCATGACTTAGAAAGAAGTAATCTCACCAACCCTCATCGACATGAGTCGATGTCTCGTCACAATCCAAAGTCTCGACTCTTCAGCCCGGACGCCTCAACCGGTTCCCCTCGAAGCCTGCTGAAACTTCGTCACTTTTCGGATGCTTGCATCCCTTCCACAAGCATACGGCCCCGTCTCATCCCATTTCTAACGAACACCGCCCCGATGACCCCCAATTTCGTCCCTTGATATTCACGAGACATCAGAATCACTTCCAGAGCACTCCATCACTTCATGCTACCACCGGTTTGATTTCAAATGATCTAAGCCAAGTGAATGCCACTCCCTTCTGCTCTGAAGCTCCGACCGGCGGTCTCGTCTTACTCACGACAGCAGCTCTCATCTTCAACCTCGGATCTCGAGCTAATCCGGACCCCGGCACCGATCTCAGTGCTCTTCGTCTTCACTTTCACCAACCCCTCAACCGCCTCTCTCGTCAAAAAGCTTCAACTCATTGGCTCGTTGACTTGAACAGCCGCTGTTGGGCCTCCGACGTCGGCTTGCATCTCTTCTCTCAATCGTCTCCACTCTCAGTGTCTTCGACATAGCTTCAACCCCTTTGCCGTCAACGAGAACGGTCGTCACTAGACTCTTTACTCAGTCCACCGATCTCAGTAGCCTGCGAGCCTTCACCCGCGCCTCCACTCTCAACAATCTATTTTCTATAAACCTTCAGTGCGTCTGCCCGCGAACAGGAGCCGCCGCTGCCCTTCAACCAGCTCAAGCCGCGAACATGCCTAGGAACGATTCCGGATACAATCCGGTCACAGATTCATACAATGACATGACAGCTGAGAGGTAAGCCATCCAGCACCCTAATCATACGAAACACAGCTGACATATCCCGTAGGCTGAAGAGAGTGGCATTGCCTGACAAGTAAGGCGCCTTGCACCTACTTCGAATCACCGCCGAGAGATCACACCTCTGTTTACCCCAAAGCTAACGAACAGCCAAGGATCAAATGTAACCGCTGCCATCGCAACAAGGCACCAGGCAACTACTCAAATAAGCAGCTTGCACCCCTGCGATACAACATCGCCAAGTCCGGCCGCAACGGCAGTATCAGCAGCCATCAGTTAACGTGCCGCATGTGCACGGGTGCTCAGGTCACCGAGTTACATTGCTACATGTGCGGGAAAGATAAAGGGCTGGAAGCGTTCGCGAAGCAACAGCGTCGCAGGCCTGACCATGCGGTACGTGACAACCAAGTCCGATTCACAGTCTATGTCTGCAAGTTGACCTGACTGGGCCACCACTGCCTTGCCTCGTGCTTCTATCTACTTATTGGACAGCTGCACTAACACTGAATCACGACAGAAATGCTGGGATTGCATGAATGAACAGCTCGCATTGGAACCAGAAGGCGACGATGTCGTTGACGATTGCATCGATGATGACGATGTTGATGGCGAGGACGATTTCTACGGCTACGTAAGCTACAGTGTCCGCAGCTCAATAAGGCTTCTCGCTCACTGATCTGGTAGAATTCTTATCCTGGAATGAGCAACTCCGCCGCATCCGATGCGGGCACTGGGATGGAAACCCTCTCGATCGACGATAAGACATCAGAAACTGGCTCCACGACGAGCTATGGGACCGGTCAACTCTCGGGTAGCGGGTCGTTGCTCGAGTTCTCCAGCTATCCTGGCTCTCCCCATGGTGGTGGTGTCAAGGTACCTAGCTCCGTTGCTGATGAGGACGAGCGCTACCCTGCGCAGTGGGAGGGTGTTCAAGTTGGTCGTCGGCGTGTTCCGGGCAGCAGCAATCTTCCGGCAAGCTCCCAGGATAGTACTGCAGGAGCTAGCAGCACCCTGCGTAGCACGCCGGGCGGTTCCTTCCTGGGTACTACCTTTGACCCAACCAGGTATGGACAAAGCCGGCGCCGGGTACCTTCCGGAACCGCCAGTGTGGTGTCTTCAAAGTCCTTTGCGTCGAACACCACTGCAACGAACAACGACAACAGAAAGTGGGCGAAGATCCCCGCTCACGTAAGTTTGCCTCGTTCAATAGGACGAATGTTATGCTGATAGGCGCATAGAAGCCAAAGGATGAGTATCCCAAGCAGGTCGAAGAGGACGACGATGACGAGGACGAGGACTGGAAGACGCAGACTCAAGGATCTGATGACGAGGAAGGTGACTCCGACGACGATGATGATGACGATGGGCACTATCCTCACTGAGGTTGAGCACTCGGCCCGATGGCCGCTCATAAGCTTTGAGGGTTTCGTCACCTTCCGGAACCATCATATCAGCAGCATCCAGAAGGTATTTCCACAGGTTCTGGTCCTCGATGATCTCATTTCGACATTCGAACAGTATGCTGCATCAACTTCGAGATTTCACGAAAGGAAGGTCTCCCATTTCGAGGCTCTCGTGGAGCCTACATCGAACGATCTGGCTCCGCTCCACTTTCCCCCAGGCTTGCATCAGCAGCTGGGGGACTTTCACTTCTCTTCTCATCGGGCTCGGAGCAGTGCTTCATCTAGACATTTGAAGGAAACGGGAAGGAGGGTACTTCTGCTGGTCTAATCACAACACCACATCGGCTTGACGGATGTCAGTCGGCTTGCTTTCTGCTCAAATGGATCAGTCTTCTTTGATAGGTTCATGCACTTAGTACAAGATAGAAAACTGAACAATTCTCTTCTGATGCTCATCTGAACTACATCGATTCCGTGTCCTCCGCATAAAGTTGCTTTGCTACCTGTAGCAAATAAAGGCCTGACTCTGTGATTGGATTGATGGAGTCAGAGACCATTCATATGGCAGCGAAGTTGAGGGTCGTTGCGGCCAAGCTCTACCCAGGCTCGACGTGAGGCGTGAGAAGCATTGTTTAGTCTCTGGGCTCCAGTGCCTGCGAAAACAAGATTTCGTTCGCACTCACTTGCGCATCTCGAGAGAAGCGGTTGAGTTACCCAATCGAATCTGTTTCCTCACCCTCCATTAGCAGAACTCCTTTCCACAACCCAAGCGCACGGACCAACGGAAGTATCGCGAGCTGAGTAATTGGGCAAACGTCATATCAAAATTTCTGGGGAAAGCAACCCAAACATTCTACTATCCACCCAAGCATACGACTAACACGCGAATCCCACTTGACACCTCTCGGAATACCGTTATAATCAGGTCCTCGTAACGATATCGCCCCAAACCACACACCAGATACCTTCCCGATGGCCTCCGCCACACTACCGCGATCAGCCCTTCGGGTACTCTCCCGGACGAGACCTTCTGCAAGCGCCGTCGCAACTATCAGCAAATCGCCTGCAGCATCAAAGTCCCTAGTGAGATATCTACACCAACCCGCCACGAAGACATGGTGGACAGCATCGTCACGACCGGCGGTCTCTGCTTTGCGCCAAACCTCTACACCCGGCGCACCCACCAGCCGGCGCACGATCTTCATCCAGACAGAACCCACACCAAACGCTGACGTACGACTCCCCGCTCTCCAGCGCCTCTTCATCCCCTTCCCACCTCGATGTGTCATCTAGCTAACCCGCCCAAACAACAGGCCCTCAAATTCAACCCCCACCATCGCGTCCTCCCCGAAAATATCTCAACCCCCTACCTCGAATACCTCTCCCCGCGCTCCACCTCGCACCGCCCTACCCCTCTCCCCTCGCCGCCCAGCTCCTCGCCGTCGACGGCGTAACCGCGGTCTTCTTCGGCGCGGACTACATCACCGTAACCAAAGACCCAGGGACACCCTGGGCGCACGTGAAGCCTGAAGTCTTCTCCTTAATCACCGAGTTCGTGACGAGCGGGCGGGAGATCGTGACTGCCTCGGCCGCCGGGAGCAGCGAGGGTACTGGCGAGGAGGCTGGCCAGGGCGGCGGGCAGCGAGACTCGCTGGAGTACGACGAGAATGATAGCGAGGTTGTGAGCATGATTAAGGAGTTGCTGGAGACAAGAATTAGGCCGGCGATCCAGGAGGATGGCGGGGATATCGAGTTTAGGGGTTTCATGATGGGCAGGTGCTGCTGAAGCTGAGGGGGGCGTGTCGGACGTGTGATAGCTCGACTGTGACGCTTAAGAATGGGATTGAGGTGAGTCTGTTCCGGATTGGCTGTGTGTTTTGGGTAGTTTGCTAACGTCACGTGACCAGAGCATGCTTATGCATTATATTGACGAAGTGACGGGAGTGCAGCAGGTACTGGATCAGGAGGAGGAGGTTGCGCTACGAGAGTTTGCGGCGTTTGAGGAGAAGCTTAGGCGGCAGGGGAAGGAAGTGCCGGCGACGACGGTGGGGAAGGGGAGTTTGGATTTTGTGGAGTAAGAGAGGCCGGTGCATTGGCGGAGAAGCTGGTTATCAGACGCAGCAAGAGTGAAGACGCCAAGGGAAAACTGATACCACATGCCGGATTTGTTAGTGACGGATCCGACTGGGAGTCGGAAACGTATGGCGTTGCAATTGCTTGGCGGTAAGTGCGCCGAAATTACGATGGGATCCTTTCAGGATTGCTCAAGGGAAAGCGCTTGCGATCCAGAAAATACTTCAGCAGTCTGATACTTTTCCGTTTTCATCAGCTTCAATCACGTGGATTGGTATTGGTGCTGGGATCACAACTTGATTGCAACACCGCCCTATCGACAAGTTCAGCCATATACCTTATTAAGGAGTTGAAACTGAGCCAGAGGTGCACTCATATGTTCGCAAGCATGCTCAAGAAGTTGTGGATCACATTACAACGCCAGCGGCAGGGGAAGACATCAATAACCACCACACCAAGGGCAACCATCAAGGTCACACAGCTCCACACACTTCACAACTCATGGCAGTTGAATGAGGTTTCAACTGGACGAAGCCGTTTAGCGGATAGAACCCGCTCTCGTAAGCCTCTGTATCGACCAGCCGTTGATACGGTATCATTTGCAACTGTCTGGTTACTCCACTGATTTCACATCACAAGGAATCACATTGGCTCCATGAAGATCTCAAGCTATCCGCTCACGGCTCATGCCGTCGAGGACCATTTAGCGTCCAAGCGGTACTTCAAGAGCCAGATTTATCTGAAGGCTCTCCTAGTACGCGATGCCAATCCAATCTGTGATTCAATCGCTTCAAAGCCTACTTGCCCACCATCAACGCAAGCAAGTTCTTCTGTTAGCTGGAGATCTCGTACCTCGCTCACTGATATCCTACCGCTAGGGATGGGGTCACCCCGAATGCAGAACACATACAACGGTTTCTATATACCATAGCAAATCATACCAAGTCGAGCTATTCAGAACCTTCCTCGCGACTAAACCCTTCGTACACCTGGCTGCGCAACGGCTTGTTTCTCTTTCTTGACGGCCTCGTTTGGCACTACGAAGATTTCAAGCTGTCACCTCACGGCCACTCCCATATCAGCACCACCTTCGACAGTCTCGTTCGCGATGGCATAATCTCAAGTCTCCTGAGAAGGAACGTCAGTGGGCCTGTTTTATGCTCACGAAGCAGCTATCGCACGCTCAGTTATCCCATGCTCTCGAGAACGGCTGCATCTCATGAGCCATAACAATTTCCCGGCTGCTATCCATTGTCCTTGTCTCAACTTTCGACCCTCGTGCTGGTGAGGTTGTTCGTAGTCCTCGTTACGAGGGACTTGAATGTTTGCAATGGAAGCATATCGAGATCATGACAACGTCCACCGGCCGGAATGGAGGAGCGAAAGCAAACCCTCTCAATAGCCCAGAGGCGCGGGTTGGACTAGTCAGCGGGAAGGGCAGGCAGTATGTTCTCTACCCCTTGTACGCCTCACTACCGCTGCTGACTCTCGTTGATAGCGATGAGCTTGGAGAGCAGTTTAATGTTGCCATGCATTATTTATCTGGAGGCTCCGAGATACGTAATCAAGGTTCTAGGAACTCGGTTTCAGGCTCGATCTCACATATCATCTGGAATTGGAGCGGAGAGTTGAGTGCTCCGTGAGTGCCCATGATGAGTACGATTAAATATTCATTCCATCTATCATCGCTTCTTCATGATCGCCACTAACGCCTGTATAAATGGTGGATATGAACATCGTCACAGCCTCGGGTATCGCGCGTCAACGCCCACTACATCTGTCCATATCTCAAGGTATACTCAATGAAACTTCGCGCTCACAGCGCCATATCTAACACCATCAACTTTGAGCTCGAACATCAGCCCTGCGCTCTCGATCCGCATGTCGAGTGTGAAGTCCAGGTTGTCGAACTCCACGCCCTTCGTAGTCGTAAGCCTGGTGAAGAGGCCCTTGGGAACGGTGTATAGGTTCGTCGTCAATGTGCAGACGTTGATGAAGTCTTTCTGGTACGAATCTGGCGCAATCTCTGCATCACATGCGATCAGATCGTCCTCAACGATAAGCGACTGGCCGGGCCGGAAATTGCGTGTGTAATGGAAGGAAATGGGCTGGCTTTCAGAGACTTGTTCTCCCTACAAACGGATTAGCGTGTTGCGTTGTAGACTACTTGAAGAAGACAACTAGTGCCAATGAGCGTGGGTTTACCTTGGAAATGTGCCACTGCATCCGATCACTGACCATCCAACGTTCCCAGAGTGGGCTTCAGTAGCAGTTAGCGCGGGCTCGTATGTGGGAGACGTGGATTGATTCTTACCTCCAGTAGCGTTCGGTGACAGGGTGCTTGGCTTCGTCAAACACAGTCGCGTAGCTCGTCCCGTAGTGCCACCTGCTCCTGCGATTGGTGACAATGCTTCCCTCCAGACCTCTCAGCACGGCTCCTCGGACAACTGCCGTCCACGCATACATCGGATGCATGACCTCAACGCCCGACTGTGGACTAAGTGCCGCAGCGTGTGTCGGCCGCTCAGTGTACGGAGGCGGTGGCACCTCGGAATTGAAGTGGGAGCGCATGCAGTTGTAGAGGTAGTTGGATTGCCCAAACCCACCGACCAACACAATGCCGGATACGTTTCCTCCTTTGCACCGTATGCTCTCCACCTGATCCTCTACCAGATTGATCACCTCTTGTACTACAGGATCGAAGATGCTCTTGACCTGCTCCGTAGTCATAGCCAAAAACCCACAGTCTAGACCCGCTTCTTCATCATCTGGTAAGCCTGGGAACGGTATACTAATCTCCTGCTGCTCGTTTTCATTAAAATTTCTCTTGACAAACTCCTCGAAGTACTTCAGGCCAATGTTCCAAGTCTTAGGTTTCATCTTTCTGTATCGTTCCGCCCCAATGCGTGCTTTGACGTGATCTTCAAAGCGATAGTTGAGCAAGGCTGAGCCGCAGAGGCCGCCGGCGCCTACTGCTGATTCTTCCACACGGAGGGGGTTGAGCTGCATGATTCTGTAGGCGATGAGGTCAACGGTACCGCCGCCCGCATCGCAGACGACAAAGCTGTTTCCGACCCGTAAGTTGTTCGGCTGTATCGCCTTGAATGTGTAGACTGCTGCTGCTTCCGGCTCACTTATAAGTCGCAGACTGTGCATATCACCCATGCCCGCTCTTTCCGCTGCTTGGAGCGTAGCATTCTTCGCTGCATCTGACCAAACTGCGGGCACAGTTAAGATCCAGTCCGTTTCAATTGTTGCCATAAATGATTGTCCGTACCGGACTTTGAGCGTGTCCATAGTGTGCTTATGTATTAGCTGTAGGTAATCGGTGACCGCATCCATGACCGTCTTATCATACTTCCGTAGCTGCGTGGCTGCGTCCAAGGACGAGATGTAAGGTGGTAGCTTCTGGTTGCGGTCGAGAAACAGCTTGATGCACCGCAGCCGCGTCTCATCGGGCTTAATTTGGAAACCCCATTTGACTATCGGTTCGCCTTTCGGGCCATTGGATGCTGCTGTAGGCACATCATAGGCTATTTCCGTCGGCACCTTTTCCGATGTGATGCCATTGCCGCCGGGCCATGTTTTGATGATGTCTATATCATCAGGAGTTCCGGTGTATGCGATTGCCACACCCGAGTACGTGGTTCCGAAGTCACAGCCGACGATCAGACGGCTACTTGTCGTTGTCTCTAGCTTTACGGTGGCCGACTTTGACGACAGATTGTCAACTTCTTTTCTGTTCTGAGTACCGTTTGCTGGGCCCTGCTTAATGACCGGCTGATCCTTTCGTTTCGAAGAGAAGCTGAAGCTCATGGTGTCTCAAATAGGTCCCTGTTTAGTTCTGAAGTCTGCCGCCGTGCGTATATACCGTATTGCCCGGCTGCATATAGGTGGTAGTGGTCGTAGGATTTAACAGCGTAACTCAGACTGGTACGGAGCTGAAAAGCCAAGGTTTACCACTGATGACCGCCTGTAGTCATTCACCGCGCACCTTGATTGAACGTTGTCAGGCACCAGGAGAGAACCCCGCCGCTTCGATCTGAGCCGCGGGGACAAGCGCAGGCACCGCACAGGTATCCCTGCGTTTTGACGGGAGTTTAAATTTAGTACCCTGCACTTTGCATGGACGATCCCCGTTAGTCTCAGGCGCTAAGGTTGACTTCTTCCAGCAAGTCTCAGCACTGCATCTTTACCATCAACGCTTACGAGTTCCTCCTGTTGCCCACGAAGGAGATGCGCTTTCAGAATTCAGAAATCATTATCAAAATTTAGTTGTTGATACAGAGTCAACACTATGCTGCGTGATCTGTATATCTGCATATAGCTGTACAAGACAGGTTACGACTACCGTTGGTTGACTGGTAATGACAAGCCATACGAGCAACATCGAACTCTTGAACTTGCCTATGATATGCGTTTCCCTCTTAAACCACGGCCGCCTTCCGCGACTCCGCTCCTTCCCTCAGATAATCCCGCAACACGCTTCTAAGCAGATATGAAGGCGTACAACTCCACGCATGGCAATAGCTATTATTATGGCAATCACCGTACGGACTCGCGCGAGAATTCTTAGGGTCAAAGCACTCCCAGAAAGTATCCGCACCCGCTCGCAACATTCCGCCCCAATAGTGTCGCATCAGCTCCAGACACTCCTTTTCGGCACCCGACACGGCGAGTGCTTCCGCAACATAGTGGAAGAGGTACGGAGTCAAGGGCTTGATGCTAGTCTCCGAGGCCATGGCATTCAGTAACGCTTTTTTGCAGGTCGCCGGTGGCAAAGCACCGGCCAGCGCCA
The DNA here is from genome assembly GCA_030247845.1 of Coniosporium tulheliwenetii. NCBI lineage: Eukaryota > Fungi > Ascomycota > Dothideomycetes > Coniosporium > Coniosporium tulheliwenetii. The sequence goes on along the minus strand of JAPDRP010000001.1, from coordinate 500,110 downwards.
TCCAGGCCTGAGAAGCCCAGGAGACCTGGTTGGAAGGGCCGCTGACAAAGACTTGCTGCTTCTCATCGAAAAAATCTACGGCTTTGGCAGTCATCTTGGCGACGATGTCCGTATATGGTTCGTTTTTGCCGAGCATCGCTGCAAGCTTGTTGATGGCTTTGCAACAGAAGATCGTAGTGCCATGCATCCCCGCATTAGTATCCAGACCTTCCGCCCAGTCGAGAAATTTCCACCCAGGCCCTTCAGAGGAGAACTTGCCCTCCGGGCTGACGTGTGATAATGCCATCTTCATGCTATTGAGAACCGTCTCCCAGAGGTCCTCCGCCGTTTCGAGATCCCCTGATGCGCAAGCATAGTCGTACACAATAACGCCGTATAGAGCTTCGTAAGTGACGATGTAATCCGTTGCTGGGGTAAGCTTCGGTTTCTCGAACAAGCAGGCGGGAAGTGACCCGTCCTCTCGAGGCAGAGCGGCAAAGAGATACAGACATCTCTTCACGAGCGAGTAGTCCTTGAAAGTGCAGTAATTCGTCAAGGCCTGGAGACGGAGGTCGCCTGACCATAGACGGCGGTCCCTGCGTGGGCCGTCCTCCAGCACACTTTGCATACAGTCGCGGAGTGTGCGCATGCTGACTTCGTCCATCTTGGTCCAGAGTTCGTCGTCAAGATTGGCTGGTTCGACCGCTTGAGTGGGCGAGACAGCGCTTACGGCGCGGACTCGGATGTTGGAGAACAGGACTTTGAATTTCGGCGAGGTGTCGATGACTTGAACTCTCACGTAGCGGAATGAGTATCGCCGCGGCATGTCGACATCGCTGGGCAACCAGTCGATATTAATCGTTTCGTCTGGAAGCCAGCTCGTGCTGATCCAGGTGTTACAAGGGTGCAGCTCCTCCGTCACATCGTATGGCACCTCGCCGAAGGTAAGCTTCAGCCGGACTGGGGCGTCAACGTTGAGGCCTTCGGCAGAGAGGTGGAAAGAGAGATAGCCCGCCCTATGTGATCCGAAGTCGAGGATAAACTCGTCTCCTCTTCCCCACTGGAGTGACTTTAGCTCATCGATGGTGTGTTTGTGACGCGCTCGGCAGCCGAAGTAGGTAGATGGATCCGGCTCAAACGTTATGGCTTCGAGAGGGTGTTCGATCCATTCGTTCAGTCGAGGGGTCAGAGACTCAGCCACCTTCACGAATCTCTCATTAACATGCGTGGCCAATATTCTTTCCACTAGCTGGTTGGCTGGAACCTCAGGGGCCGTCATGGTGTCTCCTGCACTGTGGGGGAAGGGTATTCGAAAGAACCAATGTCAAAAGTCAACGCATCACTCTGCGTCGAAATAGCTTCGAGCTGATATTGATAGTGAGGAAGAGGGCGCTGGGCCAAACTGCGGCGAGCCTCCTCGTTCGGCTCCCAAACATGGCAGTACTACTACTCCACGATAGAGGGACCGTATTCAGATATCCCGAGGGCGCTGGGCAACCACGAGGCGAGGAGGAGTAGGAGTACTGTTGGATTGGAAGCGCTAATCTGAAGTTAGGTAATGAACCATCGAGTGGGCAGATCCCCAGGCTCGGGTTGCGGTTCAGTTGAGCCCGAACCCGAACCTGCAGCCGCACCCTCAAGCCCCCTGCATCTACTCAGGTTTTTTAATAAATTTGAAGTCGACGAATGAGAGAGGTGATTTACACAAGGTATATCAGCAAATCGGAGCTGCGGGATCTGGTTCTACCGACTCCTCACGACGATCCTCGAGGCGTGACGTCTGAAGTCCTTCGGGTAAAGGCCTTTGACGGGGTCCGATTGGGGGATATACCTTGCGTAAATCACTCTTTTGGTTTGTCGACTTCAAACTTATTAAAAAACCTGAGTACAAGCGTTCCCCTAGAAAGGGCTGGTTGCGCTCCCTGCTGCATGAAACCAATAACAGAATTACTTTGACTCAACATTGTGGTCTGAATGATGGGCTGCAGAGCGGGAAGCAGGGGGCGCAACCAGCCCTTTCTGGGGGAACCCTTCCCTTGTAGGGCTGAGATGGGTCTGAATGTCTTGGCCATCGACTGCCCAAGGGTTGGACGAAAAGTGCATGGCGGCGTCTCAGCCGCAAACCTGCCTCTCCACATGCCGCCTCACACGCCGACGCACTTTTCGCCCGACCTTCGGCCGGATATCAAGTCAATGCTAACCTTCTGTAAAGCATCACGCACTCGGGCTATCTGACCCCGAGGAGAGCTGCCCCTGCTCGCCTTGGAGATGTGTGTTGTCTTCATAGTCGCTGCTGTATATAATGATCCAGATGTTCGAAGATAATGATGCCTATCCCATCTTCAGGGCTTAAGTATCACTTTCATCGCCTCTCACTTGACAAGCAAGAACAGAATCTCCATCCTCCATCATGGGTCGCTTGGTTACAGCTGGCTCGGCCATCTTCCTGGCTATTGGTGGTAGGTGATTTTGGGAACATCCAAATAGTATCCAAGCTGATGTTCTGGCACAGGGTTCCTCTTTGGCTACGACAGTGGTATCATATCGTCCACCATCGCTCAACCCCTATTCATCGAGTACTTTGGCGACCCAAGCGATGCCGAAGTCGGCGGTATCGTATCGTCTTTCACCGGTGGAGCCATCCTGGGCGCGCTGTCTATCTCGTGGTTGGCAGACTATCTCGGGCGCAAGATGACCGTGTTCGTGGGAGCATGCATCTCTGTCTTTGGCTGTGCTCTTCAGGGTGGCGCTACAACCATTGGCATGCTCATCGCTGGGCGGTTCATTGCGGGGATCTCGGTTGGGTTACTCTCGGCCATCGTACCTATGTACTGCGTAAGTTATCCGAGGGCATACACCAGTGGTAACGGAGTGGAGTAGCCAGCTAACCATGCGTCAGTCTGAGATTGCAACAGCCCAAGACCGCGGAAAGCTGAGCGGACTCTTACAGTTCATGCTCTCGTGGGGATTTTTCGCAGCCCAATGGCTTGGATACGGCTCTTTCCATGTCGACAGCCACTTCCAGTGTCAGTATTTCCTCCGACCTACCCATTCTGTGCGATCGACATTCAATTTTCTCTTACTGGCATAGGGGCTAACTCTTTTTCCGCATAACAGGGCGATTCCCCCTATCTTTCCAAGTGGTCCCTGGTCTGGTAATGGCCGCGGGTATCTGGTTTCTCCACGAGAGCCCTCGCTGGCTTATGGAGAAGGACCGACACGAGGAAGCTAGAGTCGTGTTGCAGAAATTGCACGGTACAGGCGACAATGAAGAGTTCCTAGACCTCGAGTTCCGTGAAATCCGAGATACGATCCTAGCCGATAAGACTCGATCGCAGATGACCTGGAGAGGCTTGCTTGCGAAGCCTACTTGGCGAAGGAGACTTCTGCTGGGCTGCGGTGTTCAAGCATTTGGACAGTTGTCTGGTGTCAACGTAAGCGAATCAGATGTTCAAGATTTATCATTGCTCAGTAGGCTTACACCAAACAGGTTATAAACTACTACGGTCTTCGTATCTACGAACTGCTAGGGATTGACACCGGCACCAGCTTAGAAATTGTTGGCATATCGGGGACTCTTTCCATCGTCTACTGCGTCATCGGCCTATACCTCCTCGACAAGGTCGGCCGCGTCAAGCCATTGATAGTCTCCGCGATTGGCTGTGGCCTATCTCTCGTCGTCAACGCAGTCCTCAGTCAGTACTTCGTCCTCGACGTCGGGACGTCCACCAATGCCGCAGCGCTCAGATCCATGGTAGCCATGAACTTCGTCTTCAGCCTGTTCTTCACCATGACCGGCATCATCTCGTGGGTGTATCCGTCCGAGATCTTCCCCATCGAGATCCGAGCCAAGGGCAACTCTCTCCACGCTGACAAACTGGTGTCTGAACCTGCTCTTCGCGCAGATCTCGCCCATCGCCCTGGGACAGGTTGGATTTCGCTTCTTCTACGCCTTCTTCGTCTTTAACATCATCGCGATGCTCTGCTATATCTTCTTCTACCCAGAGACTAAGGGCAGGACGCTCGAGCAGATGGATGAGCTCTTCGGGGACCAGATCATCCCCCACGCGTTGCAAGACGCAGAAGGTGCAGAACGCGCAATGAGCACATTCTCAGCGGCCGGCGTGGAACGGGCTGCCAGTAAATCTGAAAAGCGTATTGACTTCCGCCATGAGAAGGTCTAAGACGATTTGATTTTATCATATGGAAGTCCAATGGAAGAACTATCTGGGGGAAGGAGGTAAAAAACCCGAGATCCCGAGGGCGGTGCTACAACGCTAGACTCGCACGTGACTTTGGTTACGGACATCGGCTGCTATCCCCGTTAGATATTTTGGAGGCTGAAATTGCTGTGTCTGCTGTATTGCCGAGTCATTCACTTGTTTGTAGTGCGGTACTTTACTGGTTAGTGTATAAAGACACTTAATGAGGAGAGGAAACGCTGTTAGCCACACGTGACGTTGATATATATATCCAACCATGACTCTTTATGCTCCACAGAATGCTTTCGTGAGAAGAGCTTATATATACAAGCGTACTATGAGTAGCACTGCGTTCGAGATTCTGACATCCAGCAGAGTGGCCCAAGGAAAGATGTACCAAGCCGTTGTTGCAACGCACCCACAATGCCCCTTACGGACCTGGGGGAGCCGCTTTGATTACCGCTTGGTAGTGCTTTCCAGACGTAGAGGAGCTGACAAGACGCCTGCTCCAAAACGGATCCGGAAAGCGGTCTCTATTCGCACGCAGACTGATTGACACGCCGTTGACGGCACGTGACAACTCAAAGATGTGCGGTTGATGGGGAAGGGAAGGAGAGGGCACGTTGATGTTGGTGTTGATAATTTGCCGATCGGTTGCTACATGGAGGTACCTGGCGGAATATCGCTACTTGTTCTTGGTTCGTCGTCTTCATCCTCGTCATCGTCGTCCATCTGTACGTCCATGACCCTCTCGCCCGCCTTCTCAAGAGTGCGGCGAGTCCACGTCCGAACAGCTTTCCAAACGCCCTCGAAGAGATGTGAGCAACTAATAGCACATGATCGAGGGGACGAAGACTTACATATAAGAACGTCCCCACTCCAATAAGAACGACCACCCAACTGATATTAGCCAGGCGATCTCGTCCAGTATTTCCAGCACGACCCCCACCGATACCGCCCGATACTCTTATGTTCCACCAGCGCCAGGGCGAGGCTAACAGAACCTTCAAGAAACTCAGCAGGCCAAGAGAAGCGAAGCCCTTGAGGAAGTGTTCGAACCAAGACGCTGGAGCTTCCGGCTCCATGTAACGATTGTCGCTAGAACCGCCTATCGGAATGAGGTGCTCATAAGGATCCAGGTAGATGTTGATGATGGGATCCGCGACGAAACCTAAGAGGAACGTGGCAAGCATAAAGAGGGTTATCGTTAACGTGACCTGGGCAGCTACGTTCCTTTGTGGTTAGCGGAAGGGTCCTAAAGGGGAAGAAACAGGGTGGCCCGAGATGTCCGAATGTGACGCGGGTGTTCAGTCAGAACTTACCTGCACTGCTGATAATCCGGCCCCAATGCATCCGCTCCAGCCTATACCGAAAGCCGCAGGTTGGACACTGCCAGAAGTTCCTCCTTCCATACGCCGGGTCGGCGTGCCGCCACGCCTGTAGGCAATTCTCATGAACATATTTCGATGATCCTTTGCACTTGCATGGCCGGAGGAGACGACCCTCCTCCGAGTCGTACGTGACTGAGGGGCCAGACTGGAGGAAGCCTGGTAAGTTTTCGGACGGTGGATGGAACGTCGGATTGACCGTTTCCAGGCAGATTCGACAGGTTCGCGGCCGCCAGTGTCTTTGTCTCTGTCTTTCCTCTTGACTCGGTTGATGACGAGGTTGTTCCTGCTTTGGAGCATGCTCTGTCGGCGGCTGCTCGCTTGCTGTATCCGCAGGAGGATTGCTACGTGATCCTGAAATGTCGTCTGGCCAGTACCAGCCGGGCATGGCTTGGAAGCCGCTCGAAGACATGGCTTTTGCTTAAGTTCTCGGCTAATTGCTATGGGTAGGCCTGAGGTGTCCACAAGATTGCAGTCCGTAAAGGCCCACAGGTGCCGACAATGTATTACCGGATTCCCCGGTCGAGAGGTACAAGCGGAGGTGTTTTGCTAGGCGGTTGGAGGGAAGTCCACGTTATGTTATTACTGCTTGATCGAGTGCTCAAAAACGCAGTTAGCCAGGATCGTAGCTCTTATGACACCGAAACGCCAACACAGCCCGTGGAAGCATTCTTGAATGTGCCAGATGTCTTTCTGGGCAGAGGCGAGAACCCGACAAGTCGAGGCCGCGGTCAAATCAGGCCTTGGCGTGCTGACAGCTTCGGGCCGAAACACTCCGTACCTGAGCGCGCTTTGGCCGCGTATCACTGGAGCTTGCCTGCTGGAGCTTGAGCTGCAGGCAAGCAAGCAGAACCTATTCCGACCTCATCGCATTCCTCTTCAGACCTACCTGCGTACCCTAGGCTTCGACTGTGGCTCACTATCCTCCTCGCAATCCCGTAGTCCGAGTCGCAACATGGCGGACCGGTACTCCTTCTCGCTCACGACCTTCTCACCCAGGTAAACATCAAGCTCTGAGCATACGTCTAGTCCGCTAACATCACCTCAGCGGCAAGCTGGTCCAGATAGGTATGCACGCTCTCATGGATTCTGTACGACCCTTTTCGGCCCCGGACAGCGCTCACAAACCCCTCAGAATATGCCTTGAACGCCGTAAACCAAGGTGTCACCTCACTCGGCATCAAAGGTACGAGCCACCATCATAAGAACCGCCCGCACACCGCTTCTAACTCCCAACCCCCCAGCAACCAACGGCGTCGTCCTAGCCACCGAGAAAAGTCCTCCACGCCCCTCATCGACGCCGCCTCCTCCTCGAAAATCAGCCTCGTAACGCCCGACATCGGCATGGTCTACTCAGGCATGGGCCCTGACTATCGGATCCTCGTCGACAAAGCCCGCAAAGTCTCGCACACAGGCTACAAGCGCATCTACAACGAGTACCCCCCACAAGAATACTAGTGCAAGACGTCGCGCGGGTGATGCAGGAGGCGACGCAGTCGGGTGGCGTGCGGCCGTACGGCGTCAGTCTGCTGGTTGCGGGCTGGGACGAGGGGATTGAGTCAGAGGAGGCGAAGGACGCAGGGACGACGGACGCGGAGAAGAAGCATGCGGCGAAGACGGGGGCGTGTTGAAGGGGGGCCGAGTCTGTATCAGGTCGATCCGAGCGGGAGCTACTTCCCGTGGAAGGCGACGGCTATAGGGAAGAATGCGACGAGTGCGAAGACTTTCTTGGAGAAGCGGTTTCATGAGGGGTTGGAGCTCGAGGATGCGATTCATATCGCGCTGCTCACGTTGAAGGAGTCGATTGAGGGGGAGATGACGGGAGAGACGATAGAGATTGGTATGTCTAGATTTCTTTGGTCTGATTAATGTACACTGACGCGTCCTGCAGGCATCGTTGGCCCGCCGGCAGATAAGCTGCTTGGATACGAAGGCGTGGAGGGAGCGCGAGGCCCGAGGTTCCGCAAGCTGAGCGCGCAAGAGGTCGAGGACTACTTGACCAATCTATAGAGAACTGGGGCCGATTGGACCGGGTTGTAATATATGACCAGCTTCAGCAGCCTACTCCCAGAAGCCAGCTGGTTCAAGAGCTATACCATAATGCATGTAGAGCGGCAAGGCGTTGGAATGAAAGAAGGGTCTTCATTACCAGGTCATTACTCAGTTCTGTGCAGTCAGAGCCAATGTAATCGTTCTGTCGGCCGATGAACGCTTTGAGTCTAAGAGCCATCTCGGAGTATATCCAGATAAGCATTGTTGGCTGGCTTTCCATCACCCTGCGCCCCCGCCGTACGAGTGGCTCTGGTAGATATTGAACAGGGTAAGTAAAGGCACCACTTCCGCGTTAGTTCTCACCAGAAACAGCCTCTCATGCTTTCTTCTGAACTAAGATTGAAAAACACAGCAGAGGAATATCTATTACGCTTGTGGAATGCTTTTGCTGAAGAGTTGATATACATAACTATAGTTCGTTGTCGTCGAAATGCTGAAGGGCAGCGGAATACGTCAAATAGAAGTGTACCATGCAGTTGTTGCAACGCACCCACAACTTAAACTCGTGAACCGTTGATTATCCCATCGCCTGGCAGAGCGCTCAAAAATTGGTCCGTGCACAAGCGGTCTTGGCACTTACCCCACCTAACTTCAAATGAGCTCACTATGTAGTAGAGACACCAAATAAATTTATTTCTCAACGCTATAGGCAGAACAAGGACTAGTGACGATATAGATTATCAAGTTAATACCCAAGAATCATCTCAGCAACGTAAGAAGCCCAGGCGAGCGCCGCCGGAGCCATAGCCACTGCCTTAATACGAGCCGATGCATATCCAGCCCATTAGCAACTGGCACAGTGTATCAAACCTACCTAGATACGTCAACCCAGCGCACCCATCCGAGGTATTCAAGCTATTCCTCATAGACGAGCTTCTCGAGACTATTGCACGTCATATAAATGAGTACGCAAAGCTCTACAGACAGCAGCCACTCTAGGCCTGCGCCAGGCCATGGAAAGATACCACTCCAAGAGAGCTTATGGCGTACATCGCGACCTATATCTACATGGGTATACATACAGAGCCTACTATGGCTCAGTATTAGAATACAGACCCAGAGAAGGGCGGAATTCACCTGCTTATAAGACGAAATATAGGCCTTAAGAGGTGGCAGCAATTAGATCGATTTTTCCATATCTCAAAGCCTAAGCAGGGCCCTAGCAAGGAAAGCCTATTCGATAAGGTTGAACCTCTTAACGAGGAGGTACGAATAGCCTCAAAGAAGTACTAAAAGCCTACTACTCATCTAGCTGTAGACGAGTGTATCCAGCGCTTCCAGGGCAGGGCCTTAGAGATAGTCAATATTCCATCAAAACCGACACCTAAAGGCTTTAAGATTTGGGCTCTAGCTAACGCTGGATACATTCTAGATTAGCTGTACCATGCTAAAGGCATAGGGCCTGTAGATCTGGACGACTACTGGACTATAGATTATGGATTCCCAGCTACTCAAGCAGTGGTGCTAGATCTACTCCTCTAGGCAGGTATCCAGAACGATGCCAGGCATGTAGTGTGGCTCGATAACCTCTTCACTTCATCCCGTCTTCTATCTACACTCCGTAAGGAAGGATTTGGCGCTGCTGGCACTATTCGTACGACAAAGTCAAAGGCTAAATGGATAGCAGAGATATTAGTAGACACAGCAGTAGACACGGCTCTAGACACCCGGCAGTCACAACAGCAGTCGCAGCGCTCAAAAAGAGCCGTAAAAGCTAAACCTAAGCCTAATCGAGGACTCGAACCCTCGCTTACAGAGCTTAAAACAGACTTTAGCAGCCAGATACCATGGGAAAAGCTCTATGGGTGTCTATCACGTGACGGCTAAGTGCTTCAGTTCGCCTAGAAAGATCAAAATGTTATCTTATTTATGAGTACAGTCTCAAATAGCCCACCAGATCTTATTAAGAAACTAAGAAAGAGGCCTTCTCGCACGGCTACTAATGCGCAGACCTCACGCGCTGCTTTTAGTGAGTAGGCTCTCAGATCTTAAGCTACTGCTAACGACCAGACAGGTGATGAAGTGCTTAAAGAGCTCAGATACCCGAATTTATTAAGCTCTATAACCACTTCATGAACGGTGTCGATAGAGCAGATTAGCTACGCGTCCACTACAACACCCAACGTGTCCATTTAAAGTCCTAGAAGCCTCTTTGGCACTAGCTGCTAGACGTTATCATTGTGAACAGCTACAAGCTCTCTTACCACGCCCAGCACTACAACGATCTAGACCTCCCTTATAAGCGCTACCTTAAGCAACAAACCTTCCGCTAAGACCTCGCGAGAGAGCTCTTCCAGCACTCAGAGCGACTCACCAACAGCCAGTACGACAGATCTATCGCTATGGCAGACCTTGTATATCCGGCAGAGGAGGATTTTGAGCATATACCATACTGCAAGGGCACAGAGAGCTACTGCAAGGCTTATGAGGCAGCAAATAGGAAGGTCACACCAAACACAGTCCAGAAGAAGCCTCTACAAGAGCTCTCCGTCAATTCAATACGAAAAGGCAGCAGATACCATAGCAATAGGCCACCTCGATCGCGATCTGGCTGCTCACTTTGCTGTATCTCGCTCTACCAGTCTAGTAACTCTCCTATTTGCTGGGCACAACACCTACAAGCAGCAAGGGAAGCAGCCAGTAGCTAGCAATAATATCATATATCACCAACTCAGCAATCTACAACTTGAAAGCTTCAAATATTAAGCAGCAACCAGTGCAGAGCGAATCCAGTAATCTGATTAGCTGAAACCGCCTATGCACGGACCAATTTTTGAGCGCTCAGTGTGCCAGCCCATGGGATACTGATTCTTAGCACTGTGTTTGGGCGATGAGCCCCGCAACCGTCGCCCATTTATGGAGTACAAGTATTGACACATGATATCGCGTGGACTGACACGGAATTGCCGAATCGGGGATTCCGCGGCGACGCGAGTCGTCCCGTCGGCGCGTCCAACCCGAATCCCAACCCACTCTGTATACACCAACAACATCTCGGTTCAATGGTGAGCAATAGCTTCATATCGCCCAGCCTGTTACTTACAGTTCTTCAGCCACCGTCAATACCAAAGAAAAAGCGCGGTAGGCCAAGCAAGACAGCCCCCGCAGCGCCAGCGCCGTCAAGCTCCCGCGCAAGCGTCGCAACATCCAAGCCACGGCCAAAGAAGAAGCGCAAAAACGCGCAAGCAGACTCCGATCCAGAGATCACAGATGGAGGCAACTCAGATGCTACAACTTCGAACCGCAAGAAGCGCAATGCCGACAGCATGGACGACGAGGACGACGAACGGAGTTCAGCACGTCCGCAGAAGCGCCCTAAATACCAATACCTCAGAGCCCATACCCGCCACATCCCCCAAGACACCATCACCACCAAATGGATCAACCTCCCTCTACCCGCACAGCAGGCCGTCCGGACACTGTTCAAAGCTACAAAACGGCCCGTCCTAGCCAGCATACGCGAAGGGCAGCGGCGCACAGAAGCCGAGCTAACCCTAAACGCCGTAATTCAAAAGCTAGAAAGACAGCTACCGCGGATGCCGTTCCCACCGAAGACTAAAGAGGCGCATCTCGATCTGGAGAAGGTGTTGGAGCGGAATCGGGTGCTGGAGGGCGAGTTGACGCCTGCATTGCACTGGGTTGAGTTGCTCAAGGTGGAGATTGAGAAAGAGGAGGAAGCGTTGGATAGGGATAGGGTAGCGCTGGCGGAGCTGGAGGCCAATGCGAAGGCGGAGGAGAGGAGGAGACGGAAGCAGGTCAAGAAGGTCGGTCGAGCGTTGGTGATGTGCGTGATAGCCTTGCTAATGTCCTGTTCAGGCACATCCGCTCCTAACGGAGAGTCTTGACCACGGGTACGAGGGCGATGATGCTGAGAGCATTGGCCTCGTTCCCTCATCAATGCTGGCAGATGCGTTGCTCTTGGATAGTCCCGATTCGGACTTGAAGCCGCTGCTTGAGCAACTGCAGAGTCATCTGGAAAGCATGCAGGCCAATTTGGGGCATCTCGAAGGAATTGATGGTGCGATACTCAGCGCGCGTGAGGCGCTGGATGATATGCTGTTCAAGCAGGCAACTGCGTAGCAGTATGAATTACTCTCAGCGTTATGATACCCAGGAGAGCTATGCAGCAGGAACGGCGCAAGGGGTCTTGATCTAGAACTTCTGAAGGGTACAGGCGTTGCAAATTGGTATCCATCCTTCTATCCACCGAAATAGCCACAACACTTCACCTTGTGCGTATACAGTTCCGCTTCTCCAGCCGGTTAAATTCTGATCCCTAATATTCCAGCCCTCATCACGTGATCCATAGAGCGCTGCTGGCTGGGAACGCTAGCCTTTTCCCAATTGGCTTTTCCCCGTGCGGCCGCGGCAGCCCACGAGCAACCCCGCGAAACCCTGCAGCAAGCAGCCAGAACGATCCGCATAAGGTCGCATGCTGTTAACACTTTCACCGCGCCGCAAGCTGTTGATGAACTGCAGTCGCAAGGAGCGCCGTAGGAACGCGCAGCTGAGAGCCGCAAGATCCGATGCAATAAAGCCCGACCAAACCTTCGGCACAGCCAGGAACCGCGCCTGCAACGAACCGGAGAGCTCCAAACCACCAGCGAGCCAGCCATTCCCCGGCCCCTTTGGATGACTGAAGTCACACAAGACAAAGCCAATGGAGGTTCTTCCCATGTTATGACGTCCAAGGCTACCGAAGCAGAATCCGACAACAATAGAGTAAAGCATGCGCCGAAGAGCGGTTCGCCGCAGAAGCGTGTGTCTGTCGGTAATGGGGAAGGGAGTACTGGAAGCCCCAACAAGAAGCGGAGGAAGGTCAATCATGGTCAGCAGCGGCTGCGCACATCTTGACAGCTGGCGAGAGTTCTGCTAACGTACCGCGTGTCCGAGCAGCGTGCATATACTGCAGACGTTCGGTGAGCCGTAGCCTCGTCCTCGGGTCCTTCAAGCTCCTATCTGAGGACATAAACCCTCACCTTTATGAAAAGAACTATGCTGACTTGTTCCGTAACTAGCACATGACTTGCGATCTCGTACGCTGTGCCAGCCGCCCCTTGTCCGTATGGCGGTAGCTAACTACGTCCCATTGCTACTGTAGGAACGACCCTGCACACGCTGCATCAAGCGAAACATTGGCCATCTCTGCCATGACGAGCCCCGAGAACCAGTTAAGAAGCAGAAGACCGAAACTGAGAGCGCCGCTGGAGGTGATGAGGGAACCTCGAAAGCTGAACCATCGGAAGATGACTTCGACCCGCACGCCAGGACCCAAGATGCAGGCCTTATCCTTGCGCCGCCCCATCTGCCTTACAATAGGGCGGTCAGCTCAGGGCACATCGTCCAACCCACTCCAGTGTCTGCGCTTCAGGTCTCGCCGCTGACATCCAATGAATCGCAATGTTGGTCACACGTACCTTTCCCTTAAGCGAACACTCTGCTGACGCCTAGCAAAGACCTGGACTACAATGACTGGAACCTTGGAGCACAGAACCACTTCCAGGACATGCACACTTTCCATCCGTCCTATATGTTCAATACCTCCGAGGTTACCAATGAGTTTAATCTGCTCAATGACTTCCTCAGTAACAGTCTGCTTGATGATGGCGTTCTCTACTCCAGCGCTGACATGCAGGGCCTATATACGGACTCTACATACGCGAACACTATGGGCAGTGTCCCCATGAACAACGTGGGACAAGCAGTTGACCAGCAGAGCAAAGACCCGCCGCCGCCATCGCAAGCGGCTATTGGGAATGCTATCTCGCGCCCAGCAAGCAGCTTCCCCAACGACAAGGCGCGCGAAGCCTTCTACTTGACTGCCGCGGATCCTGCGGGAAACGACACGCCCGAGGAGCGAATGAACAAGCTCCTGAAGGCGAAATATGATGCTGGAATGCTCAAGCCGTTTAACTACGTCAAGGGCTACGCGCGGCTGAATCAGTACATGGAACGAAACATGCAACCCTCCTCCAGACAGAAGATCCTTCGACAATTGGACAAGTTCAGACCGAAATTCCGAGAGCGCATGCAATCGTTAACTGATATCGAGCTCGTGCGGGTTGAGATGTGGTTCGAGCGGAGTTTGATGGAGTATGATCGCGTGTTCGCGAGTATGGCCATTCCAGCTTGCTGCTGGAGGAGAACTGGGGAGATCGTCCGTGGAAACAAGGAGATGGCTGAGCTGATACATGTGCCGATAGAAAAGCTGCGAGACGTGAGTAAAATCCTCCTCCGTTTACTGCCGGCCGATCCCTGAATTAAGTTTCGCAGGGCAAACTCGCAATCCACGAGATAATGGCCGAAGGCTCGCTTGTTAGCTATTGGGAGAAGTTCGGCGCGATCGCCTTCGATAACTCGCAAAAGGCCCTTTTGACAAGCTGCGCACTGAAGAACCCGGATTCCAAGTCCAAAGATCCAGAATTACGCTGTTGCTTTTCTTTCACCATTCGTCGCGATACCCATAACATGTGAGTGACATTCTGTCTGGTGAGAGAGGATTCCGACTGACAGTCTTAGTCCGTCCCTGATTGTCGGAAATTTCTTGCCTATATTGCCTGCGAAGCGGACATAGCTTCTCTCTTTGTATCTAAGCATCGCTTCGCCCTGTAAACGGTATCTAGATGTGTGATGGCGACAGGCACTGCATGGAGTCACAAAGGGTTGGACATGGGGAGCTTCGGTGCAATGGGTTCGCTTTTAAGGCTGATGTGCAAAGACCATTCGGACGTTTAGGCGCTCAACGCCATGTGGGTATATCTTGTTCTGTACGTGCCTTCAAGGAGGAGACTGCCGTGGTCAGCGGAGCTTGGCCTAAGTATTCAGAGTTTTCCCTTCTTGGTGACGTTCTCGCACGGCCAGTCCCCGACCGCGCAACCTCACTTCTACATCTGCCGCCACGCATGTCGCAACGTACTCATTCTTCCCATGTCTAATGGCGCCCCCCAATGCGATTCGATCCGAGAAAGAGAAGAAGGTCCGGGCAGTCATCGGTAAGCGTTCAAAGCTGGTCTCCAAAACCTAGTCTGGATGACGCGCGAGTTGTCGCTTTACGATCAGGTTTGCTCGAGAGCGACGCCGGATGCTTCACAAGGCCTCCGTGGTCAGCTCGGCTCTATCTTGAACAACTGTGCATCTGCGCGTGAGGGCCGCCTCATACAAGTACACGAGCTGATACGATCTCATAGCCTTCGCGAAGAGCATCCCAGAGCGCCTCTCCCACGCCAACGGCACCGATCCCACCCTCCTCGCCGAACTCCAAAGCCACATCAACGCGCTCCCCCTCACAGCCTCGAAACGCGAAGAACTAGACGCGAAAGGCACAGAGCTCTGGAACCTGTCTACGCGCCTCAAACGTGACAGCGACACAACAGTTCCAGCTCTACTCTGCGCACTACGCGTTTTCTCGTTCCTGCTTCTCGTCAGCGGACAGCGCGGTCACGGCGGAACAGCCCAAGACTGTGTCAGGCTGCTGAAGGTCGCGCTTAAGGCGTCGAAGTTTTGCATACAGCAGGGTCAGCTGGACTTGGCTACGAAGGTATTGGGCCGCGCGGCGGAGTATGTGGATGAGCTTGCGGCGCATGATTTGCAGGAGGAGGATGTTGAGGTGCAGAGAAGGCTGAAGGCGGAATATTATGTGCTGCGGACGGCGCTGGTGAGTCTGAGGTCTACCTACTTCAACCCGATCTAGCCGTGGCGAATCTAAGCGCTGGGCCATACCGTCTTCTGCACGAGTCTGCTTCCCAACTCAGTTATACCAGTGTACCCGGATGTACCTGAACCTCGCTGACAGTCCTAACGCAGGCTTGGAAGCAGTCCCGACTCGACCTCGCAGAGCACCTATTCTCGCAAGCTGAGCTCGCAGACAACCGTCTCGGACCCTCCACAGCCGAGAGCCTAGCCGATATATTATATGAAATCGGCAAAGACCTCCTCCGCAAGAAGCAGCTCGAGAGCGCCGTGCGATGGCTAGGAAGATCACTAGACGTGCTCGGCGAACAGGATCTGGAGAAGCTCAGCCCGGATGCTGGTGAGCTGAGGTTGAGTATCATGCATGGGCTCGTGAAAGCGCTTTTACAGCAAAGAGATGGGGCGGCACGAAAGAGAGCTGCGGATCTGGTTGGGCTGCTGGAAACGGATTATGGAGATAAGATGGCGGTGGCGTTGTTGAAGCTGGATCTGCTGGCTTCGGAGCCTGAGTATGAAGCGGCAGATTACTACCATGGTAAGCCAATTTCAGGTGGATAATTTTGTCATAAGCTTTGGGAAGAGGCGCCTACGAAGCCCGCTGCAAGCGTAGCTCTGGCTGACTGGCCCTAGTGCTTCTCCGCATGGTACGATCCCTCGTCCTAACTTCCTCGAACTTTAGAACCATTCTTCATCACGTCCATAAACTCAAAAGCCGGAGTGCAGTGATGGCAGCAAAGCTCATGGACGACCTCTTGTTCCGGTTGTTGGAGACAGAAAAGCAGGATTGGATTGAGAAAGCAGCAGTGACGTGCCTTTGGCTGAGATCATCGTCGCCGAACACCCAAAATGAAGAAACCCTTGCATCGGTACAAGACACACTGGACAACCTTGTTCACAGTATCAAGCGTCCGTTGAGCGCACAAGCAACGCATGCTGCTCAGACTCTACTATGGAAACGCATCGAAGCAGCATACACGCAAGAGCAGTATGAAGTTGCAGAATCATGGTGTAGGCTTACCATTCACGGAGTCTTTGAGAAGTCAGGGGAGTTGAACAGGTCAAAGATTGCTAGAAAGATCATCCTGTGCGCATTAGCCAGGCAGGATCTTCCGACCGCAAGGGAAGCCTTCTTCCAAATGTCGGACGCTGGTAAAGCTGCACCAATGACCCGCTACCTGATGTATAAGGTCGCGATGCGGGAAGGCGACACGGACTTTGCGGCCGAGTGTCTGGACTTGGTCAGCAGGCACTCCTCGAAAGACGCTACGCTGCTCTACGCCTGTGTACTTGAAGCACAACAACACGGTAATCGGCGGCAAGCTGTTCTTGCGCTTCAAAGAGTGCTGGATAAGTACGAATACGCTGCGCCTCAAGGAGTATATCTTCCAGCCCTGTTGAGATGCGCGGCAAGATTGTTAATGACTGAGTTTGTCGACAATGGCATGCCGGAGAACGTCGGCAACGAAATCTGCAAAATCTTCGAAGGGGCCGCTACGCAGGCAAGCAAGTCGAAGCGCGGCGCAAGCACAAGCAAGAGCGAGGATTTTACGGCGGCAGAGCTAGATTGGTTCTCCCGGAACAGCTACAACCTATCGCTGAAACACTGTACCGAGTTGCACCCAGAGCATCTCGCCCGGCTTCTGGCGGCCTGCATCCAGTTCATCGAGCTAAGGCAGAAAGACTCTTCGGCGACAGACGACACAAATCTCGACCTCCGCCGCGCGTTGTGCAACTACCTAGCCGCCTGCGCGCACATCACGCTCGCCAGGGCCGAGGACAACATCGAGGCGTCTCTCAACCACTACCTCTCCGTGCGCAAACACTCTCAAAGCTTCCGCGCCTCACTCCCAGACCTGCTTAAACTAGACACCAACCTCGCCGTATCCGCCCGCGACGACCTCATCTCGAAACATCTCGCCCTCCTAAGATTCGAGCTCGAAGCCACGCTGAAGCTCGAAGCCTGGGACGACATGGACGCGCTCTTCGACGCATGCTGGACATACCCTGACCCGCGCCGCCTGGACACGCTCGCAGATCTCGTGCTCGTCATCCACGGCGCCATGACCAAAGCCGCGCTGGACGAGGGCTACAGGACCAAGCTCCTAGCCGTGCTGCAGAAGATCATCAACCTCTCGCTGCGCAGCAGCGGGCCCAACAACGCAAGCGGCAAGGACAGCGACAGCATAACAAAACTAGCACGCTGGCTCCGCGTCCTCTTCCAGCTGTCCCTGACCTCGACCGACGACGACAGGACCGCGCTCCGCTGCCTCGACCAGGCTACTACCCTCGCGACACAGCGTCAGGCTTCGGCGAATCCTTATCCTCAGGAAGAGCTCGAGTGGCTCGCCGCGACCGCATTCAACAAGGCGGTGGACTTTTACTGCGTCGATGATGACGCGCGCTGCAGGCTGTGGGCGGAGAAGGCCCTGAATTTGGCGGAGAGTGCGGGGGTGGGGGAGCGTTGAGGCGGTTGTTGATGGGGAAGTATAAGGAGCTGGCGTTCGAGAAGTAGGGGGTATGGAGGTAGAGTTGAAGGGCGGCGCGGATACTGGGCGTCGGAGGGATTGGGTGCTTATGGCTGGGATGGGCTGTAGCTGGCCTTTTGCTGCCTCGACGCAACAACGAGGGCGTTGCTGGCTTGCTTGTAACTAGTTTCATGTACCCTATGTGGAGAGCATGTACGCATACGGCGGGCAAGTATCAAGTCAATCTCTTCCCAGCACCCACGACTATTTGTAACACCAACGGGGCCCCTCCGTGTCTCCAAGACGAATTTACTCCTAACGCTCTTGTATGCTGTATTTGAGGAAAAGGGGTATACCAAATGCCTACGCTAATGCTGTGTAAAGCAAAGGACTGCTGCCCCGCAAGCAGCCCCAACAACCATACAAAACGCCTCAAACCGGACATACCAATCCACCCTCTCAGGCTACTGCAAGAAACTCTATCCGCCCAGGCTATATGGTTCTCGCGGCGACGAACCCTCAAGGCATATACAAAGACCGAATGTACCGCGCGGCCAAGCTGGCTGAGCTGGTTGGTCCGGTTCGAGAAAGAGAAGGGGTTGCAGAACTCATTGGCTATTCAGCATAGCAGAGATGTTATTCCACTTCTGCTTCAGCGTCTCGTGATCGGCATTGAGCTGCACCAAGCATCTCTGTCAGCAAACACCCCTTTCATCAACGGCCAGAGTGGCACTCACCTGCGCGTAATCCATCTTCGTCTCCACAAGCACCCTCTCCATATCCCCCAGCTGCTCCTCCAGGGCCCGATTCTCGTTGTGCACGACGATGTTCCGCTGCATGACCCCCTCCATCTCCTCTCGCAGCCGGCTCTCGACCTCCTCCGGCTGCTTTTCAACGATCTTCTCCAGCTCGCTCACACGCGTCCGCAGGACCTCATTCTCATCGCTCAGGCTCTCGTTCGCGATCTTCGTGCGCACGACCTCAGACGCCAAACCGACGTGCTCGCGCGCATGCCGCTCCGACTCCTCTTCTAGGTGCCGTACTTTCGCCGTCAAGGCAGCGACCGAACTTCTCAGCCCCTCCAACTCAGCCTCCCTCTCCTTCTCCACGCGGTTCAACTCCCTCCACTCCGCCGCATACGCCCTCAGCGTCTCCTGGCTGATCTTAATCGCACACGCATCCCTAACCAACACATCCGCGCGATAAACCTCCTTATCCACGCCGCCCGCCGCACTTCCAAAAAACCCCGAATCCAGCAGACTGCTCGCCGAGGGCGCCTTATCAATATACGCATCGAACAGCCGCTCCTTCAGGAACGTCGTCAGGGCCGCCATATCCCCCATCGCCATTAACGCGTCCTCGTTCTTCAGCATGAGCGCGATGCCGAATTTGAGAACAGCGCTCTCGAGCCCTTCGCTGAGCACGAGGTCGTAGACGCGCAGGACGAGCTGGAGGGGGAAGCGGTACGCGAAGAGGGTTAGGAACCATTGCGTTGCGTAGAGCTGGGGGGATACGCCGCGTCGGTGTAAATGGCTGGCTAGCGCGGGCGAGAAGTCTTCGAGAAGGCGCGAGAATTGGTGCAGGTGGAGGTGCAGGCCGGGCATGTCGCGTGTGAAGAGGTCGCGCAGGTTGTATTTGCGCATTAGTTGGACGAAGAGCGTGAAGGCTTCTTCTTCGGGCATCTGCATGATAGGCGGTTAGCGGAGTGCGGTGGTGGGGGTTTTGGGATGGGGAGTTGTGAGAGGGGAAGGCGGACTCACGTTGAAGAGCAGGGGCATGGCGATGAAGTTCATGCCTTGAGCGTAGCCCACAGCGTCATCGTACAATGCGTATGCCTTACATATGCCGAACAGCCCGTCCTGGAGACCGGCAGACATGAGGTACTTTGAATAGCTTGTGCGAGCGCCGAGATCACGCTTGATTGTCTTCTCGAGCTTCGCTATAGAGGCCGCTTCTTCTTTCGCCCTCCTCTTCCTCTCCTCGGCAAGCTTGGCCATGCCTTCCGGTCCACTGCCGTCCTGCGGCGGAGGCGAGCCGGGGAGGCTTACAGATGCATTTGCACTGGTCGCGGGCGTGGAGTGATCTGAATGTATCGATGACGCCGACGAAGCGATAGACTCCTTTTCCTTGATGCCCCCGTTGACAGCACTAGTTTCACTCAGCGTCGGTATCGGCATATGCGGCCTCTCTTTATCGGTCCCTCGAGCCACCAGATCCCGGTAGACGCCTTCGAGCGCCTCATTCTTACTCTCTGCGAGCACCTGCCAGACAACGCCCCGGATGGCTTGCGGGATGCCGCCGGCGATTGCGCGATTGAGCTCCTCGGAACTCGTCATCGCGATGGCTGCTGGTCCCTCGTATACCACTGACTGCCAGAGATCCCAATCGACTGGAGGGGCCGACTCGCTAGCCGGCCCAGCAGATATCCCGGACGCGGTGCCTGGCGCTAGATTGTGATTGATCGACGGCTGCCTCATCGGCTTTTCGAAATATGTCCCCGAAGCACGTCTAGCGGCCGGCGGCGCGTGGCCGTCTTTTTCTCGTCTGCGAAACTGGCCGGTGATCCCACACCAAAACCAACGCTGGCTGAGCGGCCTATCAGTCCCGCCAAAGCTCCGCCTTGCACGCCGTTGGGTTCATGGTCGTCATCGACTAGTGCCATTCCGGCCTCCTCCTGCATCCGCAAGAACTTGAACCGATCTTTCAGGCTGTTGCGTTGCCTGGGTCCATGCGACTCGTCCACATCATCGATCTTGCCGAGCGCAAGTTCTTGATTACTGCCTATAGTCGCCAGTGAAGCTGTCGTGTTGCTCCGGCCGTGGCTGGCCATTGACGGTGGCGATGTAACCGTCTTCTTCGGTTCGGAACTCTGTCGAGAGAACCATGAGAAGGGGCTCGCGGTCTTTCGCGCAGGAGGCGGTGGAGATACTGTAGTCGTAGTTTTTTCCGGTGCCGCCGGCGGAGGAGGGAACTTTACAGGAGGCAGGATCCCTGACAGACCCCGCTGTAATGACGAGAAGGAGTCTTTTGGTACAGGCTTTGGAGGCTGAGCGGGTGTCGGTACCTGTGCTAATGATCGGGAACGGCGTTTCTGACTGTTAGGGCCTGCGAGATGTTAGCCACTGCACTGACGGCTGAGTCGATGAGCGCGTAGGCCGAGCCAGTGGCGGGCCGCTCATCAGGTCGTGCAAATCTTGCGTCTATGATACACCCTGCACGTGTAAAGACTGTCCCAGCATCCTTGTCTGGAGACTAAGGGTGTTCCCTGCCCTGACAGCTGGCTGCGGGCCCTTGGTCCGCCTACCAGCCTCCTAGCCATTGCGACCCCCAGTATAGAGCTTGACCTACTTTCTTCCAGATTCACATCGTCCATTGACCCAACTGATATCCGATGTGAGGTAAGCAGCGGTGACTTCCCCAGCGCGGCTTCCTCTTCCCCGTCCCCAACAGCCTCCCCATCCTTCGAATCCCTCTTCGGTAGTGCGGGCAGCGGCGGGGAGCCGCTCCTCGCCCTATTGTTGAAGAAGATGAGGGTCTTCGGTCGGTAAGAGATCGCGTATTAGAGGACGGCCGGCGTGGTCGAGGGGTAATGTCTCGTGCGTCTTCGAAAGTGTCCTGGAGCGTTCGTCAGCCGCCATGCCGACAGCCAGAAGAGCACTACGTTGATCCCTCACCTCGTCTCTGTCTGAGTTGTTGTCGCCAGGGGTTTTAGGGTCCATGATAGAGGTAGCTGTCAGGGCGCCTTCCGTGGACGCTGCCCAAGCGGTTCAAGGATCTGTTGCGAATTTATCAAGGTTGTGCAGGCGGATGGAGCGAATGCTGGGGCTTGAGGTTCAATTGGAAGCCGTATTGCCGGTCATTACATGGCGCGGTGTGAGTAGGTAAGCGTTGTTGGGTATGCGAGTTTGGGGGTTGGTTGAGCGGGTAGTTTGACAGCTGAAGGTGCCCAAGAGGGAAATCACGGAGGCCTCAAGGCTGGTTTTACGTGGATAACAGGGCCCAGTATGTGAGTCAACTCCGGATTCCGTGTCTGACTCTGCTTTGATTTGGTGTCTTTCAACAAACAATTAATTTGATAGACAGCAGCCTGACACGATAGCAGCTGGAGAGCCGCTTATGTAATTGCGGTTTCAGATTTACCTGAAACGATGGGATGCGCGGCTTTTCCGTATGGGGTCTAACGGTCCTCAGGGTCAATTTTCTATGTAAATGCGCATTTGAGAGGTTGATGTGCGCATAGCAAGGTATTTATATTAATAACGATATCTCGTCCTCAAATCCTCCGAACCATCGTGAATAGTTTTACAACATCACTGACAATGAACTCACTCAAAGTGCCAAATAATTGCAGCATGCCCATCCACAAATCCCCTCTCTAGTTCCCCCAAAATCTAGCACCTCACGTCCCCACCTCCGTCTCCACGGTCGGCTTCCTCCCCTCCGTAAAATCACTTCCCGTCAACTTAGCTTTCAGTTTCCTAAACCCCAACTTGCCCTGATCCTTCGCAAACTTCGCGTTCCTTACCGGCCTCCATTGCATACGACCCCTATGCTTCCTCTCCTCCGTGCGCTTAACCTGCGTCTCCGGCGCCTCGAGCTGTGGGACATCCTCGCCATTGGCCCCATTCTGAGTGGTGCCGCCATCCGGCATGTTCTTCGCCTGGCCCGCTCCGCCACCGCCCTGCATCTGGCCATTCATCTGGCCGGCGTGCGAAGTGTTGGTTGCATCCTGGATGCCGATGTCAGAGCTCGTGTCCGAGTCCTCATAATCGTCGTCGTAATTGTCGTCGCTCGGGTTGTGCGGATCCCGACCCGGAGCCTCCTTGCCCGGCTCGCGGCGCTTGCGACCCTGGTCGTCCATGTAGGCCTTGGGATCATGGCCGAACGCACCGCTCCAGTCGGTGCCCTCCTTGCTCAGCCACTTCTTCTTCTCGTCCTCGTCTGCTTCGTTGAGCACGTCGCGGCCTTCGGTTAGGGACTCCTCGTGCAGCTCTTGAATTTTGTCCGGGACTTCTTTAACTACCTTCCGTGTGCGCACGCCTTCAGCGAGGCAAGCTTGCCAGGTCTCGAAAGTCTCGCGCGTGTCGTTGTCTGTGATGAAGGCCTCGTGGGATTCGTCCATGCCGGCCTTGAAGCGACAACGGAACATGAGGCGGCCAACTTCCTCGAGGTCCTCCAGGCCGGGCTCATCGCGGCAGTTATCTTCGGTGATGTAGTTTTGTGTGATGCGGTCAGGGTTGGATGTGGTCCAGATGGGGATGTTGATAGGGGTCTCCTCGTTGTCGACCAGGTGATGAAGCCAGATGATGGCGTAGGCATGTGCGTGGCGCTTGGTGGCAAGATGGAACTCGAAGACGACAGGCGACCGGTAGCGGTACCTGACAGGTAGGCGAACGTCGTTCTTTCCATCCTTCTTGACCAGGTCGTAATAGTAGCCGTCGCCTTCAGGCAGCTTCTGAGCTTGCGTGCGGGAAATTTTGCCCGTGCTGCCGCCGGTTCGCATCTTGATCTTCGCGTGATGATCATAGTTGAGGGCGAGAATGCGGTCAGAGGTGAACTCGAACGTGCCAACGTCCCATCCGAGCATGTTCGGTGGCAGGCGTAGCTCCACGCTTCGGAACAGGACGGAGATGCGGATGCGACCGAAACCCTGTACGCGTTAGTGGAGTCCGGAAGAAGGTTTGCTGAGAAGTCTTACTATGCCTCCATCGAGAGGGTACCATCTGGTAACCTGGGAACGGGTTTCGAGGATATCGGTGAGCCTCAGTGGAACGACGCCAAGTATAGGGTCATGTTCCCTGTTCCGTTGGTCGCGAACAGTGACAGTGACAATTCCAGACCTCCAGTCGCGCATGAAGCGTTCAGTGCCTGCATTGAAGATCGGCTGGCTACTGACAGCTTTCGCACGTGTACGGTATACCTGGTTCTGTCAGTAACTTGCCTTCGCTATGCCACATTCAGAACACTTACCAGTTCGTCATTGAATAGTATGGTGCAGTAACTCGTGGGTAGCTCCTTCGACTCTTCCGCGGTAATTTCGCCATATGGCTTCGCGGGCTCGTATTCCCTACCATTCCGGTTGCCGTCGCTGCCTTTGATGTTTTCGTACTCGAGGTTGACAATCTGGTGAACGATGACGCTGCAGATGCCACTTGGCCACAATGGGTCCGGCGGGGTGTGCATAACAGCATCGTCATCTTCCGTGTTCTGGACACCTGTCTCGTCCTGGAACTCGGGCTTGTCTTGAAGCTCCGCCGGAAGAGACCTGTTCTTGCCGTCGGTACGCAAAGCTGGTCGGAACTTGGGTTTCCCAAAGTAGCCGACTTCCCAGCGGAGTTCTCCCGGCATCTCACTATCGGCGTGCATTCCTGCGAGTTTCGACATTTGCGGGTACATCTTGCCTGGGTGCTGGATCATCTTCTGCATAGACAGCTCGATTTTGCCCACGATGTCATCCGCGCTGTGGCGGTCAGAATCCCAGAGTTCTACGCTTAGATTCTCGTCGGCCTTGATGAGTTCGGGAGTGACCAGTAGCCTGTGTCCAGTTAGCCTGTAATTCCCGCGCAGCTGATCGGGGAACTTACGCAGCCGTCTCCTCCCAAATGGGGTTCAGGTCATCGGTAATGACACGCGTGCAGTACATCGGCTTGCCGTATTTCGAAAAAGATAGCGTTATATAAGGATCGCTACCTCCATGACGGCTGCCGCGCTTATCCTGCTTGCTGAGGCCGACGGCGCGGTGAATCCTGATCCACATGACACCGAGCGCCTGTACGTCCTTCTGGATGTCGTCTCCTTGAAGAATGGCACGCATGTCGATAGACAGTGACTTGGGCGCTACATACATGCTAGCGGCAGCTCCTATGGCATAGTTGACGAAGTTGGAGATCAGAGGCAGATTGAGGATGTTGACGCCCTTCTCAACCATTGGTATGCAGCCAGCCTCAACCTGTGGCAGCCCCATGAGTGTAAATGTGAGCGTCTTGAGGAACGGCGGCTCCGGGGTCATATGAAGCCGCAGGCGGACGGTACCCACAAGGCTTTGGAGCTCAACGAAGATCGGGAGAGGAACACCGAACAGCCCCTTGACGCCCAGGTAGAAAACCAGCTGCATGTGCATGTTGCGGGCCTTGTCCGACGCACGCTTACCACTCGGTGCTGCGTGATAGGCGAACGAGACCTCCAGGTTATAGTAGTCACCACCCTCTTCGTCTGCAGCAGCCTCTTGTGGATCCTTGGTATTCTTGTTCTGCTCGTGGATGTCCTTCTTGATCTGCTTCATATGCGTATCTGGAAGGGCGCGTAGACTAAGGATGCGCATAGGATTGCTACCCTGGTTTATCTCCGCAACGCGGACATTCTCGATGATGCCCGGCACTGAGGCCTGCATGACATCTTCCAGTGTGTCGGCAACACCGCTGAACATTTCTGGATTTATCAGTCCCCACACGATGGCCAGAAGCGTGTTCAGCCATTCGACTGATTCGGGCAAAAGGTTCGCAGTAGCCTGCGCATAATCAGCCACGTTCAAAACTAAGTGGACTTGCGTCGCTTTACCGTCATGCCTCGTGTCTTCTCGCTGTCCCACTCGACTTCGCGGCCGCTGCGGATTACCTCCTTTACCCAAAGCCAGAGGCCTGAAGTTACACACATTGCCAGTGGGATGAGACCTGCCAGCGAGCCACCAAACATCTTTCCGACTACGACAATAGCGACCAGAACGCCAATGCAGAGAGCACCGGCCTGCTTCTCGAGTCGCTCAAAGGTAGGTTCATAGCTCACAGAAGGTGTTGGGTGGAACAGAATGTTGGTTTTCTCGCCGTGGATTGGCACGTCCGATGTGCTGCCTGGCGCTGTCGGCTCTGGTGGTGAGGTGATATCTTGTTTCTCCTTATATTCATCGTTCATTTGGCTGGGATCGGTCGCTACCGGCTGTTACATTGGGTCAGCGCAATGCTGGTCGTTTGGCTCAGGCTTGGTCGCTCACTGTCGGTTTCCCGAGATTTGCGTTGGGTACGGTTATCTAGGTTGCATGAGCGATTGCGTAGAGGGTAACCATGATCCGGAGGAACAAACATGAGGATCCTCAACCTGCTTTATCATCTCCTTGTTGACATCTTCAATGACCACCTTGTTGCCAGTCGTGGGGTCCGTGACAGTCTTCTGAGTACCCTCAATGCCTTTTGACTTCGGCTTGTGAGTCTTAACATCGGAGTGGTCCTGGACGCCTTGTTGACGCTGTTGCTGTAGCTCCTGCTCTATCTGCTTGTCTCGCTCCTTCTTGTCGATGTCGAGATTGTCCAGAAACTTCCTCACAGTCGGCACCTTGTTATGGCCCGAGTAATGGCCTCCGGGCATGTGCTGGGTGGGTTGGTCCGCCATAGCTGCGACTGGGAGCCTCTTCAGCGCTCGAAGGGGAGCAGCAAGACGAGGTGGCGATAGTTGGCGTCGAGAATGGGCGTCAAAGGGGAGACTGCCCCGAATTGAGAGCGATTTTATGGCACTGAAACCAAGGCACGATGCAAGTTATTGCGTGGATGCCCCGTGTCTGGCCAAGCTGAGCAGCTAAACTATGTCATGCTGCCGCAGAGCGCAGGACCCTCACGCTAAACCAATTCCAGACAGGATGCTGTAATATTACAGGCGTCACATCGTGTGCCCCTTTCATATCAAACAAGTCTCCATCACCGCAGGACTGCTTGCCATGATTGTACTCGAGAGACTGTTCCGACGCGCTCTGCTGAGCTCTCCAGAGCTGTTACTGTAGCTCTCAGGTGCGTAGGCGCAGAGCACTCCACTCAGCCGCAATGCTCGCGATGATTACCGCCTCGCGAGTATGGTGGGGCTGTTCCCAAGTGGAGGCGATGCAGTTTCCGTACATCTGCTGTCCTTTCTCTACATCCACCAAGGTTAGAGCCTACATTGAGCGCGAGTAATCTTTCTGGAGGTAGCAGCCACACATCCTCAACATGGGGGCTGGTTTCTTCACCACTTTCCTTAACTGCCGCCAATGCATCAATGGCGAGCTTGTCGACGATCAGCTGGTGGTCTCCGAAGATACCGGCCTGATACTCGAGCGCACAGGCTACATTGGCGGTGAAGCCGTTGATCTGGAGGGCAATGTAGTTGCACCTGGCTTTCTGGAGCTGCAGACCAATGGAGTCAACGGCTTTCACTTCACGCATTTCGAGCACGAGAGCCAATATCAGCAGAAGCTGGAAGAGACCGCCAAGTACTTTGTCACCCAAGGGGTCACCGGTTTCTGGGCGACGGTACCTACGGTTTCTCCGGAAGACTTCCGAAAGGTAGGCAAATTTCCTTCTATACTTGCCGTAGCTTTTCAAAGTCGACGTTTCGACTATCTCAGCCCGTTCTTGTCATCTCCTCGTGTGCGATAGAAATCGGCTTGAAGACGTGTTCTTATTGACAAATAAATTGTCTATCTCTGTGCATTGGTATGTTTCCCGCCACGGCTGCGTCCAAATATACATATTCAGATTCTGTGCCCCTTAAAAGCTTCGCAGCATACGTAAGCGCCAACCATGGTGCTAGACAAGCTCTCCGCAGAACTAAATCGTCGCCTTGGTGCCATTGGAGAACGTCGGTGATTCTTTATCGGACGTCGATTTCATCTGTCAAACATCATACAAAGACGCAACCCACTCACCGTTCCCCCGACGACAGATCCTATCATCCCTGAAACCGCGCTCTTTCGATTCTGCGGCAGCCTTCCTGGGCGCTCACACCGAAGGTCCCTACCTCTTTCCCGGCAAGAAGGGCGCCCATAACTCCTCCCTCTTCCGCCCACCATCAACTTCTCCAACTACGACCTATGGCGCTGAAAACCTCTCCTCATCCATCAAACTCGCCACTCTGGCCCCGGAGCTCCCAGACGCCTCAACCTTAATCCAGGATCTCCGCAGCCGCAACATCCGCGTCTCTCTAGGCCACTCCAACGCGACCTATGAGCAAGGCCTCAACGGCCTCCGCGCCGGCGCTACCGGCCTCACGCACACCCTAAACGCCATGTCCGGCCTCCAGAGCCGCGAGCCCGGTCTCCCTGGCCTCATCTCGCTGCCTCCTACCTCATCAAACCCTCCGCCGCCCTACTTCAGCCTCATCCCAGACGGCCATCACCTGCATCCCGCTACCCTCTCCCTGCTCTACCGCGCCGCCCCCTCGCGCGCCATCCTCATAACCGACAGTATCGAGCTCGCCGGGCTCCCGGACGGGCTTTACCCCGGCCACGCCCAGATCCCGCACTCCCAACGCAAAGTCGGCTCCCGCGTCGTCATCGACGGGACCGACACGCTCATAGGCAGCTGTATCCCGCTGCAGCAGGGCGTGCGGAACTTGATGGAGTGGACTGGCTGCGATGTCGCGCAGGCGGTGCGGTGCGTGACGGAGAACGTGGCGGAGTTCATGGGGGTGGATGGGCCAGGGGGTGTTGGGGTGCTGAAGGAGGGAAGGAGAGCGGATTTGTGCGTGCTTAGTGAAGAGGGGGAGGTGCTGCAGACGTGGGTGGCGGGGAAGAAGGTTTGGGAGAGGGAAGGGGGTTGTACTGAGGTGTGGGTTTTGGGAGCGGGAAAGAGGGAGATGTTTCGAATAGAGCAGGGTTGGCATCATTCATAGAATAACAAGTCGAATGCAAAAATAACGTTCTGCTTCACAAATGTACTTGATATCTTCCTCTCAGGTAGACCCCGGTTCACGATGCTTTTCCCCGTTGGGGCTATGGTGTTGCGGCTGAATGGCGGGGATGCCTGAATACTTGCATGCCTGGATTGCGGAGGAGCGGACGAGGCAATGACGGCTCCAATTGGAGGTGCCTCCTTAGCTCGTGCAGACGGGATGATCGCTGGCCAGGATTTTCCCGCATCAGCCACGCGAAACGGCCTGCGCGTGGGAAAGAAAAAGTGGAAAACGGTTGAGGGCCTCGAGCGGAGGAAGTTGCTGTAGATCAATTGTAGATTGAAACGGCATGAACGAGTCCGCGCTGTACTCGCGATCACGCAAGCTACCCATGAAATACTTTGCAACTGCCGTTGAATTCTCTGCACCTTCCAATCGAGCAGAAAATCCTGGAAACCGTAAACAACTGACGCCACAGTTGTTGAGAAAGAGGCTTGATAAGGGCAGCTATCGTGAAATCGCGCCTGCCCGCTGAACGAGTCCGCGAACGAACGGCATCGGCAGGCCCGCGTACTCGTACCAGCATAAAACTTCCTCCCCTCGTCCTTGACCCTCATCCACCTCACACACCTCTACCGCTCTCTTCTCTCTTGCTGACGCCTTAGCTCCTAGCTCGAGCATCGATTGTACACTCAGCTTCCTCTTGTATAATTTTCTCTGGCTTGCTCCGCCCTTCAACCCGCTTACGATTCTTTGTTGATACCCCCGCCGTCGCCATTGAACCTTGTTGCAACACCGGAGCGTCAACATGGTCCTCGTAGAGAACCAGGACTACCTCAGTCAAGAGGAGCAGCGTCTGAAGGAGGATCGGGAGCGCAAGCGATACTGGAAGAAATGGGGATCCTACGTTGCTGAGAGGCAGTGGGCAACAGGTAAACACTTCCCACGTCTTTCGTCTCGTCCGCCATTGTCATATGCTAACAGTTGCCTAGTGCGCGAGGATTACTCGTAAGTCGTCACACTAAGGAACGGACTCGACCGCTGCTAACAACCAACCTCCAGACACGACGGAGATGCATGGAGTCGTAAGTTGGGTTCATGCTGCTCACTCGACATGTGCTGATCCACCTCCAGATTTCTCCCATGACCATGCCCGATCAAGAGCCTACCGCTGGGGCGAAGACGGCATCGCCGGCGTGTCCGACACCCACGGCATTCAGAACGTTGCATTCGCCTTCTGGAATGAGAAGGAGTACGTTCACCATCATCCCGGTTGCGCGTCTCCCACTGACCGGGCACAGCGACTTTCTGAAGGAGCGACTGTTCGGTCTGTCAAACCCGCAGGGCAACCACGGCGAGTCCATCAAGGAATGCCATTTTCACCTCGACAATGTCCCAACGGTTTGTCTGCCCGGCTTGCTGTACTCTAGCCTATTACTGACTCTTTGCGCAGCACTCCTACATGAAGTACCTCTACAAATACCCTCAACGAAGATTTCCCTACGAAGATCTCATCAAAGAGAACGCTAGACGCGGCAAGCTTGACAAAGAGTACAACCTGGTCGACACGGGCATATTCGACGACGACCGATACTGGGACATCTTTATCGAGACAGCAAAAGAGGCAGACGACGAGGAGGAGCTTCTTTTCCGAGTCACAGCCTACAACCGCGGCCCGGAGCCGGCTCCGCTGCACATCGTCCCTCACGTCTGGTTCAGGAACTCCTGGGCATGGGGTCGCGAGAATCCGAAGAACAAGCCTTCGATACGGAAGATCGCTCCTACAACCGCCCTCACGAACCACCCCAAGCTTGGCGAGAGGTATATCGAGCTGTCTCCGTCTCCCGGCATTGGCAGGAGTGGTCAAGACGTCCAGCCCGAACTTCTGTTTACCGACAATGACACGAACTACAAGAAACTTGGATGGGGCGAGAACAAGACGCCCTATGTCAAGGACGCCTTCCACAGCTACATTGTCGATGGTAAGAAGAACGCAGTTAACCCCAGGAATCAAGGCACCAAGAGCGCTGCGTGGTACGCCTTCGACGAGGGCGAGGGTGTTGCTCCTGGCGAGTGCGCCGTCGTCCGTTTCCGACTGTCTCGGAGGTACGAAGGCTTCGTCGATGAGGAGCTTTTCGACGATATCATGGAGCAAAGGAGGGCGGAAGCCGACGAGTTCTACTGGCGCATCAGCCCACTGCCAATGGCCGATGATCTGAGGAACATTCAGCGTCAAGCTTTCTCAGGCATGCTTTGGTGCAAGCAGTACTACAACTTCATCTGGGATCAGTGGGCTAACGGCGACCCCGGAATGCCGACCCCACCGCCTGGTAGGAAGAACATTCGCAACAAGCACTGGAAGCACATGCACCTTGACGACATTCTGTCCATGCCAGATTCGTGGGAGTATCCCTTCTTCGCCGCGTGGGACAGTGCCTTCCACTGCATACCGTTGGCGATGATCGATCCCGACTTCGCTAAGAAGCAGCTCGACCTGTTCACCAGGGAGTGGTACATGCACCCCAACGGCCAGCTGCCGGCTTACGAGTGGAACTTTGGCGACGTCAACCCCCTGTCCATGCTTGGTCCGTCTTCCGAACCTTCAAGATCGAGCGGAAGATGTACGGCCGCGAGGATCTGGACTTCCTAGAGCGTGTCTTCCAGAAGCTCTTGCTCAACTTCACCTGGTGGGTGAACCGCAAGGATTTCGACGGCAAGAACGTCTTCGAGGGTGGTTTCTTGGGCCTCGACAACATTGGCCTTTTCAACCGCTCCGATCCCCTACCAACTGGCGGTGTCCTTGAACAGGCTGACAGTACTGGCTGGATGGGCTTCTATTCCCTGTGCATGCTGAACATCTCACTGGAACTCGCCAAGCACCGCCGTATCTACGAGGACATTGCCTCCAAGTTCTTCGAGCACTTCATCCTGATCAGTGACGCCATGCAGTATCGCCAAGGCGGCGAGGAGAAATCTTTGTGGAACGAGGAGGATGGCTTCTACTACGACGCCATCTCGTGGGGCGGTCCTTGGAGCCAGCAGATGCCTGTCAGATCACTCGTTGGGCTCATCCCGCTTTATGCCACCCTGACACTTGAACCCGAGGTCATGGACAAGCTTCCAGCTTTTAAGAGGCGCGTTGAGTGGTTTATCGAAAACCGACACGACGTGGCCGGGCGAAATATTGCCAACATGAAGCGTCGCGGCAAGGGAAACAGGATGCTGCTGTCACTCGTCAATGAAGACCGTCTGAGGAAGATCCTCAAGAGGATGCTTGACGAAGATGAGTTCCTCGCAGATCACGGTATCCGTTCGCTGTCCAAATTCCACAAAGACCATCCCTACTCCATGGACGTCAATGGTCAAAAGTTTCAGGTTAGCTACGTACCAGGCGATTCCGACAGCGGCCTCTTCGGCGGAAACAGCAACTGGCGCGGTCCGATTTGGATCGCTGTCAACTTCCTCCTTGTTGAGTCACTTCTGCGCTTTTATATGTTCTACGGCAACAGTCTGCAGGTCGAGTGCCCTACTGGCTCTGGTGACACCATGCATTTGGGTCACGTCGCGGAGGAGATTCAGCATCGTCTGCAGCATCTTTTCGTGCGCGGCGACGATGGACGCAGGGCCATCAACGACGGCAATGAGATGCTCGACTACGACCCGAACTGGAAAGACTACATGTGGTATCATGAGTTCTTTGATGGCGACACTGGACGTGGTCTCGGTGCCAGCCATCAGTGTGGATGGACCGGTCTGATTGCGAAAATTATCCACGACACTGGGTAAGTCTCTTCACGATTGTTTAATGTCTGTATGAACGCAAGCGATGCTAACCCCTGTTTCAGTGTCACCTGCCGTCTCCCACAAACCCCCGCACGCCCTCCTCAGCCGCCTCCCACTACTTCGACGACGTTTTCACCCGCGGCAAGCCCCGAAAGCCGGCACACCTCCGCCGCTCATCCACGTCCCGCTCGATCGGCGTGCGCAGCGACTGGAACGACTCCACCAACGGCGACGCCAACGGCAGCGCCATCGAGGACGAAGACGCCGAGCCCAGCAAGTCCAAGTACAAGCGCACGAACTCCATCGGCTACCTGGACGCCGACGCGCTAAAGAGGAAGGCGGAGGAGGATCAGCAGGTCGCGCACTATGTCTCGGATCAGCTCGAGCGCATGAAGAGCAACGACTCGGCCATGTCGAATATGGATGAGCTTGAGGCGCAGCTGGATGGGTAGGTGGTGTAGGTTTATGTCCTCACGGCTTTGGGTGGTACACGCGCTGTGTTGCTTTAGATTGTATGGCATGAGCCTGGAGCTGGTGGAACGCATTACTCTTCCTGTAACCCTTTTTGATACGCCCGCGGAGCATGTCGCGCCTCTTGGCGATGAGCTCAAGATAGAACAACTGTAGATCCTAGACCCTAGATGAAGTAATCATATGAGCTTCTTTTACTCCAAAATGCCTTGCTATCTAGAGCACTTCCTGATCCAATCCCCAGAATTGCCCCACGGTGACTTTTTGATGACTAAGCTGTGTTTACACCGGGCAACGGAAATCCAAGCTCCAACAGCCCACCAACGTCAGATCACAAAACCAAACCACCTGCAGTAACGCTTCTCGCTTCAGAACCTCTCATAGACTCCTCTCACCTTCTGTCGCTCATTGAAAGCCCCTTGTCCCGTCTTCGAATCGCAATATCTCCAATTCCTGTAAGGCCATACAGATACAGTACATTCCGCTCTCACAAAGTCACCCCGCTAACCAGAGGAATGCAGTCCACACCTACACTCAGCGCTCTTGCTGCCCCCCGTCCAGTGTTCGCATATAGCCCGTTCGCCGAGCTCCAAACATGACCTCCTTCATAACAACTATGTGCGTCTCCCGCATCTTTCCCTTCCAACTCCGTCTACCCACCACCCAAGCCGCCCCTACAAGCACAATAGCCACCTCACCACACAATGTTCCCCTCGGCCCCAAAGCCGCTTCCACCCGTCTTCACCCTCGCTGAATCCGGCTCGTGCATCCACCTGGGCCACTTCGGACTCGGTGGAGGTCTGCTGGGCGATGGCCAATATATGGGCCAGACGGTCATGAGACCGCAGGCCGCGTATGCGAGTCCAGTACAGCGAATGCTGCGGAGTAACCTCAGTCAGCGGAGAGGGGAGCGGCAACGACCACACCCAGCACAGAAACGGGTAGTGGAGAGCGAGAAGATGATGGAGGAGGGACAGCAGGTCGGGGGAAGGCGGTGGGAGAGGGATGGTGGCATGCAAGAGCAGCAGCATAACAGCGGCCTGCGCAACTACTCCGCCTTCCTCACTCCTGCGCCTCCTCCCCACCCTCCACCATCCTCTGTCTACAACTCACCCACAACCGCACTCTCCACTGCAGCAACTGCTCACGAGGGCCTCGGCCACGGCATAGATGACATACTGACGCGCCTCTCTTCGCCCCACAGAAACGCGCGAACCCGCGCACCCTTCAAACCGCAGAAATCGAACAGGGGCACAAGCAGCTGGCAGCTGAAGCAGTTCGCGGAGGCGACGCTTGGCAGTGGTAGTCTGAGGAAGGCGGTCTTGTTGCCGGAGGGAGAGGATTTGGGGGAGTGGTTGGCTGTTAATGGTGGGTTTGGACTCTCATATACCGAACGAAGGGAGGAGGTGGACAGGAGGAAATGTGATTATGGAGAAAGGGCTGACGAGAATGCATGGGCAGTCGTCGACTTCTACAACCAGATCAACCTCCTTTACGGCTCGATCACAGAGTTTTGCTCGCCACAGAGCTGTCCGGAGATGAAGGCGACGGATGAGTGGGTTCCCCTCCATCGTTATAGAAGCTCGCTTCCGTCAACGAGAGCAATCCCTTCTAACACTCTCCACCAGGTTTGAGTACCTATGGCAAGACAACGAGAACTTCAAGCGCC
Organism: Coniosporium tulheliwenetii; assembly: GCA_030247845.1. NCBI lineage: Eukaryota > Fungi > Ascomycota > Dothideomycetes > Coniosporium > Coniosporium tulheliwenetii. The sequence continues at coordinate 465,780 of JAPDRP010000001.1, read as the reverse complement.
CAACCAAGATGCCCGCGCCCCAGTACATCGAACACCTCATGGCATGGGTACAGAGCAACATCGACAACGAGCAGATGTTTCCAAGCCGTATAGGTGTGCTTCCTCCACCCTCTCTTGCCCTGCCCCCAACCCAACCTGACACTCCCACCACAGGCGTCCCCTTCCCGAAATCCTTCCCCACCCTCCTCCGCCAGATCTTCAAGCGCCTCTACCGCGTCTACGCCCACATCTACTGCCACCACTACCCGGTCGTCGTCGCGCTAGGCTTGGAACCGCATCTGAATACCAGCTTCAAGCACTATGTGCTTTTCGTTGATGAGCATGGCCTTGCGACGGGGAAGGATTTTTGGGGGCCGTTGGGGGATTTGGTCGAGAGTATGGTTAAGGGGATTGAGTCTGGGAGAGATGGGGGACTGGTGGTGACGGGGTTGGGAGAGGGAGGGCTGGTGCGCGGGGTGGGGTGAGAAGGGTTTAGGGCGTTGGGAATATGTTACCGGGCAGCATGGTTGGGGGTTCTTTGATGGCATTGATGATCATGGGCATGCTAGGACGTTGGCAACGGATTGGTGGCGTTGTTTGCGGTTTGAGTTCTTGGTACACATGAGTCGTACCTGGTAATGAAGGCGCTCTCAAAATTCCAAAGCTGGAAATGTGGTATACCACGTGTGTCACGTGCAACTCTGCATACTACGATGTGAACTCCACTACTTGCATTCTCCCCAAGACTTAGATCCGCAAGCTGTTGCCTGCGGAACTCCACCTTCATGCTGCCTAGAGTCGTTTGAGATTAATCCATTCTTGAGGTGGCCATGGAAAAAGAAAACGCGAAATCTACAGACGCGTCTCCTCACTGACACGACTCCAACGCCCTGTAAAGTGCAGCCGCACTAATTGAGATCTGCACCCCAAAGGAAGACAGCCCTTTTCATACGTCTTAGAATACGCTAGAGGTATGTTATCAACATATATACAAGACACCACAGGTCCGCACGTCTTATGGTGTGTGCAGAAAGTCATCCAAAACGCCCTTGTCTTTACACTGCTCTGTATCACGAGAAGTCAAGCCATCTGTATCCACCACGCAACAAGTCTCACCCGTACTTGTCAGGCATATGACAAGACTAGAGTCTTTGTCTTGTGTATGAGCTCTCAATATGGCGACCCGTTATCTGACCCTTTCTTAATCCAGGTCGTACTGTTCACTGTCTCAAGTCGCATCTTTTCTCAGCAATACTCGGTATCCCGGAAGCGCCTTCCATGATACCCAGCACTCATGCCATGCATCTATAGACGGGCGGACAACAGACTCATCTAGAATCTCATTCCGAAGGATATTCGCATGTCGATTTCTCCTCCTGCTATTCAAAGGATGCGGTGTTCGGTGGATCTATCGAGATTACCGAAACAGCGCTGCCCGTGTTTGACGAAAGGGGCTCTGAATGCGAAGTCTGAGCTCGCGGCTTCGCGAGTATTCTGTAGCCCCGTCACTGCATCAGAACGAGCGCTTCGATCCACATCATGAAGCAATTCCGGCGCCCAGCGTCGAGGCTGGGGCCTCGCCTGGTATCTGCCGTCTTTGGGCTGAGTGCAAGTCCTGTTATGGGCGCCGAAGCAAGTCGCCTTAGGTACTTCGTCCCGAGGTCTTGTTGGCAATTACGCTAACAATCTCTTGAGGACTATCAAGGAAACCCCGCCAAAGCCTGCTGCACAAACACCCAGAATCTCTCACATGGAGCGACTGCGTACCGTTCGTAGTCCACAGGTTCTTCAAGTCCGCTACTCGCGAGACGCGGAGACACCCGTTACCAGATCTGACGCCTTAAGGGCTTTGCAGGCAGCTTGTGCGGATCCCAAGCGCTATTACGCAGAGGCTCAAGCAACATCGGATTTAGAATCCCAGACTCAATTGTAAAAGTCACTCCGCAATTGGGACACCTATTGCCAAGGCCAGTTAAAGGCTTTGATCGACAGTGCAACCATGGTTGAAAAAGAGCTTGGTGTTTGGGCTGCAGAGTGGTACATCGGCGCTTGTATCTCTAGCTTCCTAGCAGCAGTGAAGCTTGTCTATCAGAGTAAACCCGACACGCACAAATCACAGTACGACTCCCTAAGCGAGATTTTTGGCACGATCTCGCGAATTCCAAGGAGGGATCAGACTACGCCCAAAGCGAACGACATCTCGGCAAAAGCTACAACGTTGATTGAAATGCTTTGCACTGAAATGGAGACTACGTCCACTGGCATGGTGTTCATGAACGGGCCAGCTACGGTTGTAGCACTGGGTGGACTTCTCACGGCCCACTTCGGGAACGATTCTAGGTTCCGCATAGGTACATTCCTTACGCAGATTAGGGCGCTCCGGCCGAGCGTTAGAACTACGGGATACATACAGCGCTGGGAGCAGATCTATGAAGACTTCAAGAGTGGGAAGGTAAATCTGCTAATCGGAACCGGACTAATGCAGCATTATGTCAGTATTTCTACTTGCCAGATGGTCGTATATCTTGATCCAGCAATGGACATCAAGTCATTTTTACAGCGCCGAAGCGGGACGCAGAAGCAGCCGTCAAAACACATCATGATTGTATCAGAAGACGGGAGTGGTACGACACCGCATCTGGAGGATGAGGATAAGCCCGTCGAAGCCATGGAAACACTATGCCCAAATAGCCTTCCTGTCCCTCTGACGACGGACACAGAGGATGGCCCTGACAACCATCCATCAGGAGGGTTTGCAAAATCTGTTGAGGTGGCGCCGCTGCTAGACCCATGGAAAATCCAGGTGTGGCACAGAACCTCCATCACCATATCTTCTGAACTCCATCAGACTGTTACCATGATCATGTTCCATCCACAACCAACAACCGCTCCACCAGACTTCGAACTGTTTTATGACAAGCAGATACGATACCAGGTACGCTCCACGCCGCTTGGACGAGTGGCACTGAGCCGGGAAGAAGTCCAGAGCTTACAGCAGATCACGTTCGTCCTCCTTTCTTCCGTATATTCTGACCGGTTGGAGGCGGGAAAAGACGACTTCCTGACACTATTTATGCCACAAAAGCAAAACTCCAATTTTGATCTCGCGGCCTGGGCCAAGGCGGTGGAAGGGGTGCGTCCAGCGGCTGAGGTCCTCTCAGCAAGCGGCTACACTAATGCGTCAGAACTTGGCCTGGTACAGCCCAGTGGCCAGCTTTCGAACCCTTTCGCTTTCAGACTATTTCTCCTAGACCCCAACACTTCCACTACGGCGTCGGAACTTGATCCTAAGCAGCTTCCAAAGCTCTGCATCCAGGCTACCAAAATTCACCGGAGAGGAGACTTCTCTCTTCCGATCTCTGACGTAGAGAAGGATGCAAAGAGCAAGTATACGCCGGAGCACACGTTGTGGGCGGAAACGTGCACAATAGACAATCTTCCTTTGCCGTATGTTATCTTCGCCCTTTTTGTCCCGTTGATATTGCATCGATTCGAGATGTTCATGCTTGCCGATAATCTCCGCAGCACTGTTCTAGCTCCCCTTCAACTAAGCAACCGGAACAGTGTGCTCACTGCGATTACTGCAAAATCTACGCAAGGAGCCGATTACCAACGCTTAGAATATCTCGGAGACTCTGTCTTGAGACTCTGTACCTCAGTAGAGCTCATGGCTGCGCCCCCGAGCGGGGTGATGGGCGGCCTAACTAACGCTAGAAGTCGCATCGACTCAAATGAGTCTCTTGTGAGAGCCTGCCAACGGGTAGGTATTGACAGATACATCATTACAGAGGCCTTCGCCGGACTGGAATGGCGGCCACGGTACACTTCGGAGATGAATGGCTCTCAATCAAGCCCTCAGGAGCCGAGGAAGTTGCGCTTCAAGATCCTGGCTGATGTCGTAGAGGCATTGATCGGTGTCTCTTTTGTCGACGGCGGCATCTCCAAAGCACTGCAGTGTATCCAACTTTTTCACCCCAACGAGAAATGGCACCACCTCCCCTATTCCCAATGTGCTCTCTACACCGCCGCCCCTACTCTCAAGTCCGCCCCGGACGTTGAGCAACTCGAGACGCTCATCAGCTACAACTTCAACAAGAAAGCTCTGCTCCTACAAGCAGTAAAAAGCAGCGCCGTTGAAGGCTTCAAGTCAGCGACATCCTACCGCCGCCTCCAGTTCCTAGGTGACGCGGTCCTCGAGTACATTATATGTTTGAAACTGTTCCACAACCCGCAGCTGCCGCAGAGTACCATAGGAGCAATCCGCAGCGCCTGCGCTAATGCTAATCTTCTCGCCTTCCTCTGCATAGATTCCTCCATCCGTAAGCAGCGCTTCGACGCCCCCACCGCCACCACGGTCGCTTCGACGGGCGATAGCGCACCTACCCTTACCTCGCCGAAGATCCCAACGATTATATGGCACTTCTTGCATTCCGCCAGCACGAACTCAACATTTTCGCATGCCGCCACACTGCACCGCTATCACGCCCTCCGCGAAGAGATTGCCGAAGCTCTGGTCCACGCGAGTGAATATCCATGGCGCCAGCTCGCAGCCCTAGCGCCTTCGAACGACTTCTCGGATCTTGTACAAAGCATCCTCGGCGCCATATTCATCGATTCCGCCGGTCACAACGGGCTTGTTGATTCAGCCGACTCTGGCGGCTTCTTTGGCGGAAGTGACCTGTGGTTGCAAGGATGCGAGACCTTCCTCGAGCGGCTAGGCGTGCTACCGGTGCTGCGGAGGATATCCAACGAGGGAGTGGACTGTTTGCATCCGAAGGAACGACTACCGATGTTGGGGCTGAACCGTCAGATATATTCGGGCGGTTGGATCGGCCGGGAAGGAGCAGGGGTGGTGGAGGGAGGAGCGGAGGGAGATGCGGCGAAGGATGGATCCGAGAAAGAAACCCAAGGAAAGGTGTGGAGATGCAGTGTCAGGGTTAGGGGGAGAGTCGTAGTGGTTGATGGCGTCACCAAGGCTGCGGCCGAGGCAGAGGCGGCATGGAGGGCCTGCAGGATATTATCGCGGAAGCGAGTCGCTGGACGCGCGCCTGGTAACGGGAAAGGTCCAGCTTTGCACCGACTACAGGCGCCCCTGCCTGCAAGCGAAGCGCTTACAAGGCCGACGCAGCAGGGTCTTCGAGTTCATCGGTGCCCGAGCCGAAAAGCAAAACTTACTCCACGCGGCGCACGAGCCCGAGAGCTCTCTACGCCTATCAGGCCTGAACTAAGACCGCGAGCCGCCGAGCTTCGTACGCTTCTGCGGCGTGGGCGAGCGACGCGACCTATGGAGCGTGCGAGACCCACGGAAAAGCACATCATTTCGGGGAAGAATTCGAGGCAGACGCTGCATAAAGCGACAGTGGAGCTGTATTTGCAGCTCGAGAGGTACCTGCTGCTGACGACCAAATGGACGCAAAGATACGCAGCCGAAAAACATCTATGTGGAAACGGGTGTAAGCCATCGAACTATGCAACTTAAGCCGCTCTACACATTCTCGGATATGTTTTAGTCATCTCATCTTCTTACACTGGTTTGTAGTCAGTAGGATTTCCCAGCGCCGGCAGGTGTCGCAAGCTTTTTGGCCCAATCCCTCGGAATCAAGGGGTTAAAGCCCTTTAGATCGACGCGCTACGACCGCTTGTCAACCCTCCGCATTGGGCATCCTTCTCTTCTCCTGCTCCTAGCCAGTGTGGGCAGTCGCTCGATGCCTAATTTTCCAAAGACTACCCCTAGGGCACGCTCGCTGACCAGCCCCTAAAGCCGTAGAGGCACACTACGGTCGGCTGAGCCTTGCTGGGCAGCTGGTCTTGTTCAGCAGATCTGAGCTTACGGACCGTGGCTTTCACCACTCTCGGTAAGGGCTGATACGGTCGCTTCGCCTTGCCTCCTCCATGAGGTCCTCAGTGGAAGACACATTAACAAACACCACCATGGCAAGATTACCGGACCATCAGCGGCATAGTAACTGACAGGCTCGCCCTCGCAATCTGAGACCTGTATGAGCAACTCGATCCCGTTTTCGCTAGTAGATGGCTTTCCTGCTACAAGCAATGAGCCGCAGTCGAGCACTCGTAACGAGAACACTCCTTGTGCTGAAATGCGAGTCCTTCAACTGCGCCGATAGAGATGCCGGCCATCTCTGAGGACACCAGTCCAACGGCCGGTACTACAAGAAGGGAAGCTGTCGGCCGTTTCTTAACTAGTGCAGCCTCAACAATGTTTCTCGTCAAGGATGTCACCGCGCTCATCAAGTGACCCATTGCCTCTCCTTGCTGCTGAAGAGTAATGTTTATTGGCGGCCACAGGAAGAAATCTACCTCGAACACGAGAAGTGGATCTCTGCAGCACTATATTACGAGCATAGATTTTTCGATATGTAACAAATCGCCACGGCGCCTCTCACATGTAGGACCAGAAACCTGCAGCTGAAACTCAGTGCCACATAAAGTGCCCATATGCGTGCTTCCAGCACTTCTGTACCCACCAATGACGTCGTATGTTCCAGCGACAAAGTGCGCCGAACACCAAACGACCAGCGCCCAGGCGCTCGTCACCATACTTCCTAGTCCCAAAGGCCTGAGTACAACGAACGATGCACATCAGCTGCTCTGAGGATGTCGTGCCCAGAGTCATGAGTCAATGCAGGAAACGCCAGTGTAGCGAGCCCGTTCAGCCCACTTCCCAACGCCATATCATCCAAACCTAAGCCCCGAACTCCTTCCAAAACATAGAACCCTCCTTCAGAGCCCTCCAGACCCCTCCAGGCCCCTTCACGGCTTCCACCCTCATGACTTCCCCCGCCCCCGCCCCCGCCCACGCCTACGCCCTCGTACGCTCTTGCCCCTAGTGCTCGGAGCTGCGGCTCTTGCGCGCGGTGCACTAGCAGCTCCACCTCCGCTGGTGCCATTCGCAGCACGATACTCATCGACAAAGGTCTTCAGCACACTCTCGAGGCCGTCGTTCCTGCGCGCTAGCAGCAGCACGTCGCTCGTGTTGATGGTGGTGCGGCCGGCGTGGGCGGCGAAGGTCTCGAGGTCTTTTGCTGTTGTTGCTGTGAGCAGAAGATTGGTTAACGTAACTCTTTTTCCCTTGGTTCTCAACATTGTGCGGGCTCTATTGCGACAACTCTTGTGACATCCCTTGCAGCACTTCGATGGTAGACTTCGGGCGCAGCAATCTGCTGTGCATGGGAGACGGCTGTAATGGTATGCTGGGAAGACAAACGCACATATCTGCGCAAACACCATCTCGGTCAGCGCGCCGATGAACTGCGGCGTCACGTTCCAGTTCTGGCGCAGGCACTCGTCGTCGATGTACTGGCCGAGGGAGTACCAGAGTGCGGACTTCAGTTGCTATACAAGCAGCTTAGCTAGAGCTTAGAGTACCGGGCGTTGTACTAAGAGGGAGGCCGAACCTCTTCCCTCTGCGCAGCATCATCGTCGGGGAGAGCCATTAGAGCTTGTAGTGGGGGTGTTAGTGGGGTTATTGGTGGTGAGGCAATGAGGTTGCGGGAAGACGCGCCGACGCGATGCGCGCATTCGCGGTTCGGAAGATCACCGGGGTGCGGGATTTCCGCGTTTGGGTTTGCGGGAACCTTGGGGCTCTCAGTGGAGAGGAAAGCGCGATTTAAAGCCGCATAGCCCACACTCATAGCTAGATAAAGCTGTCCTGTCCGTCCTTAAGCTGCTCCTTGAGAATCACGCGCTAAATCGCCCACAATGTCGCAACAACAGGCGCAAGCAACCTCCTCCGGGGCACAGAGCCCGATGGATGTCGCAGCACAGCTATGGAGCAACTTCGAAAATGGCGTGCATTCAGGCTGTAAGGGCTCCGCCAAAGCGAATCATGACTTGTGGCTAACTTTGCTATACTATAGTCATGAACATGACCCCAGAGAAGTGGATCAGACTGGTCGTAATTGTGCGTGCCTCTTCCCCATGACCTGCCACCGACTCCGACGGCTCACTGTTCAACTAGGTAGGCGCATACGCGCTCCTCCGTCCATACCTCATGAAGCTCGGCGCGAAGTTGCAGGCACGTGAACACGAGAAGGAGGTGGATCCTGCAGGCCTCGATCCGAAGTCAACAGACGCCATTAGGGCGCTACGAGGCGGCAAGAAGATCGAGATACCAGGCGTAGACAGCGACAGCGAAGGCGAAGTGGAGCAAAAGCCGGCGGACTGGGGCAAGAAGGCACGGTTGAGGCAGAGGAGGTTCATCAGGGACAAGGTGGAGGAGGAAGAGCGGAGACGGAAAGAGGAAGAGGAAGAGACCGACGAGGAGCTTGAGGAGATTCTGAACGCCATACAAATTGCGCCGCATCTGAAGCAATGAGAATGCCTCAGATGAAAGGGCTGTCGACTATTTTCGCTTCACGCGTTTACTCATTCCTCAAAGTGAAAAATCACGCGAAAAATGCAGCACCCTTGCGGGCTCAGCCGCTTCACTGAAGCGCTGCCATTTCTGTTGTGTTTGCGAGCGAGTCTATTGTTCCCATTGATACAAGTGCGAGTTCCTGCCCCAGCTTCGCCGCGCCAGAGTCTCGACCTTCAAGGGTTCAACTGCACAATCCTCAAGATGGCAGTGCATAAGCAATCCATCCCAGTCTAGGTGGCCACCAGCCCTCCTTGCTCGGTATATGAACGAGGAGATTGTCCGCTATCTGAGATTCGCGGATCATTTCGGACGATGGAGATAACGACCATGAAGACCATGCCTAGGACGATTATGTTCTTCTTCTTGTACACAATTGGACTCCACTCTCTTCCAGCATGGGCTCACATGCAAATGAGCAACCCCTACCCCCTTCGAAGTCCACTAGATCCAAACACGGCATCCTTACTCAAAGACTACGACTATGTCGCCCCACTCAAGACCGACGGATCGAATTATCCATGCAAAGGCTACCACTACGACAGTCCACTCCGGACGACAGCAACCTACCAAGCCGGCGGAACATACCAGATGTCGCTGTCAGGCAGTGCCTCCCACCTCGGCGGCTCCTGCCAGCTCGCGCTCTCCTACGATAACGGCGCGACGTTCAAAGTCATCAAATCGATGATCGGCGGCTGCCCGAAGCAGCAAACGTACGACTTCACAGTGCCGGAATCCGTGCCTGCCGGTATGGCACTCTTCGCCTGGACCTGGTTCAACTATGAGGGGAACCGCGAGTTCTACATGAACTGCGCCGCCGTCCAGATCGTCAACAACAATGCACAGTTCGGTAGCTCGCTGGAAGGGATCAACACGCTGCCGAACCTTTGGAGGGCGAATATCGCCGGCACAGGCTGCGTAGTGGCACCGCGGCAGAATGCTGTCTTTCCGAACCCTGGACCTGATGTACTCTATGGCGACGGCATGAGCAGGGCTTCACCACCCACGTCCGGAAACTGCGACAGCACCGGGACGTCGTCAAACACAGAGAGCTCGTATCTGCTGGTTCTGGCGGAACAGTCAGCGACCCCTACCGCCGACGACCACCACTACGCAGACCCGACGCCCTACGAGAACGGCCCCAGCAACACGAGCGTTCCACAATACGACGACGGACAGTACCGCTGGAAAGCACCAACGCCCTCACCACAAGCCCAGTTCGCGGAAACGATGCAAGGACCCGTGATGGTCACGGAGACAACGACCAGCTGTCCCCCCACCACAACCACAACCCCGACGCCGACGCCGACGCCGACGCCGACCCAGACGACGCTGTCCACCGTGGTCCGGGCACCTGAGTCCTCCTCTGCAGCACCGCCTCCACCGCCACCCTCTTCTCCACTACCAGCCTCGAACCCTCCCCCAGCATCTCCGCCGCCGCCGTCATCACAACCCACTTCGCAAGAAATACCCCCTACGCAACCGGCGACCCCTCGCTCTACCTCCCCTGCACCCCAGGAACCTTCCTCTGCACGTCCCCCTCCACGTTCCTGACGTGCGACCAGACGGTCCCCGGGACCGCGCCCCAGCCCTGGGAGTACCTGTACCTGCGCACAGTGGCCGAGGGGATGATGTGTGCGCCGCAACTGGTGACGTGTGATGCGGGACAGGAGGAATGCGGTAATGGGGGCGCCGTTCCGGCTGGGTGGTATCGGGATGACCAGTATGTGAGGGCGGGGGTGGGTGATGTAAGGATAGGATGTGAAGGGCGGTGGTGCTGGGGAACGATGGGCGGAGGGGAATTTGGAGAGCTGACTTGGGATGGTGGTTGCGAAGAGCAGACTAAAAGCACAAAAGGGGTTTTAGCGGGCATCTCAGGCATGGAAAGAAGAACTCTAGGCCTAGAACGGGTCTGGCATAGCGGATCAGTGAGGTCAGTGTACTTACCGCCATGCGAACGTAATACCGTGCCGTTGCAGTTTCCGGTCAAATCATTCAACGTATGCTGTAGTGCGCGTACAACCATATAAAGCGAGATTAGTGGCATTGAAGTCTTAGTGTATAGCAAGGTGGATGAGTCAAACGCTCCAGCCCGCTCAATCCCATCTCCAAACAAGCTCCTATTTGCTCTATTAGATACCACTTCCTCCTATTCACGCACTCCCCTTCCCCTCCCCCCAACCCTCCCCATTGCCTCTCTCTGCTCCCCACTCAACTCCACCCTCGGCAGTTCCTTCCCCCTCCCCTCCGGCCTACCCATAAACCCCATAGCCACCAGCCAACTTAAATACCTCCCGACAATCTCCTCCGTAACCCCCGCGCCAGCACTCACATCCTCACCCGTAACATCCCTATCCGCCCTCAGCGCCGCCGCCGCATTCGCATCGTCCAGCGCACGAGCCCGACAATCGACGTCCATATCCGTAGTCGCCATCTCATACAGCGGCATCAGCGCCCACTCCTCGCCGCCCTCGTCCGCGGCGCGCTCGACGTAGCGCTCTGCTGCGTCGCGCCATTCCGCGTACGGTACTTTGGGAGCGTCATAGCCGTAGGTGGAGAGCGCGGCGGTGTAGGCGTTGAAGGTTATGCGGGGGTGGTTTATGACGTGACAGACGGGCAAGGAAGAGGAAGACGCGGGAGGGTGGAGGACCGAGGCGACTACGACGCGGGCGACGTGCGTGACGGGCACCATGTTTAGGGTGTTGGGGCCGAGGTCTGGGCGAGCGTGGAGCTGGTGGCAGGCTTTGAGGAGGCGGACGAGGAAGTCGTCTGTTATTGTTGCTGGAGGGGTGTGGGTTAGTTATTTGCATGCGCAGCACCACTGGAGGGCAGGTAGAAAGTGAAAAGTGGCTGAGGAGGGGAGAGGGGGAGAAGCAAATACTTACTGCCAGATCGAGGGTCACCCGTCACATAGCCCGGTCTTATAATCGCACCCTTCAACCCCCTCTTCCCAGCTTCTCGTAGAATGAACTCGCTCGCCCACTTGCTCTGCCCGTAGCCGGTACCAAGACCCTTACGGCTCCCCTCCAGATCGTCAGACTCCGGTATCCCGCTGCCGCCATCCGCTTCAATACGGTCGGACAGCTGCACATAGTGCTCAGTATCCAGCACAGCCGTCGAGCTAACAAACCCAATCCGTTTTGGCTTGCCTGTGGAGCACAGATTGACCGCCGCAACCGTGCTCAGCACGTTCGCCGCGCGGAGGAACGAGTACGGACGGACCCAGTGCACGACGGCGCCGTTGTGGATCACGATGTCGACTTCGTTGGCCAGGCGATCCCAGACGTCCGACTTGAGCCCTAGACGCGGCGACGCGAGATCTCCAGTCACACACTCGATGCGTGAGCGCCACGAGGCGTCCCAGATACCATACGCTTTGCAGGTATCTTCGATACGCGCCAGGCCTGTACCGGGATCTGTGGCCCGGACGTGCGCGATTACTTTAATGGTAGACGGACGAGAGAGGAGGTCCGCAAGGATATAAGCACCCAAAAAGCCAGTTGCGCCTGTTAAGAATACCGTCTGCTTATCGGATTCATTCAAGTTAGGAGCGGTGAATTTCTTCGGTAGTTGATTAGCCAGCTCCTGCGCGTCGGCGGAATAGTCCTCATCCTGGGCCACGCCCAGCTCGGAGTTCCCTACGACATCCATGCGTAATCCCAGAGGGTCAGTCGCTCGATCTATCTCGGCCGCGAAACCGCGCAGTGTCGGGCTCTGAAAGACTGCCGTCATTGGGAGGTTAGTCGTGTGCCAATGCTTGCGGACTTTGAGAAGCATTGTCTGCGCAATGATGCTGTGGCCGCCGATGTCGAAAAAGGAGTCATCGGGGCTGATGGCGTCTGCGGACACGCGTTCCAGGAGACTGCCCCATATGTTGGCGAGGGTTTTTTCTGTCTCAGAAAGCGTGGCTGTGACGTGCGATAGTCTCCGGGCTGCGGCTGCTGCGAGCTCAGAGGGTTCGGGGAAGGGGAGGGCTGGGCGGTCGATCTTCCCATTGGGACTGCGGAGGTTAGAAAATGAACAGATAAGTAGAAAGAGCAATCGAAAGACGAAAATGGGATTATTGTTCGACATGAACCAAAATACCAATATACGGAGGTCTGTAAGAAGGAACAGAAAGATGTAATGCATGTAGTTAAAGAAACCACCCAGGTATAGCCCCTATAAGTGATACAAGAATATCATCGAGTGCTTTGAGCGTGAGAGTGATATATGGGAAGTCGTCCTCCCCTGAAAAAGATCTCACAGACAGCCAAAGATTTCCGGATCTACCGGTCAAGAATATGAAATTCAGAATGAGTGTTAATCAGAAACATAAGGACTTACTTCAGAGGAAAGCGGTACAGCGGGATCAGTACGGATGGGACAGCGTATGCTGGGAGTTTGCCTTTGAGGTGCTGGCGGACGTCCTCTCTCAGTGAGCGAAATCTCTTCAAGCGCGCGACCATGCTATCCTCGTCCGAGCTCACGCTTAGGCTGTTTCTCCTCTCCTTCTCTTGCACCCACTGTTGCCAGCGCTTCATCTCAGGCACAATGTAAGAGACTAGCGTCGGCTCTTCATCCTTATCCCGTCGTACGAGCGTGACATTCTCTCTAACGAGCGGATGTTGTGACAAATGCGTATCGATCTCACCGAGCTCTATCCTGAAGCCCCTGATCTTGACTTGGTTGTCGGCCCTACCGGTGCACTCGACGTTGCCATCCGGACGGTATCTGCCAAGGTCACCGCTGCGATAGAGCCTGTCCCGCGGGCCTTTGTAGAACTCGCGCCAGGGTTCCGGCTTTCCGTGAGCCTCTACTCGCTGCTTGTCCTGCTCTACCCACTGGTTGTTATCGACAAACCAGTTCGGGACGAACTTCTCCTTGGTCACCTCGTCAAGCGCAAGGTACCCTTCCGCAAGGCCTCCAGCTCGCACGTAGATCTCACCGCTCTCGCCTACCTCGCAGAGCCGGTCCCGATTCGTTCTGTCGACTACCAGAAGTTGCACGTCCTTCATGCCTCTGCCTGCGGGGATCACATCCCCCAGGCTGTCAAGGTAATCTGGCTCCTGGGCTTGACTAGGTATGGCGAAGTAGCTGACGGCGCGCTGGGTCTCTGTCGTTCCATACATATTTATGATACGGCAGTTCGGAGCAAGCTCTTGCATCCTGCGGCAGTCGCGTTTGATGAGGATGTCTCCTACAAAAAAGGCGTTCTTCAGACTAGGGAACTGGCAGCTAGCTCCGCCGACCAGAATCTGACCCATTGCCGGAGTCAAGTGAGTTACGGTGGCCCCGTTCGCGCAAAACCACTCGGCGAGTTTTTCGTGCTGGATGTCCTCCCTAGAAGGCACTAGGAGATGCGCGCCTAGAAACAGCGGAGTAAAGATGTCTCGCTGCGTTGCATCAGTATACAGATTTGTCGAAAGAAGGTGTGCGAAAACCAACCTGAATAGGATCGTGCGCTATGCCAGAACACATAGTGAATCTGTCATTCTCTGATAGACCAAATGTTTCCGCCATCCAAGGGAAGTAGTAGGCCAACGAGAAGTGTCTCCCCTTAACACCTTTAGGTCGGCCTTCCGAGCCAGAGGTGAAGGAGAGCGTCGGCGTGGAATCTGGGCCTACAATGACGCCCGGGAGGTCGGTCTTGAAGTTGCTCTGAGCGTCCAAAACATCTTTGCCGCCATCGATTGAGCCTCCTGTGAGGGTACCGTCGTCGTGCAGCTTCAGCGCAGGTACTTCGGTCCGCAACTCGAGATTCTCTGTAATATAAGACCTCACTTTCTCGGAGATCTGCCCCGCCTCTTGCGTTGCCTTCTCAATGTTAATCAGCGCTCTGGGCTTCGAGACATCCAGATAGATGATCTGCCTGTCCGCTGGATATTGCGGATCTAGCACGCTGAAAGTAGCACCAGCTTTCAGAATGCCCATGACTGCCACAACAAGATCCACGCCGCGGTGAGCGTAGGTCATCACCACATCTCCGCGCTCAATTCCATTCTGGAATAGATGGAATGCAAGCTGGTTCGACGCCTGATCTATCTGCCTGTACGAGAATTCTCTTCTTGGGCTAGTGCTGCTGGCTGTTTCCACGACGCACAAGCGCTCCGGGTGCTTGAGCGCATTTGCATGGAAGATCTCGTGGATAGCTCCTCTGTAGTCAGACCAGTGGAGGTCGGCGGTTGGGTCTGGTCTGACGTCCTTGATGCCGTTCATTGTGATTTTCCTGCTTTTAAAAGACTGTCTTATGCTCTTAACTCAAGTGCCAATACGATATACAGATATTTAGCAGGCGTAGGTACTTCGTGACTGGCATTGAAGGTTTTGGAAGGACGGTGTGCGATTTGTGAGTCGATTTTATCTTTTCCGCCAAAAGACTCAGGGTCCAACCCAAAGTTCCATCGCATCGCCAACCGTGCAACACCAGATCTCGAGCCGCTGAAGCTTGGCTTGCACATTCGCATTAACCGACTAAAGAATCGCCTGAGAAGTACAGGCTCTCACAGAACACTGTTCTCCACGCTCTTTTACCAACAACGCTGCCTTTGCCCACCCGCTGCGCCTTGTCCGGCTCACGTATTGCTTCGCCAGGGGCGTAAAAGGAAGATCGAGAGAGAGCAGCAGCGAGGACGAGAGCTTCACCCGCCGTATACATGCTGCTGCGCTCAGTGGATATTCAGATGACGCCCTGAGCTGTCCTATGTAGTCCCAGCACTCCAATAGCCGCCGCAATGCCCGTTCAGCACACCATCTTCGGGCGTCCAGTCAGCCTGCGCATGCCTCCTCGACGGATACAGGCTGTCCTCCTTCTGATCTTCCTATGCACCGTCGGTATACTACTGTTCGGTGCGCCCACTTCCGTCGACGTACCGTCGGTTGAACAGATCTCCAACGCTGTCAAGAATCCGAAGCTACCGAGCGTACCCAAGCTCTCCAGCCCATTCGGACCCAGCGCTCACGAGCCGCCGCCCGTACAAGCAAACAGCACCGATGGGAAGGCGAAGTGGTTCAGCGACTGGACGTGGAGGAACCCGTTCTCTAGCTCGATAACCCTCGATGAGAATCGAGCGGTACTGCCGCCCCTCATGAAGCGCACTCCGGTATATACATTCTACGAGCTGGACACAAAGAAGGATAAGGCTGTGCTCAAAGCTGAGAATCAGCTGCTTTTGACGTGGAGGCGGGCATGGTGGGCGAAAGGCTTCAAGCCGGTGGTTCTCGGCCGGCCAGAAGCAGAACATAACCCCCTCTACCGCCTCCTCCAGACCAAGAAGCTCAAGCCGGCGCTGGAAAGGGACGTCACTCGCTGGTTAGCCTGGGGCAATATGGGCACGGGCATCCTTTCGAACTACCTCGCTCTTCCAATGGCCGCCTACGAAGATCTCCTCCTCTCCTACCTCCGCCGCGGCGACTTCCCCAGACTCACCCGTTTCGAAGGCCTCAACAGCGGTCTGTTTTACGGCCCGCAAAACGCCATCAACGATGCAATCAAAGTTGCCCTCGATAACCCCGATCTTGAGAAAGAGCTCTCCCTGACCTCCGCCGTACCGGCCGACGCGCTCGCCGTCGACAACCAAGGCGCCAGCATTGCCTACTACGAACCCGCTGTCATAAACACGAAATACAAAGCCGTCGCCGAGGCCCTAGGCTCCCCTCCATCCGCCGCAGGCCTCAAAGCCCTCCAACAACTCATAAACGCACATCTCCAAACGACATGGCAAAACACATTTAGCGCCGGCATCTCAATCGTCAAACCCGGCAAACACATGAGCGCGCTCGTCGCGCCCGCAATCGACATCGCACGCAACCTAACCGCCTGCGCCGCCTCGCCCATCCCGTTCTCCTGCCCGCCCAACTTACCAAAATGCCACCCCTGCAACCCCTCGCATCACCTCCTCATCTCGACGCTCCCAGTCTTCAGAAACAGCACCAAGGAGCTTTTCTCCATCGGCACCGTCCCCCACCCCTACACCTTCGCCTCGCTACAGCACCAAAAGGACGTCCTCGACCCCCGCTACATCCGCCGCGACCTCAAAGACCGCGACCCCTGGCTCGCGCTCACGACCAAGGAGCTCCTTGGCACGGCCGTCAGCGCCGCCGCGCGCGTCGTCCGCTTTAAGGACGCGGTGGCGACCGAGCACGGCCAAGCGCACAGCCTGTGGCTAACGGCCGAGCGCGAGTCCCACGAGGATCTGGACTGGATCTTTGGGTTCGAGATCCCGCGCGACCATGTTAGGGACGGGAAGAGCGAGACGCCTGTCCCGGGGCCGGAGAGGCGGCCGAAGGTTAAGGAGGAGAATGGGGACTTGGCGAAGCCGACGGAGGCGGAGCTGGAGGTTGAGAGGCGCTTGTTGCAGAAGGCGAGGAGTGCGATTAACTCGAAGGTTAAGCAGCAGATCGTTGTGAAGGAGGCGATCGAGGCGTGGAATCTGGCGGATACGGAGGCGTGGCGGTTTGCGAGGGCGTGGAGTGCGAGGAGGAGGGTTGAGAGGAGGAAGTGGGAGGAGGAAGAGAAGGAGTTTGCGGGTGCGGAGGGCGGGAGAAGGGGTGGGAGGTGGGGGAGGTGGTTTGAGAGGGTGAGGTAGGGGGCCAAAAGCCTTTATGGTTGGTTGTAAGAGCTGGGTTGCGCGAAGTGTGTACAGCAAACATTGGTGGGAATTATCTGTACAGGAAGCACATGGGCACGGCGTTCTAGAGTAGGGCATCCGGCTTATGGGTAGGTTTGGGTATACTCGTCTTTATAGTCGCAATAGTTCTACAAGTACAACGATCTAATTCGGAGTAGCTTACCTACTCCAAGCTACACTTATTGTCAGCGGTGGTCTGTGCGTTGAACTTCCATCTGCAAATGGTGATAGACATCGAACTACATTCCCAACCGCAACACCAACATGCTACCCGTCAGCTAATCCCTCCCACTACCAAAATGCCCAGCATATCACTCTACCCTCCGCGCGCAGCCGCTGCCGCCCTCTCCAACCCCCTCCCCAATCTCCTCCAAACACCCACCGGCCTCGCCATCCTCGAGATCCAAGGCACAATCCACGTCCCTCCCCCGCTTCCTCCGAGGACGACACCGACGCTCAGCCCTCACACACCCCCATCGGCACGCTCGTCTTCCCCGACTACTCCCCTTCCGACCCAGCGGACGAGACGAAATGGATGAAGCGTGTATACCTCTACGTCGGCAAGCATCAGCGAATGACGGGCGAGGTGCGGAAGTTGGCTAGGCCGGTGGGGGTGGTGAGGAGGCGGGTTGCTGGGGCTGAGGATGGGGTGGAGGGGGATGGAATGAAAAGAGAGGAGCTGGAAATTGTGGAGGTGGTGAGGTGGAAGGTTGTGTTCTCTTCGAGGCCGGAGCCTGTGAGTGGGGAGTGAGAGGCTAGGGCGTACTGTGTTGGAATGGAAGCGCCTACTAGATGGATACATTCACATACCATGTAGATCCGCATTGGGCTATCAAGAGCTGGTGGCTGCTACGAGTAAGCATGCCTGGGCTTGGGCGAAGCGCGGCACCTATGGGCTTATGGCTGCACATTGCAACGTGCGAAGAGATCAAGATGGCACGCAAGAGGGTATTACCACCATTGGCGGCAGAGATAATAAGCTGACCGGACCTCTAGTCAACTCTTCAAGAGAACCGCGCGCGACACTACCTACACTTGCTCGATGCCCTGATTGCTTGTCAAAAGGTCACTCTTGCATCGTCGCCTTTCATGCGAATACTGCTACTGGCACAGGCCACAGCTTAAGGACGCGGCACACCAGTAGAAATAGGCGGATACTAGAAGAACGACGAGAAGTCACCACGTACACAGCTATGTTGTCATACGTCTCTCGATATAACACCATTGAATGTTCGCCATATCGCAAATACTCTGCTCACTTGGGAGCAACTCTTGAAATTCCGTGGACACTTATATCACGGCTCGCGTACTATAGAGGGTACAGTACTTGTTTAGCATCCGTCATCACAGAGCAATTCCCAGCGTTTCCTTAGTGTCAGCTCGAACTGTGTTCCTAGGGTATTCTATAAACAAGGTTTACACTGGCGATACCACGTCCCACGCCCTGGTGCAACATCCCATCAAACCACATCGTTCAAACATCATCTCGTCTCGCTTCATCTCCTCATCACAGCCTTCCACGCCCTTCCTCTATGACCGCTTGCCGAACTGCTTATCATAGTTCACCAGCGTGAACCTATAGCGCACATTATCGTTATTGTATACCCTCTCGACCGCCTCCTTGCACCCCTCCTCACTGATATCAATCTCCTGCACCCAACTCTTGATATTCTGCTTACTCGCCAGCTCAAACATCGCCAACATCTCGGGCCTGTTCCCAATATGGCTCGCGCCCATGTAGCAGCCGTTGGGCGCAAACGCCTGCGCGTTCAGCGACGGCAGGTTGTTGTCCGGGAAGCCGACCATGTGGAACGTGCCGTTGACCTTGAGCGTGCTGAAGTAGTCGGGCAGATTGAACTTATCGGTCGCGTCGGCCGTGTTGATGATGAAGTCGAGGGTGAAGGCCAGCGGCTTGTGCCAGTCCTTGTCTTTAGTGCTGACGAAGTGCTTCGCGCCGAGCTTCAGCGCGTCGTCTTTCTTCGAGGGGGAGTGCGAGATTGCGTAGACCTCGGCGCCTAAGGCAGCGGCCCAGAGGACGGCGAAGTGGCCGAGACCGCCGCTGGAGGGGGAATTAGTAGGGGTTTGGAATGTGTGGGGATGGAAAAGGGGATGGGGTAATCTTACATCCCAACGATGCCGACCTTCTTGCCTGGTCCACAGCCTAGACGCACCAGAGGGCTATACACCGTCAAGCCCGCGCACAACATCGGCGCCGCAAGAGGCGTCGGGATATTATCCGGGATCTTGAAAGTAAAGTATTCATGCGCGCGGATATGACTCGCGTAGCCACCCTGGGAAATCGTACCATCCTCATACGGTGCGCCGTATGTGTCAACCGAGTTCGGGCAGTAGTTCTCCTGGTCCGCCTTGCAGTTGTCGCAGGTCAGGTCGGCCTTGATCTGGGCGCCAACACCGACGCGGTCGCCGACCTTGATGGTCGTCACGTCCTTGCCGACCTTGACGGCCTTGCCGACGACCTCGTGCCCGACGCAGAGCGGCAGGGGGATGTCTTCGCTCCAGCCACCGGTGATGGTGTGCACATCGGAGGCGCAGACTCCGCAGGCGTCGATGGCGATGTCGATGTCGCGGTCTTCGAAGGGCTTGAGCTTAAACTAAGAAGAGAGATTTATGAGTGGAATGCTTTTGGGGAAGTATACGTTGATCAGACGTACCTCCTGCTTGGTGAACTTGCTCCAGTTCTTGATGTCATTGACCATGAAGCCCTCGGCGGTCTCTGGGTAACCCATTTTGATTGTTGCTTTCTAGGGATTCAATTGATTGTTCAAAGTGCGAGATTGATTCGATATGGAGGACGAATTGAAAAGCAGCGATGTAGTAGGGGAGAAGATGCAGCGCAAGGGAAGGGTCTCCCTTTTAAAGGGTTACATCGAACTGCTGGTGCTAAATGACCCGCCAGTGACGTCTTGGACGCATTAATGCGAAAAGAGACCGATGCGTGGGCGCGCCGTGAAACGGCCTGAGGGGCATTTTCCCTTTGGCGGGGCATATTCCAGAGTGACATCCGTGACATCGGCCAGCAGCTGCCAGACCAATCAAGCACCGCGTCAGGAACAACTTCCCAACGCTTATTTCTCCAGAGATCTGGACGTGCGTGATTTACGATCCAGGCTGATACTCATTGGCTTTTGGTGCTGACACACATCGTCTTCATGAGACGTTATTCGGCGAAATATATGCGAAACTCAGACGGGAAATCCTCATCAGGGCAGCAGGGCATCCCGCCAGCGGCACATTTCACACCGCACGGGAGAGCCAAGGTGTGGGAGACGTGGGATGTCGTCCCGCAGCTCGAAACGCCAACGAACGTCGAAATCCACCAATGACAACAGTATCAGCGTCGACGAGATGAGGCATCGCGCCGTCAGGTAAGAAGACGACGCGTCAGCAGAGCTAGAACTCCTCAGATACCTTTTCTACGGTCTCAAACGGACTCTGGCGACATCGAGGCATATTGAACATAATGGCCCATCCGCCTGGCACACTCTGTTGCAGCGCTCAAAATCCGCTGTCGGGTAGCAGTTCAGACGAACACAGCTGTCCCGACGACGCTGCCCCGCGATCGTGACTGCGGGGCTCTGAACACCCACGGCCGTGCCTAATCAGGAAACCCGATGGTCCGCCCCCTCCAGTACAGCTGCAGTTCGAATGCGGAGTATGGGTGACACTCAAGCAGTCATTGAGCTTCCTTAAAGATGGTGCGAATCCTCGCGGTTAGGATGTTTTGTGCTTTCTGCGAACCATTCCTCTCAAACTCTCTCTTCTAGCTCTGTCGTCCATACGTCAATTCGCTTCATCTATCCCTTTTCTCTTCGGTACGATGTCTATGAAGGCGCTAAGGTTTCATGGTGAGCGGGACTTGCGTTATGAGGATATACCAGAACCGCAAGTTGGCAAAGGCCAAGTGAAGGTAAGCGCTGACATCACGATTGAAGACGCTCAGCACTATATTCGTTACACAAGAGTCTAGGGGCTTTTGAAGAGTACATCTGGAAGCCTGTCTTGGGAAGGGGTTGATACTAGCCCCCAGTGCGAACAGAAGCACTTTTTAATCGTTCGGAATATACATAGCATGGCTTCGTCAACTGACACGATTCATTACCCAGCTCAAGCCTGCCTGGTGCGGCATCTGCGGTACAGATCTTCACGAATACCTCGGCGGTCCCAATATCTGCCCGACAACGCCTCACCCGATAACCGGCGAGTCTGTGCCTCTGACCTTCGGGCACGAGTTCAGCGGAACGGTCGAGGAGGTCGGCGAAGGCGTGTCGGACTACAAGCCCGGCGACCGCGTTGTTGTGCAGCCGATCATCTACGATGGCACTTGCGGCGCATGTCAGGAGGGACTGATCAATTGCTGTTACAGCAACGGTTTCGTCGGGTTGACTGGTCAGCATCTCAGAGTGTGGTTGGATACTCTTTCGCTGATGGGGGATAGGATGGGGTGGTGGCCTCGCTGAGCACATCGTCGTGCCCGAGACCGCGCTATACCACCTCCCTGACAACGTGTCCCTAGAAGTAGGCGGTACGTTCTACGCTCTCTCGCAGCGGAGCGCCACCCTTCACTGACAGTCCACCAGCTCTTGTCGAGCCTCTAGCCGTCGGCTGGCACGCGGTGAACGTCTCTCCCTTCAAGCCTGGCGACGCAGTCCTCATCCTCGGCGGCGGTCCTATCGGCCTCTCCGTCATCCAGGCACTCGTTTCGCGCGGTGCAGACAAGATTATCGTCTCCGAGGTCTCTCGCCAGCGACAGGAGTTCGCCAAGCAGTTCGGCGCCCACCATGTACTGAACCCGCTCAAGGACGACATCGTTGCGGAGTGCAGGCGACTATGCGAGAATCAAGGCGTTCATGTCGTTTATGACGCTGCGGGTGTGCAGGCGGGTCTGGATCAGGCGGTCCATGCCGTCAGGGCCAGAGGCACGATTGTGAATATTGCGGTCTGGGAGAAGCCATGCAGCATTCATCCGAACGACCTGGTGTTCAAGGAGCGCAGGTATATGGGCATCGCGACATACGTGAAGGGCGACTTCCAGGACGTGTTGGATGCGATTAGCGAGGGGAGGATGAAGCCGGAGGGGATGATCACGAAGAAGATTAAGCTGGATGAGGTGGTCGAGGAGGGATTCCAGACGCTCATTAAGGACAAGGACAATCAAGTCAAGATCCTTGTGGAGATTTCTGGCGGCTCGTGATGGGTTTTCACTACGGATGCGATAGGGATCCGAAAGGGCTGGGAGAAAGGATGCGGCACCTTGCACTTTCGTAATGGGATCCGGTAACCTTTATTTTGGTCACTCTTGGCCGTGGATGTTTCGGAAGCCAAGCTGGGACTGATGACGAGTGTTGTTGTAAGTTAGTGCGACTGAGTCTCCTGATCCTCACAGTCCTTGCAACTTTACTCGATCGATGACAGAAATCCATCATGTGAAAGCGATTCCATGGTTGTCCCTGTTCCAAGGAAATTGGATGAGGTTTCGCTGCATCGAGACTTGTCAGTGGCTGCTGTGGCTGAAATTTCCGTGTGGCTGAACGTCATGCAAGCCACCAACTGACGCTAGTGGCTCCCGGCGCGGCTCAAAATCGTCTCAAAATCCGGTTGTGAGATTCAATATTGGTCCACTTTCTGATTGCCGATCAATCCGCCTGGCTCATTTCGGGCCTCATGCTCTTCCTAAACAAGGTTTGGTGTCGCCGTAACGGCAGTGACGTTGGCGCTACCAAACGTCGGATCCCTGTCAGATCGCGGCAAGCTTCCAAGGTTTCCTTGTACCAAATTCATGGCAGGAGGGACCACATGCGGACACAGACCTGCGTCACTGCTATCAAAGTGCTGAATAAAGTCTCCCTCTCGCGACGGCAAACTCTCTTCTTCACTTCAGCCACAACTACTCCTTCATAAGCCAGCATCTCTCCTCCCTCCGCGCTTCTTCTACCCACCTTTGCCTCCTCGGCTTCGCTTTTTCGCGTTTAGTCAACCACCATGGCCAGAAAAGCCGGAGCCGCTCTGAAGAGCATTTTGACCCTCCACTATGTCCTCGCGTTCTGCTGCGCTGCCATCGTCATGGGCATCTTCTCCTACTTCCTCGCGACCCTAGCCAAGCGCAACGATCCAATCTCCAACAAATGGAACGCTGTCACCGGCATGTCGGGCGCTGCCGTCATTTACCTCATCTTCGCCATTCTCTTGACTGCCTTTATTGGCGGCATCAGCTTTCTCGGTTACCTCGCCGTCCTGCTCAACCTCCTCTTCTGCGGCGCCTTCATCGCCATTGCCGTGCTCACACGCAGTGGCACGCGTAGGTGCAACAGCACCGTTCCCACGCCACTGGGCACTGGCAACGGCTTGGCTTGCAGACTGAACAAGACTGTCTTCATTGTCTCCATCATCGCAGCGTAAGTTGAGCCGCATGTTGTACCAAATACACTCACTAACTCTCGACCCAGTGTCCTCTTACTTCTCGCCGCCATCGCCCAGTTGCTCCTCGTCCGCCAGCACAAGAAGGAGAAGGCCTTCGGCCCATCTGCCACCAATGGCTATACCTCTGGCACCGGCAAGCCGAAGTTCTGGCAGCGCAAGCCCAACACCACTACCGGCACCATGCACGACACGGAGATGAGTGCTGGCACCGGCAGCCTTGCTGTCCCCCACCCCAACACCCGACCATCGCACGACACCGGCTACACTGGCTCCACCATGTCTCCTACCGGCGCTTACGAGTCGACGCCAAAGCACTCAGTCGCTCACGACGTCCCGCACAAGCCTGCCGTACACAACGATGGTCACCGCACTGGTGCGCACCCGGCCGGCCTCACCCCTGGACATACCACCGGACATGCTCAGGTCACTCCCAATATCCCGCCTGCGATCGACCACGGCGGGTACCACGTCGCCCCGACCCCGTCAGGCATCAACCACAACCACCCGTATGCTCTCGACGCTCCTCGCGCGGTGGCCACCAACTACTAGACGACCCACCATCATGGGTTGAAATCTCGAAGGCTTAAGGGCGGAGTATGGGATTTGATTTTGCTTGCTCCTCAGATTGTACGATACCAAAAGCTGTAGCTCCAGCGGGAGTTGTGGTATTTGACTAGCGTTCTCGTTTGTTTCTGCGTCACGATAGCATAATGAGCTTTGGGTACAGCCAAGCTAAGAGGTATAGTTAGTCTTAATAGTTAATCACGACATAATCTTCAACTTACTCTCAACGCCTCGCCTTGTAACAAAATGTGTTAATGTTCTGACATACTGACATGCAGATCGTACTTGCGATCTCGTGTCCTAATTACTTCCAGACTAACCGCTGCGGCTGAGATGGGATAAAACTCACACTTTCTCAAGTATTCAACAGTTGTACTCCGTGGAAAATGCGAGCACAACTCATGTGACTCGCCACCAGAGTAGCACCGCCAGTAGCTATACGCTTGTGCGTTATTCATTCTTCAGACGTCCTAATCAATATCAGTGCAGTGTTCGGGCTCCACGTTTGGTATACCGTTAAGCAAGATGATACGGTGTTTACGCAAACACGTGACACAATAGCGTACTATTTAAAATGCCTACCTAATCAAACATGCCGTATCTTAGTCCCTTTCGGACAGCTCACCAAGTGGATTCATCAGCTAAAGTATCCTCCCAAAAACCCACAGACACAGCAACTAAATCCCGCGGAGGAAGCTACCCAGACTAAGATCAGACTCTCGCCCCACAGAGAAAGAGATAAAGTGGAATCTGCACCTACCGATACCTACCTGGCCAATTTGATCCGCCCTCAGCAAAAGGCCAGTACGGCAGCTCCGGTCAATACAGCGCATATCCTTTCCATCTGCACTGTAAGACACGTGACCGTGTAGCAGAGACCCGAGACAAGAACCCGAGCCGAAGCATTATGAACCACCGACCTGAGATATCGAAGCACGAAGCTAAGCTCTTGCTCGTAGGCAATTCTGGGCGGACACGAGTACCACATTCTCCAGTGACTAGGAAGGACAAATCCCAAAGCCGGCAAACGACCAACTTGCGAGCGCTTGGAAGCCCGCGCGGCCTCACTTGCAAGGCCTACACGTCTCCATTCCCCGCACAAAGACGTAGAAAGGAGACTGAAAACCGTACTGGGGGGACGGGCCAACTGTCAGAGAGATAAGCCGAGGGGTCAATGGATGAGATTCGATACTCTCAGAGCGCATCGGCCAGGACCGGCGGGAGAGCCCGCAGACCGCCCCCGCTGTCCACTGTTTAGACTACGTGCAGACGACGTAGGCCGGGATGTCTGGTGCATTGAGGGGATAGCGAGCTGGGAGCTAACAGGAATGGAGCATCCAGAAGGTTGGTAGTAGGCTGAGACTGAACTAAAGCGCAGGGAGCCGTTGTGATAAACTAGTTGGCCGAGTGAGACGGCTGATGGGGAAGCTTCGGACATTGACGCTTGCTCTGCTGCCAAACTGTGACTCAACGCGCTCTGCATGGGTGGCTGAGAAGTATGGAAGGCCAGTATTATGGATAGCAGGAGACTTCCGGTGGCGTCCGGTAATACATCGTCTAGCGGCAAGTATAGCTGCATGGCGCCGAGGAGAAGTCACACCACCTCGTGGGGAATATCTGAGAAAAGAGCCGGAGAGTTACTGCACGAAGTGGCGCTGTACACGTCCCCTTCCACATGGATCAGGAAACGTTCTTCCCAAGGCCTGGACGCCGGAGACAGTATCCATACAGACTCCAGTGGTAGCATAGGACTGTTCTTGTGCGTGAGATTTACGGCGCATAGCGCCAGTCCGGAAGGCTTGGGATAGCTGAGGAGGAGTTGTCCATCTCGAAACGATAGGTCAGACAGCAAGACAACAAGGTGAAGAGTTCAATCTCCTCCCCGCATGAGGCGCCGCCGGGTCCGGGAGACGGGACAAGATTTTGTGACTTCTCCGGACTTTTCTCGTAGATTCCTTAGATGCAGTGCCAATGCGAGCCGCTTCCTGCAGGAGAACTAGATTGCCGGTGTGCAAGACCGGTTGCTCCGAGAGACGGCAATCCAGCAACGGGGTCGTTGGAAGCGTGTATAGTCCAAGAAGTGTGTCTAGATCTCACATCAGCGTTGGATCTAGCGTCCTGAGGTACATGTGCTAATATCGAAGCGAAGAGGGCTATCCCAAAAAGCCCGTTGCCTTGTTTTAGCTGCTAGTGTGCTCAGTACCAGTTGCAATTGAGGTAGACTAGCGATCGTATTGGGGGTAAAACAAATAGACGGATTTCATGCAATAGACAGCATGAGATGTTCAGCACTTCAACCCTTTACTGCATCAATCACCGGAGGTATCTTCGATATACGAATTGCGTCTGGATAGTTTACCTCGATATCTATGAGCAGCTTCAATCCGGCAACGCATCCTTTGGATGAACCTTGCGATTGGCATGTGAGAGGCTTGTATGTGTGACATTGCAGAATCCGAGCCGTCTTGCTACGCTCCGCAGCTTCCCCAGATTCGGGTTCTGCGGTGAGGGCGTGGCTTTGCCCGGGACAGAGCTCAAGCGGGAGACATGTTACAGGAGCATACTTGTTCTCGCCGTCGGCTTTGTTAGATGCATGTACCGCAAGGTAGTGGTCCGGTTGCTAGTGACCTCTTAGGCAGGGTCTTCTGTTAGCGACGGACCAATTCATACATTGCTGGCAAGAAACGGTCCTTCTTTGGTGTTGTAAGTTACCAAGCGTGACAACGGAGCGCTTGATTTGACAGGTGTCGTTGGAGCTCTGCAGGTGATGAGGCTGGACGGAGTCTAGTCCAGCGCGTGGCTTTTGTTGCGGTCCGCCCCGCCCGGGGTTGTTGCGAGCGAGATCCACAAGGTTTGCGGGGGAGTGCAGGGACGAGGTCCGATACAGCAATGTTTTACCAAAGAGGCAGGAGGTAAAGGTGTGAGAGGGACGGCTCGAGAGCTGCATTTCTAAATGCAGAGTTGGACATTGAATGCTGTCCTTTCAACAGCCCCCGATAAGCATCGGGTTGAATTGGATCAAAATATTTACACCGTCAATGGGGCAAGTAAGAGACAGAGTTCACGCTGATGGGGCAGCTTGAACTGTGTATGATCGAAATTCAAAGCAACAATGTATTTTGGCGTTTCCTCCGTGCAGATCAAGCTTTAAAGGCTCGGCAGCCATGCGGGAGATCAACAGGTCACGGAAGATTACACGCTTGTTTCCGCCTGCACACAAGCTAGGGTGGGAAGCCCCTGTGGAACCATGTCCTTCATGCACAGAACGCCAGCCTCAATGCTCGAACGATATGTCCAAGAACGCCGGCCAATTCTTGCTCTGCTTTAGATTTTGTCACACCAGCCGCCCAGGACACAAGATCAAGCCCAATCGGAGATCTTGTACCTCACGGGGTACAGGCGCCGACTTCAACCCCTCTGCTCTCTACACACCTCTTTCCACGTCCGGTAGATAGCGTGCTCCTCTACTGGGTACGAAGGCTTCCGGCACAAGATTTGAGTGGTCTTAGAGAACGTGTTTTATTGTTTCGGGCCAATAGATGATACAGGATGATCTCCACAGCCCTCAGAAAGCCACCTGCAGACCCGCAAGGTACCCCCGGATGTCAGAAGGGGTTGGTATCCGTGTTACTGCATGCTTGAAAGCCGACTTGGCCTGTACTCAGTTGCTAAAAGCGAGTCTAGAAACACTTAGTAGCGACAGGACCGAGAACTTGAAGCTGATGATGGGAACTTACAGTGCATCGCCAATGTTACAAAGAGGTGCGCCAATGGGAAAGTGATCTATCCAACCAGTGGCAGGTGCCAAGGACCTGTCGGAGCGTAAGTGCAACTGCCAGAGCTTCTTGGGGAGTGTTCTAGGGAGAACCTACTCGTAGACACCATTTTGAAAGCAGAATGCTAATCGCAAACGTGCGCGCAGAACTTGCACATGCATCTACACCACCCCTTGCTAGTAGAGCGACAGTTACACACTGAGGTTGCTCAAGACACTTTGGTTGGGAGGGTTCGGATGGGGTGGTCGGAAATGCAATGGGACTTGTCAATGGAAGTAGCGGATAGCAATATCTCAGCAACTACATCCGCAACAACTACGAGACTGACACATGATTTAGTCTCTGCTATGCTCGAAGTGATTTATCCAAACTGAACACTGTGCTTTCTAAGCTCTCCTGATATGATGATGTGGTGGGCGTTGTTGGCTTCCACTAGGACGATGGAATGTAGTTAAAGTATAAGCACCGGAGTGTTCGCTATATTGACAATACAGACGAGCGGCGGTGGTAGCCAAAAGAGAACTCAGAACTTAACTCTAATCCAAAAGTTTAATCCTTTTGGACATTCTTCACTGCCATGCCATGCTTCCTGTGACTCCATTATCACTCTGCACAATCTACACCCTGTTCTCTCACCACCTCATCCCTAAGCGGAGATTCGTAGTAGGCATGCGACAGTATACAGGCGACCTGTCGAGTGTATCTTCATCACTCAGTCCCTTCATCGTCTCACGTGGACAGATGAATAAGAACAGTCTTTGCGACGAACATCAATCATGACACTCAAACCTCGGCTTCTAATTGTGATTCTGACACCGAGATAAGAACGCAAACCTTACTGTGCCCAACAGCGGAGCTTCAAAGCGGCATGAACATCGTAGTGAGATGTTTCAACATTGTCGGTATTCCAAGCACCTGCTGGTACCTTCTCACATCGGAGAGCAATGTCTGCTGGCCAGGAGCATCGATCTATGGATGCTGACACCTCTGGCTAGTGGCAGCAGTCCAATTAAGGAAAGTCAACGTTGAGGTCCTGATGGCAAGAAGCACGACACCACTTGTCCGGCTGTCGGCCCAGCCCGCATGATGCACCACTTGCATCATCATTCAGGGGACCAAGGGCCGGTCAAAATTGAGGTTGCCGGAGTAGTCACTCAAACCACATGTGTAGAGCGGCAAGAACTTTATTGACCAGTGCCTGGGTACCGGCGACGCATTAATCCTAATCCGGTCCGGGGTCTCTCGATCTGAACTTCAGATCCTCATCTCCTCAAACCAACCTGTAACATGTTCCCAAAACGCTCTGCGACACAAAGTCGGCCTTGTGTCGGATGAAACGCCAGCCAAGCGGTCCTGACGCGCAAGCACAATTCCAGAACATGCTGTCCATTGGACGTTCAGAGTCCATAACGTAAGCCAAGATCCCCGCAATGAGCTAAATCGCGGATCAGCAAGGATTCAGCTCTGGGGCACCCCGTAGTCGAAGACTGTGCTTCTTGGACCTAACTCGAGATGTCCTAGAACAACTATGCTCGACATCGATTGACCTCTCCGCGTTCGAGCCCAGAGGAGCTTCAGTCCTAGCTTCCGGCCGCCTCAGGCGCCCATTCGCTGACGAGAGCTCTACTAGCTGAGGAGAAATTGGCGCTTGGTGCGAACAACCTCACAGCCATGGCAGCCCGGCACAGCAAGCCTTGGAAGGGCTCGGCCTTGCTGCCGTGGCACGTTGCTGGTTGGATTTGATCCTGGGCATCGCTGGAAGGAAGGATGGCCCGATCCCCTTGTTTGTTGCTTGCCCAGTCACTTAAGTACTTCCCCTCTCGTGTCGAGCTCTTCCAGCGTCTTCCTTCAATCATCTCATCTATCACCATAATCAGCAACAGGTGCCCATCATGCAGCTCAAGAACCTCACGCTCGCTGCCCTCGTGGGCGCTGCCTCTGCCCAGCAGATGATGAATCTGACCGCCACGCTCGCATCGAACAATGCAACTTCCAACCTCACCACCTTCTTTGGGCTGTTCCCTGAACTAACGCGGACGCTTGACAACGCTCAGAACATCACCCTCCTGGCCCCGTCGAATGAGGCCATCGGCGCTTTGTTGGAGGCCCAACCCGAACTCCAGCAAGAAACCGATCTTCTCCGAGCTGTTCTGCAGTACCATGTCCTCAATGGCACCTACCTCTCGTCCGCCATAACGAACACTAGCACGTTCGTGCCGACGCTGCTGACCAACCAGTCATACACCAATGTTACCGGAGGCCAAGTCGTGCAGGCCGTCAACGTTGGAGGCAATGTGACCTTCTACTCTGGACTTCTCCAGAATGTCTCCGTTGTTCAGCCTGTAAGTTTCCCAGCCATTCACGGTTGCGTCATTTACTTACTAATACTTTAGGATGTTAACTTCACTGGCGGTGTTATCCACGTCATTGACGGCCTCCTCACAGTTCCCGTGAACGTTTCGGAGACAGCTCTTGCTGCCGGGCTGACTTCGCTCGTGGGTGCCCTAAACAACACGCAACTTGTCGGTGCTGTGAACGGCCTGTCAAATGTGACCATCTTCGCGCCGAACAACGCGGCCTTCCAGAACATTGGCTCTGCTGTTGCCAATCTGTCGACTGAGGAACTTGCTACCATCCTTCGGTACCATGTTGTTGTTGGTCAATCACCGCTCTACAGCAGCACCTTGGAGAACGGCACGACCGTCACAACCTTGGGCGGCGAGGATCTCACAATCACCCTGATCAATGGCTCAGTCTTCGTGAATTCAGCTGAGGTTGCCACTCCCGATGTCTTGGTCGCCGGTGGTGTCGTCCATGTTATTGACAAGTAAGCTCCACCAGTAGCGCGTGTCTATAAACAGAGCGTCTTTGCTGATTCTGCCTTTACAGCGTCCTCAACCCCCAGATGTCCATGGCCCCAAATGCCAGCGCTACCACAGGTGCACCGGCCTTCTCTGGCGCAACCAGCGCGTCGGAGGCACCATTCACCAGCGGCGTGGCCACCCCCACTACCACCATCAACCCCAGCGAAGCTGGTGCAGGTGCCGCTAGCAGCACGAGCAGTGCCCTTGGTGTGGCGATGAAGACCGGCGCTGTCGGCGCGGCTGCCTTGTTTGGCGCTGGTGCTGCGTTGTTGAACTACTAGATTGCCATAGTAGTGGAGAGCGGAACAGCAGGGTGTATGTGAAGATGCGTAAGGATTCAGCGACTCTAATTTGGCGTCTTGTAATGTAGTGGCACGACTTTTATGTATACCATTTTCGGACTAGCGCGACGAGATAGACATCTTCAAGTGCAGTCGGTGTATCTACGAATTACTGTACATCTCCCAAGTCCTCCGCGTGTTTACAGCAGCCATTGACTCTGAACCAAGCGCGATATTGCAAGCACCGAGGCGCGGTGTCAAAAGTCATGCACGGTCCGTGCGCCCAAAATCAGTGAGCAGACCTTTCATGACTTTTGACCCCGCGCCTCGCACTTGCGACAGGTCAGCCATCCACGAAGACGGGAGCTCTTGATCTGGCAATCTCTAGCACGCGTCGCATAAGAAGCTTATTGGAACATCAGTCGGAAGCATCGTAAGGCTGATGGCTAGCGGTGTAACAACTGTGTCCACACAAGCGCAGCTGTAAAGCTCAATGATATGCTGCTACCCACTGGCAGTGTGGTATGGGAAAACAGGGCCTTGGGGTTGAGGCTACGCACATCACGATGGCAGGATGCAGGTCAGCATCCGCTTTACCCGGAGTCCTGTCTTCCCTTCGAAACGCTCTGAGTGAGTCCCGTCCCCAAACGGGCCTAAAGCCATCGGCCATGAAATCGCGGAGATGATGGCGGCTCAACAGCCTCTTGGCTCCCTCGGCAGCCTGTGCTCATTGGTGGTGGCGCGGCTTGGATGATATCTGCGAAGTAAACTCTGGCAAACAAGAACCTCATCGACGTTCGCGACTGCCTTTCTCTGCTTGCACATACCCCGTTCTGTTCTTCTGTTCACTTTCGGACATTTTCTTCTGCCTTCTCAACATATCCGCCGATGCATTGCTAGAGCGATACCCTTGCGCGAACCGTTCGCGCTCCTATCTACTCAACCGCCGAGAACGAGGCCACACGTTGTGGTTTCTCTGCTCAAGATGGGCTTCATGCGCCAGACATGGACGCTGACGCGCAAGACGCTCCTGGTCTTCTATGTTCGTCACTGGTTCACAACGACTGTGCGGGCCTTCATTGCGCCTATTATCTTCGTAAGTTCAAGTCAGCAGCTGTGGAGTAGCATGAATCCTGACCGGCGTGTAGATGTTCTTCATTTCGTATTCCAAAAACTTCTTCGTAGCCCCTTCGGACTATGGTGTGGGTTCTGCTACGCCCGTCAGAGACTTCGCGAGCGCATTCAATGCGGCCACGCCCAATAGAAGGACAATCCCACTGGTTAATAACGGATACACTGGAGGCGAGATTGGGCGTCTGATCGATCAGATTGCGGAGCCGATGCGCGCAGCCGGCGCAGACGTACAGATTCTGGAAGATGAAACTGAACTACTCACCATCTGCCGGAGTTCGTTACGCGGTGTTACGAACTGTTATGCGGGTGCAAGCTTCCACTCGTCCCCCACGGAGGGCCCTGGAGGACTGTGGAACTACACGATCAGGGCGGATGGCG
Source organism: Coniosporium tulheliwenetii (assembly GCA_030247845.1). Lineage (NCBI taxonomy): Eukaryota > Fungi > Ascomycota > Dothideomycetes > Coniosporium > Coniosporium tulheliwenetii. The sequence goes on along the minus strand of JAPDRP010000001.1, from coordinate 433,383 downwards.
CATTGGGCGAGAGGATATTTGTCAACGACGAGGATAATGATGGCCAAATTTACACTCTGCCCTTTCAGCACCTGGTCGACTCTACGATAGCGTCTATCAACGGGACTACTCTGCCGAGCGAAGTCAACGAGTACCCATTCACGAGTAAGACAGTTTTCACAAGCTCAAATGCGCTTTGCGCTAACATGTTGTGTAGCAAGGACGAGCGAAGAGCGTGAAGATAACATCCGGAGGCTATACATGAATAGTCTGATTAACATCCTGGCGCTTGCGTACTTGATCGGCATCATCAATGTTTGCTACCAGCTCACTGGATTGATGGCTACGGAAAGAGAGTTAGGTATTTCACAACTCATCGAAGCCATGACTCCAAACGCACGCGGATGGTACACTCAGGCGGCCCGATTGATCTCAACCCACCTCGCGTTCGACATCGTACACTTCCCTGGCTGGGTGGTCATGTCGCTCATCGTCTCCCGCCTCACGTTTCCAAACTCATCCGTAGCTATCCTCATTGGATTACACATCCTTGCCGGGTTATCGCTTTCAAGTTGGTCCATCTTTGGCGCCGCATTCTTCCGAAAGGCCCAACTATCGGGCATCGCGGTTGTAATCGGGTCCATTGTGTTAGCCATCATTGCACAGATCGCCGTAGGGCGGAGCGGCACAGGCGCTGTGGCTGTTACGGGTCTGCTCTTCCCGCCTATGACCTACACCTACTTCATCATCTATCTGGCGCGATGGGAGAGGTTCGATCTAGCTGCAAACCTTGGTGAAGCCGCCCCTGAGAATCCGTGGCGCCTCCCCGGAATCGCACTGTGGATCTTCTTCATCGTTCAGATTATTGTGTACCCCGTGCTCGCGGCACTAGTCGAGAGAACCTTATATGGGACAGGATCGAAGGAGAGGAAGATGGTTTTCAACCCCGCAGATCCGTCGAAAGCCATCAAAATCAACGCGCTGTCCAAGACCTTTCTACCCGGCTGGTGGCAGAGGACTGTTTACTCGCGCCTCGGCGGCAAGAAGGCCGAGCCGGTTAGAGCGGTTGTCGACTTGACGCTTACCGTTCTCCAAGGCCAGATCATGGTGCTTCTGGGGGCCAACGGCGCTGGTAAATCCACGACCATGGATGCGATAGCTGGCTTAACAACAATCAGCAGCGGGTCCATAGAAGTTGACGGCACGGGTGGTGTAGGTCTTTGCCCGCAGAAGAACGTCATGTGGGCCGAACTCACGGTCTTCGAGCACATCGAACTTTTTAACGCTCTGAAGACGACAGGTCGGAAAGATTCTAAAGACCAGATCCGCGACCTGGCTGAGGCTTGCGACCTTGGCCACAAGCTTCATGCCAGATCGAAAACCCTCTCAGGCGGACAAAAGAGAAAGCTTCAACTGGCTATGACATTCACTGGTGGAAGCAGAGTGTGCTGTGTCGACGAAGTTTCATCCGGCCTTGATCCCTTGTCGCGTAGGAAGATCTGGGACATTCTTCTCGCCGAGCGCGGTAGAAGGACCCTCCTTCTAACAACGCATTTCCTCGACGAGGCAGACGTCTTGTCTGACTACATTGCCATCATGTCAAAGGGTGTCTTGAAAGCAGAAGGGGTGCTCCGCAGCTCAAGCACCAGTATGGCGGTGGCTATCGTGTTCATATCTACAATACACTGAACTTCAATCCGCCCACAGAATTCGCAAGCGTCCCAAGGCAGGTCCTGTATGATCAAACAGTCTATACACTCCCGGACTCTGCACAAGCTGCGAAGTTTGTAGGCAGACTGGAGAAGGAAGGCATACACAATTACCAAGTCAATAGCCCTACCATTGAGGACGTCTTCTTGAAGCTTGCTGAGGAGGTGAAGTCGGATCTTCCTAATAGTCAAGGCACGGCTCTGCCGGTGCAATCCGGATCGGAACCAAAGCTTGGCGATGAGCTTTTGCTGTCCGAAGCGCCATCCGAAGTCAAATCCGCTGACGCTGGGCCTCAACTGTACACAGGCAAGCCAACCACTATGTTGCGGCAGACATGGATCCTTTTCCGCAAGCGACTTACCATCTTGGGCCGAAACAAGCTTCCATACGCTGCTGCAGCTTTGGTACCTATCATTGCGGCTGGACTGGTCACGCTCTTTGTCCGAGATTTCAGTCCGTTAGCATGCTCACCAGGCGCCTCCGCGAGCAGTCCCCGCCGCCGAAGTTTCGCACGTGACGTACGGCGACCAAATATCCCAATTGGGCCGTCTAGTGCAGTATCTGTTGATGGACTAGCCTCAGCGCTTGGTATCAACCCTGATAGCTTTCAGCTTGTCGAGACCTTGGCAGAGTTCAACCAGTACATCGTGGACAATTACCCTACCGTTTCTCCCGGGGCTTCTTCCTCGGTGATACTCCAGTGTTTGCTTACATCGGGGAGCTGTTCACTTACTGGGGCGTCTTCACTCAGAATCTGCTCGACAATGCGCTCGCCGGCACTCGGATTGCCACAGGATACCAGGAGTTCGCTTCCCCATTTGCGCCTTCCGCTGGGGATTCCCTGCAGCTGATCCTCTACTTTGGACTCGCTATGTCAGCCTACCCGGGCTTCTTCGCGCTTTACCCGACTATGGAGCGCTTGAGAGGAGTGCGCGCGCTACACTACTCTAATGGCATCCGCGCCACGCCGCTGTGGCTTGCTTACGTGTGCTTCGACTTCTTGATCGTCCTTGTCATCAGTGTAGTAGCCATTGGCATCTTCGTTGGCGCTTCTAGTGCCTGGTATTACCCTGGCTACCTTTTCATTGTCTTCTTCCTCTATGGACTTACTTCGATTTTACTCTCGTACGTGGTGTCTTTGTTCGCAACGTCGCAGCTTGCTGCGTTCGCGTTCGCAGCAGGAGGACAGGCTTGCTTCTTCCTGACCTACTTTATTGCGTAAGTACTCCTCCTCAATCTGCTCTCTGGAGGTGAGTGCTAACCTCCGCTTAGGTACATGTGCATCATTACATACAGCCCCACAACCCAGATAGATAGGAACGTGGAGATCGCTCACTTCACCATCGCCCTGGTTACGCCGTCTGGCAATCTCCTCCGAGCATTGCTCCTCACGCTGAACCAGTTTTCCCTCATCTGCGACAACGATGAGGTCGCTTCCTACGGGGGCGACATCAGCGTATTCGGTGGTCCGATCCTGTACCTCATCGTCCAAGCTCTCCTTCTCTTCGGCTTCCTCGTCTGGTGGGACAGCGGCTACAAGCCCGCCTTCCTCATCCGCGACCCCTACCGCGCCACCGACGAAGAAGAATCCGACTCGATAGATGCGGACGTCGGAGCCGAGCTTACACGCGTGAAGAGCTCCGAGGATGGGCTGCGCGTGCTCCACCTAACCAAAACCTTCGGCGCCAACACGGCCGTCCAAAACGTGACCTTCGGCGTCAAGCGCGGCGAGGTCTTCGCGCTGCTCGGCCCTAACGGCGCCGGTAAGTCGACAACCATCTCGCTCATCCGCGGCGACATCCGGCCCAACAAGGGCGACGTCCTCGTCGAAAACACATCCATCATCCGCCACCGCGCCGCCGCGCGCCAGAACCTGGGCGTCTGCCCGCAGTTCGACGCCATGGACCAGATGACTGTGACGCAGCATCTGCGGTTCTATGCGCGCGCCCGCGGCGTCGAGGACGTCGAGCACAACGTCACGCAGGTCATGCAGGCCGTCGGGCTTACCCCCTTCGCCTCCCGCATGGCCGCCAAGCTGTCCGGTGGCAACAAGCGCAAGCTCTCGCTCGGCATCGCGCTCATGGGCAATCCGTCCGTGCTCCTGCTCGACGAGCCATCCTCGGGCATGGACGCCGCGGCGAAGCGAGTCATGTGGGCTACGCTGAACGCGGTCAGCGCCGGCCGCAGCTTGGTCATCACGACGCACAGCATGGAGGAGGCGGACGCGCTGGCGCATCGCGCGGGCATCTTGGCCAGGAAGATGCTGGCGATGGGGAGCAGCGAGGAGCTGAGGCGGAAGTGGGGCGACAAGTGGTTCGTGCATGTAGTGCACCGAACTGCGCCGAGAACTAGCCAGGCGGAGATGGAAGCGCTAAGAGACTGGGTCGAGGCGAATATACCGAGGGCGGAGGTCGAGGACAAGATGATGCATGGGCAGCTGAGGTTTAGCGTCCCGGTTGCGGGATACGAGAAGGGAACGGAGGGCGGGGTGGAGAGTATTGCGCAGTTATTCCAGCTGCTGGAGAGGCATAAGGAGGAGTTGGCGATTGAGTATTACTCAGTTAGCCAAACCACGCTGGATCAGGTGTTCTTGGCGATTGTGAGGAAGCATAATGTGGAGGAGGAGAACTCGCATCCGGTGGTCAAGGGGAAAGGGGGCGTCTTGGGGAAGGTCAAGAAGGTGTTTGGGGGGTGATCGGTAGAGGGTAGAGATAGAGTTCTCAGAGGCAAGGCTCTCTTCATCGGCGTTGCGAGGGCGTTGTAGGGCAGGGGCGTAGCAGAAATGAATCCGATGTTGGAAAGAAAATCCTATATCGCTCCCCGGGCAATATGGAAGGATGAAACCCAAAGAAACCAGAAGGCTGTCAAAGCGCGTTGCTTGCTGTTAAAAGCTTGTGTACGAGTACTGCCGCTGCATAAGGGTACCCAACAAGGCCTCACTCCATCTTCCGTTAGTATCGGAGGCGGTCCAGCTGGGTCCGTCTTTTTGCTACGGAGTCAGCGGCTCAAGCACAGGCTGTCCACGGTGGAACCATTCATACGGGGCCTTCGTTGGCTTAGGGTGCGGACTCGTCTTTGGACATCCAGTTTGAGATTTACTGCTCTTACTAGTTCTTATTCTGATAGCTCTAGCTCGCACCTCTAGGCCGTAGTGATGTAGAAAAAGCTTCCCTATCTCATCCTGCCCAGCCTTTCTCAGGTGTTGGTCACGTGGTTGCTTGGGAGCCGCTTTCGTCACGTGGTGGTATAAAGCATTGGAGACCGTGATAGCGGTTCAGATCTATGGGTCAGTGCATTCGTGGTGGAGCAGCTTCATCACAGTTTCTAAGAACGGGAATCCGACATCCATAGTTACCGGTTCGTTTGGCCCAAGAAGGCGGGTGCTCGAGAGGAGCGCACGGCTTGTTGTACTCTATATCACTTCGCAGCCGTGGGATAAGGTATACGGTAGAGATGATGGCATGAGGGCAAGCTGTTGCGTCATTAAGGGTGAATACAAAACAGACACGATTGTTTTAAGCTGGTATATTGAGTCGCTAGACTCTAACCAACGACGATAACCAAACCGCTAATATGCAAAGCCGCCGGTTAGGTCACCTACTCAATGACAGACATGAACTCATTAACTAACGCTTTCGTGGCATCTACATCACAACTCCCTGCCCATCTATCCTGTACATTACACGTGCACTCTAGTGCACAAAGCTGTGCTGCACCACCTTCGGCTTCTCATCGAAATCGTCAACGATCTCAGTGTGCTGGCCGGCGAACTGATCGACCTTGGTCTTGGCGAACTTCCTGGCACTGACGCGGTTCTCGAAGAGAACGTCGAGCTCGGCGTAGGTACGGCCTGTGCGCGGGTCAGTATATACTGAGGAGTGAGTGCGGCGGAGTACATACCTTTGGGCTCAGGAAGACGGAAAAAGCACCACGTGAGAAGAAGTGCATTGACACCAGCCCAGAAGAAACCGGTGAAGGGGCCCCAGTTCCACTCGGTTGGGAGAAGCATTCTCGGCATGATGATGTTGTTGATGATACCGCCGATGTTGTAGAAGTTTCGGGCCAGCACGACGGTTTTGATCTTCAGTCGAGTTGACGGGATTTCAGCGACAAGAGAGTAGCAGACGGGGCCGACAGTGAAATCGTAACTGGGCTACCGTTAGTATCGACATGACGAGAAGTAGCTGGAGGACTTACACAAAGGTGTAAATAAGCAACAAAGATCCAATAGCCCAACTAGCGCCCTTGTTCGTGCCGTTGGAAGCCCTCTCGGGAATACCGGCGAAGCCGACGGCAAGAAGGAGGATAAGCATGACGACCAAACCAGCGATGTAGATGGTGCGTCTGCCAACGTGAGGCATGAGGAACCAGGAGCCGATGGTGCCGACGGCGCCCATAGCATACTGACCCAAGTTCAAATTGAACACATCCGTGTCCGGGAGGCCAGCCTGTTGGTAGAACTGGACGGAGTAGCCCATAAGAGCGGCACCGCAGAAAGCCTGGATGACCCAAGTCATGGACGCAATCTCAGTACGTCGGCCATCGATGCCACGGAAGCACTGAAGGTACGATGTGGACTCGGCCATTGCCCTCTCGAGTTCATTGGTAGCCCTGATCATAGCAACCTGAGCATCGACGTCGAACGGAACATTGGTACCCCGCTTAGTGAGGGCCAACAGTGATTTCTTCGCATCCTCCTCGCGGCCCTTGCGTACCAGCCACCAGGGGCTTTCCGGAGCCAGGATTGCGAAGGGAAGAATGGCGACAGGCCACACCCACTGGAGGGCGTACGGAATGCGGTACGCCCACTGATCGTCCCTCTCGAGGAAACCGCGCAGAACACCAGCAGCGATGAATTGTCCCTGAACAGACGATTAGCTGCGGGCTCCATAGAGGGCATCGGAAAACCTTACGATGACCCAGCAGAGATTCACATAGGTTGTGAGGTAGGCGCGCAGAGCCACTGGGCAGATCTCGGAGGCGTAGGTGACGGTGAGGGTCTGGAAAATACCCCAGGGAATTCCTTGAAGCACGGCACCGGCCACAAGTACTCCAATGTTGGGTGCGAAGAACGGTATGAAGAGAAAGCAGATCATGACGATGAGCGAGAGAACCATGGTTTTTTTGTAGCCGATTATGTCGGAGATATAGCCGTTGAGATAGAGACCCAGGATAGATCCGACCTGCAGTATATTAGAGGCGACTTCGCGCCACGAATGTAAGAGTATCATACCTGTACGCCGTTCGAGATACCAGATTGCCACGCAGCTCCGATGACCAGCTCTCCAGGGTTTTCCGGGTCCGGTTCAGTGCCATATCTGTTCTTGAACGGTGGGAAGCCGAAGAATGAACCGGTGAGAGACAAGTCGTAGCCTTCCATAACGACGGCGGTGGAGAAGGCAACGGAAAACATGACGGCCTTCGGATAAAGCTTGAGAGCATCTCGAATGGTCATTTCATGTTCTGTTTGAGTAGCCGATTGAGCCCCCTGATGAAGATTGGCGATGTCAGGGTTGACAACGCTCATCTTGCGGAAAGCTTCATCGTTGACTCGCAGCACTCCGTCATCTTCGCGGTCGACATTGACAACGGAGGACCTCCGTCTCGCGTCCATGATGGATAAGATGTGTTAGAATGAGGAGAAGTGTAGGTGTGAAACTGTAACCCTATGTAGGGAGGAAACCGATTGTAGCAATCAATGCCAGGCGGACGTCCCATGGTGTTATATAGATCTTCATGCTGCTGGCAGCCACAGACGTAGCGGAGTCCTCAGGAGATGCGCCTGCGCCAGCTAACTGGACGCACCCCGTGGGGATTTCTGGGAAGACAGCGCCGTTACTCCCTTTGGGAGGTCTCGGGCAAGGGATCACGGCGCTAGGGCACGGCATGAGCGCATGAGACAGCATGAGAACCCGTGTGGACGGACGATCGAGGCTTTCTCAGTGCGGCTGGAAAAGTACCACCCCTCTCACCAGTGTCCCACAGAGTCGAGCTCGGTGCGACGGTCCGAGGAACAGCCAATCGCGGCGCGTCCACAATCGACGTTGAAAGCTCGAGAGAGCTCTCCAAGCTGCGCCGTTACTCGGAGAAAGCTTTGGTCGCAAAGCGCACTGAATAACTATGAAGCTTACCGACGCGGCCGTTTGACAGTGGTTCACTCGCTCGACGCTGGTGGAGCTTGTTTGCAGCCGTGCTGGGGCTTAGCCAGCCGAGCTTAATGTGCGCTTCAACCGATAGTCTCGAGACTATCCAATGATCTCCGCTTGTTACTTGACCATATTCATCAAAAGCCGCCTCCGAGAGCGCGAGGTCCAAGGCCAGCGTGGGAGAGGGTTGCATTCTGCGACTGTGGTTCTTTGGCTGTGCGCACAAAACGTCGTAATCCTCTGCGGTTAGCTCAGGCGCTGCGGCGATCTAATAAGCTTACACGTCTGCACTCTCTGGTCAAATCAAAAAATGGTCCTTCCACAAGGAGTCTTTCGATGATCTCCAGAGCAGACGGGACGTGATGGTTGTGATGTATGCCCCAGTCCGCGCTTGCCAAGGAGCGGGAGAGAGTCACGCTTCAACTGTCCGTCCCGTCACCGCGTAATTGTATGGAAAGTGCCTAGTGTGTCACCGGGGCGTGCTGTACCAAGGCTGACAACTTTTCGGCGCATCGATTAGTGTGTTTTGCATACGAAGGCGTTGCGGTTGAACAAGAATAAAATTGCAAGGCGTTGCGAGCAATGTGCCTTTCCTCGCGAATTTACTTGTCGATGACAACAACATGCATGGGAAGCGACCACGGGATCGACGCAGGGTAAGACAGGGTACAGTGGATCCGTACTGGCGGTACGAGTAAGGTCTGATCTTCCATTGCTTCTGTCTTCACTAAAGGTCAAGAGCAGTCCACGGCGAGAGTCGCCAGCTGCAGCTGGGAGACATACGACTATAATGACGTCGGGCCGAAAGGGACCATGCACCCCTTACCGTCAATTTTCTTCGGAACTCGGTCCTTGATCACTGACGCGTTACCGATCAACGGCGCCCCCACAAAACTTTATTGTCACTTCGCAGTGTAGCCGGACCGGGTTTGCACCAGTATGAACCCACGGAGGCAGCCACTTCTTCCGATCGGAAGCAGGTCCGCCTCACACTGCGGGATCCATCTCGAGCCGAGGCAGCTAGCCGCGTCCGGCGTTCTTGGTTCTTGGTGCTTGGTGCTGTCCCTTGCGAGCGCCGAGGTGGTGAGTTTGTGGAGCTGCGAGCGCGTGGTTTGGAATACGAGATATGTCTTCCAGCCGCCACACAAACCCAGGAGGTTGGGCGAACGATGCATCGCTGAACATCGCGAACCGGACGGGCTCACGAGGCGGTACCAGCTCTGGACGCGTCTCTAGTGTAAATGAGGGAACCCGCGATTCCTAGTAGACTAGAAGCTGTTGCGGCTTTCTCGAAACATGAGATGACCACAAGGTCCGAACAAGAGTCCAGCCAGCAAAGGACACTGTGCCGGCGTCGTTCATAACTTCTGTTTCTTCATGCCGTAGTTGCCGTGGTAGATTGCAAGGCTGTCTAGATTTACGCGCAGCATTGCGGCGTTATTGGACTTCATTAGAGCTGCGTTGAGGCTTTGCCGAAACTTCAGCAGAGCTGGTCTTGGCGGACCTTCTGCTGGCAGAAACTGGCCAGTGCTGTGTTCAACTCTTGCTCTTGGAACGATTTGTGGTTCTCACTTGGAAAACCCTTGTGCCACTCTCGGTCCGTGGTTGATGTGTGGGTCTCTCTAGACAGACCAAGACTCTGCGGCATCACGTAGGTAATAAGATCGTAACTGTGTTTCCCACGATGACCCGGAAGCTTGTGCGCGAGGCTCCACATAGTGTAATGTTTCAATAACATTGTGGACCATTGGAAATATCGCTGTGAAGCTCAGACAACAAATTGGGTGTTCTAGGCTTTGGCCGGTTTCTTTCTCTTCACATGTGAATATGTCAAGGCGTGCTGGCCGAGGAAATAACTGCTTAGTTGGCTAATATGAATCTCGGACGAGGGGCTGAACACGAGAGCTGCTTGATCACAGTTGAGAGAATCTTGCTGGCGAGCAGGCAGGAACAGTTCAATTTCTTTCAACGTTGACGGGAAACAACCTTTCGATATCACGTGCCAATCGCGTGCCAATCGCGTGCCAACCACGTGTTCAGCACGATCTTCCGAGATCTGATGCCTCGTGTTACCAGTCCCTGCATTTCGAACCAATGCGCCCCTGGACGTCCAGGACAACTTGGTTTCTTAATACTCTCGAGGTCGTCCGAGACCCTTAAGTTTCCCGAAGCTACTGCCGCCTTCCTGACAATCCGAAAGACAAATTCGCAATCAACATGCCTTGGAACGCTTACCGGGCCTCCGCTTCCGTTACGGAGCGCAAATCAGGAGCTACAAGAGCTGGAGACCGTAGTTGATAACCCATAGGCTACGAGGGATACTCGGGCAGCCGAGCTCCCGAGGGTTATGCCGCTCAATATGCCGACGCAAGCAAGCAAATTTTGGGATCTTCTTGTGCAAGTTTGAAAGAAGAGAGTAGATACTTCAACGGAGCAGCCAACGGCAGTCGTCCGGATCTGCCATGACCACCGCCCATCGTACTTCGAACAATCCTCTCCCTGCCGCCTATTAACGTTCTCCACTCTCTTTGCTGTTGCGAGGTTCAATAGAGATATCAAGAACGGTCGATATCAGCCAATGCGGAGTGCTGAGCACAGAGCTTCTGTTCGGCCGGCTTCGGCAGTCCGTAATGATCTTATCGGCTGTCTGCGCCCCGCGCGGTATGCTGTGCCTCAGATTCTCGTGAAGTTTCTTGGGTTAACAGGAGGAAGAGTGTGAAAGTAGTCTCGGACTGTAGAAAGCAAATGCTTTGGGTGCAATTGGGCTATCCACTTTGAGAGTACCTTTCACCGGGTCTCCAATGAGGAAATGGCTATGTGATACGCATGCATTTCGTGTAATCCGAGCATCGAGAAGTGCGCATTGTTTCGTGGCCGTCCTCGACGGCTTGCCATTCAAGCAAGGTGATGTATAAGGCGTTTTTGGACAATCGCGGCGCAATTCGATGGCCCTGTAAGAGCTGAAACCGTTATCAAACTTAGTAGTGCCGGACCATTATGGCGGACTATCACGCTGCGGCAATATTGAAAACTAGCACTGGGGTATTTCAGACCAGGCCTCCATAGAGACCAGCTTTTGCGTTGTCAGCGTAAACGAATTGCCAGCACTAGTCTAGATGTATACAACTGAACATGCCATTCATTTATGCAGACCATTCTACTCTCAATCACTATTACAGCACGCGTTGTTTTGCATCGCTCACACGTGTAGGGTAGATGCTGAGACGCATATGAGTTTACGAAGTCCAAAGGGCCGACCAAGGGTTACAAGGCGCAAGGGGTATTGATGGATTTACCACTTAGGCTTTGTAGGCATTCATCGCTCTGCAATTTTCTTGTGGAGCAAGTCTGATCCATGTGTTGCATACCGGAAATCTCACAAAGCACGCTGAACCCTTCAAATCCGCTTGCCAAAGCCAGGAAGCTCCAATTGTTGATTGAGCACGCGCTTGCCAGCATGCAACCGCCCTTCCCTCCCCTTCCCTTCCAGGCCTTTTGCTTGATCGAACGATCTCCAACTCGAATCCGTCCGTGAAACCTCAGACCCAGCCGCCTCGCCACCACCGCTGGGTACCATGCTCAGTTGCCGAGATCGACCATTAAGACCAGGAACTGTGGAGCGCTGCTGTCAAAACCCAAATCCGTGTCCCAGCAGCAGCTTGTGTCACCATGCCAGCCTTTGAAGAGCTCTCCCAGACCGAGCATGGAGGCAACCGTGTGTTTCCTCCTCTACTCCATCCCTGGAAGGGATCACACAGGTTGTGCTTATCAACCTGATTCAAAAGATGCTTTACTAAAGGGACATGTCTGTCGGATGAGCAACGTAGGATAACGTCACGGATATCGTTGGTGGGGATGGTGTCCAAATGGGTAGTTCGTGAATCGTACAGATCGATACGCGTACGCGGTGCGTGTAGATTGGTGTGTAGCATTGTGGTTAGGAAGACGTCACTCTGAAGGTCTGGCCGCCGGGTGGTTTGGGCAGCACCAGGTCGATCGACAAGATCGCGCAGTGTGAGCATTTTAATCCCTTCCTTTTCCTGTGAGCGAGAACAAAAGTGAGCGCCACTTTCCTCGATCCCTCATCCGGGTGCCGATTGCTTACCTTCAGTGCCACAACCTTCTTCCTCATTGCGCTTCGAAGACACTTGTATTTGAGAGAGCGCGCATGGTCGAGGGGGAGCTCTTCGTTGAATATGTCAACAAAGATGTAAGCAGATCTCCAGTGCTTTAGCGTATGATCCATTGATGCAAGTTCTTCATGACCCATTAACAAGAGCTCTTCTGGAAATTTGTGTCCGAGAGCCTTCTTCACGATCATCCAGCATGTGTCGGCAAATACTGCCTTCCGCAACGCCATCAACAACTTGGGTACTGGCGCGACGTAGCCGTACATCAAGTGCGCTTCGTCCTTATTGAGATGGGGTCTCTTTCCTGAGTTCGCCATGGCTTGTAATCTCTTGTTGCATTATCTAGGGCGAGATGGACTTTGTGACTGGTAGTTGTTCTTGTGCGGTGTTGATTGAATGTTGGAAGTTGTTGAAGGGATTGTATAGAACTGGAGAACCAAACGGCGCGGCCGTACCTTCACCGCAATGTCACAGATTTACCATTAGAATACACCGACATGTAAGATTCTTGAGTCTGACTGAGCTTGTGATAACTCGCCGGCTTTCACAAATTGGGACTTGCTTGGCGATTCAAGAAATATTAATGTAATTGGCCTTTTGACGTCGACAGTCATCAAACCTATTTGCTGCTTCAAGAGACCGACACGGCCTGCCAGGAGACCTAGCCCGGACAAGCTTCGTAATACACATGAGCTTTACTATTATTGTGTTAGAAACGTAGCCACATCATCACTTTGACGCTGTGAGTGATATTGTAATAGGAAATGCAGAATTGCATCGTTGCCCCGGACAATAACGAACATTGTGAAAATGCAAACAAGACAATAGATCAAGCGTTTAAGCAAGTCCCTCCACGAAAGCAATGCACTGTTTGTTGCTTGCGCAGAATTCAGATGTGACAGTTGACGAGTCACGGAGTGTGGAGAGGTATCACAAGCCCACACGAGTGTGTTAGACTCAGACGGTGTACTGGAACTCCGTCGCCGTCGTTGCGGCAGCTGTATCATTCAGGCGCGCGGTCTTCAACCTGGACAGCACAGAGACAAGACGCGCTCCCGGCTCTCTAACAATCTTACTGGAAGTTGAGCATGAAAATAGGATGCAAACAAGACGGCACTGGCCAGCCACTCAGATCCCAATGAGCTAAACTCGATACGAGGAGACCGTTAAGGACAATCGAGAGCTCGCGTGGTCTTCCCCGAGACACCGCCAACGCTTCCGCCTTCAACTCTGTCGCCGTGGAGAACCCATATCAAGGTACCGGGATGTCAACTGGCCCCCACTCAGGGACGGGATATCAGGGCGCAACCTGGAACGAACCTCTTTCATTGACATCTTCATGTTGGACCTGGCAGTGCTCCGCAGTTTACTCTCCCTACTCGACAGAAGTCCAGGAACTCACCTCCTCCGCAATAAGAGCTGCCATCCCGCCGTCGATAGCTCAATGTCTCAAGACCCTGCCTCCGCTGTCAACACCTGGTTCCGGATGGCACTAGGCTGCTAATCAAGGACTCGTATGCATCCGTCAGGGGCAGAAATGTGACAGAGCTTGCGCAGGAACGCCTCGTAAAGCCTCACACGCAAAGAGCGGGATACTGTCTCCAGGGAAACCTTAACCGGGGATCGATGCGGCACAGCGGTCTCAGACTGTACAAGACTTCCCGCAGTCATATATGAGGAGATGCTTTAGCAGCAGACGGGACAGATCGAGGTCCCAGGCAGGAGTGGAGGCACTTGGAGCTTTCTGAACATCCACATACTCTTTGTATTTGGACGTTGTAAGTTGCATTGAGGAGCTACGGCTGTTCTTTCCGGACGTTGCGATCGCTTCCTCCGATCGCCGGCTCGACCACACAAGGCCTTGTCAGCATCAGAGCCACCTGCACCAGAGATTTGAGGGACGCTATCAACGCTACCAGCGTGTTTGGACCACTCGCGCCTTGCTCTTCCAGGCAAAGACTCACAGGAACGCCCCGTTTCAACGCATAAACAATCATGTTATTGGACGAGAACGGCTGAAGGCCCAGGCTCACGGTCTGCAGCTTCCCTGGACGGTCTGGGGATTCCCAGCGGAATCTCGCATTAGGTCATGACCGAAAAACGATTCGAAAGCTGTCATTCGGTCATCTAGCGAGGCCGCGATTGCAGACAGATAGCTTACAGATGGCTTGCAGATGGCTTGCATACCAGAGCCTTCAACCGCGTCATGACGACAAACGCACAAGCATTCCCCTGGGACTCATATGGGAGCTTCAGTCACAGCTTATCTCTGCTGCACGCTCGCTGTTTCGCATCTTTCACTCACGTTGCTCCGTATTACGCCTGTACAGAGGAAGAGTTGCTGAAGTTTCGTCGTTGGTGGGGGCTACGAGGTACAGGCGAATCTTGCCAGTAACATATTTAAGAAATCCAGTCAACGACAGTTCTCGCCGGGATTATTAAATATTCAAAGACGTTTCTAGTTATCACTATCGATCTCAAGAGAAAATTCGACGAACAGAAACTCACACCCGGACTCGGCTATGACATCTTATCTCGGGCTTCGCGGAGCGTCACTCAATGTAGCGATTGGAGCAGTTGCCGCGTGCTGCTTCATACTCTTCGGTTATGACCAAGGCGATATAGGATCGTTGCTCACCGTACCATCTTTTCTGCGCGAATTTCCGGAAGTCGACACATATAACAATCCCGGTGTGGGTTACAATGCTCGAATCCAAGGTATTATGGTCGCCTCCTGGAACATCGGCTGCTTCATCAGTGCCATACTAGCCATATGGCTCGGCGACATACTAGGCCGACGAAAGACTATCTTCGTAGGCCTTTTCATTATGGGCATTGGCGAGATCATCCAGGCATCGTCCTACAGTTTGGGACAGTTCATCGCCGGGAGAGTCATTGCCGGCTTCGGAAACGGATTCAACACTTCGACTATCCCTGCTTGGCATGCCGAATGCTGCAAGGCTCATCGCAAGGGCACGGTGCTCATGATATCAGCTGGTTCGAGTATCGCGCTCGGCGTTGCCCTCTCTCAGTGGATCGGATTCGGCTTTGCCTATCTTGAACCCTCTTCCGCTTCGTGGCGCGTGCCAATCGCAATCCAGCTAGTCCTGCCGGTCATCATCTTGGCTGTTATCATGCTGTTGCCAGAGTCGCCGCGCTGGCTGATTCTCAAGGGGCGCGAAGACGAGGCGCTGAATGCATTGGCTGCGCTCAACGATCTACCTCGTAACGACCCTGAAGTATTCTCGGAGTTCATCGCCATCAAAGATGCCGTCCTCCAAATGGCAGCAGCGTCACCATCCGGGTTGTTCAAGATGAACGAGTACCGCGATGCACACCGGACCGTGTTGGCCTACTGTATACAAATCTTCCAGCAAGCTACGGGTATCAATCTTATTGTGCAATACATTGCACTCATCCTACTGCAACAGACGCGGTACTCCGGCTGGGTTGCTCGACTGCTGGCGGCGTGCAACGGAACGGAGTTCTTCCTCGCCTCCTTCATTGCCGTTGTTGGTATCGACAGGTTCTGGGGTCGCAGATCGCTCATGATGTTCGGAGCGTCCGGCATGTGCATATCGATGATTATCATAACAGTATTGAGGTATGTTAAAACCAATTAACGAAGCTCTTAGTGTTAGAAAGCTGTACTGACATCGGCAGATACCTGGACAACCGTGGAGAGAATATCGCTGCAACGGTGTTTTACTTCGTCTTCAACACTTTTTTGCAATCGGATGGCAAGGGATGGCATGGCTCTATACCGTGGAGATTGTACCGCTCCGCATCCGTGGACCAGCGAACGCCTTGAGTACCAGCGCGAACTGGATAGTAAATTTCATGTATGTCTGGCATCTACGGACCTTGTTTACATGCGCCAGATTGCTAACCGATGTGTAGTGTCGTTCTCATCACGCCGATTGCCTTCAACAATATTGGATACAGAACGTACATCATCTTTGCCGCATTGTAAGTCTCCTGCACTCTTCAACTGTTCAAATATGTGGCTGTGACAAAACTAACCCCGACCAGCAACGCGGCCATCGTCCCTCTAGTCTACTTCTTCTATCCTGAGACCGCCTACCGCTCGCTTGAGGAAGTCGATGCCATCTTCTACGCCGTCGCCAAATCACCACGACCATGGCTCAGCGCTGTGAGCATCGCACGCGAGCATCCACTGTGGTACGGCAAGAACGGCGAAGGCATGGCTGAGTACGAGCAGAGCGAGTGGCACCAGCGCATCATGCAGACGCAGAAGGAGAAACCATCTGAGGACTCTGCGTTTTCGTCCTCTTCGGGGGCAATTATCCTTCGCCGCCAGAGCGGCGGGACGTGGGCACGGCTTTCTGATGGAGTCAAAGATGTCTTGTAGTCGTTGGGCAGTACACTGTGTTTGTATTGGATGTTTGGGGCCCTTCCAAGCAGGCGTTTTGAGGGGATCAAAATGGGGGCGGCGTAATTTGTAATAAGGTACTTGATAACCCCAGGCGCTGTTCATTCGATGCTTCAAAATCCCTGTCAAGAAACGAGTAGTAATAGCCAGTAAAACACTACGGGCCTCTCATGTGCGGGCTGATATTTCTGATTACCGTGTGCGTAACGTGGCTATCTACACATTGTCGTGTGGTTCTAGGGGAAACCATAAAGCTATATTCTACCTTTTGACTGAGCTTTGACCTGCCATCAGTCCCCCAGTTCTGGGTTCTTACGTTATAGATGTTCCTGAGATCCCTAGCCAACACTATCTTCAAGACGAGGTATACCCACCACGGGGGTTGTCACCAGCAACCTCGTCTCGCAAGGCCATGTTGCTGGCTGTCAATGTCCAACTCTCATCAGGCGGTCATGTGATCTAGACCATTGGAGTTACGACGTCGGCTTCCGGCCCGTCCTGATCCGAACTTGATGTGGAGCTTGGTGGCGACGTCAACCTCTCAACCATCGAACGCGCGAATGCAGACGTTTCTATTAGGAAACTGGAATTTCACCAGGGACACACCTCTTCATCCTTGCTGCCAGCTGTGGCGAACTGTGGAACGATGGGCATGCATCAAGGCTGCAGGAACAGCTTCAACACAGCGGAACCATGCATGCAATTGCCTCACAGACGTCTTTGGCAGTTGAAAAAGCGCTCATCAATCCTTGAACGCTGAGACCTTCAGGCGTCCCTCATAGGCTACGTCTTTCATCTGTCAGCAAACATGACACTATTGAATGTGCTAAACGTGGGTTCGCGGCTCAAACGGCTGCAGGCGGCCGGCCGTTCCCATGATCGATCTTTCCTTTTGTTGAATTCCAGTGGCTCGTCTCAGCCAACTCCCCTCACGCTGTATTTATTTTGGGCATCTCTTAGCCTGTCTTGGAAAGGGCAAGCTTTTCTTTCCCCACAATGCTCGTTGGCGGTGCACGGCAGGAACGGGTGTCACGTCACTTCATCCACGTTAAAAAGCCATCCCGCCGGATTGCACAACATTTCAAAGTGTTCTCCCACACCTAAGATTACCTATTCGTCTCCTAAAGTCTTTCGTTGATCAGTACCTAGAATGTTGTTCTCACGTCTCTTCGCCCTTTCATCCACACTCCCCGTAGCCGTTGCCCAGTACAAGGGCTTCAATTACGGCAATGTTTTCACAACTGGCGCTCCGAAGCAGCAGGTCGACTTCGAGAATGAATTCAACACGGCCAAGAATCTTATTGGCACCTCCGGCTTCACCAGTGCCCGTCTCTATACCATGATCCAGGCCGGAACCACCAACACTCCTATCTCAGCCATCCCAGCTGCGATCAATACGCAAACCTCTCTCCTCCTTGGCCTGTGGGCATCAGCTGGTCAAGGTAGTTTCGACAATGAAGTCGCGGCCCTCACCGCCGCCATTGCACAATATGGCACCGCATTTACAGACCTCATTGCCGGTATCTCCGTCGGCAGCGAAGACCTCTACCGCATATCGCCGACTGGCATTCTGAACCTGTCTGGCGCTGGTGCCAATCCTGACACACTTGTCAGCTACATCAATCAGGTCCGAAGAGCCATTGCTGGCACTGCCGCGGCCAGCAAGTCTATCGGCCACGTTGACACCTGGACTGCGTTTGTGAACGGCTCCAACAATGCCGTGATCAGCGCGTGCGACTGGCTCGGAATGGACGCATACCCGTACTTTCAGAACACGCAGGCGAACTCAATCGAAAACAGCTACGAATTGTTCTTTGAAGCGTACAACGCTACCGTTGCCGTTTCCCAGGGTAAGCCCGTCTGGGTTACTGAGACAGGCCATCCGGTGAGCGGTCCGCAACAGAACCAGGCTGTCGCCAACCTTGCCAACGCGGAAAGGTATTGGGAAGAAATCGGGTGCGCTCTCTTCGGCAACATCAATACCTGGTACTACACGCTCCAGGATGCTGCTCCGGATGTTCCCAGCCCCAGCTTCGGCATCGTTGGCTCGACCTTGAGCACCACGCCACTTTTCGACCTAAGCTGCCCTGCGGGATCCCCAGGTGCCGGATCGGGCTCAACTCCGTCCAGCTCTGCCGCCTCGTCACCGGCCAGCAGCGCGACTAGCGCTTCTGCGCCCAGCTCTACTGCTAGCGTTCCCTCGGCATCCGGTACTACAGAGACAGCTGTCACTGCGATCACGCCCGTTCCCGGCCCATCACTTGCTCCCAGCGGTTCTGCCTCATCCGTCGCCCCTAGTTCTGCCGCTCCAAGCCAGCCAGCAGGCAGCCCATCAGCCGGCACCATCCAAGCCCCAAGCTCCGCAGCCTCCACCCTCATCACCGTCACCCAGCCCGCCTCCTCCGCGCCAGCGCCAGCGCCCTCAAGCTGCCCAACAACCCTAACCACCCCTTCGAGTACCCCCACCTCATCGTTCCCGTCGACGCCTCCCAGCCCAACCGCGCCTTCGGCACGAGCTACAACGGCCGCTTCTCTCCCACCATCTCCACCCTCTTCAACTTCGACATCCCGGCCTCGTACGCTGGTAGGACGTGTTCGCTCGTCTTCTTACTGCCGACTAGGGAGCAGCTTGTCAGCTCGAGTTTTACGCTGAGCGGCGCGGGCGGGATCAGTGTGGATGCGTTGGCGCAGCCCGCGACGGAGGGGACGAGCTTTGCGAGTATGCTGGCGGGGAGCAGGGTTGGGGGCGTGGAGAGTGTGGTCCCGGGGAATGGGTATGCGGTTGCGAGTGGGGCGTGTAGGGCGGGGGCGAGGGTGGGGTATCGCGTTGGTGCTACGGGGACGTTGGATCTGGAGTATTTCCAGAACTCTGCGCCAGCGCCGCTTGGGTTGTATATCACGGTTTGTTAGGTTTGTCAGGTGAAGAGGTTGAGCGGGCTGTACAGTAGATGGGGCCAGCTGTAGGATAGACGAGAGAATTGGCATGATTCATGTATGAGATACGACGTATAGATTCTTTTGTCTATGTATTCTGTTTGCATTGCGTTGCCCAGACGCTACTTGCTACTGCTCGCTACATTCCCATGTGCGGAGGGCTTTCGTATGTATCCGACTAGGATGCTTGTTATGAGCACTGCATGTCCGAATTCTGGCTTAAGCTCAGAAAGCGCCCGGCATCCTCGACGTAATCTGGTCTGTATCCAACCGAGTGGCCGCAGGTCGTCCGAACGGCTCCTGCCCTTGCCCCCGCCTTTGCTCCTGGCCCTCTTCCTGCTCGGGCTTTCGCTCCTGCGATCGTGGAGTGTCGGAGGCCGAGGAGCTGTCAGTTGTGTCCGGTACAGCAGGCTTTTGCTCCTGCTCCTGCTCTTGTGATCGTGGGAAGGTGGAAGCCGAGGTGTCACCAGTCGTAGCCCGTACAGTAGACTCGTTCTCTGGCTCTTGCTCTTGCCCTTGGGGTTGGTGAATATTGGAGGCCAAGGAGGTGCCAGCACTGGCCTTTACAGGCGTATCCTCGGCTTGCGGAGCTTGACCAGCCCCTTCAGCCTCAGCGAAGACACCCTTCACCGGCGTCCGCCGCTGGCTGTTCTTGCGAAGGGGGATTTCAGATTCGTCTGGGGCGGCGGCTTTGAGCCGGTCTTCGGTCTCGCGGAGGCGGGCTGCGAGGGCGGAGAGCTCGGCGGATTGGTCGTCTACGGCTTGCTGGCGGTCCTTGAGCTCGCTCTCTAGGCCGCTGTTGTCTGTGTCGAAGATCTCGTCGAGGGCGGCGGAGAAGTTGCGGGCGACAGTGCTGGGAAGATGGTGAGCGACAAGAGAAGGGATGAAGAGTTGATATCACGTACGATTGCCGCTTCGTGGAAGGCCGCCATTGTCGGTCAATGCTTCTGCGTGAGGTCAGAGCTGTGGGGAGCGGTGGAGTAGGAGGTGCAGGCGACTGTACGATTCGGGCTGGCCTGTGAGCCGCCATTCTTGCTTTCCGGTCGTGTCGTCGTCCATTGCTTGAGTGGGATGATGTGCTCCAGCTACAGCTCTGGTTGGAGGAGATATCCGTTGCTCAAGTGCGTAGCGGTGCTTTTAAGGAGAGTAGGATGAAACATGGCAGAGCCACGGCATCATTGCGATCAGCCTTACGCTGGAATGCAGCAGCGTGCGAGTAATTTGCGTGAAGATCAGCTGAAGCTCACGGTTCAGGTAGGAAAGTGCTTCTGCGATAGCAGCGGTCCATCATGCCCCGTTTACAGCGTCTCCAACAGGAATTACAAGGCGACATATATACACCAAGCCTTCCGTTGCTTCTCTGCATCACCAAGACGCTGGGCAGCTGGAAGCCGACCGAGGCCGATTTCACGTGACGGTCTCCTTGCTGCTGCATTGCATTCCTCGCAGCTGCACAGCGCGGTTCTCATTGGTGAAGATCGTTCACGGTCGCAAAAAGAACATCGGAACATCAGGGCGCTTTCCAAGTGCAACGGTGGTGCGTACAACAATCAAACAACTTGCAGCAAAACCATCGCTCTGCGTCTTCTGCATGCCTTTGCTAGCTCCCTCATCGATGTCGATTTGAATAAAGTTTAGATGATTCGGCTTACCATGTTTCTCATAGCTTGTCATCCTGGCTGCCCTCGTCCTCCAACCTCCCCAGCCGTTTCGACTGCGCGATCACTGGGGGATGACTACTAGCGTCACCTCCTACACGCCGCTCGAGACTCTGTTATTGTTCCAGTCGCTGTTATCTTATGGCACAGATCCATCCGTCTTCGCCCGGATTTCTGATCTGCTGAAGAAGAACCCCCACATCCGCGAATCCAAGGATTACGACAGCGGTCGCTTGAACCCGGATGCGCTGAGGGAGCTCTATGACCACTATCTGCAATTATTGAAGAAAGATGAGGCAAAGAGCCAGGTTCAAAACACGAACGGTGCTGCCGAGCAAGCAGAGCAGAATGGCGGATCTCCATCGCCGTCGAGAAAACGCAAGGCTCCGAGCCCCAGCCTGCCGACAGTAGAGGAAGCGACACAGCATGCCCATCTGATTCCGGCCTTGGTCACGAAGCTTTACGCTCGATATCGCGAGCACGTTACAGAGGAGATCAGGGCTGAGGAGCGCAGATATGATCAGCTGAAGCGCGAAGAGCAAGAGATAGAGCGTGGTGAATGGGATGAGCGGATACGTCGTCAGGAGCTTTCCAACGGAACAACGTCAAACAAGGATATCCAAGCATCGCCAACTGTACCTTCGAGGGATGTTCCAACCCCCGTTGAGCCCGCTGTCGGTTCTGATAATCGGGCTCCGGGCGCTTCTCCAGTCTTGGGCAATGCTGTTCCGAAGTCTCCCACCGTACGGTATGCGCAAGCTAAGATCGACGCCGTCATCAACCACGATCCCAAACCATCGCCAAAAGCGAGGCCAGTCCCACTTGAGCGGCCTTTACAACCTTCGCCGGCGCCGCAAAACTATGCGCTTGCACAGCAGCCACCGCTCCATCACCGGGCACCTGCGCAACTATCGCCAAGGCTTCCTCCGCCTCTACCATCCAATGCCGGATATCGGCTGGCTTCTCCGGCCTTGCATAACTCTCCATACTCTCAATCACATCCGCAACATGTCTCTGGGCAGTCGCCTACCACTCCATCCCACATTGGCCGGCCCCTTTCCTCCCCGGTGATGCTGCCCCCTCCACCTGGCATGACGCTGCCTGTACCTCCAATCCAACCACCCACGATTGGCGGTAGTCCTCCATTCAGGGGTGCTCCGTCCGGACCTCTCGCGCTGCATTCGCCAGGATCGTCCCAGCGATATGGTCCTGCGAGCCAGCAAGGTGGGCCCCCGTTTCCACCTGGGCCTCCTCCCCCGCACCTGCAGCAACCGGGGTCTTATTATCCGTCATACCCAAATCATGGCCCATACCATCAACCACAGCCTCAGCCTCCGCCACCACCACCAGTGTTTCGTCCCCCTCACCAGGGTGGATACATGCTTCCTCCTTTCCAGGTGACGCCCCAAGATCCTACCCGCGTGCATCAACAGCAGCAGAGAGCACAACAACAGGCTGCCGCGGCTACTCCCAATCGCACCCCAGCTAGCAACGCGCAAACCCGAGCGCCCGCGTCGGGAGTGGCACGTCCTCCTCCGCCTCTGTATTCGCAAACATCCGAACCCGTATCCCAGCCCGCTCAGCGGACGAAGCCCCCAACCGCTGTCAAGAGACCGCGACCGCTCAGCCTCCCCACTCGTCCACGGCCAAGTGCCCGGACCCTATGGACTGCCACCGTACCTCCTGAGCAGTATAAGATGGAACCCCCGCCACCGCCACCCATCAGTCCTGTTAATGATGCCTTCCCCGCACCACTATCTGACGAAGCGGCTTCAGCTTCTAAGTCGCAGACAAAGGGTCGGAAGAAGACCAACGCCGCTGAGACCCCTCGCAATGAGCAAGCAGACGCCGAGGAGACCCCAGCCGTCCGCACCACTCGTGGTCAACCAAAGCGGACAGGCGGCGGCAGTGCAGCATCGTCAGTGGTTACACGCTCTATTCGTGGGCGGACGAGAAGCCAATCCATCGCTTCCCACGTTGAAGACGCTACCGCCGACGCCGGCTCCGCCAGCAGCCGCCGCGTGAAGCCCGAACCCAGCACCCCCGCCAACATCCTCGAAGACGAAGCCTCCGCCCCCGATGCCACACCCACAGCCACAGCACCACCAATAACCCGCCGCCGCCGCGGCACGCTCCAAACCCAACCACCCCGCCCCACGAAGCGCAAACGCAGCACCCTCGAAACCGACCCGTCACCCTCCGCGTCCGCCGAACCACACACCCCGCACCCAGAATTAGACCAGCAGCCCAACACGGTCCTCGCCAGCCGCAACTTCTCCCGCATGAGCGTCCCGATCATGAATAATATCTTGAGTCATAAACACGCCTCGCTGTTCAGCAACCCGGTCAAGGAGAAAAACGCGGAGGGGTACAGGGACATGATTAAGCGCCCGCAGGACCTCAAGTCTATACGCTCGGCCATCGCGGCGGGGCGCGCGCCGTCAACGCACTGACTTCCGCCGGCGCGGGCGCGGGCGTGGGCGCGAGGGACTCGCCCGCCGGTGGCGCTAGTCCTGGAGGCGTCGGGACAGCGGTGACGCTCGAGAGGACGGAGGAGCTGGTCCCGCCGAGGGGGATCGTGAATAGTGCGCAGTTGGAAAGAGAACTCATGCGCATGTTTGCGAATGCGGTTATGTTTAATCCCGGTGAAGAGGGGGTTGTGAGGGATGCGAGGGAGATGTTTGAGAGCGTGCAGGGGGCTGTTAGTAACTGGCGGAGTGCGGAGAGGAGGAGTGAGGATAAGGAGGATGAGGGTGGGGGTGAGGAGGGGGAGGGTGGGGGGAGTGGGAGGAGGAAGAGGGCGTAGGAGGGGCGGGAGGTTGTGTCGTGTTAGTGAGTAGTCTTTCTGGGAAAGTAGTTATCCAGCCTAAATAAGCTTTCTCGAATCGTTGGTACTCTGCGATGACGAGCCTGCATGGGCATGTAATCTCCTCCGACGACCGTTCCACAAACCAATACCTATGAAGATTACGATTACAAAATATGCGAGAAGGTACACTGAACTGGAACAACAATAGGCCTAACGCGAACACCATCTATATGCGTCATCACCTTTTCCCGTAACCCTTCCAATCTTCTTGTCCGGTACACAACAACTCGATTCCCCACACTCGGCCCCGTCTTTCGGATCTAGAACAGCCCCGGAAACATTCGATATGGCACATCCTTCTTATACTGCTTCCACGCATCACCGTACTAGCAGCCACAAATTAGCCTCAGTCCCTCGCACCTAAGAAACAGAAGTCCCACTCACCCGTTTCGAGCAATACTCATCCAACATCGGAATACCCCTCCCCGCAAAATCCCTCGCAAACCACGCGAACACCGCAGCCCCAGCAACCCACCCGCCGCCAAACATCGCATATCCAGCCCTGAAAAGGATATACCCGCCATAGTTGATATGCCTTGCTAACCCGAACAGACCCCCTGTGTACAGTTTTCCCTTGTTCGCGGGATCATCCTTAAACGCCTTCCGCTGCATCTCCGAAAACAGCTCCGTCAGGATCCCCACAGCGTAGACAACCGCCCCGACAACCATGGGCGCCGTGAACGCCTCTCCCGGCCCCGCCGCCGAGGTCGCAGCCGCCAGGAACAGCAGCGTGTTGAGCGAGTTGAAGACGTAGTTCCCACCGCTGACCAGCGCAGCCGAGCTCGGCGTCATCGTCTCCCGCGAGATGGCGAGCAGCCAGAAGATCTGCTTTGCTGCTGCGCCGGCGGACATGGCCCAGAGGATTAGGCGGGGGGCTGAGAGACCGAGGAAGAGCGGGGGCACGGCGGCGGGGATGGGCGAGGTGCGTAGGAGGCTAAGCAGGGGGGTCGCGAGGGGTGTGGTGAGGAGAAGGTACTGGAGGAGGGGATCGAGGCTGCGGAGGACGACGAAGAGGGTGCTGCCGAGGGGGAGGAGGTGTATTGGCCGCGGGTGAAGGGGTCGAAGGTGGCTGGCATCTTGGAGGTGGGGAGGAGATTTGGCACAACAAGTAGGGGAGGTTGAGAAGTTTGTATAGTTGTAGTTTCGAAGCTTGACTGCGGTTGTGATGAAAGCAGATATAGACGGTAATTGCTCAATGCTTGATAACACTGAAATGAGATGATAGTGATGTTTGAAGACCGACTCTGCCCTTTACTTATATCCCCCGCAAATCCCGAAGACGCAGCACTGCTATCTGTAAGGAGGCGGCACCACAGCCCATCCTTCCCTCTCCCGGCGGTATCACGATGAACTATTGTCCGACGCATTCCTAATCCATTGAAGCTACCGCCACAGCCCATCGAGGGAACGCAGGCGGCCCGACCTCTTCGGAACAATTGGAGGCCAGGTTGCTGACCAACCTGCCAGAGTTCCTGAGGTTGTCCCGCTGTGTGCAGGACCTCTGGTGTTGACACCGACCATGATTTTTGTAAGCGGGCAGGCGGGCTGCGGAGGAACACGAGCCCGACTCGTTGAATGGCAGCACTTTTCAATCTCCACGAGGAATCGAAACTCTCACTCGGAGGGACAGCGGCGAAGGAACTTTTGTATGTGTCGCGGAGCGGTTGCAGTGCTGAACCAACACGATGAGTTTGGGGGATATCTCTGACCCCAAACTCGCTGCAGAGCCATATGAGTTTGGTCACGTGAATTGCGGTTTCAAAGGTCATCTCAAGTGGATGCACCAGACCAATCTAGATGATGACTCCTCACAGCTCGAGTTAGGGCCTCTGTTAGCTGTCTAAACTCCAAATCGAGTCCAGGGCTAGCGCTGGGCAGCAATGAGAGATAATGTTGGTCACGTGACCGGCGCGAGCGTTAACAGCGACGGCATACTGCTGAGACAGATCCGCAAAGTATCCCTTGACAAATTCTCTCCTTCGAACTGAACCGTTGGTCAAGTCATGATCGTAGCGGCGGGTTGTGCGTGGTTTGATGCAGCACACTAAACCTACTTCTGGCTGTGAAACTGACTCTAGATTCGCGTTAAGTAATCCTGTCGTGTAGTGAGGTGGACCACAGGCGAGAAAAGCATCCTCCCAGCCTCGTCGACGGAGATGTTGCGCTATCGCTACTGGATATGACTTCGTTCCCAGAAGCTGTTGCCCAAACGGGCCTCAGACACCGCTGTTGCATGGCCCAAGGCTGAGAATGGGGAAGCGGCCGAAGCCACACCCGTCGACGCTGTGACCGGACGAAGCTTCCGATGCCATGTGCGTTCCTCCACAGCAGGGGCGTGAGGGTGTCGTAGCGCGTTTTACCCTGTGCACCCCACGATCCTGATGCAGGGGGCTGTTTCGGATCCGTGCAACCGAAGCAGATCATCCAGAAGACCGGGTTGTGGTCCTGAAGCCCCTCAAGCCTCCTGTCGAGAGTAGATGCAAAGTTCATGAAATGTCATCAGACTTAGAGTGATTTGTAGCAACGTCGAGGGGCCAGATGGCCCCTTGGCGTGACCTGTACCAAGGTCAGTGTGTTACAGAACGACGCTTCAAATCCGTTTGACATGGCCGTCTCTCGAAACTAGCCATGTGCGAGCACTCAGCACACTCTATCGGGTTTTGAGGAATACCCCTCTGCGACCATGATTCGTGTCGTTGACCTGGCAGAGCGGAGGTCTATAAGGGCCGGAGATGTTGGCGGAAGATGCAGTAGCTCGCTGCAAAGTATCTTTTCTGAGTGCTGCTTCTGCTGGCAGGAACAGTTACCGATACTCTAGGAGAGTAGAAGTGAAACGGAGACGACTGGCCGCCTGCTCCCGCTTGTTCGAGATAGACTCCCCTCCATTCAGAGAAGCGCAACGGTCATCAAAGAATTGCAATCACTCGCGATGGCGTTTGCACTCGAGTGGTCACCATCGTTCTCGAACGATAGGAATCTCTCACCAAGTCGCGCAGTATTGCGGCATGGACAAGAGTCTGTCGCACGGCGAAGGAAAATCAGCCTTCCCACACTTAGGACCAAGATGACGACAGTACAAGAGACTTGTCTTGACTCTCGTAAGTTGTCCGAAATGGCTGTAGTGGAAGTGTTGCTGACCGGCAGTAGCGACGATACCAGAAAGACGGCCACTCCAGAAGCCTTTCCTCAAAACCTGCGGTCTCCAAAGGTCGACCAGCGCTCCTCCTAGCAGCTGGCAGTCCAGCCCCTTCCGTGATGCTATGGCGACTCGCATTACCGGTCCAGCAGATTCGCAGCCTCGATCAGCTCCAGAAGGCAAGACCCCAAGGGCCACATGCTCCAGGCCCAACACTGCTCGTGCTACGAGCACGAGGACGTCTCCGTTGTCTGCCACTGGAACGCTGAGTTGTTCGAGGCCAGCGCTTGCGTGTTGCAGCGGTATACCCTTGTTGGTTAACATCGACGACACGCCTCCCAAAGTGCCACCAAAATCTCCATCCACGGCGTCCCGAGCATCGCCAGTAAAGCGACCAGTACCACGGTCCATAAGCCCAGGTACTCCGGCGTGCTCTTCTGTGCTACCATGCGTCCTTGCACCTGCGGGATTTCTCATGGCAAGCGAATCACCGAGTCTACAGAGGCATGGACCGCCTGGGTCCACCAAACCCGTAACTGTTTCCGAATGCTCTACAGAAGATAGGGGTCGGCAAACCAAGCAATCAGACAGTCCCAGACATAATCGAGCACACTCTAATGCGGAGAGCTTCGACACAAGGAAAGCGGATGCTTGGGCCTTACCGATAGGCTTGCGCCCTGCGGAGGTTGTAACGGCCATCTCTGAGACTGAAAGAGTAACGTTGCGGAAGCAAGCTCTGGGTCAAGCCGAGAAATTCCAAGTTCTGACCGCAAAAGACGTTGCTTTTCTGTCAAAGGTAGATCATCCCAAGCCCTTTCGAAAGCCACATCCAGAACTGACTGTGAAAATAGGAAGTCCGTGCTCTCGACGAGAGATGCAAATACCTACGCAAGACATACAACACTCTGCGAGCCAGTCGCCAAAAGCTACATGCGCATATGGTAGCGTACCTTAGAAGAGACGGGAGCAAGGCCATCTCCCGTGAAAATCTTCTGAAGCAGCAAGAAGCTCTGGTCGCGCTAGAGCTGTCCATCGATGAATGGATCATCAAACTCGAACAAGCCGACAACAGGAGGCTGAGAGCACGGCAGAAGTTACTCGAGCATGTTGCAGCCACTGTCGCTCTGGTTTCGAAGACATCAAACTGCAGGGTCATGGCCGGGGCAACGCCGCCACGAAGTCCCATCGACAGTCCTCTCGTCGAGGCTTCGAGCGAGCCTCGAGCAAACCGACGAGATGTAGAGTCCATCAGGGTCTACGCCGACTTCCACGTGCTTGATCTCTTTGAAGAGATCGAACTCGCCATGCATCAAATGTCCGAAGCACATTGACTCGACATGATTGTACGGCTCTTACTTTCACATCGCTTCCTCCTTTTCTGCAGATACGAAGGACGGTTTTCGATAACGATAGCGACGTTTCATGTCCTGATAACGCTCTTGAGAATTGATCGTATGCCTTTTCTACCTTTCCCAATCGAGTAGGTGTATATGCGCCTCTACTCCGTAGACGGTCGCGTAGGTGTAGCTAGTCTCAGAACGAAACCTCTTACACGTGGATTTGTGTTAGTGCCCATGATGGCTTCAGACGAGATGTGATATCAAGCCTCGGGAGATGCGCGTGTCGTGACGCAGCATCCTATAACGTTATTCTGCGTGAGGAAGCGGAATTGCACGCTGGTGGTGCGAAGGGTGTTGGGAGACGAAGGACGCCGATGTAAGCAGTCACGTGCACGCTCGGCGCGAAGAAAATCCTCCCGACAGGGCATCGATTTTGGACCGCGGCGTGTCATAGCTTTATGTTTCCATGTCTTTCAACATGAGCTGCGAGGTCTCAAACACTGCCACCCTTTCTAATGGCGACGAACTCGATAAAGCTGCTTACGGGCAACAGCCACCCTAATCTTGCAAAGCTAGTGGCCGATCGGTATGCTGCTGCCGCACGGTTTCTAGTCGCGCAAAGCTCATAACCGTCTCAGGCTAGGCATAGAATTGACCAAGATACTCGTCCTACAATACTCGAACCAAGAAACATCCGTTACGATCGGCGAGTCTGTCCGCGACGAAGATGTCTTTATCCTCCAGTCCACAGCGCCTGGCGACATTAACGACGGGCTCATGGAGCTGCTCATCATGATTAACGCCTGCAAGACTGCATCCGCACGGCGCATCACTGCCGTGATACCCAACTTCCCGTACGCACGACAAGACAAGAAGGATAAGTCGCGTGCGCCTATCACAGCGAAGCTCATGGCCAACATGCTCCAGACCGCCGGCTGCAATCATGTCATCACCATGGATTTGCACGCCAGCCAGATCCAGGGCTTCTTCAACGTGCCGGTCGACAACCTGTACGCTGAGCCGAGCACGCTGCGCTGGATCAGGGAGAACCTACCCGTGAAGGACTGCGTAATTGTCAGCCCCGATGCGGGCGGCGCGAAGAGGGCGACGAGCATTGCAGATGGGCTGGACCTGGGCTTTGCACTGATTCACAAGGAGCGCGCGAGGCCGAACGAGGTGTCCAGGATGGTGCTAGTCGGAGACGTCAATGACCGCATCGCGATCATCGTGGATGATATGGCAGATACTTGCGGCACGTTGGTGAAGGCTGCGGATGTGGTGATACAACATGGTGCGAAAGAGGCCATTGCTATTGTTACGCATGGCATTCTGAGCGGCAACGCTATTGAAGCGCTCAACGGCAGCAAGCTTAAGAAGGTGGTCGTTACCAACACCGTACCACATGATGAGAAAAAGGAGCTCTGCTCGCGGCTTGAAACGATCGATATCAGTCCTACGGTAAGCACTCACGAATCTTTTGATCTGGCGATTGCTGACGTCTGATGCAGCTTGCGGAAGCTTGCCGGCGAACGCATAACGGCGAGAGCGTATCGTTCCTGTTCAAACACGCGCCTCTAGACTAGAGTTCGCAGGGGAGACGATTGATCAGTGCGGCCTTTGGGACACGAGCATCTGGTTGTAGCGTCAGGCGAGGACGGCTAATTGGTATAGCATCATCGCGATAAGTAAATCAGCTTAGAATAACGATTAATGGTCTCCAATTTGATGAAAGGCCTTGGGACCTTTGTTCCTACTCGTACAGCGTTTTTACAGACTTCTCAGAAGGATGCGGCAGTACGCTCAAGGGAGAAGACGGTAGCCGCCTGATCTTAATATCTGGATCGGCTCACCACGTGGGCGCCATGTGCTCACCATTGTCGTCTGAGTTGCCAAGTTGCTTCTGAGTAATCTCGGAGAGGGAACCCATTCTGTCTTCTTTGCCAGTTTCCTTTCTCTCTGTACCGACTTTGTGAGGTCTGCGACTCAGTCCACGACTCTCCTCCTGCCAATTGAACAGCGAGCGCAAGACACGACGCTGGTGGCACAGATCTCCTCCCGCCCGAGCACGCCGAGGCTG
This sequence comes from Coniosporium tulheliwenetii, assembly GCA_030247845.1. Taxonomy (NCBI): domain Eukaryota; kingdom Fungi; phylum Ascomycota; class Dothideomycetes; genus Coniosporium; species Coniosporium tulheliwenetii. Next base: position 403,011 of record JAPDRP010000001.1, on the reverse strand, counting down.
TCGTTCTTCCCGCTCCGAAAACCCTCCTCTTGGCCCACCTCACCACGCATCACGCCAATCACCACCCCAACTTCGTCCATGTGCGCTGGACGACATCGGTCTGCGCCCACGCACTCGTTGCTATCCCGCTTGGATCGCCGGGACGAGGGGTAGATTATTCCCTTGCTGCGATAGCTTCCACGCTACACCAACCCATTGCCTTAGCGACGAGCCGCGAGGACAAGATGGGTGCACTTACCGCTGTAGCGGGCAGCGTCGAAGCTCCAGAGCGAGCTTGAGATGCAGCTGCATGCCTTGGACCCGGCGTCGTTCGTGTGCCAGCATGCAGGCCACCAGTCCGGCTTGATGTAGGTACCTTGTGCTCGTCGTCACTCAGCGTGCGCCGCAGTTTGCTGCTGCATAAGAGCCATGCGGGCCCCCACAGGGAGAGGTAGGTAGAGCTCTTCTCTTGTCACCAGGAAGCACACTCTCGTTGTGGTCGTTCGTTCTCTTCAATTTCAGCCTTCTGGCAGCTCTCAAAGCCGGCGCCATGCATCTCCTAGCCATTGCCTCTGTCTCTGCTCTCGTTGCTCTAACCTCCGCTCTCCCCGCTCCTGCGCCCGCTCCGACCTACTATTCCCCCGGCAGACAGCCGCAGTCAAACCTCAATGTCCAGCTCGGCCCGCGGCCCTACTATCTCGTCAACGATATGGACGAGGGCCCGCTAAAGGACAAGCTCGTGTCCTGTAAGGAAACCCCAAAGAAGAGCAGTCAATTCAGTCTCGGGCATCGTGGAGCGCCCCTCCAGTTCCCCGAGCACAGCAACCAATCCTACCATGCAGCGGCTCGCACAGGCGCCGGCGTCATCGAGTGTGACGTGGCATTCACCTCTGACCGCGAGCTCGTGTGCCGCCACTCACAGTGCGATCTGCACTACACGACCAACATCCTCGCCATCCCCGAGCTGGCAGCGAAGTGCACGACGCCATTCACGCCTGCCAATGGCACTTCCCCGGCGACCGCAAACTGCTGCACTAGCGACATCACGCTCGCCGAGTTCAAGACGCTGTGCGCGAAGATGGAAGCCTTCAACCCCCGCGCCTTGAACGTGAGCGAGTACTTAGGAGGAACGCCCAGCTGGCGGACAGATCTGTACAACTACCAGTGCGCCACGCCCATGTCGCACAAAGAGAGCATCGCGCTCATCGACTCCTGGGGCCTGGACTTTACGCCCGAGCTGAAGGAGCCGAGCGTCGAGATGCCGTTCCAGGGCAACTACACCCAGGCTGACTACGCCCAGCAGCTGATCGACGAGTACAAGGAGGCTGGCATCGACCCCAGCCGCGTGTGGCCGCAGAGCTTCGTCCCGGAGGATGTCTTCTACTGGATCGAGAACGAGCCGGACTTCGGGCGGCAGGCTGTCTACCTTGACGAGCGCGTCGACACTGCAGCCGGGTACGTGGAGGCGGTTGCCAGCTTGCCGGATCTAGCGGCTCGCGGCGTCAAGATCATGGCCCCGGCCATCTTCGCGCTGCTGAATGTTTCGGCGGACGGTACCTCCATCGTGCCATCGACCTATGCGGATGCGGCTGCGGAGGCCGGTCTGGACATCATCACATGGAGCTTGGAGCGCTCCGGGCCGTATAGGATGGCTGCGGAGATGGAGAATTATTACTATGCGTCGGTGGCGCCGGTGATCAACAACGACGGCGACGTGTTCACGGTTGTCGATGTGCTGGCGCAGCAGGTGGGCGTGCTTGGCATCTTTAGCGATTGGCCGGCCACGGTGACTTATTATGCCAACTGCTTCGGATTGTAAGCGGGTGTGGAGAGCGGAAAGAATCCTGTATATACGCACGCAGTAATGAAGAGATGATAGAGACAATGTAATAGAAGATTCTGAAACGAAAAGACTTCACTCGCAGCAGGCCTAGAAAGTTATGCACGAATGCCTCGGAGTACCGTCAAGGGCACACCTGGAAGCACTGAACTCCCGGCCGACGTGTCAACCAGAGGCCAGCTGTCTTGGAATACATGGGCTTACACTTCTAGAGAATAGGGTCGGATCCAATGAGAGAAATAACTAAACGGCTGAGGCAACCGCAGCTTCGAGGCGAAGCTCTCCGGTCGACTCAGGATCATGATCACGTGCTACAGAACCATAATGCTTAAGGCAAGACAAGCCTCCAATGCCAGTACCTGAAGCTCGATACCTCCGATGACTGCCCGATCTGGACTCGATGTAAACGGTTCAATACAGGGTACGGTGAAGCTGATAGAGTAGCAGTGTATTTGTTTATCTGGAAACGATATCAGAAAGCAAGCAGTTACGGCCGCTGTAGAATCCCTATATTCTACGGGGTTGGATGATTTTCCTTGGATATCATGCCACCAGCATAGATGAGCACCATCATGGAGGCTAAAGTAAAAGCGTAAGGCTTACTGTAAACTATAACCCAGCTTTGAACGGCGACAAGTACCGCAGTGAGGGCATTGCAGCACTACTGGTGTTCCCAATCCTTGCCAATATCATTTTCGAAAGCACCTTAGAGATGGCTTGAATCAGAATCGACGGTAGCTGGCGATGCTGCGAACGACATGGAACGCCAATCTTGCTCCCGTCGGACAGCTGGTGGAGAAACGACTTCCCATTACCATATTGGATATGGCGTTGCGATCGAGCCGGAGTTGCAATATCGAGTACGATAGGGGAATTAAAGTTGAATTTCTAGATCCTAGATTCAAGGCCTGGATACCTCAGGTGACTGATGCGTGAAAGCGTTTAGCTACTATAAGACATGATACCCTCTACTACCCAAGATCGAATCTGTTATGCTTTTTCTTCCGTGGAATCTGGACGGCTGTCACCAACCCATTGCCCATCGAAGGTACTCCTCACACGCTCCCAGGAACTTTAGGTAAGTTAACGAGTACCTCCAGAGAAACAGTCTTACAGTAGCCGAGCTACACGCTGGATGTTAGCTACAGAATCTCCAAAGCCGGAAGAAAGAGGAGGAGACAGTGCATATCTTTCGAAACAGTCAAAGTAGAGGAGTAACCACACCGCTTTGTATACCACTTCCGACACGAGGAAGAGTTGTAGTCCCTCAACTAGCCCGAGTTGTATCCACATCGGCAAGGCCTCGTCAACGATCCGCGGGTATCGATCAAGCGCCCTCTTTGTATTCCTCTTCAGCTCCTCTAGAGCCTCCAAATATGCCAGGAGCAAACAGGTATACCCTACCTCGCTCACTATGATGTTCCCTAGGCATTGCCGATATTCCAAGAAGCGTAATACAACGATGATAACAGCCACTAGAAGCATCCTCCACAGCAATGGAGTAAGTCTGAGATTGTCCATCAACTTGTCCAAGCACGTTTCGTAGTAGGTCCTGCAGAACGGACACGCGAGGCGCCGGCCAAGAAGCCTCGACCATTCGACCAAACATTCCTGGCCAAAGACGTGGCCGCACCTGGTGAACTTGACGGGCTTTTCGGAGCCGTAGGGTTCCTTGCAAATGTGGCACATACGGTCTTCAGCATCTTGAGGCAACGCATCAACATCCACGAAGACTGGTATATGTGGAGCAAATGTACCGTAGAAGAGGGCTACGACGTGCAATCTGGCGCGGCGTAGAGGCATGGTGGCGGGTCGGTCGACGAGAGAATGGTAATCTTTCGTGCTGGTGTCTGCAATAGAGCGGTGATGATAAGGGAGAGGCTTGATTTCGATTGTAGGAAGGCTTTGAGTGATTGACACGCTGGAATCATGGCAACGCCCAGGTGCTTATAACATCGTGGCAGTGCGCTCGATGTCTCGGACGAGTGCAAAACGTCGGACGGAAAGACAGATTACCGCGCCTGTCTGAGACCTGGCCATGCGAAACAACACATGGAGGAATGAGGTGGTCACTTTGGCTACAAACAAAGTTCGTGTCTTGCGAGTCCATAGGCTTTCAGTCGGATGATACGGGGCATAAAGATCGCAAGATGTAGACGGGAAGGGAAAAGGTCTTAGTCATGTTGGGAAAGCCGTGCTGGGAATAACAGGCTGATTGCGCCATTGAAGGAGCGTGGTGTATGAAGTGACTAAAACCATGTATTGACTCCACGCTATCGCATTGATGTGAGTGAAACGAACCGGTAGGGCCTTTGCTTGTAGATTTTGGCTTGAGACTGCAGCGACGTATGTCGCATCCGCTATCACCGAAGCAGTGTACATCTCAACTCCTTCATGCTGCTAACCGCTTGTGATACACCAGTTTTACCCAGCAACGACTCAACATGATATCTCCTACCATGCCTCTATCCCAATCTACTTCCTCATCGACGAGGCCCTCCGCTTCTTGGCCTCCGCTGTGGTGGCCTTTGCCTCGGCGACGCGCTTCGCCAAAATTTGAGCGTACTCGGTCTGGAGGGTCGTTGTTAGTAACGTGTCGAACAATTGTCTGAAACCAGCGAACTTACCGCAGCATCCTTCTGAGCCTCTGTCCGGCGGCGCTTGAGTGCGATCCTGTGACGCTTGTGCTGTAGACGCTGAGGAGTAACAAGGCGCTGGATCTTCGGTGCCTTCGTGTAGGGCTTGGCGCCCTCCTTCTTGGGCTGGACTTCACGGCGAATAACGAACTTGCGGACCTACGGAATCACGGTACATCAGACTCGATCCAAAGGACCGGCGAAGCTGACACAGGAGAACCTACATCATCTTCCTTGCTGAGACCGAAGAAGCGGCGGATCTTGGTGGCCCGCTTGGGACCAAGACGCTTCGGGTGAACGGTGTCGGTCAGGCCGGGCAGGTCTTGCTCGCCCTGCTTGACGATGCTGAGGGCGAGGACGGCCAGGTCCATGCCGACGATGCAGCCGCGGACGGACTTCCTCTTGCGCTCGCCAGTGCGACGCGGTCGGTAGCAGGAGTGGCCTTCGGAGAGGAGCAGTCGCACACGCGTCGGGTGCATGACACCCTGCTTCATCGGGAAACCTTGCTTGTCGTTGCCGCCGGTGATCTTGACGATGTAGCCCTTGAACTCGTCGCCCAGGCTGTCGGCGGGCACCTCCTGGCCCATTCGGCGGTCCATGAAGACGCGGAGCTTGCGGTCATCTTCGACTTCGATCAGTTTCTGGGTGCCGTTGGCCGGGAAGGAGATGTTCAACTTCATCTTGACGGCGGGTTGTCAAGACGGCTGAGTGTTGAACGGGAATTGGTTGTCGCGGTCGGTCGGCGTCTCGTGTGTCTGGCAAAGCTGAATTGCTGGTGTTGATTTTCGAGCGGTGCGGTCTTGGCGGAAGGGTCCGTGGCACGGATCAATCCGGCCTCCGAAGCACTTCAGCCTCATCTCTCACTGCTTTCTAACCACCTGCACCTGGGCAGCCTTGGGTCGTCGAGCAATAGCACTGTAGCAGACCGCAGCAGGCCAAGTCAAGGCTCAATGGGGGAGCATGTGCCCGTAGCACTGGATGTTGTTCCTTTAGGTGCTACGACTGGGTGATAAAGTTGTTCGGTTCGCCGGCGGTATAGAGGGGCTAGATGAATAGCATGAGGAATCGGATTTCAGGCCTCAAATAGAACATGCTCTCTATATGCGTTCAAAGTCTCCCAGATGGCAATCAAAATTTCCGTGAATAATAAAACGGGGCTCGTGAGGCTTGGCAGGTGCTCTCCAGCAGCAGACTCGTGGGCTCCAGGCTCTGCCATAATGCCGAACTGGACGTTATTCCATCGTTTTCTGAACCTCTCGTTGAGCAATTTTCCCACTCTTCAGAATTCTGATTCCCCCTAGACTACCATGGCCGACCCTCCAGCTGCCTTGGAAAGCCTTCCTATAACACATCCTCGCAAGAGGTCGCGTTCGGACTGCTCTAACTTCTCAACGTTGACATCTTGGAACGATGGTCTCCTGTCCTTGAAGATGGGCTTACTTCTCTTATTTTCCGCCTTGCTCTTTGTCGCCGGCGTCTGCTTGATCTGGAGCGTTTTGAGCAGTCACCTCACCAGGAATACCATCCGTCCCAGTCAGTTATCGCATCGGTATCAACCGTCGCTAGAGTGAGTTCTTCCGCGACCCTCCGTGGAGTCTCCTAACCATGGATACAGTCACTTCGAAGGACATCAGGAATGCGGCATATCACTAGAGCAACTCTACGCTCCTGTGCCGGCAACACATATGGATGGACCTGCAGCTACGCCAAAGATCTGCAAGAACCGGGCCGTCCTTCTCGAGGCCATGAGCGGAGGCGGTAGACACGGGTTTGACGCGCCTTACTCTCCGAAGGGCGCGTAACATCTGCCAATGTTGAGGCCTCTTATCCCAGCAGAAACAGTTGTACTGACCTCGTTCTTCCAGGTTGCCACTACCGCTGGTACACCACCGAAGAGATCTGCATGACCCTCGACCGCTTCGACGGCGTCGTCTTTATCGGTGACGACATGCTCCACCACATCTACGCCGCCTTCAACATCCTCTTGCGGGAAGACCTAGCGCTCGGCGGCCTGGAACACTGGCGGATGAGCGGGGAAGAACTGAGGTCCTGTAGATGCGACAACCAGTTCATAAGAGCCGGCTGCAAAAGCTCCATGGTCGGAAGCAGTGAAGAAGTCAAGAAACACAATGCTGGCAGCGGCCACGGCAGTCTGTATGCCTGCGATAGTAAGTTCTCCGCCCTCACCTCAGCCGTAGGCAACTCCAACTCTCACGCAGGAACCCCCACTTCTTCCTCCCCATCTCCACCTCATCAGCCCCCGCCGCTGCCCGCAAATCGCTCCAGGACCTCCTCGCCACCCACCCAACATCCTACAAACCGATCCCCATCATCCACAGTCTCGGCCCCAGCAGCGTCTCCTGGAGCACCGCCGCCGACAGCATGGACGAATGGGTCGCCCTCGCCGACGCCTCGCGGCGCAACACGCCGATGCTGTGGGTCGGGCCCACGGCCGCTGGACACCTGCTGCCACCGGACAGGATCATGGGCCAAGGGAATAACGCGCTGTGGCACTATAGTGTGCAGACGGGGAAGGAGGCGGCCAAGAGGGGCGTTGAGGTGCTGGGGATGTGGAATTTGACGCTGCAGGCGAGTAGTTGGGATGGGGTGGATTATGGGGAGGGGGTGAGGCTTGTGCAGGCCATGATGGTGTGTTGAAGTGGTTCCGCTGCGCGATGTTAAGGGAGCATGAACTGACCATCCTCGCGCGCAGATTATCAACTGGCTCTCGAGAGTGGAGTCGACGTAGGTGCAGGCCAATCAACAAGGCCTGGAACGGATGCAAGCCTGCACACTGATTTCCTCAGAACGGCAGGAGAATAGGGGGAGCGGAAGCATGGACAGCAAGCCAGCAAAAATCATAATTTCATAGCAAGGTATAGTTCAACATCGCGTCCACATATCGCGCCAGCACGTGTATGGACGTGCATCTGCTATCCCAATAACTAGGCCACCCCCGCCAACCCTCTCGCCCCCAAACCCAACCCCACACCAGCGCTGGCTCCAGGGCCAGCCATTCCACCAGCCCTCCGCCCCACAAACCCCCTCCGCTGCCTCCCCGTCCTCCCCCTCCCCAGCCAATTATACTTCAACTCACTCGTCAACCTCTCCATCTTCCTCTGCGCCTCATCCCCACTCTGCACGCTCGCGAGCACGCTCACGCACTGCAGCATCCTCCCCACCGTCTCAGTGACCTGCGCGCCGTCCATCGGTCTCGGCCGCGCAGCCGGCGGGAGGGGATGCGAGGACAACGCCGAGGTTGAGGACGGCGCCACGGTGCTGCGGGGGATGCTGTTGAAGCTCCCTGCGGAGGTGTTGGATGTGGCCCGTGAGCGGGACGCAGCGAGCACGGAGGCTCCCGCCGAGGAGCTGGACTGCGAGGTTGAGGGATTGGAGGAGGAGGCGGCGCTAAGGGCTGATTGGGAGGGGAGGCTGCTGGGGTCGCTGGTATCGGTTGCGGTGGCGGTGCCCGGGCGCGCGGGGGCATCGGCGTCGCCCGTCGTGCCTGCGCTGATGGCCTCGAGAGAGAGCCGGGAGAAGATGGCCATGAGGGTTTCGTGCCGCGGCAGGATGACGGTGTCGCGGAAGGTGAGCAGCGTTATGCGCCGCACGTCGAGTTCTTCGCCCAGCGTCGGGATCGTCTTCTTGCCGCCCGTGCCCGTGGTGCTCTCGCTCGACCGCACTAGCTCGCTGTCGGGGAGAGCGGCGCCCCAGAACTCGGCCGCCTCGCGCGGGCTCATGATGGGCCCGCGCCCTTTGAACTCGAGGTCTAGCGGCAGGAAGACGGCCTGCATGAAGGGCAGGATGGTGCAGAAGACGACGAGCCACATCTCGACGAGGCTGGGCACGAGGCGTTCGTCGGGGATGTGGCGGAGGGTTTGGTCGAGAGACGAGAAGCCCGTCTGGAGCAGCTCCGAGAGATCCTCAATCAGGACGACGGGCGTGCGCCGCTGGATGCAGCGTCGCATGTGCACGGAGACGAGCGCGTTGAAGTCTTCGATTGGGGGGCGAGGATCTTCGCCTTCGAAGATGTTGAGGAGGCGCGCTTTGAGGAGGGGCCAGGCGTCGTCGGGGCCGATGCCTGGGAGGCCGAAGGCGGCGCCTAGGTTTGCGACGCTCGCTTGGGTCAGGCTCGGGTCGGGGAGGTAGGTGTAGGGGAGTTGGTGCCGGTGGCGCTCATAGACAGCGCGCCGGTGCCGAGGCTCGCGGGACCGGGCCAGTCGCTGCGATCCTGATTGCTGAAGGACTCGTTTCGCTGCTTTGCGGATGATGGCTCGAGGATTTCGTTGATGCTGGAAGCGTACTGAGACTGCGCAGCTGCGGCCTTCTCTTCTTTCTTCTTCTGCCGCAGTGCGCGGCCGCCGTGGCGGAGGTCGAGGCCGGACACGGATTGGGCAAAGGTGGAAGAGTGGCCGGGCGAGGCGGGAGCGGCGAAGGAGTAGAGAGGTTGGGGTGCGTAGGGGTCAGTGGGCTTGGAGTTGCTGGACGCGGACGACAGAGGGAGGTTGTGGTGATCGGACGTTCCCTGCAGCTTGTTCTTCTGCCTTGACAGGAAGTGATGCTTGTGCTTCTCCTTCTCCTTCTGCTGCCCATCCACGAAGGTAGTGGTCCGTTCAGATGGTACGAGCGTGGAGGTCGACGCGTTGGCGGACGAGTAGAGTGAGCTTGCGCCAGACATGGTCGAGTCCACCAGACTCGGCGTAGAGGCATTCAAGGCAAGTCTGCTGGGCAGAGCACTCGTACTGTGCATGGCCATCTTGTTCGGCGACAGCATAGCAGGATTCTTTCTGTCCGCGTCCTTGTCCCTATCCTTCGATATTCCAATGCTCTTCGGCTTGGAGAAGAGCTTCATCTTCGACTTCTCCTTGCTCTTGACCTCCTTCTCCGGCGCAGGCGACGGCGCATGCTCGGGAGGCAAGCCGGGAGAGTATAATGGGCTTCGAGGGAAGGCTGCATTCGCGGCCGATGCAGCAGTCAGTCTCTGCCCGCCGATGAACCCATCCTGACCCTGCTGGTTGTTCTGTCTGACAGCGAAACTCGAGTTGATCGGTGGGACAGGCGGGGAGAACTCTGCTGCCGGCGTGCTGTAGGATGCGTGCCGGGGTCGGGTATCGTCTGTGAGCGCTTCCGCAGGTGCTGCGGGTTCTGGGCTTGCATGGCGGCTTGCGCAGCGATCTGAGAGGCTGTGAGGTTGTTGGACATGGCGGACGAGTTGGACTGGGATGCTCCGGGAAGGGAGGGCTCGAAGAAGCCTTGGGAGTGCTGGCGGGCTCTGTGACCGATGCGGGAGGAGGAAGAGGAGTCGGTAGCGGGCGAATGTGTTCTCGAAGGCTGCTCGTTCAAGGCGCGCGCAAGGGCGCCGCCGGAGGGTCGGGTTGCATTCTGCAAATTTGTACTACTACCATTCGGATTCCTCGCTTCCGGCTGCTGCGCCGGTCTCTTCACGGACAGAGCGGTGATCTGGGAGCTGTCGGAGGAGTCGCTGGAGAGGGAGGATTTACGGCGGCGGCTTGCGGGAGCATCTTCTGGGTGAGGATCTGCCGCAAAGGTAACGGGAGAGCGCAGGGCGCCGCGGGCAGGAGAGGAGTCCATTCGCTGTGCAACGTAAGCGTATCCGGAGCGTGGTAAGTAGTGTGACGAACGGATATCTTGAACATCTACAAACTGTCCAGAGAGTGACTTGAACGAACAACGGTCCTGCAGCGTCCCCTTGGTCGACGACAGCCATCAAGGTTCTCCGCAATCCGTAGGGCTGAACCGCCATCCCACTCTCTCCCCTGCCGATCTCACATGCCCCCTCCACCCACACCCTCCCCCTTGACAACCACCATAACCACCTCCTCATCACTATCGCCATCAAACAACCACCGCACCACCCACCTCCACCCACAATGCCCCCTCCCTAACAGCAACCTATGCCGCCCCCTCTGCCCCCACCAAATCCTTCACCCACACCCTGCCCAGCTGTCCCTCGTCCCCCTCGACCTCCGAAAAAACAGCCTACCTCTCCGCGCTCCGCCAGTCAATTGCAGCGCTGCAAGCCGAGGTCAACGAATTCTTGACCGCCAAGATGGACGAGGAGAAGGCGGGCGCAAGCACCGCTGGAGGGGAATTGCATGGGGGCGCGCCGAGCGGACGGGAGGAGGACGAGGAAGAGGAGGGGTATGGGGAGGAGAAGGTGGAGGAATAGTTGCTGGCAAGCGAGTTTCGAGAAATCATGGAGGTACTCCCATGTGCAAGGAACTGGCTCGCACGGGGCAGGGATGCCATCCCGTGCCCGCGCTGTACGGTTGAGGAAACGAAGCTAGAGGGCGGTGCAGGATGGATTGAGGGCTGTGGCACGCCGAGGGCGGGCGGAACCAGCCCACGAGATGGATCCACGCGGAGGGTGAAGTGGAAACGATGTCCGAGACTAGGGAGCGTGGAGCGAGCGCCATGAGTGGCTCGATGAGGTTCTCGAGGCGAAAAACAAAAGCTCAATCGCCAAAAACTTGCCAGATATCACCATGGCAGTTGCATAACGCGGCCAAAACATCGCCGAAGTCTACCCCCGCTCATCTCCACCCCGTCCCACCCTTTGCCTGTCCAGCCCGTCCAAAACACCCATAATGCACAACCTCATTGTCCGGATAGACCCTGATCGCAGACGCCCCAAACCGCTTATGACACACCGCACAATGTCTATCCTCCCCAACCACGACCCTCCTGTTCCTGCCTCCCTTCCTCCCTAGCCCCATCCTGCCCTCGCCCTCCCCTAGCAATAGCGCCGCGTCCACGTTGACTTTCTCCACGCCCGCCAGCCCCTTGACGATGCGCTCCTGGTTCAGTACGCTATTAGCACTACGTATACGGCCCCTAAAATACGACTCCAACTCCTTCACAGGCAAAGAAGGTGGGATAAGGTCAAGCGTGCTGCTGGCCGGCAGCCGCGCACCATGCCTGCTCAGCAGGTCCAGCGCGGGCGGCCAATTAGGCTTGTGCGGAGGCGGGGGCGACAGGTAGAGCGAGAGAAGGGTGTGGTAGATGGTGTGCTGTTCGGCGTTTTCCGCGTCTGCAGAGTAGGGCTTCTGGGCGCCACCGACGCTGCCCTCGGAGGACAGGTAGACTTGGTTGCAGTAGTCTTCGGCTTTGTCGTAGGCGGCCATTTGGAAGACGTAGATTTGGAGCGCTTGTTTGTGCTGGCCCATGTTGGAGAGGACGATGGCGCGGGATTCGTAGAAGGAGGGGTCTGGAGGGGGTGTGAGCGGAGATGCTACTCTGCGAAAGAGAACATAGATCAACAGATTTAGAAGAGAGAGACCACTCACCATCACTCGGCAGCTGCCTGAAAGCCCTCGCCCGATTGTACTGCGCGCTGCTCTTGAGGAAGTTTTGCAACCGCTCCAGCCACTGCTTTCTCTCCTCATCGCTGTCGAAAGCTCCTTCCTGTGGGTCCCTGAGCCTCTCCAGATACATGTCTATCAGACGTTGGTGGTATTCCGAGGTCTGATCATTCAGCTCGTTGATGATATGCTCCAGATATCTTACCGCAAGCTTCGGATCGATCTGCTCCAGGAAATGGAGTACCTTGTCTCGTGGCAGAGTCTCCGCATTCTCCGTGTCCGCGAGGAAGACCTCCATACCTAGCTTCGGATCTGTCCGCAGCGGCCACTCGGCAAACTCTAGGATGAGGTCGATCATTTCGGGCGGTAGCTGCTGCAGGTATGCGACGGTTCTCTGCGGGCCACGGAGGACAGGGCTGACCTCCTCCTTCGCCTCGTTCTTGCCAAACTTCTCGAGTAGCTCTAGCGCCTCTCGATGCAGCTTTTTGCCGTGTAGGAAGTCGATGAGCTCGTTGTATCTACCGCTCTCGTACAGCTTCTCCTCGACGACGTGAGGGTCGCAGAAGTTGTCAAGCCGGAAAAGAGAACCTGCTAGGCTTGGGCTAGCCAGCATGTACGCGCGGAAGAGTGTAGTGTCGACCATGACTGCGACTTCGAACAGCTTCTTCTGCCAGTCGATATTCTCGGCATTCTCTGGAAGTACGATCAGATGGTGGAAAGGAGGCTTCAGATCATGACCGCTCTCAGCCGGTGGTGGCAAGGGCTCCTTGAGAGTGCCGTCCGTGTTGATAAGTTTTAGCAGACGGGCGTGTGCTTGCACAAGAAAGACCCGCAGCTCGTTGACTGCTATCAGCAGGTCTTTGCCTTCTGCAAATCCGTCAGCGAACAGCTAAAGAAAAGCGAGCGTGCACTAACCTAAGGGCTTATCTGTCGAAACCGTTTCAGTAATCTTAGTTCTTATACTCGCAGCATCGTCGAATCTGAGAGACCGGACAGACGCCATGTCGGAATCCCTCCTTTTGAGGTCACCTTTGAGCTTGCCGAATAACAACCGGTTAGGCGTGCTCATTGCAGGTTTGCTTTCCGCTGCGCTGGGGCCGTCGGCGGCCTCTTCGTTATCAGCATCGTTCTCACTTTCCTTCTCCTCAATGGTCGAAAGATCGCCGGCGACGACCTTTGGGTATAGCGAAATGACCCTCTCCGGCGGAGCCTCTGCCTCTGAAAAGAGGTCTATCGCCTCCCGATACTTGCGCTGCTCGAACAAACCGTGCGCCTTCCGCATCTTGACTTCGCGCAGCCGGCCCACCTTGTCCTTCAGTAGCGTATCCTCAAGCATGTTCAGCAGACTGATGGCTTCATCGTACCGCTTGCTGGATACAAGCGCATCGATCTGGGCCTCATATTCCAAAGCACCCATTCGCCAGATGCACCTGTCACTTGCCACTAGGAAACCTTTCCCAGCATGTGCAAGACTGATGTACGGTTGCGGCACATGCAGCAGCGTCGCGTTTGGCAACGATATCGCCTGTAGCAAAGAAAGCGTATCCGGATTTCGCACCTCCAGGGCCCCTCGCGACGGCGGTGACAGCGCCAACAGATATGGGTAAGAGTACCCCACAGCCTCTGGAGCTGCAATCCATGGCACTTGCTTCTTATCCAGGGGATTTCCATCCGTATCGATGAATAGCGTGTTAACGTCCTTCGCCAACAGCATCTGGCCTTCTGATAGTCTCGTAGCCATCGGCTTCGGCACCCAGCTGCCCATACCCATATATCCCATTCCCGAGCTGTTGACCGCACCGAACCTCGTTCCCGTTTGCCCAGCCGCGGCCTCGCCCGCAGAAACAGGCTTATTGATGTCCGTGATCTTCTGAGTATCAATATCCACAAGCACATATCCCGGATCCATACCCGCCACAATCTTCGTCCCCGTCGCCCACGTCAAGCTCTTCACAGTCGCCATCAGACTAACTTCCTTGACCTCAGTCCCCAGCTCCATGTCCGTCCAGCTCCACTGAATGATCTTCCGCTTTACCGCGACGGCCAGCCGGCTCACGAGACTCTGTATCCCCGTCTCGGCGTCCGTGACCACGTCGCTCGTCACCGCAAAGCATGTTGCGCCTCTGGTACGCTCGAGGCGCTCGGCGAGCGCGTAGGTTTCTTGGTCGTGGATCGAGACGTAGGAGTCGGAGAGCGAGACGAGGATGTTGGCTTCTTTTATGCGGGCGAGCTGTTGGATGGGCCGGCGGGAGAACTTCTCTTCCTCGCGGAGGAGGTCGACGGCGCGGGGCCTGGGCTGGGGAGTCGGGGCGCCGTTGGAGGTAGTGGCATTTTGGGAGGGCTCGGTGATGGTTTCGTTTACGCGGTAGATGCGGAGGGTGCCGGTGTTGAGGCCGACGAGGAGTCTGTCACCTGGGGCTGAGATGAGCTTTGTTCTGATAAACTGGAGGGCAATGGGCGCCATTACCGTATGCTAGCACCGATTCAATCTTGGACTTGTCGCGCTGCTTGAGTTCGACGATTGGCCGAGCTGTAAAGGCGGACAGCATCCTCGCGGCTTGATTGAACTTGCAGAAGCTGCGTATATGGATTGTACAACCATTCTCAGGCGCTGTTTGAAACGGCGAGCGGCCACTGCGCAGAACGCGCGAAGTATTCCAAAGCTGTTGTCGAATAGCTCGGCCTTGTGACGATGATGCAGTCGGAGCTTGCCAGCAGAAACACCGAGGACGCAGGGGTTCACGCTCCTGCGAGCCTGCAACAGTCAAGTATACAAGGATTGTTATTTCATGTCAATAGAGCCTGATTACTGGCGATTGGAGCAGATATTGAGGGAGAGTGGTTCCATTTATGTACGTAGAGACCATCAGGCACAATTGCCAAAGCTGGAAGCCTCATCATCCCCCGACTTTATTTACAAAGGAGCGTCTTGCGCATAGTCGCGCCCTGTGCAGCAGATTCCGCCACTGAATCCCAGTTTTTCCCGATAAGAAAGTCCTGGACCAGCTCGGTTCAAAAGTCCATCAACAAGGCGCTTCCACTTCCGCCGAAACGAAAGCTTCAACAACGACCCATAAACTTCAAACCAAAAAGCCCCGCAAAAGGCAGGGTCAGCAGGTCGCAAAGCGCAATACCCAACATACAAACGCGCCCGCATCAGCTAACACAACGCAACTCTCTCATCCTCCAGCTCAAACGTACAGCACTGCGAAAGATGTACGGAGGGAGGTTTCGACGCTCGTTATCGGTCAGCCTGCCACAGCCCCGGGTCCGAAGATGCAGCCAGAGAAGGGCAGGCGAGTGAGCGACCAGTTCCCGTATGTCCGGCTCGTGCACAGCGCCACATCCACCGTTCGCGCGACATCGCGTCCTGCGTCACCTCTACAAAGTCCTCGCGGCCGACGGGCAAGCCACGGAAGGCGGGGAGGACGGCGCAAAGGGAGGGAGGAGGGATGAAGGGCGGCGGAGGGTGCTGGAGAGGAGCAGGAGGGACGGGACTCGCGGAAGAACATACTGAAGATAGAACTCGCCAGCATTCCACGTCGTCAGAGACAGCCAAGGAGAGACATGAGTTCATAATGGAAAACTCGACATTATGGATCAAATGCTATCATTGACTATGATTCTGAGAGGGAACGGGGTATCTCGAACGCCGCACAGGATGCAAAGCGGCACAACGCAAAAACAAAAAACCAAGAAAAATAAGAGGTCTCCTAAGATTCCTCCCGTGAACACCAGTTTACCGGAGAGGACGTGAGTCCGTCATCCAGTGTTTTCTCACTCTCAAGGAGCAATGCTACAAAACTTGTAAGAGGATAGAAAGACCTCAGTGACCAAGGTACGTAACCTGAGCGTTTACGACTCATCAGCAGATCCGACCAAGCCTCCGCGTCCTCGACGACTCAGCCCGTCAACTCTGCAGAAGGAGGGAAGGTCAAGGAGGACTGATGATTCAACATCAGCGGCGCTGGTCGGCAAATGGATTCGCGGATTTCTCGTCTATCGGTGTCGTTCCCCCAAGGTTTCCATAGCTGCTAGCCCGCATCTGCGTTGGGCGCTGAACGGAAGTCCCGACGCTACGCGCGCCGACTTCGCCGACCTTTTCGTCATTCGAGTCAGGTTGTGTTGCGTCTTGCGGGCCGAAGACGGGGAAAGGTCGAGGGGTGATTGTGTACGGCGCGGCTCTGTTGACCGGAAGCGGGGTGTCGTATTCGTACGGCGGAGCAGTGTCGTCTCCGCGGTACAGCTGGAAATCGTGGTTCTGAGCTTGTCGATCGTCGGTGGCAGGGTCGATAGTGTGAGCTTGACCGCCCTCTGCGCGAGTCTTGTCATGACCGTAAAACAGCGCGCCAGAACGGGCGATGCCAATCAACAAAATGAAGAACCAAATGAGGATGATGCAGGTTGAGATAAGTGCCTCTTCGGCAATAGCATTCGAGAGCTTCCGGATCAGGGATTGGACTGCCTCTGTAATCTCGTCCTTGGCCTTCGTGCCTGGGTTGGCTAGGAAGGAATCAGTGGACGAGTCGTTGGCGATTGAGGCAGCAGCGCCGATTGAGAAGGTATCAGCAGGCATCAACGGAAAATTGACATGAGCATTTTCGTGCACCCATGTGAGACCCTGCTGAATGCCTTGTACTTTAAGCTCAATGAGGCACTTGAAGATACCCTTGACAGGCTCTTCTAGCGGAGTGCCACCGAAAGCCTTTTCTAACACCGTTGTGATGTTGCCAACAACTGCATTGAGTGTGTCGTTGACAGCAGTGGTGCTAGCCTCAACCCAGCCAAAGACCTTATCGTTGATCTCGAGGTTCGTGTTGGTGATGGCAGTGTTGGTTCCGTTCGCCCAGCTTGTCGAAGCGTTGTTCAAGGCAAACACGACCTTTTCCGCAAAAGCGCCCACTTGGTTTGAAAGGCCCGGCACCTCCTTCTCGATAGACTTGAGAAGGATGTATTGGCAAAGGCATGCGAACAGCCCCGCGACTCCGAGTGACAGTACGAAAAGGGCTGGCGTAGACGTAGCGTATGCGACAGCCCACCTGACCAGAGTTTGGTGGCGAATGGACCTGAAGCGGTTGGCGATCTTGATTCCGATGGTAGATGAGTACGGCCTGGAGGAGATATAAACTACATCCATAGGATCGAATGCGTTCTTGCTAATCAGCTGTGCGCGTTGTTGCATAAGGCGCCAGCGCTTGATCTCTCGCCAAGCCATCGGGATACAGACCAGGATGGCAAGAGTTACGACAACGCCTATGAAGACCTTCCGGGCCACCTGTTCGATGTCGACAAGGCCGTCGAAGAAATCATTGATGCCGTTGCTCTCTGAGCAGAAGCTGAGCTGTTCCTTCTGAGGTACCGGGAAAGCGGATCTGTCAAACTCGTAGGTATCCATTGTCTCGTTGATCAGCTTCCTGATCTCGTTGAATGGCAGTCGGATTACGCCCTCCGCGAAGTTCTTGACTTCTTCGAAAGTCGGTATGGAGTTATTGAGCTTCTCGAGATCGTCCTGGAGGCCCGACGGCAGCTGGAGATTTCGGAGAACATCGATCTGCTTGCCGAAGTCGACAGTAGGCTTATCTTGCTTGTTGCCTGGAAAACTCGTGAAAAGTCCCAAGACGCTGTTGATCTTATCTTGAAGGCTGCCGGCGACATCAGCGATATCATCACCAACGCCATCTAGCGTCTTGTTCAGGAAGTTGGAAACTTCTTCGACGAGCTCAAGAGCCACGTGTAAGCTGCCCCTAACGGCGAGCGTGATGAGGCAGAGGTAGGTGTTGGTGAGCATGCCAATGATGAAAATGACGATCTCGCCGACGCCTTGGACTGCCATGTCGAGCATGGACATGAGCCCGTTGACTGCTTTCTCAACGCCGCTGGCAGTGATCTCATTAACGCCCTGCGACATGTAATGAGGCATAGATGCCATGGCGCTGCCCATGCTTTCGACACTTGTGCATGCCGAGAGCGCTTGCTTGCGGGCTGAATCCAGGTTGTCGTCGAGACTCTGAACGGCGATTAGGGTGCGAACGAGTACGAGGAAGAGGAGAATGGTCCAGCGGTTGATCCATATCTGCGAGAGTCTAGCTCGAAGGCCGAGGTATGGTGTGAGGTATGGTGCTTGGTTTAATGTAGGTCGTGGCGCATCCTGCGCGGTGTAGTAGTTTCGCATCTCGTGGTCGCCAGCGGAGAGAGATGGAGGTATGGCCGGAAAGGCGTGGTGTTGGTTCTCTGCGGAAGACATGGGGGCAGTATGCAGCACGAAAGGTCTGAGTCTATCGGAAGGGCAGAATTAGTTTCGTGCCAGCCAGCGGCAGATAACGTAGATGTGAAAGCAAAATGTTGTGATAGTAGATGCGAGCTTGAGTGACGAGCTGAGGAAGATGGAGGCGGCGAAAATTATAGAGGTACAAAGAAGAAAAGGAAGAAGGGAGAATTAGTCTATGAGTGAATGCAAGACAATGACGGCAAACAACAATGAGATTGACCTGACAAAAGAGACTCGTGAGAGAAGAGGGCGGGCACAGAGAGTTTTGTGAATTGAATCACGGACAATAGAGCCAACAATGGAAATAAGCCACAACAACAGACGACGTACCAGAAGACTCGCAGGACCTATGACGCGACCTCCGTTCATTGCATGAAACAAGAGTATCGCCCGGCTCAGACGTTTCAATGCCGTCCAGTCGTCCATGTCTCCATTCCGGGAGTTGAGGCTCTTGGGTCGCGCGGCTTAAAAGTTAGCCGCCCTCGGAGGAAGAAGAACGCTTAGCGACCAGTCGTTCCTTTGTCCAGCGGCCAGTCTGCCGGGGACCAAAACAACGTGCAAGTAAGGAGGCCAAGGCGTTTCGCAATCGACAGGCTCGTCTGCGGTATCGCGAGCCCGTCTACTCATCTTGCCTGCCTTGTGCTCCTCTGCCTGCGACCGTGGAACGGCAGCACTCGGACAAGCAGCGGCAACGCGGCGCTCCCACCGGCTAAAGCCGATAAAGTCACCGAGAATCAGCGCATCCAAGTGCTGCCGCCGAAAGAATTGTCAGTCGTGAGGGAGCAACACCTGGAGGCCAGATAGCCACCCAGAGGTTGCCCGTTTTTGCAGACATTTGGACTGCGCCAGCGTTATGTAGTCCGGCTTCCAGTGGCAGACAGCCGGATGGTGGCGCTCTTAGGGCAATTTCCTGCTTCCCTGATCTCGGCTTTAACGTCATCTCCTGGGTGCTCTGTACATGAGCACGTGCTAAGGCATTTCTACAAGCACTTCTCTGTGTGACCTTTTTACGACAGAGAGCTTCGTATATGCTGCGATATCTTGCCCGAGTACTCAATCCATCCGTCCTGATGATCGTCCCTCCTTGATTCGTATTGAGCTGAGCTTCGCGGGCACGTGCAGCTCGGCGCCTCGCGAAACTTTCCCCCATGTCCGGGCCATCTCCAACACCGCTTCGGGTGCAGGAAACATCCAACGCAATCCATCTCAACTGCTTCTCACCATCAGAATTTCTCTTCTAGGACACCGACACTTTCTGGGTTCCAAGACTCAACCTAGACTGGGTGCTCTGGGCTGGCAGCGTCCACCTCTTGGCCATCCGCTCAGTTGTAGACCATCGCGAGCAATATAGCCTCCATGACGAGACTACTAGAAGCTTCCTTATATCTTGCCGCAATGTTGCGTTCATCTCGTCGTCGTTTCCATGCAGCCATCGAGTGAGGGCGCTACGTCTCGAGCTACTCCATTTTTGTCTTTCAAGACAGCAAAGTCTCTGTACTCTTGATCCATTCGTCCCTTTCGCGGTTTCTTACAGCTGATCAGCTGATAAATTTCCTTGTCCTCAATAGTGATTTCCTCCTAGTACACACTGTGGAAGTAAAGTAGCTCTGGTAGTTGTGGTGCTTTGTTCTGAGTCTGACAAATGTCGTCTCTTAGCGGGTTCCTGTGTTCTTTCTGAGTTGTTATGAATGCTGGTTAGGGTATCTAAGCATGATGGCCGAGTGGGCTCAGTGGTAGCAGAGCAGCATGAGTAGGGGAAATACACGCAGATTGCGTTTTCGAGTCATAGTTGTTGAACCTGTCCATCCATCAAAACATCCTTCGGTCTTCTGATCTAGTTTTCATCTTCGTTCCGTTGCGTGCCGTTTTTGTGAAATCGATTGTGCTTTCCGTCTTCTCTTGCATGAGTGATCTTCAGCTATCCATGGGCTGTCAGAGGCCGCAATAAGTGCCAGAAGTGTCGCGCAAAACTTCACGGGTCGTTTTCTGTGCCTTGGCGTCTAAAGAAGGATGAGGCATCATCCGACGAGGCTGCCACAGGCGAGACCTTTATCGCCCATGTGCTGATCTTGAGGACGGATTAAACGCGCTTCCTCCACGAGCGGTGAGTACGGGACGCGACGCTTGACCCCTTGGCAAAGACCTATGCTATGAAACACGCGTGACTTTCAGCATTTCCGACGTCAACTGCCCAGTAGGCCAACTTTGTGACCTCACCGCCACCGCATAGCTTGATCACCACAAGTTGACAGTCGCAATCTGTCACGCCAGCGCACCTTCCAATCTCTTACCGCCATCACCGCTTCTGGATCTTCACCATGTTGCCGTCACAACATAAGCAACCTCAAGATACTACAATCTCCTGGCACCGTACTCCTGCAGCTACAAGCTGATTGCGCGGCTCCTGCTAGGACCTTTCTCAACTCGCTCAGATCAGGCAAACACCGGCCCCTAAGCCGCAGGTTCCGTGATTAGGCCGCTCAATAGCTCCCGTGACGACTACTGATTGTCGGTAGGACAATAGCAGCCTATTCATATCTGGCTGCTGGTCGACCTTCACCTTCACGGACAACAACCTCCCGAACGTCAATAGCATCAACAGCAGTGACAAGCTTCCTAAACACATTGTTCACTTCAAGCCTCAAGTAGCTACAAGACTTATCGACGCTCTTTTGGGCCTGACATCATATCATTACTCCCAACGGAGGCTCACCTCGGAGGTCACGCTCGATCCGGCTTAACCGTTCGTTGCTGCAGCTCGAAACCAGCGGTGATTCTTCTCCCTTCTCTATAAACAAGCGGTCACGGACCTGTCCACCTTATCTTCCACTCTATCAAGAAGCACCTGTGGCAGGCAAGCACAGTTCGCAGTCGGCAGATCCTCAAGCGGCGGAGTACATCACAGAGTACCTTACTGCCCGTAGTGTGCTAAAGACCCGCTCCGAGACAATCATAAGCGTACGTACATACAATCTCCAAAGCCATACCGGTATGCATCTGTTGGGAGGAGCCATCTCCAAGATCAGTGTGAATTCTGAGGGACAGCTAGACTCCGGCGGTGAAGGTACGCTTCTTCGTTTCTTTGACTCCCCAGCCACACACCCATCGACTACACAAACGCTGCCCGATATGCACGTTTGGCAGCTTTCCGACGATCTTGTAGGCGTAGCGGACGCTTGAACGCGATTGTGCTACCGATCTTGCGACGGATCCCCTCCTACTATGTTTTACATCGTTACTCATTCACCTTGGGCTCCTGGCCCGATCCGTCGGGAATCACTAACTCGTTGGTGATCACAGTTTCACAAAGCATTCGGAGGCTTTATTTACCTATCGCCGCACGCCACAAGTAGATTTCCAGCTTCTACACTAAACAGGGAACGAACCAAGGGGAGCGCTATCGAGAAGTACGGCTCCCGCAAACAGCTACCAACCGGCCAAGAGGCTCACTGCGCGCAATCGGAGCGCAAAACGAAGGTCATCAGTCAATGGCATACAGCTCATCCAGGACATGGATATCCCATGGCGCACGTGAAGCGGAGAGATTCGATGCCTTTCAGACTGCTGCGCGCCGCGACCATTTCAAGAACAGCAGTCCCTTCATCCCCAAGG
Source organism: Coniosporium tulheliwenetii (assembly GCA_030247845.1). Lineage (NCBI taxonomy): Eukaryota > Fungi > Ascomycota > Dothideomycetes > Coniosporium > Coniosporium tulheliwenetii. The sequence goes on along the minus strand of JAPDRP010000001.1, from coordinate 381,354 downwards.
ATATCGTTACGTGGGTGACGCATAGAAAGGAGATGCAGGACGCTCACGTCAGGCGCGAGAGGAGGTTAATCGAGCAAGAACGGAAAGCACGTCAAACCCAGCCGCCGCCGCCACCAGCTCTGAACGGCAAGCTCCTCTCAGCATGCCAGGGGGCCGTGTTATCTCAGTACACGATATGGTGCAGAAACTGGGATGTCCCATGGAAGCCACATGCGCCGTGGCCGGGCTACAAAGAGCGGCAGTGGGAAGGAGACGATCGAAACCACACCAATGTTGGACGCTTCCTTCCCTTGCCTCGTCTGCCTGGCAATCCAACCGTCACGTTCAGCCATATTCCAGCGATCGAGATTTTCGCGTTTGATGAGGTGCGCAGGATACCCACTATGGAAGATATCTTTCTGCCGGTCGACGAGATTGAGGACGAAGTAGTACCGAACCTCCTCAACAAAGATCTACTGGACGAGCTTGACCCTCACGATATTTTCTGACACCTTCGTCGACGACGCGGCCTGCGAGCGCATCAGCTCCCAACTCCCTAGAGAACGACGTGCCGAAGGACTTCAGGAGCGAGTTGGGCATGTCGATCTCGGTGGAAAATGATTTCTTGTGTACTTCCCACTTTCAGCCCCTTTCAGAAAGAATTTCCGATCTTTCTACACACTTCTTGCACATATTTCCTGCGCCACTTACACATACTCTCCACCAATGCTTTCACGGGTTCCTTTAGCGGCTGCATGGATTTCTTCTGCCTTCCACTAAGATACAGGCCGGCACTGTATGTCACTTCCAGGCGAGTGCGGCGCTATGCAAGTACAGGATCAAGTCAGGCCATGCCTCACAACGGTGTTTTGATTTCACTCTAGGTTGTTTCACGGGCATGGCATCTAGCGGCATCTCCGGGCATTTCACTGGCGTTGGACTGGGACTTTGATACAAATCACACAATGCTGGCATGCAATCATTCTTACTCCTCATGCTGTGCCTCTCAAACAAACTTTCGTTCTAGAGCATGCAGGCTCCATGCTTTGTCGGCCATCATCTGCAATGAATCCTAATGCTTGTCTATCAACCTTCTATTGAGTGCATCTCATTTTAAGACGTCAGGTCGGAGATTCACTGCCGACGCGGCTCCGCCAATTTCATCTCCCATAAACACGTGGTGAAATGCGGCGCACGTGGTGACGGCGATCAGCCCCGTAGCAAGGCTGCCGGTGCCCGGCGCACCTCGAGACATGTCGGTTCACAAACAAGCTGTTTCATGGATAACTCCCAACCCCTCAGCACTTGAGATATCCTATTCAACACTGCGAACAAGAGCGAGTCCAGAGCGGTTACACACAGGCTTGATACAACAGCTCACAAGGTCTAAATACATCCGTCTCATATGACACCATACATCGCAACCATCTTTTCCCCAGAACTGCTCTACATTGTAGCAAATCGCACCAAGCTAAAAGCCAGCAGCAAGCATCAACCCATACCCGAGCGTGATAACCACCACAAACGCAATGAGCGAGCTCGGCACACCCCTCGTGATGAAGTGCCTGACCTGCAAATACCTCACTCCGGTGTGTGGCTCCTCCATCATGATCGCAGCTGCCGACGCATTAGCCCCCGTTTATAGAATACAAGCGGGAACACAAATACAACGAACAGGGGACTTACTCATATTCGGAAACCCGCTCGTCGGCAGCCCCATTGCGGCCGAACACATCAATACGCTCGCCATAACCAGCAGATTCGGATGCGGCTCGCTCATGCCCTGGCCAACCTGCTGCACAAGCGGAAGCACAATGAGCGCAGCCACAGTATGGCTAATAAACGTCGCGACCACCAGAATCATCGCTGAGAAGACAACCATCACGGAGTATAAGCTCAGCCCCTCGACCTTTGTCGTTATCGTGCCGGCGATGGTGTGCAGCAATCCGGAGCTATTAACCGCCTTCCCGAGCGCCAGACCGCCCGCAGCAAGGATGATGATAGTCCAGAGGAAGTTGTTAAAGTCCTCCTTCGTCAGGATGCCCGTGCCGAAAAACAGGACAATGGGGATGATAGCCACGACGCCCATATCACCGAACACGGGCTCCAGCTGGTGGGTAACGCACCACAGGATGATTGTCAAGACCGTCACGACGGAGATGAACCACTGGATCCCGGAGAACTTGTCTTTCATGGGCCGGATGGGAACGATAGTCGTGTTCTTGCCGGGCTGGAACGTCGCGAGCAGCAGGAGCCAGATCAGCAGGATCGAGATGATGCACACGGGCAGCGCGATGAAGAACCAGATGCCCCATCCGGGCTGCGGCGACATGTTTTGCAGCGCGATGAGGTTCTGCGGCGAGGCGATCGGCGAGGCCGCACCGCCCATATTGGAGGAGAGCGCGATGCCGAGCAGGAGGGCTTTCGTCATGGCGGAGTCGGCGGGCAGGTTACGGAGGATCGGCTGGATGATGGAGAAGCATAGGACGGGCGCGGCGACGTTGCTGATCCACATGCTGGCGAACATGGCGACGAACATGCTGGTTAAGAGGACGGTGCGGGGTTTGGTGCCGGCTTTGCTGAGGACAAAGGTGGCCATCATCTTGGCGATGTTGTATTTGGAGAGGGCGGCGGCGATGGTGAAGCCGCCGAGCAAGAGCATGATGACCGGTGTCCACATCGCTGCGAAGACGTAGGATGCGGCGGGTTTCGATTCGAGTCGGTTGTGCGGCTTCTGATCTGAGCGCACCACTCGGAGGATTACGACGAGGAAAGGAACCAACAGTGACGTGACAAAGAGCGGTATAGCCTATAAGCGAATAAGAATATGTTACAAAGCAGCCAATTGAGTAATATTACCTCTGTAGCCCATAATAGACTGACGAAGACTACCATGGCAAGGCAGTTCTGCTGCTCCGGCATCTCCATAATCGGAACGAAGACAAGCACGAAAAAGGTCGCGATGATGGCAATCAAGGTGTAAAATGTCGAGCTGAGCAACCACTGGGGACAGCGGTACCTGCCAACCGGCGTAACAATCTCCTTTGTCGCTGGTGGTGCATCGTCACCCAGCCGTCGCGCATTGCGGTAGTCTGTGTCGTGACCGAGCATGGTCTGCCTGATACCCATATTCGCAGCCTGCGCTTTCCTTTCAATGCCAATCATCTCGCGCCACACTGTGTTGCGCTCCCACACAACGTGCTCACGCAGGTGAAGCCTGAGCTCGCTCTTTGCCTGGTCCACATTACCGTTTGTGACTATGTTGGCGTAGGCCTTTTCCAACTTCTGCAGGTTCTCGGTGATTCGGTCCATCGTCGACTGCTGGAATGGATATTGCTTGTCCACCTTCTCCATGTACGAGCTCTTCAAGTTCCGATCAAGGATCTTGTCGTACTTCTTCAGGACTTTCTGGAAACCAGTCCTGTTCAGCTGAATAAATGAGCGAAGCTCACAGAGATTGACATAGTGGCTTATGGCTCGCTTTTTGAGGGTGATGCCTATATCGTAGAGTGCAGAGAAATTCTGGTCGCTGAAATCATCGTAGGAAGCACTCATTCGTCGGCCTTTGTTCGAATGTTGGTCGGTGGTCCGTAGGTTTGGGCTGCTAGGTTCCCGTTCCCGTTCCCATCCCCGTGCAGCCCCGTCTCGAGAACTGGTCTTCCTTAACGCAGATAGCTCATCCGTCGCCTCATCATCGCTGTCTGCATCCCGATGTTCATTATCGCGTTTACGAGACGCCCGCGATCGAGTCTGACTGGCTATGCTCGCCCCGCGGTTCCTTCCGAGCCCGAAGTTGAAGCTCTGGAAGATGCTGCTCTGTCGTGCCCTGCCAATTGTTCTACGGCTGCTTGGTGGCCCGTCGGTCCCATCCATATCTACCTCGTCATGCTCTTCCTCATATTCCTCTTCGTCGGCGAGTAGTGAGGCGACCTCGCCGAATATCTCCAGCTCCTTCAACTGGTAGAAGGAGCACACCTTGTCCAGCTCACGGTCCAAGGCATTAGTGAACACCTTGTCTGGATCATCTGGGGCACCATTGAGGAGGGGGAGGACTCGGCGTCTTGCGTGGGGGCGCCGGCTCCTTGATTTATCTGCTTCTCAAGCTGGTATATACTTGAATTGAAGAATTGGCGTCAGCATCTACGCGAGGGGACCCAAGCAATGAGCGGAGCGCTTACAGCTTCTTGAGATTACTGTAGGCTATGTAGTGACTGCTCCAATCGGGTACAGCATTGAACTGTATGCTGTGGGAGAACTTCATCTCGGCTTCCTGGTGAAGCCTCTCGAGCTTCGCCCGCCGCTTGCGCTTGCGCCTGTCTTCCCTCTCCCCTCTGGCGTGGTCTCGGAGTGTTCCGGTTTTGCTGAAGTCTTGGAGCTCGAAAGTGTCTCCGCTAAGATACTCGGGCCGTCGGCTTTCTTCCAGAGCCAGCGCTGCCGGGGCTCCCAAAGAGCTCTCAGGGTCGGTGAAGTCGGATACGACGGTGGGTCGACTCAATTGTAGACCGCAACCCTTCTAGCTTTAGCCGCAGGTCGTCATATGTTCTTTTTGTGCTGCAGGGTGGGTTACTCCAGGGCTGTCCGCAGATCTTCTTAGCGGCTCAGGCAGCCAGTCGGCTCCGGTGTGCAGCAATCCTTGTCGTTGATTGGGCAGGGATCAAGGCTCGTGACCTCTAGCACCCTCAGTTACCCCTTCCACTCAACCGTGCCGCATTTGTCTTCTGCCCGCCAATATTGAGGTTTTGCCACGTTACATACATTATGGTCACGGTGAACACTTGGACGCTTCTCACAATCTTGTTTGTCTATCGCTCCCCTACGAATGCCCGCCTCTCACGCGTATCCCTTTGTTATATATACAGACCAAGCAATTTCAAGCCGGGCAGCATGACCAGCAAGCCCACCCTCTCCTATGCCGCTATTGATAGACAAGAACACCACGCCAAGCCCAAGATAAAGGAGATGGGCCAAAGGAAAAGCGCAAAGAGCCTCCTGAAACCTCGCGGAGCTACCGCAAATGAGAACCTGAATCGGGATCGAGCCACGCCATATACCGCGAATATACCGCGAAGGTCGCCGTCGCCGCGCTTTCAAAACATATGCTTCCCGCGCAGTCATAGGCATACCGGAAATCCACTTCCACTCGTCCTGGAAGGGAATGTGGGTGAAACCGCTGGGCATGTCTGAGACGCGGCCATCCGTATACTCAGCTTTCCCCGGGCGTTGCCGTTCTGTGCTCGCCGTAACCTGAAGGAGATAGGCTAGACATGACCTAGCTGTAGCTGAGGACCTCTCAACGACTCTTCGAACCTGCCTTGCAGTCGTGGCTGCCGAGGTTTCCAAAACACTGCCAGCGTGCTTCGAACCCTCTGCAACTGAAGCCGGTCCCTTTATTGGGAACGATCGAGGGCGGACAAGCCGAGAGGGCTGACGCAGACGATCAGGCCCAGGTTCTTGTGCAATAAACCTTAATTCCGGTATCCATTTACCGGAATGGGCATGGTCTACCAGTAGTTCGTGAGTAACAGTTCAGACAAGAAGGGGAGCGTTGGATCGGTCAGCATACTTCCAGTCGTTCGTACGGTTCTCGCTCCCTCCAGGATCCTTGCTTCTTCCACCTTGCGTGCTTCTTCCTCCATCCGTTCTTCCTCCTCTATGCGTAGTTCTTGCTTTTCTTCCTCCGTAAGTTCGTCTAACAGATCGTATCCGAGCAAGTCTGGATTACGCGTCTCAGGTTCGATTTCGTAGTAACTCCTGACAGGCCCGCCGTCGACGAGCGTGACTACTATCGTGGGTATCGACATCGATGTTCCAGTCGAGCTCATGGTGATCGAATCTTGAGGCAGCAGCAAGGTCAGACCGGCAACTAAGATCTCTGAAGTCCAGTGATTTCGAAGTTTGGAGTAATTCAAAATTTGAAGTGATATCAAAATCTGAGAAGAGTCGTCTGACACAAGATATTTCAGCTGCACGATGTGTGCTTCGACTTTATATCCCAGAGCCAGCAGAAGCAAGGCGTACTATTGCCGTGGTGAAAGTAGGCAGTCTGGCTCATGTTGTCCAATTCGGCGGATAGAAGTTTTAACAATGTACCGCACAATGTAGCGCACAATGTTCCCCTCAGATTCCAAACGCTCCACGGTTCACGGTCAGTGGTTACAGCACAGAAGATCGCTTCGCGTTCGGGAGCGCTCAAGATGGCTGTGTACTCTCTTGGGAACGATACTAGGAATCCAGGGATTGACATTCGGAATGCCCTGTATGCTGGCCATTCTCACCATTTTCTTAAATAATTGATTGTTCACTCTATTCATCTATCGTCATAGGGGCCACAGCTGAGGCTCACAGTCCACTGTATCCTATAGGCCAGCTTCGGACTGTGCTAACCCTCGCGACAAAGGCGTCGCAGTAAATAACAGTTGGCGTCTCAAGCTTTGTCGGTGTTGTTTCCGAGACCTTGAACTCTCTTCTAAGCTATGAAGTGATGCACAACATGCAGCCTCAATATGCCTGTGAACGCGAGATCAGAAATTGACTATTCAAGTACACAAACTGAATTTCGGGGTATAGAGTAGATATTTATACTATCTAAGAAAGCTCTCACAGTCACGGGACTGTCAAAGCATACAGAGTTGCCCCACTACGAACCCTCCACCCCTCATCAAGCCCTCCCTTACTTTTTCTTCTTCCCACCGAACAGGCTCCTAAAGAAGCCCTTCTCCTTCTTGGCCCGGTGCCTCTCCTCCGCTTCTCGCAGCTCACGCTCAGAGAAAATATCGCTGAAGCCAGTCGGGACAGACCTGGAGTACCCTTGAGGGTCCACGTTTGGCACCGGCCTCCTGCTTGGCTGAGGCCCTGTAGTTTGCGCCGCCCTTGATGGCGGCGGAGGACGAGCGGGAGTTGGGCGGACCAGCGGAAAGAGACTATATACGGGTGCATTTGTGGGCTGCGTTGTCGAGGGAGCCGGTCGCGCTGGGCGAGGAGCGGGAGTCTGAGGTCTTGCTAGCGCCTTGAAACGTACGTGCGCTTTCTCATGCCCCGGAGCGGGTTGAGTGCATCGTCGGTTCCCCCATTCGTCGAAATCGCTGTCAATGCCGCTAACGCGGATATTAGGAGCGACCTTGACGGTGGAATCGAAGGGTCTAACCGCCCTCGCGAGCGGACTTAGCGACCGCTGCGGATGACCAGGCGCGAAGGACGAGCCCGATGGGGCCGTGGAGCTGTAGAGAGATTCATCCTCGCTCTTTTCCTCTGCTGGTGTAAAGCCGGGAGCAAACCCCATGAAGTGGTTTACCTGGGCAAAGTCCAGCACGCTGTCTCGTATACGTGGGCCTGAGGGTTTCTCGGAGCTCTGAGCTCCAGGGTGATGTTCGGGTGCCTGCCCCATGAAGTGACTCGCCTGAGTGAAGTCGATGACGCTGTCCCTTACCCGTGGTTCAGCGGTACGCTGCGATGCTGGAGGGCCCTCAAGAGGCTTCCTCATCGCCAAGGCATAGTGCCTTTCCATGTACGCATGGTATGCGTAGTCGTTACCAGCAGATTGCTGGTGTGAGTTGTGCCGAGGGAGACCTGCTCTCCTCTGACGTGCTGCAAAAGACTCCTTGTTGTTGCTGTTACCGTACGTCATCGTGTTGGTGTTCTTGAGTGAGTTTTTTGAAATCGTTGTTTTGATTCTTGGATGCGACGGTGGAAAGCTGACTTTGGTTCGGTAACTTTCTGAGAGAACGAATGGTTTTTTGGACGAACAGACAGCTGCTGTTGAATATTTAAATCCTGTGTCGAGACCTACAGCGACCTACCTTGCATAGCACGCTCACACATTATTCCTGAATTTACGCTGATGTGAGCGTCGAAGTGCCGGCACAAGGCCATTGTTTTCCAGTGTTGAGAAACAATGAGGGCGCGCTGTGCAGATGCACGGCTGGACAAAGGCATTGTGCAATCCGCTGTTGGATGCTTTGTGCGTACTGCAGAAACTCCAAAGCCATGTGAGATTGTCTCACGTGCTTCCCAGTTTGTCGCTTGGGTGATGCACTGGCGGTATCCTTGTTCGTATGCCAGTGTGGCACCTTAATCAGACCGGCGAGTTACCGCCAAGCTCGCTCTGGATCATCTTGGAAAATCGCATTATATTGGATGAAAACAGAACGATGTTTGGATGTGATTACATATACTGGAAACAAAGACGCTCAGCAAGGCAGCGCTCGCCCGCAAGCACGTGCCTACGCAGAGTAGCTCATTGCAAGGAAAGGATTCGCGGCGAGGAGGGAATAAAACTCAGTTTTCTTATCCGTGCAAGGCGTGGAAAGGACGCTCACGGCTTTCTGTGCGGTATACCGATAACCTCACGTTCCTTCGAAGGGCTGAACCGCGCCTCGTGACGCTCCGGACCTACGGCCGAAGGAGGACTTGGAGTCTTCCACGAGCTTGTTCAGCGGTCGCAACGCATGCATCTTATTTCCAGAGAAGAACTGGCGAACAGAACTCGTGTACGCTAGATATCTTTCTGCCCGACTCATGCAGAAATTGGAGAACCTGGCCTTGCGTGCCGGAGGTACGTCTTCAGGCGTGGAATTGCGCCGGGGATATGTGCATGCCTCAACCTTCCTTTTCCAATCCGTGTACTCCGATTGGACTGTCACAGAGATCGCGAAGTCTTCACTCATGGTACCGTTGCTTATCAGAGTGTCCGCGGATCTTGTCCAGTTGTCAAGGCGTACTTCGGGAGGAACGAGATTGCTGTCTTGGAATAACTCTTGGGAGGACTGGGGATCTAAGCTGATTGTAGAAGCAATATCATAATAATGAAACGACGAGCCACTATTGTACCGAAAGTGTCGTCGCCCTCTAAAGTTTGTGGTCAGACTATCGGTGGCGCCTGGCCGAGGTTCCAAGCGTTCTTCAGCCGTCGTATTGCAGCGGTGCTCGTTTGGCGCTGGGAGAGTCTGCCTTCCAGGATGATTCTCCGAAGAAACGTATCCTTGGCTCCGGGATGTATTATTGGTGGTAACCATTTCCAGCTGTGGTTCGTTACAAGCGGACGTACCGGCTGTGCACACGGTAGAATGCTCTGTGCCTGCTTTTGCATCCAGCGTGGATAAACCATTTCTTGTCCGAATCTTTTCAGAGGCCTCCTGGGAGCTACTAACGGGGAGTACATATCGCGCGGAAGTCGACATGGAATGCAGCAGCGCCAGGATGTCCGCTTCTAGTACCTCTTGCCTCAGAGCCGCTTGACTAGGAGCCTGCTCTTCGTAGGTGCGCTGCATGACTGTTACCCAAGAATTCGGATGTGGAAGATGCTCCAGCATCGCCACACGAAAGCTCCCATGCACGATGGGCAACACAGCGTTCAGGGAAGCAGGCAGAGAACGGAACACCTCCGGGGCATCACTCCAGCTTATCCGTTGCGCTGTCTCGTCTTCTAGAAGAAACACTGATCCATGGCGCGCGTAATGACGCGGCAGTCTGGAGATCGACTCTGGTGCACCAGCGCCACTTCGCAAAGAAGCGAAGCTCTTTTTTCAACTAGTCGGACTGGACCTTCTGGTAAGGGCGCACGACCGGAGATCTGGGAACGATTCTTCTGAATTTTCAGCGGTGCAGGTACAGGCACGTCATCAGCCGAGCACTGAGCTCTATCTGACCGAATATCGCGATCGATTGTGTCCGCATATCTCGCATCCTCAGGGCGATGGCTGAACGGCAGCGGGAGCTCATGGCTTCCGGTAGTCTGTACTCCATCACTAGTATTTCCTGCCCGAGGTTCGGCCATCCGATTGGCAGTCGAGGTCTGGGATACCTCCTCTGCAGACTGCTGGCTGCGTAACGCGGTACTTGTTTCCAAGGTCCGCTTCGGGTCTGAGTGCGAGCCCGGATCTGCACCTTGGCGCCTCGGAGCAGGTAAAGGAAGTAGGAAGTCACCAGTTGAGGGGCACTCTGCGTATATGACACTCATCCTGACTGCTCTTATCCGTCTACGAGCAGTCTTGAGACCTCTTAGAAGCCTTGCCGCGATACGGGCAGCCATTTGAAAGCCGAGCCTGCAGCCGCTTTCAGGCGGCTGCCGGTACTCGTTTGGTGAGCGACCTCCCATCGAAATAGGGTTGCAAATCGGATTGGATGTCCGCCATTCGTCACGGGTCGGTCTGTCGTTGAACCGAGATAAGGATGGACCTGTCTCATCTCGTTCGAGGGTCATATTGGAGTTATGCGCGCTGTGCGAAGATAACGCTTGCTGATAGGTCAAAGGGCGACGTAGATTGTGAAAAGAATTACTTGCCATTCCAGATGGGCTTGGTGACTTGGACAGGAAGAAGTAAACCGAGCAATGATGTTCTTACCAGCAGAACGATGGATGCAGCCAGAAGATACGCAGCGAAAAGAGTAATATATGCACAATATTGCCAACGGAACATATGAGAGACGTCCCGAGAGACGTCTTCCCCTACTCTTTCATCCATGATTTGGACGTGTCTCACACAGAGCAAAAAACTAGAACAGCGCACATGTCAGCTGGAACAGAGGTCACAGCTTCGAAGGGACCACGATGACTATGAGAGGTTTGAGTTCTGATATTGAAGCAGATAGGTACATAGATCTCTCCTTGCGGAGCCGGCTCCTGTAGATACCGCGACATACGACAGCAAATATTGAAGCTGAGGCATGCGTATGGTGCCATTGAACCAGCTAAGCATCGCGGATACAACCTGTGGAATTTGTAACGGGCACGCAAAGTAGCATCTATTGAATTCGAAACCGGGCATGCTGGGTCGATATCGACCGTATTTGCAATTACTCGCTGCAGATTCAAAGAAAACATGTGTGGGACGGCGCAAAGGGGATTCATTACCACGTGACTATAGTCCAGATTAGTCACGTGCCAGATGCCTTTTAAACACGATATTCTTGCGGGCAAGGATGCACTCTGAATCTCCTGGGGAACCCACGCATTGCCCGCCTCATGTGTATCCAGCCTTTGTGAATTCTTAGTGTCCGCTTGGCACTGATCCTCCCTACCGAGAACAGAAGTGACGAAGGGAGTCGGCCAAGCAACGGAGTGACCTCAAAGGACTTCATCTAAGCCAATGCAGTGCAATCCAGACAGGATGACACCCTAGCAGGTCTAGACATTATCCTCTGACGCCCTAACAAGGTGTTCCACCTTCCTCCATGCGGAAAATATGTGACAGGAGCCTGATAAACACCTTTGTACTGACTATTTTGAACGCCAGGCAACAGAATGCACAACACCGCGATCGGTACAGTCAGCAGGGCGGATCTGCTCAAACACTGAAAGGAACGTGTAGCTTCATGAATCTGTCAAGTTCATCGTTTTCTTCCAAATCCAGACCGGAGAGCAGCCGTGGAGCGTTTCGCCGGCCGAGTTTCCTCTGCCTCACTCTCGGACAGGTCTTCTCCATCGTCATCTTCCCTATCGAGCTCGTCTTCATCGGATGTCTCGTCCCCAGTATCGTTCTCCGTCTCTGCTGCTTCGTCGTCCAGCATCTCGTTTTCATCCTCGCTCTCGTCCTCATCCTCATCAACGTCCAGGTCCAGTCCATTGACAGTGGTTGGCATGTCTTCCCCTTCATCTCCAGAACTTTCACTCTCACCCAGACCTTCAAAGTCTCTGAGCCGACCCCCTTGCCTAACATCTTAGGTGGTGGAACGCCACCGTTGATCGCTTTTGCGGGTTGAGGGACCTCCACCTCAGCCTCGTCAGATCCTTCGTCTTCTCCCTCCACGTAGATTACTCCTTCGTCATCATCTTCCTCATCGACTGCTGCGGATCGTTGCATGCTTCTTCGTAGCTCCATCTGCGCCGACAGCATGTCCAATTTACCCTTCAATGTAAGCAGAGGCTGCAACCCGCTAGCACGCTCCTTGATAACTCGGTTCAAGCTACCAAGCCTGCGCACAACATCTTGTTGACCTGCCAGATAGCCACCATGTGAGACTAGCGACCACTGTACCCATATTAACAGGTTACCTGCACGTCCTGGCCTGTTGTGCAAGCGTTCGGCAAGTCTTTGTAAGAGATTCGACACGAGTGGCGAGGGTAGTCTTTCAATAGTCGAGCGTACGCTGTCTAGATCGTTCATCTCGAAGCAGCTCTCGAGAAGTTGTCTGTCATTTGTTTTGAGCGCCTGCGTCAGGACCGTGCCCAGAGATGTAGCAGATGGCGCAGTAAGTGTCCGGTTGCCGACCGTGGGTACTAGTTCCTTCGACTGCGCAGTGGGGTCTGCGAATGAAGCTTCGATGTCGATAGGTTCGGGGGCATTCGCTTGCAGCATTTCTCCAAATGATGGCTCCTCAGGTTCCGCAGCACCGGCAGTATCCGCGGGCTCCTCCATCCCCTCCACATCGCCACCCACCATTTCTGTGTCTTTTGCCGGAACATCGCTCGAATGGGCGGCAGGCTGCTCCGCGGCCCCAGCTTCCGCTTGCTCGTCACCGGAGCTTTCATAGTCACTCTCGTCCTCCTCTTCGTCGCTCGAAATCTCCACCACTTCCCCCGTTGACGTCTTGCATGTCGACGTCACCATTACTCTTCTCTCCCTCCCTACTACGGCACGCGACTCGTCCACATTATTTTTGCCAGAACGCTTGACGCCGTTTATTGCGACCGCCGTTAACTTCTGCCCTCTACGTGCTCCCGATAATATGGCCTCCAACCCATTCGACTGTTGCTCGGACGGTTGTTGTGAGAGCTTGGCTCTTTTTGTCGGTGGTTGTAATGATTTCGTCGTGCTGCCGGACGGCCGACTCCGGGAGGAAACGGCGGCGACCATAGTGAGGGCGCAAGGCTGCAAGCTGCGGTGAAGCTCTGTCGTGAGATCTGGGAGGGTAGATTTGGGTACGCGACAGTCGTCTTCGAGATGGCCGGTGAACAGCCTCCGACACCGAACGTCGATAATTTTTTTGCGTTCGCTCCCGAAGCGGGTGCAGGGGCCATGAATAACGACCGGGGTGGGTTTGATGGATGGATTAGATAAGGCAGGCCGAACCCCTTTTCCATGCGGCTTAGCGGTGGGATGATTGGTTGATTGGGCGTCCATTGCCGAGCCAGCTTTCTTAAAGGCCGAGCTGGCCCTCGTCGCAATCCGAACAAAAGGCCCAAGGTTCGCGTTCTTCCATCTGGCCAACGACGCGCTCCTCGGATCATCCTAATACCGCCCTCCGCTATTCGCAGTCACCACGACCAAACATCTCTTCTGGAATATTCACCAACCCGCGATTCACGGTCGCTTTCACTAGCTGACCAAGCTGTCTCCGACGGTTTCTACTCGTAAAACCTCGCGACCGCAGCACTTCAGACGCGTGGCTAGGCAGTTGCTTCGCGTTGAAACGCCAAGCTTACGCAGCAACATCACCAATTCTGGGGTTCGCGTCACATGACCTGGAACAATTTCGCCTGGCGCCTCCGTCTCGGCTCTGCATAAATCTGTCGGACATCTCCATCTGATCCTCGATTCGCATTTTCTAAGTTTCCAGCGCCTGGAATCGCGTAAGCCACCCCCACCGACTCCATCGACGCGCATTCCCATCTGCCCCTCCCTGTCGCGTGTCCGCACTTGCAAAGCGCCCCGGTGCCTTCACCAGCTTTAGCGCAGCTCTCATTGGAACTCAGACCAGCTGTTGGTGTTCTGCGCAAGCGCGGCTCTGCGAAAAGCTTAGCCGCGCATCTTCACTGTTTGCGCCGGCTGTCGTCGAGCCCGCGTCACGGCGCGTCGCATCCTCGCCCACGGGTACATCGCACTCACTCCCAAGGTACTAGCGCATCCTTTCTCACGTTGATCCATGGCAGTCATGACCACCCCGTCATTGGACCAAACTTTCATTGCGCTCAAGACACAGCCCGTTCCATCATCAGACGAGATGGCGTTGGATTCTACGATCAACGGGTGAGTCGCGCTCGTTTCTTTGCTCTCTCTCCTTGTCACCTCACTTGTATTCAAGCGCATGTATTCATTGAATCTATATGCAGGACTGCACACCATCATGATCCTCTCTTCGATGATGATGCGCCTTCCGGTGACAATGCGCCGGCCGCTCCTGCGCCTGAGCCGCAACTGGCTTTCGTCACGCACAACAGTGAAGCTGCGACCACGAACGGCGCCACTGACCCGGCGTCGCCTCCTGTGACTGCACCCGTCACCGATGTCACCAGCGGCATCGCTCCTGTCGCCGACTTTATTCCTGACAAATCTCCATATCTCGAACCTTCTCCAAACGTACAAAACGCAGGCGCGACAAACTCCAGCGTCCCTCCAGCGATCGATCTTCCAACTCCAGAGATGCGCGAAGACACCACGTCGATCCCTGCATTTCAGCCGACCCTAGACACCAGCACTGCAATGACACCTTCGCCTTCGGCGCATCCCGTCGAGGCTGCGCCACCGAGCGACGAGCAAGGAGTTGGTGCGCAAACAGGTGGCGCACCAGAAGGGACGGTCGAAGACACAAAACCTGTTGCGACGGGGCCAGATGGATCCCCCGGTATGGATCTCTTCGACTCGGGGGTTGCAGACATCATGGACACTTCTGATGATGTTGCGAGCGCGCGAACAGCCAACACCTCAGAAATCCCTCACAGGCCGGCGGATGAGTCTCTGTTTGGGGGCGATGGCCCCGCTAGTCCAAAACCAGTTCCGCAAATGAAGAACGGTGACCAAGATATGAACGACGTGCCTTCCTCCGGCCAGGTGCGGAGACGGCAGGATGACGAAGAAGATAACGGCCGTTCGCCCAAGCGCAGCAAAATCTCGACAGAGCCGGAGACGGCTTCCGAGTTCCAAAAGCCTGACTTGCCTGCGTCCGCTGGCGCTTCCTTGGAAAGCGGCACCACAGCCACTACAGCACAGGCTCCTCAAGCCTCGCCTAGCTACGACTCGCTACCTATGACAGGCGCCCAGCAGAAATGGTTGCTGGAGAAGCTCCGTACCGCGAAGAAGATCAAGGATGCTCTTCCGTTCCTGAAGCCCGTCGACCCGGTAGCGCTCAACATTCCCTCGTATCCCCACATCATCAAGAACCCCATGGACATCAGCACCATGGAACAGAAACTGAAGGACCACCAATACAACAGCGCTGACGATTTCATCTCCGATCTGAATCTCATGGTTCAAAACTGTGTCACCTTCAATGGACCCCAACACGTGGTATCCTACAACGCCTATAACTTCAAGGCATATATGGACAAGGCGATGATGCAGCTTCCGAGTCGCGATGTTACACCGGCTGCAGCTGCACCTAAGAAAGCCAAGAAACTCTCAGTAGCCACGGCACCCAAGCCACCTCCACGCCGGGAGTCAAGAGGTCCTGGACGCTCACCCACTGGGAATGCTGCTCCGCCACCAAACACATTCGCTCTCGACCCGAATGGTGTCCCGCTCATTCGCCGTGACTCGTCTGCAAACGACGGACGGCCGAAGCGCGAGATCCACCGTCCCCCGCCACGCGACCTTCCCTACTCGAGCGCAAAGCCGAAGAAGAAAAAGTATCAGCTTGAGCTGAAGTTCTGCGAGATGGTGATGAACGAAATCACCAAGAGGAAACATCAAGGGTACTCCTATCCGTTTCTGCAGCCAGTCGATCCGGTCGCGCTCAATATCCCTACATATCACAAGATCATCAAGAAGCCGATGGATCTCGGAACGATTGGGCAGAAGCTGAAAGGCGGCCAATACACAAACGCCAAGGAGTTTAAGGCGGACATTGACCTGATGTTTGACAACTGCTACAAGTTCAACCCAGAAAGCGATGGCGTCCATAAGATGGGCAAAGCCTTCCAAGCTATTATCGAGGAGCTCTGGGCTACCAAAGATCAATGGCTTGAGGATCACGCACCAGCCTCTGAGCCGCCGTCGCCGGCGAGTGGGTACTCTGATGAAGAGGACGAGAGCGAGGTGGAGCAGGGCACTGAAACAGAAAAGCTCGCCCAGATCCAGCGGCAAATCATGCAGTTGACTGGCGAAGCTGAAAAGATCATTTCGAGTGCCACGAAACGAGCCTCGCCAAAGGCCGCCAGCAAGCGGAGTGGCAAAGCCTCAAGAGCGTTGACAAAGGTCAAGCGAAGCGGCAGTACGACTGGTCTCCCTAGCACTGCAAAAGCAAACTCCTCAAAACCTAGACTCAAGACCAAGACTACGCCGATTACTTACGCCCAGAAACAGGAGATCTCGGATTCAATCGGCACCCTAGAGGAGTCGCAGATGAGGAAGGCTGTGCAAATCATCAAGAACGGCTGTCCGGATCTGCAGGTAGGTCTTCTAGAGAAAGATGTAAAGGACTATGCCATTTACTAACATGCTGCTAGACTGTCAACGATGACGAGTTGGAGCTCGATATCGACGCGATCCCTGAACCAGTCTTGCATGAACTGCTCAAATTCATCCGTAAAATACATCCACCGATGGAGGCGGCGGCGGTCGACGATGACTACGAGCCTCCTATGCGTTCTTCGAAGACTGCGACGACTAAGCCGAGGAAGAACAAGCCGATGGGCAAGCACGAGCAGGAAGCAAACATTGCGCGGATTCAAGATCAGCTCAAGACCTTCCCTGGCGCATATAGACAGTCGCCAGAGCCTGGTAAGTTCCAGGTTCTCCATGATAGACATGAGCACCCACTAACGCAATACGTAGCGCCGAAGACGGAAGAGTCTAGTAGCGGTGACGACGCCGATAGCGGTTCGGAGAGCGAGGAGGAGTAAGCGCAGAGTTTCGAATTCTGGACGGGTCTGCCCGCTTTGGGATACTCCGGCTTCCCTTCCAGCTGCAGCTATCGAAGACTGCTTGCGGTCGCTTCAAACACGCCACCCGCTGGAACCCCACATCAGAAGGCTAAACCCTGGGGACCGGTCCGAGAGGCCTGAGCGACATTGGATTTACTATGTACAGTAGCTGCCCTTTGCTCTTTCTCATCCCCCATGGACATGGGGTAGCTTTTACGAGATGATGACGTTGATGAGTTTTGGTTGGAGGATCGAGTCTAAGACGACCACGAAAAAGGGGAGGGAGATTCAGTCTGCGGCTAGATAGCTATGAACCTATACAATAGCTTAAGATATTCCCAAATCAAGGGACAGCTTGCAGCGTTGTTATTGTGCAAATTGACCAATTTTGAGCGTGAATGAATCTACCACCCCCATATCCTATTATGTTCTTTATGGATGCTCCCACAAACTATGCATGACCTGGAACTGGCACTGGTACTTAGGTAGTGGGTTTATTCAAGGGACCTCGAGCACAGTTGCCGCTGTCCACAAAATTCCTCATCCTCTTGGCGGTGCAAGGGTGGCTCGGCGCGAGATCTGCGGCCGCAAGCTCGCGTCGATCTCTTGCGCGACTTCGCGATTCTTTGAAGCTCCAAGCCGCCAACACCAACAGCTCAACACCAGAATCATAATTCCGCTACTACAACACCCTGCATCTTCATATGAGCACAGCCAAGCCTCCACGATCCGTCTGAGCCCTACCGATATACACCATCTCCACCGCGATGGCGCCCGTCCAAATCAGCGAGGTAAAAGGCAACTCCCGCGAAAACCGCACCGCCGCACACTCCCACATAAAAGGCCTGGGGCTACGGCCAGATGGCTACGCCGAAAAGAGCAGCAACGGGTTTGTGGGGCAAACAGCCGCTCGAGAGGCATGCGGCGTGGTCGTCGACCTTATCCGCGCGAAGAAGATGTCGGGACGGGCGGTGCTGTTAGCAGGAGGTCCCGGAACGGGCAAGACGGCACTGGCGCTGGCTGTGTCACAGGAGCTGGGGACCAAGGTGCCGTTTTGTCCGATCGTGGGGAGCGAGGTGTACTCGACGGAGATCAAAAAGACGGAGGCGCTGATGGAGAATTTTCGGCGGGCGATAGGTGCGGCTGTTCCCTACCCTGCCCTTGCACGGCCCTGTCCAAAGGTGAGGTGAGAGAAGGATGGAACGCAGACTGACACCTCCCAGGCCTCCGCGTCCGCGAAACAAAAGAAGTCTACGAAGGCGAAGTAACAGAGCTCACGCCCGAAGAAGCCGAGAACCCGCTCGGCAGCTACGGCCGCACAATCTCGCACCTCCTCATAACCCTTAAATCCGCACGCGGCACAAAAACTCCGTCTTGACCCCTCCATCTACGAAGCCATCCAGAAAGAGCAAGTACGCCTCGGCGACGTCATCTACATCGAAGCCAACACCGGCGCCGTGAAGCGCGTAGGCCGCAGCGACGCGTATGCCACAGAGTTCGACCTTGAGGCTGAGGAGTATGTGCCGATTCCCAAGGGAGATGTGCATAAGAAAAAGGAGGTGGTGCAGGATGTCACGCTGCATGATCTGGACGTCGCAAACGCGAGACCACAGGGCGGGCAGGATATCATGAGTATGATGGGCCAGCTGATGAAGCCGAAGAAGACGGAGATCACGGAGAAGCTGCGCGCGGAGATCAATAAGGTCGTGCAGAAGTATATTGATCAGAATGTTGCGGAGCTCATTCCTGGTGTGCTGTTTATCGACGAGGTTAGTAGATCTCCTGTCCAAAAATCCTACTGTTGTTGTGAATGTGCGTTTCTGACCGCTCAATAGGTCCACATGCTCGACCTCGAATGCTTCACCTACCTCAACCGCGCCCTCGAATCAAGCATCTCCCCCATCGTCATCCTAGCTTCAAACCGCGGTCTATGTCCCATTCGAGGCGCGGATAACAGTCTGCCTCCCTCAGCGCACGGCATCCCGCCCGACTTGCTCGCTCGTCTCCTCATCATACCTACACATCCCTACGCGCCTGACGAGGTGCGTTCGATCATAAGCACGCGTGCCAAGACCGAGGGTCTGAGTGTGGAAGAGAGAGCGTTGGAGAAGGTGTCGGAGTTGGGTGTGAGAGTGAGTCTGCGGTACGCGCTGCAGTTGCTCACACCGGCGAGTGTGCTCGCGAGCGTTGGGGGAGGAAGGAGGTGCAGGTGGCTGATGTGGAGGAGTGTGAGGGGCTTTTCTTAGATGCCGGACGAAGCGCGGGCGTGCTTAGTGGGGACAGTGGGTTCATATCATAGAGTCACGTGCATTGTGTGGAGTTTCGGTTTGTAGTATTAGGAGTATTAGGAGACGGCGCAGAGGCGTCTCTGGGCTGCGCAAACCGCGCCAGCAAGGTGGACAATTTACATGTAATCGCATCCATGCAGCTTTTCAAGAGCATTCGCAAGCCTTTTCCAACATCTTACACCGCTGGTACCGACGACCATCAAACCTTCATGAACCCTCCGGGTGATCGCCCAATTCCTCTAGTTCGGGACAGATGCTTCAACCATAGTCGCGACGTTTTCCGAGGCTTGCACGTCGTTCTTCTCGTGCTGCTGAACATTCTCCTTCAGGTCCACGACGCTCTTGGTGGTCAACACGCGAGAGTCTTTCCACGGCTTGAAAATCTCTTCTATAGCAGCCGGATTCTCAACTTTTGGCTGGCCAGCCAGGATCTCTTGCCAACGAGCGGCAGCCACAGCGCCTTCCGTCACTTTCAGCTCGGTTGGCAGGGCGTTCCATGCTGACAGCTTCTCAGCAGCGTTAGGAACAGGCGCAAGGCCGCTCAATCGCTGAGGATTCGGGACAGCCTTGGGGCTGACATCATCCTTTGCGACTGTTGGACTGTTGTTCCATTGGCTTGAGCGTGAGATCTGGTGAAATCCACGGCCGCCACGGCCGCCACGGCCCTGACCACGGCCCCGACTCTGACTCTGTCGCTGACCGTGATGGTCACGGTGGTTGTGCGATTTGCGGTCATGGTGGCCATGATGCTGGGCCATCGTAGGGCTCCATACTTTGACCTTGCATATGAAGTTTTGGAAGCCAACAGCCCAAAACCTTCCCTGGACACACCGCGCTCGAGCTCGAGATGGAAACGGCGGATGATCTGCGGAATGACCTTCACCATGCCGGCAAGGTTGAGATCGAGGGTGTCGCCGCCGAACTAAGCAGTCAGTATGTGCTTTGCACTAGCTTTCTCGGCTGAGAAAGTGACTTACCTGTCTCACGTAGCTATTCATCAGCTCTAAGCATTCCGGAGTCACAGCGAGCCAGCGCTCTGGTCGAAATGTCGATGAATCATCGCCGAAGATAGATTTATTGCGGTATATGGCTGCAGAGCTGATGGAAATTTTGGACTGGACCTAGATTAGCAAGTCTTCACTCCCAATACCGGAATATGAGCCTGTCCAAAGCTCAGGGGGAGCTTACGCCGCGTGGAATTTCATGGCCTTTTATGATCTCGTCTGTCTCGATCACATGTGATGGCAAGCCACTAACAGTGTGCAGTCGAACGGCTTCTTTGAGCGCCGCTTGGAGGTACGGAAGTTTCTCAGCCTCTTGAAGTGTGATAATGTCGGACAGCGAACCCTCCCTCTCCTTGGCCTTGAGTTCCCTACGCACGTTGTCCAATACGCGCCAGTTGGTGTAGATATGAAATAGTGCGGACTTTATGCCCATGGCTGTCGCAGTAGAGCTTGCCACGATGTTCGCAGCACATGCGATGACTATGCTGTGGAGATCATCCGTTCCAGCCTTGTCCACGCATTTCTCCAGTACGTCGCACACGTCCGCATAATCCGTGTCGATTTGGTGGCTGAGACGCTGCTGGAGTTGCACTACGACGAAAGACTCGAGATAATCGGGATCCGTGGGTAGGTTGCCAAGGAGGAAGGCAAGCCGGCGCATGAACGCAGGTAGACCGTGGGATGGAACGGCGGCATTCCACTTCGCAAGTCTCTCGATGAGGCCTTGGACATTCCCGTCGTCACTCCCCAAGAACCCAAATGACTGGCCGACCTGTAGTGTACGCACCGTCAGCCGCTGCTATGGTAATAATGGACCACCAGGCTTCAACAACAACAACAACAACAATCATCTCAAGCGTTCCTACCGTTACAGCGCTCATTGCGTCCCAAGCCAAACAGTTGACCCAGTGTGATAAGTTGACAGCTTCAGTACATTCCGACAGTTTGGCTTGAAACAGTGTGATACAGTTGTCGAGGTGTGCCTCATATTGGATATGAGGAGATGGTTGCGACGGCTTCGCGTCTATATCGTCGGTTTTGGTCATATCGAATGAGGTGTGCAGCTTCGACTGCCAGCCGAACAGGTGCACGTGTGTCGCGGAGCACCACTTGAGGAGCCAATCCTGAAGACTTCTTAGTACTACTAATGCTGACACTGCGCGTGAGATGGATTACCTTGGGAGTGAATGTATTGAGCAGGGCGGCGGCGGCTTCGGGGTCACCAATGCTGTACCATCCAGGCGCGACGCAAACGACAGGCCCTGGACGACTCAGCACGTGAGCGCGATCAGTCTTTGAGCGCGTGGCAGGCGTACCGTGCTCTTCGTGGAGGAAGTCAATGACCGACTGATCAGAGCCGGAAATGCCGTGCGAAGACCCTTCAGATTCGCCGGGCGGCGTAAAAGTGACGAAATATGTGCATATTCCGAGGGCGAGAAGGAGGAATGCGACGGCGAAGAGGTGAGAGAAAGAGAGCTCGCAGATCAGCTTGAAGATGAGGTAGAAGGCGTCCATATCTGCTGATGGACTCGTGACGGGAGGCGCAACGAAAATTTGTCGTTGTTAAGAGATGACGGAAGTTGAAGAAGGGTGGAGTGTGGACCAGGCAGACGTCGTCGGAGCTTGAGATGTTTTCTGACGCAAGAAGAAGAGTATCACCAACGAAGCATGATGCGCGTCGCCTCACTGGGAAGAGAGAAGTCGACTAGAGCTATCGAATGTCTGCATTAGGAACGAGGTGGTCCGCTCAGAAGAGTCACCTCGGGTTCAGGTTATTCATGTTGCACTCTTAATATCCACATGCCGCCGCGTTTCAAAATCCCGCCATGCAGACAATGTGAACCGGGCAAGTCTGCCATCTCAAGCGCCTCAAGGTATGATTGCCCTGCTCCGCCTACCGCCTAGCAACGAGTGTCACTAATCAAGCACCATGCCCCGTCATAGCTCAGATACCGCGGAGCTCTAACCGGTATGGTTTGGCCATTTTCCTACATGACTATGCAGCAGGGAAGATACTACTCGTCTACTCCGCGAAGTGTCTTGTTCGGATTATGTAGAGAACCTTTCTCGTGGCATAAGTTCTTGTGTGGTTGAAGTGAAGTGAAGTGAAGCGAAGCGAAGCTCAAGCTCTACCCACCCCTGTCAGCCCTACCGGAGAAGCGCTTACATCATCCCGAATGATCCCTGCCATCCCAGAAACATCCACGCCACGCCCAAGTGCCTCCCTAGATCCATAAGAGCCATACTCTGCGTACCGTCGCATATCTCACCTCACCTACACACAAGATCAATCAGAATGCGCTCTGCTACCTTCCGCCCGCTTCTCCGCCCCCTCACACGCACCCTAACCACAACCTCCCGCCCCCACTACGCCTTCCGCCCCTCACCCGCGCCCCCCGCCCTCCCCAAAGAAGAGCAAGAACTATTCGAGCAGCTCCAGCGCCAATCAACCGGCGCATTCAGCACACCGGCCTCCAAACCCCGAATACAGATCAACCAATCACCTCTCTCCACCTCAGAAGTCAACCAAGCAGACGCACAATCCGCGGAGACAAAAGCGAATTTCAAGGCTGAAGGCGAGGGCGAAGAGCTACATCCGAACATCAGGCGGGGCGCGCCGCCTGAGTTCGAGGGCGACGTCAACCCCAAGACGGGAGAGGTTGGCGGGCCGAAGAATGAGCCGCTGCGGTGGGGGTATCAGGGGATTGGAGCTATAATGGACGGGTGACGGATTTCTGATGGCCATATTATGGCGAAATGATGAACCGATTGGAGAAGATTATGCATCTGGTCTGCAGTCGCCGCTAGTGGCTAGAAGCCCAGGGGAACAGTTTTCCGCAACACAAACATAGAATCAGGGGCATCAGCGTGGGCGTCTCGTGTGTTGTTTTTAATTGGTCGTTTGGGCTTGTCTATGTACTTATAACAATGTTTATGGATGACACAAGAGAAAGGCTTGTAAAATGAAAGACTGATGAAGATACGCTTTTACTTGTCAGTGTGGGCCGTTCCTGCTTCTTCGCTACTCTACTGACGTCCCGAGTAACCCATGTGCGGAGGGATAGCTATTGAATATCCGTAGTAAGCTTTCAGACGTGGTGGCCGAGCCGAGCGATTCTGCGTCTACGTGTGAACATGTCTGACTGGGAGTTGGGAGTGGCACAGGGCTGCAAGTTGCAATGATGCGGTGAAAAGCTCTAATATTGTCTTATCCGATCAATTGATTGACTTGAACGCCGAGCATTGTACGCGATTAGAAGCGCCAACCGTCTATGCTAGTGGATATGAAAAAGAGTTAAGCTGCTGAAGTATTGTCTGGAGTACCGGCACCCTAATTTTACCTACCTATTTACCAGCACGTGAAAGTAATACCAACCCTTTTGAAGCTCCTAGTCAGACGCGTTGCACCGCCTACAGACCAGGTGACGCATTGCGGGAAACAACGCCTGACTTCTAGAACTGCCCTGAACCTTCCTTTCTGAGCAGCACTGCTCAATCAACCACCAGTGGCGGTGGAGCAGTGATATACTCTGAGTTCGCTGTCGTAATCTGCGGTCGATGAACGTCAACTGAGGTGTCTCCACCCTCTTCGGTGATGAGGTTGTCCGAGTAGCGATCGCGGTTGTTCTGATACTCGAGCGCACGCCGAGGTCCTTGCCCGCTTCCCGCGTCCCGTCTTGATCTGTCGCTACGGAAGATACGGTCCAGCCACGACGGCTTCGGGAGTGGAGAGGCTGCAACGGCCGTCTGTCGATGAACAATGTTAGTCGAGCGAGAATGATGCCATCCAGCGTCCGGGAGAGGTGTCTGCAACGATCTCGGCTTACCTGCCACAGGAAGACCAATATAGGCACAAGCATCAGAAGTCCAGCAACCTTCTGCTCCTCTGCCCTCCCATGCTGGAAAACAGCTCTGCTGCCTGCCGAAAGATTCCGCACATGGGCTCTTGACATGAGTCCTGTCCTGGAACGGCCACGCCATGTCGTACACGCTGTGCAATCCACAACACTGGAACTCATCCTGGATCCTACGGATGCGGTTCACATCTCGATTGTGGAACAGGCTGTGCCATTTGTCGTCGAGGCCGCAGCGAAGAGTGCTGGCTGGGGCGAGGTGTGTGCCTGCCAATGTCGCTATGACTGTCTCGTACACGACAAGGATGAACAGGAAGACCTGCAGCCTTCTCGGTGACCGTGAAGTGTTCCTGTCGAGCTTGTGGCGACGACGGCTGGAGTTCATGCTGTTCTCAACCGCTAAACCGGCGATCGCGGGGAGCGCGACGGTAAAGGCGCCTAAACCGGCCGGGATGGGAAGAGAGTAATGACGAATATTTCGGACGGCGTAACTAGACGAATGTGAGATGGACTTTCCACATCAAGTAGATGCTCAAAGTTACCCAGCTATCGCTGTCAGCATTATGAGGAACTGCGTCGAGCGTTAGTGTCTATTGAAATCAACCTCGTGGGTCTAGAACTCACGATTGTGCTGAGTCCTGTCACAACGTGTCTCGTCGAGTGCGCCATTGCAACGGGTTATAGGACTATGGGGTTCTCGATATGCCGAGGGCTCTTCGACTGTGGTAGTGGGAATGTCAACAAGATTCGGAACGTCGAAACGAGGGCTCTGAGAAAGAGAAGTTGAGAGCATGAGGGATGAGGGCATATTCTAGCATTTCGACTTAATGTTGTACGACGTCGACGAGCGGGGCGGTCAAAGTCTCAACGTCAATGCATGTGAAGACACTCTAGGGGCAATACAGAGGCTGTAGGCGCGCTACTTCTTACTCGTATGCACGAATGCAACCACACTCTGCGGTTATCCACAATGCAGCCAAACGGCGTCCCGGCTTGCGTGCTCCAATGAGGGGAGTACGCCTGCTGCGCGCACCCATCTCTAAGTCGGAAGCCGCGCTTCATCGCCCCAAATGCTCGACCGACGGACTGCCGCACGCATCTTCATTGAAGGCTTGCATCTTCACGGTGGTGGTGAGCGGAGAGCAGAGGTCACCAGACACCCTTGTTGACCTGTAGAGAAACCCTAGATCACGTGCAGCTATGATGTCTCAAACATTATCGATACGCACCCTGCTGTAAAGAAAGTAAATTACGACAGTGTGTTACGAATCCAAGGGCTTCGAGGATCTATTCGAGGGCACGCGTTTGAAGAGTTGGGCGCATTGCAAAAGTCTACATCAAGATGGTCAGCATATTACAGCGCATGCGAAAGCTGAAGACAGTGAGTATAACCGGTTGATTCTACGCTGGCCAACTACTGACCCTCCGCCCTCTGTAGAAGGTATACCACCGTCGAGTCTCCACCGATCACCCCCGAAGCGCTTCCCGGCTCACCTCTCGCAGCTTCTCGCGATACGAGTAGGACCTGGCGCGGCATTGCTACCCAAAGATGTGCAACGGATACACCTGGAGTTTGCCAGCAAGATAAATGGCGGAAACATGGGGCCCCGGTGCGTTACGATAGCAACAGTCCATATCGATCCTTATATCACCGTACGGACAGGTGCTGACGGAGCATTTCCCCTATAGCAAGTTCTGGCGACACCACCTCCCTCGATTAAAATACCATAACCCAGCGATCCCAATGACCGTATCGCGCACGACCGACCAATCCGGCCCAGCAACCCTCACAATCCACTTCGGTTCCGCCGCTGAAACCTCCCCTGAGGCCGGTTCCACTATACCCACAGATTCCACCACCACATCCTCTGGGGCGGCGGACAGAGTAGTCACAATCGACATGAAGAACAAGCAAGACTCAGAGATATTGCAGGAGCTGCTCAAGGCAACGAAGGCAACTGAATTGGGGCCGACGGAAGAGGACCAAGAGGCTATACGGGAGTTGGAGGAGCAGAGGGAAAGGAGTGCTAGAGATAGCGAGATGAGCAGAGAGGTCAACGCGAAGAGGAAGAGGAGGCCGAAGCGCTTGCGCAGGCGAGAAGGGGTCTCGGGTTGGCTACTGCTTGAGGCGGTGAAAGCCGGTACGGTGGCTGCTGTAAATTATCTGCATGGCTAAAGGCGCGACTGGAGGATGTTGTTTGGTTTTGTATAGCATGTAAAGCTACGGTATATGTATCGAGTAGGCGGGTTTACAGTTCACGCTATGTGCACGAACGGCTGTATTAGGCGTTCAGAATCATCATCTATTCATAGGTCATGGCCACATCGCATGCTCATGTTTCTATATCCCCTCTCAACCACGCCACACACCCAAGCACGAAGACCAACACCATCGCATCTGCCACAATTGTCGAGTAAATGACGCTATACCTCCCCACCACACGCACATACCCGCCATACGGCTCAGGCAACGCCCTGCTGATAGTCCCCAACATCCCACTCGCAGGCAACTGTCCCCTCTCCAAAAAATACCTCGAGGACTGCAACACCACCTCAGCAGTCGCAAACAGCCAAAACAGCCTCGGTCCCACAATATCCGCTGCCCCCTCCACAATCTGACTCCTGCTGAACTTTGAGCCGGTGAAGCTGGAGAACAATGCCACATACAGCCCGAGCACGAGCGAGAACAGCGCATGAACTACCCGCCAGATCGCTGCTGAACTTGTCGCTGGTGGCTGTGCCTGCTCGCTCTGTCCACCCAGGGCGCCAAACAGGTCGGCAAGACCGGGTGGCAGGCCGCCGTCGCCGGGAGCCCCGCCGCTGCCGCCAAGAATCTGCTGCATCATGCGGAGCATCGGATCTTCTGCGCCTGCATTGGCGGTTGAGCCATTGTTCGGCTGTGGGAAGGCGGCGCCGAAGGGGTTGAAATCCGGCGGCGGCTGTGGTGTAAGTGCGCGAGAGGTGGGCGTGTAGAAGTGCTGGCTTATGTCTACTTCTGCGGGGTCATCGCGGGCGGAGGCCGCGGGTCTAGGTTTGGGCTGTGGGGTGGTGGTTGCGGGTTGCGATTGCGATGCTGTGGGCTCGTTAGCCACAGTCCTGGGAGTGGAGAAAGGGCGAGCGTACGGAAGTCGTCAGCTGGTGGCGGGCGCCCACTCAGGGAGGTAATCGCCTGTAGGCGCGCTGAACCTCCGGCTTGGATCTTTGCGTTGCGGCGCTCGCGGCGGAGGCGGGCTTGTCGCTGGCCTGGGGTCTCTTCTGCTGCCGAAGCGGGCGAGTCGGAAGGAGAATCCATGATGGGCGCGTAGGTGGGTGTGTCCGGTAGAGCGTTGAGCGTTGGCAGGGTATTTTGCTTCAGAAGGGAAACTGCGAATACGGGTTTCTGAGTATATTATGGGTGTGACGTTACCAGTTGACGGGGACTTCCGCTAGGTTGTGTGTTTTGGGTTGGCCAATCGGCGCTCTACCAGTCGCAGAAGGATTCAGATAAGATCCATCACATTTCTGAATCTCGGAGCTATGTTTCGAAGTAATTGCGCATCTATGCAAAGCAAGCAAAGCAGGCAAAGCAACCAGAATAGCTCGAGTACACTACTCCGGCTGAAGCTATGCCAGGAACTTGCCGGCCCGTTGTGTGACACAAACTCTGTGGGGGCGGGAGATCCCCACCGGAAGACCATTGAACGTGATGTGTAGCTTAAGGTTCCATTCACAGCCTGTCCTCCAATTTCTTACTTAAGTACTGCTGTCGAGCTGCTTCTTCGTCGTCACAGCGCTTTTCAGAACCTTTTCTTAGAGCTGAATCAACACCCGCAGAATCCAGCTACTTGTGTTTCAAACGCTTCACCATGGCATCTTACACGCCCCTCCAGCAAGACCGCCAGGCCCGAAACAAGGCCACGCATAAAGCACCTGCGGCTGGCAGTTCCAAGACTACCGCCAAATCCGCTCAGCAACCATCGAACACCTACACCGATGCCCAGCTGCACGCCGACGAGACCTTTGAAGAGCGCGAGCGGCGCCACAATGCGGCCAGAACACTCGAGAGCAACGAGATGCTCATCTGGCTGAGTATGAGCAGGAACGAGGTCCGGACAGCCCCAAGTGAACACCGTACGGTGGTACAGTGCAGCGACGTGTGTTGACCTTTGCTGGTGCCACAGTCTGTCCCACAGATCCGCCTCTACTACGAGAGAGTGCTCGCGGGCTTCGATCCTGATGCCAATGATGGAGACAGGGAAGAGGACGAGGTGAGGGAGAAGGGGAGCAGGAAGAGCCTGGGTAAGGAAAGGGGGTGGGAGTTCGCCTGGGAAGGGAGGAAAGTGAAAGCCGCAACCGGGAGTGGAAGTAAGAAGAAGAGGAATACGGGCAGTGGAGCGGCTTAATGAGACGAGGTCACAACATCACTAAGAAGGCGTAATGCTGGGATAGCGGGATTTTGGTGGAACCAATGCTCGGTGCATCTCGATTTCTTCAGTCTATTTGAGCTTTCGAGCATCACGATACCCAGCATAGTATCACGAACTAGAAAAGAGGCTTCACAGCAGGACCTCTCCTTGGCAACACCCACCAAAACTCAGTATCACGATAGTGTGGTGTATGGTCATGTAACATGTTTTCCTACCCAAAAGATGACCGTCCGCGCCAAACAGCAGGCATGCACAGAGCCTCCACATGCATGCTCTACAAACCACAATACGTACAGTGAACGACAGGCCCAAAGCCCTAGAAACTTCAGAGACTCGGCGGTCTCATAAGCCTTCTTCCATCCCAACGTCTCTCCACCACGCGCCCTTCCCCACATCAGGCGCGTTGAGCATCGACTCCGCATCGCCGACTTGCCGGCGCTCACTGACCTCTCTAGTAATTTTCGCACTTAGTTTCAGACGCATAGCTTTGGACGCCATGATCGCACCCTGCATATACCTACCCGTCAATCCTTGGGGTGCCACCGCTGATCCGAAGTTGCTGTTCATTGCGGGCTGCCAGTCACCCCTCATGACTGGTGATTGCTATTGCAGGGGCTCGGAGGAGGAGGAAAGGCGATTGAGATGGAGGTAGACGTCGGTGCCGTATCTGTGTAGGTTCCCGTGTCAGCGCGCTTCTGCTACTGTATTGAGAGTTCAATGACGAAAGCTTACCCTTCCATGCTAATCAGCTTCAGGTCGCCGCCGAAGTATCGGGCGTAGAGTCTACTGATAGGCAACCCGTATCCGAATCCAGCCATAGGCGCCTTGAAATCGCTCTTATTGAAGTCCGGATCCAAGCTCGGCGTCTGATCTACCGTCGTGTACATGTATGTCCAGACCAACGGGATGGCACTGCGCGGAATTCCTCCTCCTTCATCGGTTATCTTGATCGTAATGTCCTCCTTACCCTCAGCTACAATGACTTTTGTTACCGGAAATTCCTCTTTGTCCTGTCCATGCGTCTCCACTACGGCACGCAGGGAATTCTTCAACGTTTCGAAGAGCATGTGGCTCAGATGCCCGGGGACATACATGAAGTTGATATCTGGGTTGCACACCAATTGCACTTTTGGGGCGTCAAAGAGGCCGTAGTGATCCTCACAGACGAAGCGCGCATTCTCGATGGCTTCCTTCGCCAGATCGTGTACGTTGGTCTTGGTGCAGATTATGCCGACGTAGTTGGGGTCGGAGCGTTGCCGTTGGTCTGTCAGCGCGATATGTTGGCCGATCAGCATACGGATGCCGATGCGGGACATGTAGAAGCGGTCAAGGAAGGCTTGGATGTTGTGGTCGATTTGCATGCGCTGGCGCTTACGCTTCCACTCGAGAATACCCTGCGCTGTATTTCACGACTGGTTAGCATTCATGCCGCAATCCTAGATTCCTTGGTTGATTGGGAGTCATACCGACTGTGGTGACGACGCTGTCGTGCCGGCGCTTAATTCTATCAAGCGTCTCCCGAAACTGGTTGTTATACTGGCTCAGCTCCGGCGGCCAGCCCTGGCCATCGTCCGCAGGCACATAATACCGCCGAGCTGAACCTGACTTCCGCTCGCCGTTGCTGCTCCCGTTGCCGTTGGTGGTGGAGCTCCCAGGTGCTGACTTGTACTGGCCCTGTTTAACACTTGGATTCTGCGTTGCTTGGCTAAGGATCCTCGAATCCTTTCCCGCTTTCTTAGCCGGGCGTAGCAATCTATCTCTAACTTCTTTTGAAAGCGAAGGTCGTTCAAGTGTTGTCAATTCCTAGCAATATTCGTAAGACTTATATCCTCAATGCTGGATGCTCCGCCAGCGCTTGTTTACGAACCTCGAATGACTGTGCGTACCAGTCCGTCACTCTCTGTATGGATGGCATCTCATTGAGTCCGTCTGGTAGTTCACTGAGTTCTTGCACACGGTGCGCTAACCGGATGGGAAGTTCTTCGGATAGGAATTGGGACGCGCGGAAAAGGGTTCCTGGGAGCAATTGACATCAGAATCGAGTTCGAGACCCATTGAATGCTTGCTTTGATGTATGCGACCGTACCGGTAGAGGGCTTCTCCCCGAACTGCACCATCTGCCTCAAGCTTACGCCAGTTGCTGGGAACTTGGAGTAATGCTTGATGGTTTCCATCAGCTTGTCCGTCCTCTTCCACGACATCTTGGCGGTCGACCTAGGGCCACGCGGCCCTCTGCTCCTGTATCAATGCTGCTGCGAAGGCGGTAGAAAGATGTAGCGTGACTGTATCCAAAATGCGAGTATTGTGAGCTGGATGCTCCCCGCGAATGACGTTGTGCCGAGGCTACTGAGACGTGCGCGTGCAGCGAGTATTTAGCTGGTTCTTGCGACGCTGAAGGCAGACGCCACTGCTGCGAAGGAATAATTGAGTAGCAAGAGGGTTGGGCGACCGTCCAATGTTGTGTAGAACATCTGGCGGTGGACCCGTCGTGGGGTCTCGGTAGCGGGCAGGAGTCATATCTGGGGTTCGTGGAGCTTTCCACCCTCGCAGCCCCGGCCTTCCACCCAGCCGAATCCGGCCCAGCAGACAGCCGTGACAGCTGGTGCCCGCCAACCGCGGCAAGGCGTCCCTCTCCCGAGGCGCGCCGCTGAATCGAACAACCTTAACTCGCCGCTTCACGTGGAATTCGGGGGTTGAGATGTTGCTGGAGTTGCACTCCTGTTAGTCTTCTGAAGGGACGATGCTCATCCGACAGCCTTGAATGCACCATGGATTATTTAAGTATGCGTTCCCTTCTGCAGGGCAGCACACGGTGTTTCGTACATGAGTATACCCAGACCCTCTCGGAAGGTGCAGGCTCTCCAGCGAGATTTCCGCACACCAGCACAGCTGAAGAGAGTTATGCGCCCCTGAAATGGCTTGAAGCTTGAATGAAGAAGATTATGATGAAACACATGAGGCTGTCCAGTCAAGAAAACGGATATATTTGTCGCCCCCTAAGATGGGAGGCGCTGTATGTCGAGGCCCGTAAGAGGACAGTTCACCTGCTCCTGTGAGTAGTAACATTAACTCAGGGATCCACTTCGACATTTTCGGCTGTTCAACAGTCCGAAGGTTCATTCATCCGAGCTGGAACTTCGCTGCCGGATTAATAAACCAGTGAGATGACTCTCAAGACAGCCGCCTCGAGGTTAAGCATTGCAGTCCTGCTCACTCATGCATTCCTTTGAGCTGATATCACATGATCCGTGCTTTCATTTGGTGCATTGCGCGCCAAGGCGCTAGCCGCAGAAGCGAGCAATCCCACACACTGGGCAGAGAAAGTCGAGCTCGCGACGACAACCGCGACAAACGCAACGCCAAATTCCCAACACTCACACACTGCGCCGCTGAAGAAGAGGAAACAAAGGTACGACCAATCTCAAAAGTACACCAGCTTCAAGATATGGACCGGAAAGCCGAAGGCTGTGACATGGGGATGGGGACCGACATGAGGACATTCCGCCAACTCTGGAGGACGACCGCAAATGCTTGAGCGAGCCATTGCAATGCGCTGTCGAGCACAGTGGCCCTGTTTCGAATGCCCACGCTAGAGCACAGCAAAGAAGCATCTCCTTCGAGTGAAAGACCGGCTAGCCTTATCTCCAGCCAGCCTCCTGTCACACTGCCTGCCGGCCATGGTCTTGTTTACCCGCGATTATATGGCCTGAACGTGTGCTAACGTGCTCACTGCAGTAATCCTACTCTACCGCAGCCATGGGGTACTATTCAGATCCCATACTCCACTCGTTGCAAACATCGCTAACACCTTGCCAGTATCTCTCGTGACTCCCGTCACAAGCGCGCGGCCACCGGTGCCAAGCGAGCATACTACCGCAAGAAGAGGTATGCATAAACCGAAACGCATCTGCCCACCATGTCTGACATGCTGGGAACAACAGAGCTTTCGAGAAGGGTCGCCAGCCGGCCAACACCCGCATCGGCGCCAAGCGCATCCATCTCGTCCGCACCCGCGGCGGCAACCGCAAGTTCCGCGCTCTCCGCCTCGACTCTGGAAACTTTTCGTGGGGCTCCGAAGGCGTCGCCAGGAAGACCCGTGTCATCGGTGTCAGCTTCCACCCGTCGAACAACGAACTCGTCCGCACGAACACGCTCACCAAGGCCGCTGTTGTTCAGATCGACGCTGCACCGTTCCGACAGTGGTATGAGGCACACTATGGTCAGAACCTGGGGCGGAGGAGGCAGCAGAAGGCTGCTGAGACCGCTGAGGAGAAGAAGAGCAAGAGTGTGGAGAAGAAGCAGGCCGCTCGTGTCGCTGCTTCTGGCAAGGTAGAGCTTGCGCTCGAGAGGCAGTTTGAGGCCGGTCGTCTGTACGCTGTCGTGTCATCGAGGCCAGGTCAGAGCGGGCGCTGCGACGGCTACATCTTGGAGGGTGAGGAATTGGCGTTCTACTCTCGTGCTATCAGGAAGTAAGGTGTGGATTGAGCATGTTCTGGTGCGGACTCGGATAGGTTATGAGAAGGTCTGGAGTACTTCATCTGCATAGCTCTCTGATGTTGCATAATGCTTGACACGTTCAGATCAATTCATTTGATATTTAGAAATGGTGTGGCCTACCCGCTACACTGAGTGGTTCGGGGCCATTCATCGGCGGTCTGAGTGAGGAAGCTACGAGATATGCAAATACGTGTCCCACGTGTCCAAAATGGTACAAGTGACAATATTATACAACAGACCCACGTACCGCCTAAGGATCTGGCTCCTGAACAGCAACTAAAGCGCTGCGCTCGATGGAGACTGTCTTCGCTACCAACAAAACATTATAAGCGCATCTAGCGCAGCTGCACACCCAGTCTCCCAACCAATCGTTCTCTCACCTTCTCGTGCAATGTATTCGCCTCCTCGTTCGTCAGCGTTCTCTCCAGAGATCTGTAATTAATCCTGTAGCACAAGCTTTTTCTTCCGGTCTTTGGATGCGTGAAGGAGTCAATCAGCCGGACATCCTCGACGCTATCGCCGGCTACCTCTCGAACGAGCTCCATGATATCGTTTTCGTGCACGGCGGTGGATGAAGAGACTGGAAGTAGGCCACCTGCTGGGGAGGGCGCGGTGGGCGACGAGGCCGAAGCGGGCGGCGTAGATGAAGCAGGGAGCCAGAAAGCAACGTCTTTGGGACAGGCGGGATATTTGCTATATGGCACGAATCTCGACAGGCCCAGATCCCGGCCTTTCTCGAAATTTGCCGGTGCAGCAAACTGACCCAAGAATCTCTCGTCCCTGCTCCAGAAGAGCCGGATATCAGGGATGTTGAACAACAGCATAGCAATCCTTTCCAGTCCGAGGCCGAAAGCCCAGCCAAGACGGTTCGGCACGCCGGCGTTGTTGAGGATCGATTGCTTGACTACGCCGCAGCCTAGTACCTCGAGCCAATCGCCCTGCCAGAACACTTCGAGTTCCCAAGAGGGTGATGTGAAGGGGAAGTACGCTTCTACCCAGCGGACCTTAAGAGGTTCCTCCGTGATCGCGTCCGGAGATGCCACGGCGCCGAAGGTGGCGGCGGCACGAGCGGCGCTAAAGATAGTCACAACGACATCCTCCAAAGAGCGCTTGAGGTGGGTCGCTATAGCCTCAACCTCTTCGGCGGAATGAAAGTCAGTTTGGAGAGGGTTCCTCTCTGGATGGATGGTCGGATTCGGGTCCTCAACAGCGACGCCGTGGGCAGGGATCGCAGCCACGTCAGCCCAGATGCCCTCGGTCAGGCTGAGATAGGGGGAAGTTCGACCGGTCCCAGGTTTTGGCGCCTTCCATCTGGTGGAAGACGGGGTAGTGGCTCCTGTCAATGGCATCGCGGCGGTAGACATCCGCGCTGATGAGGTAGCCGGACGACTGGTTGGCGCGGAAGGTGTCGGCCTGGTGGGCGGAGGTGTGAGTGCGTAGGACCGTGGACTTGTTGATGTAGTAGGTGTCGGTCCGACTGCGTCCAGGGTGATCAGGAGGGAAGTCTAGCGAGTCGAAGTTTTGGTGGGTTGTAACGATGGGGAAGAGATCGTTGTGGTATTTGTAGTCGGGAAAGCGGGATTCGATGAGTTGCCGCGTAATGGATATTGGGTGGTTGGGTTGGAGATGCAAGCGGCGGGAAATTGCTGATAGGATAGAAGGGGGCGTGTTCATCCACTCGTCAGGTCTGTAAGTCCTGCCCTCGACAGAGAGGGCTGGAGGAGCTGCAGATAGAGCAGTCAGTGTCTGTACAGGCCGGTTCATGCGTATACAACGGAGTATACGTCACGTGCATGAGATTATGGGGACGCCCCGTTGCTCGTGTACTGCTTTGCCTTCGCGATGCTCTCAATCCACTTAACGGAATGCACTATAACCTGGCCGAATAGTAGATTACAGCCATCAGGCATGTGAGACCAGGATCTGCCCCATCCAGTGTGCAAGGACTTCACCAACGCCAGACCGACATATTACGGAAACATAATAACGAGGATTTACTCATTGTTACAAGGGCTCCAAGAAAGCAGCTCAGATGGAAAATATTGCGAATACGTGACAGGGAAGGAAAGGGGTATATTTGCTTACCCGCTGAAGAAGAGTCGCGGCATTGGCCTGGCGACAGCCACTGGTGCCGTCGCTGTCGCAGCCGCAGGCTCTGGGCTCTGATGAGGATCGAGCACCTCGTGCAAGTCCAGAAACGAGGTGTTTGCGCTACAACGAGCATTCTTTATGGCACATGTAGGAACATATAAGGACCATCAAAGTCACGGGGCAGAAAGTCGATGCAGGCAAAACGTTCAACCGAGAGCCGGCGCAAACGGGAGCTCTGACGAAAGTTTTCCAGTTGCCAGCGTTTCTCCAGCGCCGCGCCGAAACACCCGCCATGCTGAGCAAACCTCCGAGCTCAGTCTTCCAGCTGCAATTGTCCCTTCAGCTGCTATCCTTATCCTCTACCGGCTATCACATAGCCCGATAATGCGTTGCATATCATGTCCACATCTGCGAAGCAACTCAGGAAGGACAAAAGTGTCCAAAAGAAGACCATCCACTACCCCTTCTGGTTCGGCGGCTCAGCATCGTGTTTCGCAGCCTGCGTGACCCACCCACTGGATTTAGGTGAGCGCGCACAATGCACTGGTACTTCAAGGCCAAGCGCTAATCGTTCACACAGTCAAGGTACGGATTGCGACGTGACGGTAGCGGTCGTTCTTACAGCTCACCCCATCGAAGGTTCGGCTCCAGACACAGCAACATGCCAGGCCACGACGAAATATGGTGCAGATGTTTCTCCACATAGCAAAGGAGCATGGCGTTCGCGGACTATACAAAGGCGTGCGTACTCCTGGCCGCGCACTGCTGCCATTCTATCCGCTTCGCTGCAGTCCCAACTAACCTCGCTGCTGAACCAGCTCTCGGCCTCCTTGCTCCGCCAGCTGACCTACTCCACTACCCGGTTCGGCGTCTACGAGGAACTGAAAGAGGTCTTCTATTCCGCTACAAAGCAGCCCTCCTTCCCGACGCTCGTCGCCATGGCTAGCACATCTGGCTTCCTCGGCGGCGTAGCCGGTAACCCTGCCGATGTTCTCAACGTCCGCATGCAACACGACGCCGCCCTTGACCCAAAAGACCGGCGAAACTACAAGCATGCCATTGACGGCTTGACGAGGATGGTCAGAGAGGAGGGTTGGAGAAGCTTGTGGAGGGGTGTCTGGCCAAACAGCATGCGCGCCATGCTCATGACCGCCTCGCAATTGGCCTCGTACGACACCTTCAAGGCTTATTTGCTAGCCCACACTTCTCTCACCGACAATCTGACCACACATTTCACCGCCTCCTTCCTTGCCGGGTTTGTCGCCACGACTGTCTGCTCCCCTGTTGATGTGATAAAGACGCGCGTCATGAGCGCGCATGAGAACAAAGGTCTGGCAAGGCTGCTGGCGGATATCTACCGCCTGGAAGGCTTTGGATGGATGTTTAGAGGCTGGGTGCCTAGCTTCATCCGGCTGGGACCGCACACTATTGTAACGTTCTTGTTCTTGGAGCAGCATAAGAAGATTTATAGAAGCCTGCGAGGGTACGATCAATAAAAAGGGAGTCGGCTCGAATAATTTTTTCTGTAGTATCATGGCTTGGGGCGGGCGTTGCCGGACCTTCTCGACCACAGCATCCTGGCGAACATGGCGCGTGCATCTATATGGCGTTGGACCCGAGACTTGTTTGCTGTATAGAGTCTTAGGCTTGCACCCTTAAGACTTCACATTAGGGTAGAATACATACTCGGATGGAGAATCGCCGAATGGTGAAATTCAACTAATATCGAGGAGCCTTCGAACAAGCGTACCAACTTACTGCATGGGCTTTATGCACCTACCCTAGGTAGTTAGGGCAGGAAAACCTCGGGACCTTCACTGATTTCAGCGTAGGCGTTAACGCTTCCAAGATCAGTAGGTCTAATGAGCCAAAGAAAGCATGACATCTCAGGAAACGCTACCTACTTGATAGTCTGCCCTGACTGCAACAGCACCAAGCGGCAAGCCACGACTCACACACTGCTCAAGCTATCTAATACTCAACTCCTCATCTCCATCCAGACCCTCCAGGCTCTCCAGAATGTTGCCCCCTCCCAGTGAGCCGAGCCCACCCTTCACCCTCCTGTCCTCACTCCACACCTCGTGAAACTTGATACTGCTCTCACTAGTCGCGACAACAATGCAGCCCTCCTGCTCGGTGCGCCGACACCAAGTTCCCCCTTCGCCCCTACTCCTACCCGTTTCCGGTCCGCCAGGATACGGAATGCTCCAGAGAGCTCGCCCACCCTCGGCCCACGGGATCGCTACGACCTGTTGGCAGCTCGGCCAAGCGAAAACGGCGATGCGGTACGGGTGCTCGGGCTGGGCGAAACCGAAGGTTGCGCAAACCTCGTTCCTGGTACTCGACCACACAAGGGACGTAACCTGGGCAAAACAGTTGATGCTTGCCAACGGTGCTGCAGAGCCGGCATGGTAGAAATGGATGTGTCGATCGTTGCTGCCGCCGCCGAGGGCGAGGAGGGAAGGATGGTGAGGGCTGAATGCGAGTGCTTTAATTGCGGCGCTGAGCGTAAATTCGTGCTTGGCGTGGCTCGCGTCAATGGCAAGAACGCGGCCAGGGGCTGGGACCGGAGAAGTGACCTTCTTCGTTTCGAAAAGCATACAGATGTTGTCGTTTCCGCCCGTAGCGAAGAGGGAGCCATCTCGCGACCAGGCGATTCCACAGATCTGTTGGCTGTGTGCGGTCATACGTGCAAGGAGAGTCATTGCGCCATGCCAGGCGAACAGGTCGCGGTCGTTTGATGATGGCCATTCGATAGAGTAGACATAGATATGGCCAGCTTCGTCGCCAACCAGAAGCTCTTCGGTCTCGACTGTAACATAAGGATCCCGCAGTGACGGCCGCTTAACGAGGGCAGGCCGGAAAGAGACGCATGATACGGGATGCGGCTGCTCGGAGTCAAAGCGTGGCCCTTCATCGAAGGGACTCCAAAGAGTGATGCGTCCATCAGCACGGCCGATTGCAAGGATTTCCCGGCCGCCTTGAGTTGACGAGAAAGCCAGTGAGGTAATATGAGCAGTATACGGTGCATTGAGACTGTCAGGGGTGTCGACACCGCGATGTTCTGACCAGAGATAGACATGGTTGCTCAGTCCAACGGCCAGACATTTGGCGGAAGGCGAGTAAGCCAACAAAGAGCAGTAGTAATCATCTCGAAGTGCTGGCGCGTCGAGAACTGTGCAGACGAGTTAGCCAGGAGCAATGAACGAGGTCTTTAACATATCTGAAAGGTATGATTGGGACCGGCTTTGTCGCCTTCCGTGATTTGTTTGGCCCTATACTTGGCTTAGCACAGAGAAAGCACACCCATGGCCCATTGTCACAAACGCCAATCAAAAGTGTCCTGGGTCCACTCATTGTTGCTCCAAGCGGTCCCGATGCTGCATCGAGGACTTGAACTGCAGTTAGACTGACCCGACCGCGACGGCGACGCCGAAGCTTCGGGTTCATGAAGATTGCCAAGAACTGTGCCGGCTTGGTCAACATCCAGTGCCAAAGCCAAACGCCGTTCATGCGCTCGGGTCTCCAGTGCAGGCTCGGGCTCTGACAGAAAGAGCGCAGTGTACAGGGGAGCATTGGTGCCACTTCCTAACAAGTTGCCCCGACCATCTGAGACGGCCGTGATGCCGGTGGCAGCCGCACTTCCTCCGGCACCCCAGACAGCACCGGCGCTGACCTGGCGATTGGCGCTGTTCAAACTCCCGTGACGGAGTCCAATTGTACCGCTGGCCCCTCTGCTCATGGACTGCTGGTGAGGGATATGAAATGAGCGTTGTCCCTCAACAAGTCCAGTCTCAGATCTCAGCCGACGGCTGAAGGGATCTGGACCAGAACGCCGATGGCGAGACCGACGCTCGTTTTCGGTGAGCATTTCGACTGGAGTGCTCAAGCGGAAACTATCCGAAGAACTATTCGGAAGTCTCCGAACGGGAATGAAACGATCGGGCGTCTGGCTCGAGTGACGCCGTAGGGGGGACTGGCGGCCTTGCAGTAATCGTTGACTTGGACGCAAGGGTGAACCAGAAGAGCGACCGCGAAGCGCACAAAGCGAGCCAGGGCTGCGGCTTTGGAGTGGGAACGGAAATGCTCCTTTGGCTGGGCTAGCCTGAGTGAGTGGAGTTGGGGTATCGGGATATGGCGACGATGGCTCGGGAACGACTGAATTAGCTGGCAAAGTAAGATTGACCGAGTGCAAGCGGTGATCAGCACGTCCAGGCGGACTAGGGGTTGTCGGTGTCTGATCGAAAGCGTTCCCCTCGCTATCGACATCGCTATCCGCATCTGAGCTGAGATCAGGTGTGGCAGCACTTTCTGGCGACT
This sequence comes from Coniosporium tulheliwenetii, assembly GCA_030247845.1. Lineage (NCBI taxonomy): Eukaryota > Fungi > Ascomycota > Dothideomycetes > Coniosporium > Coniosporium tulheliwenetii. The sequence continues at coordinate 342,180 of JAPDRP010000001.1, read as the reverse complement.
CTGCTTCTCGCCCCCCGGGTGTTGAGATGGGAAAGTCCTCTGTGCCATCCAATCGAGGCCATGAAGCGTTTGGCAACAGGACCGGCGCGTTTCCGTGTATCAGTTGAGATAGGTTAGTGGAGTCGTGGGACCCAGTCGAAGTGGCATCGATGGATAGATCATCTTCGTCATCGCTCCGGTCCATCTCTTGGATCGTGAAATCGGAGATTGTAAGCGAAGCGGAGCGTGCAAACCCAAACCATCGCTCGGCAGATATCTCGGTGGAAGCTGGCAAAGGCTTGGTGTGGGTATTAGTAGTCTCAGACCAACAGCGACGATGTTTGGGCGGCAATGCACGCGCTGGCGACAACCGAAGACTTGGTGCTTTCAGGAAGACTTCATCTTCTTTCAACAGTGGACTGTCAGGTCCAAGCAGATGCCGCCCGCCGAATCCCGGTTCACTCGGCATTTGAGGACGCTTCGTCTTCCGTGGCGACACAGGAGGAGTGGAGACTATGATGTAGTCGTTCGCCAGGGTCCGGTCGAAGAATTCAAGCGGTGTAAGCGGAGAGCTCGGCGGCGTCAGCAGGCCGTAGTCACGCTGTCTGATCTTTCTCGCGGTGAGGTCCATAGCGGGCAGCGGTGCGAGTACTCTGGGTTCTTGGCGGAGCTGTGTAAGGCGACCAATGGCCGAATTAAGCAGTTACCACAGCGGAGGAAGCAGGACGAAACCTGTAAAGCAGCCCCTAGTGAGATGTGAGAAATGAAATGTAGACTAATGTTGACAAAACTAACGACAGTAAGAGCCGCGTTCAACGAAGGATGCTGAGACAATTTGGAAAGCCTGGACCAAAAAGGTTCGGACGCGAAAAGCGATCGTGAGCGTGATTATAGTGATTTGCTCAAAGATGTTGGCGGCAGAGGGCAGCAGGCAACCGTCCGAGTGGGGATTCTCGACGGCCTGCAATCCGCGGATCGAAAGGCTACTCTTCGTAAGTGCTGCTGTGGTTAGTAAAGTAGTAATATCGGCATTCGGTCTGGTGTCCAGGTGTCCCAGGTTGTCGTGGGAAAGGATCAAGGTGTAGAGCTTAAGACACCAACCGCACCAGCCAAGCGGCCGAGAAACATAACTTCAACCACGTTCTTCAAGCGCGACTTGCCAACAGCAGTCGCCATCGTTATGGCAAGCGTGAGTGGCTGCTGCCTGTCCCTCACCATACGGGGCCGGCAGTGATGTGACTGACGTGAGGACAGCACGGCGTTCCAAGGGTTGCGCCTACCGAGGCCAGGACGGGGCAGGCGCGCCAGAAAGAGCTTGAGAAGATAGAGGAGTACGTAGACTTAGTGGCGCAAGTCAACGCAAATGTGCAGTCGCCCTGTTTGGACGCTTTGCACTGCTTGCCTGACAATGATGTGATAGATCGCCGAGAGGCATTTCACGATCGAGGTCCTGGTCCTGACGTCAAAGCTCTTGAAGAAAAATCCAGAGGACTACACAGTCTGGAACCACCGCCGCCTGATACTGCAGCATCATTTCAGAACCCCGCTTGCAGCTTCTGCAAAGTCCCCGTCGACGTCAACTGCGCTTTCTGCGAGCCAGCAGTCGGTTCTCGATCTCATTACTAGCGACCTTGGATTCCTCGTTCCTCTCCTCGTCGCCTTTCCCAAGTGCTACTGGATATGGAACCATAGGACATGGTTGCTGGAGCAGTCGACGAGTCAGTTACCTGCCATCACAGCGCGGCGGCTATGGCAGGACGAGCTAAGTCTCGTGGGCAAGATGCTCAATCGAGACAAACGAAACTTTCACGGATGGAACTACCGACGGCTTGTGGTAGCCCAGCTTGAACTCCACCCACCTTCAGATGGTCATGCAGAATCCTATGATGCTAGCAGTCGGGCCACCATGGTGGAGGCAGAGTTCAGCTACACAACAAAAATGATCAACAGCGACCTAGGTAACTTTTCGGCGTGGCACAATCGAAGCAAGCTGATCCCCCGCCTACTGGATGAACGAAAAGCAGATGCCGCCGCAAGGCGTGAGATGCTCGACGCTGAGTTTGACCTGACGCAGCAGGCACTCATTGACCCGGAGAACCAATCGATGTGGTTCTATCACCAGTTCTTGATGAGCACTCTCTCCCCAGAATGTCCTCGACATGCGGCTATCGTGCTTGACCTCACGAATCACGATCGCTGTGGGTATTACGAGCGCGAATTGGCCAGGGTCAAAGAGATGCTTGACGACTATCAGGACTGCAAATGGGTCTATCAGGCTCTGCTACAGTACGCAGCGGTTTACCGCGAGGTCGATGCGGGAAACAAAGCTTTCACAACTATAGAGATGCGGCACTGGCTTCAAGAGCTTCGAAGGCTGGATCCACTACGGAGTGGAAGATGGGATGATATGGAGAAGAGTTTAGAGCTGTAAACGCTAGAGCTTAGCTTTCGGACAGTCCTCGATGGATTATTACGTCTAGATTGCCGATATCTTGTTAAGTGATAATGCTTTAAATCTTATCGCTTACAAAAGACGCGCTTCCCATGAAGAAGCACGAATTCGATTACTACTCTCTCTAAATACTCTGTATATACGGTTAAACGCCTCTAAAAGGCTTTATAGAGCTATAGCTTCGGTAGTATTACATCAGCAAATCTTTCACCCGCTCGGCTGAGGCTGTTTTTTCACGAGCGCTCGGAGCGTCTCAAGCGCTCGGAGACACGCATTAAAAAAAATTCTTAAATTACTTAGTAAGCGGCTTATTAAGCGGCTTAGTAAGCAGACTTTTAGTATTCCTCCTCTTCCTTAACTTTCACCCCTAGTAATTATCACTTAAACATCCACGTTTTAAAAGATTAAGCGGATAATACGTAATTTTTTTAGTTTACCCTATTAGGCTAGCGCGGTTTATTAATAGACTAGTCTAAGCTAGTTTAGGACTTTTCAAATTTTTGAAGAGCTGCTTAGTTAGCGCGTAGTAAGCAGCTTAGTAAGCCGCTTACTAAGCGGCTTTAATCGCTTAAAACGCTAAAAACACTTAAAGCGCTCCAGGCGCTCGTGAAAACCGCGCTGTCTCGGAAACGCTCGGAGATAAAAAAAGATTTGCTGATGTATATCTATATACTAGGCTTTTATTTTAGATTTTAGGAAATCGAGACTAAAAGAATTATTCTTATAACTTCTCTTTAGCTTCTTACTAAGTGTAATATAAAATTAATATATAGTTATCTAACCCTTAATATTTATTGAAATTAATTAATAAGCTACTTAGTTATCTATTAAGTAGAAAAGAATTTCTCTATATACTATTTAGCTATTATATACTAATTAATAATGTTTTACTTAAAATTAGTAAGTAAAATCACGCTATAAATCTTAGAGTATACTAAGAAAAATTACCATAAATCTTAAACCTTCTAGAACTTCCAGACTAATTAGATTCTTGCTTATATAACCGTATTCTATACTAGTATAGGAATTCAATATCTAAAGATCTTAATACTTACTAAGAAAGCAAGAATATAAGACTTTGAGGCTAAATAAGAATATCTTATAGCCTTATAGCCTTACTTACTAAGTAATACTATGACTAGTGCCTAAGGTAAAACTTTAGAAATTAACTTCTAATAATATAAAATACTAGATTAGGCCTAGTATCTTATATAAAATATAAAAGGCTACTAATCTATACTTAGTATTTCTAAATTAATACTAAAGCTTATTTTTATCGAACCTTACTAGTTATTAGAGTTTTAAGTTTAATACCTTAGTAATAAGGTATAAATAACTTAGTAGAAGAGCTAAATATCTATTTAAGGTAAGAAAACCTCTATATATACCTAGATTCTCTAGATGTTATCTCTATTTAATAGGTTCTATTTTACTAATTTATAGAACCTTCTATTCTATCTATTAGTAATAACTTATAATTTATATTATAAATCTAGATATTTAGAATCTTTTAGATACTAGTAGAGTCTTCTAGAAACTAGTAGAATCTAGTAATACTTAGTAAAATCTGTAAGGAAATAGGTATTTCCTACTAAACTAAGCTTTTATAGCTACATCAGCAAATCTTTCTAAATGAGTTTCAGCTCAAAACGTCCAAACAATCCAAGACGCTCGGAGCGGCTCGCGAGCGGGGTAAATACTCGGAGCGTTCGGAGCGCTCGGAGCGCTCGGGGCGGTTTTAAATTACTTAGTAAGCAATAAAAAGCATAAATTACGAAAAAATCTTGAAGTTCTCTTTCTCGCTTAGCTTTCACCCCCTATAAAAAGGGGTATAATATCCACGTTTTTAAAGATTAAGCGGATAATAATCGTTTTTATCGAAAGTTTACCCCCTAAACTAGCCTCTATATACTTCTAACTACCCTACTAGTTAAACTAGACTTAGAGCTTTTTTTATAATTTCCTCTTACTTACTAAGTAAGGCTTAGCGTTTTCTTAGCGTTTTCTTAGCGCTCGCGAGTGGCTCGCAAGCGGGGTAAACGCTCCAAGCGCTCTAAGCGCTCTAAGCCGCTCGCAAGCGGCTTGTGAGTGGCTGGCGAGCGGTAAGAGTCGCTCGGAAGCTCTAAGCACTCGGAGCCCGCTCTGAGCGCTCGGAGCCGCTTAGAGCGCCCAAAAATTTTTCCTGATGTAGCCTAGATTGATTTATAAGTAGAAGATTCTAGAAGGTTCTATAAGGCTCTAGAATGTTCCATCTATTACGTAATATTACGTAATGCTTATTAATTCTATAAAAGGTTCTAGATAGCCTTCTATGTGTATATAAGACCTCTTCTCTCCCTCCTAAAGGGAGAATAACGATAACGACAAGACAAGACAAGACAAGACAATAGTAATACTATACTATATTATTATTCCTTCTTATCTATATTCTATACTCCTTCCTAAATAGGGAATATCTATACTTCCGCTGACTAAGCTAGACTAGTCCTCTTCTAGCTTAGTAGAACTAAGTAAGGTTATCTTAGCCCCATCTTAGTTCTTACAAAAGTCTCACTAAGGAGACTAGGAGATTATAGAAAAGGAAAGCTTAACTATTCTAAGTAGGGGTCCCTATAAGCGGCTTGCTATAGAGATAATTCGTTTTCTAAATAGATTAAGTTATTAGGCTAAAGAGTGGAGGATAGAATACTTAGTACTAAGCTAAAATTAATAGCGCGTATAGACGCGCGAGGTTTCTTAGAATAGCTATAAACCATATAATTACTATAATAGTAGAGGCACTTATAATTATTAAACCGCTATTACTTTACTTTAGAAGTAATAGGGCTTTAGTAGATATAGCTAATAGTAAGGTCTATAGAGTCGCTATAAGTATAGGTAGCTAGGGCGGATTATAGGGTAGTTAGCGCGATATAATATGCTAGTATTATAGTAGATAGAGCGAAGGTTTAATATAAGAAAGCAGTAGTAGGTAAAAAGGCTAGGAAAGCGCGATTTTAAAAGGTAAAAGGGTCTATAGTAGCTCTAGCTATTACGCGAAGGCGCCTATTAATATACTAGTATAAATAAAAGAATTTAAGGTAGCTTAGATTCTTAGTATTATAGCTTATAAGCGTATTCCTAATTTTATTTAACACACTTATATAGAGTATTAATTTCTTTCTATTATTATTACACCTAGTATCGTTAATATAGCGCTAGAACTTAGTAGCGAAGGTAGTAAAGTTATAGTTCTTTTAGTAGAGCTTAGTAATCTTTACTTAGGTGGTAGCCTTTAGGTTTAAGTTACTAGAGGCTAGCTTAAGGTGCTTAATTATTTTTTCTATTAAGCTAAACTTAAGGGTACCGTCCGCCTAGATATAAAGGAGGAATAGGGCTTATATAGAGTTCTTAAGGCGCTGATATAAATATAAGGTTCAGGCGGCTTCGGTTAGCTAGCGGTTAGTATTATATAAAGCTTTATACGGATGCTTGCGATAAATAAATAGAGAGTAGTATAATTAAAGCCTAAGAATAGCTCTAGGTTAGATAGCTTTTTAGACTTATTAAATATAGTATTACTTATACGCGTAGCCTAAGCGGTAAGATAGATAATATACTAAATTACTTTAGTATATATAGTAATCACGACGTCGTACTATTGAATAAGTTCTCTGAGATGTTTATTAATTATGCTATAGTATACACGCATCTTATTATACGCGTTTAAGAGTTAGTAGAGGAAGTTATACTACTACTTAGGCTATTTCTTAACTGCTATAATAAAGTCGGTAGTATTCTAGGGACTTAAGGGGGCTAAAAGAAGTTATAAGTACTATCTAAGGTTATAGAGGTATTAATATTAATAAAAAGAGCTATAGTAAAAGATAATTAGTAGGTATAATATAATATCACGATGCTAGGGCGCTAGGTAATAGAACTTAATTAATTAGCTAAAATATAGAATATTACACGAGGATAGAAAGGTCTATAAGCCCCATAGGAAGAAAACCCTTAGTATAGGAGCATGTAACCTTAGAATAATAGAAGATCCGAACGCTAGTAAATACTAAGATTAAACTGTAATAATTATTATTCTCTTCTTAGAAGGGAGAGAAGAGGTTTTATATATATAGAAGGCTATCTAGAACCTTTTATAGAATTAATAAGCATTACGTAACATTACGTCATAGATGGAACATTCTAGAACCTTATAGAACCTTATAGAACCGTATCGAATCCTATAGAATCTTATAGAATCTTCTAGAACCTTCTAGAATCTTCTGCTTACAAATCAATCTAGACTAGCTATAAAAGCTTAGTTTAGTAGAAAATACCTATTTCCTTACACTAACGCACTTACTCGTTAATTAGGAGATCTCCCTAGAAAAGGGAGGATAATCTAAGGAGGAAGCAGATGTAAGCGGTACTAAAGCCCTATAATATTAATATTTTAAGCCCCGAACCTATCTAAATAGTTAACTCCATCCTACTAGCCTCCACTAAAGTTACCTAACTACTAGCGAATAAGCAACTCCCCTTAGAAGAACCTAATAAAACCCTATCTAAGCCCTTAGACGTAGCGCTTACTATAGCCTATACTTCTAATAATTAAGCCTAAGAGGTTCTAAATAGCCTACACTAAGGTAACCGCACCCTCTTAGAATTCTTTTTATCTAAGTGCTCTATAAATAACGAGAAGATCTAATAATATATATATAAGGGTTATCTAAGAAGCTTATAACTAAATAGTAGTAGGATACTTAGAGAAAGCGAAGACCTTTAACCTAGTGGCTTAATACTATTAGTAGCCCGGTATAATTAGTAATATTAAGCGTTTTATATAAAATTACTAGATCTACTCTTATATAAAGGTCTCCCGCGACCGCTACTATAGACTTCTTAAGTCTCTTTTAGTACTAGAGCGCTATTAGGCTTATATCTCGCTTAACTTTATTATAGGCCTACTAGCTAGCACTAACACTAATAGTAAGGCTTATAAGAATATTCTAGTAGTAGTAGACCGGCTATCTAAAATAAAGCACTTTATACTATACGACTCTATAATAAAGGAAGAGATAGTATAATTATTTTACTAGTATATTTAGAAGCACTATAGCCTACCTAGTATAATTATCTTAGATTATAGAGCGTAATTTATAACTTATTTTTAGAATAAACTATACTTATGGCTTAGCGTTAAGCTCTTACTTTCTATAGCTTACCACCCTAAGACTAATAGGTAAACTAAGAATATAAATACCTTTCTAAAATAGTACCTCCACACCTATATAGTGTACCTATAAAATAACTAGGTCTCCTAGCTTCCTAGTACTAAATTCGCCTATAATAACTACTTCTCTAAGTTAACTTAACTATCTCCCTTTCTAGCTAACTATAGATAGCACCTATATATAAGACTTAAACCGCGAGAACTAGTAGAGCATCTAAAGAACTCTTAAGTAGGTAGAAACTATATTTAGGCCGGAGCCTTTATAGAAAAAATAAATATTATTAATAAAGAGCTCTAATAATAGATACGCCTTACCTAAGCTACCTATAAAGACTTTACTAATAGATATTACTAGCCCACGCTAGCTTATTAAGTAGAAAATAAAGTCTTCCTAGATACTTAAAACCTATAAATAGGTCATCTAAACTAAAAGCTTACTAATAAGTACTAAGGTCTCTTCTAAGTTATATAGATTATAAGCCTATATATCTACTAACTTATAGTCTCTAATAGCTAGAGTGTATATAATATTTTCTATATCTTACTACTCTATCTATTTATAATCAACCTACTACTAGACTAGATCCCTCTAGCCCCTTTTCCTTATTCTAGTACTAAAGGTACTAAAGTATAGGGTATTAATGCTATTCCAGACTTTTAAACTAGGCGTAGTTAAATTTAACTTCTAGTTAAGTAGAAAGGAAGCGATAAAGATACCTAGTAACCTTTTAATAACCTATATATAGCTCCTAATACTATTAATAGTTTCTACTAGTAGTATCTATAAAAATCCGGCGCCGCCTAGTAGCACTAACTTATAGAGTAAGAAGACTCTAACTTAGATAACCTATATAAGGAAGATACTAATAAGGCCGTATAGGAATCTAGCCCTTAAGGGGGAGCTACTATTACGGTTTAGCTATATAAAGGTTCGGAGCCCGAAGCTTAGATTATTCCGGGGTATAGTAGTAGATTAGGATATCATTTCTTAGCGTTTAATAGATGGTTGCTTCGAGGTTACATAATACTATACTAGGATTACCTACTTGCTCTAGTTGTAATCCTTTCGATTCTCGTACCTCGTCTTATAAGATAGACTAGTTATTAATCTTTATTAGTTTAGTATTAAGTCTTAACCCCTCGTGATAATAGTCTATCTTATTATAAAGTTATAAATCTAGTCTTTAATTTAGGATTAATAGTAGCATACTATTATCCTTTAGTATAGACTTTAAGAACTTAGACTAGTTAGTAGTATATATACCCTTCTTTTTAGGAAAAGTAAGGAATATACTATAAAAAAACTAAGCGCTACTTCCCTATAGCTAGGTATTAGCCCCTTTATTATAGAGATCCCTTATTATATAATAAGAGCCTATAGTTAGGTTGCTAACACCCTCTACCTGTTGGAAGTCAATCTCCAAAGTTCTTGATCTATAGCCTGCCAAGCCTACAAGGCTACAAGGTTATAAGGCTATAAGGCATCCATCCTTAGTCTTAGGCACCAGGTGGCAAGACTGGTTGATTGAGAATCAAGTTTGCCACCGAAGATTCTACTAGATTCTAGGAGATTCCACGAGATTCTACAAGGTTCTAGAACGTTCTAGACGGATAGGATTTGTAATATAGATTACCAATCATAGGATGGAAGGATCTATGGATTAGTAAGATGGAATCTACTGGAAAGTGGCAAGATCCGGAGGATTTGGATATATATAGGCGGTGGTTTCCCACCTTAGAAATCAAGCTCTTCAATCAATTTATTCCAACACTACCTAGCTTCTATAATGTTAACACCTATTAGTATATCCTTTACTAGTAGGTTCCCTTAGAGATTTTCCACTACTAGTAACTCTATTATCTTAGTTACCTGTATAAAGTAGAATAGGGACTATAAAGGCTATAAGTACTTTTCCGTAAAGAGTTTAGTTCCTTCTAAAATATAAATAGTAGAACTATTATCTTAATAGACTACTATACAAAATCCTAGGCTTATAACCTATAAGAACTAAGATAGAGCTAAGATAGCCTTACTTAGTTCTACTAAGCTAGAATAGGACTAGTCTAGCTTAGTTAGCGGAAGCATAGATATTCCCTATTTAGGAAGGAGTATAAAATATAGATAAAAAGAAATAATAATATAGTATTACTATTATCTTGTCTTGTCATTTGTTTTTCTTAGGAGGGAGAGATAAGGTCTTATATACACGTAGAAGGCTATCTAGAACCTTTTATAGAATTAATAAGCATTACGTAACATTACGTCATAGATGGAACATTCTAGAACCTTATAGAACCTTATAGAACCGTATCGAATCCTATAGAATCTTATAGAACCGTATCGAATCCTATAGAATCTTATAGAATCTTCTAGAACCTTCTAGAATCTTCTGCTTACAAATCAATCTAGGCTAGCTATGAAAGCTTAGTTTAGTAGGAAATACTTGTTTCGTTAAAACTTTAATAAAGATAAACACCTTATAATCGACTATACTTTAGTTACTAGTCTTTATAAATATAAGTTTACTACTTTTATTAACAACTAGAGCCTCTAGTACTGTCTTTATTAACTAAACTTATATATAAAAACTTAGTCTTTATTTCCTACCCCTTAGTTTTTCTATTACCCTTAAAGTTATAGATAGACGCCTTACTACTACTAGTAGTATTCCCGATTTTATTTAAGTAAAGTTCCTAGTAGATTTATTTAAATAGACTCGTTCCTTTTATATAACCTATTTAAAGTATTTTCTAGTAATTCTAAAATACCTATAGTTACTAGCTAACTAGGCTACACTTAACACTAATTAATAACTATTAGTACTTTTTTATAGGAACGCTATCCCCTCTAATTATTTAGATTTAATTATATTCCCTAAAAGAGGGTCTAAGAGCCGCTTAACTTTAATCTACCTTAATAAAAAGTTCTTAATATTTATATAATTAGTGCTATACCCTTCACTTATCTTATAAATACTAAAAAGAATAATTACTATCTTTTCACCATTATAATAAAGGATATTAAGAAGACTCTCGCCCCTAAATAGATTATAGACCCTACTATTATTCTACCACCTAAGTACTATAAGTTCCTAGATATCTTCTTAAAGCATCTTTTAAATTAACTTCTACTATATTATCCCTATAACTACTATATCCGCCTATAACTAGGAATAGAACCATCTACTAGACCTCTCTATAGAATATCTTATAAAAAGCTACTTATTTTTAAGAAATACCTTAAAGACTATTTAGTAAAGGGATTTATTTAGTCTAGTAGTTCACTAGCCGCTTTACTAGTCCTTTTTATAAAAAAACTAGGTAGGGGCCTCTAGTTCTATATAGACTATAAGAGGCTTAATATAATTATAATTAAAAATAAGTATTTAATTCTACTAATTTAGAAAACCCTCGCCTAACTAGCTATAGCTAAATACTTTACTAAACTTAATATTATCGCCGCATTTAATAAGCTCTAGGTTATAAAGGGTAATAAGTAGTTTACTACCTTCCGCACCTATTATAGTGTTTATAAATACCTTATAATACTATTTAGTCTCTTTAACGCGCCCTTATCCTTTTAGTACTATATTAATAATATTTTATAAGAATATTTAGACTAGTTCTATATAGCCTATATTAATAATGTTCTAATCTATAGCGATATCTTAGGTGAATATAAGAAATATATATATAAGGTGCTACTCCGCCTAAGGGAAGCTAGCCTATAGATTAATATTAAGAAGTATAAATTCTATATTTAGAAGGTTAAGTACCTAGGGCTAATTATCTCTATTAAAGGAATTAAAATAGACTAGACTAAGGTTTCTACTATATAGAATTAGCTTTAACTCTAGAACTTAAAGAATATTTAGGGCTTCCTAGAATTCGCGAATTTCTATTAATACTTTATTAGGAACTTCTTTAAGATTATTACTCCTTTTACTAGCCTTACTTATAAGGACTAACTATTTATTTGGGCCCTAAATTACGAACGTGCCTTCTATAAGCTAAAATAAGCCTTTACCTCTATACCTATTCTATAGTATTTCGACTAGAATAAACTAGTAATAGTGGAAACTAATGCTTTAGATTATATTATAGGTAGCGTCTTATATTAACTAGACCCTAATAATTAACTCTAACTAGTAGCCTATCTCTTAATTAAGATATTTATTACGGAATTTAACTATAAGATTTATAATAAGGAACTTTTAGCTATTATTAAAGCCTTTAAGATATAGCGCTCTAAGCTAGAAGATATAGAAGAAGCAGTTAATATTATTTTAGACTATAAGAATTTAGAGTATTTTATGTTAACTAAGTCTTTAAACTATTACTAGGTCCGATAGAGTGAATTCCTCTCTTAGTTTAACTTTAAAATTATATACTATAAAGGCTCCTTAAATATAGTTATAGATACTTTAACCTATTAGTCTAAAGACCTCCCTATTAAAGGAGAGAGTAACCCCTAAAAAACTAGTTATAGATAGTATCAAAACCTTATAACCTTAATCCTTAGCTCTACTAAGCCTATTTTTACCACTAATAAGATTCTTCTAGCCCCTACTAAAGTCTTTTTAACCCCCGCCGAACTAGCCTAGAATGCTATAGTAAAAGAAGAACTACTAGCTATTTAACTAGACACGATTAAATTACTAAATAAGATTTCTAAAACTATACTAGACTAAGACGTCGATATCGCCTATATAGCTAATAAGTAAGTTCAAGAAATTCTAAACTACTTATAATAAGGTATCTAAATACTAAAAGGTTTTCCACTATTTAAAGTCTATAAGGAGGACGGCCGAATCCTCTATAAGACTATTAATTTCTATTTAAATTAAATTAAGTTCGCACGCGCGCTCTATATAAGATCTACTCCCTATCTACTATAAAGTACTTTAGAAGGATAATGTTGGAAGTCAATCTCCAAAGTTCTTGGTCTATAGCCTGCTAAGGCTACAAGGCTACAAGGCTACAAGGCTACAAGGCATCCATTCTTAGTCTTAGGCACCAAGTGGCAAGACTGGTTGATTGAGAATCAAGTTTGCCACCGAAGATTCTACTAGATTCTAGGAGATTCCACGAGATTCTACAAGGTCCTAGAAGGCTCTAGACGGATAGAATTTATAATATAGATTACTAATCATAGGATGGAAGGTTCTATGGATTAGTAAGATGGAATCTACTAGAAAGTGGCAAGATCTAGAGGATTTGGATATATATAGGCGGTGGTCTCCCACCTTAGATAGAAATCAAGCTCTTCTACCAAGACGTTTAATACCTTACTACTAAGGCATCAAACTCAAATCCCAATAGATAAAGATCTTTAATATTCTCGCGCGCTTATACTAGTAGTCTAAGATAACCTAAAATATCTAATAGTTTATCTAGAATTACTCTACTTACACTTATATAAAGATGTCTCGTGACTATTATTATAGCCTATTAAAGCCGCTTTTAGTCCTAGAATAGCGCTAGTTAGATATCTTCCTAAACTTTATTATTAAGCTTCTAAAAAGTAAGAATCACCTAGAAAACTTATATAAGAATATTTTAGCTATTATAGATCGCCTATTTAAAATATAGCACTTTATCCCTTATAGTAGAATAAAGGTGTCTACTATAGTATTACTCTTCTTTTAGTATATTTAGAAGTACTATAGTCTCTCTAAGTCGATTATCTCTAATAGAAGAAGCTAATTTATTAGCTAGTTCTAGAAGAAGTTGTACTTCTAACTAGATATCCGTTATAATCTTTCTATAGCTTAATACTTAGAAACTAATAGTTAGATAAAAAACGCTAATATAGTCCTTAAGTAGTACCTATAAGCTTACGTATTATTCCTTTAGAATAACTAGGTTAACTAGCTTTCTTATATAGAGTTCACTTATAATAACTATATCTCTAAGACTACTAGGGTCTCTCCCTTTCTTACTAATTATAGTTAGTATCCCTACCTAGGCCTTAAGCTATATATTTCTTAGTTAGAACTACCGCTCTAGTTAGACTATATAGAAGCGGCTTAGTTCTATAATAAAATAACTATTATCACTTAAGAGCTAAAGGAATAGATGCGCCTAGTATAGGCTATATATAAAGATACTATAAACCGCCGCCACGCCCCTGCTCCTAAGTATTAAGTAGAAAATAGGGTTTATCTAGATACTTATAATTTATAGTTAGGCCATCTACTCTAGAAGCTTTTAAATAAGTACTAAGGCCCCTTTTATATTATAGAAGTTATAGATATATATAGCTACTAACTAGAAATTTCTTAAGCCTAACGCTACTATCCTATATTTTATATCTCTCTTATTCGACCCTCCGCTAATAATCTATTACTAGAATAGGCCCTACTATCTCCCTTTCCTTATTTAGGCACCTTAATAGACGACGTTTAGGGTGTAAATTAGATCCTTAACTCCTATAACTACTAAGGATATTTTAAAGTGCTAGTAGACTAGATTAGCTCTACTAAGAACTTCTAGAACCTCTTATACTATATACTAATAGCTCTAGTAGAGGTAGACTACTTCTTCGCGCGCTTGTTAGAATTCAATTTCCAAAGCTCTTGGCTTGGCACTAGCTTGGCATCGCCTTGGCATTTGCTTGGCAGGAATCTTGCTACTAGTTGGATATAGAGTTTTGTATTTTCCGTTTTTAAACGGAGCTTCCGTTTTAAAACGGAGCTTTTAGCTCTTACCGTTTCCAACGAAGCCTCTGTCCGCTTCCGTCCGAACGGAACTGTAAGTGAAACTTGATAAGTTTCACTTTAGGAGTAAGTGAAAAGAGTATATAGACGGAAGGCCTCTCCCACTAGGTAGAAAATTAAGCTCTCCACCAATTCAGTTCCTACTATCTAAGGACCTGAAATTCCAACAGCGCTACTCCTATAAGCTAGATAGTATATATTAGAAAGAGCTTAAGGCTCGCAACCGCTCTTTATCTCCCTTACTATTAAAAAAAGATACTAGCTCTAAATATAATCTAGATTTAAATGCCTTATAGAAACTCGGCGCTAAGGAGGGAGCTACTGTTATAGTTTAGTCTTAGTATTCTCTAGTATTTAGATCTTCTATTATTCCGAGGTCACGTGCTTCTATACTAAGGGTTTTCTTCCTATCAGGGTTATAGACCTTTCTATTCTCGTGTAATATCTTATATTCTAGTTAATTAATTAAGTTCTATTATCTAGCGCCCTAGCATTGTGATACTTTCTCCTATAAGTATAACATCTAGGTAGAGTATAGGGCTTTATCCTTTATTCTAAAAGCTCTAGGCTAATATTTCTAGTAGAATCTAATATAAATAGAAACCTCTCTTTATAGACTATTCTATATATAGCTTCCGCGATTCTTTATTATATTTCTTTTTAGCTCTAGTGGTCTAACTCCTTATATAAGGCCTATAGAATATCCTACTATTCTTCTATACTATCGACTATTTAATAAAAAGGTATATTCTTTAGAGCACATTAGAATAGATAGTGGTTTTATATGAGATATTAAAGAGTATATCTTTTAAACTCCTAGAACTCTTAGATATTAAGGTTATTAGAACATAATAGAGTAGTTAGATAGTTGGTAATATATTAGAAGTCCTTTAAGTATAAGTTTTTAAGTAATAGATCCTCGCTAACCTTAAGCGGAGTAATCTAAATAGAAATAATCTCTATATTAATAAAGTCCTTAATATCCTTATCCGGTTTATCCCGCAGTTCACTAGGGTTAGGGGATCTTTAGAATAGACTATTCGTAGCTCTATTCTTCTAACTAGGAATATAGCGGACCTTAAAATTCTATAACTAAATCTAGATAAGCTATCTTATTATAAAAGCATCTAGTAGATCTAAAGTAGCTCGATTTAATTAAGTAACTAGAATATTCGCATCCGTCTTAATAATAAAGCGAACTCTACATAAGTGTATGTGATTCTTCTTTAGAGTATAAAGTAGGTCTTAGTATTTAAGCTTTTCTATTATAGTAGGATAGATAGTGAAAGGTTTAGATAGTATATAATCTAGCTAGGCTTAGCTTTCTAGTTTTTCTTTCCTTTTCTAAAAGTGCTTAACGGTGGCATTAACCACTTAATACACTTATATAATAGCAGCTCCAACATAGAATCTTAGATAGAAATTAACCATCCTTACTAATACTAATTATCCTCCTTCTACGCTCCCGCCTACTACGCATAGTATTTATTATTATAATTATTACCTACATTCGACCTTCACGAATAACTAACCTTAACTAGTATTTACCACCTACACCCTTATAGTAGTTAACTAATTGTCTAATTAATATCGAGATTATTAATATACATTAATTTTACTTACATATTAGAACGAGTTTTAATCCGGATTTAATAAGTAAGCTACTAGTAATATAGGTTCCAATTAGAGCCTATATTACTAAGTATAATTAATAGAATTTGCTAATTATAATATCTTATGCTAAGCTTATTTAAGTGTAACTTTAAACGCTATATCGTATCGAGGTATTCTTAGATTAAGTTAAATAAGGCTAATTTAGCCTTATATAGTTGCTTAGATAGGCTCAATGCGGCTAAAAAGCCGTTCTTAGTATAGAGGAACTATAGTTTACTCTATATCTAGCTAGCGTCGGTAAGATGATACATATACTTAAGGAGGCTATCCGTAAGGCTAAAAAGTAGTAAGGTATATAACTTTTCTTTATTTCGAGTATTATTAAGTAGGCTATCTTCTATTTTAGATCTAGCGCTACTACTAACTAAGTTCTAGAGGCCTAGGTAAACTAGAATAATTCTTATCTTAGTTAACTAGACTTAGTAGTTCTCTACCCCTTTTAGCTTAGGGTGGTTCTAGAGGCTCTAAAGTAGAGAATCGAATAATATTATCTTAATTATAAAGTAAAAACGATTGAGAAACTAGTTTTATCTTAGAAAACGAAGAGGATTTGATAAAGTTGCTATTATATAATAGTAAGTTAATAAATTAACCAACTCACTTTATAATAGTGATTAGTTAAAAAGCGCTCTATTTTACTCAAAGAAAATAGATAAAAAGCCGAGTAGTTTTCTTAGAGAAAACACCTAAAAGTAAGGCTTAATTAGTAATATTACCTAGATTCCTAGCTCTTACTAAGCCTATCCTATATCTAGATCTAAGTGATTTAGTGTGGTAAGCTTAAGGTATAGTAAGGTAAGATCGATTCGAGTAAGTAATAAACTCGAAAAAGTTTTGTAGTCGAGTGGTAAAAATAGTTACTAAGGAAGCTCTCTACGGATAAGGTAGTATAGAATGTTAGGTATCTTAGCTAATCCCGGCTTATAATCTATTAGAATTCTAAGTTTAATGCCTTAGTAGTAGGGTATAAATAACTTAGTAGAAGAGCTTGGTTTCTATCTTAAGGTGAGGAAACCTCTCTATATATCTAGATCCTTTAGATGTTATCTCTTTCTAATAGATTCTATCTTACTAATCTATAGAACCTTCTATCCTATCTATTAGTAATAATTTATAATCTATATTATAAATCTAACTATCTAGAGCCTTCTAGAAACTAGTAGAACCTTCTAGAATCTAGTAGAATCTTTGGTAGTAAGTTAGTTATAAATTAACCACTTTACCACTCGGTGCCTAAGGCTAAGCAAGAATATCCTATAACCTTATAGCCTTGTAGTCTTATAGCCTTATTAGGCGATAAACTAAGAACTTTAGAGATTAACTTCTAATAGATTTCCACTAGTATAGAATATAGTTATATAAATAAGTATCTAATTAGTTTTAGGGTTCTAGAAGTTTTAAGATATATAGTAATTTTCCTTTGTATACTATGAGATTTATAGCATGATTCCACCTATTAACTTTAAGCGAAACGTTGTTAATTAGTATATAATAGCTAAATAGTATATAGAGGGATCTTTTCCTACTACATAGATAATTAAGTAACTTATTAATCAATTTTCATATTCTTAAAAATAGAAATTAATTTCAGTTTTTATTAATAAAACTTAGCATGTATTTGGTTTTTTCTCGAGCTTAAAGTAGTTCCTAAGGCCTTAAACTATACTAAAAAATAAGATAATAATATAGTAAGAGTAATACTATTATAATTAAGAAATTCTGTTTAAAGTATAAGCTAATGTAAAATTAATAAATCTACTATTAAAAAAGCTTAAATTAATAACTAATCCAATCACTATCATATAGTAGTAGCATAAGACTGAAAAGAGCTATTATTCTATTTGAAAATTAAATAAAAGCTAGATATTTTACTTAGAAAAAACTATTTAAAAAGTAAAATTTATCAAATAATACTTATATTTTAATCTTCTACGAAGTCTATTCTATCTCTAATTCTAGTACAATCTATTAAATTAAGATAGTAATAAAGCAATAGTAAGAGTAAGTCGTCCCTAAATAGAGTATAATGGAATTTAAATATTAAATTCTAATTGAATTTACCATCTAGAGGATGGATCTAGTTATAAATTTATAAAAAGAACTATATTATTCTAGCGAGTAATCGAGCTAAGAAGTGATTATTTTCACGAATTTATAACTATAGAACTATAAGAGCTATTTTCTCGGCGTGAATACTAGATCTAATGGCCCTAGAGCTAACGTAAATGTGTCCTTCTTACTATCTAAGAACGCCTCTAACGTCTGCGCCGGTGCAAGTTCCACGTTGTATCGTCGAACGACCTGCGCCACCACATATCGGATTTCCATAAGTCCGAGCTGCTTGCCGATGCAGGAGTACCGGCCTGCGGTTTGAGCAAGTCAGCTAGTGAACCAATACGCAATACTTCAACTGTGCGGTTGTAGCCTTAGCCGTACCAATAGAGAAGGGAACGAAGACAGCGGCGTTTCGGACCAGCTCTTTGCGTGTTGTCCAGCGCTCCGGAATGAAGTCGTCAGGTTGCTCAAAATTGCGTTCATCTATCGATCCGTAAGCTTACAGACGCACCGCTCAACTCAACTGCCCCCGCAAAGCCCTACCTCTGAATATGGTATGGTATGGGATCTGGACAATTGCGTCGCCCGGGATGAAAGTGTCTCCAATCCGGAGACCCTCCGGTGGAGTCATGCGCTGGACTCCGGAAGGCACTGGCGGGTGGAGACGCATAGTCTCATTGATAACAGCGTCAAGGTACTGCAACTTTGACAATGCGACTGCTTCCACGGTTTCTGTTGTTCCAAAATAAGTGTCAACCTCTTCTTGCAGCGCTCTGAGACACCGAGGTTCCACCGCCAACTGGAAGAACAAACAAGTGAGGACTCCAGCAGTAGTATCGCTATCAATTCGTTAGCACGTGGAATTAAACGTGTAGGAAGTGAGTACTAGCCTCCCAGCAACCGCTATCGTGTAGGCATCACCGATTAAATTCAGTTCTTCTTGGGCGGAAGGCCGCTCACGCGCCTCGTGATCCTCGAGGAGCCATGAAAATACATCCGGCCGATCTGGCTTCATCTACAAAAAAGGCAATTCAGCATGTAGGGTACTACCGCCTATTAGGTTAACCTACCTTCTTCCGCTCGTCTACCTGCGCATTAACCCATTGCCAGAACTTGTTGGACTCACTGTTTAGAATAGGTGTTGCCTTGAATATGGGCAGAAGCCAGAGCATATGGCTAAATAACCCGATATTCTTCATGAATTCATGCAGAGAGATCATGAAATAGTGCTTTACGCCCTGCTCCAGCATGCCAAAGGATTTGCCGAATGCTAGATCGCCCATGACGTCGAAACTGTAAAAGTTGAACCACTCGGTCACATTCATCGGCTTGCCCTTGCGCTCTTCGATGCGGGCGAGCAGCTGAGTGGTATACTTTGTAACACGGGGCTCGTAATCGCGCAGAGCTGAGAAATTAGCCAGAGGCTCGGATATGCAGTCACAACACTTAACCATTTGCGCTAAACCCACGATCCCACACCTTCCGGCGCCGAACGTGCTCGGGTTTACTGCGGATCGTTTGCAGAGAAACCATAGGATGCAGCACGTTGTACCACGGACCCTTGCTGCATGCCGATTTGGGCGAGTGGATTGCGGAAACGGCTCCCGGATGGATCACGGACAGTTCTGACGGGCCTACGGCTGTCAGCACGTATCCTCAAAGGTGTCTGAAACTCCAAGCACCTTACCAAGTCTTACGAAGTCTCCGTACTGCTGGTGGAGCCTCTGGACTTCCTCGTAAAGATGAAACTTCTTAGCCGACAACATTGTTGGATACAGATTCGAAAGACGAGCCACAAACGGACCCGGAAATCTGTTGAGACGGTGAAAAAACCCACGGTATACCAATATGCTAAGTAAAAGGCCCAGAATGAAGTACAGTGCAAGGCCTGACGTCGTTCCGAAAGCTACATTGTATGTAGGATAACGAGCAGGCAGCCAGTACACGAGGCCGGCCACTGATGCGATATACAACGTCACGAAAGAGACTAGCAGCTTGGTTGCGGCGAGATCCCATTCACCAACTCGGAAGAGAAAGATGTGTAGTGCGACTCCAGCAAAGAAAGCAGCGCCGTGTGTGGCAAGACTGTCGAGATCGATCATAGCGGGGTCAGAAGCTGATGACCGAAGAGAATGCGAAACGGCAGTGTTCTTTATTTGTGATCAGCGCCGGTGTCGATGAAGACGGGAAATGGGTCCGCAGCTTATGGACCGCGTATACGTAACGCTGAGTGCAAACTCGTCCCCAGTCATGGGGCGTCGTCTGGATATGTATCTCGAGCTGAAATGGTCGTTCGGACCGAGGGAACTCCGTGAGGGGGACCGCCGAGACCTGCTAGTACAAATATATGACTACATGAACGCAAAAGTATACTCGAGTATGGACATGAGAGATCAAGCTGTGGCAGCCTTGCGCGACTTGGCTGAAGTGGCGATGTTATTGGTCCTTCGATGCGTGTCGCAGTCGATCAAACAACCTCGCACGGAAGGGTTGCGCTTCCCGTGGCGAAGACCGCCCAGACATTGAGCTAATCACGTGCTAGTACTAAGCTTTTTCGAGATTCAACCTGCTTCTATGCATATATAGAATTATATACCTAGATCTAGCCTTTACGCTATAAGATGACGCTGCTTCCTCCAAACGTGCTTTAAGGCCACCACAAGCGCGATTCCGACGTTACGCTTCACTGACCCCCGTCCGTACCGAGGGTCTGGCTTAGTCTGTCCGATACACCCTTTGAAACGTGTCTTAGTCTTGCAGATAAGCCTTTAGGTAGTCTTTATCATAGAATTATCACGCAAATCACTTGAAGACACGTGATTACAGACAGAAGCTTGATGATTCTTTGTCTATTCTAGTCTATGCGACATTTCAAGCATCTCTCTTTGATGGAGTTTGATGAAAGAACGATAGTTTTCGAGCTCCGTCAGACGCAACTTTGAATGATTCGAGCTAAGATCAAAGCGGCTAGATGCAAGACTAAACTTCTTTAGGACAACCAGACTAAGACAAACCCTCGGTACATACAAGACAGCAGAAAGTGACCAGGGGTTCGCCTCTTTTACGAGATTTATCCGAGTCAGGCGTCTCACCCTGCGCGACCGCTATCAGGGTCACTCCGAGCGATGGAGTGCCCGGAGCAATCTTCGCCAGCCCCTCACTGCTCTGTCGCCCCTCGCAGTCATCCGAGAGAATCGGTAGCTGTCCAATGAACCCTTCTCTTCAAGCACATCTACGAGCTCTTGGATGGGTAATTCCAAGGCCTCGTTGATAGCATTGCTCTCATCTATGATCTTTTCTACATCAACGACCACTGCTGGTGCAGTGATTCGCATGCCATCATGGCCAGAAAACTCAGCCACACCGAGAGTGCGGAGGTGGTGAAGTCTTGGAGCGGGCATGGCGGTGATGTCTCGAAATGCCGGAAGCGCGCTGAAGCCGTCAATGAAGTTGCCGTGGAACGACTCGACTACTGTGAGAAGAAGGCGTTGATCTACGTGAACGGCGTCGGCAAGGATGAGCATCGCACCGCGGAGAAAGATGCCGTAGCGAACTGCATTTGGGGTTATAGTGACCCCCAGAAATCCCAGCACGCTGTACACGAGATCTTCCTCCTTGGCCGCCTCGCGTCTATACATCTCACGCAGCGCTGACCACTGTGTCTAGTGGCGTTGAGACTCCATATATTGAATAACCCGGAGGGCGTTCTCACGAGCGGTATCATCGTATGTAGGAGAGGTATTCGCGTACACCGTACGGCAGGAGACCATCTCCGATCTTGGAACTATATGCAGACAAGGGCGTTGTTCTCCCCGCGGTGAGTTTTGGTCGTCCTTCGCAAAAGATTGCAGCTTCTGAATGTGTTCGTCGTTCCCAAGTGGAGTTAAGAATACGTTCTGGTGCGCATAACGCGGGTTGAGGTCTTTCGAGTAATAAAGCACGAAGTATGCCTTATCACCAGCCACGGCTTCTTCTTGCAGGGTCCACGCACGGCTATGCCAGGTAGGCGCTGCTCCACTGTCAGGCATCAATGGAGGGCCGACGAGGTCCAACCCAAATGGGAAGATAAGCGTCTTCTTGGCGTTGGCGTAGTAGAGGCCCATATTGAGAATTTCGCGGGCTCGCTCAAGCCAGGACTCCTGATCGATGCACAAGCAGTCGAGCCAAAAGTACCTGATACCAAGACTGAGACACAGACAAGCAAGGGTCAATAATGACCTCTTCGCCACCGCCGTTACCATGACTTTCCCTGCGGCTGGGTACGGTCGATAATGGAAGGCTTCCCATGGCTCGTTGTAGAGCCAGCGATATGAAATGGCGGCGAAGTTCCAGTCTGTGGGCTTGACGGCCTTCAACTCATACCTCGTCTAACGCCTCACAACAGATCACCCGGAGAGGGAGATTTAGTTCAGAGACAGAGGCAGGCACACGTGAGGTTGGTCGAAGGTTATTGCACCATTGCTTCCAAGCTGCATCGTCTGCATTCGCACTAGGGAACATGTGCATAGTCGGCCGCTCCATGAGGACTTAGTGAGCTGAGGTCTCGATAGAGAGCTACGGACGTGACCTGCGGTCATTGTATACCGCGTGCCAAGGCCTAGTCACATGACTAGTAAACAATGGAAGTAATTCAAGCATAAATCTTCCTGCATCAGACCTGTGCATTGCGGCCCGAAGTAAAGTTGCTCCGTCGAACCCTTACAAGAGTTCCGATGCGCTAGCGGTCGGCAGGCTCCTGGTGCAAAGATAGGAGCCAGCCCATGCTGCGTAGTATAAGGCGGTTTCTGAGATTTCGATCGTTGAGATTTGGCTGCGCGCGGCATTGGAGGACAACATTCACAGCTTCTCCATCGTCCCGGCTTGAGAGCTGGATTAGGGGCGTCTTCCCAGTAGAAATGGGACTGTCAATGTCCCGCCTATCTAGCTGCAGGTACTGGACTAAATCTACCAGAGTGCCTGTTAGTAAGCCTAGCACGACCTTGTATGTATAAGCCGGTGAGCCGCGGGCTCTTCAATGTGTCTTCAGCTGGAAGGTGTTCTTCCAACCGAAGCAGCTTGGGATTCTCGCGGCCATGGCTCAAACACCACACCAAGCGTCGTCGACTGCGGACATGCCAGTTGTTGTCCGGCCCGCTTTAATCAGCAGAAGCTCCGACCTGGATAAAGTCTGTAGGGGAACACTTTGGATTGTGACATGAAGAGGCCGCTCTGCCGAAGCTCGCGCCCGATCCGCCGAGATCACGTGTATGACCCCTGTCAAACTCCGTCCTCTCCTCCGCCGCCGCTCATGCTTGAGCCGCCCGACCTTGACTCCAAGCACTACTCTGCGGATCGTTCGTCGCCAGTTCCGGTGCTGTCGCAAGCTCCGAAACCTTTGGCCTTCATCCGTGCTATGCGATGCCATGTCGAGACAATGGGCGTCTTGGGCCAGGAATATTTGAGAGCAATCTCCCGTAGAGCAAGTTCATAGATCTCTGTATGCAAATGTGTTTTCAACAAGTCTCAGCATATTTCGCCCCCTACACTGACCAAAGCCTCACACCATCTGCTCTACAAGACGTCCGCATGACTTTTGCTATCATCCAACGCGCATGGCGCCCCATTGCTCGAGAGCAGTTGACGCGAGCGCTCTTTTCAGATTCATCCATCGACGTCTCCAAAACATCGTCCTGTGCCGAAGTCTCGGAGAGGACTGGCGCTCCAAGGCCTGAATCTGTCAAGCCTCATCGCACTTCCATTGAATTTTTGCCGCTTGCACGTTTCTTCACCACTCAGCGCGTGGACGATCCCTGCGCTCTGTGGTATGTTCTCACAGCCGCGGCTCTCCTAGCATTCCACAAGGAGGCTCTGATAGGTGAGCTATGGCGGTACCTGAGCGCCCAATGTTCATGCGAGAAGACCCAACTGGCACTGGCGAGGAGGCTTCGGGAAGCATGTCTAAAGTCTAGTGTTCTGGTTGGATTTCCTCGGGTAGGCAGTTTACCACCGTGATCTTCCCTCTTCCACCAACTTCGATTTCTGACCGGTAATGCAGGCCATTAACGGCTTGATATCTCTCAAATCCTCCATCGACAGTACAACGCCGCATCTCACCGCAGTTCTCGCTGCGGACACTTCCCTCCGCGCTCCCCTCTCTGGAGAAGAGAAGTACGAACGTGGCAAGGCCTTCTTTGCACTCATCTACAACCAGCACACCGACCGTGTCCTCAGCTCTATGGCAACTACCTCTGGTGGAGACCTGAGCCACTTCGCCATCTCGAGCGTCTACGGGGAGCTGCTCAGTGAGATGAGCATCCTTAGTGCCGTAGAAACAGGGCTTTTGGAGTTTGTGTGTTGTCTGGCGGACGGACTGGCACCGCAGGCGAAAGGGTAAGCACTGATAGCTTGTCCAGTTATCCATTGGCTCCAGTGGGCACGTCAGACTGAAATGCTGTACAGGCACTTTTTCGGGTCGCGAAATCTTGGTGCAAGTGGGAATACGATGAGAGCAACCATCGTTTTGGTCGATGACATTTCTAGGCAGTTGGGTGTTGGGTATTCTTGGAAGAATGAGAACTTCGCGTTTCTGGAGAAGGTTGCTGCGTGGTAACAGATGGATGCTTTCAAGCAGTTTATTAAGCTCGATGGACACTCGCTTGACTGTCGTATAATGCACTCTTATATAACACGCTATTGATTTTGTCAATCTACTGGATGAATTTCAAAGAGAGAGCTCGCAAAATCGCAAGCACTTTCTGTGGACTTACGGATTGTCGCAGGAAAACAACTGAGAAGCGGAGACAACAATATACGCAACAGCAGCGGAAGAGAGGGGAGCTTTCAAAAAGGTTACGGAGGATCGGGCAGGGGCGCGGGCAAAGAAGACTCAGGCCGCAGTCCTGACATACGTTGCCCTCGCGTTTCGGATTAGCATGAGGCCAATTAAGATTTGTGTAACATAAGAAACGCTCAGGCTGCTACAGGTTGAAACACGCCACTGCTTGCCAGAATTGAATTAGTTACATAGGTCGGATTGTTGAGGCCTCAATCAACAGAAATTCATCACTGGTGGTGAAGTTCACCAGAATTAAAGGCGCCGACAGAGCGATGATGCGAGGCATGGTGCAGCAGGTGGAAATGCTTGTATGTCAACGGTATGCTCGGGCTTCTGCATAGCAACTGGGACTGGGAAAGGTCGTTATACAGCCAACTTCCACATACCGCTCCGTGGACATTAAGGCTCAAGATGGTGCGCTGATAGCGCTTGATTTGTATAAGCATTGAATCAATTAAGCTAACGTGGTTCAGCTGTCCTATGCGAAGTACTTCTTCACTATGTCCTTCTTATTTACCTTCCCCATAGCGTTCCGTTCAATGCTGTCAACGATCCTCAACACAGTGGGAATCTTATAAGGTGCCATCTCCTCTTTGAGCTGCGTTCTCAGCTGCTTCAGTTCCAAAGGAGCAGTCTGTAGTTGGTGAGAACAGGATTCGGGTAATTGGAGAGCATTTTACACTTACCCCATGTCTCTGTTTTACGATAGCTGCAACCCTCTGACCCCACTCCTGATCGGCAACACCAACGACTACCACCTCCGAGATGTCCTCAAAGACTAGCATCTTCCTCTCGACTTCGAGAGCCGAGATCTTGTACCCTCCAGACTTGATCAAGTCCACCGACTCGCGTCCCTGGATAAAATACGCGCCCGTCTGATCCCGCTTGGCCACATCTCCCGTCTTGAACCACCCGTCCTCGGTAAATTCCTTCGCAGTAACCTCCGGAAGGCGCCAGTACTCCTTGAATACATTGTTGCCCCTCACCTCAATCATGCCTTCTTCGTCCACACCCTGGACCACGCGTCCGGATCCCTTTTCAGTGAGCCGGACTTTGACGCCTGGCAGCGGCCAGCCGACACTGCCGTCAATGCGCTTGTCGGTCTCCAGGCCGCAGCTCAAAGCCATGCCTATCTCCGTCATCCCGTACCGCTCGAGGAGAGTCTGGCCTGTGATCTCGGCAAATTTCTGCTTGATCGGAGTCGGCAGGGCAGCTGACCCGCTTACGACTAGCCTCAGCGCGTTCGATCCGGCACGTGCTGCAGCCTCCGCATCTGTGGACCTGATTTTCACGTCGAAGTAGTCGACCAGGCGGCTGTAGACGGTTGGTACGGCCATGAAGAGAGTGGAAGAGCCCTTGTCAGACCAGCGGTCCCAGACAGCTTTGGGGTCAAACTTCGGGTGCATCTCAACGGTCCCTCCTGCGAGAAGAGTGGCTGTGAGGCCGTTGATTATTCCGTGGATGTGGTGCAAAGGGAGGACGTGGATGAGGTGGTCGGAAGGCGAGTATTTCCATGCATCTACGAGGCTGCGGGCTTGGAACGTGATGTTTTCGTGGGTAGTGATGCAGCCTTTGGGCCTGGAAGTGGTTCCAGAAGTGTAGATGATCAACGCTCGCTTCGACAGCGGCAGGGCGGTTGTGTTGAAGGGTGGGATCCGTGGGGTGGTACGGGATTCGGTGAAAGGAGATACGGTCATAAAAGGGACCTTAGCCACTCCTTCACGTAGAGGCGTTTCCAACTTCTGGAATGAAGGATGGAGGATGATTAGAGATGGGTCCGAGTCGGACATGGTGTATAGCAGTTCCTTGGTCGGGTGAGTGGTGCCTGCAGCAGTGTGAGTTTGTATAAACGACGATGGACGACGTTAGCGCGCAAGGCCTACACAGTGGTACGCAGACTCCTCCTGCAGCCCATATGGCCCATTGTATGACAACGTAGTCATATCCTGCTGGCGCTAGGAATGCAACTCTCTGCTCGTCCAGACCGGCAGTTGAATCAATATTGAGGTAGTCCAAGATCTGCTTCTTCAGTGCGGAGACATCTGCCAGAAGCTGAGTGTAGGTGAAACTTTCGTTCTTTGTTCTGTCGATGACCGCAATCTTACTTGGATCTGTTGTCGCGTGAGATTTTGCTTCGAGAAAAAGGGGTAGTGGGGGTAATGAGGTGGCATCCACCACAGGACGTGGTGGAAGTCCGAAAGTCGGCAGTGATAGTGCAGCGCTCGTCCAGTGTGCCGGCGCCCAGCGAAACTGGGTTTGAATGAGCGGTAGTAGAGTTGCCATTATTACTTTGTTTGCTGCAGTTGTTAGATATGCACTTAGAGCCTGCTAAGTTGATACTAGGAGTTTATATCCATATTTTAGAGTACCATCCGGGCTGCAAAAGCTGCAGCTCGGAGCAACGGTTTTCGGACTACATGTTGGATTACATGATGGTCTCGGCCGCTGTTTCTCTCAGACTTCGGCGCAAGAGCGATGTCCAGCAGGTGTCTACCTAGGTGTCGTGGTGTTTTGAGAGGACCCTGGCGCCGGCGGAACGGTGTTCGGCGGAGCGGTGGTCGGCGTGCCGTGGGAGCTGAGCCCTGCAAGCAAACTTGCAACACCACGCCCAGGAGAGCACGGTAGCTGCGGCGCCCTGACCTGGGGACACAATAGCGCCGGAACTGTGCAGCCGCATGATGGCTGCCCTCAGATTCCTAATGCCACTTGAGATCGTCTCTCGAGTCTCCGGCCGCTCATTCTTCCCCGCCTTTTCTCTCCTGCGCCGTCCCGGCAGATGTCTCATAAAAGGGATCATCCCACACCAAGCCATGGCTGCTGCAAGACACATCACTCGCACATTCCCATCCCTTACGTGTCCCCGACTTTACCAGCCCCTTTGTCTTAAATCTCAGTTTTCGCCTTACCGACTAACAGGCCAACATGAAGCAATCTTCAGTAGAAGCCTCGCAAGGTGGTGCAGAGCTGAAGGCGGCTACGGGGTGTGTCGAGGAAGTAGATGAGAAGCAGATGTCGAAAGCAACAGCAGGCAAAGACTACGCCGGCGCGGCTGCCAAGACCGACCCCGTTGAGATCAAGCTTGTCCGAAAGCTCGATTTACGGATCATGGTATGGTAAAACGCAGAGTAATGGCCGGTGACCGCGCTGATCAATGCAATGGATAGCCCACACTATGCGTCATGTATTTCCTGAACTATGTCGACCGGAACGCCATTGCACAAGCTCGCCTTAACAACCTCGAGGAAGACCTCAACATGACCGGAACCCAATTCAATACCGCCGTCTCGGTCCTCTTCGTGGGCTATGTTTTGATGCAAGTACCAAGCAATATGATGATCACGAAACTCCGACCAAGTCTGTACATGAGCGCGTGGATGCTGGTCTGGGCTGCTGTCTCCGGTTAGTCCGTTCGGTATCAGCTGAAAGCGAGGGGAAGAAACTGACCTCTGCAGCATGCACTGCTCTCGTACGGAATTTCGCTGGTCTAGCGGCTTGCAGGTTCCTGTTGGGCGTGACTGAGGCTCCAGTATGCTAAGCTCCGGCGCTAGATACTACAGGAAGATCCACTGACATGGAATCTATAGTTCTACCCGGGGCTACTTACGTACTGTCGATTTTCTATACCCGCAAAGGTTGGTAATGTGCGTGTGGACAGGAGCTGCTTACGAGACTAATGCTCTCGTAGAGGTCGCCGCCCGCATCGCGCTCTTGTATTGCGCACAAATCTTGGCCACGGGCTTCTCTGGACTGATTGCAGCGGGCGTCTTTGCTGGTATGGACGGGTTGAGAGGTATTGCAGGCTGGAGATGGTGAGTATCAGAAGTTGGAACAAGTCAGAGCAGTGACTGACAGGAAACTCGAGGCTCTTCATCGTTGAAGGTGCAATAACTGCCCTTGTTGCCATTATTGGATTCTGGATGCTGCCAGACACCCCCAGCACCACTCGCTGGCTTTTGCCTGAAGAAAGAGAACTTGCGCACAGCCGGATGGAGCGTGACCAAGTTTCAGACTCTCAAGGCGAGGCATCAGCCATGCGAGGGTTGAAGCAAGCGTGCGCAGATCCGAGGACTTGGGTTTTCTGCCTCATGCAGAACTTCCATCTCTCCGCGTGTTCGTTCAACTCATTCTTTCCAACGTGAGTGCATCCCCCGCGTACCTCTTACCTCCAAGTAGAGAAACAGCCAGCTCAGATGATCTTGAAACAGGGTGGTAAAGACTTTGGGTTTCAACACAACTATAACACTCGTTATGACATGCCCACCGTTCCTCCTCGCAGGAGCCGCTGGTATCTTGTTCGGCTGGAGCTCCGGGAGACTCCATGAGCGCACGTGGCACATCACTGTCGGGCTTTCGACCGCTATCCTCGGTTTTGCTATCGCCGCATCGACCCTGAACACTGCGGGTCGCTATGTCGCCTGCTTTATCTTCCCAGTCGGCGCGTACGCTGTTAATTCTGTCATCATCGGCTGGGCTTCTTCAACACTGTCCCAGACTAAAGAGAAGAAAGCGGTTAGTCATGATCGTGTACAGCGAAGCAATGGACGCAATGCTAATACCGCTGCGAAACAGGTGGTCCTTGCAATCACAAATGTGGGAGGCCAAGTTGGCTACATTTACGGAGCCTATCTCTGGCCGAAGTCCGATGAGCCACGATACACGATTGGCTTCAGTGCATCCGCCGGCTTCGCGCTATGTTCCATACTGTGCGCGTGGTGGATGAGGGTGCTGCTGAAGAGAGAGAACAGGAAAATCATGGCTTCTGCTACGGCAGGGTCGGTGAACTGTTATGGTTATTAGTGGTGCTCTTGTGGTTGGCAGGGTGAAAATGGCTTGGCAGTAAGATGCATGGGGGTTGCAGTCGGGCGGTCGTTTGACCGCGATGGCAGCAGGTGGCTTACGAGAATTTGCCTTCCTATTTGATGGACTCGACCAATATCGTTAATATGGTTACAGCAACCAGCGATTCAGCTTGTACATACGTGTAGTTGGGGTGTCGGATGAAAAGCTACGATTGGCGTGAGTGGTGAACGTATGATGGAGTTCGCCAAGCGTCGTTCCTCCTGTTAGCTATGCGAACACCTGCCGATATACCCAATAGGGTTAGATTCTTGTTCAATCCCGCTCTCACGCACAGCCCGTGTATCATTCTTTGGTAGATTCTTCGTTATTATACAATCAATCAAGCTGCAGCGTCTAGAGCCTACCTCTGGCCTAGTAGAAGAGCAGGCTTCTGTACAAAAAATTCAGGCACAACAGGTTGTTACCCATTGCTTTCATTGTTCAACCTTTGTCTCTTCCTTGAGCTTTCCCCACGGAAACCTACGCTGCCCACCGAGCTGGCGACGTCACTTGTCTGAAAGGCTGGGTAAGTGGGAGACGGAACACCAATATCGGCGGGTAATTGGAAGATCGGATCGTCCCAGAGTCCACCTATTGATTGCAGCCCGACAACGTCAGTGGGTGGGGAGCCGTACGTGAAATCGTTGAAGCGGTCGAATGAAGGAGGTAGAAGAAGGCTGAAGTCGCCATTAAACCCTTCCATGTCTGTTGAGGATGAAGGGCCGACCGGGGCTTGGGCTTGAACTCCGCCTTGAATGTCTGCGGGAGACTGGAGTTGGTGGGTTTGCGAGTCGTAGGAAGCCATCAAGCTGGTGGAGAGCTCTTGTAGCGTGCTAGTAAACGGAGATGGTGCGTCGGGTGGTTGATGGCGGGGTTGAGAGCTCGAAGTTGCCAAAGATGTGCTCTGGGTTGTGTTCACGCGCATAGTTGTCCCGTCTGGGATGCTTGCTCCGCCAGTCCTACCACCGCTTACAAGGCGGCCATCATCCGAGGTCGAGAACATCGGTTCGGCACTGGTGATGATTCCCCCAAGGTTATCAGCCCGCGCTCTCGCACTCGTGCAACCGCAAGCTGCTAGATACCGTAGAACTTCCACGCACTCCATGGCCAAGCTCTTCGCGTCCTTCTCCGCATCTTCGACTTGAGGAGGGCTTCCTCCATCTTTCTGTACACCCCACAATCCGAACGCCAACAGAAGGCCACAGGACCATAGGCTGTAAACATACGCTCCAGGATTTATTTCGAAAACAAGCAGGTAGGCCCGGAATCGAGACGCCAGGTATATCAGCTCTTTCGCAGCTTTCATACACTGCACAAGCGATGCCTTATACTGAGGAACGGAGGGTGGGAATGACAGAGCGACTCGATGTACTGCAATGCATACATAGAAGTATGTCATGTGCAAAAACAGGACAGCCGGCTCAAGAGAGCCAAGGCCCTCGAAGCCGTCTTCCGGTTCTGTTGCCGTAGCGGGGTGGTAGATTTGAAGATGATCTGGCAGTGTATGGACCCATTGGTCGAGTTGACGGTTGATGCTAGCAATTTTTGTGACACATCGTCTCCTGTCAGTGGTGGTATATAGCATCTCCAGCGTGTTTGACAACACTCGGACAATCTTCACAAGAGACACGAAAGCCGTCATTCCCGTGGGCTCGCCTGGCAGGGACAGTAAATATCCGGTTGCAGTAACGAATTCATCATCCACGTCTGAAGGAAGCTCGACGTCGATATCTTGGTCCCTGAAGGATTTCGGAAGGCCTTCAACAGCCGATAGAAAGCTAAATGAGTGATCATAAGTCAATGCATGGTCATGTCGAAGGACGATTGACTGCTCACTTATCCATTATGTAGCACGCCCAGAAGGCCCTCTTCTCAGTTCAGTCGTCAAGGGGTCGAAAGTAAAACGTCGAGAGTGGCGATGCAGTCCAAGCTCCAACGATAGTTTCACCATGCTGCCAGTCATCTGGAAGGCTAAGCTCTTCTTCCCAGTATACGAGAACCACAATGTTAAAAGCTCCTGAAACTGCAGGGTTTGCAGGTTATTTGCGCTCAGAATGTCATTCCGGTACAGCAATGAGTTGTGATAATACTGCAGATCTTCGCCGTTGATCCTAGCAGTAGACTGGTCCCCGGGTTTGTCTGTGGTTAGAAGTAGATGGCGGCATCCCAATGCAAGAACGAGATAAAATTGCGCCAGGAAGCGTCTATCGTGTGTCTCGACCGTGGTGGTATATAACGTGTCCATCGATTTCATGAAGGATGGCTGATGGAGAATGGGGAAAACATAACGCCAGCAATCGAACCACCGGCGAATAACTATCAGAGCCGTCTCCTTTGGTGGTAGTGGAACTGGTGGCGTGGTATTGTCGAGGATAGTATGTAACGGATAGCTTGTGTCCTGTTCATCAGCGTTTACTCGAAGGAGCTCATCTTCGACCTTTCCTGGACTTTCCATCATGGCCGCGAAACGCTGCTGCGCAGTTCCAATGAAGAAAATACCCGAAGAGGAGCCCATGAAACGGCCAACTCCCCGGCGGTCCGCATTCATGCGGCCGACTTCGCGAGAGATGGGTTCATCAGTTGAACCTCCCCGGGGGCCGGATTTGGGACGGATTCCGAAACCAGTGGACGGATTGGAAGGCGGGGGCGGCGCCGAATCGGGGAGTAAAGAAGTATGTCTGGGAGCGGGTTGCTGAATTGTGGCAGCTGTAGTAAGCGCTGATTCTAATTCCTTGATTCGGTCGTCTTTGGCGCGTCCCTCGGCCTCAACTTCTCGGAGGCGCTCTTCAATAGACTCAGTATAGCTATCAATCAGTCAGCAACATACCCCTATTGCGGATCAGCATTGGTATACCTCTTTGGATAAGATTTCCGAGTTAACTTGACCGTGACAAAACACTCTAGATTAGCAGCCTTGCAGCGTCCACACTACAAGATCGTGCCATCGTCAGTGAACCCGACTGGGAGATGGGGTTCAGGGGATTTTTTATACCGTAGGTACAACGCCATCGCACCGCACCTAAAGAAGAGGAGGTCGGTGTCAGTCACGCAACATTTGGATACAGCATGCACCTTAAGCAGGCCCTCTACACTTTCACAATGAATCAGACGCACCTTCTTCAGACGACATCGGTCACAGGCTTGTACGGTCCTCCCTGAGGAGGTTAGCGCTGGGCCACTTTCGCGATCGAGGTCGTCTGAGCGCGTCGCGGCGGAATCTGAGCCGTGATC
The DNA here is from genome assembly GCA_030247845.1 of Coniosporium tulheliwenetii. Taxonomy (NCBI): domain Eukaryota; kingdom Fungi; phylum Ascomycota; class Dothideomycetes; genus Coniosporium; species Coniosporium tulheliwenetii. Next base: position 309,205 of record JAPDRP010000001.1, on the reverse strand, counting down.
TTGCTGGTTCCCTTCAGCCATGGTCGTACATGTCGCAAGAGGGACTAGCCGACGGTACTAGAGATGCCGGCAACTATCCATAGAAACTGATGCTCACAATGAACATGACCGAGACGTGTCTCGCAACTGGTCTTTAGGGTTTTGCTATCCTGGACCTCTACTGCGTTGTTAGTCAGCTGCTCGTAGCAGCCCTGTAAGTTATCTTGATACTGCGGGGTATACAAACCTATCACGTGAGCGGGCTGCAGGTGCAGTTTTATGCCACCTTGCCCCGTTTGTATCGTAACGAGACATATGAAAACCGCGGAGCAGATTGGGCCGGAAGATCCTGTAGAGGAGGTCTAGAAGGAGGTTAAGAGTAGGTAGTCATGCGCAGTTAGCGAGGCTTTGCACAGCGTTTACGAAGGTGAGATTGGAGAGGAAGGTTAGAAAGTAATACATGATGCACTAGTAGCACTTCCTGACACTCCCTATCAATGATAACTATTGTTCAGCATTGCTTACACGATTGGGAATTTATCCATACATGTTGCCCCCAGGTTGCCAATCCCCCGCCGAAATCAGTCTTAGCGCATCCACGCATGAGTGGCGCAGAAGTCGGGTCGGCACGCGGCGTCACGTTGATCGTCGCCAGGACCCCTGCTTGAGGCACGTTGCCTCCCCGCCGTTTCAGTTTCACAGGGACAAACCATGTCTGTTTGCTCTATCAAGTTTCTGGACTTGGTGTTTGACGTAGCGTGTGAGCCCGCCTCCCCTCTGTCGTCACCATCTTCCTGTGGTCTTTCTCGCCTCAATTCAATATGTTCAACTACAATCTCTGTCACGGCTGCGGTAAACACTTCCTCGCATCTTCTGAAGGGGGACCATGAAATGAAAGAAGCCAGAGCCCGTCGGCTTCGCAGTTGAGATTATCATGTCGGCAATCGTTCTCTCTTTGTGCTTGTATCCGCACTCAGCATTGTCAATGCGATTCCTTGGGATGGACCGCGAGCTACCGGAATCGATCAGTTGGGCGCGGATTGGAGTCCTGCGCCCACAGCTGCATTTCGGAGCCCACTAGAATTGTTCAGAAGAGCCGGACAGTATCCCTTGACTGTCTGTGGATTCATCGGTGGCAACCTCGGTGAGCGCGCTATTCTTCAACCTTCGACTCTATGCTGACCATCTAGCGATCCCCGCCACGTGCTCTTCAGGCGAGTCCTGTGTGTGGTTTAATGACCTGAATGCGGTCGGGTGCTGCACGACCTCGGGCAGTTCCTGTACTTTTCCCACCGCCTGCCTCGACTCAGGGTCACCGACGCGGACTCCGAATGCCAATGATACCTTCACTATGACTTGGTACGTGTGCACCTTTCATCTTGGGCTCTAGCTGACCTGCTATCGAACTACAGCGCAACAAAGGGCCCAAATAACCCCGAGTGCTATACAAATTCTTATCCGGACGGGTGGACGCAAGTAGGATGTGGTTACCGAAGCTGGGCAACCACCGTGTTGACGGACGGCGCGCCTGGAATGGCGATCGTGGCTACAACGAAGCCCGCAAACTATAATCCCGCTCCTGGCGAGCCTGATGACGAGTCAGACGAGTCAAGTGAGAGCACAGCCCCTTCACCCAGCCCAAGTCCTGCCTCATCTGGTTCATCACCTGCTCCATTACCTGCTCCATCACCTGCTCCATCCTCTGACCTATCCTCTGAACCATCGTCTGGTCCCTTGTCTAATCCTTCGTCAGGACCTTCGTCAGATTCATCCGGTACAACGGTAGGCGCAGCTTCCGCATCCACCAGTGCAGGTTCAGTTACCTCCAACTCCGGATCGTCAGCCTCCACAACTGGAGGCCCAGCTTCTTCAACAACAGGAACTACCGTCTCGAGCAGCGGAGCTTCCTCCGGCCCGGGAGCGGCAGCGGCAACAGTAGTAGCGAACCAAGATCCGAACAGCTCCGGACCAAACGTGGGCGCCATAGCAGGCGGTGCCGCTGCCGGAGGCGCCATACTTGCCATACTGGCAGCCCTTCTTGCATGGTTTATCATCCGCCGCAGGCGCAGACGAGCCAGCTCCACACAAGCGGCCTTGACCGATGAAAAGAAGTCAGGACACCACGGCCCGGCAGAGCTGCCAACATATGCAGCGCCAACCTACCATCCCGAACTGGAGGGAAGGTCATCAGAGGCGTCGCAACGGGTTTCGGAGTTGTATGGTCGCGAGGTACCATACCAGCCGTATCGGCCTCCGGTTGCTGAGCTACCGACTACGAGGGATTGAAGACATTGATTGAATTTTAATAGAGGGGCAGGCTCAAGGCGCTCAATCCATCGGTGTATCTTTGGATGTCTGGGCATAGGCGTGAGCCAAAAGGTCATGTTCGCATAATTTAAGTACGAATAATAGAACAAAGGGAACTTAACATCGCAGCAAAGGCTGGGCGTTCAATTAACGCGGAATTATGGACCATGCGGGATGTTATAGTGATTGTGAAAGATAGCCCCAAGTGCCGAAGCTCAATGACTATGTGACTTTGCCTTCTTTCGCTCAATCTTGATCGTCTGGACCGCGCGAAGTTAGCAAGTCAAGGATCAGACTCTCCTCTGCAAGTTCAACCACTCTGTTCTTCTTCATGATGTTGACTTAGGAGGTAAACACTGTTGCTTGGGGTCTACTTAGGGGTTAGGGAGTTCAACTCTCCGGTTTCGCTCCGCGCGCCGACGGGAAACATTGGACCCTGCAGGCGATCGACAAATCGAGCAAACATTGGGAACATCGGAGTTGTGACCTTGAGTTACATCCCATTACTGCTGCATTGCTTGCTTTGCTTATTGCCCGCCCATTTGGCTGTACATAATATTCCCTCGCTTTTACACTTGTACTCTAGAGCTTCAACAACCTTCGAGTATCCTCTTCTTGCACGCAAGCTGCCCGTCGCCAGCCACGACGCCTTCGTTTCCTCTCCGCTTCACTCATTAGCGACATTTACAGACAGCATACCGCGGCGCACTTATTGCTCTCAAACATCGTTGCTAGGACATAGCTTTTCCAGCTCCTCTTAATGTACCGGGCAGTGCGCATACACATTTAGCCACCACAGCGCGATGGTTTGGAAACCGCTCCCTCGCATAGCTTTCGCCGTCGCCATATACCCCTTCCAAGCCTCATCACCAGTGGACCTACCTCTCGAGATTGGCGACGAGCTTTACATCATAGAACAAGGAGGAGTCGATGGCGCCTGGTACCGCGGCTATCTGGTTGCGCCGCCATCACTGCTGTCCGGCCTGACCAGCGTCAAGGGAAAGACATTGGAAGCGCGCGTATTCACCGGCATATTTCCGCGATGTTGCGTTGAAGTGCGGGAACTGCTGGCGGAGGGAAGGGTGCGTCGGCGCAGCGGGGGGCACGGTGAACGAATAGCGAACTCATACGGGCAAGGAGGTCAGGGCGAGCACCGCGCAAATGGAGTCATCACACCACTGGACAGCATACATGCAGGCGATCCTCTGGGCAGAGCAGACAGCGGGCTCAAAAACAGAACCTCAAAGTCGAGCACACCGTCAGGGCTTGATTCCGTCGTTCCAGGCCACTCGAGTGTCAGACATGGGCGGCATAGTGGAAAGCGAGCAAAAACCCAAGCAACTGAACAGGTAACCGGGCCAGGGGGCATGCAGAGCCTTGCTCAGCTTCCAACATCTTTCACCCACCGCGATCCGAACTCTCCAAGACCAAAAGCGCCAGTGCCAATGTTGAAGGTTGGTGACGAGACCGTCACTTCCGCTGAAGAGCCGCTTGTGGATGAAATTGCATCATGTCTCCGGGAATGGCACTCCCTCAAGCTTCATGAGTTTCTCCTCGCTAGGAGGTACAGCGGCTTAGACAAGATGTCCACTTTAGTGCAGAAGTTGGATACTGCGCGGCGGCAGCTGCTCCACAAGGTTCTGACTGCGCAAGAGCTTCACAGCCTGCGGGAGACGATCGTATGGGACTTGGTGAACGGCAACAAGATGTTCAATGGGGAGGTCATTGTACGGAGCGCTGAGCAGAGAGGTCGAATCCTGACTGCAGATGATTCGGCTGTCGAGCTTACTGCACTGCAATCCATGATGAGTCTGTTAGACGAGCGGCCCGTGCCTAGTGTTGACGAGCACACGCTTCATCACCTCGCTGTTGAACTGAAGACCTTCTCTGGACAAGCAGAAGAACCGACTACCATCAATTTGTACCTATGCTCGAAGAGCCCGGGGATGCGCCAAGGCCACTATCCGAGATGTTCGCCATCGACATTCGTGCCAAAGATGCATTGTCAGCAGCCGGCTCTGAAGGCACACTGAGGACTCTTTTCACCGACCTGAGCGCTGCAGACATCGGGGAAGGAGCAGGTTCCGGATCAAATCTTTTCTTAGTCCTGAAAGTCCTGACAAACGAACCTTTCCGGACTTCGACTATCCTCCCTTCGACACCAAATCCGCCTCGTGAGAGCACTTCTAGCCAATCTTCGCCCGATATCTACCAGTCAAGTGCAAACAACGTCAAACCCGGAAGAAGAAGTCTTATGTGGACTCAGAAGAATCAACGGGGACGAAAGGACTCGGAACATTCGATCAAAATCCCTGAAACACGACCAACGAGCGGGTCGTCCAATCGTGCCAACGCAACAGAGCCACGAAATCTTCCTGTTACAAGAGCAACGTCATCAAGAGACGCGAAGACGGCAAAGCGTACAGTTGCCATTGGTGTCTTACGCGTTGACCAGCTGCTGAAGGATCACGGGGAAGCCGAGCGGGACATGGCCGTCTGGGCTCCAGCTCCCGGATTCGAGGAGACCGAGGAGCATGGTCGATGGGACAATCTTATTCCTGAGCTCATTCCGAGTCCGACCGGGCAATACAGGCAGTACGCAACCATCAATCGCTTCCGAATGCATCTGAAATCATTCGAGCATGTGGACGCAGAAACACTTGTCGAGAAAACTCCAACACTGCTCCATAGTATCTTCCAGACGCGCAAAATTGGCTTCTCCGGAGCGCCCACAAAGCCGCGAAGTGACATATACCTCACCTTGATTGAGCCGTTCCTGCCACGTAATGCGAGTCTGTCCCATCCGAAGTCTGGAAGTGCGCCGCTGGCGGCGCAGACAGGCATGGCTAATCTTCAACTCACGCTTGAGGTTCGCAGGTCGACCGGCGAGCGTATCGAAAACTGCATCTATCCGTCATGCAACAGCGCTGGACACACTGCTTGGCGGACCCTGCTATAGAGAGAGGCGAATCCTGGAATCTTACTGTCCGCCTCGCCATCAGCTCTGAGGATGTGCCTGGGTCGCATGTCGTCATGAGCATCGCTGATGCCCCAGGCTTTCCATTTGCCCTCTGCTGGATACCTCTCTGGAGTCACGAAGCCTTTATACGCGATGGGGACCATTCCCTTGCTTTGTACAAGTACGATGAGTATACTTCAAGCATGATTTCAGGACGAGGGGCCTATCTTGCGCTTCCGTGGAGTAGTAGAAAGAAGGACGAGGCATTTTTCGTACCTTCGATGGCTGCGTTGCGACTCCGCACATACCTCTGTAGTACGAAGTACTCTCAAGATCCGAATCTCCTGGGCCTCCTTAAGTGGAGAGAGCAAGGCGCCGGGGAAGTGATTACTGTGCTCAAGAAGTTCCCTTTCGTACCGGAGATTGAGATCGTCAAGTTACTGAATGAAGTCTTCGATGCCTTGTTCGACATTCTGGATGAGTACGCAGGAAGTGAAGAGTACGAGGACCTCATCTTCAATGCTCTGGTGGTGGTGCTGGGAATCGTCCACGACCGGCGCTTCAGGCTGAGCCCTCTTGTTGATCAGTACGCGGAGACCTATTTTAAGTACCCGTCCGCAGCTCCTTGCTTGCTCCGGAGTTTCAATCGCCTGCTGGCCAATCCTCTGGACTCGGATGCATCTCGGAAGCTACGCGCTGCGTTCAAAGTTGGAGGTCACGTCTTCAAGTTCATTGTGACTGCGCGACAGCAGCAGTCTACTCAGCAAGCGGGCGTTGGCATTGCCAGCAGACAGTCCAACTTCACCAGAGACCTACAAACCATTTTTACATCAATGCAGGCCCTCATGTTAAACTCCGCTCCAGTACTGGTTGGGACGAAGACGCTGCTGGTTCAGGCCTTCCACACATGGCTGCCGGAACTCACGCCTCTACTAAATGCCCAGGAGATCCTAAAAGTAGCCACCGGCTTTGTCGAGTCTTGTGCCAACGTGCAGGGGAGGCTGATCCTCTACAAGCTGGTTCTTCTAATTCACCTCTCCCACCTCGATGTTTTCAAGACACCGGACCTCCGGCGCCGCCTCATCCATAGCACGATTCGCTGGATTGCACCACACTGGGGAGTGACCGAAGTGGTCACTGAGCAGTGGAAAGACCAAGTCCGCTTGTGCTGCTCTGTGGTTGCATCTCAGCTGAGCGAGCTTGGACAAGAGGCTTGTGAATACATCCCGAAGCTGGTCGATTCCTACCGTTCAATCCGGTCCACGCCGCAATCATCAAAAGATCAATTGTCATTCCTGTTCCCGTCGTCATATCCGTTCCCAACCCGATCCACTGCCGGCAGCGCGAGGTTCGACGAGCCTCTAGTCGAAATCTCCGCCGTGCTCGCTGCGATAACAAATCTGCCGATGAACATTCACCTTGATCTCCCAAGAGACGACCTTGCCGATTTCCTCCTCAAAACACTACAAGTGTACATTTCTATACTAAACGGCGAGGCATTTCCGAAGTCGTGGTTGAGTGTGTACAGCTTCCACCACAAATCCACCATCAAGTCACTGGGGAAGCTTTCCAGCATACTTATCGAACACTTCGTCCCCGACCCGGATGAGATTGATCAGTTCAATACCGAGCTCTGGCGGGCATTCTTCGATGCGCTGCTGAAAGTTGTGGGCAGCGACGCACTTGCGCTGGAGGTCTTTCCCGAACAGAAGCGAAGGGCTGTGTGGAAGATCGCAGGCGATGTTCGCGAGCTCGGTGCGGAATTGCTACGCCTCAGCTGGGATGCGATAGGATGGGAAACGGATGCTGAAGAACGCAAAAGTTACGGTATAGAGAAGATGGGAGGGTTCCAGGTTCAGTACGTCCCCAGCCTCGTAGGGCCGATCGTGGAGCTCTGTCTGAGCGTCCATGACGGTTTGCGAGGCGTGGCCATCGAAGTCCTACAGAGCATGATTGTCAGCGAGTGGACGTTAAGCCAAGATCTGGAAATCGTACAAGCTGAGATCGTCGAATGCTTAGACCGCCTCTTCAAAACCAAACGTCTTACGGAGAGCCTTGATCAGCAGCTCTTCGTCAAAGAGCTTACGGAATTGTTCGAGCCCTTGGCGCAGATCCCGGACGAACCGCTGTACTCTGCAGTGAAGGATCTGATTTCGACAATCGACGAGTTACTTGATTTGTTGGTGGCTGTGCACAGTACTGGGTCTACTGAGAGTGGCTTCCATCTTATGGATACCCTCCACTTGATGGAGTTTCTCAAGCATTTACGGAAAGAAGACATATACATCAAGTACGTGCACGATCTAGCACAGCTACAAGCTGAATCCGGAAACCACACGGAAGCCGGCCTTGCGCTGCGTCTACATGGGGACCTCTATCAATGGGATCCTACCGTAGCTGTAGAGGCGCTGGTCGATCCGCTCTTTCCTGCGCAAACTGAGTTTGAGCGCAAAGAGCAACTCTACTTCAGGATGATCAAGCAGTTTGAGGAAGGTCTGTCTTGGGATAACGCTCTTGACGCCTATTCGGAGCTCTTGGACCAGTACGAACACAGCGTCTTCGACTTCTCGAAGCTCGCAAGGGCGCAGAGAGCTATGGCAACCATCTATGAGAGTATCAGCAAAGGCGAAATACAGAACCCGCGGTACTTTCGCGTGGTGTACAGGGGCTTGGGTTTCCCTAGCGGACTCAGAGACAAGCAATTCATCTTTGAGGGCCAGCCGAGCGATCGGGTGGCGTCATTTACAGATCATCTGCAAAAACTGCATCCCGCAGCGCAGATACTGACACATGCCGGCGAAGAAGACCTCGAGGGGCAGTACCTTCAGATCTCTGCTGTCAGCCCGCAGAGAGACTTGCTTCATCCGATTTATCAGCGTGCGAAGGTGCCGCAGCATATCCGTGACTACTGTTTGCTTTCCAGACCAGGGCAGTTCGCGACGACTTCACGGAGGCAGCGTAGCGACGGCAATGTCTATGGAGCAACTGTGCAGAAGACGGTGTACACGACCGCTGAGCATTTCCCAACCATACTAAAGAGAAGCGAGATCATTGAGGTCGCCACCGTAACGCTGAGTCCTTTGCAGACCGCTGTCGAGCGAACCACACGGAAGACGTCCGAGCTGTTGGCGATCGAGAAGCGCATCATGGAGGGGAAGACAGCGCTTTCAATCAACTGACTGACGCGTTGATGTTGTCGGTGGTGCCAGCATCCGAATCGAGCGTTGCGAATCACCGTCGGCTCCTGCCGCAGCGCGAAGACGGCGACCTTGATGGAGACGTCGAGCCGGAGCCCACGATGGATCCACTGCCAAACGCGCTTAGGATAGCTATGGTGGATCATGCGGTCGCGATCAAGCGTTGCCTAGGCCTGTTCTCCCGACCGGCTCAGCAGGCTACCAAAGTACATCTGACGGAACGTATGTATTACCTTTTTCTTGCGGCGCTCACTGATCTTATGCTCATTGCACTCTACTTGCAGGCTTCGAGACTACGTACGCACCAGAGCTAGAATTCCTTGCCTCAGGAGTCCCCGGTTCCTCCATGCGCTCGCCCACTGGATCCTGGCTTGCTCACGATTCGCCATCTTTAGCAGCTCTCTCTGCACCGTCCCGGCCTTCCGTGGATGATGTACAACCCTCACGGGTGACTTCATCTGACTCACGGCATACGCGTCACGACAAGACTCGCCTTAGCCTTACGTTTCGCAAGCGGTCATCGGCGATGGCGGATCAGCATGCCCAGAGTCAAGGCGGTGCGACGAGATCGACAGACGGGAATTGCGACGAGCTCCTACCCACCCATAGCAAAGAGTCGAGCAATCGTCAGCTGACCTCGCTGGAGGACACTTCAACGGCTCATCACAACGGGCAAAATCTGGACGCATCAACCCCGAGCCAGCGTAGTATGAGCAGTGAGCGGCATGAGACAACCAGGAGCGATCAATCGTTCGGGGAGAAAGTTGGTAGTGTCAAGAAGAGGCTGAGTCTTCTGAGCATTGGTAAGAAGGTGAGTAAGAATAGTGTGAAAGAGACAAGATCGCCGAGGAGCGTCGCTGAGGAGTAGGCTGCTGTTCTGGTGGGGTCTGCTTGCTTCTATGAGATATCCTCGTTGTCACATTGCATTTTGACGTTTGATCCGTTTGATCTGTTGCCTGGCCTTTACTTTCCGTGGGAATCTGGTTTGGATGAAACGTACACTTGGAAAGGATGAGGGGAAGTGCTCGTGGGCTTGTATAAGCTTGTATTGCGTTTCAATTTCGCCTCCTGGATATTCCAGGGTTGTTGTGAAGGGGCTGAAGAGCAAGGAGGAGCAAGTGCTTACGCAGGGGGTTCTTGTACGATAGAAGCGAAAATAATGCGGCAGCGCCTATCCTGCGGGCCAGGAGGTTACACGCAACTCTTGCTCCAATATTTAAAAGTGAACTTCGTTGGCCTTCACGCTTCTCTAAGGTACTTCATGGATAGAAAACTCTGGAGGATGAGGCTCGCGAGAACCCGATTGCCTAGCGTCGGGCTCACCCGTCGCACCTACGTCATTCCGCAGAGCCGTCCGCAGAGCCGCACATTGCTCACGACGTCTTGTCCTCACCGTCCCGCCCAAATCTCTGTAGTTATGACCTTAGCCCTCCATCCTTCGAGCTGGCTCGACAGCTCCTGGTGGTTTCAGTTGCATGCAGCTCGCAAAATGCATCACATGTTTTTTTGATAGGCTCAGCCCTGCCCGTGGTGACCACTGCCGGAAAGGCCTCTTAGTAAAATTGTCCGCCGTAACATATTGTGTGTGCCTGCTTAGACGTGCGCGACTCACAACGCCGACCACCTATGGTTCACTTGCAGTTCGGTACAGCCTCTGGTATAAACTAGAGTATCTTCCAGACCCGCATGCTATATCTCCTCTCGAACATTCTCTCGAGACAAGCATTTCTTCACAACAACCAAAGCTCTAGGACCTTACTCGCAACCATGGCTGCACCAAAAGTCACGAAAACGCGAATCCTGATCATCTCCGACACACATTCTACGGAACTCAACCCCGAAGACGATAAACGCCCTTTCCGCAAGCCGCTCCCCAAAGCAGATGTCCTTCTCCATTGCGGCGATTTGACCATGATAGGGCACCTTGAAGAGTACAAAAAAGCGATCGAGATGATGAGAAACATCGATGCGGAGCTTAAGTTGGTTATTGCTGGCAACCACGATATCTCGTTAGACAAAGATTACTTCGAGAGGGAAGGGATGCGCATGCATAGGCAGAAGTGGGATCGTAACTGCTCGGAGAAGGCGCTGGAGATGTGGAAGGGTGATTACGCTAAGAGCACAGGCATCACGTATCTGGAGGAGGGAACCTATGAGTTCACGATTTCGAACGGCGCAAAGTTCTCGGTATGTTCCCATGGCCTCCATGCTTGTTACACAATCTCCACAACAGCAGCATGATCTTCTATGTCTATCTTTGCTGACGAAGCCCAGGTCTACGCTTCGCCTTACCAACCGGAGTTCTGCAACTGGGCCTTCCCCTACGAGCGCCACGAGGACCGGTATAACCCGCCAAACAGGGTCGCATGGGAAGCCAGGGCAATCGCCCAAAATCCGATCCCCGACTTCCCCAACGTGGATATCGTCATGACACACGGCCCACCCTTTGGGCGACTTGATACGACTGTTTTTTCGGGCGAGCACGTCGGTTGCTCACATCTGCTCAGCGCCATGCGTCGCGCGAAACCACGTCTACACTGCTTTGGTCACATCCATGAGGGCTGGGGTGCTGAGAGGGTTGTCTGGAGTAAAGGATCGTCGGCGCAGAGCTTTGTCAGCGGAAGCTCCGATGTTAAGGTTGCGAATCGCGTTCCGGTTGATGAGGACAAGATGAATGCAGATCGGTGCGCGTATGTCGATGTTAGTAGCGATGGCGCTGAACCGCTTCGTCGTGGGGAGGAGACGCTCATGGTCAACGCGAGTATCATGAACGCTCATTACAGACCGGTGAACGGGCCGTGGTTGGTAGATCTGGATTTGCCGGCTGTGTAGTGCTGTTGGTGAGTTGGGTCGGCCACGTTCACTCAGCTAGCGACGAGGGAACAAGTGAAGGAAGTCTTGCGAACAGGTTTCTCTGAACAGGCGAGATGGGCACTCGCCGCAGCCTGGTTGCTTCATGTGAATGCAACCTTTCCCTTGGGTTTCGATGTTTTGGATTTGCACCGCGCTATCCGTCCCAGTCGCAGTTTCCTCTTGTAACTGCGCTTCCAGGACGACCACGGTTGAGAGTGGAACTGAACTGACTTTCGCCGCCCTCAACCACCGTGATACGCTCTCCGCTCAGACACTTATCACTAAGACCATTTCGGACACCGTTTCATTCTTAAGGCCTGCGCGACACTCTCCGACATGGTTTCCCTTCTCACGGCGCCGGTCCTTCAAAAGGCGCTCCCATATCGCCCGAATCACACACCAGCTGCAGTACACCATAGCATCCCATCGACCCTCCTTAAGAAACCCCTCGCGGACTTCTCTATCAAGCATCAACAATCGGCGCGCCATCCGTCGCAGGATCTGACAAGCACCACCATGGCGCCAGCAAGATCCAAAACACCTACGTCCGTACGCGTTTCCGACAGCCGTGATCGAGTGGGTGAGCAACAACACGTCCAATCTCAGAGAAGTGCTGCTGTTGTGCCCGCAAACCGCGACTCATCAATGTCCGTACATAACTCAGACAGTCACTCTGGAGTGGCCGAGCAGCAGTCCGCTCGTTGTCAGACACCAGCTCGCCAAGGTGGTTGTCGGAGTGTTGTAGCTAGAAAGTCCCGGTCGGCCTCCAGCCATAGATCGGCGCCGTATCCGCCGCCGAGCGCTGGCGGCTATGGCTTCGCTAACTGGCCGCGCTTCAACTTCCAAACCGGGACATACGACTATTCTGATAGACTATGGCCCGTAGATCCTCCCGCTCAACAAGACATCTACGAGTGGGGAAACATCTATAACATCGATGGACAACAGGTGCGCCATCAGAAGCATCGCGACGATGTGCAGCGAGCCTTCAAGCGGACGGCTGCCGAACTGTGGTGTAGGCGAGCAAGGAACGGAGCCTGGACGCGCACCATGGAAAGCCCGACAGTCAACCCGATGGATCTGCTGATCAACAAACCGTCGCCAACGGCAATGCCTCCACCGCCCACATTCAGACCTGATATGCAACATACCACATCTTGCCTACCCATCTCGCGGACCGTCGTTCGCGCTCCGTGGCTGACACCCTACCCTGGTTCTGGCCTCAAACAGGTCGAAGCCTACTCCGAACAACCACACCCAGCTTCTCTTACCACAAAATCGACAGCAGACCACATTTCACAACCTCTGCCCGTCATTGGTGCCAACAAGGCGCAGATCCCAATCGACACCCCGCATTTCCACCAGCCCTCTCTTGCAGCATATTCGCCCGCAAGCAGCGCTTCAAGCACTCCGTCCGTCGGTCAGGTCAGGAACGCACAAATTCCAGCACCATTGCCAGCATTCCGTGCGCCGTCTGCCATGATGTCCGCTCAGGCGAGTCATCCCTCAGCCGCACAGTCAGCCACGATGTGCGGACGCGCCCCGCCGGCCCCGATGCTTGCGGCTCCTGGTCACCTCTATGGAGTTTTGGCACCACACGTTCATGAAGAGAACAAGCCGGCCGGCTATTGAATGGACCTTCCTTTAGGCAATCATGGCGGGAGTCACTAGCGGTGCACTGCGGACTGGTGTTTTGGAAAGAGAAGACCGAAATGGAGGACTAGCCGTTATGAGGTGCTTTCTTTCTTTGCTGTTGCCGACATTCACTTAATGAGCCAGGATCAAGTCATGACTGGGATGCCGAGCTTGGATGTCAGTTTTGGAGATCAACACTCACTTGATGCAACTTGGAGTAACTTGGATAACGTAATTGAGTCGCGAGCGCCGTTTGGCTTGCTACAAGGTCTTCCCAGCACTTTAGACGCAGCAAACTGTGCTGCCGCTTCGAAAGGGCCACTATTTGGCGTCGCGGCATGATAGAATTTTGTCGCTACTCCATACATCAAAACCCATGCAGTCATTGCGCATTGTCTATGAACTCCAGTCCCTAAGCTGACAGCCTTTCAATGACACCAAGGCCTGACGCTGAACCGCTCGTTTTTCCCTCGATAGCGGCACGACCTGCGCCTCCACGACCTCCAGACAAAAATACCATGCTCAGTCTCTGACCTCGTTCTGTGGCGGCCCACCCGTGCTCCAGCCAGCTTACTCGAGTCTGACTCCAAACCCTGCCACCATAAACCCCTTGGCGCTTCGGTACAATACAGTGTACGCGCTGGCCACAGCCCGTAACGTGATTGCCCTCCTCATCCCCCATGTACCACCACAGCCTGATATTAACTTCCGCGCTTTCGCGCACATCCAATGACGTGCCTCCACTGCCTCGTTCACCATTGCCGATTCTGGCATGATACCCGAGCCAAGACCCAGCCTAATGAGGTCGAACGAACACCCCCTGACCGAGCGACTGAGGCATAACGAGCGCTCCTTGCTCACTACTCCTCCATCGTCTAAGCTGGAGGCGCTGTGGCGGGAAAACACGACGGTCCTGGATCGAGAACACCGGCGGGCGGACTAGGAGATCGAGGGCGGGGGACGCTGTTGGCTGTACGGACGCTGGGCGGTGTGGTCTTGGTAGTGGGCGCGACGGCGTGGGAGACGTTTGGCTGCGTGATGACTTCGAGGTAGGCTGAGATGGAGGTGGGGCTGCGGCAGCCAGTGCGAGGGAAGAGATGAGAGAGATGGAGACGTAAGGGTGGAAGGCGAGGCGATAGGTGATGTTGTGTGGACGGTGAATAGGTGCCAAGTGCTGTGGTGGGTTGGCGACGAGGCGGTGGTTCTGTTTCTGAGATGACTATTTGAACGGGCTGCTTGAGCTGCATTCGGGTACGGGGGACGGGCGGCGAGAGACCTAGACTTCAAGCTGGACAGTATTGCGCTGGTGGCCATACTCAGTTGTAATCCCTTGCTGCTACGTATGCGCTCTGGTGTTTCCTTGCCGCACTTGAGGCCGAAGCAACCTGCGCCGGTGATAACGACTTCAATCGGCCGGAAGTTGTCTACTGATTGTGGATCTTGAAGACACGCCCGGCGCAGCACATTGAGAGATCCGTCACTGGCGGCGAAGCTGTTTACGCTGGTTTCTGGGATCTTCTGTAGGGTTGGAATTCATGTGTGAAACATGGGTTGGAAGACAGGCTCAGAGAGAAGTGAATGCTAGACAGATGGAAGGAGCCTTGCCGTGAAAGGACATTTCATTCAATACATCAGAAGCAGGACCACGAACACGGTGGCGTAACCAGCGGAACACGTGGACACCTTACATAAACCTGACCGGCCGGCTTCATTTTGCCACAATCCGGTGATGCCCACTGTGTCCAAGACGAACAACGCATAGAGACACCTATCAGTCGGTCCTTACACTCTGTACTACCAGTACAAGTCCCCACTTGCCAATACCGCCAAATGGTCTCCGCTCTCTCCGCTCTTACTCGCGCGGCTGGCCGCTGAGAATGTGACTCCCTGATCCTTAGTCGTTCTGTCCATGCGTGTAGATGCGAAACTTTCTGACGAGGTCGTGGAGGTGGATGGTCGATCAAGCCTACTCCACCATGCGTGAGAACCTACGCGCTCAGAACAGCTTGGCTCGGACGCAGATCTGACCACGAGTCTTGCAGGTACCACACGACTCGAGCCGCACCACCAGGCGTGCTTCCCCGGTTGAGGGTAGCGTGATGAGTACGTCTGCTGCCGGAATTGTCGAAATGGCAGCATCTCGAGGGCGCTCCCAACGATTTGACTGGACCAACGGTACATTACTGCGTTCTCGACGTCTTGGAGAGGCCAGCAGTCCAAAATCTTCTCTCACAAAGCCGTCTTTCGTAGATCTCGTGGACCACAATACCGCAGTCTTCAACGCCTGAGGCCTCCAGAGAGCGCACCACCGACCCGACCGAATAACACCTCGAGTGCTATGGCAGGATATCTGAGCACACGTGTTCCGGTACATTGTGCCGAGCTGGAGAAAATGGAATCTCGGGCGTGCCTCATCTCTTGAAGCTGATGATAGCAATCTGCATCCTGTCAGTTCCCCCACGCTTCAACCCCGTATGATGTGTAAACTAACCTGGTTCGCCAGCGAGAACGCCAGTTTCTTCCCATCAGCATCCCAACCCAAGGTATGATCCAACTCCTCCTCCCTATCCGCACCAATCGACGTATCCCACGGGTCTTTCTCGAAATCCGCCTTCCAAAACGCCTTCGGAAGCCCGCCAACCTCTGGGTTCCAGATAAGTACTGTGGCCAGACCTGCTGCAGCCAGCAGGAAGCCATCTGGCGAGAACGACAACGCCATTGCGGGTGCGCCGCCCATTGAGAGTCTGTGTAGTAGTTGCCATGGCCGCTTAGCGTCCCAGATCTGGACCAGACCGGTGTCGTGGGCGGTGGCGAGGAGGCGGGGAGACTCGTCGAGATGTGAGAGAGGGTTGATGATGGGTTGGAACTCTAGGGCGGTGATCGGGTTTTCTGCGACGGATAGAGTTGTGAAGTCGATGGAGTTCTTGGAGTACAGGCCGATCTCGTTCTGCTCTAGCGATGCGCAGGCTACGATGTCGCAGATGGGGTCGTATCGGACCTTTTCCCAGTGGAAGTCCTGGGCTCTATCACCTGAAATTGCTTCGGTCACAGAGCTTGAGGATGGTGCATGGTCCAGTGTGTATGACGTGAGAAAGCCGTGACCGCCAACAAGAAACCTGTCGTCTGAGCACCATGCGGCGTCCAGTATGACTCGGCCGGTGTAGAATGTATGCAGGGGATCGGGGTTGTTCGGGCTCCATATCCTGATGCTACCGCCTCGATCGGAGCTGGAGATGCTCAGTAGACGTTGGGCCGAGGCTCTCCACCGTAAGGCGAATACTGTCCCCACCAGAGACGAGAGGATTTGGACTTCCACGCCGCCCTCCCGCAGGGCGAGTAGTCTTCCTGTACTTCGCGTCTCTCCTTTCTCATTCGTATGATCCTCTAGAGCCGCAGCGAAGGCCTCGGTTGGCGAGATCCAGCAGAACGCTGTGATAGTGTACTTTAAGAATGGAAGATCAATCTTTCGAGGGATGTAATCCTGTGAGTCTTTGAAGTAGCGCGTGTCCTTGACCATGCAATACACAGTAAGCAGCGAATCGCCTGCTGCGCAGAATATGGGCGCCTCGGTCGGACTCCAGACAGTATGACGCAGTGTGACTTCAGGCTCGTCAAGCTTGATGAAGGTCGTCTCCGGTGCCAACTCCGCAATCTTCTCGCTTTGCAAGCCTACGCTCACGCCGTTGTCCAGGGTCGTCTCGATCGGCACCTCTTCTACTATCGGAGAGTCTGCTTCTGATACTGCAACGTCAGCATCACCATTGGGCGTTTGGACCATGCCGTTCATATCGATATCCATTGCATCCTCATTGCTGCGCTCACGCGTACTTTCCGCACCATTGCTCTCCCTCGTACGCTTCGGCGCACCCCGTGCTGGCATAGCATCATTGAGCTCGAAATCGCCGTTCGTCTCCGGCCTCAAGCTTGTCCGTTGATCTGAGACTCTTCTTCGTTTGTTGTTGTGGACGACGTAGGGAGTACCGTGGCTCGTTCCGTAGTCGTAGTTGCGGCCACCCTGTCAACCAGGGTTAGAGATGTTCGGTTGCGATATCGTTAGGGGTCAGCGTACTTGGCTAACCTCTGCCTGCAGGCGATCGTACAGCAGTCCGTCTTGTATAATGTGGACGAGCGCGTGCTGATGTACGTTGTTCGCGAAGGGTAGGCTTTGAGGATCGCGGTTCCAATCATTCATGAGACTTTGCGCGGTGCTAGCAAAGCCTGGGATACCTTCATGTCAGCACACAGCGCTGTACCTTCAGTGTTTGGGGGACATACCGGCTTCCTGGAGGTAGCGCCAGATCAGGTAATTGACAACATTGGAGGACAAAGTCTCGGCGCTCATGGCGCATGGCTATTCTGGAGCACAGATTCCGGCCAGGGATTCAGGACGCGTCGCAATGCTTTCGTAGAAGAGGCCGGAGCTATATGGCACGGCTGGTAGCAAGCGCGACAGGTCAGTACGTGGATGTTCTGGCGGTTTGTTCGATGTGTCGACGGTGCAGACCGGGGTCGAACTGGCGGCTGGACGCCATTCGCGCCTGTGCTCCAGAACTCCAGAAGCGCGCCTTGGGCGACGCCTTGGCCGATTTGCGGCTCCGACGCCAGTTCAGTGACTCGAGTACAGCCGCCTTACATGCAACGCCCACCGAACTTGCCATCCCAAGCACTGCACTGTACTGTGTCTACCAGCAACAAGAACTTCGCACCGCCTTTCCGCTCATTCCTTTAGCCTGTCAAAGCCGGTCCTTACCCAGTGATTTCGCACGCACCATCCTGTCACGCGCCCAATTCATCGCAGAACCCATCCCTCAACAAACACCACCGCAAACCACCGCAAACCGCCGCAAACCACCCACTGGCTATCGACAGACAACCAGCTTCCGAAAGGGCCCAGCCCTAGCGCGACCATGGCGCCTCGTTTCAACCTCCCACCCCTGACGAAATACCTCCTCGCTACCCTCCTCATCTTCACTCTCCTCAACGCGATACTACGACCCTACAGCAGCTGGGTTGAAGGCGCAGAAAAAGCCGGGATCAGTAAGGGGGATGGCGCGCCGTATCTGGCGATCGTGCCTCGGAAGTCTATCGTATACCCCTGGGTGTGCCTGACCGCGGCACTGGTGGAGCAAAACATCTTTGGCCTGTTGATCACGGGCGCGACGGTCTTCTATGGCGGGCGTTATCTCGAGCGCGCATGGGGATCGTCTGAGTTTGCCAAGTTTATACTTTTTGTTGCTATGATACCCAATATCCTCAGCTGGGTGCTGTACTATTTGTTCTTTGCACTATCTGGCAGCGACAGGGCTCTGTCAGTGCCATCCACGCCCCCTATGATCTTCTGAAAGCTAACGCTAGCGCAGCAACACCACAATATCCGGCGGCATCCAACTCCAAGCCGCCTTCCTCGTCGCCTTCAAGCAGCTCGTCCCCGAACACACCGTCGCCATCGCCAAAAGCCTAATCCGCATGCGCGTGAAGCATTTCCCCGCCATCTTCCTGCTCGGCAACACCATCTCCGGGCTCGTCTTCGGCACCGAGACCGCGCTCTTCCTCGCCTGGTTCGGCTTCTTCACGTCGTGGATATACCTCCGCTTCTACCGCACCAGCCCGTCGTTGTCGTCTGCGGCGACCGGGGAGTCGGGGACCGTGAAGGGTGACGCGTCGGACACGTTTGCTTTTGCGCACTTTTTCCGGATCCCATTCAGACGGTCATCGCGCCGATAGCGGATAGGGTGTATGATACGCTGGTTACGCTGAGGATATGCACACCGTTCTCGGACGAGGACATTGATGCAGGGAATGAGCAGGCGTCAGCGAGGGCAGAGGGAGGGTTGCCCAGCTTGATGAATGCTGGCGGCCGTGCCGGCAGAGGAGGGGGCAGGAGAGAGGAAGCTGAGAGGCGGAGAGCGCTGGCGCTCAAGGCACTGGATCAGAGGTTGCATGCTGCGGCGAGCAGGCCGCACCCTGCTGCGGCTGCGCCTGCTACCGCGGTACCGTCGATCCCGGAAGAAACGAACTATGAGGTGGAACGTGGAGAACGTCCACCGAAGGAGGCTCAGGCATGAGGCTTGGAGTGTGGTTTGATTTCGCTTGGGGTTTCGGCGTCGACTGGATGTGTGTTAGGGTACCGTCCTGGTTCCTCAGTCGTCTTGGGCGCATCTTCTCATGCCGTACAGCGTAGATACCATTTGTTTCGATGTACGAGACAAGGTTGTGTTCGATCTATCACCAGCTCGTCCGAGCATTCGCCAGACTCAAAACAACGAAGGTCCGCTTTGATCGCCATTGGATCTCGCGACTTGCTTTCGGGCAGCTCTTTCGGCTCAATTACTACTACCAAATTTCAAGTGGTTGTTGCAGTGAAGCAGTGTCGATCCAGTGTCACGTGCGCGTCCTGGCCCTGCTTCGCTATCAAGAATCCACTCCGACGCCCGCCCTCAGCATTGCAGCACTCCGGCCTTAGCAGGGACAATGCGCGAAGCACTGCACGACATCCTGTCTGCTTGAGTCTCTTGAGATCTCTGGGTGTCGTGTTCGCCCAGAATGCATACTTACGCCCGACTTCATAGGTAAGGCTTTGCCCTAGCAGAGTCGGTAACAGGGCGGGCAGGGTCACTTCGCCGTCGTGGCTTGCAGATGCTGCGAAAGTATCACGTCCACTCCGCCCAATAGAGGGGGAGGAGGGTGTAGATAATGCTTCCCTTCCGCCCTCCTGACAGCCTTGTGGTGCTCCGCCTTGTTAGAGAAGATGTTCGCCTTCTACACACGCGTTGCATCCTGGCTGCGCATCACCAGGCAAAGTATGAAAGTAAGCTACGCGGTAGGAATTTCATAATAGCCGGATTAATCTAGTCCTCTCCTTTCTGTCAAGCCAATTTCTTACCGTCAGCACATTCCCGATGCATCATTGCCATATATCGTCAAGCTAGGCTGAAAAAGACCTACAAAATGGCTTCTCAGGATCCTCTTGGACACAGTAACGCTTACCGAGATCATCAAACCGTCAATGATTCACAACATGCTCACAGTCATACTTCTACTCATTTGGATCTGAATGGTTACCAAGCTGAAATCGTGGAGGGTTGCCCGCCTTTCGGTGAGCAAAGCGTTTGGGGTGCCGACGGCTCTCAAGTAATACTAGCAAATGGCATCATCGTTCCCTTGCAGAGTCTTCACCTCTACTTGTATCCAGAAATCGTAGGTTATACTTGCCGTTCGATAGGGCGCACTAATCTCGCACAGGGAACGCTCCTCAACAGTTTCGACCAGATCATTGGCCCACAGACGACGTCCGGGCTGCCTGCTGTGGGCCGACTCTCCTACGACGGGACAACCGGTCCAGATTTTACAACAACAAGATTCAGCCTCATGTCCAGCAGTGATCTGGATGGCCTAGCCAGCGGCAATGACCCGTACAGCCAGCAATTCCAATCCGGTACCGGCACTGGTGCGCCGTTTAGTAGTCAAACTACTGCTCTAGATGCGGCATTTCCGGCATCGGATACCCTGACTGGTGGCGGCCCAGCTCTCACTAGAAATGGTACAGATGACTCTATGGCTCAGGAACGGACTCCGAGTGTCTGTGCTCATGAACTTGACCATCCCATGCACGGCGAGAAACGAGGACACTCCGGTTCAGAATACGACAATAGCGAGGGACAGTATCCGAAGCGCCCTCGAGCTGTGGGTTCCGCTGTTGAGGTCGGGCTGGACGGCAACGCTGCTGAGTTCTGCACCTCGTGGTTTCGAAAATATGGAATCTTCCCTTCCGGTGAAGACCTCAACGCACTGAGTAGGTTAACAATAACACCGGTCGAAGCAATCCAGAATTGGTTTGGGCAAAAAGTCTTTCAGGGCTTGGAATCGGATGATTCGGCATATCAGTCGAGGCAGCCAGTTGACGTGAGCCGAACCAAGAGCCAGTCGTCTTCAGGCTCTATGGAGATCCGTTCAGGAGCACCTGGAGCAAGCTCGAATTCTCAAGGCAGCATGCCGAACACTGCATCCACGGGAAAGCGCCGTCGCGTCAAAAGCTCGAAAGGTCCTCCTGTAAGAGCGGTCGGAACTGCTGGTCAGAAATGTTGCAAACCAACATCAGACCTTGATCGGCTTAAACGAGACGAGCTGAGGATCTATCAGTGCACCAGCAAATGCGGACAGACCTTTGATCGAAAAGACAGTTGGAAGAAACATGAGGATCTGCGGTATCCGCAGAGAGGCTGGCTTTGTTGTCTCTGTCGTTCTGAAGAGCAGGGATATGCAACGCCATCCTACCGAAAAGACCATTTCAAACAGCACTTCGATTGCGTCCACCCTGAACTTTCCATGGTTCAGCACGAGAATGCTAGCTTGTTCACCCCACCCACTGCACATCAGTTTCCGAAACACTGCGGTTTCTGCAAAGATCGGTTTACAACCGCCAAAGAGCGCAAGCACCACATTGCTGACCACTTCGAGAAGGGCAAGTGTATGTTGGACTGGCGGGATCCTGATACTGATGACAGCGGAGAAGTTGATTCCGGGGATGATCCGGGAGATGATCCGGGAGATGGCCACGGAAATGCTCCACAGGATGATCCAGGAGATAATTCAGACGACAATTCAGGAGGCGATCCACCAAACCTTCCACCAGACGAATCGCGAGATAATTCCGGTGACACTGGACC
The DNA here is from genome assembly GCA_030247845.1 of Coniosporium tulheliwenetii. Classification (NCBI taxonomy): domain Eukaryota; kingdom Fungi; phylum Ascomycota; class Dothideomycetes; genus Coniosporium; species Coniosporium tulheliwenetii. The sequence goes on along the minus strand of JAPDRP010000001.1, from coordinate 287,609 downwards.
TGAAGACGACAATTCAGATGATCAGGATCTTCAAGATGATTACGAAGCGGGGGTGAGCCCTTACGACGAACATAATATCGGCAGGGTCAATCGCACTGACGAAGGCGGCGATACCGTTACCGACTCGCCGCAATCAGGACATGGGAAGACTGATGTTCAGTATGGCGAAGGTTCCTGCCAAGTCCTCGGCCAGAACTTCATACGCGGACTCTGGCAGACCTTGTGGAGCCCAGAGAGCTGGGAGCCAGCGCCCTGCGGTCAGGAGGCTGGATACCATCACGTAGTGGAAGCGAAAGAGAAGGCACTACTGCTCCAGTCCTATACCCTCGCGATGGCGGGTGCATTGCCCAAGCGCGGCATCGTCGAAAAGACTCAGAAGACTTCCGACAGCTTGGTTCCGAATCGAGTTCCGAACTGGAGTTGGGCAGGTGCTGAGGGTGCAAGTCTTACCAGTCTCAGACTGTTAGGTGCTGGAGGCTTTGCAACGGTGGAAGAGCTTTTGTGGAACGATGTCGGAATGAAGCTTGCAAGAAAGACAGTTCAAGATTGCCAGGAAGGTCACGACCGGTACAGGGAAGCCTCGACGTTGCAGTGCCTTCGACATCCGCATATTATTCGACACATTGCCTCCGATGCGCAAGGCAAAACAACGTCCCTTCTACTGATGCCCGTGGGCGATACCAATCTTGCAGACTATCTACTTGAAGAGCCTGTTGATGCGGTGGCTCAGGCGGAAAGGGTCAACAACCTCAGGAGATGGTTTCGCTGTCTCTCATCTGCCCTTTACCACTTGCATGCAAAGGGTTTTGGACATACAGACATCAAGCCCGCAAACATCCTGGTTGTGCGTGGGGGAACACCAAGTATCATATTAGCCGACTTCGGCTCAGCCCAGGTGCTTCACGGTCGTGGAATGAACAACGATCCTTCCGCCATCACCCCAGAGTATTGCGCTCCAGAAGCCTTCTACTCTCGTGAGGCCGTTGGCGAGGCCTATGACATATGGTCACTCGGATGTGTATTCAGTGAAATGGCCACCCTGATTCACGGCCATAACCTGAACGACATGAGGGTGTTCATGAAAGGCCAGCCGTACCATCGCAATCCGAAACTAGCCCATGTGTGGCTAGACCGACTGGCGGCTAAGGAGAATCGGGACACGCGAATGCTCCAAACAATCAAGCATATGCTCGATCTAGACCCAACAAAGCGTCCAGGATCTTCAGCTCTTACAAAGGTGTTTACTCCAATGCATTGCTGCGTACGGTGGCCATCGAGTCGGCGAAGGGCTCTTGAGCCTTGGAGCGCAGCTTCAGTATCATCATACGCGCCTAACTACGTAAGAATCCTCAAATTCAGCTCACTGAAAGTTGATGTTCCTCTTGTCGAGAGATGGCTGGACGAATGCGTTACGACTCATCGAAGCTGTGCCGAGATGAAATCGGACCCCATCAGCCGAACACGCAGTCTACCAACGAGACTTCTTGACTGCTTGACCCAAGATGATGGGTCGGTGCAATTGATATCCACAGCCGACAAGACTCTCAACGACAGCAGGTATACTGCTCTGAGCTACGTGTGGGGCGGCGGACAGCCGCAACCTTGCGGAAGGTCCAGAGATGCAATATCCATCGCGCGTCTTTCCCCGGCTGTTCGTCGTGCCATTCGCGTCACCAGAAAGCTTGGTATACACTATCTTTGGGTTGACTCTCTTTGTATCATTCAAGATGATTTGGATGACTGGATCAGAGAGTTGGACCGCCTCGCTGACGTCTATGCCAATGCCGAGGTGACTATCGCGGAGGTTCCCTCAGAGCGTGAACATTTTTCGAAGATCTCTTCGCCTCGTTCGCCGCTGTCGAAACGTGGCTGGGTGTTGCAAGAGCAGCTGCTTTCGCGACGTGTCCTTCATTTCACTCCATCACACCTCTACTGGGAATGCTGCGAGCTTCATGCCTCCGAAACGTTTCCTGACGGCCTACCGCCGCTGTCATGGGAGGCAGTGCATGCTCCGACCCCTCGGTACGAGCTTAGACCTCTGTGTGAGGTGCTCGACCCGGGGCCTCGGTATAGTCTACCCAAATTTGAGTACCGTGCACTCAATTCTCACACCAAAGAGATTCGACTTCTACGGCTCACTGCCCCATATTCCTTTGAATCCTCCCCGCAGCCCAAAGATCAGAGCCTTTCATTCCGCATTGTTCACTTTCCATCTGGAGAATGCCCTCCATATTTCGCCCTTTCATACTTGTGGGGCGATGCTTCTCGGGAAAAGTCCGTCATTGCGAACGACAGTCAGCTTGCCGTTGCCAACAGCCTTTATTCTCTTCTCGAGAGACTACAGAGAATGCCGTTGATGGAATGGCTGTGGATTGATGCTGTTTGCATTGACCAAGACGATTGTGCGGAGAAAAACGAACAAGTCTCGCGAATGCCTGAGATATACAGACAAGCTGACAGGGTAGTCGTCTGGCTTGGACCGGAAGCCGACGGTGCCGAAGATGTCATTGGAACAACGGAGAAGTCTCCGGCTTGGATCGACATCACTACTGACAGGAGTAATGGTATCCAGAACGGGTTCGACCAGGGCGAACGCTCGTTCGAAAAAACGGCCATGGAGTCGGAAAACAGCTCACGCAAGTTTGGGCCCGGGATATCACCATCAACGTCGAACACGATCGGACTCGCTACGAACAATTAGCGCGCTTGAATCGTCAGACCCCCAAGTTCAAGTCTATGCGCTCCTAGGGCTTGTAAAGTATGCTCGAGGACTAGAGTTGTGTCCCGACTATACGGAAGGCTGCGACCCCTTCTATACCGATCTAGCTCGCAAACTGACACAGAAGCATGACGTCCTCATCTCATCTGTGGCAACGTGGATTGATTCATTTCCAGGGCTGCCCTCTTGGATTTCAAACTATAAAGACCATCCGTACTATCCGCTGGTCGATCATCCCTCATTCTGCGCTACAAGAGTCTCCAAACTGGTAATCCGCTATGGTGAGACAAGAAGTGGTTATTCCGTGTTAATCCTCTCTGCTATTCGGGCCGGTGAAATTGCAAGTGTTAAGCACTGCCACGGTTTCTACCGTCACGACAACCTGAAATCACTCGCAACGGAGTTGTTCAAAGAAACCAGCCGCCGCGCTACAGACGTCCGAGAGGTTCGTTTGCCTAAGTGTTGCCTTGACGAAGTCATTCGGACGGTCCCCGTCGCTTTCCAGGATTTTACTGGTCATGAAGCAGTGAGTTACGACCAAGCTTTCAACGCTTGCGACAAAACCTGCGAGTGCCTTCGTCGGCTTCTCAGTTCTGCAGACTACGTTTCCGACGCCGAGACGGCTAGATGGTGGGAGAGCAGCTTCACGTCTTGGAATTTCCATGACGAGTGCTGCACACGAGAGCCTTCCTATGCGCCGACCCTTATCTGGGAATGGGTGTCTAGGCGACACAGCCAGGCGATCCGCCGCAAGGGCACTATAACCTACACTTTCATCCAAGAGCCATGCATTCACGGCATCGAGCACGACGAGTTCATGGATGAAGGCGAGGACGTTGTCACGGTTTTACTGGTGTAAGATCACCGGCCTTGGCCTTTCCCAGAACTGTAAATAGTTCCAAGCCAACGAGCAAACTCTCAAGAGCAGTTCACTTGCCCACGTTGAAAGACGCAATAATTTCTACTGCGGGAAAGTGCTAATGATAGTCGTGATGTCGTTCAGCCCTGTGCCTTGGCCTGTGCGTCCTGAGCCTCGGTCCCCTTCACATGCCACTTCTCTATCCGCCTTTCGCATCGCAGCTTCCAGACCTCAGCGATGCGCAGCGCACCCAACGACTGAAGTTGTCCCTTCTCCAGCTTCACTGAGCTGCCCCAAGCCATGGCCGCCCAGTCGAAGCTCTCCTCGACCCGCCACATCTCCACCCAGTCCCTCAAAAGCCTCATCAACGAGCTCACATCCCGCTACCTCCAGCACCGCACGCGGATCTCGCGCGCCATATACCTGACCCTCTTCGTCGCGCTCATCAGCCGCATTCGTAATGCCATCGCCGAGCAGAAAGCCGCCTCGCAACGGCAAGCCGAGGCGCGCAAGCGGCCCGGGACGGGGGCTACAGAGGGCGAGGCGACGGGCAGGAAGAAGGTGGAGCTGAACAGAGAGTTCTTCAAGAACCTGTTAAGGCTGCTGCGGATCGTGATTCCGGGGTGGCGGAGCAAGGAGCTGAGGTTGTTGATCAGCCATAGTATATTTTTGGTGCTGCGGACGCTGATTAGTCTGTATGTTGCGGAGCTGGATGGGCGGCTTGTGAGCAACCTGGTGAGGGGAAGGGGAGGGAGTTTCTGACGGGGCTGGTGTGGTGGATGGTCGTTGCTGTGCCGGCGACGTTTACAAACTCCATGGTAGGTACCTATCCGCGTAGTCATGGGTACGGGTATGGGCATGGGAGGCCGGGGTAGCCATATTAACGCACAGCACAGCTCTCCTACCACCAGTGCAAACTCTCCTTACAGTACCGCACACGCCTCACGAACTACATCCACAACAAATACCTCAACCACATGACCTTCTACACGCTCTCCGCGCTCGACGACCGCATAAAGAACGCCGACCAGCTCATCACCGTCGACGTGGCAAAATTCTCCAACAGCCTCGCGGAGCTGTACTCCAACATCGCGAAGCCGATCCTCGACATGGTCATCTACAACTGGTCTTTATCGCGCAGCGTCGGCGGGGAGGGCCTCTTCATGATGAGTCTGATCGTGCAGCTGTCCGCGAGCGTGATGCGTGCGTTAACGCCGCCGTTCGGGAAGTACGTCGCGGATGAGGCGCGGCTGGAGGGGGAGTTCAGGTTCCAGCATTCGAGGCTCATTGATTATAGCGAGGAGGTTGCGCTGTATGCGGGGCATGAGGCGGAGAAGGATACATTGGATAAGGGGTACTTTACGTTGATTAAGCACGTTAATCGCATACTGAGAAGGCGCTTTTATCATGGGGTTATGGAGGACTTTGTCATCAAATACTTCTGGGGCGCGCTGGGCTTGATGCTGTGTAGCGTGCCGGTCTTCTTCAAGGTGCCTGGCGCTAGTGGAGCGAGCATGGGCGACCGGACAGAGAGTGGGTGTCTCCCTAGGCCAACTGAATTTTCTGAAGCTAACAACAACACCAGGCTTCGTCACAAACAGACGCATGCTCCTCATGTCCTCCGACGCCTTCGGCCGCATCATGTTCTCCTACAAAGAAATCACCGAGCTGGCCGGCTACACCGCGCGCGTCTCTACACTGCTAGACGTCATGGACGACATCCAGGCCGGCCACTTCGAGAAGCGCCTCGTCTCGTCCGCCTCCACCGACGAAAACGCCGCCGTCCTGCGGGGCCGCGGCCAGGTCTTCGAAGGCGAGGACATCGAATTCGTCGACGTGCCCATCGTCTCGCCGAACGGAGATATCCTGGTGCGGAAACTAAGCTTCTCGGTGCGGCCAGGCGAGCACCTGCTGATTGTCGGGCCGAACGGGTGCGGGAAGTCGAGTCTGTTCCGCATCCTCGGCGGCCTGTGGCCCGTCTACGGCGGCACGGTGCGCAAGCCACCCTTCGAGGATATCTTTTACATTCCGCAGCGGCCGTATCTCTCGCGAGGAACGCTGCGCCAGCAAATCATCTACCCGGACGGGGTGCGCGAGATGCGGGACAAGGGCATCACGGACGCGGACCTGCACCGCATCCTCTCCGTCGTGGAGATCGAGAGCATCGTCGATCGCCCGGGCGGCTGGGACGCGGAGCAAGAGTGGACGGATGTGTTGTCCGGGGGCCTGCAGCAGCGGGTCGCGATGGCACGGCTGTTCTACCACGCACCGAAGTATGCGATCTTGGATGAGTGTACGAGTAGTGTTACGCTGGAGATTGAGAGGGTGATGTATGATGAGGCGAAGAGGTTGGGCATTACGCTCATGACGGTTAGTCATCGGCGGAGTCTGTGGAAATATCATAGTAGGATTTTGCAGTTTGATGGACAGGGGAATTATGTGTTTACGAAGTTGGATGCGGAGAGGAGGCTGCAGCTGGAAGAGTGAGTAAACCACCTGGGAGATGAGCTGGCGGATGGATTGCTAATCTTGATGCAGTGAAAAGGAAGAACTTGATTTGCGGTTGCGGGCTGTGCCGGAGATAGAGCGGCGGATTGCTGAACTGACGACGTAGTAATGGAGTTGGCTTCCATGTGTTTTAGCTGGTGCAAATCTTAGCATGAAGCGGGAGCATGGTGTTTGTGGGGAGTTCTATACAGTAACGGCGCTGGAGGTGCGGTCAGGTCGTGGCATGGAATACAAACTTGAAGCTGCATCATCCGAAACTGGTTTCTGGGTCCGGGAGACCTTGCATGCTCGATGCAGGAAGGCGTGGAGCTACTGGGTAATATGTAATACTACACTATCTGGAATCAGTGCGGTGTCTCTCCACCGTCAACTTCATCGTTCGTTACGTAATATTGATGAAGATGAAAATCAAGACATGATTTTCACATCAAGGAGACTTCAGGCGCTCGATGCAGAGAAACCAAGGGCTGCAGCATCGCTTATCGCCCTATATCGCGTGGAATCGTGGCGTTTCTCTTGGCGCGAGCACCCACACGCAGGGCGCTGTGGAGATGGCGTAAGCGCGCTTATGTAAGTGCGGGCCGACCCCGATCTGCATTAGCGTGTTTTGAGGGCCGTCATAAACGCGAACCGCCCACGTCCCTTTCTCCCACCTACCATCACACAAAAGTTCAAGCTTCACAACTTCACGCTCGGAACTTTTTGCCAACGGCACGAAACTCTCTCAATTCACAATTCTCAGTAGAAATCAATCATCATGCAAGCTCTTAAGGCAGGTCAAGCCGTCGAGCTGAGCGACGGCCGCTCAGCAACAGTTCGGTTCGTCGGTGTAACGGCCTTCGCGGCCGGAGAATGGATTGGCGTAGAGTTCGCAGAGCCTCTGGGCAAGAACGACGGCTCTGTTCAAAACCAGCGCTACTTCTCGTGCCAACCCAACCACGGCATGTTCCTGCGGCGCTCCGCCGTCGCCAGGGTCGTGGAGCCAGACGTAGGTCATCTATGCTTCTACATACTACCTGTACCAAGTGCCTGACATTCTTTAGGCTCCGGCTCCACGACCCGTGGCGACCGGGCAAGGCCGCCCTCGGCACAGCCTTGCGGTCCCATCAGCCCGCCAGTCGCTCCTCACTCGCCCGACAAAGCCATCCTCAACCCCCTCTCTCCTCCCCCAGCGCCAGCACCGAACTCGGGCAGCTACAAGCAAAGCTGCGCGTCATGGAGAAGCAGCGCCTAGAAGACAAAGAGAACCTCAAGCTGCTGGAACAAACCCAACAAGAACGCAACAAGTTCGAGCAGGTGATACACAAGCTGCAGGCGAAAATGCAGCCACAAGCACAAGAACTCGTGGAGCTGAGGCGACAGCTGAAAGAAGCCCAAGCCAGTTTGGAGGAGACCGAAGCGCACCAGGCAGACTACGAGACTGCTGTCGAATCCGCGACAATGGACCGAGAAATGGCAGAGCAAAAGGCGGAGACATACAAGGCGGAACTGGACAGCTTCAAGCTGAGACTCGAGGAACTCGAGGTGGAGAATGAGCTCCTCAAGGAGGAGAACCTGGAGTTGAGTCACGAGATGACGGATGAGGAGCGCTCGGGCCAGGGATGGATACAGAAGGAGCGTGAGAACGAGCGGCTAAAGGAAGCCCTGTTACGCCTGCGGGACGTTTCCCAAGACCAGGAAGCGACGCTGAAGAGTCACATCAAGAGCTTGGAGGAAGACGTGCAGGAACTCACAACCATCAAACAAGAGCTAGGCGACACGAAAGCAAAACTACTTGAACGGGAAGCCGACATCTTGGACGTGCGCCAGCAGCTTGACAACGCCTTGAGCGCCGAAGACATCATCGAAGAGCTCACAGAGCGAAATACCTCGCTCAATGAGCAGGTCGTACAACTACAAAACACAATCGATGACCTCAAGGCTCTCAAGGAGCTCGAGGACGAGCTCGAAGCCAACCATCTCGAGAATGCAAAGCAGCTTCAAGACGTCATCAACCACAAAGACACCATCATCATTGACCATAACCGACGTCTTGCTCAACAAGAGGAACTACTCGCTGATCAGGAGTCCACCATCCAACGCTTCCAAGGGCTGGTCAGCAGCTTACAATCTGCTCTCGCGGACATGCGTGTGTCTAAGGAAATCACCGACACACAGGCGGAGGAGCTCAGCACCCGCTCCCGAGCCATGCTTGATCTCAATAAGCAGCTTCAGACGTCAGCAACAAGCACGAAATCCAGAACAATCGACATGGAACTAAGAAAGCTTGACGCCCAGGAGGCAACCGAACACCTAGCCATCGTGCAGTTGTACCTGCCTGAATCTTTCCACACTGAGAGAGATTCCGTGCTGGCCCTTCTCCGCTTCAGGCGCATCACCTTCAAAGCAAACCTCCTTCACGGCCTCGTCAAAGACAACGTCTCCGAAGACAAGCTCGATGCTCGAGGCGAGCACGTATTCACGGCCTGTGGCGTCCTAGACCAACTCACCTGGATTTCAGCAATGTCCGAACGATTCAGCAACACAATCACCACTTCCTCCCTCGAGCAATTCACCAGATTTGAGGGCGCCTTGTATGAGCTTGAGCCTGTCGAACGGGCGCTGAACAGCTACATTGATAGAGTGAGAAGAGACGAACTGAGAGAAGAGGAGATCACGGAAGAGCTGCAGCGATCGATCTCGTTGATGAAACATCTGGCGGAGGTTCACCTACGCGCCGGGCTGGACAGCTACGCGGACACATTTATCATGAAGACACTGCTCATGCAGAGCCAAATGGAAAACACAACCGCGGCGCTTACTCTGGTCAAGGCTGAGGTGGAGAGAAACCTACCCACTGCCGATGAATATCACACCGACCTTCCTCGCTTCATTCAGAAAATGAATCAACTTATCACTCAGTCGCGCAGCGCAAAGATCATGGTCGGAAAGACAGTGCACGTTCTACAAGAGCTCAAAGCGCGCTCCCTGGTCTTAACAGCAGAAACACTCCCTGCGTTCGTAGAATGTCAGCACAGCACCGCGGAATTAGCCACATACACTCGCATGCTCGGATCAAACATCTCTAACGTCCTGCGCGACGAAAGCGACATGGACTTTCCTACCGTTAAAACAATCCTGCCTGCCATAGCTAGCACGACCTCGACCGTTTTCGATACAGAAGAAACAACTCCTCTCATGACTCTCACCATCAAACTTCGGAACCTCAGTGACCGCCTCAATGAACTCTACAACACATCATCCGACCTCACCCAAACCACCGAGTTCGAGCGGCCGTCACCACCATGGGTTCTACACTCCAAAGAGATCGCACGAAGCAAGCTCGATTCCGCCGATAAGGATGAAGAAATCGCACGACTTACTGAGAGTTGTAACAAGGCAATCGCCGCATTGAATCACTACGACGGTAGACTGGAGGAAGCGAGAGTCAAGATTGAAGTGCTGGAGTCGCGAAACCGGGATGCCATGAAGCAGGCTACCCGCATCCAGGAGCTCGAAACGCTCGTCGTTGCCGCGCAAGCTGGCGAGAATGAGGCGATCGAGACCCTCCGGGAGCAGGACCTCGCGATGGTCAAGCTGCAGTGCGAGAAGGCGAAATGGCAGGATCTCGCCGCCGTTGCGTTGGAAAAGAGTAACGACAAAGGCCGGGCGGATCCACAGGGCCAACCACAAGCGCCACTCGCGACTGCAAAGGAATTGAACGGCCTAAGAGCAGACATCCAAGCACTCGAACACGCTGTACGCTATGTCCGAGACGAAAACCGCAAGAGGAGGGAGAGGAAGCGAAAGGCACAGGCGGAGAAGATCGCCGAATTCCAGCGCAATCTAGCGGCAGCCCGGTCGGCAAAATTAGGGGCTGCCCGCGCAGCCAAACGAGAGGCCAAACGAGAGGAGTTATTCCAAGCAATTAGAAAACAGATGAAGGAACCCAGGCCTCCGATGAAGCAAGTCGCAACGCTACCATCGGCCACGGATTCGGTCGCCGTACCAACAGCGCCAAAGTGGACGCCGGCGGAGGATATGCCTCAGCACTCTCTAACGGTGCAGGAGCAACTGGAGGAGCGGGAGCTCCAGGAGCTGGAGGAATTCTCGGTGATTGAGCTGGGCGAGGTTTTCGAACCGATCACTCCGGCCGAGTTTGAGGAGATCAGGAGAAGAGCGGAGGTGGAGGCGCTTGACGGCCTTCAGCTATCCGGTGAAGAGGTGATCGAGCTGCCAGTGGATGAGGAAGGGGAAGAGGAGGAGGTTTACGATGGCGAGCAGGAAATTTGTTTTGAGGACATGGAGGACGTTGGTGCCTCCTTCGAGAGTATGGATGTGTTTGGGCTCGAGTCTTATCGAGCTATGGAGCTTGAGCACTGGCGGAGTTTGTGAGCGTTTTTGGCTTTGAGATACCCATGTTGCTTTGGAGCTGGAGGTTTTGCTTTTGGTTCTGCTGATACCCCTGGGGATGATGTTACGATTGCACGATACGAATCTCCTTTGGCTAGCGAACAATGCCCTTCGTAGCTTTCATCATGAAACTAAATTCGAGCTATTCATGCGGTGATTTCAATCTGATTTACATGTACAGAATCACCACTCTCCAACCGCACGCCCTCAATGATCAGCGTGCGCCGGGAGCCACTTGGCGGTCGCAATACGCAGCCGCTTCCCCCAAATGAGTATCGGGAACGTGAACAGTGCAAATAGTCCCATCAGCATGCCAAAGATACCAAAAGGCTCTGCAGCCCCGCGATCGTGAACCCAAGTGCCGACGAAGAACGTCCAGGCGAACGCGATGATCGCGCGGCAAGATGTGACAGCGACGAAGCAATCGCCCGAGATGGCGTTGTAAGCTTCGATCAGGTAGTTGAAGCCAACGGAGGGACACTGAGTGCGAAGGCGTTAGCACCGTAGACACGTCTCTGAGTTTCGAGAGCTGAAGAACGAGAGCGAGACTAACCTGCATCAATCCAAAAGAAACCATACCATAGCCGACCTGCAGTCCGACCCAGCCTTTGGGTGAGGGGTTTGCGGCACAGAAACCAAACACTAACAATCCTCCTGTTGCTAGGAACAGACCCGGAAGCGCAGTCTTGAGCCGTGTTTCTGGTTCACCGAGGCTGTTGCAAAGAGATGAGCATGTTACTAGATAACTGGATGTTTGTCAAGTGATCCCTTACCCATGGCTCTCGTGCTTAGCCTGCTGTTTGATAGACCTGTCGACGGTGATGTATGTGTATACTAAACCAACTAGGGCGCCGATCAGGGCTCCCACATTGATCAGCCCAGCGTCGTGTCCCCATAGCTATACAACGTCAGCTAGTGGTAAATACTCTTGCCATTTAGTTGGTCTTACATATGGTGGCGACGCAACGAGGGTAGGTCCGATGGCCGAAATCGTGACAACACCGCCGACCAATCCAGCGTACCAAAACATTATCAGCCACACGCCCGGTAGCCGGAGGGTAAGGAATGGAGCAATGAATTTCTGCAGAACACCGCCGCGGTACGTGTTCATCTTCAGAGAGCGGGCGAATGTATATGGTCTGAAATCGGTCATGGAGGCGACGTCCTCAAGTTCTGTTACTTTCGGCTTGGTCTCAGAAGAGTGACCATTCGAACTGTTGCCCGCAACTTCTATGGCTGTAGTGCGGTCGAATAGCGTCTCGGGCTGGAATAGGAAGCAGAGAACCAGCGTAATGGCTGCGAGGATCACGTTGACCCAGTGGATCCAGGCGATTCCCAAGCTACCGACTATGTAGCCGCCAGCGATTCCACCTAGGAGGGGCCCGCATGCGAGGCAGACGGTATAGATGGCCTTTTGCCGTTTCATTAGCCGTCATTCTGCAGATCAGAGACGTGATTGTACTTGCCATGGCACGACCACGTTGATGGACAAAGTATATCTCCCCGATAATGTCAGGTGCAATCGTATCAGCGGGTCCATTGCTGAAGCCCATGAAAAAGCGCGCCGCCAATAAGCTCTCAAAGCTCTTCGCCAGGCCGGCCCACATCGAGAAAAGAACAAGCATAAGGAGGCTGATCAACATGATTGGGCGACGACCGAAGGTATTGGCTAGTGGAACCCATAGGAAGTTGGAAGCGCCTTGCATGAGCACATTGACCTTGCAACCAGTCAGCAAAGCTATTCATGGCTGGATATTCTTACACAGTAACTCACTGAAATCAGCTGCGTAAGCCTAGTAATTGGCACCGGCGGATTGAAAGCTAGTGGTGTCGCCAGAACCGGGAGCGCACTTGCAATGGACGACGATGTGAAGTTTGCAACGAGCGGAACTGCGGACACGCATACAAGCATAGCAGTCTTACGCCATGGCGCCCAGTTGAGTGGATCCGCGGGATCCAACGACGGCTGCGGATTTAAGACGACTGTGTCTTCCTGGACTTCACGACCACTCGTTGTGCGCTGGAGATGGTGATCTGGAGACGGTTACTTCTGAGTTCTATGGATTGAACGGCCTGACGGGAAGATAAGAGGATGTACCTATCAAGACGACCGTCCCGGGCGGCCTAGCATTTTCGACCTCTTCTTTGGATAATGAAAAGGCATATCTGAAGCCAGCCATGATGTCTCTATCCGGTTTGTTAGTGGAAAAACCGATACTTCGAGTCGAAATATGAGAATGATGATTTTCTGCAACCTGATCAGCCTTGGACGCACAGTGATAAGAATGGAATAGGTAGCACAGACTCATATATTAAAGAAACTTGCATCGTCGAGTGCTCCCTGTCCCCTGTCGTTGCATGGTAGGAAATCCTCTTTGGCCGGTAATGATAAGCGGGAATCGGGATGTGGGGAAAATGCGGAGATCTGGGGAAGCGGGTCCCCAAGCTCGGGCTGGGCTCCACCGAGATGCGATACAGCCTGGTAAGCGAGTCCAAGGAACTCGTGAGCTCCAACCAGGTTGCTGACGTTTCCCTAAAGAACCCTGAGCTCACCCTCAGTGCATGCGGTACTTGCAGATATCACAATCGGACTGGAACCGCGGAGCCGAGTGCATTGTGAGATCAACACCAGTCCAGCCCGAAGCACAGCTACATCTTGGCGAGATGTTAGCGAACCGACCACAAGGAACACCTCTAGCTTGACTGCCTGAGTGTTTAGTATATGCTATCCCGCAGACGATATCTTGCCATTGATCAGAATCAACGTCTTGCACTCCGCCGTGTCAAAATCCTCACAGCCTCTTTCGAGTCCATGGCATCTCATCAAGTAGCGCTTGTGACCGCGGGCTCTGCGGGTCTCGGCGCTGCAATTGCTCGTGTTCTAGCCATAGAAGCACGGATGAGCGTTGTCATCAACTACTCTTCAAACGTTGAACGAGCTGAGGCGCTTGTCTCAGAGTTGAGGCGTGCCACAGAGCCCAAGCATACTCAGGAAAGCTTGGAGCGCCCTGCGACTGGCCAGCAAAAATTTATTGCCATCAAAGCGGACATGGCATCACGCAGCGAGATCGTCCGGCTGGTAAGAGAAAGTGTTGCAGCTATGGGCCGGCTCGATGTTGTCGTCTCTAACGCTGGATGGACACGCATGACGGACTTCATGAACCTCGACGACGGCGTTCTCGACGATGATTGGGATCGCTGCCTGAATATAAACGTCAAGAGCCATCTCTTCTTGTTCCACGCTGCTCGAGAATACCTAGACCAAAGTGAAGGGGCATTCGTCTCGACAGCTAGCGTGGCGGGAGTGAAGCCAAGCGGAAGTTCGTTGGTACGTGAACGTATCTACCCGCTGTTGTAGCAGTCATCTCTTGAAAATGAACACGAAAAAGGGGCCATCAAGCCTTATTTAGCGTATTGACGTGTCTTTCTAGCCGTACGCGGTGTCCAAAGCTGCGCAAATCCATCTGATCAAATCACTTGCCTTGATCGCAGCTCCCCGGATCCGAGTCAACTGCATATCGCCTGGCGTGTTGCTCACTGTACGTCTGCCGTGATCACTCAACACGGGCGTCGTTGTTTGTCTCGGCCTCCCACTAATTGCTAGTACTGCACAGGAATGGGGTCGCCAGTTTCCCGAAGAGAAGCTCAAGGCAGTGAAAGAACGGAACAAGCTCGGAAGGTTTGCTGCTGTAGAGGTACGGATACCTTTGGTAGATGACCTCTTGTCTGACTTCTTTGCTAACGGTTGTCATCGAACATGTAGGATGTCGCGCAGCAAGTCAAAGTACTGGTACTTAGCAAGTCGATCACAGGGCAAAATACGGTTATTGATGCTGGGTTCTCAATTTGATACCGCAGGCTAGAGATAGAAAGACTGTTGTCCACTGTTGCCAGTTACATTGTGCCCCATTTGCGAGGGGCCGACGGGGACGGGCTCCCCGTTGAACATCTGTGTTGTTCCTTCGACGTCGCGACTACAAGCCAGACCAAAAACGGGGACCAAACTCGAAAAACCTCATCTGAGTAGTTTGCTAACCGCTAGTGTGGAAGTAGGCCAAAGCGGAGTTCGAAGAGACGCTTTCAGTGTACTCGTACTTGCAATAGTTTGACGCAGGTCCTGAATGTGGGGGAGTTCCGCCGGATGCCCAATTTCCCGTGGCATGTCACGTGATTTCCGCACTCCCACCATGCCTTGAGGTTGGATCTCGTTACATGTAAATGAGTGTGTGCATTGTTCATCACCGCTCAAGTTCACGACTACCGGTTTTTCAAGCGCACTTGATAGAAATGCAGTGTAATGCTTAACTGTTATTGCATTCTATCACTCGTGTCGCAGCTGTATCTCGCAGCGATGGCTCTTTGGCGCGATCAAGAAGTAATTCTCGAACTCCATAGACTCATCGGTCGTCGTAGGGGATAAGACCGCCGCGGGACATTGCTTGAAGAAGAGGAAAGTGCCTAGCAACAGCTCAAGCATGGCCAGGTGTATACCGATGCAGGCTAATACGTCAGCATCTGTAAAGTCTCGGTGCACGGAAGGTAAACTTACTGCGAGAACCAGCTCCGAATGGAGAGAATGCATCTCTCATCTCCTGAGTAGGATTCTCCCATCGACTCGGATCAAACCTGGACCAAGCACAAGAACATCAGCATTTGACGTTCTGATAGCAGGCATCATCTGGTTGCACACACCTTTCGGGATCTCTGAAAATATTAGGATCCCGGTGTATCGTGAACGCTTGTGTGCTTACGGTTACACCTCCAGGTATGTGGTACGGGCCTAACACCGTGCCGGCACCAGGCACAATTCTGGGTAGACTTCCCGGCGCAGCACCATACAGTCGCAGTGCCTCGTCAACAACGGCCTTCAAATATTGCAAGGAGGTCAGGTCGCTTCCCCTGGCATCAAGAGGTAATGTGCTGATTTCGTCCATCAGCTTCTCCCGGATGTGGCTGTTGTCTGGCCGTAGCACAGCCCAGATGAGGTAAGTCAGGGATACAGCAGTTGTGTCGCTTCCTGCGACAATCAGGTTTGATGCCTCCTGCTCAATCTCAGCATCGGAAAGTTCTTGGTTCTTCTTTGGGTCCAGGAACTTGGAGAAGAGGCTGGTTGCGCCTGGTCCTTGCCTCGTAGCAATGTATGCCTTGTGGTTCTGAATGGCTTCATGACCATACGAGTTCAGCCTCTCGTCGATAGCTAGTGCATGCCTGAGTGACCTGAGAGGAAGGTAGCTTGCAATTTTGAGCAGCGGTTGAAGCTCGGAGCGCATGCCCGAAATCATCATAGCAGTCTCCAGATCCCGGATATACGGGGTTTTCTGCCACGAATATCAGCTCGGCGTTATTTTACTATGCGCCTTGCTAGCACTTCACTCACCTGTTCATGCTGCAGCATATCGAATGACGTCCCAAAACTCAACTCCCTGCCACATCAGTTGCCATGAAAGTGAACCATTTCAGGATATCTGCAGAGCTTTCTTCGGCATCACGCTTGATCTTGGAAACAGCTAGATCAACCTTGCGTCTTATAGCCGGTTCAAATGTGGTTATAGACGAATTTGAAAATGGCTGCGCGAAAAGCCGTCGCCTAGTAGCGTGCTGCTTCGGATCCGTCATGGCAAAAATTCCTGGATACGGACTTTCGTTGAAACGCTGATACCACTCTGACTTGTTGAAACCGCTGCCAATGCGATGGATAGCTCGGAACGCATCCAGGTTTGAGACGGATACCTCAGTAGGGGAGATCCGGACGAATTGGCCTACATGAGCGGAGTTATCAGCCTGTGCCGAGGTATCACACGTGCGCTCAGCGATAGAAGCTTGCGTACCATATCTTTGATGCAAGGAGTGTATGTAGTGGGCTCGTCGTCCTTGGAGCACTTGCAGCTTGAGCCACAGGTTTGTCCAGGGGCATAGAATGGTCCTGGAACGCCGCGTAGCCCTGGGAAGAAGGCTCTTCTGACAACCTGTTGTAATTTAGATGAAAAGACCTGAGCATAAGCACCATGTCTCTTACAAGGAGCGCTTTGAGAACCAAGAAACATATCAGAGCCCCCAAGACTAAGATCCTGGTCCGTGACTCTGGTAAAGAATCTAGAAACGGAAATAACATATCGACACTCGCGATCGACTACAATAAGCAGCTTTGAATGTTATTAGCCAGAAAATTCTACTCAATAGCAGCAAGTTGGACAAAATCAAGCTGAAGTTTTTGGATCTTAGACAAGGTATGTATTGCAATGGTCCGGTGCATCCTCGCAACGTCTGAGACCTGGAGTAGCAACTTGCATGCATAGCAGTCGACGCAGGGACGCCATGGTTCTGGATTGGTGGTCCCGAATCAACAGCCTTAATACCGGTACGGGGGTGTGGTGTTGTTCACATCCTTGTGATACAAAGGTGGTATGGAGACTGGTAAAGTCTCCGGCCGCTGATCGGCGTTCGGGCATGGCCATGTCGGCTCCACACAACACAGCTCAAGCGAGTCACTTCTGAACAAGCATCGTCCTCACAATCTCACCGCGCACAGGGAACGAGCAATTCTGATCTGGATTAAAGAGCTGCAACAATGGCCTCGGCCCCGATGTCAGCCCACGAGTCTACCACCGTCAAGTCGTCAGCCGTACAGCACCTCTTCCACCATGCCGAACCAGATTAAGGACCTTCACACCGTTGACGATTCATCGTATCCCTACATCTTCGAGCAGAATGCGGCGGTCGTGTTGAAGTCGAGCGAAGGGTTGGTTCGATGCAATGTATACCGGCCCAAAGACTCCGGGGAGCAATCTAGAGTGCCTGTGCTGGTTACATACGGTCCATACGGCAAAGACATACATTACAAAGAGTAAGTGCAGCAATTGATCTGCAAGAGTCTTGCTCGTGCACATGGACAACGGACACTGATGACGCAAGTAGCTTCCACGCGAAGTCCTACTCTGAAGTCAACCCAGAGCACCACTCTGACCATTCCGCATGGGAAACGCCAGACCCCGGGTTCTGGACTAAACATGGCTATGCCGTGGTCAGAGCAGACGAACGAGGCCTCGGACAATCTCCAGGCCTCCTCGATACAATGTCCCGGGGCACCAGCGAGGCATTCTTTGAGGTCATAGAATGGGCTGCAGAACAACCTTGGTCATCCGGGAAGGTGGGCTTGCTTGGTATAAGTTACTATGCGGGAAGTCAATGGCGAGTCGCAGCTCGGCAACCCAAGGGTCTCTCCGCGATTATCCCGTGGGAGGGCATGTCGGATTACTACCGAGACCGCTGCCGGCATGGCGGAATACTGTCCAATGCCTTCATCAAGTTCTGGTGGAATCGCCAAGTCATCACCAACCAATACGGCAGGCCAGGTCGTAGCGCTCGGAACTGGGGACCAGACACAATTGAGGGTGATCTGAGTGAGGATGAGCTGGAGAAGAATCGACAAGATCAAACAAAGGACAACGCTGTGCACAGGTTCAGGGACGAGCCGTATTACGCCTCGAAAGAGTATGACATGGGGACATAGAAGTACCGCTCTTAACAGTTGCCAACTGGGGAGGTATTCTTCTCCATTTGCGAGGCAATGTTGAGGGCTACTGCCACGCTGGCTCCGATCTGAAATACCTTCGCTTCGTCACCGGACGCCACGATCTGCCATTCTACTACAAAGAGGAGGTCGAGGTTCAGCGCAGTTTCCTCGACGCTTTTCTCAAGGGTGAGGACCGGGTGGGTTGGTCTGTAAAAGGCAAATTACCTCCAGTTGACCTTGTGCTCCGGAGAGGTGATGTAGGCTTCGATGACCCGGAGAACGAGAAGCAGTACACTCGTCGGACCGAGCAAGAGTGGCCTATCGCACGCACCCGCTATACCAAGTTCTTCCTTACTCAGAACCGTGAGCTCACCACGGAAGAGCCGCCTCAGGACGTGCGGAAGAAGCTGTCTTACAAAGCCCTTGGCACACTGGAAGACCCTCAGTATCTGCAGTTCAGCACGGCACCATTCGAAGCCGAGACGGAGATCACCGGGCATGTCGTAGCTCACTTGAATGTATCTATGAGCCCAGAACCCTCAGGACCAACTCCGACAGACATCGATCTGTTCGTCACGCTGCGCCACATCTCTCCTCAGGGTAAAGAGGTGCACTACACAGGTACTGCCGGCGATCCGGTACCACTGACAAAAGGCTGGCTACGGGTCAGTCTGCGCAAAACGAACCCCGACCATCCCAGACATCGACCCTGGCTTCCCCACCGAGACTATTGCAGCACGGATGTGCTGCCGGTCATACCTGGTGAAGTGTACTCAGCTGACGTGGAGATCTGGCCGACGAATGTCATCGTCGAGAAAGGAGGAAGAATAGTCTTCGAGGTCGCCTCTGGCGATACGCAGGGGAGCGGCGTCTTCCAGCACAACGATCCAGCTGACAGGTGAGTATTCCAGTATTTGATCGAAGAGTGAAGATATACTGACTGATGCGATCCAGGTCTGAGGAGAAGTTAAGAGGCTTCAATCACATACTCTTCGGACCAAAATGCTTGAACTACGTCGTCTTGCCAATTATACCTCCCCAATAAGGGTTGTTCTGGCATGGTCTGTCATGATTGCTTGGTCACATAGAGTACCTCTCGTATTACCAATTTGCAAATGAGGCTGCCCCTGAGCCCCTAATGCACCAGAACTCTTCATGTATATATAGGATGTAGAGATTGGTTCCTAGTTTCTGCTCTCAAGTGCGCATTGTCTATTGCCCTTTCTGCAATCCTGCTAAGTTGGACGATTTTGGACTTTGCAATGTGAAAATAATACGTCGGTGAGATAAGGGGGCAAAGCGCAGGTGTTCGTCAAGACGCTGGCAATTCGGCTTTACGCCTTTTGACAAGAATTTCATCACGAAACGGTCACACTGTTCTGGCGTCATGTCTGAGGCATCCTGGAAAATTGTGGCACAATGAGCGACTTTGATCGAGACGTCGTTTCTCAGGTAACAAATGCATACACCCCGAGCTCCAATCCCAACTCCCAATAAGCGCAACGCCAACTGAATCGATCTCACCACTCTCCTCCGATCTTGTATCTGAACCAACTCGGCACCAGCTTGCCGCCTGTCGCAGCCCATACCTGACTCACGCTCTACACATCACGTTCTTGTCAGCCATGCTTGCCAGATCTGAGCTGCCACTGACGCAGCGAATCCACATAAACGGGAAAGGAGCACCCACCGCATTCGTCGCCACCCCCGCAAACATCACCTCAATGAAAACCCGCTCCGGTACACTCGTATATACTCGCCGCTGCGACATATCAAGCTCCCTATTAATCGGGCGGTACGGCGGGATGCGGCGGTGATCCGTCGGCCAGTTTTCAGGATTTCGCGCGTTCGGTCCTTGCTGGTCTGCTGTTGATGGAAGAGGATGCGCTTCTGGCGGCGGCGCTGGGCCAGGCGTGCCTGAGTGGTGGAGCTCATAGTCGACTAGGTGAGAGTGGATTCGGTAGCGCGCTGAGTCGGTGGTGGTAGTGACGGACATGATGGCTCAGGTAAGTGCGCGCTGTTGATGCAACGGGCGGCGATGAGATTTAGAGACGGACACAGTGCTGCCCAGCTACAGAAGCTCTGACTACCACTTGAGCACGGTGAACCGTACTACATCGTTCATGGCGGGGAGCCGCGATACTATCGGGATGTGGGGCAACCCAGGTTGCGGATGGCGATGTGGGGAAATGGCCTCCATGGATGCACCACTTCATTTGTACCACCTATGTGGAGCTGACGTGAGATGCGCTTTCATGATATCAAGGCAAGGCCTGCAGGATGGTAATGAGGCGTAACGTCACCCCGTCTCTTTACTACACCGCTCCAAGCCACATCAACTCAAGATGGCAAGGCTCTTCCAGCGGATTCGCGAAGCCGCCATAGACGGCCGCACCCAGAATGTCTATTACCGACAAAGCCAACTCGAGCGCTTGCGAGATGTGCTCGTTCAGAACGAGGAAGCGCTGCAGCAAGCCATTGTTAAAGATTCCGGCAATAGCGTGACCGAAGCAAAGATAGAATATAGCCTGGCATTGCTCGCTCTGAAAGATCAATATGCTTCACTCAATCCGGCCGCGGCACTCGAGGAAGAATACGCAATATCACACGGCAAAGATGCGCCACAGAGGACAGAAGGGGCAGGGATTGTCAATATCGTCCCGACTGCGTATACACTGCTCTACTCCGTGATTACACCCCTTTGCGCCGCGATTGCTGCGGGGAACTGTGTGATACTCGAGGTGAGAAGTCTCAGTAACAATGTGTACATCCTGAGTCCTTTCTTCTGACTCCATTTAAAAGCTCGAACAAACGCCCCGTGATCTCCCCAGCCTGCTCCGCAAGCTCCTGGGAGCGGCGCTCGATGTCGACACGTTCGAGATTGCCCCGAGTCGAGCAGCAGACCCAGAGTTTCGCGCTCAATGCATCGAGGTTCTCCAAGAGGGCTCGCAGGACGTGCCAAAGTATACGCAACTAGTTTCACCTTCGCAAGCGCGCGTTGTCGCTGTAGTCGACCGTACAGCAAATCTGGAAGAGGCCGCAAAGGCGCTTGTAACCGCGAGATTCAGCTTCGGCGGCAAATCACCGTATGCGCCAGACGTAGTGCTCGTCAACGAGTTTGCGAAGAAGGAGTTCATGACGGCCGTTGTGAAGGAGTCAATTGATTTCTTGACTACAGAGAACGGTTCAGTTGAAAAGGGGGCGTAAGGAGGAAACCGCAAGGCAAGAAACTGCTTGATGAGGTTCGGGACAGTGATCTCGCACGGATTGTGACGTCAGGGGCGAACGGCGCAATATTGGATGTTGAGAAAAGGTACGCGGGATCCAGCTAACTTGAGCTTTCATGCTGCTGACCTTCCGGTGAAGGGATTCAGATATCCTGCAAAGGAAGATCAACGAGTGCTGTCTTGCCGTGCATAGCGTCAAGAGCTTAGACGATGCTATAGACTTTGCAAACAGGTGAGCTACATGCACTTTGGTACCCAAAGTGGGACTCGTACCTCTGCTAACACATGCTCCAGAAACGGCGACTTACTCGCATCCTACACATTCGCCACACCTGCCGCCGCCAAGTATCTCAGCCAGTTCTTGCACTCTTACGTCTCGTTTGTGAATCACGTACCCATGGAGATGTTAGGTACGCTTAACTTACTACTATGGCGCAGCCACCTATAGGCAGTCAAGCTATATTTAAGTAAATCATGGCTGACATATCACCAGTCGGCCCCGCCGCTCCGCTTAACCATCCGGTATCTCCATCAACCCGCTATCCCGCCTCACTCTTCGCTGTTCCTCGACCACAATATGTCACTCCCTCCCCTCGCTCAGCTCTCATCAAGCAGACATTACCGAATGCCAGCTCAGTCGCCTTGACACAGCTTCTAGAAGAAGCAAGAGCTGATCTTCCCATTGACAAGAAGCGGCCTGAGCGCGTCGCAGTCGGCTTCTTCGAGCAAGGCATCATCACGGGACTGTCGTTTGTTCTTGTGTCAACTTTGGCAGGCTTAGGCACGCTGGGATATTTCGGCACTAGGATGGTACGGACGCGTTTCCTCTGAGTTGGTGGAGATTTGCGGTTCGGCGTGGCGTTGTGTTGATGGGTTGGAAATGTGGTGCGTACTTTTTGGATACCTTTGATACTGCAGTGCGTATTCTTCCACTGGCTCGTGTATTCGTGTACCGGTGGTCGTGCATCATGGTAAGTGTATCATTTGGTTTTACGGTGTTCTGGCGGAGTTCAAGCGTCCATGAATCAACCCTGAATCGGCCCCGTTGTTTGAACAAGGGGTACGGGAGTTAGCCGATTTTGACCCTGCGACCACGTCCATAGGATTTGATGTATCGGCTTTATTGTTGTGAGAATGGGTTTGTTACAGCACACAGAGATTCCATACCACCAACGAATCATAATGAGTGCCACTTTTGTGCGCCCCAATCAACACCATACCAGCACCACAGCTGCGTGAATCACATATATATAAAGCTGACAACAGCCCTTTCTTAGCCATCAGTACTCCTCACCATATCCCGCAGTCCTTCCATCATCCTGATTAGGTTCTCCACCAAGGGCGGCATCGATCTGTCAGCTTCGGCATGGTTCTGGTGAAGGACTTCCAGAGCGATATCCATAACAGCACCAGCGTCCTTGAGCGGGACAGGCGGCGAAGACGGCTGCAGCCCTCGCAAGCACGGGGAGCCACGCTTCAGCGCGATAAATCTCTGAACGTCCGTGGTTTCGGCCTCGTCCAGGAAAACGGGTTGCCCTTGCATGCTGCCTTGCACCGAAGGGGAGATGGTCGAGGACGGCGGTTGAGAATCCTTGTCAAGCGCATAGCCATATGCCCAAAATGCCAGGCTTGCATGGTACACAGCGATGGCGGAGAAATCCCTCAGATGGTGGAGGGGAAGTGCTTTAGCAGTACGGAGGATCTGACCAGCGTGCCAGACGGCCTGGTGGGAAGCAGTAGTCTTGACCCATTCGCATAGTGAGGGGTAAACCCGTCGAGCTTCCTCCTGGCCCTCCAGTCCGGCGAGCAATTGTACATCCTCGAGTGACATGTGCAGATGCATCAAGATCAGTTCGAGAAGAAGAGAATTGCAACCTGGGGATTCCATGCGGAAGCACTGCAGCAACTTCATTAGCTCCCGGTAACGAGACGTCATCACCAGATTACTATCCCATTGGCGCGAGTCTCCCTGCAAGATGGAACTGAGTTGCCGGTATTCCCACACCAGGCCCCATGCAGCGTGCAGGAACGCCGTGCCTGATGCCGTTCCGTCGATGGACTGGTTAAAAGTCTCGAGAAGCTCCAGATTGTGGATGCAGTCAACAACAGACGGTATTCGGCTTGAGGTGTTATTCAAACTGGCCAGATATAGGGATTTCCACTCTTTGGCGTTCGCCGCCATCCATAGATTTCGAGACTCAGGCAAGGGTAGAGAAATTTCCGCATAAGAGAACAGAGGGCTGACAAGGAGTGCCATCGAGGACTGTGCATCATGTTGAAACAGATGGAAAACCAGCCGTTTATAAGATTCCTGCTCAATCCAAGCTCTCCATTTCGCCTCTAGCTCAGAGCCATCGTCATCTGGTTGTAGGTTTATTGAAGGGTAATTGGAACGTCGTAGGCTGCCCCCGCGCCGAAGCATAGTGAGCAATGGCTGTTGGAAACTCTCGGCAATCTCGATTTTACGGCTGTTCCCGCTCCAAAGGCCGATCTCCAGCTGAAGCATGAATCCCTGCGCAAGCTCCAGATTTCGAATCTCGGTGTTGTCGCCTTCCCATAAGGTGGGAATGTGCAAACGAACAATTTCTTGGATAGCAAAGCCAAGTTTACGCAACGACGGATCTGGAGTCAGCACAGCTCCTGCTGCTGCTAGCGCAGTTAGTAGTTCCGGCCGTTTGGTTCTTGGGCGGAAACTGGGAACATGTATCCAAGTGTCGGCCCCGGAGAGAGGAGAGGTCAAGAAGTACTGTATCAGGCTGTCCAGCAACTCAGTCGAAGGGAAGGAAGAGAATGTGCGAGATCCCGAAGGCTTGCACATGCTCAGGACGATGCCAAAAATTCTGTCCCGAGACATCTGATCCAGTTTTTCTGTAGTGGTTCGCCGATCCAGATTGATACGAGACTCGGGACTATCATGATCGTTTTCGGTCGCCGGAAGCGAAAGGTTGTGCTGCTCCGCTGCGCCATGATCTTGTGGAGCCGGAACGAATCGCCAGATGGATTTCTGAAGGGTTTTTGCTGCCGGTATGATACCATTGACTGGACTGTACACATACTGAACATCCTCGACGTGCTGAGGCACGCTATCACCGATACTCGAGAAGTGAAAAGGGACCTGGTTATTGTACGTTTCAAGAAAGCTGAAGTCCAGATCATCCAGTTCAAGATTGGTCTCAATACCGAAGTCCATTAGGCCGCGTGGGGTACGTGTCCCACTGCGCATTGCTAGGAAATTAGTGCCAGAAAACATGTCTATCGTAGGTACGTGGCCTTGCAACATATCAGCTGGATAGACCGTGGAGGCATCAAATGCTGTTGGCCGCATGGATCCGGCTGAACTGGGCCGCGTCTGGAGTCCAACAAGATCAATTGCAGATTCTTGGTAGCTGAAGGTTTCCATCGCTTCATTCGGTGCTCGAGCGGAGGCGGACTGATTCGTTGGCGGCGTCGACAGAAGCTCCTGATGCTGAAGCTGTCCATCCATAGCATCTACAGTTGGTGGCGCCCGGGCGTCAGCGCCTGCCGCGGCTCCATGGTGCGGTTCGGCCACGCCGCGGAAGCCTTGATCAGAACCCATGCTTGTCGTACTCGTCGGCATCTGACAATGTTTTTTCTCTGGCATCTCCTGCATGGCTTTTTGTCTTCACACTTTAGGTGGTCTTCGGCACAAGCCATGCAAGCTTGCTGGACTCTGTCGGACCTGGGTGAGGCATTGTCGTCTATCCTGCGACGCTTGTTGGTATCCGAGCCTGCTTCGTGCGCCGCAGCATGGCGCCTCAGTAAGTCACTGTCCTCATCAGCGATGATCGATCAGCCCGTCGGTATCACCACATACACTCGACTAAATCGCTTAGGACAAGATTCGCAGTGGTATGGCTTTTCACGCGTGTCTGCAGCCAAGACTCAGCGCCAGCGCCCTTGCTCGGGTAGTTGGAGGATGCACACGTGAACGAACATGGCGAGCGAGATGATCGAGGCGAGTGTATTTTCGAAAACAATCACCGCACTGGAACAGCCCACGGCCTGAGTGCTCCTCAGCCGGCCCACTCGGCTGAGGCTGCAGGGCTTCCTGTGATACACGTTCGTCGGGGCCTTCTGGCATGTCGGCTCCTTTGCTGCTGGAATTGAGTATATCTGGATGTGGAGGTTGTTGTTGCGGGTTGAGAGGTCCTCGTAATGTGGAGACCCCGCACTTTCAGGGGTTGACAGAGGAGGGCGCCAAACTAACCGGGAAGCCAAGAAGCCTAAGGGGTGGGGCCGGTAGAGGCATCCGATCCTCTACCTGCAATCCGAGGAAGTTACACCAGTCTTGCGGCTCCAAAGTCTGTCATGTAGATAATCCAACGTAAGCCATAGCAGGCTACGGCTGCAACGCTTCGTGACCAGTTGAGTGCGACTAAGTCTGGAACGCGCATACAGCAAAACCCCTCGAACTTCAAAGTCAATATGGGTAAGTATACCACTCCGTCTTCGCGGCGGCAACGTTGCTAACGGTCGAATGCAGGCCTCACACCGGTTCATTTCTTCTCGCATGGCTCGACCATGATGCTTGGTGAAGAGTCCGAATCTGCCGATTACTGGAAAAAGTGCGGCGACGAGGCTCTGGCAAATGGCATCAAAGGGGTGGTTATGATGGTGAGATAACCAGCAGCGGTCCTTTGGTGTTCATAGACTTCAGCAGCTGACTGAAGATTCTCAGGGCGCCCACTGGGACTGTGCAGGCCCTTCTAAGATCGAGGTTTCCACGAATCCGAAGCCAGAGAAATCGCCAGTTGCCTACGTCCACCCTTCAAAGTATGTCAATTATAAACTCGTTCCGGACCTGAAAGGCGCGCAGAGATGCATAGAAATCCTATCCGCGGACGGCTTCGACGTCAGCGGTAACGACAAGTTCGATTGGATCCATGACACGTATCTCATCCTCATTCGGATGTTTCCAGGGGCTGCCCACCGACGACCATCATCTCTATGAACTCGCGCTTCGATCCGCACTTCCATATGAAAGTGGGAGCTTCATTACGACGCCTGCGTAGCGAGGGCTACCTTCTTATCGGTACAGGCGGCGCTGTGCATAACCTCTACCGCAATCGCTGGGGCCCGATGCTGAAGTACTGCGACAATTTCGCGCAGGAACTGCCGCCGGAGGATTGGGCAATGGAGTTCCGACAATCGGTTGAAGATGTCATCACGAATAACAGTGGACCGAATCTCAGGCGCGCCATGACAAGATTGATGAAGCATCCTCAATTCAGGGATGCGCATGCGACAGACGACCATTTCATGAGCGCGATGTTCTTTGCCGGTGCTGCGGGCAGCGAGGATGACACTGGAACATACGGAGCGCTGAAGGCCGAAACTTGGGAGCTTACCAACATGTGCAATTCGCAGTTTACAAGCGGAGTATGGTCTAGTAGCAAGGCAGTTGGTGCCTCCGCTTGATTCCCGGTCTTTGCGTTCTAGGACGAAATCTTTTCTGTCTTGTGTATTCATAGCCGGCGCGGACTGTTGTTTCTTCTGTACGATGTAATGACAAATTTTAATGCTTTTGTGATACACCAACAATATCATTCATAGCTGATGCTCAAGTGCACCGGACTGGATTTCATGGCAAGCGTTATATATTGCTCGTCTCTCAGCAGCAGGATTTCTTCCCAGCGCGTGTTAAATAGAACAAAGAACTGCTCGCACATGCGCTCATACGGGCAAGCTGTGAGAAGAAAGTACAGCCAGACTAGCGAACGTGCACGGTACACGGGTAATAGAAGGTAATAGAAGTGAGCAGAGAGAGTTTCATTTCTCGACTGGTGAGTCAGTGACCGCCGAGTAGTTGACTGAGTAGAGAAAGGGGAACGTGGGCAATAATCGAGCTTGTTTTAGATTTATGTAATGAGTTTGGTTCATCTTCAATTGCAATCGAAACTCCAGCTGGACAGGATATGGATATATAGTGCAGGGATGATGCCCGCACTTCAACTCAAGATGCAAATGCACACGATCAGCTCGACGGCCTAACATCATCCATGCCTTCACCGTAGTCTTCCGTCAATCGTTTCCCCTATCTCGAGCGGCTCCGCTTCCAGCAACACATAAAGCATCCTCGACCACTCCGTACTGCTCGTATTCCTCCACGCATGGTTCGTCCCGCGCTGGATCGACACATCTCCACGCTTCATCAACCGAGTCTCTCCAGAGTCCAGAATCAACTCAACCTCGCCCTCCAGCACGACGCCGTAGTCCAAACTCACGGTTCGGTGCATCGGCGAGGTCTCGCCCGGACGCATGTCCACGAACCGTAGGACGCTGCCTCCTGGAATGGTGATTCCTGGTAAGTTCTCCGTGTAACGCTTATAGACTGCGATATCGGCTCCATCGTTCAGCTTGACAGGAAATCCTTTGGTCGCATAGCCGAGAGAAAACCGAGCAACACCGCTTTCAAGCTGTTGCCACGGCGCAGGTTCAGGCAGTTCTTGTGAGAAGATGGCCTTGCCCTCGTTGTTGTGGTCGGTGATGTAGCGATTTGGTTGCCGCAGTCCGTTGTCTTCCATGTTGTGACTCCGCGCTGGTCCCGGTGCCCTCCCAGAAGAATCTAGGTAGCTGTAAGATACTGTAAATACGATTAGTAATCAATTGGGGCACTCTAAAGTGCGGGTTCTGGGACTCACTTTATGTGACAGTCTGCACCTCCGACGTGTTTCTTAGATGCCGTTTTGCGGAATGCTCTATACACGAGATACGTGGATGTATTTGGTACGCCTGTCAACGGTCTGGGACTCTATGTGCCTTTCTTCCTGACGTTTACACAGGCACTGGCACTTATGAGTTTTACTGATGACTGAAAGCTGGTGGAGCCGATCATCGAAACAGCCGCACCGCCATGGCGGTAAGCTCCCTTGTAATATGGCATAGATCCGGCGAACGAGCAAAAGTTGATAGGAGCACTTTAGCATTCAATTTTGCAACTGTCGGCGTAAACGGACAGTCGCGGAGCCCCGCATCACAAACCAATACTCGACCGCACCCGTGTGGGGATTGTAAGGCGACTATGTGGAGCCGAGTGGTAGACGTACATGCCGGGGATGAACGACAGCTCATCCCATTTATCACATGCGTTACCTGCCCAAGCTACGGAGCTGGAGTAAACCTGTCATCTCGAGAAAAATACGCAGCACCGGCATTGAATAAGTTTTTCCAACTGTTTCGGAATCCGTCTGCAATTACCGCACAGATACTGCCAGCCGCCAAGCGACAAAGATGAACGGAACCACAGAACACCGCAGCGATCGCCTCAAGATCTTAATAGTGGGTGCAGGCATTGGAGGCTTGACAGCAGGGCTAGCGTTACGCCAGCAAGGGCATGAAGTCCTGGTAAATACACATTGTGGTCCCAATAGTAAAATTGCATTAAACCAACACCAATCCAGGTCTTTGAGCAGTCGCGGTTTGCGAGTGAGGCTGGAGCAGCGATCCACCTTGCACCAAACGCAAATGGCATACTGCGGCGCCTCGGGATATGGGCGGAGGAGTTTGGGGCAAATCGGATGCGAAGGGTGAGTGGATGGCGATAGATCTCCTTTCATGATACGGACTGAAAAGGGAAAGGCTGACTGCTAGAACCACAGTTGACAGAGTATAACTCCATGGGCGAGAAGGTGCGGTCGATGGGATTGGACGAGGCTAACAGTATTTGGCAACATGTGCGTTGGTTAAACCTGGTTCCCATGGCAGAGCAGCGGCTGATCAAATGATAGCCATGGCTTCTCGCACATCGCATCTATCTCCATGATGCTCTGAAGAAAGCGGCGACATCCGAGCAAGGGAAGGGGGAACCGGTGAAACTGCACACATCCAGTAAAGTCGTCGATGTTGATCCGAAGGCCGCACGTATCACTCTGGCAGACGGCAGCGAAATCGAGGGCGACGTTATTCTGGGGGCGGATGGAGTCCATTCCAGAACGCGGTCACGGGTTTCAGGGAGCGAATTTAAGCCATTCTGCTGTGGGAAGAGCGCCTTCCGCTTTCTCATACCCAGGAAAGCAGCCCAAGAAGACAAGAAGACCAGCCACTTCGTCCAAGAGCCAGGAGAGCTGTCCATGTGGTATGGCACGGACAGAAGAGTGATCATGTACCCCACATCAAACAACGAGATGCTCAACTTTGTCTGTGTTCATCCGGAAGCGGAATCGGAAGCCGGTGATGACTGGAACAAGGGCGGCAACGTTGACAGGATGTTGCAGATATATCAGGACTTCGACCCGGCGTTGTTAGCGCTGCTCAGCAAAGCCGATCCCGCAACCTTGAAAGTGTGGAAGCTGCTTGACATGGAGGTTATGCCGACATGGACGAACGAACGACTGGCGCTCCTCGGTGATGCGGCGCATCCGTTCTTACCGCATCAAGGCCAGGGCGGGGCCGTCGCCATCGAAGATGCGGCGTCTCTGGCTGTGGTTCTAGGCGCAGGAACACCGCGTGAAGAAATTCCTGATCGGTTGAAACTGTACGAGAGAATAAGATATGACCGTGCAAACCGAATCCAGGAGTTCTCGAGGCTCATGGGAGCAGACCTAGATAAGAAGGTCAAGCTGGACAGTAAGTCATCGTTTACCATAGCAGAACTGCTGGTGCTGCGATCGGAGTTTTTCATTAACGAGATACAGTGTTCGCGTTCACCAACTTCAACTTCGGCCACGACGAATGGGACAACTCCACGCAGAAGCTGCGGGAGTGGACATGGGACCGGACGCCTAACGTCTACTGGCGCATGCCAATCGCCTTCGGTCCTATGCCAGGTCCGCGACAAACACATTTCGGTGTCGCAAGGCAAGCCACAGAATCCACTTTCATAACCGCGTCCATCAAGTTCAAGACGTCGCGCACCCTACTGCAGAATCTTTTCCGCGGGGCGTGCCCGGCTGGCGGTTCAAGTCCCCCGGCACAGTGGCATATGCGTCTTTCTCGCAAACGACGCTGAACAAGATGGAGTGGCTCGGAGGATCGGGCTACAACCACCTTGGCCTCTACATCCACGGCGTCGAGTACCAGAAGGCAAACGGAGATGTCGTCAGCGGCGCGTATATGCCAATCCTCTTCGAAAGCCTGACTGATCCCATCATCTCCGGCCGCGAAGAATTGGGGATGCCGAAGCTGTACTCCTCAATCGACGTATACCGCCGAGCAACCTCCTACCGCATAAACACGGGATGGCAAGGCGCCATGTGGGGCAGCTTCACCTTGGAAAATCTGAAAGAAGTCGACGCATCAGGCGATGGCGGCTCCATCAGCGGCGACAACGACGCCGGCATCCTGACATACCGATACATGCCCGCCGTCGGGCGTAGCACCAAGGGCACCGCGGAAGCGGCGTATCCGGTCTATGTGCCGTTCAAAGAGGAGGTGCCGCAACCAAAACCGTTGAGGGTGTTCGAGGCGGAGAAGGCAAACTTTAAGATTGATAAGCTGGACTGGGAGGCGTTGCCTACGCTCCATCATGTTATTGAACGGTTGGCGGAGCTGCCGGTGTACGAGGTCGTCGCTGCGAAAATTGTCGAGGGCGTTGGTGTCCCGGACGTCGCTGCTGCTCAGCGCGTGGAATAGTTTGACGTTAGCATTACGCCTTGTGTAAATATTTCATCCAGCTCTTGTGATGTCAAAGTCCTGGGGTGCGAGGTTCGGCTCACCTTCGAAAAGTTTCGGCAGGGGCCTATCACGTGCTCAACACTAAAGTCCGTTCATCGCACATTTACCTGCGCATTGAATAAATGTATTTGTAACTCTCACGACTTGAAACACTTTTGATATCTTACAACTCTCTCTTCAATCTCGCAAGCGTCGCCTTCCCCGCCCGACTCTCATTTGCCTTCCCTACCTCTCCCGCAATCCACTCTCCGACCCTACTCAACTTCTCAATATCCACGCCTGTCTTCAAGCCCAAACTATGACACAAATGCACCATATCCTCGCTCCCCACATTCCCCGTCGCACCCGGACTATACGGACACCCGCCCAGCCCCGCGACACTCGCATCAAACGTCCTGATCCCATGATCTAAGCCGACCACCGTATTCACCAGCGCCATGCCATACGTATCATGAAAATGCAGCGCCAGGTCCCCCGCATCCACGCCGGCCGCTTTCAGCGTCTTCAGCAGCTCCTGCGTCTTCGGCGCCGTCCCCATGCCCGTCGTATCCGCGACACTGATCTCGTGCGCGCCCATCTCGAGCAGGGAGACGGCGAGTTC
Source organism: Coniosporium tulheliwenetii (assembly GCA_030247845.1). NCBI lineage: Eukaryota > Fungi > Ascomycota > Dothideomycetes > Coniosporium > Coniosporium tulheliwenetii. Next base: position 256,157 of record JAPDRP010000001.1, on the reverse strand, counting down.
GGCGACTTTATGCGGGTCGACGTCCGGTCCCTCGAAGGGGCACCCCAGGGCGACGGAGATGTAGGCGCGCACGCGTAGGCGGTATTCTTTGCCGGCGCCGAAGATCGGCTTGAAGCGCTCGAGGGACTCGGCGATGCTGCAGTTTGTGTTTTTGGGAGAAGGTCTCGGTTGCGGCGGTGAAGATTGAGAGCTCGATTTCGGGGAGGGCGGATTTGGAGGAGGATGACGGAGATGAAGATGAGTTGACGGGCTGGGACATTGCGGCGGTGGGGTCGGTGGCTGAGGGCATCGCATTGGGGTCTTGCGAGGAGGTGTTTAGGGCTGGCCCGTTGTCTGACGGTGAGGGAGAGGGCGGCGGAGTCGGGTAGCCGGTGTCTGCTGCCGGCTGCGCAGAACCTTCATAGTGTTTGTACACTTTGAGGAAGTTACCTAGTCCGTAGCTGTTGGGTAGGAGGAATTGGTAGTTTATCGGTTCTGGAGCTTGAGGCGGTTGCTGGAGAATGTGTTCGAGGATGTTGGAAGAGTTCGCCATCTTGAAATATGCCAACAGTCAGTCGCTGAGTGTGCCGTACACCTCCCTGTCCTATGGTTGCAGGCCGTCGCACCTGAGGAACCCACTTCGGCGATACGAAAGAACCGGCCTCTATCGTCCGTAGTCCGGTCTGCGCCAACCGCTTGATGAACTCAATCTTCGTCTCCAACTCAATCGCTTTCTTCTCGTTCTGCAGTCCATCTCGTGGTCCAACCTCGACGATGCGGACCTGCTCCGCGGATCGTGCTGCTGTCGTTGCGAGCGTCCGGCGGCAGGGGTAGCGGGCGGCGAGGCGTGCTATGCGCAGGGCAGACTGACGAGAGGACATGGCGAAGGACATTACGTGATATCCGGTTTAGCGTATCCTACATCACAACGTGTGTGTTGTGTGTGGGTTGATGTGGGGATAGAGTTTAGACCTGCCGCTTCTTGCGGGGTGCACGTGCCGAGAGAACGTTCTTCAGCCCTACGAGGGGCAAAGTCATGGAATTTTTATCGCATCTATCTTCCTCCCAAACCTCAAATTAAAATTCCAGAATGGAAGAAGATCGCGCCGCCACGAACTTGGGGCCGGCCGTAGAGGACGCCATAAGTGGCGAAGCGGCTGTAGCTTCAAAACAGCCGAAAAAGAGGTTTGTCGGCAGAAGAGCTGCCGCAGAAAGAGCTGCGAGTAATGCCGACCCAAATGCGACTATCGAGGATAGTGGGGCGATACAAGGTGTGAGAAGCCTTACAGTCTAAAACCCTATCTCGCTCGGTACTTACTGTGATCGCAGTTGCTGCACCGCGGCGGTCTGCCCGCACACTGAATAACATCCCGCCCGAGATCCTAGAAGATGAAGATATCAACGCAGCAATCGCTTTACTACCCTCAAACTACAATTTCGAAATCCATAAAACCATCCACCGGATCCGCTCATCCGGCTCCAAGAATATCGCCCTCCAGTTCCCCGAAGGCCTCCTCCTCTTCGCGACCACGATTTCCGACATCCTGACACGCTTCTGCCCCGGCACCTCCACACTCATCATGGGCGACGTCACCTACGGCGCGTGCTGCATCGACGACTTCACCGCGCGGGCACTCGGCTGCGACCTACTCATCCACTACGCGCACTCCTGCCTAATACCTGTCGCAGTAACCAAGATGCCGACCCTCTACGTCTTCGTCAGCATCGGCATCGACACCTCTCACCTCCTCGCAACGCTAAGCCGGAACTTCCCCACCGGCAAAACGATCGCCCTAGTCGGCACCATCCAATTTAACGCCACCATCCACGCCATCCTGCCTTCCCTGCGCTCGCTAGGCTTCACCCCCATCGTCCCGCAAATCGCGCCGCTATCCAAGGGCGAGATCCTCGGCTGCACCTCCCCCGAATTCCCGGTCTCAAGGACAGCGCCACGGCGACAGAAGCCGGAGCCGCGGACCTGATACTATATCTCGGGGACGGCCGCTTCCATCTTGAGTCCGCCATGATACACAACCCGCATCTCCCCGCCTACCGCTACGACCCGTACTCGCGGCGGCTGACGCACGAGACGTACGCGCACGATGAGCTGTACGAGCTACGCAACAAGGCCATCACCACGGCACGCAGCGCGAAGAAGTGGGGGCTTATCCTCGGATCGCTGGGGCGGCAGGGAAACCCGCACACGATGACGCTGATAGAGAATCAGTTGCGCGCCAGGGGATCCCGTGGGTGAATCTGCTGCTGTCGGAGATCTTCCCGGGAAGCTGGCGATGATGGATGAGGTCGAGTGTTGGGTCCAGATTGCGTGTCCGAGGCTGAGTATTGATTGGGGGTATGCGTTTCCGAGGCCGTTGTTGAGTCCGTATGAGGCGCTTGTGGCGTTGGGGGTGAGGGAGGCGGGTTGGATGGAGGGCAAAGGGGGCAAGGGGGCAAGGGGTGTATCCGATGGACTTTTATGGGAAGGAGGGGCTAGGGAGGACGACGGAGGCGCAGGTGGGGGTTGTGGAGCCGGTGTGATGGGAGTAAGATCACGAGGTTATGATGATGCATGCATCGGCGGCGTTATTAGAAGGTTTCCGTCGGTGCGGAATCAGATAGTTACTGTTGTTAAGCGGGTGTTGTAGGTCTATATACTGATGGCGTCACGGCGGACAGCCGGTGTAGATATCGTAACCTAGCGCTTCTCGATCCTGCACCGTTTCAAAGACTCCAAGGACGTCAGAGAAAACTCGGGAACACGGAATCAGATATCCTCCACCCTTCGCGTGCTCCTCTGCTGCTTCTCCATATTCGTGATGCGAGTCCGTCAGAACGAACTTCAAACCCTTCACTTTTGTCGTCAGTCTAACAATCTCTGGAATATCTTCCAAGCCTCCGCAACGACTTGCTCGTCAACCTTTCTACCCTCGAATCGGATCTTGAGCCATTTCGGAACCACGCACGAATCGCGCCTGAACACTGTCTCCATCCAGCTACTAATCCGAGGAACCAGGGTTTCACGGTCCTCCACTTCCGCTCCCGCTTCCGCATCGCGAGCTATTTGGGCCCGCCGTGAAGCCATTTGGCCCGGCAGTATAACCATCGAACCCGCACGTATAATCTTAAGAACACGGTCCCGCTCGGCATCCGTGGCCCATGGGTCCCAGTGAGCATACTGTAGAGTGAAGACCACCGTGACTGTTATCAAGTTCGGAAATGTAGTCTCGAGAAGCTTGACCCAGTGTGTGCGGAACGTCGGAAAGTCCTGCCGCATACGGCCACGGGAGCTCGAGCTCTAGGGTGCGGACAAAGACGTACGCGGAGGGCGCAAAGGCGAGAGAGACGTCCCGAGCTAGGTTCCAGAAACGGCTGAAGTGCGTCCCAATCCGGAAGGAGTTGTTGCCGTACAGTACCTGACACCCCTCTAGGTGGGTTTGGCGGCAGAGTTGTAGGACCGTAACGTCGAAATAGGGAAGAGCGCTTAGGCGGACCACGTCTGGATCTTCGACGGCAAGCTTCTTCTGGACTGCATGGTGATTCCCCACGCACCACACTTCCTTGTATCTTGCGTCAGAATACGGAGGGCGGTTTATACTTGAGGCCGGGATACGATGGTAGCCGTAGTGACGATACCACCTAGGCATTGTACCAAAACATCCGCATGATGGCTCCCGGAGGAGAACGGCACTGGGAACCTGCAGGAGGGCGGCATAGATGGCGTCCCAGAGCTCACGGGGCAGGTTGAGGAGAAGACTACGTCTGGTGGGATCCTGTTTCGAAGACCACAGCGAGCTGGCCTTCGAGAAATTGTTTATTGACTCCAGCGACGCGCTAACGGCAGCTTGTGATCGTAGTACTGAATCCTGGTGGTGGGAGTCCTTCAGGGCTCTTTCTGGAGTTGGCGCCAAGGCCATCTTTGCTGTATGAGAGTGATGAAAGGAAAGTGATGCCGCTCTGGCAAACTGAGGGAACGGGCGGAGAAAGTGTCAGAGCAGGATGATATGGTGGACTCGCCAATTTTGAAAATGAAAGAGGGCCAATGTGCGAAATCATACAGGACCTTAAGTACTTTACCCCTACTAACCATGAAGAGTCACCAGCAGGGTGCCAACCCAAAAGGGAGTCACGTGCCATGGTACGCCAAAGTGCTACTAGCAATACAGCGGCCAATATTAATCAATTGATTTTCCAAGAAAGACGGAGCGAGGACATAGGGAATTCAGATAGCTTGTTGCAGAAGCGAAAGCACGCTCTCTCAAGCGCCATGCAGTCAGGCTTAGAATAGACGGTAAACACGAAGGACGGGGTGTCTAGTGAGGGAGCGGTGCCGGTTACCACATCGTCCAACAGCCACAACACATGATTAGACGTATTTGTATCGTGATACATAGCTGAATCGCATGCCCTCTCATCTATGAAAGTTGTAGAGCTTTGAAACTGATGTCACAAAGAGGACGTTGTGATATTGTTGATGCTTAATTACCAGCACCGCTTCCTCACTAAAAGCCCCGTCCTTCGTACCTGACCGGGCCGCTCTACGGGTATTGGGCTTCGTTGTTTTCCAACACCTACCAGTTCAGAAACTGCAACTGACAGTGAGATGCGTTGAAACGATAGGTTTTGCAGATCCTATGATAACTGATGCAGCTTTGTTTATTTTACTGTGGAAGCCGAGGGCCCGCAGCTCGTCTTACCCGCTCACCTTGGTCGCAGGCGAGAAACCCGTGTTCATTGATCTAAAACAATGAATGGCAAAGGGGCGTGCCTGCTTGATCTCCATTTCAGTGGTCTGTTTTCCGTCTTTATGACTGAGTAGAAGATGGATACCAAAGCGGCGCTGAGGAATATCTGCAATGGTATTCCCCTTCTTACCACGGAGCAGACTCATTTTCTCAACGAGAACGGGTATTTCGTAATTCACGACGTCTTCACTGCCCCTCAATGTCAAGCCATCTCAGATGCTTTCGATCAGTTGACCGCCGCGGAGGCATCCAATCCTAGCCTCGTCGTTGACGCAGAAGAAGGAGCAACCCGTCTCTCAGACCTGTTCAATAAGTCCGATGTCTTCGATCCCGTGCTGTCCACCCAACCCGTCCTCGGCGCGTCTCATTACCTGCTCGGAGAAATCAAGCTCCATGGCGCCAACATGCGCGAGCCGCATAAAGGTCACGGGCACCAACCGCTCCACAGCGACGTACGCAAGAGCAATGTCGATGACTGGCGACTAGTCAACGCACTCATTTGCATAGACGACATGGATGACTTCAACGGACCAACTCGTATCGTTCCCGGATCTCATAGATGGCCGCACCTCAACGTGCCTGAGCCGAATCTTGAAGAGTGGGAACAAGACGCCAGCCGCAACGGTGACTACGGCGATATGAGTCGGTTTCCGGAGGACCCTCTGGCGCCGTATCCTGGCCAGATCTTACTGAATGCCCCAAGTGGAGCTGTAGTTGTGTGCAACGCATCGCTGTGGCATGGAGGGACGGCCAACATTAGCGGGAGGCATAGGCGGATGTTGCATCTTACCTACGCACGGCGCGATCTGAAGCAGCAGTTCAGGCAGCAAGATCATATCACGCCTGCGCTCTGGGAGAGGCTGAGCGATGCACAACGGTTTCTCTTCGACGTCGAAAAGCCGGTAGCGGTGAAATAACCGGAATGGCTGAGTCGTTATGAGTCCCGTCCTACGACGTGGTAATGGGAACATTCTTCTTCAATGAAGAAGCGGGGTTTCTTGCCTCTCAAAGATCGCGGAGGTCGTTATGATGATACTTCTCCAAGTATCGCTTCGAATGCCATATGCCACTACGGCTTTTCAATGACAGTCTCGGTAATGCTGGCAGCGTAGCGAAGCTCGCTCGGACCGGAATCAGTGCTCCGATTGCAGTACACCTAGAGCTTGGTGTTTTGACTAGTGTTTACATGGAAAGCATTCGGCCAGCAGTCAGGACCTCGATTTGGTGAATTCCCGCTCCTGTTGCTTTAGAAGATCTCGTCCCTCAGTTAGTGGAGAATATTGGGCAGGTCGAATTGCTGCCGTAGTTAGACAGCTATCTACGAGTAGTATCAAGGAGTAGACCGGTAGAAAAATCCCCTGATCCTGCCCCGTACCTTGCTGAGCTTGGCAACAGCACGTGAACGATTCCCTGTTTGGCGGGCCGGCAGCCGGGATCTCCCCACGTCCAAAGCCCTGGAACATCCCCGTGATCCATCTTGACTTCTCGGAATACTCCGGGCCCAAGCAACAACCTGGAACGTCTGCCACCCTCCATGTCGTTGTTGAGCGATCCCGTTCACATGAAGGGTTGACGTCTGAAAACCTCGTGCGCAGGTTCGTGGCAAGAGTGTTCGCAACTGCATATGGTCAATTGGTTCTGCAAAGGCGCAGCAGGTCTGGGAACGCCGCCATTGGCAGCCACTGGCAGCACCGAGGCCCAGGGACACAATCCGCGCAACAATGCAAGGTATTATGTTGACATCGTGAGCTAACCATCAGTTCGCCGCTCTTTCAGCTCCCAAGGTTGCATCTGCATCCCACCTTCTACAACTGGACTGACCGATGAAAAGTCACAGACAAGGTTGATCAGCCCTGAACGGACCAGAAAAACGGTCGGAAAAGTTGGCCGACGTGTCCGTATTGGGGAAGCGTCAAAGCCGGAAACTGGGTTGGCTGCACGCGCGTCCCGCAAAAACAGCTCGAAAGGGGCACAGAGGCAATTCGACCTTGCCTGAAATGATTGCCTGGGATGAGCAGACGGGGATTACGCCAGGTTTTGGCTCGGCTCGTCGCATGTTCGCTTCGTGTTGAGGCAGGTTTATTGCGTCAGGTTGCAGGGGGGCTGGTGGCTTGACGGGCCAAGGATAACGGAGACCCTCACGGTCAAACCGGTTCCTGCTGCCCGCCTCTTCTTTCTACGTTTCTCGTCTCATTGCAGTTGCGTTGCTCTTGCTACGTCCACCAAAGTCCATCATACCGCACAGTTATCGCTATATACCCTTAAAACTGAGCAAACCCCATCATGTCATCCAAAGAGACCGAGGAGCAACAGGCGTCCGCTGGCGCCGAGGGGCAGGCCTCCGGCAGCGCCTCAGTCGGCGGAGGAGCGGGCGCAGAAAGCTCGAGCAAAAGACAAGTGAGAAGAAAGCCCCAAAGAAGCTCGGTGGCAAGAAGAAGCAAGAGCAGCAGCAAGAACCCCAGCAAGAGCCGACGCCCGCCCCCTCTGAGCAAGGTGGAGAAGCGCAAGCCGAGGGCGCTGGCGAAGCTGAAGCTGAAGCTGCTGGCGACGCCGATGCCGATGGTCAAGCAGCAGAAGCTGACGCTGGGGCAGAGCAGAACGATGAGCCGGAACCAGAGCAGGAGAAGAAGCCGGAGCCCTCGCGCTCGAGGAGGCGGCAGTCTCGTGGCCGTGGCCGAAAGGGCGCCCCGGAAACCAGCGATACCGAGTCGGTCGCGCGCTCCGACGTGTCTGCTTCAGGAGGCCGCCGCCAACGCCAGCGTCAGAAGAAGGGCGGCAAGCAGCAGGGCGGCGGCGGTGGACAGCTTGATGGCATCACGGAGGACTTGCCCGGCGGGGAGCTTGTCAACGGAGCTGGCGACATGGTCCAGAACACTGCAGGCAAAGCTGTTGGCCAAGTTGGTGACACGGCCGGCAAGGCCCTGGGTGGTCTGACTGGCGGCGGCGGCGGTGAAGAGGAAGGAGACAGCAAGGGCGAGCAGCTCCGGTTAAGGTTGGAGCTCAATTTGGATATCGAGATTCAACTCAAGGCCAAGATTCACGGTGATCTTACGCTGGGCCTACTGTAAGTGTAGCTGTCGCTCTCACATTCTGTAACGAGACCGCTAACTATCTCCCAGTAACTGAACAGCACAGCAGCACGATGTAAACATCACTCCTGGCGATTCTGGCTATCAAGATGGCGTATGCGCGCATTGTTTGGATATGTCTTTAGATGTGTTCGATAGTTTGGATAGTACGCTTACGGGCGTATGGATTTGGTGTAATTATTTCTGTTACTTGCACGTGCCCAAAACACTCCATTGTTTGAAAGACTGCACGTCTGAGGATCGGCCATTGCTGCCATGCTATGAATTGATGACCCAGTGGAACATAACCTCGGAACTACTGTCTCTGTCACATGAAGAAAATGGACGCGTAATGATCCTCTCATGCTAGATCAAAACTCCTCCCACGGTACTTCTTCTGTAATGCATTTTGCATCCGCCATCAACATCGCCGCCAACTTTCAGCGAGCATTGGTCCAGCCTCTTGCCAAAACGCCCCACCAACATGTGCCTCTCGGATCCCTGCTAGCCCTAACGTCAGCTCGCATCCCCTTGTTCATGTTGGTTTCGCGCCGCCCGATCGGGCGGCGTGAAAGTCATCCCAGACCAAAGTGGGAAGCCTGTCGGCGCGATGCTGCACGTCCATTAACCTTGTTTTCGACCGGCCGGTGGCTGTTCCTGACCATGCTGCCGACGTCCCTCTCTCTGTGGCCCCGCCAGCTTGACCTCCTCTCGTCCTATCCGTGCCACTTGAACTTCGCATCGTGTTAGCCTGCGTCTGTCTTCACACCGGACCACTGTCTCATTCTCTGTCTCTCATTTCTAAGTCTGATATATATATATCTGTAAATATCCATACAGCAGCACTCACCCCTCCCACACCGCCCCAATGGCCGGCTCCGGCGACGAAAGCGACGGCGGCTCGCCCTACAAAGCCCGTACAGTGATGCAGCAAGAGAAGCAAGACAACGCCGTGAAGCAACTGAAGCGCGAACAAGGCCTACAATCTAACCGATCTCGCTCGGCCTCCCGGCGCGCCCGCCGCCAACGCATCAAAGAGGGCATCGACTCCGGCAAATACATGAAGACGAACAGCCTGGAGGCGCTCGAGGAAGCCGACGCCAACGGCGAGCTGAACCAGATGCAGATGTTCGAGCGCATCGGGCCGGACAGCACGAGCATGGACGGGCCGGTCACGATGGCCAGGGCGCTCAGAGGAGAGATCCCCATGCGCGGTACGGATCCGAATCAGCCGTACCGGGTGGAGAAGAAAGAGGATAAGGGGTCGTTGGCGAATCAGGATGGGCTCAAGTTGACGCTGGAGGCGAATCTGGAGGTCGAGATTGAGCTGAAGGCGAGCATTAGGGGCGATCTGACGCTGTCGCTATAGTGAGTGCAGTCTTTCTTTTGTGGATTACTCCTTGGGGCAGAGAATAACGGGCGATTAGTGCGTGATCGATGCCGGCTGACGACGGGTTTTGTACGCAGTGAATAAGTTTGAATCACTCTTGTGTTGGGTTGACGGTTCATGATCTGGGTACGGACAGTTGGTCGGGACGTCTGAGAGCGTTTGGGAGTACTTGTTCTTTCCTGGCACACTTGGATATCTTAGAAAAGGCAGACTTATCACACGTCCACCTGTTTGGTATGTATGAAGTTTCGGCGAGTATAAGGTGATTTCATTCCTGCCGTTGGAGCCTCCAAGACGCACCACTAAAAACGTTAAGCAGAGTTGAGCGTAGCTGAGCCGCACGTTACTTCCGTCTTACAGACGGAGACTGCAGGACGGCCGAGCTTTTCTACACATCATCCCAGTGATATTGCACCTCCGGCTTCTTTGGACTGCCATTTTCAATATATTGAGTCCCTCGGTGTTCCTGTAGAGGCTACTAAGGCTTCAGCGAAGCTACCACGGAAAGCGCCGAGGCTTCCATGGTTATCTAAACTTCTTCCGTTATTGGGAACCCCAGCACACAAAAATTGCAAAATATGTTCCTGCGCACCTCTTCTATAAAGCCATGATGTGCGCCGAACATAGCGGTCGCATTCTAAGAAGTCGTTTCATATTCTCAAACCACTGCACGCCTTCATATCATCAAATTTACAATATCGCCATGGCTTTCGAGCTCTTGCTCATTGAACTCATGTCGGTCTTATCGCGCGAGATTAATCTACTTAATGCACTGCGCGGATACAACGGCGTACGACCGGCAATCGAAGATGCTCTGCATGTCCTCCACCACTTTACGATACTTCGTCGCAACTTCGACTAATTTGGCAGCTGCCTTTGCGGACTGCGGGCGTCGCTCTTGCCCGCTCATCTTACACATTCAACAGATGCGCCAAGTAGGGCAACTGCGAGCTGAGACGCTGCTTCATGTCTTCCTGTCGTCTGTCAACTCTCACTCAATCAAGTTTCACTCAGCGTCATGTTTTCCGTACTTTTGCTCCTTGCGGTATTAACATCAGTCTTGTCGAACGAGCTCAACTTGCTTCGTGTGCTCCACAGCCTTGGATTGTTGGGGGATAAGCTACTGCCTCTGCTTGGTGAACTTCTTCACACCTGATTCTGCATCTGCGGCCACCTGCGGTTCTCCAAGAACGTATACACCTTGGAAGCCTCAACAATTGGAATCAACACCTCCAAGCGTCAGCACGCTACTTCGTCTCTTCGCATCCACCGTCAGCTCTCACTTCACCCAGCTTTCCCGCTGTGTAATGTTCTCCATGCTTGTACGACTGGCACTGTGGACGTATGCTCTAGCGTGCGGTTTGTCGTACGAGTTCAACTTGCAGCGTTTTCTTTACCGACTCGGATTCCCGAGGGAGGAGGACCTGCTGCTGATACAGGAAGACATCCTCGACTTGCTCGACCACCTTCCGCAGTTCCTCCGGACGGTGTTGTAGTACCTCATGGAGGCATACACCCGCCAAGCGTCCACAGTCAGAGTAGATACTTCCCGGCATCAAAATCTGCTCGCGACCATGCCACCCCTACGATCACCACCAGATAGCGGCCTTGAACTATATCGGTCACAGCCTCAAACCCTCAGCCTCATCACTGCTCAAGACACAGCGTCCGCACTCCACACTTTACAACACGCTGCAGGAGGCGGAGTTTCCCTCCTGGAACCGCGCTTCCTCACCATAGCAAATCACGACCCACCACTTTCGCCACCACTTCGCCCTTTCCACTTCCGAGATAACCCGCAGCAAACCGACCGAGCTACAGGCGACTCTCGACCGGCGACTTGGATCAAGGAGCGCTTGACCACGTCGCCACAGAACCATCTTCCCGTTATGGACGGCGCAACAGACATATCCATCCTCTCCGAAGCAGTACAGCGCGAAGTGACCAGGCCAGCAGCTACACTCCACCGCCACCGTACTAACAATGCCACGGCATCGGGGACTGTAGAGGGAGAGCCTGGACTTACCGAGCAGGAGCTCCAGTTCATCGCGAGTCTTGACGACAGTCCGATTGCTCACTTCTTGAAGTATACATGCGAGTATCTGGGGGCATTCAGGGTATCCTTACTAGGTCACTCGGTGTACGCGGGCTGTCCCGAGGAAACCAGAATGGGACGTGCGGCGGGAAGTCACATAGGTTCGTTGGCGGAGGACATGTGTGGGAAGGTTGAGAGGTTACGGGGAGGTGAGGTGATGCACTGAAGGTTTGGGTTTGTCATGCAAAATGAGCGACAGGATATTGGTTGTCTTTCCACAGAATTTCCAATCCAAGTTCTAGTATTGGTTGAACTATGGAATCGATCCACAACTTCGCAAACATCAATCGTAATCCATATGTGTATCCTTTCTATCTTGCTTCCGCGCTTCCGTTCATCGTACACAATTTTCCCATCCCTACAGTTGTTCCAAACCCTCATACCGTGCGATATACCACCCGACTTCTCCATCACCATCAACCAGTTCCTCAACCTCATTGTCTTTCTCCTCTATCACTATCGCCGAAACCCACCCTCACCACCCCAATGCTCCACTTCCGCCCAATCAACTGGACCGCCCCAGTCCCCCTGCTCCACAGGAAACCCACGCTTCCCCTACGCCTCTCCCCTCGCCACCCCTACTGCCACCCCTAGTATTAATCCCCTCACCCTCCTCCTCCTGCACACTCCTCCCCCAGCACGAGCACCGCTGCAACTGCAAAACCGCGCGCCTCCAGCGCATCCAAACCAAGTTCCGGCGCGAAGAAGAAGCCTGTAACCGGCGCTGTCTTGCGTGGCTACGTGGGGAGCTCTCCAGTTCCAGCTCCAGCTCGGACCATGACGCACCACGCCGACGACGGAGAAGGGAAACGAAGGTCGATCTTGTGGAGTTAGGGCGGCAGGCGGAGGAGGCAGAGAAGGAGGAAAGGCTGTGTGGGTGGGGGGATGAGTGGCATGGCCAGTTTTGGGGTAGGGAGGCGGTAAGGGAGAGGATGCGAAGGGAGATGAGGGGGAGTATGAGAGGGTGAGGATGGGAAGGGGGCGGTGGAGGAGAGGGTGGAGAAGAGGCGGGCGGTGGAGGTGGAGAGGCGGCGGAGGGGTGAAAGCGCGAGAAGGCAGCTGGAGGAGGCTGTGTGGTTGGAGGAAGCGACGACGCGTACGATTCGGGCAGCTGAGGAAGAGATGGTGCGCAGAGTTCGAGCGGCTGAAGCAGCGCGAAGGGAAGATCAGAGGACCGCTCGTATGGCTGATGGGAGAGTGAGGCCGGAGCTGTTTGAGGTGGAGCAGCTTCAGCTAGCTGTTGATGTTATTCGTCCTCGGGTAGATCTATCGGGGAGGCTTGTACGATATATCTGGTGGTACTTTGCTGTTCTCGTCTTAGCAGGGCTGCTCACTACGCCCGGTGCATGAAGGGGCGTGAATTGATGGAAGTGTGACGGGCTGGGCCAATCTGTATTTAGCTACTAGAGGCTAGCAACTGATGCTGGAGCTGGGCCAGCGAGTAGACGTGATATAAGTACAAAAGCATGTTCTCTCCACGTCCATCGTGTCGTCCACCGCGATAAGTGCCCAGAAACTATGTCTGAAGACGGGTTGACCGATATTTATTCCTCCGTAGCCTCCGCCTGGCCATTCTCCTCGATGCCCATCAAGCTGATCATGTCCCTGTCGAATGGGGTAAGCTCTGTATTGTCATGTTAGATCTGCCTACTTTCATGGAGGCTTCAAACTCACTTGAGGCCTTGGTTTTGTGAGCCGTCTTCGGCTTCGCGCCCTCCGGCTCGTCTTCTGCCTTGCGCTTGCCCGGCTTCTTAGGCGTCTTCGGCATCTTGGGCGTGACCGGCGTGACGGCTGGAGTGGTCGTACCGGCAGCGGCAGTTCCGCCATCGCCTCCAGCGGCCCCGAGCTCAATGCCCCTCAACTTGCGAATCATGTTGCTGTGCAGAGTACGGGTGGAATTGACGGAAGCAGAATTAGTCGCGTTGGCCACCTTCTCCCAGTCACACTGCAAAGACAAGTCAATAGATCATACTTCATTTCGCCTGCCCTTTGGGACGAGTGGGAGGATCTTGCAAAACGTACGCTAATGGGCGCGGTCGCGAAGCAGAAAATCGCGAGGATGCGACGCTTCTCGGGTTCGGTGAGCATCGCCTCGAACTGGGTCCAATCGTACTGCGGCATCTTGATTGGCTGGTCGATGGTTCCGATGGTTCGCCTGTATGTCTTAGAAGAGAACTGTTGTCTGCGTGTTGGAAGAGGGTTCTTGCATGAGTTTGTTTAGGGGTTTGCGGAAAGTTGTGTGGATGAAAAAAGGTGAAAGGTGAAACGCGTGGGTTTTCCCGAAGGCTCCGGAAACAGATTCGTCTGGCATGCCACCACAGAGACTGCACGAGCCACTTTCTGACGTTCTTAGTCTTTCAGGTTCCGAACAAGCATGATCCTGTGTACTTTCAAAGTACAGTAGCCTTCTCTGTAACAACAGACTGAACAGACTGTAAGAGAACAGAGGCCGACTGCAAAAGTACCTAGCACTCTCCCGTTACCGTCCAAGGAGATGCTAATCCATTGAGAAGCCGATTTGCACAACGCTTCTACAGTAGCAAAGGACGAAAACACCACGACAAACTCGCGTTGCCGATAGCACTTGACTACACCAGGAACATTTCCAGAGAACACCAGAAAAGAGAGAGACGAGACGAAAAGTACAAAGACAAGAATCAAACCAACAAGCACGAACTCAAGCTTGTCGAGCGAGGACAACTCATTAGGATTACTCTTGCCTTTTACGGTGTCCCACCCACCCCCGAAGCGGCGGCAGGGTCAAGACTCCGACGGAAGACATCCGACCCTAGACTTATGGTTGACTATCAGAACGATGCGGTGGCATCACTGACGGCTTAGAGCACACGAACTGCACCAAGTCTATCCATGAACTGGCCTGAATGACGAGCCGACGCTCTGTATCACGCGACCGAGACGTAGCTCTTTCGGCACGCTCATTGACACTTTACAGAGACCCGGCTCCTCCAAACGAAGACCTCCTCGGGCATGACGCGCAACTCAGACATATGGGACGTTAAGATAAGGAACAGGATACGCCTCTCTGGAGTAAGATACCTTCCGCCGATCACGCACGAGAGCGGCTATCGGCATGGGCTTACCCCAGTTGTCTTGGAATGTGATTGCCAACGGCCAGCAACCCGCGGACTCCATCAGAGCCGGCCGGAGCGAGAACCCAACCGGTCTTCAGGTGCCTTTGGAACAGCATGCCCCAGGGTTAGGGACAGAGGCGGACTCCCCAGCCAGTAGCCACCCTCTGAGGGTACGACGGGCAACTCAAATTACCACCGGCCGCACAAGAGGAAGGCGATATTACGGACAAGGGACGAAGGCCGGTGCCGTCAAGCGTTGGGCAGGTCTATCCCGCAGGCGGCGGCATGAAAGAAACCATACCTCCTAGCTACTGGCATGCTTGAGGGTCGACCGAGAGCGGTGCTGGGCGTTCTAACTAGCAGCAACGCACCCCAAACGGGGTTATCCCACAGACAGCGGCAGGAATAAGGAAGAGATGGAAAAGGATGACTTTTGACTAGGCCTGACTCTATTTCAGTTCATGGAAGTAGAACAACGGAAAGGAGACGCTCAAGGCGGCAGTGACGGAAGAACACACGCGTAACTCTGACAGAAGATTTCCATAGCAACATATACCCGGCTATGGAGCGGATGGGTGGCTTCAAGCTAGAGAGCATTATAAGTAATGGCCAGCGGAGACCATCGCGGATCACAAGAGTTACAGCCCCTGAATTCATCAGCATCTGCGTTTCCTCCCGTCAAATCTCCGAGCCATCCATTGCAACCTCTTCCAAGTTCCAAGGCTCGATCTTGCAACATGGTCCAAAGACAGGCGGCAGCTACTGTCGTTGCTAGCAAGGAGCTTGGAAATCGATGATTCCTTGGTAGACTCGAGTGTGTTAGTGGACTGCAGATGATTTATGGAAGCATACACGCTTCAATGAGTCCGTGGTACATGTTCATCCAATGCCTGTTAGCAATAAGTCTATACCCTGTACTCCTTCCGGTACTCCTTCTCGCACCCTTCAGAGTCCTCAATCCTTGGTTATCTCCCGCATCCGGCATATAGAGTAGTGACGCAGCCGATGGGTAGTCTGCAGTGGTCTGAGTGGCTTTTCAATGGCCCAAATCCATACTATAGAAAGCTTGTTGGCTTAGATGTTCCAAGCCACGTTTCTCGCTCTATTTAGGCTGTGACCCAGCATGCTGAGGCCTCTGTAAAAAACGGGCACTATGCGCGGGTTGCGTCAATACCCTGTACTCTTGCCTACGGCCCGATCGAGCAAAGGCAGGGGCGAGAATTCGTGGCCACCCCATACACGGCTGTTTCGGTCTGCGTGGCCACGAATCCTCGCTCCTGCCCTTGGAGGTAGCGTGGGAGCCGTGCTAGCGGTATGCGAAGTTCGAATTTCAGCTGGCAGTGGAAGACCTCAGCCTGGAGGAGCTCGGCCTAGAGGAGCTTAGACCGGAGGACATTATACTCCGCAGAGGGAAGGGCCAAAAGTGCTGCCTGCCTGCTTCTGCATCACCGCAATGCATGAGATGTCGTGCGGAGGTGGGGACAAGCGGAGGCGCCGCAGGTCTTCGGTCTTCGGTTCTCTTTGCTGCGAGGAACGATGCGGCTAGGACGGTCGCCTCTGTTTGAGCCCAGTCAGTACATGCGCCGAAGCAGTCTGGGAGCTAGCTTCACGCCGGATCTGTACGGTGGGCTGATAGACCCGTTAATGGTGAGGGTGATTCGAGCGGTCCCACGAAAAGGGACACCATCGTCAGCATCTCATCGGAGCTGCCAGTTATACAGCAAAGAGATGGGATGTGAGGGACTAGAAGTTGACCGGGAGAGTACCTTACAGGCGCAATACGTCCGTCATGCTGCTCATGAACCATCACTTTTCGACCGGAGTTGGCAACTGCAAAACCACATCTTGTTCAAGACTTCCTGACAAACACTTGTGGGAGAGTTGAAGTGAAGTCTGGAGAAGCTGAGGTAAACCCCGAAGATGTTCCGAGTCTTCTTTTCCAGCATCTGGCTAGCTGCCTCGCTCTTCCAGTGTTTAGCAGAAGCAGAGAATTCGATTCTATTCAATCACTTCTATGCTCGAGTATCCGTGCTGAAAGGTGCCACTGAACGGGGATCTAACCGACAGCCAGTTGTTGCCGCTGGCAATGGTCTGTAACCGGCCAACGCACACGTGACCGTCACTGTTCCTGGAGCTCGAACATGGAGGTCGACTCAGCTAGACCATGTCCTCCGTCTTGGACTCATCTGCCTCAATCATCCAGCAATGTCTCTCACAGTTCCGGCACTTCTGATGATGGTGTTTTCTCTCACAACAGGACATCTTCACCCTCTACCTTGGCATCTTCCGTATCCCCTTCTCCACCGAGTCCTCAGTCAAAGGCCGAGTCGCTCGATCTTGCAAGAGACTATGTTCCACTCGGCGTTCTCTTTCGACGTAGCCATGTCTCACATACGGCGAGTGAGCAGGATGACGCGAGCCAGCAGTGGACCGAGTGGCAGATGCCTTTCTCTGTGGCCATAACCGATTTCTTTGATCAAGCATGGCATTCGATTCAGAGACTCATGCTTGCTGGATGGATAAGATTGTACGTCAAAGAGCTATGCGCCGATCGAGTAACAGCTTTTCGGATATATTTACTGCCTCATGACGTCGGCAGAAGTCTCATCGAACGCAGCAGCAATTCCCTTAACTCGGCACTGGACACACTCATGGCATCCATCAATGTATCTCCCCAAGCTTGGTCCGACCCGGACTGCTCGCAGGAGCAGCAACACTTCGACCGGTGGGCTACAGCAGATAAGCAGTCGCTGTTCTACATGTTCAACACACTGCCATCTCCGTCCCCACAGCCGGAAAGAATAAGAGACAAGTACTCAAGACTCGCCGTCGAGGAACTGTTAGACTCTGCTTCGTGGGTGCCTGGCCTCAAGACCGCGTTGTATCCGTACCAAGCACGGTCAGCGGCCTTAATGGTCCAGCGAGAAACGGCGCCCGAGCTGCAACTGGACCCTAGACTCGAGCTTAGGCACGCACCAGATGGACAGCCGTTCTACTACGGGGCGAGGGCTGGACTATTTCTGAAGAACCCACGATACTACGAAGCAAACAAGGGAGGTATTTTAGCAGAGACTATGGTAGATCCACCCTGACCCATAGGGAGACTAGGCGGCGCTGACTTTTTAGGGTCTGGGCAAAACCCTCATTTGCCTTGCAGTCATACTAGCCACGAAAGGTCACTTTCCTCACATCCCTCCACAGTATCAGCAAGGCACAACAACCCGTGAGAGAGTGGGAAGGCTTGTAGACATGGCCGTCACCACGGCGAACCGCCATTCTCTTCCATGGAAAGCATTTTTCAACGACTCGAAGATGAGACAGGCGAAGCTATGACGCGATGCGTGAGTGAACTTGAAGCTGCCAAAGCCCGCTACAGCATACCTGTGCGGCCGCCCAGATCGCAGAGGAGGAGAAATAGTCTGCCCGCCCCTCGTCAGATTACGATGTGCAGTGGCACCATTCTGGTTGTGCCGCAAAACCTAGTACACCAATGGAAGGCCGAAATACGAAAGCACGTTGTGGACGGTTATCTCCGCGTCTTATTCGCAGTGCATCCGACGACGGAGTTACCGTCTGTAGCCGAGCTTTCCACGTACGACCTAATCATTTTCAGCCGATCTCGGTTCGAACGAGAGATTCGCGATGGCTCGGACAAACAAGGGCGGCGAGCCCATAAAGGTCGCCAGCTTGGCTGCAACTGTCCATATATCGGCAGCTCCCGTACTGTTGACTGTTACTGCTTTCGAGAGGAGAGCGTGTACGACTCACCCCTGAAGAAGCTTCACTGGCTGCGAATCATCATTGATGAAGGACATAACTTCTCCTCTGCGAGCTCTCACGCAGTCACTGTGGCAGACAAGCTCGTCATTGCAGACAGGCGGTGGGTTGTAAGCGGCACACCTGCCAAAGACCAGCTACTAGGAGTGGAAGTTGACCTCGCAGTCCACGATGATGGCGCCGATTATGAGGTTCGCCAAACCCGCGAGATGATGCTGGAGCAGCGCAAGGAGTTCAGCATCCTCGAAGACTCATCAGGTGCAATCAGCAGCCTTGGATCACTTGCAACTAACTTCCTGAAGGTTCAACCTTGGGCTAAGTCAGATCGTGAAGAGAGAATTCACTGGGAAGATTACATATACCGACACGAGCATCCCACTCGCCGGACATTCTCAGGCTTTTCGCTTTGCCTGCGTAGGGCTCTGGAGCAGCTGGTGGTGAAGTCACGGTTTGCAGATGTTGAGAAGGACATCACGCTGCCTCCCTTACACCATCGCGTCGTTCTGCTGGAGCCTTCATTCTACGACAAGCTTACGGCAAACCTGTTCATCCAAGTCCTGCGAGCAAACGCCGTTACCAGCGAGCGGACCGATACCGACTACCTCTTCCACCCAAACAGCCGGAAAGCACGCTACCAGCTAATCACCAACCTTCGACAGAGCAACTTCACATGGACCGGCTTCAGCGAGGAAGATGTTCAGAAAACGCTCAAGGTCAGCGAAGAGTACTTACTGAAGGACGATACTTCCTGCACGGAAAAGGACCGTCAACTGCTTGAGGAGAGTATCGCGCTCGCCAAGGTTGCAGCTGAGTCGCCGGGTTGGAAGGCTCTCAGCTGGGCGCACGAGGTCGGCATGTTCGTTGAGGCGTGGCCCGGGGATTCGGCTGCTTCATGGTCGCTTGGGGGTCAGGATCGTCGCCGCCATTGCTGGTCGGGATAACGCAGCTCCTCAAGGCGCAAGCGCTTGTCGACAGCCAGCTGTCCGCTACAGACCCTACTGCTGGCCTTGAGGCAGCTGGCAACGCCGCGAGGGCAGAAATAGATGAAGTTGAGGAATGGACCGCCGAGGTCAAGAAAAAGAAAAGCAACGACATCATGACATCCAAGAGCGTTCCATCATCATGTGTTTTGGAGGAAGTCGCAGCTTCGAAGCGGCGTCCTGTCTCTACACCAGGAAAGACAAGTCCGAAAAAGGAGGCCTCAATGGCTCGTGCGCCTGATGCCGGTGACGGGGCTAGTCCAGCGCTACCAACCGCATCGCCGAAGAAGCGCATGGTCCAAGAAGAGACCGACCACGAACTGAGCGAAGACTCGCCGCTGAAACAACCCCGCATAATCGGCACCACCTCCTCAAAGCTAAGCTACCTTCTCGAGCAAATCAGGCTCCACCACGAACAAGAGAAGATCCTCATCTTCTACGACAGCGACAACAACGCCTACTACATCGCTCAATGCCTCGAGCTCCTCCACATCAAGCATCGCATCTATGCGAAGTCACTCAAGAACGAGCTCCGCTCCCAATACGTAGTGGCATTCCGCGAAGACCCGACTATGAGAGTCATGCTCCTGGACATCAGATGCGGTGCCTTAGGCCTCGACATCAATAGTGCAAGTCGGATCTATTTTATCAATCCTTGCAACCGCCCTAGTGTCGAGGCGCAAGCTATCAAGCGTGCACACAGAATCGGTCAAACGAGGCCAGTGTACGTGGAGACCCTGGTGGCTAAGGGGACGGTGGAAGAGGCCATCTTTGAACGCGCAAAGGCCATGACGAGGACTGAGCACCAAGAAACGAAGACGCTGGAGGACGACCAGAAGATCAAGGACATCGTGATGGAGGCCCAAGCCATTCCTGTCGACCCGGCGGAGGCCTTCGGAGAGAGACAGATGGCTAGGCTGCATACTCCGCTGCAGGTCTTTGGCAGGCCTGGTCGCAGTCAGGCACGCATCGACAGCGTTGACACCCAAAGCAACGGTGATAAGACTTTGGAGAGTCCGGCGAAGCGCCAACGAACCGTGAAGCCGAAGCCCAAGAAAGCTAAACCAGCTTCTACCAAGGGTAAGCTGGTGCCAGCTCTAGGCGATGTTGTCCGAGTTGCAACACCTGTGGCGGCTGAAGGAGAACCTTCTCTCAGCCTGTTTGGAGGTCCTGCAAACCCTTAATTCTCCACGCCTGTCTATCGCATGTGTAACGAGGTATGGATTGGCGTTACCAGGTTCTATCATCGGACCACACGACTGGCGTTCTATGTCTGGACGGGAGGGAGGGTTCTAGTACCCCTGATATCATGTGCTGTCTAGCATCAGGGGTTCTTGTGAGCGGTATGGACCTTTCTCAACATGCGCCATCAGATGACCACGTAAGCGTCTGGACATAATTCCATTCAATGTACCATCAAGTGTACTACTGTAATACAACTATATAGCTGCTCACACAAGGTTGTCAAGCGCGTACTTGTTGATATGACGCAGCGTTCCCCTGATGATAAGGCTTTATCTCGCATGAAAAGAAATAAGCTAGGTAATCAACATCTGTGAAACGTTGAGGCATTCCTCAACCACGCGCAAAACCCATCGCAAGCAACAAGACGCGAACTAGACGGAAGTACTCTTGCACAAGTAACGACTTGACGCATTCATCACCCTGAGCTGCAGCATCTGCCGGCACTAACACCTCATTGATACCGGCCGCCTGGGCAGGAACTGAGCAGACATGGCCGGCTCGCGCGCGAGGAATTACTCTATGAGTTGGGTGAGTGGCTGTTTCTCTATTGGATTTCCTTCTTCGTCAGCTGTCTCCTTTCCGTGCTGTAGTACTGTTGAAGAATCACCGGCAAGTTTCTCGTCTCAACAACGCTGGGGAAATGCCATAATGGAAATAAATGGTCCTCCGGTGGTCCTTCCGAGCTTCGCCGGGTGGCTGCGGACAAGCATCACACCACTGGATAAACCCGGCTTAGCTCCCACCGACCCTTGACCCTTCGGTATCATGCTTTCCAGGGCACACGACATGCTTCAACGACTGTAAAAGCAAAGACGCGTCAAGCATCTGGATAGTGCCGTGTAAAATCCTGATAGATATCCAGAGGGGTCCTTTGTGTAAAATCACAGCTGCTGCCAATTTTTGATTGGCAACGGGCCTCTCCATGCCCAAAGCACGTCTTCAAAGGGAAAACGGCACCTCGGCTCTCGCGCGCAAACGTCCCGGCATCCATCTCTGCAAACATGGATCTGGCAAAGCGGCCGGGAAGGCGTTTCTGGGACGTGGAAGAGACTCTTGCACCTGCGCCATGTTTATGCGGGGCATGGTGAAAGATCGGCCTCGCTTGAAGCCGGGCTAAAATCGAACACCTGCCAAACCATCATCAACCCCTCCGCCTCTGCTTCTCCCAGGAACGGTCCAACCGCTGTCGAACCTAGCTTGTCAGGCCTGCTTGACAACTGCCACTTAGCTCTAGGAATCTCTCCGTTCGACTGCGCCGTCATTGCTTGCTTGCTTCACTGGCTTTCTTCCTCTCTTTGAGTTTCTGAATCAACCCCGCTCTTTGCTGCTGGAGCTGTCTCCGCGTCTCTCGCTTTCGGTGTCTATCGTTTTGTTGCAGTCGCACTCTTTCCAACCATGACGGTCAACGGGGAGTTCAACCACGACATGCGGCGCGTGCCTACGGGCGAATTCATGACTCCATCCAGGAAGACTAACGGCGTCGGCGTCCAGGCAGAGGATACGAAGATATGTGTCGTCATGGTTGGGCTTCCGGCTAGAGGGAAGAGTCTCATTGCGCAGAAAGGTGCGTACCTCGGGATACTCACCCGCTCACAACAGCGCCGCTGACCATGGCCCTGCGAGCAGTTGTCCGCTACCTCCACTGGCTCTCCATAAAAGCAAAGACCTTCAACGTGGGCCAATACCGGCGCACGAACACCCCAAATCCGTCCGCCGATTTCTTCGACACCTCAAACTCCGAGGGCGAGCGGCTACGACGCGCCGCTGCCGAAGCGGCAGTCAACGACATGTGCAAGTGGTTCGCTGAAGGCCAAGGCCTCATTGCGATACTGGACGCCACAAACTCGACCAAGAAGCGGCGGCGTTGGATACAAGAGCGGTGCGACGCCGAAGGAATCGAGACGCTGTTCGTGGAGTCCAAGTGCGACGACGAAGACATCATCATGAGCAATATCCTAGAGGTGAAGACCACATCGCCGGATTACGTTGGACAAGATCCGGAGTCCGCGGCGCAGGACTTCCGCAACCGGATACGCAACTACGAGCGGGTCTACCAGACGATCGACGAGGACGAGTTCGACCTGACGTACGTCAAGCTCATAGATGTGGGGAAGCATGTCATCATCAACCAGATCCAGGATTATCTCCAGAGCCGCGTGGTCTACTACCTCATGAACCTGCACATCAGGCCCCGGTCCATCTGGCTATCACGGGTGCGTTTGTCCAATTCCGACCCCCTCCCACTCTCCTGACTAATAGAAAAACAGCACGGCGAATCCCAATACAACCTCAACGGCAAAATCGGCGGCGACGCCGAGCTCTCTGAACGCGGCGAAATGTACGCCCGCGCCCTGCCAGGCCTCGTGAAGCAGTCCGTGGGCGACTCGCGCAAACTCACCGTCTGGACCTCCACGCTGCGCCGCACCATCGCCACGGCGCGCTTCCTGGAGTTCGAAAAGCTCGAATGGAAAGCGCTTGACGAGCTCGACTCCGGCGTGTGCGACGGCCTAACCTACGCGGAGATCGAAGAGCGGTACCCCGACGACTTCAAGCAGCGCGACGAGGACAAGTACAACTACCGCTACCTGGGCGGGGAGTCGTACCGGGACGTCGTGATCCGGCTCGAGCCGATTATCATGGAGTTGGAGAGGAGCGAGAATATTCTGATTGTGACGCATCAGGCGATTCTGCGGTGCATCTATGCGTACTTTATGAATGTGCCGCAGGAACGGAGCCCGTGGATGGAGGTGCCGTTGCATACGCTTATTAAGCTTACCCCGAAGGCGTATAGTACGCAGGAGGAACGGCTCAAGGCGGATATTCCGGCGGTGAGCACGTTTAGGGAGAAGGGGAGTAGTGCGAAACATCAGGAGGCGGCGTAAGGGTGGGGCTGTGCCGCTTGGGAAGGGAGATTGTGATGTGGGAAGCCTGGGTTTGGCTTTGTTCATGAGGGCATGGGATAAGATTACGACATGAATGTAAAAGGCATGCATATTGGGTTCATAGATCTGCTATGGCTGGACGCCTGGGGTGGCTGGCCGCATTGGTTTGGCGTTTCTGGTGGCATTGGGAATACGCCCCTCGTCTAGAGTGTATCTTACTTACTGGAAGCTGGATATACTGCGAGCTACTGCAAACAGCTGCTGGATACGCTGCCATCAGCACAGAGTTTCCATCTACCGTGTGGCTTACGTTGTTGCATTTGTGACTCTGTGTCCGCCTTTGATTGAGGTTTATCAGTAGAAGCAATCGTTTTCGCAGCTGAAAACCCCTGAACACAGTTCGCTGTAGTCCGGATGGGCGATCAATGGCTTCGTGATGGTTTGTTCATGCACGTGACATATCACCATGAACCCATCTCCGGATCCGTGGTACAGAACCCAGATACATCGTCCCAGTTAATGAACCTTATCACCTAGCTTGCAGCATTCAAATAGAGATAGAACTGTTTGTTCCACTGGCTAGGTTCTGTAGTCAACTTTCAAGTCACTACCACTCCGTAACCCCGTTCTAATGTCTTTCCAGTTGCCTCACCTTCTGTATGCGCCAGATCAGCACAAACATATAGAGACGCCATAAATCTCGATCAACATGGATCCCTCAGGCTCCACCGACGAGAAAGAGCGAGCGATGCAGCAGCGCATCGTCACGCACATGAACGCCGACCACAGAGACTCGGTACCCACATGCACCCTGTTCCCCCTACAACAACATCCTAACCAGCCCGCAGGTTGTCCGCTACCTGGAGCACTACAAAGGCCTTTCCTCCTTCACAGCCCGCAACGCTCGTCTAGAAAAAATGGACCTCGACAGCCTCGGCATTAATTGCGCTGGGAAGCTGTACACCATCCCCCTCGATCCCCCGCTCTCATCCCTCAAAGAAGCCCGCGAGCGCGTCGTCCAGATGGACAAGGACGCTATCGCCGGGCTGGGGAGGAGCGAGGTTACTATTAAGGAGTACCGCGCCCCGCGCGGCTTCCATGCCGTCGTTTTCGGGTTATGTCTATTCACGTATATCGCCTTTTCTAGGCGGCAGAACGTCCTCCCAGGCTCGCTTGTCTATGACTACTTGCTGAAGTACGTCCCGGGCTCGGGGTACTTTGCGAGCATCCAGCCGGCGGTGTTGTGGTTGATGGTTGGGATCCACTTGGCTGAAGCTGTGGTTATGGCGAGGAGGTTGGGGAAGCATTCGGTGCCGTTGGGCAGTCGGCTTTGGTGGACGTGGGTGGTGTCATGTTTTGTGGATGGATATGGGTCATTTCAGAGGTAGGTCTTTCTCTTCGGGAGGTAGGGGATTGCTGGGCTGATTGCTTTGCATAGGTTGGATGCGTTGGTAAGGGAGAAGGCCAAGCAGAAGCACTGAGGTTCTGTCGTCAATGGGCTGGCGAGGGAGTCTCTACTAGCGGGGGCAATGGGCCTAAGGTTCACGCCTTCTGGGATGGACTCAAGCATGTGTCCAAGTTACAGATGGGCGACGGACGATCCGGATTTGGGAGAATCGCAATGCGGCGCCGGATGCATCTTAAATATCTAGTCAATACACGTGTAGATGCTGACTTGCGGGGCAAGGCGGGCCCTAGGCTACGGTTGATCGAGTAGCAGGATAAATATTCAACCATCACAATGTCGCCCTTAAACTCTTCAGAGTGAGGTAGCCGTGGTCTATTGAAGACGTTATATCTTCTAAGAGTAACCGGACCATACTATCTTCAAGGGTGCCTTGGTGCCTGAAGTTGGTGAATCGGCGCCAGGGTCATAGCTCCCAGTCGGGAACTTCCCCACGATGTCATCCATGTCATGTCGCAGCTTTGATATTGACATCCGACACCAACCGAGCAAACAACACCAGCATCGGCGGCGGTGTGCACCCTTCTTATCATCTTCCGTCTTCTTTGTGCATATTCGCCTGTCCACTTTGGTGTGAGATAGAGCTCAATGGCACGCACATCCGACGCCGCATTCTTCGGGAGCCGGATCGGGTTACAGGAGGCTGTATCACCTACCAAACATGCTCGGAAACAATCCCACGGCGACGGATCAGCCAATGGCACAAGTGAGTAGGACACGGATCTCCTTGATTACCTTGTGGGGTGTTTCGATGTAATACTTGTACTTTTGCACCAGCGGCCAAGCAGAACTTTTACCGATTCAACGACTCAAATCTGTTCTATCTGATTGCTTGCAACTGACACCACTCATAGGCCTTGAATTCCTCCGCGACACATCTCCCTCGACAGCCTTGCGTATCTTCACCGACAGCGCCTCGTCAGACTTAGCAGATGATGAGGAGGAAGCCAGCTTATGTTCCAACATCCACGCCGCTACGGCCGCAGAGAAGGCGCTTGGTGTAAGAGTTGCAGAAGCGGCAGCCAAACTCAGGGCGTGGTGCGCTGAGATTGAACAATGGGGCTGGGCGGGTACATTCGAGCCTCCGGAAGGTGAGGAGCATGGGAACTCCCAGAAGAGCACGGGGAGCCATGCCAATGGCAAGCAGGCGCGCAATGGAGCAGCCAATACAACCGTCGGACTAAGATACTGGGGTTCTCTGCCATCAACGCAGGTAGAGGCTTACGAAGAACGACTTCGGGATATTGCACTTCAGCTGGAAGACCTTGAGCTCGACGAGCT
The DNA here is from genome assembly GCA_030247845.1 of Coniosporium tulheliwenetii. Lineage (NCBI taxonomy): Eukaryota > Fungi > Ascomycota > Dothideomycetes > Coniosporium > Coniosporium tulheliwenetii. The sequence continues at coordinate 230,161 of JAPDRP010000001.1, read as the reverse complement.
CAAAGACCTTGTGCTTCAGATGCACGGTCAGAACAGATCTAGGCCATCCTCAAGCTACAGCGAGAAACATCCTGCCTTGACATTACTCGACGACGTCTCACTACTGATCACGAAGACGCTCCTCCAAGCCTTGCCAAACCTCTCACAGCTCAACCAACTGATGGATACATGGACCGTACGTCTGGCGGTTCTTCGCGAGGTCCCGGGATATTTGAAAGAACTCAAAACTTCTAGGACGGCTTTGCAGCTGGCCTGGGATGCTATGCGTGCGCCAGCTGATGCCAACAATACAGGCGACTCCTCCACTCGTTGGGCAGAAGCACTTCAATCCATTCGAACAGTCTTGCAAGACAAAGTCGGCGGTCTTGGGGAGCGGCTCGATAGGATGCTAGACCAGCTTGAAGGCCGTGAAGACACGATACCTGATGCTTGGATCGACAACTTCGAGGGCCTTGAAGCTGATTACGCAAAGTGGGCCGTTGTATCTCAGCGACGCGTTCTCGAGGTCCAGATGAAAGTGGCGTCGGAACAGAGGAAGAAGCCCACCGTAGATTCACTGGATGGCACGGATCGGCCCTCGTTGTTGTCGAACGATTCAGTTGCGCGCGTTCCATCCATCGAGCTTGTTCATCCATCGCCTATAGGGACGCTCACGAATGGCTTCTTCGAAAGCGCTACCCAGTTCGAGGCAAGCGACGAGAGGCACGCTATTAACTCCCTGATGAACTCTCATGTAGGAGACAGGAGAGCATCCCCAGCCACAACGCCGAGCCAGCCGGAGAGACGAGGCAGTCCATTATCCGAAAACGTGATTAGTAGCGATCTGCCCAGAAGTCCCACCACTCGATCAAATCTCACGCCTAACTTCGCCACACAACCATTGACCATGAGTAGCTTCGGGGAGAATACAAGTGGGACGCCATCGTGGCTGCCATCACTTCATCGACCTGTCGAGACAATGATGAAGAGAGCTTCCATAACTTCGATTGAGTCCATTCCTCGTTCGCAGGTATGCTGTTCTTTACCTCGATAGGTTCTTCATTAGACTAAACTTGATACCAGGTCAAGAGCGTCACTATTCGAAGGACCAGCAGTACATCGTCCGCATGTTCGCTTCCCCAGCATCAGTCGGTCCGAGATCGCGACACGCAGGGTTCCGACTACGGGATTGATACATCTGAGAATAACTTAGAACGACGGCGCTCGAGCGCAAGCCAGTATCACCAAGCGTCTCAAGCTTCTGCTGAACGGCTAGAAAGCTACTTGATGCGCCGTTCGTCTACGTCGTCCCATCGTTCGGGGATGATGAGGGATGAGCCATCTTTTCCCTCACCGGTCCAGGAGTTCTCAGTGTATGACGACGAGTACGAAGACTCAGCATCCTCCGGAACAATTGGGACGATCGAAGACGAGTTGTTTCCATCTGCCGCTCAATCCCAGTCGCCACGACCGCAAACCCCTGAGAGCATCCCGTCAAGCCCTGCCTTCTCTACAACCTCGTCTGCGACTGCCTCACCACCATCAACGCCCTCCCGTCATGTGGAAGAGTCTCCAACCATTCGGCAGGTCACCAATCGGCAGGTTGCCAGGATGCCCCATCCTCCGCTGAACTCAGCCATGGCGAAGCGCCGGCGAAAGGAAGACCCGAGGCCACAGTGGCCGCCGCAGAGGCCTTCCCAGGCTTGTCTAGATGCGGACGAGCTTATCGCAGACGATCAAGCCCAGTCGTCTCCTGCGAGCAACGCCGAACCAGTGCTGGACCTCGAGCAACAGATCCATAGAATCATAACCCTAATCCGCGCCCCGATTCGCCTCATGTCCGGCGCCGAAGCCGAGCCGCTCGATGAAAACTCCCCACGCGCCGCATCTTACAGCCGCCCCTCCTCGCCTCCCAGCGCCGCGCGGCCAAGCAAGCAACCGTCGCTGACGCTCTCCCCCGTCAAGAACGAAGACGCCCGCGGCGCCCGCCGCCACGGCGACCCGGACTCCGAAATCCGGCTCTACCACCTCACGCAAGCTGGCAAGGATAAGCCGATCAAACTGTTCATCCGGCGGGTGGGCGAGAACGGCGAACGGCTCATGGTGCGCGTTGGTGGCGGGTGGGCCGATTTGGGGAGTATTTGCGTCAGTACGCGGAACATCATGGTCGGCGCACCGTCTCGGAGGGGAGGCTTGAATTGCATGGTTTACCGACCCCGGGGACGCCGGGGTGGGCACGCCGACCATGCCGTCGGGAATTGGTGCCAGGATCGCGAAGTTCAGCTCCCCGAGTGGATTGGCGCCGACGTATACGCCTCCGCCGCTGCCGAACGGCGTCATGGGTTTTGCGCCCGCGGGGAGGGCGTCCACGGAACATGTCTCGTCGACGCCGAAGAGTCCGGCGTTTCCGGCTTCGGAGCCCTCGACGGCGGGGTCGGGGCGCACGGGGAGTAGAGGCCAGGATGTTGGGCTTGGCGGGCTGTCGGCTAGGAAGCTGGATCTGAGCGGGGAGAAGTTGGAGTGGGTTGAGGGGATGATGGATAAGGCAAGGAGGCTGGATGGGGGGAGTGGGGGTGGGTTTAGGGATTTGGGGAAGGCGGGGTCGACGAGGAGGGTGTTTCTTAAGGGGGAGTGAGGGAGGGATTATGAGGTTGGTATTGGAGTTCTGGAAGTTGAGGGTTTGTGGTTCTAGGGCTTGGTTCGGGGATACATGGTAGGGGTGGTGCCCACGCACAAAAGGGTCCGTTATGATGCTACGATGTACGATACCTTAGGCAGTGCATGGCTCTACGTTCCTCTATAGCCTTTAGACTTAATGCTATAAAGAGCAAGAGAAACGAAGCTAAAGACGATAAAATATCCTCAATCACGACGTGTAGCCCTCGTCTAGTCAGCAATTGCACCAGACAATTTCTCTATGTTTGCAAATAGACCACTCGGGTGTCTTTCAACCTATTGTTACAGGTTTCTTAACTGATACTGAAGTAGTTCTAAATTTGGAAAAAGTCTTGGCACAAATTTAAAGGCGAACTGCAACTATCCACCAACCGCGAAGTTCAAGCCACAGGCTCAATTGTTTTTTTAGCATTATAATTGTAGAACTCGACTCCTTACTTCCACGTACGGCAATAGATCGAAGAAAACATTTGATCCCGTCCGCTCTCCTGTAATCAAGCTTTGAATCGGTAGATTTGTAGTTAGGTGGGTGATCACTAGCGGATACCTACTGCTGTACGTCTTTGTCATCTTTTTAGCTCTTTCCTTGTGCAGGTCTTATCCTTGAAGGGGCTTATGATTCTACGACTCTGTTCATCGTGCGCCTTGAGACAATGCCACTACCTCACGTTTTGCCGGGCAGATCAGGTATACCGGCTAATTACACATCAATTTATACGGCTCCGTCGAGGGGCCAGCCTATGGTATATGCGCGGGCCAACAAGATCTGTACTTGACCGTTGGGGTTGAGAACACGGAAGTGAGGCACTAGCAGCCTGAATGCAGTCGTGATCATTTCGATTTTTTTTCAGTGCTCTGCCTTTTAAGGGTGGGGATATTTCAGAAGAACATCTCCTTCTTAACAAACCAATAGCAGCTTCAAAAACTCTAATGAACAGAAGCAGTTCCGCTTCCGGTTCTTTCGCCTGCTAAGCTTCATGTCGAAGGACGGGACACACCATTCCTCATCCATCAGCAAGCAACGTTGCAGAAGTATTGGCATTTCCGAGATTTGCCCGCCTTCCTGCGCACTTTTCCGTCCAACCTCAAGGCAATGCAGCAATAGTTATATTCTAGAATCTCAGATAGACTGAATCACACGATCTTATATTACCTAGTCTGGAGTTTCAGCGTAAGTAAATATATGTGGTGGTGCTTAAAGATATGATCTAAAAGAGCGCGGCAGGAGCACCATTTTCGCCTAGCAAAATCACTGCCACGGCTTCTGCAACGTTGCTTGCCAGTAAGTGGCGTGCACAGACCACATTCAGTGGTAAATGTCCTCGATGTCTCCTTGGTCGACGGGACGCATGAGAGGACCACTCATTCGCGGCCTACATACGGATGGAACAGCCTTGCCGCCCCGCCGTGGCACTCCCGGAAGAACAAGGCTCCCAAGGCTGAATACAACCAGTTACACAAATTCGAGCATGGGCAGCCCATGTGATGGGGCTGAGATGCATCGAACGTGGCGGAGTCAAGAGCAGAGCTTGCCGCAGAATTGGAGCCGCATTCTTATACAAACTGACGGACGTGCTACGTCGAGTGTGCCTCTTTCCCCTCCCAATAGCCGGCTGTGCGCTGCACTCCCGCTACTCCAGTTTGCCCGGACTGGAGACTCAGTTCTTGCAACCATCTAAGTCTGCACCTCGTGTTTCCAGAAAACGATTAGTTGAGGTTCGATACGGGTTGAGTGGGTTCGGAAGCCTATACAGGCTCGCTACTCTACCTTCGGCCGCGGACGAGATGATAATTGAGCGATGCCTGTGCCATTCGGATTTTCCGTCGGTAAAGGCGCTATAGCTTCATATTCACCTCCAACTGTTAAATTTTATAGGGGATTCCATTACAATAGCATCCGTCTTTCGCGAAATATGTCTCGCTTTACGGGAGTATGGCGGCGCATCGACAGAATACGACGATATTCTCCAACATCTGGAAAGCATCAATGCGACCGTTTCTCACTTAGCGAGGATCAGAGTTCGATTTCAGAGCACAGAACACGACATTCCAACGCTCGTCAACGCGATACTTGGTCAAGCTAGGGTTGCGCAAGAAATCTTTTCAAGTTTTCTCGAAAAGGTCAAGGAGTATGAGCACAAACTGGGTCCAAAGGCGCCAACAGGCTTTCATCACGGGACCTGGTCGAAGGCAAAATGGGCCATTCATTTCTCAAAGGAAATCGCAAAGATTCGGCCGGTCATTGTTGGTCACGCGACATTCATCACCTTGCTATTCCAGCCACTCCTGCAGTCTGATCACCCTCTCATCATGCTGCCGAACGTTTACTAATTGTATCAGGGAAATGACATCTGAGGCATTGGCGCAAGGCGACAAGCATATTACGTCTCTTGACTCAGCCAGGCAGGCCGTAGACACTGGGATTGCTTCTCTCAGCGCACAATTGTCCACGACCGAGTCCGATCTACTTCAGCATCAAAGCGCACAATTGGCGAAAACCGAGTCCAAAATACTTCGAAACCAAAGTGCGCTAAACGATGGCGTCCTTCAAAGCATCTCCGCCCTGGGATCTGTCGGTCAGAAGATCATCGGATCAAAAGATCGGCGGCGAGGAAAGCTGGAGGCGCGATTGGCCGCAACTCAGAGCCGAGTACTTCAAAGACAGCAAATTCATCAAGATCGGTACCTTGAGAGTGTCGTAGGACTTCACTCGGACATATCACGAACCGGGCAGGAGATCATCGACTTCGGTGACCACAAGTTTGACACAATGTCGAACTTGCTGCGGGATCAATGGATCCAGTGTGGAACTCTCCTGGACGAGAACAAGCAGCTGTTGTTGGAGATGAGAGCCCGAATGGATCAATTTCCAGCTATGCATGTGTCCAGCAGTCCACTACTGCCTACATATGGAGCGGCGCTCACTCAGCGTTTCGCTACAAGGGTCTCGACGGAGACTGAAAGCATCTCGGCCTCACCGCACGCGGAGAACATGAATTTACGGCAGCTTGGAGATTATCTGGTCCGAGAACCTGCGTCTTTGCTATCTCAAGACCGCGGAGCGCAGATTGGAACTGAGACCAAACCCGTGCAACGACTGCCAAGATTCGTAGCTCGGTATCTACACCAGCTAACCAGCAATATCACACACGCCGCTCAGTCAATACTAGGTTATCGAGCCTTCGTTAACGGCATCGATCCTTTTACCGCCGGTGATGCGAGCTCATCAGGTCCTTGTAGCATAGCGGATGCTAGATGTTTGAGTCCTTTGGTCAAGTGGTAAGCTTCCGCTGGTCGCCATACACTCATCCTTGACAGACAATAACTGCCGGAGCAGGCTGTGGGAGTATGCCAGTATTCTATTGCGAATGCTCTCATTTCTCAAGTAAGGCTGCTATTGCTATACTAGGTACTTTCATTCGCGCATACTGACCAGCCCACCAGACTGGTGTATCCCAGATTGCGGCTGTTCATGAGGGCTGTCAATGCGCTTCCTTGGACGCCCACACCGCTCAACATAATATTTGAAGACGTTCTAGGAAGAAGTCATGGCTTACCGTGGCACTACTTCCGGGATTGGAAGGTTCGTTGAGAAGAGTCCTTGAACTGCGTCAGGTGCTGACCGTGTCTAGACCTTCACAGTCATGTTGGAGAACCAGTTCAAAGGTTTGCCAGGAGAAGAAAAAGTCATGCAGGGTGCCTATCGCATTTTGAACGCCACATCCTATGACCTGGCCCTCACGGAGCGAAACTTTGAGCAGTCTGTTTCGCCTGGTTCTCGAATTGTGATGTCAATGTTGATGGAAGCATTGCAGGTCAAAGCCCGGGGTCGTTGCTTGCGTAATGGTTGCAGTGGGGTGTCAGAACGCAAACGCGGGTTCAAAACAGTATGGTAACGGCCACTTCCCTTCCGCGCGTTTTCCGGAAAATGTTTTCTAATCCTGGGAAGCAATACCTGTGGTATTGAGACTGTGCTCTCTTCAACCAATTCACGCGTCCGCGTCACGGAATTCAACGAGGAACATAATCGACCAATGACTGATCTTCGAAATCCTTCGCCGATCCAACAGACTCATACCCAAAGTCGTTCTGGATACGCCAATGACGACCGTAGAGCCGAAACTGCTGGTACCAGTCCGGGCTGGGCTCAGAACGACAAGCCGAAAGCTAGCACAAATCCTGTTCCAGACACGATCTTGGCCGCTCTTGAACACCATATGAACCTTGGAGAACGCGCTGACAAACGGATTAAAGACGAGATTGCGAAGCTCCAGATATTGCGTTCGGAAAGGGAACGAGAGCTACTCGTCTTCCGAAGGATTCACGTCCTTGACGATGATTCACCATCAGAGTCGAGTGACGCCGCACAGAGTTGGGAACATGAAACAGCAAACCTGGACAAATCTGGAGCATGTCCCGATTTGCTTTCACATGAATTGGAGGGGGTTGGGTGCCACTTCTATCCAGGCGAAGAGGACGATTCCTTCCCATATTCCTGGCTTGAGGAGGGGCTGGGAGAATCTCCATCCGTGATAAATCGGTACGCTGGTCTATACGCGTCTCCCGAAGATCAGTCAACACTGCGTGACTATGTTACCAGGTGCGACAGCACGCACGATCGCATCAATCGTTGGCTTCAAGATGTACTCCAGGATTCAAGGTTGGAAATTCTGAGCTTGTACAGCAATGTCCAGTTCGAATTGTACACCAAGGCCCGGTTCGAACACACGGATGGATGGGCCTTAGTGGTGAAGTTTCTCGGTGCGATGCTTGATGCGTGGGACTCGGGCACGGTTGGGATTGAGATCGCTCGTTTGGTCGAAGCACCGGCGACCACTGCCAGTTATATCAGCGACACTTCTGGCCTAGCATTGGGGTATTGCGACGGTGTTTTGAATTCTTTTAATGCGGCCGCTGAGTTTCCTACGGACTGAGGCGGGGTGCCACGGAGTCACATTGATGCTTTGTGCGAGGGGTGTTATGAGCGTGGCAGGCTTTCTGGTGGTACTTTGATGCGTCCTTGTGAACAGCCATATCCGCTCTCACAAGGATTGTGTTATATCCGTGGAGGAATACACGGAGGAGCTTCATTGCGGTCATCGTTGGTTAATTAAAGGTTCAACGGGCTTGCGGAATGGACCTGTGCGCTCAATGCTGGATGAGATCTGGATTCTGTCGTTGGTAGCTGGTAGCTGGTAGCGTTTACAGCGCAGGGGGCAACGTTTTTGAAATTGATACACCTGGGTGTAAACCGGTGGTAGTAGTAGTGACACAACTCGACAATGAACATAGCGCTGAAAGCCTTCACCTATCTGGGTTGTACAAGCGCAATCTCTTCATCCCACTGCAACACGCAACAAGAGTAATATTTACAGAGTATCCTTGAGGAGCTTGTTCATCCTCGCCATCTTCGACGAGACACTAAGGTCGATAGTCCGGTCACCGATTTCGACAATAAGTCCTCCTCGTATGTCGGGGTTCACCTGTGGCAGCGTCAGAGTGCTTTTAAGTGCGCTTCATCCGTGTTGGACATACCTTTGGCACAACCTTGAGCTTCTTGCCCTGGCCCACGTACTGTGACTTGGAGATCGCATTCTCCAACTGCCTCAGGACCTTGTTGTCAAGCGGCTGTACTCCATTAGCCTCTTTCTCGTGACACATCTCCTCCACGGTGATAGCTCCGCCTGCACGCTCAACCTACCGCAGCACTCGTAACCGTCAACTCAACCTCCCCCTCTGCGCGCCCATAAGCACCGCAAACTTCTCACACACGCTCTGCAGCAGGCTCAAGCGATTGTTCTCAGCGAGCGTCGCCAAAAAGTTCTTGACGACATCCCCCTTGTCCGCGCCGCCAATGTGCTTCTGCAGCTCGGCGATGATCTGCTTCTTGTCGTCGACGGTCAGCGTCGGGGCGGACAGGACGGCCTGCAGCTTGGCGTCCTTCTTGAAGACGTTGTTCAGTGTATCCAGCGCCTTGGCTGTCGGCTCGAGGGCAGAGGATTTGGCGGCTGCGGTGTACTGTAATTATCCTTGATGTCAGCGTCGTGGACTCTTGGTGCTGTGAGGCTCTGCGGAGGGAAGAGATGACGTGACAACGGTTCTCTGAAGCTGCCGCGACGTACCAAAGCGCTGGCATACGTGCCATCGACGCCATAAAGCGGTACTGGGGGCCTCGTCGAGGCGGAGTTCGCAGCTTGAGCGTAGCTTCTGATGGCTGCGCGGGGAGCAATTGAGGCGCGAGGAGCTGCAGACCGGGCGGCCTGGGCGACTATCCGACCGGTAAACATCTTATCAGGGAGTAGAGAGGGATTGTTGGTTTACTGCGTGAGGTGGAGCTGGGATGACATTGTTGGTGGTTGCCGATGAGGAATCGGAGCAGCAACTCACGTGACTTGGGATGGGCTTGGCGGCGCGCCTCGAACTTTGCAGAGCTCAGTGGGTTCGGTTTTGGTGGTCATCTGAATTGTTCACATTTGCAAGCGGAACGAAGTCGATTTTGGTTTGCTAAGTTATTATGAACATTTCTCTATGCGAGAGGCTATCTGAGTGGGTGCAGCAGATCCGCGCCGTTAAAGTGATTCGAGAGAGCAGCCAGGGTATAGAGCAGACCTAACGCCGAAGTACTCGCAGGTGATGTTCCAGCTACAGCACAGCAAAGCCCAAGGAGGGTTCAATGCCGAAGACGTAGTAGTCCATCCCTATCCACCAGTGACATGATATGATACTTCGTACGAAAAGTGAGGAAGGGCATCATGGCAACAAGGAAAAGCTCGCGCAATTTGAGAAATCTCAGAGTATTCCACCGATTGACTCATAATCTTCAATCCTCCAATGTGCAACTCCTCCGCGGTGAGAGGTCGTCGTTCAAGCAAAGGGCGAGCCCTCTTCGACAGACTCGCGTACAGAGATAGTGAGCGGATCATCCTCATCGTCATCCGCCTCGGTCGGAGTCATCGCAGTCGTCGCAGCACCTTGTCTAAGAGCCTCGAGCTCGGCGGCCATCAAGGCTGTGGCTTCCTCATCCGTGAACCCCGTGCCAATTGCGGCATTGTAAAAGCCTCGAAGCTGCGCACGGAAGAAGTCTTGTGCTGAAGTAAATCCACCTTCCGGCCGCGGGAAGAACGTGGCAATCTCAGTCGTTCCGTTCATCTCGTCAACGAGTTCGAATAAGCCCGTCCGAAAGGCCGTAGCCGGGTTCACCCTTGCTACTAGCCTCGGGGGAAGGGGAGGGTTCTGCATGCTAGTATCGGTAGTTCCAATATCCATTGGATTCATGAAGTGATCTTCCCAGTCATCGGAGAGCGGCATGTCGCCGAAGCTGCGTGTAGATCTGAAGGTGACGGGGGAGAAATCCTGCTGAGTAGGAAATCCATCGAAGCTGCGGCTTCGGCTTGCTAGAGGAGATTCGGGAAGAGCGCCCAAGTCGGAGCCCGCATACCCTCCACGAGGCGTGAAGACTGTACGAAGGTAGTCGATGTCATCTGGCGAGCTGCTTGGGCCCACGAAGGGATCCTCCAGCTGGTTCTGGGGGATGGGAACGAAGCGCGTGTTGAAGCTTGGCGCCCGGAAGTTCATCGATCCATTGCTCGTGTGAGCGCTGAGAAGGGACTGCATTTGATCTTGCCGAGTGAGGAAGGGCGCGAAACCGTGCAGAGGATCTTGCTGTTGGAATTGCGTTGGAGCTGAAGGCAAGCCGTGCGGGAAGATATTTGAGTGATGTTGATTGACATCATTCCAGGAAGCCAGCGACGTACGATCCTGGAAACCTTGGGGTGCACGGTGATGACCGAATGAAGGCTGCATGGGGGCGTTGATAGCACCTTGCAGCAGTCTAGAGCTCTGCATGACCGGCGGCGCTGAGGCTGGAACGAAGGAGTACGAAGGGCCAGGCGTGACGCTACGCTCACCGACATCGACGGTCATCGCGTTGTCTGAGGGATGTGTGAAAGACTGGGGTGGCCTCTTTGGCTCAGTAGATGATGATCGGGACTCTGAGTAGGAATCATCAGAGTCTACCGGAGATCGCTGTCTCACACGGCGAGCATTGATCTTTCTTGAACGACGTGACGGGGATTCGGTCTTAGATCTACCGCCACTGTGTTGTCGCAATGAAAGTCAGCTCACTGTCGTTCGATCTCTCATGTGAAAGCTCACTTACAACTTTCCGTCCTTCCCCATAACACCAGGCAGGACCTTGACGTCCTTGAAGTGCTTGATGTGTTTGGTCTTGACGTGCGCACGCAGGTGGCTCGTCTGAGCGAATTTCCCGTCGGCTTTGCCCTGTCCTGAGCAGTACCCGCAGTACTTTTCGCAATGATAGATGGTAAGGTTGCCGCTGGTCGGCCAGACGTGGTTGTGGGTTGGGTCGTCACACGGCATTTTGTCTTCGTGTCTGAGACCAATTGAAGTTAAGTAGAATTTGTGGCGACGCGTACCTCCCGAGAAACCGTTCAGATGCAATGCAGATCAGGCGGACGCGGAGAAGGTAGTGAGAGCGAATGGAACTGAGAAAATGCGTGCGATTTAAGAACGTTTAGGTGTTGAAGCAACGATTGCGTACGAAGGCGTGGTGCGAAAGAGGAGATTGACATGGAACAAGCTGTGTGCGAAATGAGCGAAATATGGCAGAAAGAAGGGGCTGGGAAAGCGAGAAAGTCGTGCGTTCGTCGACGAGATGATGACGTGACGGGCCAATAGGTCGACGCTTCAGTATCATCTCCAAAGGCGGCGTTGTGAAGCGGTCCGAGCTGATGCGTCCAAGCACACAGGTTGAAGGAAATGGTCCAGCCACAGCTCGTTCGCTGAAGAAATTTTTGTATAGAGAGGGGTGACTGAGTGATACCTAGCGTCCTCGGCTTCAGCATGATGGAGTCTTGCCAACTGGAACCGTCCTGCCCGCTTCACCTTGAAGACTTGCACACTAGTGAACCGAGAGCATGATCTTATCTCGAATATGCTCTTGGCAGCCACGATCAGCAGCCTGAAACGTCGAATCACAAGACACATTTGGAGATGAACGAAAGCAAAAGCGCATGAACAGCATATGACTACGAAATACCCGGTACTTCTGATGAAAGTAAAGCACGCCTCCTGTTTGTGTTCTCGAGCCCGATGTCGGGCTTTCGCTCTCCCACATGAACACTTTCCGCCGTTCTCAACGATGAGATTAGATAGAACATGAAACCGGCCCAGCACTGGAAGACTGTTATCGATGTCAGCGTTCCGGTTCTGGTGCATGCTGTAGGGCTTGCCTTACGCTCTAACTCCATTAAGATGCTCCAAATCCTCCACATAGTGCATCATGCAACTTCTGTTCCCATCAAGCCCAGTACCGCCCCGTTCATAAGACGGAAATCGGTGATGTGCAGCAGTCTGACAAGAATCCTTTACCACCCTCGCTTGAAGATGCGGGACGAACATAACCCAACCCAGCAGAACAAGGTGAACCATTTACACGGAAGTGCAACTACTATGAAGTGCTCAGTCCTGAAGAAACTTAGGACGCCATTACCGCCCGGCCCACTGAATGCTTCTGATATTACAGACGAGCTCATGGAAGAGGATCCTGACATACGACCTCACAGAAACAGATGAAGCATACCAACCTGACCCAGCCCTTAACACATTTCTTCCTGCAAGCAACCGTTACCCATGAAACATCTGTCACGACTTCCATCCCTGATGCGTCAACCATCCCCAGTTCACCACATATCCTGGTACACCAGCATGATCTGCTCTCCTATCAAGCGACTCATATCATCAACATTAAGGTCCGCTGTCTTCGCAAAGCCAACAAGTCCACCAATGCCCATGCTAAATGCCTTCTCAATGTCCGCGGTCGACGGTGAAGTCGAAGTTGAAGTTGAAGTTGAAGTTGTGATGCTGCGGGCCGTCGGTTCCTCCCGCGACGCATCCCTGTCGCCAAGCGTCAAATCCCTGTCTGCATCCGCAACGTCGAGCTTCGAACTCTTCATCCTAGAGTCATCCGACAACTTGCACCGCTTTTCGCTGCCTCGACCCTGACTTTCTTGTCCCTCAGCCTCGTCAGCATCGCTTAGTCGCTTCTTTCCGCCCATGTCTGCCTCTCCTAGCTTCAGCTGCCCCAGCTGCCCCAGCTGTCCCTCCTCCTCCTTCTCAGCAATCTCCAGATGCTGATACAACCACCTGCGCGCCCACTCCCCTCCCACCCCATGCCCCTCCAGCACGCCCTTGTTCGCAACCTTCAGAATGGCATTCACGCTCTCCTCGACGACTTCTCTCGTCACGCCTTTGCCCTGCGCTCGCACGAACCCGGCTAAGACCTCACAAGGCCTCTTCTCCTGCGCCGTGGTAAGTTGGCCGCTTGGCCTGGCGCGCTGGCTGCGTGTTCCACGCCCATGGAAGCGGGCGTAGAGTTGTTGGTAAGGCACGTTGTACTTGAGGGCGAGGGCTGTAAAGCAGGGACGCGGCCCGTCCGGCGGGTATTCTCCTAGGGCGTCGGCGATGCGGGTTTCAATCGCTAGGGGGTCTGTGTCGGGGATTGGATCCGGGAAGCGGTAGGTGCGGTTGGTCCTTTTTGAGAAGGTTTGCTCGGCGGTGCTGGCGTTGTGGTTAAGGGAATGGGTTTATCGCGCTTGCGGAATGATGGAAGTGGTCCTCGCGCGGCTCCGGCCGTGTAGGGCGTTGTGAAGGACGAAGCGTTTGTCATGGCCGGGTCTGTGCCCGTGAAGAGAGGCTGCAGGATGAGACTGACTTCAGGAAGAGGGTTTGACTTGCTCAGGCGGATGCCAGAAAACCTCGAGCCAAGACTCGCTAGTGCAGGCGAAAGAGGTGAGGAAGGAGCGCTCTCATATTGCTCTTCAGCTTCGGGTGAATTTCAATGGCGTGACATGTTGCAAGCAACGATTACGTGCTACAGCTCCCACGATATGTACCGTTATGAACACTACCTGATGTACTACGTGATACTTTCCCCCTTTTGCCATTCCTTAGATAAAGCAATAGATATCATCCCTAGGCCGTTCCCTCTTCCGATCGCGTCGTTCTGGTGTGATCCTCTTCGCAAAGAGACAGACAGCGTAACGAACCACAGCAATTCTCTAACTGTATCATAAAACGCCCTCATATCTTCCTCAAGCGACAGCCTGCGCCACCCTCCCAAATGCGCCGGTTCCGTTCCGCGCTCTCCCGCCTTCCTCATCCCTCCCTCCACCTCCACCTCCACCACCCCTTCCACCAAACATTTCCACCAAACTCAGCGCAGCCTGTAACCTCTTCCTCCTTGCCTCCGCGCCCCTCTCCTCGCCTCTAGTCCCACTGGCCTCATCCACCCAGTCCAGCCGTAGGATCTTGAAGCTGAGGCCAGAGTGCTCGGCATCTGTGACGCCCCAGGCGCGGGACCGTAGGCCGAATCTTGTGCTCGCTGCATATTTCTCCAGTCCCGGGAGTATGAGAATAGTAATGTGAAGGTCGGTGTTTGGAGGAGGAACGACAGGGCCGGATGGTAGCGGAGCCAGCATCGTCTCGGGTATATCGTCAGGCTGATTGTTGTTATTGTTTGAGATGTTAGCTGCGGCAGTAGCGAGCTCGAGAAGATAATCCGGATCGACGTCCTCGCCCCACTCGCCGCGAATCCAGCCTGCGTGGATGGCGGCGGCGACGGGGTCGGAGTCGTCGGTGTAAATCTCCGTGCCCCAGACGTTGCGACGGAGGCAGATCTCCTCGCGCTGATCGGGCTGTAGGTAGTAGCGGGGCACGCGGATGGTGTAGGTGCAGTTTTCCTTGCCCGCGAAGTTCGGAATCGGTTTGTGTTGGGACTCGTACTGGAATTTAGAGTCGAGTCGGTAAGTCGGTAGGGGAGGTGTTTTTAGCGAAGTCGTGTAAAGCATGCTGCCCAAGTGTTCGCGAGGCAGGGGCGCGACGCTGTCGAGGACGAGCTGGGAGTTGACGGTTTTGGTAGGCATCGGAGACGAGGGTCTGGGCGCCTGGGTTGCCTTTGGCGCGTGATGGTGGTGGTGCGGCGGATGGTAATGATGATGATGGTGATGAGCAGTCGGCCCACCGACATTTTGCGGCGTGTTATTGTTGAAGCGAAGGGTGCTAAAGGGGTTGTTGTTGGCAGGTTGAGTGGCACCGACGATTGCGAGGTCGTCGTCTGGCTTGTGGTGGTGATGGTGATGGCTGCTGTCCGTCAGCTTTCCGAATGCGATATCAGGGTTGGTATCATACTGATGGCTGTGCGGATGGTGATGGTGATGATGTGCCGGATGAGCATGCTTTGCCCTCTTTGAGCCTCCCCTTCCGAGTCCCGGGGTACCTCGGCCATCACCGCTCTCGCTGCCGACCAAGGTGTCCTCGTCTTTGACTCTCCGGCCTCTCCTACCAGCCTGCGAACCTGTCCTGCCCATCCTCGTGCCTTCATTGTCATTGGATGGCGGCATGGACTCCGCCCCATTCTGTGGCATCGGACTTTGTCGAGATGGAGTAGACGTCCCATTGCCAGCGGGGGCGCTGCCAAGACCGCCGAGACCACCGAACATTCGTCCAAACTCGCTCTTGATGTTCGGATCTCCACTTGGACCTACAAGCTGGGCTTGCGCCCCTTGCACAGCTTGAGGTAGTGGTGAGGCACGGCCAGTGCGCCGGCTGGCTTCAGGACTGATACCCAGTAGCGACCTTTGCAGTTGCATGTCCTCGCCGGGTCGGCGAATGGGATGATCGAACGATGGCGCACGCGACTGCACGCTGTTCGCACCGCCCAGGGGAGTCAAAGCAGGCGGCGGCTCTGTTCTCCGTTCACCGTCACGGCTAGTACCAGGATACTGCCCCATTAGTCGCTGGCGCAGTTGATCCAAAGTATGCGGCTGGCGGCCAGCGGCGTCTGCTCCGACCCCCGTAGAAATTCCTTGGGCCTGATTGCCGACCAATTGGGAGGAGAAGCCAGTCCTGAACAATGCGGAAGACTCCTCCCTTGCTGGTTTACTTGCTTCTCGCATACGTGCATCTTGGAGCTGTGGCCAGCCCGGAAAGGTCCTCGAAGGCGGCTGTGACGGTCCACTCTGTGGCGCCGGGTGCTGCTGTCCCTGTGGAGGTCCGAATGCGGATTGAAACGGGGGTTGTGCTGGGGTGGCCCGTTCTCCCTCAAGGGGTTGCTGTGAGGATCGATCAGTTGGATCGGAACCGCCGGATGGCTGCTGGTGAGACTCTTGTAACATTCTTCCGCGGTCTTCAGCTGAAGGCCCAAGGAAAGGGTGTCTAAAGACAGGGGCCCCTAGCCTGTCCCTCGCCCCTAACTCAGGTGGGGGCGCGAAAAGCGCGGCGGGCTGGCTGTTTGGCCTTGGAGGCACTGCAGGTCCTGGCCGGTTGTCTGAATCCTTGTTATCTGGATCACTGGGCGACGATTGGTACGGTCGAGCGCCCAGCGCGGTTAGTGCCCCATGGTTATGAGTCGCATGCGGGAAGCTATGGCGTGCCTGGTCGGGCGAGCCTCCTGCTCCTGCGAACAAGCGAGGCGAAGAGCTGGTAGCGTACGCAGAGAGGTCATTCGGTCTAGCCACAGAGCCCGACGAGTGCATCTCGGGCGTCTGAGCCCGCCTATAGGCCCCGAACTCGACTCGGGAGCCCAGCGAAGGCCGTCGCCGTGGGGACGGAGGACGCATGCCCCTAATTGGCGGTGAGAGTGGCCTGACAGGATTTGGAGGGGATTGCTGGGCTGCACTCTGAGCAGTAGTTGCCTCACCTCCAATGAGAGATGAGATGGACATGCTGCTCCCGGGCCGATTGATTCCTCCCAGACCTGGGAGATCACGACCATTACTGAAGGGTGGTGGAGGCGGGCGTGCGCCGCTGTACGGTAGCGCGGGGTCTCGTTGCTGCGGAGAAGAGGGAGGCGGCATGTTTCGAGCGCCAAAGGATGGAGGCGGAGGTGGCCCGTCTTGCGCTATTTGGTATACCGAGTTATAATGAATGCGTATCAAGAAAAGCAATACGTCTCATAGTGGACTTACGCGCAAAAAATTGTGGCGGACTGCCACCCCCTAGTGAGCGTCGACGGGTAGAGTCATATGGGTAGGACATTGGGTTCGGTGCGTTGTTCGTAGCAGTCACCTGAGGCGGCGGTGGTGGACCGGATGGTTGTTGATGATGAGGAAGTAAGCCATGTGATGTCGGCGGCCCTAATGATCCAAGTTAGGATTAGTGTCGGCGTTGGAATGGGTGCAGCTTGGCACGACAGGGGCGCGCCGCGTTAGCGTCCCAAACCCCGGTCTGCGGGTCCGGATCGCTGGGACAAGAAACGGTGAGAGAAGTAGGATGACGGCGACATGTTAATACTCATTAAAAAGGAAAGAGAAGGACAACACTTCATACAGTAGACAGCACAGGGTGCGAAGCATGCATGAACAGATGTATACGAAAGCTTGGCACCAGTTGTGTCACACCGCTACTGCGCAGAAGAAAAAGCGATCGGCAAAGCACTCAGATAGCTGTGCAGAAAATGCGTACAGATCGCAAGCCTCCCGGTAATGCGTCGACCACCTGGATGCAGGCGCCGCAAGAATGAAGTACTTTCTCAGCCGATCGGCGGTAGTCCAATCAAGTTCGGGGCATCCTCCAGAGGCGACATGCCTTTGCCGCAGCTATCTTGCTGCACATCATGGCCACATGGACTCTAGGAAACGACACATCTACACAGAGAAAGGGAACGGGTGTGTGATAACCTTGCGAGCGGGGACTGTGAAAACATGCTGAGACCGTAAAGGTTCTGCCAAGCTGACCCGCTGAGCCCAGTAAAGGGTACCGCTTGACCGAAGCTTGATACCTTGAACATGATCGCGGCTCCGCAGTGCTCTACAGCATACACAGATCGAGCATTCACGGCAACAACTTCTCGAACTATATGAAGTCGACAAGAAATGAGATCAGCCTACCCGTTGGAGGTCCCCAACCGCCTGGCACTGCAGCCCTGTCGGCTGGTACGCTGCCCATTGTGTCTCTTGCTGGTATTCCATAACTTGCTCGTCGCTGGTGTTGTGTGTTTGGCATAAACGGGTCGCCACGGCGCTGGAAGGGGTCCGCGAAGGGTACGTGAACCGGAGCTTGGGATACATTTGGCGCGAAGCTTGAGAATGGGGGTGTTGAGGCTGCTGAGAAACGGGTTGGTGGTTCGGGTTGTGTATGAGTGGGCGATCTTGCGGTCGTGAAAAAGGGTGCGGTGGTGGTCGTGGATCCATGGTGTTGTAACGGGCGCTGATCCACTGCGGCTCGGACGGTGGTGTAGCACGCGGTAAACGGACGAGGGTCTCTGCTTCGTTAAGACTGAGTAGGGGCGAGCATAATGCGTGTGTTATATGTAGGCTCAACGGTCATGATAATCGTTGTAGCATTCAGAACAAGAGGTTGCTGAGTGTCGGTCGCGTGTCTGTGAGGAGAAGCCTGGAAAGTGGAAGAGTCGATGCATGGGGAAGTGCGGCGGCTCTCGCGTGTCACAGGCGGGCAAATCCCTGCAGATCAACTGGCAGATCAATCGCGCCAACGGCCCCTGCAAGTCTGCAAGCCCAGGACCACATGAGCACCCCGGGAGCGCCCATCACGCACCGCGGTTCATCACCACCGGACATTCCACCCTCGTCCTATGTCTATCGTGTTTCCCACTCTTAGGACTTGACTCCTCTCATAGTGCAAGCAAATGGGTGCATAACGGACAACAGGCTCCTGCGACTTCTGAGCCGCAGCGCTACGCTCGCTCTGCCTTCCATGTTCCCAATGCCAGGCACCCCAGCTTCGTCATGGGCCACCTACCGCGCACGCCTTTGGTCCATATTCGAAGGCGCTGATCCTCGTGTGTGCGCCGCGTTCTGGTTGTTTGGTGAGCTTCATCCCATCATCTGTACCAATGCGCGCATCCAGCCTCAAGCGCACTCATGGTGTTGGTCTCGACATCGGATGCAGCCTGAGCCTTCCTGGGAAGCTCGAGAATACGTACTAGTCCCGCTGTCAAACTCTCACTAATCCCATACTTTGACACCCGCCAGGCCTCGTGAACAACGTTCTATACGTGATAATCCTTTCCGCCGCCCTCGATCTCGTCGGCCCCTCCGTGCCAAAAGGCGCCGTACTCCTCGCAGACGTCATCCCATCTTTTCTCACCAAACTTACCGCGCCTTACTATATCCACCATGTCCCATACCCCATACGCATCCTCATCCTCGTCGCGCTATCAACAAGCGGCATGCTGCTCGTCGCCCTCACACCTGCCTCGCGGGATGGCAGCTCTATTGCGTGGAAAATGTTTGGTGTTGTGCTGGCAAGCCTCAGCAGCGGAGGCGGGGAGCTGAGCTTCCTCGGCTTGACCCACTACTACGGCCAGTTCAGTCTTGCGGCTTGGGGGAGCGGGACGGGGGCGCTGGGCTTGTAGGAGCTGGTGCATATGTGATCGCGACAACGACGCTGGGTCTCAGTAGCCGGGACAGTCTATTTGCATTCTCTTTCCTACCGGTCATCATGTTGATCAGCTTCTTCGTGGTGCTGCCCAGAGCGCCGCTGAAGACGGCCAAGGGAGATTACGAGGCTGTCGCCGCGGATGAAGAACACGACGACGAGCTAGAGGCCGAAGATGAGGGCCTTCTTGCTGGCTCACTGCACTCCACGTCCGGACGCAGCTTCAGGTCCATAAGCCCCCAACACAGACGGAAGATCACGCCTTTGCAGAGTCTAAGAGCGAACTTGAAGCGCGCGCGAGGACTTTTCTTCCCCTAGTCAGTGCAGACCAGCCCGATGTTAACTACTAGCTAACCTCCAACAGCATGCTACCTCTCCTCCTAGTCTACATCGCCGAGTACACCATCAACCAAGGCGTCGCCCCAACCCTCCTCTTCCCCCTCGACCGGTCACCCTTCGCTGCCTACCGCTCTTTCTACCCAACCTACAACGCCATCTACCAACTCGGCGTCTTCCTCTCCCGCTCCAGCACGCCCTTCTTCCGCATCCACGATCTCTACTTCCCGTCCTTCTTGCAGTGCCTCAACCTCCTCTTGTTAACCCTGCACGCCTTGTTCAACTTCATCCCCAGCGTCTGGATCATATTTGGCATCGTATTTTGGGAGGGCTTGCTGGGGGGACTGGTCTATGTGAACACGTTCGCGGAGATCACGGATAATGTGAGAAGTGAGGATAGGGAGTTTAGTCTGGGGGCCACGAGTGTGAGCGACTCGGGAGGGGTCTGTGTGGCTGGGTTTCTGGGCATGGCGTTTGAGGTCTGGTTGTGCGATTGGCAGGTCGCGCATGGGAGGGATTATTGCAGGAGGTTGTAACGAGAGTTCGGATCTTGCAGGCTTAAACTCTTTCAACAACATCTACGAACTTGTATTAGTACCAGTGTTGCTAATCGACTGGTAGGTAACAGGTGACGACTGAGATGACCGGCGATGGTGCACGAGGGCGTTATACCGCTGACACAGCCAGCTGAACTTCCCTAGGCAGTTTCGGGGCTTCCGAACTATCGCATCACCAATCTTGGCAGTGCGGAACGCGCTTATGCCATCAACACAGCATAGAATTGGCCGACGACCTGGGCAAGGCAAGCAGCTGAGATACACGTGTAGTGCTAAGACTCGTGGCTTTCCAACCGCAAGCGGCTTAGCTAAGAGCAGGGCTGACCGTTCGTCATATCGGCGGCACGATATCATTCAGCCTGAATAGAAACCGTTCGTGCCTGTTACCGAACGATTCGCAACACTGATTAGCACCATCTCAAACGATCCTTAGGTCCTTGAAATTCTCCCAGTACTCCTGCACTCGAACGGGGTCGCCCTTGATTAATATCTTCTGCTTATTCTTGATGATTGCTATGTGCGTGACGGCACTCTTACAATTCGCCTTTATGCCCCGAAGATCAGGTCGCCTTGCTTCCTCTGCGAGCGTGGAACGTGCTTGCACTTGCGGGAGTGGTACTGTTCCTGTGCCTTGGCAGACCTGTTTGGCAGATTCAATCGTATTGAGGAGCTGAACCTTTATATTCTATTGAAATAGCAACGTATTTAGCATCTGCACTGCTATCTCGATTCAGTCCGTGGCCTCCAGTTATACTACCAAAATTGTGCCTGAAACCAGTAGTTGATAAGGCAGACAGCAAAAACCAATATCTTGCTGGGATAAGATGTTCAGTCAAGAGCCAAGACTTCTGCTTGTTCATGAATAACTAACAACATTATTCGTTACCGGATCCACGAGTACATCAACGTCGTTCGCAGTCTTATCTTGAAATGCATGTCAGATCATGGAAGAACGAAATGCACGCCAGATACTCAGAGAACAAACTGTCAGCTACTCAGGGAACAAAATGTCAGATACTCAGAACAAAATGTATGTCAGATCTTCAAAGAACCATATGCATGTCAGATATTCAGAGAATACGAAGCATCCAAAGATGTCGGTATTGGAGCGGAGCTGAAGGAGAAAGGAGGCGAGACATGCTCCGGACTCATACTGAAATGATTGCTATTGCGACCCTGGGCTAGCATGGCTGCTATCGCCAGCAGACTTGCGTCAACTTGTATGATGCAGGTTTTTCCTTGCTCAAATTCGCAGCATGTAAGCACACGCATCAGCGCGTCGCTCCGCTGTCCATGTGATTTTTCCCTGTCGCAGCGTAAAGTGGTTTTACTATGCCGGCAAGTCCGTATAAGTGGTCTTTGTATCATGGACAACAAGTATAAAGGCGGAGCATGCTCTCGTCCTCAGCTCAACACATCGTCAGAGCAATCGTCTCTCATTGCAAAGAAACAGTATCAACCCACCTTGTCCCAGAGCAATCATTCAACAACAAGAAATTTCATCTATCAAACCCCAGCCAATCCTTTTCATCAAGATGCAACTTTCCAGTATCCTCATTCTTCTTACGGCCCTCACGGCCGCTGGCGTCAACGGCGCCGACATATTCCGCACCACTGAGAACAGCTGCGGCGGCTCCAAGATTGGCTGCAAAGGCGTTCAAGAGGGACGATGCTGCTTGTTCTCCAAGCCCGTTAGCGAGGTTCTATTCACCCTCCCAGCCGACAGCCGCGGGTTCGCCTACACCGACAATGACTGCGAGGGAGGCTCCATATTTTTCAGGGCGGCCGTCAAGGGCACCTTCTGCAGGCACTTTAACAGGAACAGTAAGCCTTTTTCTCTCTCTGTTTCTGTCCTTCCCAGTTCAGGTTAGGGTTGGGAAGCTGACGGACCTCCCACAGTCAACTCTGCGAAATGGGAAGTCGGCGCACATGACAAGCAGACGACCCTTCGCAGCGAGGATGTCAAAGCCACGTGCAGCGAGCCCGAATATGCTAGTTTCGTCAAGGATGATGGTACCCAGCGAGAAATCAATATCCCCCAGGGCATGAGCACCAAGGTCGAGGAGTGGTTGGAGGAGGGAATGATCGACTTGCTTGACCAGCTTGAGGACTATTGAGCGGTAATGGCAGAGGCGATTACCAGTTGTGGCGTATCAGGTGTGCGGAAGGTATGAAATGGAGACTCGGAATTGAGGGACGTCAAGAATACTTAAGCATTCTTGCCGTCATAATCATGTAGTTCTTTCATTTTACCAACACAAGCACAGTTTGAATCTTTTCTCATAAACCAATTCCGGAAGTGAGTTATTATCAGTTACCGAAGAGAAAACCGGTGACTGAAGTCACGTGACTCCCGCGTGACGGCCAGAAAATGTGCGCTTGCTGGAAAAACCTGAATGCTCCTCAGAACCCGCTTGGAAAGATCATGTCGTCCGTAGTTGCTGTAACTCCTGCAGCATCATGATCTTGAAGAAAAAAATCTTCAATTCGAGCACTCGTCATCATTAAGCCAGCGAACACAGGCGGCCTTTAGAGAGAGTCCTATGCAACGACCTAAGAATGTGCCTTTTATGGAAGCAGTAGTCCTGGCATTACGGCTTTGAACTTGTTGCTGTATGCTTGCACGCCCATGAAACGGTCAGCAGACACACCTAAACTGTTCATTGACCGCTCGCAAGGAGCCGATCAAGACGGTAGGGCATACACGGCATCAATAGACCATTCATCGTTGTCCACTCTGATCAACTTCACACATCGCAGGTCCGCGTCTCAAGCCTTCATCGAGAATTATCAGATAATAATTCTCGTCATATATACGGTCTTCCGATTTCTTAGCAACAAAAATTCAGTTGTTCGCACATTCTCCTGGCGCTTGTTTGGTTGCGAGTTTCCGTCTCACATATTCTCACACTCATCTTGTCCACATAAGCATTCTTGCTCGCGTCAGTCAAAGTCATTCTGTGTTGCATCGTGTGTTCTCTCGCCAGTTACTCCCACCTTCGTTACAATGCTCGACGCGCATCGATCCTGCACAATAGTAGGCCCTTGAGCATGAGCTTGTTTTCAAAATCTTGTGGCTAGGCAATGAGCCCTACTGTTAATCGTCCTCTGCCGGAAGCTCACAGTGTTAGATATGCGGGATAGCGTTCGGCAAAATGTGCAAAGTTCCGCCAGGAGTTCTGTCAGGAGTTCCGCCAGAAGCCCCACAGGCCTCAGGACAGTCTCAACCCAATCAGCCTATCGGAGGAGCGTAACACGTTGTACTTGCGAATTGCAAGAAGATTGTGTACGATCAAGCCCGCGCCACAAACACGACATCACAAACAAAAACGCTCGTCTAAGTCCAGTCGAAAGGACGTATCAAAACCTCTGCATGATCAGAGGCCATGGATTCCTAGACTATTAGAACTCTACAACGGAAGTAACGGAACTAGACATCTGGACCAAATTGGTTCCTCAACATACAGAGTCTGAGATCCTCTGTGTGCACCTGTTTTGTCTCAAAAGTATTCCTAGTCAACTTTTCCCGAGTTCTTGGCGTCGGCGGCCTTCGTGACAAAGAGCAGCATTGCGAGAGGCCGACACCAGACACGTCGCGTGTCTAATAGCGGAGAAACGTATCATCAGCACAAGCAATACCATCCGTCGTGGAAGTCTTGTGTACGTGTCTAGCCTGAATCAGTAGCTTGAAGAACAGATTCGCAAACTGGGTCTGATTGGCAGAGTTCAACACTCAGAGCGGATGACTGCCCTCGTAATCAGTTGACGACACGTAACGCCTAGGGCGCCGCAGACTGACTGCAAAAGACAGGGAAAGGAGCTGTGCCATAGGGCGAAACACCAGCAACGTGTACATATCCTGTGGGCAGGTGTAGCGCAGTCATCCTTGGTCTGACACATCTGACAGCGGGTAGGAGCGCGGTGCACCTACCCGAACCCCAACGACGGTATCCGCGAAACAGTCACCACTATCAGATTGAACTATGCCGTTCATGTCGCTGGCCGAGCGGTCACACGAATGCGAAGGCAGCAATATCCGAGAGCGCGTACGATCTCGCTGTGGAATTTAATGTGCTTGTCGTGAGCGGCACATTCATGGCGGTTTGGCAAGAAGGCCGAAAGAACCACCAGTAATATGTAGGCTGGAATCACATTGTGCGAGTCTGAATCTAATGCACATTTGCTATCATTGCCCAGTTATATCAGATGACTGGATTTGCCTGCGCACATTGTGTGTTGGTGCATTTCTGGTTGCCTCCTTGCATTGTGGTGGTGTGGAATGTCTCACAATAGGCCGTTGGTATTCGCCGCTTCGGGACCACCGACCAAGCTGAAGGACAAAGAACCCAACGCTGGAGATCGCCGGGAACGGCAACAGTCCCGCGAAGCAGCACCCGCAACAATCGCGTGCAGAGGTATCTCCTGCTGTGGTTGGACAAAGGAACCTCAACCCTTCAGCTTCGCAACTGCGAGTGGACAATGGACACAATGACCCTCATAATGGCCAGCTGTCTCGATCCGTCACTCCGATTGTTAACCCAATCGACCAGTGGGCTGCAAAGAGCGTAGCTGTGTTGTCAATGCCGCTATTCATTCTTTTCTCTCTATCAGTCTCTGTCGCAGAAGCGTGATTTCTGTTCCTCAACTGTCGTTCATCAAACACCAACAGCGACAGGAATAAAAGACAGTTTATCATGTCCGACCGGGGCATATCCGACAGCCTTTCCGCGTCAGCAAAGGTCTCACCTACCAACGGCAGAAGCCCAAACAGCTCTCGGAGAGGATCCACCTCAACCTCAAAAGACGCACAGCGCCCATCCAGTCTTACTCGCATTTCGAAGACCAACAGTGGCCCTCCCACACCAGACACCCCGGAGTTCTTTCGCATTACTCGGAAGCGCGGCGTGGCATCTATCATCACCGACGACAAGAACGACGTAGCCGACACCAAGTCCCCCAGTCATAGCCGAGGGGCTCCGGGGATTCGAAGACTTCAGGAGCTTCAGGAGCTTCGATAAAGTCCGCGGATTCGGCATCTCACTTGTGTATTTGCCAACGCGATCCTAAGATACCCCGGCCGAGAAACGGTGAGCATTATGTTCCTTTGTCTATAAGCGCCTACTTGGAAGCTTCGATGCAGTTTGACTCTAGACGATCTGCTTTGACTCCGGTACAGCCTCCTACTCTGGTAGACTAACTCTTTGTCAGCTTTCATTCTTTATCGTCAACATCATCAAGCAGTTGTCGCGGCCCAGTATCCTCGACTATCCAATCCCGAGATCTCTAAGATCATTGGCCACAAGTGGAAAGCTTTACCTGATACCGTCAAGGACGAGTGGAAGGCGTTAGCGGAAGTAAGTGACTCGAGCATCTGCTGTACGCGCATAGACTGATTTCCTCCTCCAGGAAGAGAAGGTTCGTCATCAGCAACAGTATCCAGAATACAAGTTTCAACCTCGCCGTAACGGTCGACGAGGAAGTCTCTCAGAAGACCCCAAATCAGCATCTAGCGAGAAGTACCGCTGCAACAAGTGCGGCGGTCGCACCATCGTGTCGCCCTCTGCTCCACCTCCCGCGGCCGCGCAGCAACAACGCGCGCCGACATTGCCTCCGCCTACTCCCACCTCAACTATCACACCAGTCTCACGTTTTCTCCCGACAATGAATAATCTCAGCCTGCAGTCGCCGGGAATGCGTCGCGCACGACCTATCCCTCCTCACATGGCGGGAATCCATGTCCCCAGTCCTCGCGATTACATGGAGACCGACATGCTCAGCCCCATGTCCCCAGAAGCCAAACGTCGACGTTTCAATTCGTATGTGCAAGCTTCGGGACGTCCAGGTAGTGGTGGGAACCTGCCGTTCTCAGCACAAAACCGCCGCGAGTCACTGCCGCGGATGGACCAAGTGCTTAGATCACCTGCTCCTGGCGCAATGGCACCGCCGCCGCGCCCAGTTGACGCCAGACAACCGAGCGGCGACCTTACTCTGCCGCCTTTGCAGACTGGTAATGACCAAAGCCGGAGCGTAGAGGCGATGGTGATGAGCATGTCGTATCTCGGAAAAGTGAAGGTACTGGCAAAGATCACCCCACCACTGAAGACTCCCGGATCCACGAGCCCGGCCAGCGCTGTAAGAGGCGCGATTGTAGCAATTGAGGGCGAGGATGTGACCGCAGTCCAGCACCTAGTGAAGTGGCTCGAGGACTTCTTGAACAAGAGCGGAGACTGCAATGCCAAGGCTGCTTTGGCGCCCAAGAGGCCTGCCCCGGACCAGAAGAACGTGTCTCTCGGCGACTATCTTGCCGTGATCGGAGAGTGGCATGGCAAGAGCAAGGAGATGATCGAATTCATTACCACGCCCACCCAAGCTCACGACAGCGACGTCGAGGAGGGCGAGATCGACATGGAGAAGGAGTCTAAGCCAGTTGCTTTGGCGACTATACCGGTCGTCATTCTCCCGACATACCAGCTTCATGCCTCGGATGTCTATGCGTCCCGCATACCCATTGCGGACGCTTACTCGCCAGCAGACCACTGGCAGTGGATGGCTACGCTGTGGCGGGGTATTGTTGGCCCAGATATTACTATTTACATCAAGGATTCTTCGCCTGAGGAGATTGGCAGAGAGAAGATAGTGGACGTAAGAGAAGACTGTGGATGTGTTGTTGTTAGGAAGGAAAAGGGTCAGAGCAAGATTGAGGAGAGGGCACTGAGAAGGATGGGCTTTGAGGTTGGCGAGTGGATCCGAGGGATCAACTCGGGGAAGGTGGAGGGCCGCTGATGATGCCTGCGCTCCTGGTGCTGAGCTGAGGCGAGATTTGTAGTTGATGATTCTGTGACGCGTCGTGGAGCGAGCAAACGGTTCGAGATCCAAACATGGATCTGAGTGTATTCTTGTTATATCTTCTAGAGGAGGACTTGAGCACACTCATTCCTCAGCTTACCTAGATACTATTAGTAGCACGAGAACATCTCATCAGCAGTTCCAAGATCGTGTTGTTGTGGCTGTGTGATCTCACATGAAGCCCCTGTCAGGTCAGCCCTACGCATGTGAAATGCTTGGAAGGCCGAAAGCGTCATCACATGCCACGCCGAACAAACGTCCACGAGAACCCCAAACATCCATCATGGCATTTCGATACTCCCGTACTACTCTCCTCCACGGACTGCGCCTTGCTCTTTGTTTCATTACCATGTTTGACTATGGTTGATCACTAGACCTATCCTGTTGCCTTGCGCCTATCCTCTACGCCTATCCTCTACGCCTATCCTACACTTAGAAAACATTCCTTAACACGCCGCAAACATTCAGTTTCCTGTCTGTTCATTGTATAGTACAGGGTTCCTATCTACTACTCTTCTCACATCTGCGACTCGCCGCAATCATGATCGGTGAGTATGCCTGAAGGATGCTTCCATGCGATGGACATTTGCTAAACTGTCCTTTTGTTCCCCTTAGACCACGTCCTCGGCAGGCCCTCGGTCAAGTTCCGCAAGATCCAAGTCTTTGCTGTAGTATCATTCTGGTCCTTCTACTTGTACAGGTCAGACACATCTCTTGACTCCGCTATCAAGTATTCCCGCTGACCACCGCGCAGAGGCGACCGCCACGGCCCACCCATCCTCCGCCGCCTCTCCGCTCTGCTCTCCAAGCGCCTCACAGTCTGGCAAACCACCGTCATCCTACTCCTCTGGCTCTACGTGGCCCGCAACTTCGGCAAGCTCGTTGGGCTCGAATGCCCCGAACCGCTCGCGAACCTCTACAGCCGGTCATACTTTCGCGCAACATGGGTCACTACTGCGCTGGACGCGGGTTTCTGGTCCGCGATGCGGATAAAGCAGAAGTGGCTGCGGGATATCTGTTCGCTCGTGTTCACGGTATACTACCTGATATGCGCGGAGCAGGCGGACGAGAAGGTGCGGAAGGTTAGGGGCACGCTGACGGTGGATCACCTGCGCGTGAGCTGGGACAAGGGCACTACGCCGTATCTGGCTCTCTTCACGAATCTGATGCGCCCGAGGCTTATGAGATATCCCCCGCGAGCGATCCGTATACCGAGACCGCAGGAATCGCCGTATAAGGAGTCGGTGCTGGCGTGGCTGTACTTCGATGGACCGTTATCCGCGCTTAA
The DNA here is from genome assembly GCA_030247845.1 of Coniosporium tulheliwenetii. Classification (NCBI taxonomy): domain Eukaryota; kingdom Fungi; phylum Ascomycota; class Dothideomycetes; genus Coniosporium; species Coniosporium tulheliwenetii. Next base: position 202,063 of record JAPDRP010000001.1, on the reverse strand, counting down.
GAAGCATAATAAGCTCATTCTGGATATACCTGGCGGCGGCTTCGTAGCCATGGACCCTCGAAATCACGATGACAAGCTACTCGCATGGGCTGGACGGACTGGCCTACCAGTGCTGAGTCTGGACTACAAGAAAGCCCCAGAGCACCCCTACCCCTACGCGCTCAACGAATGCTACGATGTCTATCATACCATTATTGCTAGTCGTGGCCGGTGCGTCGGTCTCTCTGGCGACACGGTACCAAAGATCGTCGTAGCTGGCGACAGTGCAGGCGGTAATCTAGCGGTCGGCATGACTCTCATGATCCTCCAGTCTGGGAGCACCGATACGCGGCGCTGGCAAGGCGAACAGACGCTCCCACCACCAGACGGTCTGGTGCTAATCTATCCCGCGCTGGACATGAACATCGGAAATTGGATGACAGACGAGCAAATGGCTCTAATCCGAGACCGGCGCATGCGCAAGACCAACAAAAGCATTCTGCGCCGCAAGAGTGACGACTACAGGAAGCTCACGCCAACCACGCCACACCACTCCGACGAGGAGGAAGACGAAGCAAACTCCTCACCTCCACTAAAGCCACGCCGAGACCGGTCACCTACCACCATGGCCGAGGCGACCCTCCAATCCCCACAAACCGCGATCCACCTCTCGGCGGCCCACACAAACAAAGACGCCACAACCCTCCCCTCGCCCTCCGGAAAGCCCACGGCCCTCAAGACACGCCTAGCAATGAGCTCCATGATATCCTACTTCAACGACCGCATCCTGACCCCCGAAATGATGCGCGCGATGATCATCCTCTACATCGGCCCGCACAACCGGCCAGACTTCAGCACAGACTTCCTACTCAGCCCTCTCCTCGCGCCCGAAAGCCTCCTCGCCAAGATGCCGAAAGTGTACTTCCTGACCGGCGAGCGCGACCCCCTGGTCGACGACACCGTCATCTTCGCCGGCCGCATCCGGCAGGCCAAAGCGGCGGAGTTCCTGTCCCGCAAGGAGATGGGGCTGGTGCCTGAGCGCAGGGAGTTTGTCGAGGCGGACCATGTCGAGGTCGTGCTGGTGCCGGGAATATCGCATGGGTTTTTGCAGTTCGTGAGTGTGTTTCCAGAGGGCTGGAAGTATATCTTTCGCTGTGCGAGGTGGATGAGGAGATTTTTGAGAGGGCGGATCGGGAGGAGAATGAGGCGGCGCTGGCGGAGAGAACGGATTATTTCATGAATGGGGAGGTGAGGAGGAGACATCATCGCCGTATGGGCACTGCGTCCTCGGTTGATGAGGATTATCCGCTGGAAATGAGCTTGAGTTCGTCACGTGGCGGACGGGGGCCTAAAGCCTCGGGTGGTGGGGAGACGGCGGCGGCGGCGAGGTCGATCAGAAGTAGACGAGGTTCCAGATCCAGGCCTGGCAAGGGTCGTAGGAAGAGCCTTGTCAGTCTGGCGAGTGAGGATGACCTGCTCGGACGGCGGATGAAGGGGTTGACGGGTAGCTTGATGGGGGCGGAGGGCGGGTACGATCGGGAACCGCCTACGCCAGGCGCATAGCGTGGCGCTTGTCCAAGGCATCACTTGCGAGGCTTTTCCATCCTGCTATCTATATGGTACGCCAGCCCATATATTGTTATTACCCCGATAATGCTGTACCAAACGCGCCGTCTGGTGGTCAGCTTGTATTGGCTGTTCTAGCTTTCTCCCGGCTCCACATCCCACAGCCTCTCTGCATTGTATCGAAATAAGTTCTGCTTGAGCTTCTTGTCCTCGCCACACCAGTCCAGGCACATCTTGATCCATCTCTCCGCATCCACGTCTTCAAATCTCGTGTGGGGCCAGTCAGAGGCGAAGACAATTCCCCTGCCCTGTCGCACATTCGCGAGGTCCCTGAAGAACGGTTCCAGCTCTTCCCAGTTAGATGTAATGCGGTACGGCGCAGATATCTTGACATATACGTCCTCATTCTGCATCAGCCGCAGCAGTCCCTGCCACGCCCTCCCACTCCGCACCGCCTTCAACCGCTCTCCACCACTACCCAGCCCCCAAAGTGATCTAGCACAACCTTAACCCCCAGTTTCGGCACCAGCACCTCCAGCTGAGCCGCCATATCAAGCTCCACATGCAGATTCAGCGCCCACGTCTCTTGCGGCCGAATAACCTCCGCATACCACCCCAAGAGGCTCTTTAGCTCAGCCGGCGAAGGCCGCGCACCACCCGACTTGAGATTTATGCGCACGCCGCGCACGCCGAGCTCGTGCCACTCGTCCAGCGTCTCCCTGTCGGTGTCAAGAGGGTCGAAGGCCACGACGGCCCGCGCGTTGTCTGCGCCCTTGTACTCCAGCTTGGACTCCAGCGCGTTCAGTTGGCAGGTGTTGTCGGTGCCGTAGATGGAGGGCTGCACGTAGACGGGGTTGAACGGCTCCATCCAGCTGGCCCCTCCGTAGTATGAGGGAGTTGGCGTGTGCGGCTTGTAGGCTGCGTTGGGGATGGTGGGGTGGGAGGGGTTTATGTCGTGGACGTGGCTGTCCCAGGCGCGGGGAGGGACTTCATACCAGCGGCGTGGCTGGACTTGGTGGAGGTTTTGGTAGGGATTGATACGGGGAGCGGGGGACGGGCGGGGAGGAGGCGGTGGGAGAGCCGGGGAAGGAGGTTGACTGTTGCCTTTTGCATGATTGAAGGGGTAGGGGAGGTTTATGAGGTTTGACTAGTTTGATACAGAGAGATGGAAGAGATGGAAGATATAACTATTTCCGCGTTGTGGACTTGAAGCCGGTGGTCAAAGCCAGGGGTGTGGCTGAATTAAGCTGATAAGGTGAACTCTTTGACGAATTCTAGCATAGATGTGACGAGCGTGCAATATACAAGCTTCAGGCAAATTTTAACACGCCCACTACTCAACACTCACCACGCGAGGGGCACAATGGTTCGAAGTCGTGAAGCTCCAAGGCGTCGTAATCGTAGAGACGGAGCCTCAGCTCCAGGTGCAAGTGCCGTTCAGAAAGGGCGTTGCCGCATCGTAGCCGCTACCGTTCTCAAGACCGAGTCACGACTGAGCTGGACTTGGACTCCTTTTGAGGGTCAAAGAACCAGATCGGTTCTATACGATATAAAATTGCGAGTTACTCAGTAGTGTCACACTCTCGCGCATCGATCATCTGAGACGTTTTTTGAGCTAGGAACTGCGGTTAGATGATCCACCGTGACATCCAGGACTAGCTTTCCATGCGGCAACGGCTTTTTTGACTGACCCTTGGTGTCGAGCTTGACGTCCGCAATCGGAGAGCTTATCGATATCAGAATTTACAGTCATGTATCATCTTTTCTGTCCACACCTTAATGACTGATGACTCTCACTGCCTTTCCAGTCAATCTGAGAGACCCCGTTGAGCTGTTTTGTTGCCACTGTCATTATGGCTCTCAGGATTTCCTCCAGGCGTGTTTGCGCAGCGTTGGGCGCTTCCAAACCGAGGTCGATTGCGAGTTCTGTTCCCAGTCGATATGCTTCTTCAGCGATAGCAGCCTCAAGCCTTCCGGAGAGTGTCAAGAATGCCATTGAGGTATAACAACCACACTCTGGTGCCATGAAACACTCGATTGACCCTCGACTACTAGAAAGAAGCCTCACTACCCACACCTGACCCTCCTGCCGACTCCCAAACCGCACGCCTAGTAAATGATCAATTGCCTTATATGGTCCCAACCTATGTCCGACCACCGCCAATGTTCCACAGGGGGAAGGCTGCTACCTCTGGGATATCGAGAACCGCCGATACCTAGACTTCACGGCCGGCATCGCTGTCAATGCGCTCGGCCACGGCGATCCAGAGATGGCGAAGCTACTATACCAGCAGGTACAGTATTTGAGCACTCTGGAGAACGCAGCAGTCATGCTGAACATCCAACACAGGCCCAAACCCTCATCCACACCTCAAACCTCTACCACAACCCCTGGACGGGCTCCTTCTCCAAGCTCCTCATCGAAGCCACCACCTCCTCCGGCGGCATGCACACCGCCAGCCGTGTCTTCATCTGCAACTCCGGCTCCGAAGCCAACGAAGCCGCGCTCAAATTCTCCCGCAAAGTCGGAAAGACCCTCGACCCCAGCGGCGCCAAACACGAGATCGTCTCCTTCCACAACAGCTTCCACGGCCGCACCATGGGCTCCCTCTCCGCGACGCCGAACCCCAAGTATCAGAAACCTTTCGCGCCTATGCTGCCGGGGTTTCGTTATGGCGAGTATAATAATATCGCCGCGATTGATGAGTTGGTGACAGAGAAGACCTGCGGCGTAATCATCGAGCCCATCCAAGGCGAAGGCGGCGTAAACGTCGCCACCCCCGACTTCCTCCTCGCGCTGCGCCGCCGCTGCAACGAGGTAGGCGCCGTGCTCATCTACGACGAGATCCAGTGCGGGCTATCTCGGACGGGGCAGCTATGGGCGCATGCGGCACTGCCGAAAGAAGCGCATCCGGATATCCTGACCACGGCCAAGGCGCTCGGGAACGGGTTCCCCATCGGCGCGACGATTGTGAATGAGGCCGTCGCGAGCAGGATCGTGACGGGGGACCATGGGACGACGTTTGGGGGGAACCCGCTGGCGTGTAGAGTCGCGCATTATGTCCTCTCGCGGCTCACTGAGCCGGAGCTGCAGAGGGGGTGTTGGCTAAGGAGAAGGTGTTTCGGAAGGGGTTCGAGAGGCTAAGGCGGCGGTTTCCGGAGGTTGTGACAGAGGTCAGGGGTAGGGGCTTGATTTTGGGATTGCAGTTGAGCAGGGATCCGACGCCGGTGGTTACGGCGGCGAGGGAGCGCGGATTGTTGGTTATTACGTGTGGGACTAATACGTTGAGGTTCGTGCCGCCGTTGGTGATTAGTGAGGAGGAGATTGAGCAGGGGATGCGGATATTGGAGGAGGCGATGGAGGTGGTGTTTAAGACGAACGAGAGGGTGCCGGGGACGAAGGGGCAGGAAGAGATGCAGGATTCGTAGAAATGGGTAAGATACAGGTAAGGCGTTGGAGGCGTTCCATGGGGGATGTTGTTGTAGATGAGCAGCGACTCTGCGTTAGACGATTCGATGAAGGATTGTTGAGGTTAGCTACTTGCAGGCGGGTCATCGCTGCATGCACTAAAACGTTTACTTTGATGGTCCTTGAAACTCGCAAGACTTCCTGGCTCAAACACAAGCGATTTATCAAAGATCTATCATCTACAGTCTTGCCCTCCCTTCCCTCCTCGCCATCTCCCTCAAGTCCTTCCGCAAGATCTTTCCACTCGGACTCTTCGGAATCGCATCCAAATACACAACCCCGCCTCTCAGCCTCTTATAGTCCGCGACGTTGTCCGCCACGAACGCCTCGATCTTCTCCGGCGGCATCTTCTGCCTATCAGCAACCACATACGCCCTCGGCACCTCCGTCCCCTCAGCCTCGACGCCAATCACCGCCGCGTCCAGGATGAGCGGATGGGATAGGAGCAGGGCTTCGAGCTCTGCGGGAGCAACTTGCAGGCCTTTGTATTTGATGAGTTCCTGTGGTATGTTAGCGCCTCTGACAGCTTCACATCAAGCAGACGAGGTCACGCAGATGGACGGACCTTCTTTCGGTCGACGATATAGAACATGCCATCTTTAAACAAGGCGATGTCGCCTGTGCGGAACCATCCGTCGATGAACGCCTCCTTGTTGGCTTCAGGGTTCTTGTGATAGCCCTTGGTTACGATGGGCGCCTTAACGATGACTTCGCCGGGCTGGCCGACTGGGACGTCTTTGCCTTCGTCGTCCACTATGCTGCTGTATGTGTTAGATGACGGGCCCGTATATGGTCAAGCGACGTGACTAGCTTCAGAGTGATATGGACACGCAGACTTACCGTGCAATGGCATTCGGAACCAGACAGCTGACGCTCCCCGTATCATCCTGTCTCCCATGGGGCAAGAGCGTGATAGACCCCGTAGTTTCACTAAGACCCCAGGTCTGCGAAATCATGATCTTGCCTTTGCCCAACTTGGCAGACGCAGCGTGCTGGAGCTCCTTCCCCAACGGCGCCGCACCACTAACCGCAAACTCACAGGTATCGAACTGGTCCGTCACGAGCGGCGACTTGGCGATAAGGAGGTAGATGGGCGGTACGGTGAAGAAGAACGTGACGCGGTATTTTTTGTTGTATTCGAGGAACTGGACGAAGTCGAACCGCGGCATCCAGTACGCCGGGCCGCCCATATAGAAGGGATTGATTAGATAACCTTGGATCCCGGCGATGTGGGCCGTGGGCAAGTGGGCGAGGGTGCGGTACTCGAAGGAGGGGTTGTGCGCTCGCATGTAGGCTTTGAGGGGCTCTAGGGTTATGATGGTCTCGGCGACAAGGTTTGTGTGGGAGAGTCGGACGCCTAGCTGAGATGGTGAGCGAGAGGCTGCGACGGCGTGAGAGGGGGACAAGATTTGACGCACCCTTTGGGAGACCGGTGGTGCCGCTTGAGTAGATTAGCACTATGAGGCTGTCTTCGAGCTCTTTCTGATCGGTGATCCTGGGCCAGTCTAGCTTCTCTTCGCTGATAGGAACATCTTTCAAGTCGCCGGCACCCCTCAGGCCCCATTGCCCTTCCTCACTACCTCCCATCACCAATACCTTGTCCTCTCTAAGCCCGGCCTCCTTCGCTGCCTTCAGAGCCACGTCCCTCAGATCCTCAGTACAGACCAAGAGCTTGCTCTCCCCCATCTTCAGCGTCCTGGCTAGCTCAACAGGTGTACTTGCCGACGACGCAGCGCTGAACGCGCCGCCAGCCGCGACGACAGCATAGAAGAGGAGGGGCACGAGATGCGTGCCGGTATTAATGCACGACACGACATCCTTGCCCGGCCCATCCGCGCCGATCCCGTAGCGGTTTCGCAGGACATGTGCGGTGCGCTGGGTGAGGGTGCGGGCTTGCGCCTTGGTGTAGCAGTGCGAGGGATTGGCCGCGGAGGCGTGGATGACTGTGTTTTCTTTTGCTGAGCACAAATCGCTTTCTACGAGTTTGTTAGCTTAAGCTTCCTGAGGGTGTGTTCTCGCAGGAGCGCTTGCCGAACAGCAATGTCAAAATATCAACATTGGGCACCTGTTGACTGTCCGGACAGCGATATATCGTCTCGCCGCTGGGCAAGGTCTCCACAATCGTGGTCATGGTTGGGGAAGGAATCACGTTACGCGAAGAAACCTCACACACCGCGAGCTTTTGGTGCTCTCAGTCAGCTCTTCAGAGCTGAGCTGAAGCTGAGCTGCACCTCCATCCACGAAGCTCGCAAAAGCTCGTCCGTCATCCTCGGCTGAAGCATGCAGCGTCGATCACCCCTCGCCTTACCCCACGGGGAATCTGCCAAGGGAAGGCTGCTGACTCGTAAGAGACACTTGCAGGGAAAGGTTGAGATTCGAGCATTTACAGAGATCCTTGGAAATGGATTCACGACGAAATGATATGGACGAAACAAAAGGCTTGCAAGAGCAGAAGGAGAGTCACTATTGATGAACAACACAGGGAAATGAGACCTGAGAATCTCTCATATTTACTCTTATATTGTACAGTGTGAATCACCGGTCCCGCGGAGTGTAGGCATGGCATCAGGAAGTGCCTTGAGACGAGCATAGACGGCCCAGGCGCATTTCTTACTCTTTACACACCTGGAGTAAGTAGTTCGATCTCGATATGCATAGCGTCCCTCAGCTGAAGCTTCCTTCAGCGAGTCATGCGAGAGCTAGGAAACGCCAAGCGATGGAGCGGAGCGGCGCTTCATTTTCCCGCGAGATCTGAGCATGACGTCAAAATCTTCGATCTTCCCGAGATCCAGCCACGCAGGGCGGAGACAGGGATCCGCAACCACTTACGAGGGTGCCCCCAGAAAGGGCTAGCTGCGCTCCCTACTGCATATAGCCAATTGCAAAATTACTTTGACTCACGCTGCAATCTGAGTGGTGCGCACGAGGGCGGGAAGCAGGGAGCGCAACCAGCCCCTTCTGGGGGCACCCTTGTAGCTCATCGACCCTTTGGATCACCACCATGGCTAGCCTCTCCTCCAAGGATGCAGACGCCCATCCCAGCCTCCTCCGCCTCACGCTCCCTATCCCCTGCCTAAATTTTCATGCTCTCCTCCGTCCGTCTAATCAGCCCGCGACTCGTTGCAATAACAAAACCATCTGTACATGGCTATTCACGTCCGTTGGTAAACATCCCATTCAACATGGCCCCCAAACGCAAAGCCTCCGCCGCAGGCCTCGTCGCCCCTACGCCTGCTCGAACGAAGCGCCCAATACCCCTACCTACGGACGCGTCCTCCACGGCACCACCACAGCCGCCAATGCCTCCAAAGCGGCGAGCCTCCACACGTGCGGCTGCGAAGATCACCGAGTCTACTAATCCACAGGAGAACGAGGAGATACTGGACGCACCAGACGCGTTGCGCGCCTCGCCGGACAGCGACATCGACATGAAAATCACGCCGGGGCAGGTAGCAAAGGATGATGAGAGCGATTTGTCCTCGTTGTCAGAGGAGGCGGAGCCGCAACCATCACCACCAGCCAAGAATAAGCAGCGCGCAGCACCGGCCAAGCAAGACAAGCCCAAACCGCAGGTCAACGGCGCGGTGCAAGCCGCCAATGCCGCAACGCCTAAGAAGACCCCTACAAAAGCTAGCGCTAAAGCCGAGGAGGGCATGGCCGGCGACCCAGAAGCCGAAGACGCAGAGAATGGTGAAGCGGATGAAGAAGAACTCAAGCAAGCGCTCAGCCGTCTCCCGCCTGTAAACTCCGACTACCTACCCCTACCCTGGAAAGGCCGGATAGGCTACGCGTGCCTGAACACCTACCTCCGCTTCTCAACCCCGCCGGTCTTTTCCTCTCGCACCTGCCGGATCGCGTCTATAATTGAGCACCGACATCCGCTGCGGGATCCGTCGCAGCCGGAGCACGCGACAAAGAACCGGCCGGATAAGGAGAAGCCTGCGGACGTGGCGCGGGGGCAGAAGTACGTCGAGGAGATCGGGCTCGCCAACGCGCGGGATTTGGTTAAAATGCTGCGGTGGAACGAGCGGTACGGGATCAAGTTTATGAGGTTGAGCTCGGAGATGTTCCCGTTCGCGAGCCACGAGGAGTATGGGTACAAGCTCAAGCCCTTTGCAGCCAAGGTGTTGGAGGAAGTTGGGAAGGTAGTCGCGGAGCTGGGGCATCGGGTTACGACGCATCCAGGACAGGTGAGAGTCAATTCCTTTTGTCCGCTTAGGAGGGCACATAGCTGATGACCACCAGTTCACGCAACTCGGCTCACCCCGCAAGTCGGTCATCGATGGAGCAATCCGCGACCTCGAATACCACGACGAGATGCTCTCGCTGCTCAAACTCCCCCACAACTAAATCGCGACGCAGTAATGATAATGCACATGGGCGGCGTCTTCGGCGACAAAGCGGCAACACTCGATCGCTTCCGTGAGAACTACGCCAAGCTCTCCCCCTCCATCAAAGCGCGCCTCGTCCTCGAAAACGACGACGTCTCCTGGAGCGTGCACGACCTCCTGCCCGTCTGCGAGGAGCTCAACATCCCCCTCGTGCTCGACTACCACCACCACAACATCCTCTTCGACAAGTCGCAGATCCGGGAGGGCACGAAAGATATCATGGAGCTGTATCCGCGGATTAGCAAAACCTGGACTCGCAAGAACATCAAGCAGAAAATGCACTACTCCGAGCCGACCCCTGCGGCTATCACGCCTATGCAGCGGAGAAAGCACAGCCCGCGCGTCGCGACGTTGCCGCCGTGCGCGCAGGACATGGATCTCATGATCGAGGCCAAGGACAAGGAACAGGCCGTCTTTGAGCTGATGCGCAACTTCAAGCTTCCAGGCTTCGACAGCTTCAATGACATGATCCCGCATGTGCGGAATGACGATAACAAGGCGTATGCGCAGCAGCAGAGCCGGCCGAAGAAAGCCACGCCTAAGAAGCCGAAGTCTAAGAAAAAGGTTAAGGACGAGGAGGACGCGCTATCTGCTGCCGAAGAGGCGCTAGAAGCCGAAGCGGAAGCGGCGGCGGAACTCAAGCCGGTCCCAGAGGAGGAAGTCGGGATGGGCGGGCCGGAGGGGCGGGTTTACTGGCCGCCTGGGATGGAGGACTGGCTAAGGCCGAAGAAGAGGGAGGTCACGAAGAAGGAGAAGGCGCCTGAGCCGGACGGGCCGAAAGTGATGACGCCGGCGATTAAGCGCACGGCTGCGGCGGCGGATCTGGCGGAGAGTAAGGGCATGAAACTTACGCCCGCGCAGAAGAGAGCAAGAAGAGCGGTGGCCGAGATCGAGGCTGCGGGGAATTCTGCGGCGGAAGCTGGTGAGGCGGGTGTCAAGGTTGAGGGCGCGGACGGAAATGTAAACGGTGCCGCTACGCCGGTGAAGAAGAAAACGAAGGCTGCGCCTGCAAAGGAGAAGAGGAAAAGGGAGGTGAAGGCCGCGCCGACACCGAGTACGAGTGACGATGAAGACGATGCATCGTCGTCGTCAGGATTAAGTGACGAGGAGAATGTAGCGCCAGTGAAGCCTGCGGCGAAGGCTACGGCTGGCGCGAGAAAAGCGGCAGGGCGGGCAAAGTGAAGGTTTCGTATGCCGAGCCTGAACTGACAGAATAGATGGATATATAGCCCTGTGCAGGCACACGGTGACAAACTAACAGTATAGAACATCTGTATCCGTAACAACACTTCTACTATCAACGCAACAAAATCCACAGCAGCTCCAACACAAGTTCTCACCGCTAAGGGGAACTGAAGGTAATACACTCCCCCACTATAATTCTCGATCGTGGAAGTACTACGCCTTATCAACTTTAACATCTTTAGCCCTACCGACCATATTCTAGTGAGCATTAATCATTGGTTCACACTCAAGTTACGCAGGACTTTGCACCACGCCGTGCAACCCATTTCATTTAATGTCAATAAAAACCTAGTAGTTCGCATCTCCGAAAACTCAGCACTTCGAGTTATGGACAAGGGATATCTTCCCGGAGGTCATTTCGCTTTCTTTATCGCCGACAGCCCTTACTTCCATCGTCGTTACTAGAACCAAAATTTGTTGTAAAGCAGCACCGCATTCACCACGGATGTGTTTACCACCAACTATCGGCACTTGAAGAGCCAAACGTGTTGCGCTATTAGGTGAGGATTGAGGGAAGCAGTTCACGTGCACAGCTCAGGTTTACCGATCGCACTGCCTCCTTTGTATATCCAACTCCAAACAGGAGCAGTTGAACAGCGAAGCCCGTCAGTGTTTAAAAGTATCGATTCAGGGGCTTGAACGTGTGAAATTTCCCCTGACGTTGTATAGTTGAAGGAGGGAGAGAGTGGTTGTGGACGGCTAATGGCTAGTTCTTGTTCTGGTTTCAGCATCAAGAGGCGCTTAATGTCCTTGAGCGTTGATTATGGGCTGGCCAAAAAGGCTCGAGAAATGTTTGATTCAGATATCTCTTCTTGAATGTTGTAACCCACTTTGTGCACGCTTAGTGAAATTTCCGGACACCATCTCCAGCTACAAAGACTTCAAGTACATAGAGCTACTCGCGATTGAACCTCCCTTGAAGCCGGATCTTACGCCTAGGTCCTTCCATTGCTGAAGACATGAAGACGTGAACACTACCGGATAAATATTCCTCCGAGCCATCTCGAGCCAAGCATCAAGCATCATTGTATCAAGCTCCGACAACACCATTCATCTCCTTCTAACTGCCATGGATTGGCGCTGACAAGCTTTCCCCGCTTTGTTTCCTCCCTCATGGAAAACCTCTCTCTCCACGACCCGCCTCCGCCAGGCGAACAGGCGCCCCAACTCCCGCAAATGATCCCCCAGCTCCCACCGCAAATGTTCACGACCGCCGCGCAGCTGCTCGACCTGACGGACAGTGAGTTCCACCTCCTCCACCACCTACAGAAGCCATATCTGATGAAGCAAAGGCTGACCACGAGCCTTTCGCCCTGAGCAGAGAAGCTGCTGGTCGCGCTGCGAGACGGACGGAAACTCATCGGCGTGCTTAGGAGCTGGGATCAGTTCGGTAGGAGGCCTGATGAGAACTAGAGGGAGGCATTGGGGGTGGGAGGCTGACGTGGAACGGTGTGGCAGCGAATCTGGTCCTTCAGGACACGACGGAGCGCATCTATGTGCAGAATCTCTACGCGGATATCAATAGGGGCGTGTTTCTTGTGAGAGGGGAGAACGTCCTCCTGCTTGGGGAAATTGTATGTTCGCCCTCTGTGCGGCGCCCTCACGCCGAGGCTGCATGCCGACAACCCAGTCCAACCACCTAGCTACACATCGAAGAACGAAGCGCTGACGTAGGATGGCCTATCTAGGACCTAGACCGAGACGACGACATCCCCGAACCCTACCAACAAGCGCCCGTCGAAGAAGTCTTCGCGCTCCAGAAGAAGGAGATGGAGGACCGCAAAAGGAAAGAAAAGGTCCGGACGAAGAAGTTGCAGGGTTATGGGTTCGAAGGTGATATGGGTGCTGAGGGTATATTATGAGCATTCAAGGATGGACAGCACTACGACTTTACGTGTGGCCTGAGGAGTGCGGCGGCGCAGTAGTGCAATCGGGCACCTTTGAAGGCTCTCACATGATTTAGAGAAGGTGCTGAGGTTGTCCTTGAGAGCAGAATATTGTGAAATGCTCTAATGGACTAGGGGGGTTAAGGGATCGGAGATGGAAGGCTAGATAGCCGACGAGCTGAAGGCTAGGGCCCTCCAGAAGGCGGAGACATCATTACGAGTATGCAAAGGTTAACAAACACTATCTTACCCACTGCCGCTCTTGCATTATCACCCGGCTGATTGGCTTCTCCACGGTTCTCAATCCTGTTCAAGTTTCAGGTTTTTGCAACGACAAACCCCATGCAGCGCAATCACGCGGACGTCAAATCTGTACTTTCAATCCTCTTACAATCATCGAAACAGCGATGGTATCGTACACTCGACAGAGACTAAGAACATTATATCGCAACTAATGATATGTGCGAGAAACTCCATAACCCGCGACAAGCGATACGAACGCAGCTTTCGAACCCACAACCCCGGATTGCCTCGAAAGGGCACACAAACGCCTTGCTGACGATGAGAGCGGCGCACCTGTACTCAAACCCTGACCAAAAGAATATCGTTAAGAAAACGTGAAACATAAACACCGCCAGCCGCGAGCCGTGCTGTTTTGGGACCAAGGGCCGGTAGATGAAGCCGTGGTGGATGTCGTGACCAACACTCTGCGCACGGCTGCCCCCACCACGGCGATCTCGATCAGCCCCAGCATTCCACTGCGGCCTGCCCTTTATCCACCTCTTCCAAGGCACCGACGGCTTTTCCTGGCGCCCCTTCCCACCTCTCCAAAGCCCACAGCTCTACCTCACCCCTGTCCCTTGATCCTCTTATTTCCCCCCACCCTCGGACTCTGCTTAACCTTCGGCTGAACCCCACCACCCTCATCACCCTCAACCTTTACCGCACTCGCCCTGCGTCTCTTGTTCGTCGCATTGGGACTCGTGTTCGCGCTCGCCGCCGCGCTCGCCCCGTTCACATTGTTCCCCTGCTGACTTCGCTGCGCAACCATCCCGGGCGCCTGCATGTGCACCTGCGCCGGACTGGGCGTGTGCTGCATCCCGCCTTGCAGGTGCGGCGAGCCGTTCATGACCGCCGGGTTCAGCGGCAGGTTAAGGGTCTGCATCGCGGGGGACATGAACTGGGCCTGCATTTGCGGGGGCATGGGGCCGGTTGGGCCTTGCGCGCTGGGGGTGCGGGCGCCGGGCGGAAGAGGTTGTTGCGGGATGCCGTTGGGAGGGAGGTTTAGTTGTGGATGTTGCATCGGTTGTTGTAGTTGTTGCTGCTGTATTTGTCCTTGCTGGAAGTGGTTGGGTTGTTGCTGCTGGGAGCTTGCGGCGATGTACTGGTTTACGAGGTCGTCCATTGCTTCTGCGGGGGTCATTTCGGGGTGCCGGACGGAGTGGCCGATGAGGTCTTGCATTTGATTCATGGTTTCGCCAATCTACAGGGGAGAGTCAGCAACTGCTCGGGTGCGCGCCGCATGACTGTGTTTGACCACGGCTCCTGTCGTAATGCGCCCATGACTTGAGACACATACCTCTAGGAATGTGAAGACTTGCTCCGTGATCCCCCAGGTGCCGACAGGCTCGTTAGGTAGGTCCGAGATCGTTATATAGGGCTCAGACTGCTGCTGTTGCTGCTGCCGCTGTTGAGCGCGTTGTTTGTTGCCAGCAGCCCTGTTCATCCGAGGTGATTTGATCTGACTCGGCGAGTCTTGTACGAACAGTTGCTCTATTCGTGACCTGCTAAAGTATGTCTTGTATTCGAGCGTGACGAATCCCAAGATACTGATCATCAGATTCTCGAAAATGACCTCGAGCTTGCCGCTGCAAACTAGCTGGACTCGGTGTTAGTGTTCCTGAGTAGCGAGAGTGTCTTCGTAACTCACCTGCGTGCCGTCTCGGAACCAGTAAATGAACTTCGCCCTGTCTATCTTGACCTGATAAACATTACCGCCCAGATCGACCTCATTGGCACCGTCTAAGACAAGCTGGATGTTGTCCACTCCGCTCTCAAAGTGCGTGGTATAGTAGCGAGGTAGACTGGCATAGCCGACGGCAAACTGTTTGGACTTGGCCGCGCTGTCGTTCGATTCCCGAACCGTCAGTTTGAACACGCTGTCGTCCGCAAAGAATTCGCTGACGAATTGCTGCCAGTATCCAACGTTGTTGGCACCGCTCTGCTTTGCCTGAGGGGTGTTAGTGACGATTTCTCCCTATGCTATCCGTTCAGCTTACTGAGAATCTGCTCAGATGATCCGAAAACATCATCAGCCGCAAGATCGCTTGACCTTGGAGTTTGTTTTGTGCCTGTTGTGCTTGTTGCGCCTGCTGTGCTTGCTGTGCTTGCTGTGCGCGCATCATCGCTGCTCGTTGGGCCAGGGCTTGCTGCTGATGCTGTTGTTGAGCTTGCTGCTGCATTTGTTCATGTTGTTGCTGTTGTTGCTGTTGAGCAGCATTCTGTTGTTGCTGGGGCTGCTGCTGCTGCTGCGGTTGACCCTGCGGACCTTGGGATTGCGTTTGCTGTTGGGCTTGCTGTGCATTCTGAGGCTGCGCCGGCGACGCTTGCGGGTCACCATTGCCCTGCCGCATTTGAGGCCGAGGTTGCATCTGCCCCTGCTGGCCAACAGGTTGTTGCGTCTGTTGACCTTGCGTGTTCTGCTGACCTGGGTTACTCGACTGCGAAGCGCCCGCTTGCATGGCAAGGTGCTGAGCCATGCTGTTTTGCTGCGCTTGCTGCTGTGCTTGAACTTGTTGCTGCGACATCATATGCTGTTCTTGTAATCGCTGCTGGAGATGGGGTGTGAGTTGGACTGAAGAGAAGTGCTGCGGGTTGTTGGCTTGCATTGTTGCCATTTGCTGGGCTGCAAAAGCAGGATTTGTACCGTTCGGGAATCGCATTCCCATGCCGTTCTGCTGCTGCTGGAGCATCTGTTGCCGCTGCGCAAGAAGTTGTTGTTGATGTCGATGTTGCTGCATAGCAAGTGCAGGATTACTGGCAACTAATAGCATGGAGCATTAACGATTAGCAAAGAACCGCTTGAGACTTCTATATACATAAAGAAAGTGTACCGATGGAGTTTCCAAATAGCTCATGCTGCGAAATCCAGTTGTCCGGTAATAGTTCCCAGAAAGGAAGTGATGCCGCTTTGCTGTCCGCTGACTGAGCAGTGCAAGTACTGTTAAGTGCTGCCCTCCGTCTTTCCAATAGTTCTGGAACCCCCGTTCTTGGTCGCGTCCTAATTGATGCACCGGTTTATCGCTGCTACGTGTCACCGGCTTGCGATAGTATCGCTCATGGCTTTAATAACGTTTCACTCATAACCAACGTCCAGAGGGAAAACTCGTAGTTGCGTCCTTTAGTGTTCAGGGCAGGAGCCGCGCCACGAAAGGCTAATCCGTCCGGAGTAGCAAGTGCCACATCGTAATCCGAAGGAGCGTGGCCGTCGGTATACTAGGTGGTGTCGGAATGCCGGAGACTGAGTTGGACGAGTGGAACATTGAATATAACCCCGCAAAGTACGCATGCGGGCTTGCGAGCGCTCGCCGTTCACCGTTTTATACAGTCAAAATCGGCACTTCCGCGTCAGATACCCAGTTCAGGTTCGCCGTACAAGCGCTTAGGTGGTGGCGATGATCAGAGAGGCGCTGCTAAAACCCCATTGGTCCGCGGTGTGGAAGATCTCAACAACATGGCAGGTATTCGCGTGTCGCAGCGGTGGCAGTGCGTGACATGCCGGGTTCGAGAAATCAGATATGGTATAGAGGATTCGAGTACAGGACGAAGCACGACAGAGTGCCTGAGCCAGTTCTGGTTGGGGGTTCGTTCGTCTTATGTTGGCGATTCTCCTCACACGCGACGATGCCGGCTTGTAGCGACTAAGCGACCCTAAGGTTTGCCGGACCACAAATATAGTCTAGTAGCGGGAGCGACATGGAACAATCTTAGATCCGCCAGATATCGTATATATGCCGGTACTTCTTATTCGATTTGCCCAATTCTAAGCGAAGGTCTGCAACGCCTCTAAACGCGAGGCGTACCCAGAGAGCCAGCAGAAGCCGAGGGTCCATCCAGATTGAGTTATGGAGCCCAGCAGGGCAAACCAGGAGGTAGCGCTTGGTCAACGGGTGTCGTATTCATTGTTCGTGAAGAATCTACGACGCACAAGTCCATGGAGAGATCCACGACAACAGGAGTATTCCTCATGCGGCTGTTAATTGAGTTGGGATGACCCGTGTCACGCTTAGAGTAGCTACGGCCGTCTTGTGAATTATACGTAAGGAGACCGTTGGACCGTAATGCTTCTGCTGCGCGCCAGGATTTCTGAGGCTCGGTTCGGCCCGTCCCTCTTGCCGAAAGCGGCCATGGTGGTTTCATCCAGAGTTGGTCCAACAAGTCGCCGGTCAAAGTTCTAGGTGGGGGAGTATTCAAGGGACTCTACGCAGAAAGATAGAAAGCTGTACTTACGTGCCTGCATCTGATGCTGTTGTTGGAGAAAATGCTGCGGAGCTAAATGCGACATTGCGTGCGCACTCGGCCCCCAGGTCCTGCCCCTCCGATACCTGGCGGCATTCCTGCCATCATCGGTCCTGCCTGTGTGACGTGCGGTCCGTTCGGTCCTGAGACTCCTGGATGCATCTGCATCGGCTGCCCCATAGGCTGGCCAGGGTTTGGTCCCTGTCCGGGTCCCATCGGCTGACCGTGCGGCATCCCCGGATGCTGCATGCCGCCAGGATGGGGAGGGAAGGCGGCCATCATCTTGCCGGTTCGTGCCGAATAACCTTCTACAACCCCTTGTCCGTCCTATACTCGAGTCCTCCCTCCGCGCGCGTGCGGCCCTATTACCTGCGTTGTCCGACGAGCAGCCAGGAAGAATAGCTCGAGTGCTCCGAGTGGTTTTGGAAGAGATGTTTTTCTGTCCCGGACACGCGCGTATATGTCATCGGCGAAGATATCCAGGTGTCGCGAAACAGCAGGAGCGGCTTGTGTTAGGATGCGAGAAACGGATGGATCCTCTAGCTGGAACCCCTCAGCTCTTTCAGCGCCTCCAGATCAATGACGCCTTCCTTCCTGCCAGTCTTTCTGTCTAAGAGGCGGTACCTCGCGCCTAGCGCACCCGCGTAGCGGCGAATCCGGCAGGCTGACTGGCGTGCAGTCCAAAGCGCACAACACCAGCAGACTCGACTATCGCGACGCCGCAAACAACGCGCACGTTCAGACAAGTGAGGACGTCGGTCGGGACGAGATTATCGCGCAAAATAGTGAGCCTGTATATCGCGCATGAGTCCGTAGCAAGCGGGATCGGTAGTAGGTTCTAAGAGGCGCGATGGCGGCGCGATGGCGGCGCAATGGATATCCTGGGTCGTTCGGAGAGTCAGAGAGAGGGTCGAAGCGGTAGTAGAGCCGTGTCGAGGGCTTTCATGGCGAAAGTTCGTCGGTGGTGCAAAGGGGGCTGTAGAGCAGTGGTCCTTCCGTCTCACCGCACGGCTTCCGCTAGGGCTGTCCAATCGACGAATGCCGCGCACGTGACCCGCTAGCGAATCGGCCCGCTCCTTAAGAAACTTTTTCCACAGCTCAAGCTGCGAAACCTCATCCCGTTTCTCAACGCTCAGCATCCCTTCCTCACAGCCGCGCACTCCTTCCGGGTTCAACCGAATGTATTTTTTCGCACTGCGGACTCCCCGCGGGAGGCTTGGAGGCCCTCAGCACGCGCTTCATGCATTATGTCGCGTTATGATGCGGCTGCGGGCCTCCAGCACGCAATTTGGTAAGCTGCGAGCTCTCACTTCTGATCTCTCTCACGCCCTTCAATGATGACAACTTCAGAACATGTCTTCTTTTCCCAGCTGAGTCGACCTTGAAGAAAACAGTCTTTCCGGGTTTCATCCTTCGATGGCCCGCTACTTGCCAGTACACCTTGTCTGATCCCTTCCAACTTTACACTTGCTTCAGTAAATTCCTGCATGGAGCTTTACTAACCTTGCGAAGCTGTCTAAGTCCAGAATGGATAGCGTCCTTACCGCCGACTGCCTCATTGGACTGCCCAAGGCCATAATGAACTCTGTTTAGCCTCGCATAGACGTTGTGCTCCGCCGTCAGGGACCTTGTCTCATGCAGCGCCCGACTTCGTTCCTACTCTATACGTGACGAGCTCAGTAGGTGGGATATCACCAACGGTCATCACAGATGACAGAAAGAAGGACCACAGCCCCGTATACAGGCGCGGCAGCATCAAGACAACATTAATCCATGACACAGCGCCAATACTGCCGTCTGCCTGAAGAATCCCTAGGTCAGTACTATCTCTCCAGTATTCGCGATGCTTCACAGGTCTTCTATGATGAAACATGTTCCACATTCGCAGTTTTCACCCTAGCCACCGTTTGAACCTATCTTAGGTGGTCAGTGAGGGCCAAATCTTCCTTGGATGTCTGATCGACCTCCTTGTCCTACTTCGCGTCAGCTCAGTTGTTCTGGGACTGCGCTAACGTTGAACAGCAATTTGTAGGCACACCACGAATCACCCCGCTTGGCCGCTTGGGAGATGTAGATAGCAATCCGCAATAGGCGGCACTTGAATCAAACTGTTAGATTACACTTGCGCGGACGAAATTCTCCATAAACACTTACACTTTAATACTGCGTTGCTCTTACAATGTGCTCGAATTCACTGCTTGCTCCGTGACAATGCTCCATGCCACACCAGCTGACCACTCGCGGATACAAACGCGACTTGCTTCAGCTTAGCAGCACAACTCGACCCGCGAAACTGAGGTACCTACATGTACAGCTTGTAACTCACTTCTAGACAGAGTACAGTTCATTCATATTTGTGGCGCTTCTGCCATTTCTTGAGGTCCCGCAGTCCTTATTGAGGCACGTGACTAAGCGGGAGCTCTGTGCGTGACGGCATCAGCAACCTCAAGCTTCCCGGACTCGACCGAGCAGCTGCTTATCGACAGTCCAGCAGTCCACCGCCACGGTCCTAACATACCTCAAATAACCTCTCCTGAGCGACTGCAACAAGCCCTTTGCCCCGCCCTTCTGAACGCTGCGAGAAAATGGCGCCCTCCGCCGAGATGGACCACCGCATGGTGTCCATCCACCCCAGGATACGATACAACACTATCGGCGGTGTCAACGGACCATTGGTCATTCTAGAGAATGTCAGTACTGCAGTGCTGTCCATCTGGGCACACTGTTGCTTATACGAAAGGATTACAGGTCAAATTCCCCGATATAACGAAATCGTGTCTTTGACGCTACCTGATGGCTCCGAGCGGGCAGGCCAAGTATTGGAAGCAAGAGGTACGATGATAGAAATGTAGACATATAGGGGGCCTCGGACTGACGGAACACTCGCATAGGCAACCGTGCCGTTGTCCAGGTACGGCATACTCAGAATTCTAAAGCACTCAATAGTGGGGCTGATGAAGCGGCAGGTGTTCGAAGGCACATCAGGTATCGATGTCAAGAAGGTGCGCATCCAATGTCCGCACTGTGTCCCTAAGGCTATGCTAAGGAGAGCAGACCAAAGTCGAGTTTACTGGGCACAACCTTAAGCTTGGTGTCTCCGAGGACATGCTGGGGCGTATCTTCGACGGATCAGGCCGTGCGATAGACAAGGGGCCGAAGGTGCTTGCGGAAGACTATCTGGATATTAACGGCAGTCCCATCAATCCGTACTCAAGAGTATGTGATCTGACTTGATATGGGAAGATGGACGCTGATCATCTGCAGGTGTACCCCGAAGAAATGATCTCCACTGGTATTTCAGCCATCGACACAATGAACTCGATTGCGCGTGGGCAGAAGATTCCAATCTTCTCCGCAGCAGGTCTCCCGCATAACGAAATCGCCGCACAGATTTGTCGTCAAGCCGGTCTGGTTGGCAAGCCTACAAAGGATGTACATGACGGGCACGAGGAGAACTTCTCGATTGTCTTCGGCGCTATGGGTGTCAACTTGGAGACTAGTAGATTCTTCACGCGCGACTTTGAAGAGAACGGCAGTATGGAGCGTGTCACTCTGTTCTTGAATTTGGCGAACGACCCGACGTAAGTGCAGCAGTACCGACGGTTTTGCTCAGCTCTCGCGCTAATCCCTCGCAGCATCGAGCGTATCATTACACCCCGTCTTGCACTAACCACCGCCGAGTACTATGCGTACCAGCTCGAGAAGCACGTCCTAGTCATCCTCACAGATCTTTCCTCGTACTGCGACGCGCTCCGCGAAGTCTCTGCCGCCAGAGAAGAAGTGCCCGGTCGCCGCGGCTACCCCGGCTACATGTACACGGATTTATCGACGATCTACGAGCGCGCTGGGCGAGTCGAAGGCCGCAACGGCTCGATCACGCAGATACCTATCCTGTCCATGCCTAACGACGGTACAACACCCCCTGTCTTCCCCTCTTCCAAGTCGTCACAACTCGGCTCGGTTCTAGCCCGTGCTGTTGCTTTCTTAAGCTAACATGTCCACCTCCAGACATCACCCACCCAATCCCCGACCTGACAGGCTACATCACCGAAGGCCAAATCTTCATCGACCGCCAACTGCACAACAAAGGCATCTACCCGCCCATCAACGTACTCCCATCCCTATCCCGTCTCATGAAATCCGCCATCGGCGAAGGCCGCACGCGCCGCGACCACGGCGACGTCTCCAATCAGCTGTACGCCAAATACGCCATCGGGCGCGACGCTGCCTCCATGAAGGCCGTCGTCGGCGAGGAGGCCCTGTCCTCCGAAGACAAGCTGTCTCTGGAGTTCCTGGACAAGTTCGAGAAGAGCTTCATCTCCCAGGGCGCGTACGAGAGCCGCACCATCTTTGAGAGTCTGGATCTAGCGTGGAGTCTGCTGAGGATTTATCCGAAGGAATTGTTGAATCGGATCCCGGCCAAGGTGCTGGATCAGTTTTATCAGCGACGGAAGGAGGAGAGGAGGAGGGGCGGGAAGGATACGAGGGATAATGAGGGGGAGGATGGGGAGGATAAGAAGGATGGGGATAAGCAGGGGGAGAATTTGGTTGATGTGTAGGGTCACGTGGTCGTATAGTTGGGGATGAATGGTTGGAGGGTTGGAGGGTCATCGATATGAGTTCGCATCTGCCACGGCTTGCTTCCATCTTAGAATACGAATGTTCACGCGCTGGCGGCTCGTGACGACAGAACATTGAAGGATGACTGCATAACCCCTGCTATGGTCCTCACTCTTCCCTCCGACTCTCAACATGTCACATGCATCTACCGACAAAGCTTCATACAGCTCATAATATTAGGCCCCAAATAAAGGGGACATAGCTACACGAAGCAATCGACGAACTCCCTGGTATGAGCAAAGGCACCCCAAAACGCCTGTCCCTGTTCCCGTTCCCTGGGGGTATATCCTCCACTAATTTGCCCACACAATACGCCCTCTTCGTGCTAGTTATCTCTTCTGCATCAAGAGTATACACGAAGCGAATTCCCTTATTACATCTCTCCATCCATTACAGCTAGCTCACCCGTGGTCTCCCGCCCCTCCACCCTGCTCGCTCATCCTCCCTCACTTACACCCCCTCCCCTTCCCCCTTGATCGTCCTCCCCAAGCACCCCCTCAACTCCCCATTCCCCCTAATAAGCCTCTCAAGGAAGCCCGCCGTAAGATCCAGCACCTGGCTCTTAGAAGGACAATTTTCCCTTAGCTCCGGCACGAGCTCGTTCAGCTTCTCGAAGCCCTTTTTGATCAGGTTCCGCCGCTTTTGCTCGGACAGGATGTGGTTCTGCCGTTTTTGCTCCTCGGTCAGATTCTCGCGAGCTGGTTTGTTGGCGGCGAGGGGGTTGGGGGCGCTGCCGCTGGCGGGGACGGA
The DNA here is from genome assembly GCA_030247845.1 of Coniosporium tulheliwenetii. Taxonomy (NCBI): domain Eukaryota; kingdom Fungi; phylum Ascomycota; class Dothideomycetes; genus Coniosporium; species Coniosporium tulheliwenetii. The sequence continues at coordinate 179,639 of JAPDRP010000001.1, read as the reverse complement.
GGCGCGTTTTGTTTTCGGGGGCGTAGTTGTGGTAGTTGTGGTGGCGGCAGAGGCGGCGGCCCGGGATGTCTTCCGGACCTTAGGGGCGCGCTCGCCTGTCGCGGAAGTCTTGCGCGTCGTCCCCATCGTTGTCGGCGCAGTAACAGCGTCGGCCGGCGGATTCGGAAAAGGTCTTCAGCCTTCAGCTTCCCCTTCCCTTTCCGTCGTTTCCGACTCGCCCCCGTCGCGCTTTCCGCTTCTTCGCCCTCGCTGTCTTTGCCTTCGTCACCTGTCTGCCTGGCACTTTGCATGACCGCAACCGGCTGCTTGATCTCGCCTCGTCGTAGCACGGGGCTGTTTGGCTGCGTGCTGTTGGCGCTGGTGGGTATGAAGGCCGACATGTCTTGCTGCAGGCGATCGAGCACGCGTGCTTCGTCGTGGGTGGGGGGTGCGTGGTAGCCGCTGGTGTCGAAGTTGCTGTCTGAGCCGAAGCGGAAGATGCGGGGCTGGGCTGCGTTGCGGGATGAGGCGGGTGGTTGGTAGTTTATGTAGTTGTAGGGATCGAAGCTCGGGGTGGTGGAGCCGTAGGTATACGGCATGTTGTTGCTAAAACCGGGGCGGGCGTGCCGTTTATGTCTGCGGAGGAAGATGTGTAGACGTTGGGTTGGTAGAAGGAGGAGGATGGCGGGGTGGTTATGGCGGGATTAGAGGATAGAGAGGAGGTGGTCATGGCGGGACCAGATGCGCCACTGAGGTTGGTGAAGCCATAGTCGCCTTGAGGATATTGGTGTGTGGGATAGGCGTGCTGCTGGTGGGTGTGGAAGCTGTTCAGCCCGGAAAGCGTGGAGGCAGCTCCGATGATATCGTCGGAGGTTGTGATAGGTATGCGATTCGCACCGCCTGTAAATGTATGATCCTCCTGCCTATATTGTGGTCCAGAGGTTGCGAAGTTAGGCGCAATCAGCGAAGGATTGCTGAAGGAGCCGGATGATGGGTTGAAGGGGTGAGACAGTCCGTGAGGCGGACGAGCGTCAAATGGTGATACAGGGCCAAAGGCCTGTACTGGTGCGAAGGCCGGAGCAGGCCTGATTGTCTGAGAAGGCGCGATGCTTTGTTGACGTTGGAAGTTCTGAGAGTCGAGGTTCCAAACCTCGTTGATATCCGTGAGGCCTGCTCCATAGATATCTTGGTTGATGAAAGTATCGCTGAGACCGATGTCGAAGTCTTCGGGATTATTGAGGAAGCCTAGGATTTGCGCCGAGCTCTGGGTGTTCAGTAAAGGCTGGCCGGCAGGCTGAACAGCGCCGGCGGGAGTCGAGGGCTCGCCGTCGTCGAAGGTATCTGCGCGCGGAAGATGTTAGTGAGCGGAAACATGAACCATAGTGTATCGAGCATACATCCGAAGGGCTGGGATATCTGCTCTTGGTCGTGGTAATGGTCGTTTGAGCTCATGTCGCGATGCGGATGCTCCGACGAGCTTCGCGTGATGTCCGACAGGCTGCTTAGCCAGGTGCAAGACCTATGAGGATAGCCGAGATTTGTTCACTAGGCCGGTCGACGCGTGCTTTCAGTCCGTGAGAACTCATGGTCTATCCTGCCTTCACAGCGTTGCTGCGCGGGTGCTGCTGACTTGGTCGCGGAGAGACGAGCTATCCCAGGTGGCGAGTGGGGAGGTGCGCGGCGTAAGTCCACCCACAGAGCATCAACGCGATGCAAGCTGACTGGAGACGCTGTGCCACCATCCGAGTCGGTAGGTTGGGGAGAGAGAGGGTCGAGTGGTGACTGGCGTGGTAGGCAGCGGATTTGCTTCGACGTCGGGCCAAGCCCAGAACTGCTCGATCGAGTAATCGCGGCCAGGCTTTGCAGAGAGTGGTAGGGCTATGCGACAAGCAGCAGAAGGCAGAGGGACAGAGATGCAAGCTTGGGAGTTGTGCGCAGCTTTCAAAGTCCCAACAACAAATGTTTTGACCTCTCGACGGGAGCAGCTGCGGGCTGACGACTGGCTGGCTGGCCGTGGCCGACATGTGAGAGAGCACTCGGCCTCTCCGCCGGCGGGCCTTCGAACTGCGCCATCCACGCCATCCACACCATCCACCAAACCCCTCCAAGCTCGCCACGCGCGGGTCAACGTTCACCAGCCCACGCCTCTCCTTAGCCAGGCACCGCTTGCGTGCAGCCGTCCACAAATTGAGCCTCACGTTGTCATCCATGAGTGCAGGGGTTCTCAAGGTATCCAACTACTGCACAGGAGGTGAAGCCTTACGTTTTGGTAGGTTTAGCATCTATACAACTGAAGCAAGCTCTTTCCATGCCAGTCTCCCTTGTTCCCAGCCCTACGTATTTCCTGGATGATGCAACTCGTTCTGGTCACAAATCCGTGTCAGGTCTCTCTGTCAATCTCGCTTGTTCCTCAGGCACGCTTCGATCTTCGCTCCTTCTCGGAGGCCTTCTCTTTGTGGGGTAGCCGTTTTGCTTAAGCCAGGGGTGGCTGGTTTTTCATGATGGCGCGAGCTTCCCAGTCGCTCTTCGACGAAACTTCTTCTGCATCGTCGTAGCCAACACGCAGCGTTCGTCCCGAGGCATCTCGGGCTGTTGATCGCGTGCCCTGGGGGCATCTTCAGCCCAGTGGGCGGCAGTTTCGTAACTGTTGCATCTACCACGCAACATTCAGGAGTCAAGACATGTTAAAGGCAGTCGCGCCTGAGATGCTGACGCATATTCAAAACGCAGTGGCTCTTTACTTCGGCCTCGGTTAGTCGCTGAGCTGCTCTTCCAAGCGTCGCGTCTTGGTACGAGGTCAATCAATGGCGCCTTGAAAGTTGGACAGGCCTCTACTATCACCTCTCGTACGTAGAATATGGGGAGGAACAGCGATGTGGTGCGCGACTACCGCCATCTACTGAAACCGTGAGTTACCAACACGCACTTCGAGGTCAAAGTGGAGGAATTCATTGCAGTTGCCTTGTTCTCCATGATTCCTTGTCAGCGCTAGTAGTAGTACGCGTTGGCTGACAAGAACCCTTATTCAGACTTGTACGTGCATATCTGCTCGGATATCTCTCCAGTACTGCCCTCAGATCTTCAGCCTTTTGGCAGCCCTATCGCGGAAGAAGATACCACATGGCGTCGTGCTCTCGAAGGCAAGTGTGCGACCGATTTGCTTTACGCTTCACGCTTCACGCCGCGCTTTGGCATCTTAACACCGCTGCTCCCTCACAGATTGTTTGGTGTTATGTGACGTCTTGAACGACCATTACGCAAGCTTTTGTTCCATCTCGAATGGTTATTGCATCGTAAGCTAACATGTCACGCAGCTCTATAATATACTGCGCTCGGCTGCAGCCATCAACCGTTTTCCTGCTTTTTGTGGCGTCCTGGTTGGTGGCTCTACCCTCCTGCAGTTTCCTCTACGGTCACTTCTCACCACCTTCCTGACTGCGCTCTATCGCACGCATTGGCGGCGGAGATGGCAAGTCGACCATGTAGCCGTCGGACGACTGTCGAGGTTCCTGGCTACCTTGTTTGCGGCCATAGCAAGCTTTGCTCTGCTCAACAGCAGGCAGCATGGCCGTTCAGAAGGCGAGCTCGCCCACGCACAAGCCGCACCGCGAGTTCAAGACAGCGCCATCCCGCCGGATGTTGGAACAGAGCCACTAGCAGAGCCTGACACCATCACATCCTCGCAAACCCTCAAATCACCACTCCTGTTTCAAGCTCAAGACACCGCATCTCTCTCCCTCCCCCTCCGCCCTCGCCGGCAAAACCCTCGACCTAACCCTCCTCACCACCGTGCACGCCCTCTCCGTCCTCCTTACCACCACCTATCCACCCCATCCCGCCGCACCCGCCTCACCGCCTTCATCTCCACCTCCACCTTCCCCCTCCTCTTCACCTTCTCCTCCGCCACAATAATGCACGCCTACTTCTACGCTCCCACCCGCCTCCCCGCGCCTACGTCGCCTGGATATCGCGCTTCGCGCGCCTAGACTCCGTCTCCTGCACGCGCTGCGCGAGGCCCGTTTCGGGAACTGGCGGTATGGCAGAGAGGATGGGCTGGCGGGATTGCTGGGGATATGGCCGAGGATTATGGGATGCCTAGGGTGTGGGGCGATCCGGCCAAGACGGTGCCGGTGCCGTGCGAGTTGGTGCATCAGGGGATGGGTAAGGGGTGTGAGTTGAACGCTGGAGTGAGATTTGTGCGGGCCTGGCTCGACGCGGTCAAAATGTACCTGCCGCTGAGATTGGGCGTGGCCCTACTGCGGTGGCTACTGCGGCTGCGACGCCAACGTCGATACGGTGGGGGAATGGGGCCTGGCGCCAGGCCAGCAGCTTCAGCACTACCACACCTCCTTACTACCGCTCTAGCGGACGCGGCGAGGTCTTCGGCTTTCCTGGCGGCCTTCGTATCACTCTTTTACTACGGCGTCTGTCTCGCCCGCACGCGCCTCGGTCCCCGCATCTTCTCCTCTAAGACTGTGACGCCGCAGATGTGGGACTCGGGGCTGTGCATTCATGCGGGCTGCCTGCTCTGCGGGCTCAGCTTTCTCGTGCTGCCAGGAGACGGCAACAGGAGAGCTGACATTGTCTTTTTCGTCCTGCCTCGCGCGCTCGGCGCCTGGTTTCCGAGGCGGTATGAGAGGAGACTGATGTGGAGGGAGGGCGCGGTGTTTGCGGTTGGGGCTGCGACCGTTATCACCGCAGCTATGGAAAGGCCGGAGAGGGTTGGGGGCGTGTTGGGGAGGGTGCTGAGGGGAGTGCTGGCTGAGTGAGAACGGTAGTCGCTAGGAAGGAATCCCCTTTGGGCGGAAAGGAGTCATAGTTAAGCATATCCCAAGGTACAAGGACCACCTGAGAAGACGGTTGCCGCTTCTCGGCCGGTGGCTTTCTCAATCGGATTCACCATCAAACTGGACTCATGATCCTATCAGTTTTAGAGCAGCTGGACCGGCTCTATACGATAGAAAGCAAGAGATGTTCAGCAGTTTAACTCTTTGCTGCAGCGATCGCCTAAGGTGTCTTTAAGCTGTGGACTTTGCTTGAGGCCTATCCAGCTCCAGGGCCACGAGTAGCTTTCAATGCGGCAACCGACTTTTCGGATGGCCCTTGGTAGAAAAGCTTAGCTCAAGCGGCTTGGACATCGTTACATGTGTTCGACTACGTTTGCCCCCCGCCTCCCCTCCCCCTCTGCCTATTCCTACATCGACACCACCTTTCCCCACGCAAACAAACCTTATCTAAACCCCCTCCAATACCCCTCTCAACACTCCACCGTAACCTCCCCGCTCCAGCGGTACTCCCTTGCTAACCAGCACGATCCTCTGCACCCTCACCCCTCTAGCTGAACCGTTCGAACTGCGCGTTCGGCTAACAGTTGTGCTTCACGAAGCGCATGTAACTGCCCTGGCGGGCCTGGTGAATGGGAGAGCTGGGAGAGCGCTGCCCGACCATGACGTCTGTGTTCGTGAGATGCTGCCTCCCGAAGCAGCCAGCTGCTGGACACGAGCGTCTAAACCTTCAACGCAGCGCGCTTGAACAATGAATTCTAGTGATTTACAGCAGCGGCTCGCTTGAGTGATCCTCCGGCTGAGCACGTTCATCTGGCTGAAGGCTCTGCTGAGTGCCGCCTGGGCGCTTTGAGTCCGTGGCTGAGGAACCGCCTTCCAGAGCTCGATCTTCGTACAGTTGGTCGACCTAGCATAGATTAGCTAATGGAAGTCGAGGGATAAAGTTTGAAGGAAGAGGCCGAACGCTTCCAAACTAAAATAACCGTGTTGCCATTGAGAACCTAAGTACTATTGTGACGTCGTTGTGTCATGATTGGAGAACTCGTGGGTTCCGTTCGGGGCTCAAGTTCTCAATGCTCTCTTCCGCAGCAGTAGCAGGCGTCAACGTTTAGGGAGACTGGATCGAGCTAACCCTCGCGTGTGCCTTCTTAACATTAATAAATCGATGGTAGCTTGGACAATTTAGTATTTGCCACTGGACTTTACCAGCTTCCTTAATCTAGGACCCAGAGATATCTGGAGAAACGGACTTGACGAGGGCATGAAGTGATCCACCAAGTATAAGTTGCTATCTAAGAAAGCCCCAGACATGTGTAAACGGGTCAAGATGCTCTTGGAAGAGGACTGGATTCCGGTTTAGCTACATATTAACTGATCACGATGTACTGAGGTTAGATGACCTACTAATTCTATCCGACGTGGTAACGTTACTGATGGGGCCCGGCCGTCAGATAGAATGCCCTCCATCCTTAGTATCGGGTCTATTAAGCCTTCAAGAGCGGGACTGCTCTCATATGCAACTTCAGCGGCCAGGATACTCTTGGACCGCCTGAAATACACAGTCTGCTAAGCTCTGTGCCTCAAGTTCTATGTGGTCGTTCATGAGTATTATCAACCAAGGAAAGATCGGGCCGTGGCACGTGTCATTTTGAAGTTGCAGCTATCTCATGCGTTATGATAAGATACTCCTGTGGTTATTCTCTCGATGTGTCTGTGAGATGTTCTTGAGGTCAAGAAATTCTGCTCAGGCGAATATGATGCGCGGAAAGACGCTGCGATCAGTGGCCCTAAGCCTTTTCCGAATGACGTAATATTGTCCCCTGCAATTCAACGGAGCGGCTTCAAATATCTGATCTACTGTTCTGGCTGTGCTCTTGACAGGAGACGCAAGCGAATTGTGATGATAATATGGTTCGGCAAACCCATAGCAGCAGCTATCTACACTCTTGGACAGCCGGAAGCTTTCCAACCTCTGTTCGATGGAGGCTGCGTCACCGCTTCCGCTCCGCTCTGCCTTCCGAAGCTTGCAGGCTTGGCATCTCAACTGATTTTCCACCTAAAGGTAGATCGAGGTAGACTAAAGACTTGTCGTTCGTTTGCCAACAGCGGAGGAGTTTATATAAATCGCTGACTTGACCGTCGTGCCGTCGGTGCAGTATCCGTGGTGTTAATATACATGCTACTTTAATAATCACTTCCCTATACGCTTGCAATCCCTCCGAGTAGGCCCCTTTCGCCGCTTGTATACATCTAGCTCCAACGCACTTTAGATCTCTAATACCTTTCTCTCGCTGTTTCATTGTCTCTTCATTAACTCTACCATCACCATGTCACAAACTCCTTCCCTGACCCTCTGGAGTTGAGTCGAGAAAAGTCTCGCGACGACTACAGTTTCGATGGTCTGACAGGGTGGCAAAAATATCGTGTCTTGCGGCCGGGTAGAGGCATGTACCACGACGTCAAGCGACGTTTACCATACTATCCAAGCGACATTACAGACGCGTTGACTTACAGGGTCATTGCGAGCACGATACGGATGTACTTCGTTAAGTGAGTATGCCGTCTCTAAAACTCAGTGACCCCAAGCCAGGACTGATCCTGTCCAGTCTTCTCCCCGCTATAGCCTTTACGCTCGACATGTACCGGCGAACCGGCGAGTTCTACGGCATCAACGAAGCTCTGTTTTCCTCCGCGCTCGCCGCAATGGTGTTTAGCATCCTGGGCGCGCAGCCCCTCACCATCGTTGGCATCACTGGTCTGATCGGTCTCTTCAACTACACCATCTACGACATTGTAGTGATATACGATGCTTCCGTCTATCCACAGGTCATGGCGTGGACTGGTATCTGGGCCGCTATCTTTCACTGGATGGTCTCCTTCTGGAATCTCTGCGACTACATGCGGTATGTCACGGACTTTTCCAGCCAGTCTTTCGGCATGTACGTAGGAATCATCTACATCAGTAAGTCGACGCTCTCAGTGGGGAGAACAATGCTGACAAGGACACAGTCAAGGGTGTTGAAGAACTTGTCAACGAATTTACGTATGGCAGCAGAGCTGGCTTCCTCGGCTGCCTCATAGCTATGCTTTATTTCGGAACAATATACGGTCTCGAGAAGCTGGGTGGCAGCACTGTCTTTAAGCCTTGGTTCCGTGGCATACTCGCTGATTATGCCTACGTGGTAAGCCGCCAACATGACCGTAACTGAGTACTGTCAATGGGACGCTGACCATCTCTTCTCAGATCGGCACACTCTTCTGGGTCGGCTTCTCTCACATCCCGGGTACCCTCAAGGACACAGATCTCAGCTATGTCCCAGTCGTCCGAGCTTTTCATCCTACTCAACCGCGCAGCTGGCTGATAGATTTCTGGAATCTTGATGCCACCTGGGTCTTCGTGTCCTTACCCTTCGGCTTCCTGGTCATGCTGCTCTTCTACTACGACCACAACGTCAGCAGCCTTACTGCGCAAGCACGCCAGTACCCTCTCAAGAAGCCGGGGGGTTCCACTGGGACTTCTTTCTGCTCGGCTGTACCACATTTGTTGCCGGTCTGCTCGGCTTACAGTTGCCGAATGGCTTGGTACCGCAGGCGCCTGTGCACACGGATTCTTTGACCGTGTACGAGACCGAGCTCAAGGTCATCTCCACGGAAGAGGGAGAAGGAGCGGAGATTAGGAGACCGATCGTCAGGGCCGTCGCGGTCGTCGAGCAGCGGCTTTCTCACTTCCTCATGGGTCTTGCAATTATCGGAACGATGACCGGGCCGCTGCTCACTGTGCTTCACACTATGCCGGCGGCAGTCTTCGCCGGAGTGTTCTTCGTTGTCGGATGGGGCGCCATCGAGTCGAATGGGATGCTTGAGAAGCTCATCTTTCTAATGTCTGAGGATCGCTTCATACAACGTGATGAGCCCCTCCTGACGATACAGAAGCGCAAGATATGGATGTGGATTGGTATCCAGGCTGTCGGCGTAGCGGTTACAGTGGCCATCTCGCAGACGATTGCGGCGATAGGTAACTATCCCCTCTGTAAAAAAATATCACCGAACTTAGTTGGCTAATCTGTTCTAGGCTTTCCCGTCCTCATTACCGCACTGATACCGCTACGAACAGCCGTCTTGCCTAAGATCTTCTCAAGAAAGGAACTTCAGGTGATGGATGATCTAACAGCCAACAGCGAGACGGTTCTAGCCAGTCTCGGCGGTGCCCCTACGCTTCCGGAAAACATACGCGCTGATGAGTACGGACTTGAGCGCCGCTACTCGGAGAGTAGACGAGGTGTGTCACGACAGCGCTCGGGAAGCCTGCATTGATAGGTGCATGGTATTAGATGGTGACGCTAGAAAGCATTATAGATAGAAGAGCAGAGAATCCGGGCTGCCTCGTAGAGGCGTTTCTAGACTAATGATGCACCGGCGAGCGTAGATAAAATAGATCATCTGCTGTATTGTAACAAATCTCCTGATATTCCGTAGCCCTTTTGGCATGTCCGGTCAGCTTATCAATTAGTACCTACCAACACGCATCAAAATTGTTCCACGTTCCATGGCTGGAGCCACGTGCTTACGCTCGGTTCGCGACGGCTTAACTTGCGAAATAAGCGTTCAAGGTCCGTAAAAGAATATATTGCCGGTACATCCTCGCATCTGTGATGTGTTGACCAGCAACATATTCTCTCCTTGAGCCTTGTCCGCGGCTGGCTGCACAAGATCCACTCCAGCATCACCAAAGTGGTCCGGGCGTTCATGGTGTTGCGGGGTTCTGGGGCTCCACTTTCATCGTTCACACCGACACATCTTCATACAAAGGGTGGTCGACTGCTATGTATTCAGCGGTAAGAAGCAATTGAGGATTGCAGTCATTGTGCCACTACCACCCATCATTGACGCTTATCAGCGTCAGCCACCGGTTAGAAGAGGCATGCTCAGGACGTGGGAAAGCTTCACCAGTACTCTACCTGCACTTTGCTTTGAAGCTCAATGAGCTGAACTCTTCGCCAGCGTCGAAGGTGCAACATACCTGGCAAGAAGTACGGCTCCAGTCGCCGTTGCTTGATGTAATTTACAGGCTAAGAGCATCAGGAGCGCATTGAGCATGTTGTGGGATACTGTTCAATCTTGACAAAAGAGCGCCGATCTCTCGCATGAGCGCCGGAGTCACCGCGGCAGAGCCGCATCTGCATCATAGTTGTTCGCTTGCTCGAGAACACTTCCCGCAGAAGGGGTTCGAGAGTTGAAACGTGATAAACGGCGACGCCGTCTCCCCCTCTAAGTGCCGAAACAAAACGCAACCAAGTCCCACTTTCTGTTCTTGCGCCTTTCGCGGATCTCACTCGCAGTTGCACGCGAAGGATTGGACTTTTACAAGCAACGATCAGACCAAATAAAACAATTATAGTGATTGCTCACATCTGATTCGCTCCACGCATAAGGCTGAAGTGTCGCTCAGATGTCTTCGCCGCCCGCCAGCCCCACCACGCCGCCACCATCCTTCCACTCCCTCGCGCACCAACCCGTCGAGCCTGTAATCACCGAATGGACGACTTCAGGCATCGACCAGCCAGACTTCCACGGGCGCATGGCAGCGGCGCAGTACCACTGGCTGCCTGGCGACGGCCGCGGAGCACCCGACCTTCGCGCGCTCGTCGCGGCGCACAAGAGCGCGTCCTCGATGGCATTGAGCGCTAGAAGCCACACCCGGGCCGGATCGACGGTGTCAGCCGCGCCGTCCATGCTGACACAAGCATCCGGCGATACGTACGAATCCTCTGGCGTTAGCACCGCAGACGCGAGCGTCGTTCAGGGCGTGCGGCTTCTCGAGGCCGGCCCGGACGGCATCCTCGAGCTGCGACCTGATGCGCGCCGCAGCGTCCTCGAGTGTCCGTTTCATTTCTTGAACTGCCATTTCCGCTCCTACGACCTCGAGCAGTGGAAGACGCACACAATGTGGCACTTCCGCGGTCAGGATCCGCCGCGCTCGATCGAGTGTCCGCTCTGCGACACGTTCAACTACACTTATCCCAATGGCTTTGAGGCCTGGGATGCACGGATGAACCACCAGGCACAGCACCATTACGCTGGCCACACCCTCGCTACCGCCCGGCCCGAATTCAAGCTCCACCACTACCTATGGCAGAGACGGATCATCAGCCATGCGGAGCTGCAGGAGCTGAAGGGTGCGACCAGACTGCGGCATGCGCAGGCGGACGCGTACAGTGCGTACACAGTCACACAGGGACCAGGCAGGAACGATAGGCCTCAGCGGATGCCCAGGCGGGAAGGGCGCGGATGATAACAGGCGGAAGGAATGATCCCCACGCGTGCTTGCCTGCGGACCGAGCACGTCGAAAGGCTTACCGCAACCACGATTCTTTGTATCGAATTTATGATCAGGCTTCAGCAAGACTGCCACACAACACACGGAAGCTGGTCCGTCATTACATCCGGCATTCAGCTCCTCCGAATTTACGACGAATACGAATTTACGTTCAGCATCCAGCCACAGACTGAGATACCCGGTTTGCATTTGCGCGGCGTTACGGTAAAGGGATTGCGACAGAGGGTCGTTGAAAGAGATTGAAAGATTCTAGTGCGCCACGTTGATGATGACGATTCCGTGGCCGAGGGGATTTCTTACATGTTATGTACATTGAATCTAGGGTGCAATAGGCACGCGATGCCGCTGGGGGATGTAGCGCTGGGGTAGGATTTTTCAGCTGCAACCACGTGAGCAGCGACGGCGGACTACCTCTTTAGGCTTGTTGCAGTGGTTGCGTCAGCTTCGATTCGGCATTTCTCAGCTTAACACAAACAATACATGCGAATATACACGGCCCCTTGACGCCTATGGAACACAGATCACGGCTGTGAGACCTTCGCTTCAATGTTGTACATGCTATTCTACGCGGCGGCAGGAAGCCGGCTTGCGGTATCCACTAGATTAGGCGGAGGAAGCTCCCGCCTCGGCCTCTTCAAACTCTCCTCGGTGACACCATTGCCTAGCTTGGTTATGCCCATCACAGGCGGGTCGCCCTTCTTCACAAACTCATACAGCCCTAGCGAAGAACCGTCAGCAACCGTAAACCCCAGGCACGGCGAACACCACGACTTCCACTTACCAGGCAGCTTATTCCCCGCCAACCTAAACGCATCCCTCACAATCTGCTCATGCAAATCTCCCTTGAGCTCAAAAATAACCTTACTAACCGCCACCCTACTCGCCCAGTAGTCGAAACTCCCCTTCCCCTTCCCCATGCGCACCTCGTTGCCAGACGTATATACCCCGATGTTCGCGCTGATACGCATGTACAGCCGGAACTTGAAGCCCCTGAGTCGCTTCCGGATCGTGTCTTCTCCGATCTTGAGCTGTGCGGCGGAGATACGCCGGTCGTGGTCACGCATTCGTAGCCCGTAGTCGCCCCATACGACAGTCGTGCCGCGGGTTGAGCCGCCGGTTGGGACGCGCGGGCGGCCTTTGCGGTCTTTTTGTTGGCGCCGGAGCGGGGAGGAGCCAGTCGAAGTTGGGGCGGGAGGTGCTGAAGTTATGGGCGAAGGGGGTGAAGGAAGCTGGGAGGAGGTTTTGGGGGAGGACTAGGCACGTTAGTTCGATTGGTTGAGGGACTGGAGGAGAATTTGGAGCGGAGTGCATACGGCATGGTCGTTGTGAGGGCAGGATAGATGGGCGCAGGTGCCTCGCGCAAAACGGTGCTATCCGTGGGGGCGGCATGGCTGTGAGGATGCTTCGTCTGAAGCTAGATACCTGCTACCTTGAAGCCGCGATGTGAATGTCGCGATGCAGTCCTTGCCAAGCCGGCGGCGGAGAAACGTGAAGGTGCTACTTTACGCGACATCGATGACCTACGCGTTCCGCAGCGCAGCGGTTGGTGCTGATCAGCAACGTTGTCCCTCTTCTGTATTCAATGGTCGTAACGCGCTTCTACCGGCTGTATCTGGTGTAGAATAGGTGTCAGAGTACGGATTGTCAAGATGCCGGGCGATATCCGCAGCTTTTTTGGCGGAAAGCCGTCCCAGGGGACCCAGGAGAAGGCGCCTGTCAAGAAGGATGTATGTACGGACACTATATCGTTATGACCTTGTACTTGTCCGTTCGCTTTAGCTCCACTTCAATCCTCGAACATACCCCTCCCTCTGAACAATTCCTCCGAACAACAGCTAATATGAGGGTTACTCGATCGCAGACTGGAGCCATCAAGCCGAGAGCTCGAAATGCTCGTGTAGTCATTGACGATTCAGACGACGAGGACTTCGATGCTGCGTACGTCGCTCTACGTTACATGACGAGTGCCGCAGTTAACGCGATTGCAGACCGAAGAAAGCGACACCGAAAAAAGCCAGCCCCGCCAAGCGAACGTGAGTGGAGCAACTATTGCGTTGGCCGTCAAATTTTGAGGCTGATTATGCACCAGTAAACGTGCGCCATCACCAGCGGGCGAAGCAACGACCACAACCGACTACTTCGGGGCCAAGAACAAACCAAAGCGATCGGCAGTGTCGAAGTCAAAGCCGGCAGTTGCCGAAGAACCATCTGAACAAACCCCAAAAGCTACGCCAGTCAAAACCAGTGGCAAGGCGGCGAAGAGCGTCGATTCTACCCCTGCCAAGTCCGCAATCAACGGCCGAACATCCTCGCGTAAGAAGAAAACGACTACATACGCGGAGATAGAGGACCACGATGATGACTTTGTGGATGGGCCGGATGGCGGGGATGATGTCTTCACGGCAGACTTCAAGAGGGGCAGAAGGAAGGGCGATGACTACAAGGGTGCCAGCGACGATGATTCTGAGCCAGTAGCACTGCCCAAGCGGGTGCCAGCGGATAAGGGCAGGCAGAAGAAGCTGATCAAGGAGGAAGATGATTTTGACCCTCGAGATGACGACGTTGACATGCAAGACGTCAAGCCAGAAGGCGAACTCGTTGTACCGGATGATGATGAACGAATCATGGTCGACAAGCCTTCGAAAGCGCCAGCCAAGCGGGGCAGAAAGCGCAAGTCTCTCGATGATGAAGACGATGAAGACGAGGATGAAGCTCCAAAGAAAGGCAAAGCGAGCAAGGCTTCGCCCACCAAGAGGACACCGGCAAAGAAGAAGGCCAAGAAAGACGACGAACCCGAGAACGCGGCGATGCAAGCAATATATGACAGCATACCACTCGTTCGACCGCCCACACCGCCGGAGCCGTCAGGTGAGGCGAAGAAGTTTCCGTTTGGAGGCCATGCGAACAGTGGTCCTCCCCCGGCTGCAGGGGCGAAAGACATACCCACTGGTGCTGAAAACTGTCTCGCTGGCTTGACCTTTGTCTTTACGGGTCTGCTGCAGACGCTGAGCAGGTATGATCCCCGTTCAGTGATACTAGCAAGTGCGCTAACATCTGCCAGGGAGGACGGCCAAGCACTGGTTAAGCGGTACGGTGGTAAGGTGACTTCAGGTCCGAGCAAGAAGACCAACTTTGTGGTGCTAGGGAGCGATGCGGGACCAAAGAAACTCCAGACAATAAGAGACAACAACATCAAGACCATCGACGAAGATGGCCTGTTCGAACTTATTCGGAAGCTGCCTGCAAACGGAGGTAGCAGCAAAGCTGCCGCCGCACACGCCGAGAAGCAAGAAGCCCAGTTGCAAAAGATCAAGGAGCAAGCTGCCGAGATGGAAAAGGCGGACCGACGAACCGGCGGCGCGGGCGGTGCGGGCACAGGCAAGGCTTCGTCGTCCACTGAAGGCACCGCTGCAGAAGCCGATTCCAGACTTTGGACTGTCAAGTATGCGCCTACACAGATTACCCAGATTTGCGGCAACAAAGGACAAGTCGAGAAGCTTCAGCGCTGGCTTAAGAACTTCCCCAAGAGCCAGAAGACCGGCTTCAAGCTTGCTGGTCAGGACGGCAGTGGTGTGTATAGAGCCGTCATCATACATGGCCCACCGGGTATTGGTAAGACTACCGCAGCCCATCTCGTGGCAAAGCTTGAGGGATATGATATTGTTGAAAGCAATGCCAGCGATACCCGCAGCAAGAAGCTGGTGGAGACCGGCCTCAAGGGAGTTCTCAGCACAACATCGTTGCTTGGGTATTTTGCAGGCGACGGACAGAAAGTGGACCCCGGCAAGAAGAAGCTCGTACTCATCATGGACGAAGTCGACGGCATGTCCGCTGGCGATCGGGGTGGTGTCGGCGCTCTTGCCGCCGTTTGCAAGAAGACGCAGATACCGATGATCCTTATCTGCAACGACCGAAAGCTGCCGAAGATGAAGCCATTCGACTACTGCACGTACGACATCCCCTTCCGTCGGCCAACCACGGAAATGATTAGGTCACGGGTCATGACTGTCGCCTTCCGAGAAGGACTCAAGATGCCTCCCCCGTCATAGACGCACTCATCGAGGGGACCGGCGCGGACATCCGACAAGTCATCAACATGATATCAACGGCGAAACTTGACCAAGAGGCAATGGATTTTGACAGCGGCAAGGCGATGTCCAAGGCCTGGGAGAAGCACGTCATACTCAAGCCGTGGGACATCACCAGCAAGATACTCGGCGGAGGAATGTTCTCTTCTAGCAGCAAAGCTACACTCAACGACAAGATCGAGCTGTACTTCAACGACCACGAGTTCAGCTACTTGATGCTCCAGGAAAACTATCTTAGCACCAACCCGATCCGTTGTAACAATTACAGTGGCAGAGAGAAGAACTTGAAGTGGCTCGAGCTGGCTGACAAGGCCGCCGAGAGCATCAGCGACGGCGATCTGGTGGACAGGATGATCCATGGCTCGCAGCAGCAGTGGAGCTTGATGCCAACGCACGCTGTGTTCAGTTTCGTTCGGCCTGCTAGTTTCATCTCGGGCAGTATGGCAGGGAACAAGATGGGCTTCACGTCCTGGCTGGGCAAGAACAGTACACAAGGTATATCAGGTTACCAGTCGAATCTTGGACAGCGCTAACCACATTCCATAGGCAAGCTTACTCGTATGGTCAAGGAGATACAAGGTCACATGCGCCTCCGCTCTTCTGGCGACAGACACGAGATCCGCCAGCAATACGTTCCCACGCTGTGGACCAAACTCGTCAGGAGGCTCCAGCGCGAAGGAAAGGACGTTGTAGACGAGGTTATCGACCTCATGGACAGCTATTTCCTTACCAGGGACGACTTCGATGCCATCATGGAGCTTGGGGTAGGCCCTATGGACCAGGAGAAGGCCAGCATTGATACCGCTACCAAATCGGCCTTCACACGAATGTAAGTTGTTCATAAGTCTATTCGTTTGGTCATGTTTTGACACGGGGTCATCTAGATACAACCAGAAATCACATCCGCTACCCTTCATGAAAGCTAGCAATGTCGTCGCGCCGAAGAAACAGACAAAAGAACAACCAGATCTCGAGGAAGCCATCGAAGAGTCCGACGAGGGCGAGGTCGTGGAAGAAGTCAAAGAGGAAGACGACGAAGACGTCGACTTGTCAAAGGACAAGTACGTCAAGCAACCGAAGAAGAAGGCCGCCCCGAAGAAAGCAGCACCGCAGAAGTCCTCGGCTAAGGCCGGAAAGAAAAGAGGCAAAGCTGCGAAAGAAGAAGCGTCAGAGGAGGAGAGTGAGGAGGAAGTGAAGCCGAAGGGACGGGGCAAGGCGGCCACACGGGGGCGGGGGAAGAAGTAGAGAGCCTTGCGAGCTGGAATGGGCATTGCTGCAAAGAGCGAAGCAGTAAGAGCATCGAGCAGTACGCCTAGCAATTGCATGACGTGCTGGTCTCAACAGGGATTGGCTGGCCTGCCGCCGTTCGGGCGGTGGGGGTGAACGGTATACATCCGGCTTGAGGTTGGCGCTCTACCTAATTCCCTCTATATCTGATTATGCCTATCTTTGCTGTCGCTTCCACAAGACTTACGCTGACTTATATTTACTCTTACAAGATTTGGCGGACATCTTGCATGTATCATACTTACTTCCACGAGCTGGAACAGGAAGCGCAGCAACTTAGACCAATAAAGCGATATGAAGTTAACTTGAAGGGCGGACAAATATGCGAAGTTTACCTTCCACTCACGTCCGATATGCGCACCATTTGCCGTTTATCAACATGTGGGAGCGTCCCTTGTTCACTTTGGTTTCCATGCTATGAATATTGCTCCTCACACGACGCTAGCAGGCGCGAAGTAAAGTACTCCTTACATAGGTAATGATTTCGCGGCTCCAGACATAACCCACCATCCTTGGGATCCCCTGTGGCAGAGCCTTCTACTCCCTCAGCCACCATAGCTTCACGACGACTTCTTCGCTTCAGCTCCACCAGTGCATCTTACTCGTCCTGCGCCTCCGCCTTCACTGTCGAGCGCCGCCAACAACGATCGAACCAAGCACAGTCGGCCTTTCTCCGATCGAGGCTTAGACATGTCTTCCGTATGTAAGACGGCGCCCTCTGCCTTCTGCGGTGACTTGTTGCCGGAACAGTTCCACGTGAAGGAAGAAGAGAAAGATCTATATCATGCCTTGTTTGGAATCCACAAAACGCTATTTGGCCCAGATCACCGCCTGCCCGCCAGCATAGCTTCACACAGCGCCGATCCTGTCATGGCCAAGCGAACACTCGAGAGGATGTATCAAGATTGGTTGGAGGAGCAAGCTGATTCACCAGCTCCCGCAGAGCCATTGTCAAGATCTAAGCAACCATCCTGCTGTGCAAGGTTGCCCACCCTTCCAAAGACACCACCAAGGAGTCCATCCCCTTGCCTGCCACACTACCCCTCCGACGTCCCGCTTCACCCTAGCCAAGCGCCTTTGCGTGAAGCCCTTCGAATCGGTTCACGCGGCCGGAAGAACATTACACTCCTTGAACGCCTTGGAGTAAAATCGACTCCGCCCGCTCTGCTTGGTGACAAGAACAATATGGCATCCAAACCCTCGATGTCGTCCAATGATGTCGCTGCTCTGCTTGCCGCGCAAGGACAGCGCCGCCGGAAGCGGATCTATGATGAGCGCAAGGGACTGGTAGGAAGCTCCCCCTGAAATTGTTGAACTTCGTACTGACCAGACCAGAGTGTACCAGCAGGATTTGAGGATCGAGCAAACCGTCGTCATTCAATGGATATGGCCTTGGGTGAACCCGAGCCTGGCACACCCCGATGATTCTACCGCACCGCAGCTCCCATGGACCCCCACGGATGAGGAGAAAGTGACGCTGTTCAGCCTCGAAGAGAATCCAAACTACAAGTGCAATCCTGTGGCATTCTCGAAGGTCGAGATCCTCGATGCGTTGGAGCAGGGCTACACTGGGGACAACGTGCTGGCATTCCTCAATGCCAGAACTGATCTGGAGCTAGAGATGATGAGATCTTCTCACTCCAGCAAGCACTCCTTCTATACAGCAGAGGAGACGGACAGCGTGCACGCATATGCCTACAATCGCAACGAGCCTAAATCCCTCTACTTCCACCCCAATGCTGCTCTCAGTCCTTCGTCATCGACCGTCGACCAGGCAACCGTACTGGTGGAACCACATGGAAATGAAAGCACGAAATCAGCTCATCTCCCGTTTGCTGGACACGCGGCTTCTTCCGTTTCACCCTCTGATAAGAACTCGTCGAGCCCCCTCTTCGATCTTCTCGCAAGTTCGGCAAAGATATCAACCTTCGTTCTCACTTCAGTGCAACGACGGCATCTGAAGCTACTACCACACCGACCAAACTCGCAGCTGCTGGAAGCCATCGTTTCTCCGACATCTCAAGTGAGAGCTCACAACCTTCAGCGGCAACTCTGACACCAGAAGCTTCAGCCGCACATGAGGCTGCTGTCGCTCACGCGCTGAGTTCTTTAGGCAGCAGAGGTGTTATTAAGACTGTCACTGTTGAGAAGAGGGTCGTCTTCGTAGAATAGTCAGTTTCACAGAGCAGTGACCCTTCCACCGTCACTGTCGTCAAGGCTACTAGATCTACAAAAGGGAAAGAGCGGGCAGTGGCTAACACATCAGACGCAAGACGTTCCAACTCACCAGTCCCTCACGACAAGCTCAGTCCACTTCACGGACATCCGAAGCCTAAGCAAGATCAGCCAAGTTTGTCTCCGTCACCCGTGAAGCGTTCCTTCTCACCACAGCCACTTCACTTCACTTCTCCCAAAGGGCCCGCCCGAACCCGCCCTCTTCCTCCACCGATCAAGATCTTCCCAGCTCATGCAGTCTTAGATCTTGACGCTCTGTCAACTCCAGACTCCGCACCGCTCGGAAGCCCGAACAAATTCGACGGGAAACCAACTACCTTCAACATGGACTTGAAGCCGTTCAACTTGGATAGGTCGGTTGCCTCGCTGTACACGTTCAACTCATATCTTCGCAACAGGGAGACTAATCGTGCGAACCACGTCAGCCCTTCGGCAGGAAACAATGATAGAGACGAGAGCGGCCGGGACCGGGCCGGACCTTCCACTACACAGATGGGACCAGCTGAAGAGACGAACGAGACAACAGCAGAGAACGCAGAGACGACTGAGGAGCCTGCCGCGCTCTTCGGTGCCAATGGTGTTACTACTGACAGTGCTGGACCTAGCGCCCATACGACTGCCGTCCCGCAAGCTGCGGTTGTGCAGCCTCCCCAGGCACCGATCATGCCAACTACTAACGTTGCCAACAACCCTTCTGCAACCAATGGACTAGCGACCGCAGTCGCAGCTCAACCCCCGCTTTGCATCTGGGTCTAGCACCCAACAACCCACCGGTAGCCAACGGCAGCGACGAGTCTGACGAAGATACATTTACGTTGAAAGGCCTTGCCAAGGCTTTGCACAAGATCTTCCCGGAAGGTTTCACTGTCGGGATGGCCAACGCAATGCCTGCGCTCATGAAGGCAATCGACGAGATTACCAACAACAACGATCCAGATGATGGCAGTGTGTCTGAGCTCACTAAAGAGGAACGCTACCTGAAGTATCTCTGCGAGCACATCGAGACGTTGTCCATCAGCAAAGTGCAAGCCGAACAGAAGGAGAGGGTTGCAAGTCAACTGCTCCGCCTTGCGATCGAGCGCCAGAAGCAGCTTGAAGAACGTAACGAAAGTTTCAGCAACGTCATCGGCCTTTGGGAGCGATCATTCAGAGCTGTCTGCCCTCAGCCTGGTAACGCCGCCGGACCTACTGCTCCGACGAACGGCGAGTCAAGCACTGCAAGTGCTGCCCGCGAAGCCGCTCTCGCCAACACGACCCAACCAACCGCGCAACAACCTGTGCCGGTACCGTCTATGCCGCAACAGCCTGTCACTATGTGGCCGATGGTGCTGGCTCAACATGTCCTCAGCAACCAGAACAAGAGCCTGCTCGAGAAGGTCGAGCAGCTGACTACTCGCTGCCGCTCCCTCGAACAGCGCCATCTCCAAGACCATCCCTCCGATGCCGATTTCCTCGCTGGCGACGAGAACTGGAACCCTACCACCCTCGGCACAGCCGGCTTCAATGCCAACTCCTTTACTTCGCCGCCGTTCGCTCCCATCCCGATCGACGCCTTCAACGGCGTGGACGTCGCCATGAACCTAGCGATGAACAATCCCCACGTCGTCCAGTCAGCTGGATATGCCTTCTTACGCGACTTTAATAACCATCTCGGCCGGATCTCGGACTCGTTGGCCGCCAACCTCGCTCAGCAGCCTGCGCCGCCTGTCCCCGTCCCCGGTCCCCAGCCCCCAACTCCTGGCGCTACCGCTCCCTCTCCTCCGACTGCGCCTACCAATCCGGCCCCCTTCCCCGGCGCTCAGGGCCCTGCTGGCCCGTCTGGTCCTGCTGGTGCCTTGTGAGCGCTTCTCGGTGTTGCGCATTGTTGCTGCGCCTTGGTGGTTTCCTTTGTCGCGGCTTTGGCGGAGGATTAATGGCTTTGTGATTCTAGATCTTGGAGGACATGGGAGGACTCTTGAGGGCTTTGTATGCTATGTTTGGCGGAGATGGGGGGGTTACGGGCTATTTTCTTGGAAAATTAGGAAATCTAAAAATACTTGTAAAACTTTGGGTGCCTTTTGATGCGTGAATGTGAATGTGATGGAGAGATAATATATGCACTTCGCCCTTGGCGGAGATGTTTAGCCATGTCTGTGGCTTAGGATATCTGCCTTCAG
Source organism: Coniosporium tulheliwenetii (assembly GCA_030247845.1). Taxonomy (NCBI): domain Eukaryota; kingdom Fungi; phylum Ascomycota; class Dothideomycetes; genus Coniosporium; species Coniosporium tulheliwenetii. The sequence goes on along the minus strand of JAPDRP010000001.1, from coordinate 158,773 downwards.
AGTGTTCTCGCTGCTGTAATTTCATAACAGTTTCGGGACCTGAATCCCCTGTCCTGTTTGAGGTTTTGTATCCAGGTGCTTGTTGGGGTTCTCAATTTTCTGCGTCCATTTCATGGTGTTTTGGCTTTCTCACGTATCCTGCATCCCCCTTTCTATGGAAGTGTCGGCGTGTCTCAACCGCTTTGACAGGTTCGACGCATAGAAAGGTCCCCGTTATTCCCGGTGAGTCACCGTGAGCTTGATTGATGGCTATACCTGCGCTGAACGCATTGATGATACAGGTGCTGTTGAGACAAGCATCGCTCATAGCCCGTGTCAGAAACCGGACCCTGGGCTGGCTCGGGGAAGAACCACAATTGATCGCCTTGTCAAGGACTTGTCAGGGAAAGTTTTTATCTAAGCTTATCACAACTCCTTGAGAAGCTTCGTACATCCCTAACTCCATACAACAACCAAGATGTGGACGACTGTCGTTGTTGGCTGATATCAACAGCGAATACACAGCTACACCACGTTCACGAAGGCTTCTTAGTCGAGCCTTCCTCATCCGCCACTGCTGCATGTCAAAATCGCGGGGTGATACTGCTCTATCGAGCGGCATAGCAGAAACACCCACGAATACCTGACACCAGGCTCAGATGCGCAATCAGGATATATGGCTCTCCACCACGACATCAACGAGGTCCTCTTGAGCAAGGAACCGGGAGTCAGATTTCAGCGCTTCCAACACCGCACAAGAAACTAGCCATCCGCTTTACCCTCCGTCCTTCTCCTTCATCAGTGTATCAAGCGGCTTTACCCACCACTTTCATCTCACAACAACACGTTCTCAAGAGCACTGACTAAAGACGCAGTCAAAACACCATGACGTCAAAGCTTCAGATGGAAGATGCCGAGCAAGCCATGGCTGCGCTAAGCGTTGGAACGCGCCTTGGCCGAATCCTTAAACTCGAAACAGCAGGGATCACGACGTTGCTCGAACACCAGTTCACCAAGGCACTCATGCCCTCCATACCACAAGGATCTATGCATTTGGCCTTCTGACAGCCGTACTCGAGGCAGACAACGCGATCAGCAAGCACAGAATCGCCTCACGTCCCAAAGTCCAGCCGCCGATACCACACAGGCTGTGGCAGGCCTCACGCAAGTGACCGGAGGTGGTACCGCAGATCAGCAAGATGGAACCCTGGTGGTGCGCACGAAGCTCACCTGCATGCGGGAACCCTTCCCCATCTTTCGCAGCCACCGCACCCTGCATGAATCCCCCTCAGATGGGGCATTTTGGCGGCAGCTATGGCCGGATCAACGTCAGCGGCTGCTAGCAATCTTAGCCTGCCCGGTCCCCGCATTAACGGCGAGGCTGCTTTGGTGCTCACGGGACGTCTTAACCGTGGAGCTGCCGTCGAAGTAGAGAGCACCGGCTTCTTGTCAATTTGCTTGTTGCGATAGTACGGGTTCTGGCAGAGGCTTTGTGCTGTTTGGCCGTAGACGAAGAATCATTTTACAAAATAATAGAAGCTGCATTTGAAGAGCAGGGATCCTGACTGTATCGAATGCGCCTTGTGGTAGCATACTCGTCAGGGCTTGAGCTTCGCCCGATCAAACTGAGACTCATAACCTTCAAGGCCAACGCTTGATGAATATATATATTGAATGTTCGATCTGAAAGGTGAGTGATTCCAAGGTGTAGCCTCTTATTCCGATGCTCACACACAAGCACAGGAACGTACCGGCTATAGACTGTAATCATGTCCACGAACGACAAGTACAACAAGACCGACAATGGCGCCGAGGATATAGAGCACCAAGAGAAGTACGATGATACCCACCGCAACAGCTCGTATGCCACACCACGTGGTGGATCGCTCACCACTGGCGAGCGCGCACGTCGAAAGCTGAACGCCAAGCTCGCCAACCCGCTCGCAGGGTACACATATGATGAGCTCCGCAAGATGGGATGTCGCTACGCCATGGACTACGCCTTGGCCGAGCCCGAAGACGTCCGCGCATTTGAAATTGGAGCCATGCTTGCCCAGGACCCGACAAAGTATGACAGCTTGACTCACGACGAGGCCATTACCGAAGAGGAGAAACAAGTGCTCAGGAAAGAATACGAGAGCCGCTGGTCGCAGCCCAGGCTGCTATATCTTGTCATCGTGCTGTGCTCAACTTGCGCTGCTGTGCAGGGAATGGGTGAGTAAGACTCCACAGAACCGCAGGACAGCGAGCTGACCCAACTCCAGATGAGACTGTGGTTAACGGCGCCCAGCTCTTCTACGCCTCTCAATTCGGTATCGGTGGCGATGATCCCCGCTCGACGTGGCTGCTTGGTCTCACCAACAGCGGCCCGTACCTGTGCTGCGCCCTCATCGGCTGCTGGCTCACCGTACCCTTCAACAACTGGTTCGGACGCCGCGGCACCATCTTCCTCACCTGCCTCTTCTCGGCCATAGCCTGCTTCTGGCAGGGCTTCGTGAATTCGTGGTGGCATATGTTCATCGCCAGATTTGCACTAGGCTTCGGCATTGGGCCCAAGTCCGCGACTGTGCCTATATATGCCGCTGAGACGACTCCGCCGGCTATCAGAGGTGCCTTGGTCATGCAGTGGCAGGTGAGTCCCAACTTTCTTGAAAGCAGACAGACAACGACGCTGATAAACGTCACTTCAGATGTGGACGGCGTTCGGCATCATGGTCGGTTATGCCGCCGACCTAGCATTCTACGCCGTACCCGATACGCCTACCATTACAGGGCTGAACTGGCGTCTCATGATGGCATCGGCCATGTTTCCCGCCGTCATCGTCTGCTGCTTCGTCTTCATGTGCCCAGAAAGCCCGCGCTGGTACATGAGCAAGGGACACCATGGGGCGGCGTATCATGCGATGTGCCGACTGCGGTATAACAAGCTCCAAGCGGCCAGAGACACGTTTTACATGCAGACATTGTTGTCGGCAGAGAGCGATATGAAGATTGGCCAGAGCAAGATCAAGGAACTAATCACTGTGCCGAGAAATAGACGAGCGATGCTGGCGAGTGAGATAGTTATGTTCATGCAACAGGTACCCTCAACCTCTCGGCCCCCTCTACCAGCAGTTGCTTACGCATCAACAGTTCTGTGGAGTGAATGGTACAATCCCCTCTTGTGCTAAATCTAAGTCACGTCCACGGGAGTATTCTGACCGACCTTACCAGTTATTGCATATTACTCCTCGTCCATCTTCGTAGAATCCGGTTTCAGCGAGATTTCCGCTCTAGCCGCCAGTTTGGGCTTCGGCTTGATAAATTTCCTCTTTGCCATACCGGCCGTCTACACCATTGACACTTTCGGACGGCGCAAGTAAGTGCTCACCGAACCCCAACTTACCCACTTCCCTGATTAACTCTTTCCAGCCTTCTCCTAACCACCTTTCCTCTAATGTCCCTCTGTCTCCTCTTCGTTGGCTTCTCCTTCTTCATCCCCGAAACCTCACGAACCCCGCGCGTCGCCTGCATCGCACTGGGGATCTACCTTTTCGGCATCGTCTACTCCCCCGGCGAAGGCCCCGTCCCCTTCACCTACTCCGCAGAAGCCTATCCCTTATACGTCCGCGCAATCGGCATGTCGCTGGCGACGGCCACGACCTGGTTCTTCAACTTCGTGCTCTCAATCACATGGCCGAGCCTCCTTGAGGCTTTCACCCCCACGGGCGCTTTCAGCTGGTATGCGGGCTGGAATATTGTCGGCTGGGTGCTCGTGTTGCTGTTTTTGCCGGAGACGAAGGGGAAGACGCTTGAGGAGCTGGATCAGGTGTTTAGTGTCCCCACGCATATCCATGCGGCGTATGGGGTCAGGCAGCTTGGGTACTTTTTCAGGAGGTATTTGCTTAGGCAGAAGAACCTGAAGCCGGAGCAGCTGTACGAGAGGGAGACGGAGGAGGAGAGTAGACCCGAGAGATCGGGCGGGGAGAATCAGGTATGATTCAGGCTTAGTGAGAGAAGTGAGCGATAGAGAAGTTTGGAGATCTTACGACATTTAATGAGTGGCTTGAAGCTCTACGCGGGTTATGTTTGTGGATGGCTTTATGATACCAGGACTGTCCTTCCGCGGCGTGCCTCGATGGCGAGGGATGTGTAAAATACACGAGACATAGTAATTACCTACTATTCAAGACATCATCCAGATGCAAGGCGTATGCAACCAGAAGCAGTAGCTCAGAGTGCAACAGCGTTTTATATCCTTAGTGTCTTCCATGTCTCGCGGCGCGATTGCGTACCTCATGATCTAAAACGAACAGATCCAGACTCCTTTTCAGACCAAGCCTATCATCCACACACCTCCCCTTCCGTTTGGTCTCCCTCAAAACCTCAGATCCCACCCTATCTTCGGCCCCAGCACGGGCAGCTCATCCGCAACACTCTGCACATCCTTATCCCCCTCCCACTCAAACAAATAACCACATCCTTGTCCTTATCCATCGTCTTCGCCAGCTCCAGCGCACCGTACACCGCATGGCTCGTCTCGAGCGCCGGGATAATTCCCTCCAGTTGACTCAACAACCTAAACCCGACAAACGCCTCCGCGTCCGTCGCGGCGATGAACTTCGCGCGCTCTGTGTCTTTCCATTGCGATAATTCGGGACCTACGCCGGGGTAATCCAGCCCCGCGGACACGGAATGCGTGTCGGAGATCTGGCCGTGCCGGTCCTGCAGCACATATGTGCGGACACCGTGAAGCACGCCCTTGGAGCCACCGCTCAGCGTCGCGGAGTGGCGCGCCGTGTCCAGCCCGTCGCCGCCGGCTTCGACGCCAAGTAGCTTTACAGATGGGTCGGACGCGAAGGGGTAGAACATCCCGACCGCGTTGGACCCGCCGCCCACACACGCCACGACGGCGTCAGGCAGCTTGCCCCGCAGCGCCTGCATCTGCTCTTTCGTCTCGTTCCCGATGACGGACTGGAACGTGCGCACGATGGTCGGGAAGGGGTGTGGGCCGATGGCCGAGCCGATGATATAGTGCGTGGTGCTCAGATTGACGACCCAAGCGCGGAGCGCCTCATTGACGGCATCGCGCAGCGTGCGGCTACCAGCCTCGACAGCGACGACGGAAGCACCGAGCAGCTTCATGCGGAAGACGTTGAGGGCTTGCCGACGCACGTCTTCCGCACCCATGTAGACGGTGCACTTCATGCCGAACTTCGCGCAGACGGTCGCGGTGGCTACGCCATGCTGGCCTGCGCCGGTCTCGGCGATGATTTCGGTCTTGCCCAGACGCCGCGCCAACAGGATTTGGCCGACGGCGTTGTTGATCTTGTGGCTGCCTGTGTGGTTCAGGTCTTCGCGCTTAAGCCAGATGTTCGCGCCGCCCGCGTGCTCGGTGAGGCGCTCGGCGAGGTGGAGTTGGCCTGGCCGCCCCATGTAGGGGTAGTAGGAGCGGTACTCTTCCCAGAATTTGGGGTCGTTTTTGGCTTCGTTAAAACCGGCTTCGAGCTCCGCGAGGCAGTCCATCAGGGACTCGGGGACGTATTGGCCGCCGAACTCGCCGAAGCGCGAGGGGACGGCGTCGCCGTTGGGCGTGCCGTTCTCTTCACCATCAACATTGAGAGCTTCGATCTGGTCTGCAAGGCCGGGTCCATCTGGCACATCCGCATCTGTTATCACCTTGTCCACGTGCACGCCATTCGGCTCTTTCGCGTCGGCCATTGCTTCCACGATGCCGACTTCCCGCGTCGTGCTGTCCTGGGAGAACTTCCGGCCGGTGATCGCACCGCAGTACTCTTCGACAGCCTTTGCGCCCTGACCAGCAGGTGCCTCCGCTAAGGTGGTGATGATCTGGCTTCCTATCACGACGCCCTCCGCAATCTGCGCTACGCTGAGGAAGTGATCCCGTGTGCTGACGCCGAATCCTACTGCTGCTGGGACGTTGCCTGACCACTTGTGCACTCGTTCAAGGAGGTCCGGAAGTCTTACATTCAGGGTGCCTGTTGCGCCCGTGACGCCCATCCTCGATACAACGTATATGAAGGAGTCGGCGATCTTGCAGAGGAGCTTCATCCGTGACTCTGATGTTGCCGGCGCAATGAGCGGGACGTATGACAACCTGCATCAACCCCATAGTTAGCCAAGAGCTTGCAAGCCGAACTGGCACGCGACACCTACCCTCCCCTTGTGCAAAAGTTCCTGAACCGTATAGCCTCCTCCGGCGGCAGATCCACCATGATGAACCCGTTGGCACCTGCTTCTCGTGCATCCTTGATCATCCGCTCCTCGCCATAGCTTAATAAAGGGTTGTAGTATCCCATCAGCAGCACCGGCGCTCTTAGACCCTTCTTCCTCGCATCCCGGATCATTTGCAGAACCGAAGTGGTGGTGACGCCGTTCTTCAGCGCCTGGGTGTTCGACTTCTGGATTGTAGGGCCGTCGGCGATCGGGTCTGTAAAGGGCATGCCGAGCTCGATTATGTCTGGGTTCGGCGTAAGCTATGACTCTGCAGTGTAGAGAGCCATTGGGAAAGTTCTACCTGCGCCGCCGGCTTCCATGCCTAGCATTATGTCTGGTGTCTCTTCTGGTGTGGGATACCCGGCTGTCACGTAGGTGACGAGGGCGGATCTGCCCTCTTTCTTGCATTGCGCGAAGGTCTGCTTGATGGCCTCCATGGCGGCGGCGGTGGTATATGTTCTGGAGGTCAACTGTTATGGGAGTCTCAATGTCAATTGAGTTTACTGTGAGCGCAGAATCGGTGGGTAAAATAATTTGAGGGTGGTGGAGAAGCGGTGATTGAGTCAATAGCAGAGCGGGCAGAGTGTGAGTCTTTGTTGCGTGGAATCCATGATGCTCCGAGATGCGGCGCACTTTTTGCCCCTCGTCCGCAGCCGCATGTGCTTGGCAGGGCAGCTCGGGGTTCATCCCGGCCCAGACCTTCATCTTCCTTCCCATCACATCCTGATATCAAGACTGATGGAGTCAATATAAGTACTTGCTCGTTACGAACACACATTTTTCCTGCACTCGGTCGATTAGGAACGTCTTGGACAGTCTCGTAAGCGGGTGGCAGGACTGGAGGGTCTGAGTTCTGGGATTCGGATGTCTTCCTCCTTCGTTATCCCCTGGGGGACTTATGACTAAGGTCTAGAGACTAATTTAAGACTGATGATATGGTTTGTAGAAGACTCTAGTCTATCTACCCAGAGCCCTACAATATCAATTTATGACCCGTAGCCAGCCAAGTGGTCTATGCGTGCCGACAGCACCTACGCCGCGGGAGATGCATCTCTTAACAGCTGTCAAAACCAACATCGCCTCGAGCCGCCGCTTCCTACTTGTCTTCCTCATACCTTCACTGCAAATCCAGCACCACCCGTCCCTTCAGCTTCCCCTCAAACATCTCCTGGAACACATCCGTCAACTTGTCCATCTTCTCCGTCCGATAATGCGTCTTGACGATGCCCCTCGCGGCAAAATCGAGCGTCTCAATCGCTTCCTTCCTGTCACCGACCGCAACGCCGATAATGCTCAACGCCCTCGCGACCATGAATTGCGGTAGGGCGCCCTTGATTGGGATGGGGTCGCCCTCTGGGATACCGACGCAGACGCAGCGGCCACCAAAGCGGAGCATGTCCTATAACTGTCATCAGTAACCCCACAACTAGGCGGCGCCCGAGGTGGAGATGGACATAAGGGAACAACCCACCATCGCACCAGCATACGCCGCATTTGCCGCCGTAAGCACCAATACCGCATGCACGCCCAACCCCCGTCAACTCCTTAACCCTGGCCACCGTATCCCCGACCCCCAACCCCACAAACTCCTCCGCACCACTCTCCATAACCAGATCCTTCTTCTCGTCCGCATCGACGCCAATGACTCTGAGCGCCATACCTCTGGAGGCTAGCTGCACAGCTATATGGCCCAGCCCGCCGCCCGCACCGAGGATGGCGACGAATTGGCCGGACTGGGCGCCGGACTTGCGCAGGGCTGCGTAAGTTGTTACGCCCGCGCAGAGCATGGGCGCCGCGGCGGCGGAGTCGAGGGAGTCGGGGATGGGGGTCACGTAGTTGGCCGGGCCGAGGACGTATTGTTGGAAGGTGCCGGGGGTGTAGTAGCCGCTGACCTATGTTGGAGAAGGATTGAGTGTCAGTGCATTGATGAGGGAGGGAGGTGAGAGGGGGTTCTAGGGCTGCCGTACCTTCTGGTTGAAGCAGATCCCGTCATGCCCTTCTAGACACGCAGGACAACTCCAGCAGATCGCAGAGATCCACTTGACGCCCACACGATCGCCGACTTTGACAGCTGAGTTCTCGGTTCCCGGGCCCATCTTGACGATCTTCCTAGCATGCACATCAGCATCCACATCACTTCAATTGAACCAACCACATATCCTTACCCCACGCCCTCGTGTCCACCCACTTGCCCCGACTGCGTCGGATGCGGCAGCGCGGCCCATGAGTTCATCATGACGCCCATGTCTGAGTGGCAGACGCCGGAGTGGGTCAAGTTGATGAGCACTTCGCCCGGTCCGGGCTCGGGCATGTCGAGCTCGACTATCTTGGTCGAGATCTCGCCAGGCTTGTCGTACACGGCGGCCTTGTACTTCTTGGGGAGTTCGGCGTCGCCCATTATTGCGGGAGCTCTACAGGACCTCGGATTGATGTGGTGTACTGTAGCGTAATGAAACGGGTGATACGAATAGGACTGGGTTGGGACTAAGAGGATTGATGTAGGAGATGGAATCAGAGAAGTCTCAATGCCGTTCAGGGGGACGGCACAGGCACCTTATATACCTGATGGATTGAGTAAGGGCAACCGCTGTACTCGCTGTATCTATCCTCGGCACCTGACACGTCGCGTACGACTTGAAGGGTCCCAAAGTACCCCTCTGCGGGGTGTTCCTGGGGCATGACGGAACACCTTAGCTCCAGCCGGCAGAAAGCTGCCAACTTCAAGGTCCAATACCTCATCAGCTGGCAAAGCTCACAGGTATTATGAGTAGCAATCCCGTAACTTGGGCGTCTGCAGATGTTGCCGCTAACAGCTGTAAAGCTCTGCTGTCAATCCAGCAGTGGAGAATTGACGAGGGTGTGGAGCTGTCAGAACTCTGATTAGTGAATCTGTAACATCTTATCTTAGATGATCTTATCAAGGGGCGCTATCGCCACCTGACTTCGTGAAGGGCGCTGCGGCGCGTTCCTTCAACCAATCCCTTCACGCCCCCACTGCCTTGCGCTCTCTTTCGTCCTTTCTCGTCCTTCCCGCTCTTTCAGCAGATCTGCCGCTCTTCGCATCTTTCTTTCGCATATCTCGTTTATTTGAGAAGTCTTGAGATTTAGATATCGTTCCAGAATGTCAAACAGACGTCCAGGAAACACCAATCGGATTCGTGGGCCGCAGTCAGCCTTGACTGACTTTCTCGCTGTAAGTACTTCAGTACCTCAGTTGTACGACACGATCAAGAGTTCTGTGGTCTGCTGCTGTAGCCATGCATGGCGTAGCTCCGGGATTGAGCTCAAACGCATGAGAACGCTACAGCAGGAGGACCTAGCTTGTGCCATCTCAGAAGACCAGTCGGATCGAGCTGGATCTCCTTCTTCAAATCACCTATCCGATCAATTCACCCCTGTTGAGATGGTTGGACTGATAATTATGCCCAGGCAAACAACATCTCAGCCCAGCAGATTCGCGATGACTACAACAGGCGCCGTCAACAAGCTCAGCAGCAAGCTGGGGCAGATGGTGAGAATGCGCAACCAGCCGCAGCCCAGGAAGATGAGGAAGAAGCCGCGGATGATGTGCCAGCACCTCCGCCGACTACCACGAACACCAGAAAGCGCAAGAGGAAGGACGTAGAGGATGAAGCTATCGCAAAGGTGAAGAAGGGCAAAGAAGCAGACAAAAAGAAGCAGGCGGACAAGAAGAAGCAGAAGGGCAAGAAGAAGCCCAAGGGCTCGGACGATGACAGTGACGACGAATACGACGATGATCTCGCACGAGACATGTACAAGAAGGCGCCGCCAGCGCCTGGCCAGTTGGAGAACTGCGAGGTCTGCAGCAAGCGGTTCACCGTCACGCCCTACACCAAGACTGGACCAGAGGGAGGTCTCGTTTGCACACCTTGCGGAAAGGAGCTGGCAGCTGAGGCCGGACCCTCGAAGCCGAAAGCTAAGAAAGCTGCGGGCAGACCCAGGCGGCGCAAGGAAGAAAGCAACAAGATGGACAATCTCGCTATCCTGGGCGCAAAGACGCTGCAGCAGATGTGTATAGAGAAGGTCGCAGATCACCATCAAGATGTCGAAGAGTTTGGCGACCTCCCGCAGACGGTGCTTGAGCGGCTGGGTGAGATCTTCACCAAGAAGCGCATCATGGACCCTCGGACGATGAAGCTGTTCCTGCGACCTGATCACGATAGTATTGCGATACACGACTGCGCCAAGCTCGAGACGGAAGACTATCACACGATTTTCGCTGTCAGTCCCCACGTTGAGAAGGTCGTCCTGCGCAACACCTGCCAGTTCAAGGACGAGAATATGGAGTACATGATCGAGAAAGGCACCAAGATCACCTATCTGCAGCTATACGCAGCCAACCTGGTCTCGGATGCAATGTGGCACAAGCTATTCCAGCAACAAGGTCACAAGCTCGAGACCCTCAAACTCCAATGGCTCGACGCCTCCTTTGAGGATGAAGCAGTAGAGGAGATGGTCACCAACTGTCCCAACCTGCAGCGCCTCAAACTCAAACTCTGCCGGCGCATCGGCGCCGCCGCAATCGACTCCATATCCCGCCTCAAAAAGCTCGAACACCTCTCCCTCTGCATCTCGCAAGACGTCCCCTGCGAGCGCCTCGTCAACCTAATCGGCAACGTCGGCAAGAACCTCCGCACCCTCTCCCTCGAGCACTTCCCCGACGCAAACGACACCCTCCTCGAAGCCATCCACGCCGAGTGCCGCAACCTGACCAAGTTCCGCCTCACGGAGAATGACTACTGCACCGACGCTGGCTTTGCCGCGCTCTTCACTGACTGGGCTAATCCGCCCCTCCTCTTCGCTGATTTCAGCAGCACCCGCGACATCGATAACAATAATCCGGAGGGGCCGGAACAGGCCGTCGGACTCGCGGATCAGGGGCTCGCGGCGCTGATGCAGCATTCGGGCGCGAAGCTTGGACACCTCGATATCGCGTCCTGCCGGCACATCTCGCACGCGGCGTTTACCAGCGTGTTTGATGGGCAGAAGCAATATCCCGCGCTCGAAAGCATCAACCTGTCGTTCTGCGGGAACGTCGACACGGTCGTGGTTGCGGGGATCCTGAAGAGCTGTCCCGCGCTGAAGAAGGTGATTGCGTTTGGGTGCTTCAATATCGAGGATGTCGTCGTGCCGAGGGGTGTCGTGCTGATTGGGGTTCCGAAGGCGCGGGACTTTATGATTGAGCAGGTGGGTATGGAGTGGGTTGGTTTGGATGCGGCGCTGGGGGCGATGGTGGAGGCGGTGGGGGCGGCTTGAGGGGTGGGGAAGGTGGGCGTGGTTGCTTGTTGGATGGCCTTTTCTTTCTCCTGTCCGTGCTGGAGAGGCGGTAAGCATGGTGAACTGGGGTCCCACGGGTTGTGTGCGCTGTGGCAACGCGGTCTTTATGAAGTGGCTCGCTAAAACGACGCAAACTCGGTATTGCAGTGCTGGGGTGGCTCTTATACAGAGCGTGAGAGCTTACTGGTTGAGCTATCACGAACAGACATGATGAAATGCCACAACTATTGCAGCAAAGAGATCTTAAGGATCAGTTAGTTCTCCTCTGTTCAATCCTAATGCGTGTTCGTAAAGGACAATACACGGTATCTATCGCGTTCGAACGCCCAGAGCTCGGAATGTCCTGGCTTCAGCAGAATCAACGCGGAGATCTGTGGACTTAAACTATGAACAGACCTTCCAGGGCCATCACGCATGCGATGTCACCTGGAAGACAGAATTCGCTAGACTCTAGCAAAGAATGCGAACGCAGTTGCCTTCGCAGTATCGAGTAAGCGATCCAACGATTAGGCAGGCAGAGTTCAAGAGATATCAGGATTGCAAAAGCATCTCTCCGCTCGCAGAATCGACCTGTACTATTATAGGACGAGGTGGTCTAGCGTTACGGCGCTTGGATGAGATGGTCTGCAGGCTTGATGCGGGCTCGTTCAACGCCTGAAGCAGAGAGCATGATGAGATGACACAGATGCCAAACGAGCAGAGATAACTGGGTTCGTTTTGCGCAAAACGTCTTAGTGATACGCTACAGGAAGACGAGATAGCGGCAAGATGACCCACCCAGTTCCCGTCCAGCAAGACCGAAAGGGAGATTAAAGCCCACCTAGCCCCTCGCAGACACTACATCCGATGCTCCAGGATTAGCCTCCGAAGCCTTCCATATTATCCTTCATCAGCCCGTTTTCATTAGTCCCTTTGCGCCTTCTCCCTCAGTAGAGCTCCTCCAATATCCATGCGGATAGCAATGCCAAACAATTCCACCGCCAAATAGCTCCTTCCCACCGCCCTTCATATCGTTCATCCCACATGGTCATCTCCATCTTACCAATATCCGTACTCTCCCATCAAACGTTCTCACGCCTTAACATTACAAAACGGCAGCATCAACAACTCATCAGCCGTCGGCCTCCTCTCATGATCAATCTCAAACGTGCGTCTCAAAAACTCCCTCGCCTCATTGCTCGCCTTCTCCGGCACGGCCGGCCTCGCGTCTCCGCTCCCCCCAATCTTAAAGATGGCCTGCAACTGGCTGCAGTTCGGGTGGGGGTGGCTCCCCGTCATCATCTCCACAATCAAGCACCCCAGACTCCAAATATCCGCTTTGCGCGTATACGCCGTCTGCTTGACGACCTCGGGAGCCATCCAGAAAACGGAGCCTTGCAGGGAGACGCGGGGGCCACCTTTTGAACGGGACGAGGGGAGCAAAGAAGATGCTTCGACGCGCTTGGAGATGCCGAAATCCGAGATCTTGACTGCGCCTTTGTTGTCGACGAGGATGTTCGCGCCCTTGATATCGCGGTGGATGATATCTCTCGAATGGAGATACGCCAGCCCCGCGAGGATCTGGCGCACGAAATTCGAGATCAGACCTTCGCGGAAGGGGCCGTAGTTCACCAGCATCGTGGCCACGGAGCCGCCGGGGACGTACTCGAGGAAGATGTTGAGGTGGGTATCGTCCGAATTGGAGCCGAGGTACTGCACGATGTTCGGATGTTTGAGGTCGCGCAGGAGCCCGATCTCGTGCTTCAGTGCCTCCACCATCGTGTTTTTGCGTGTGTCGAGCGCGGTGCCGGAGGACGAGGGCATCTCGACTTGCTTGACAGCCATGAGCTCGCCCGTTACGGCGTGGAGGGCCAGGTAGACGCTGCCGAAGGAGCCTTGCCCGATCAGCGTGCCTTTCATGTATTTGACGTTCTCCCACGAGTCGCTCTCGAGGTAGTCGTTCAGCTCTTCGTCGTACTCTTCGCCGTCGTCGGCGAGCGCTTGGCTGAGACGCTTGTTGAGCGAGTCGCCGTTCTCGGTCCCACCGGCGCTACTGCTCGCGCCGTCGTCGAAGTAGCTTTGCAGAGTGGTGTTGCCATCGGGATCCGTGACGGCGAGGGTGTCTGACCCGCTTTCCGCACCGAAGGAGACATAAGACTTGCGGTTCGGCTCGAGAGGGGATTCCTCATCGAGCGGCTCCAGCACTGACGAAGCAACAGAATCACGGTAAGCTGGCACCGAGTTGAGCCTCAGGACAGAGAGAGGACGAGCGGTTCTAGGAGGACCGTTCAGCCAGGCGTCGGAGATCGCCGGCAGCGGTGGTGCATCCCTCAAGCTGGCGGCAACACTAAAGTTGCTCGCCATACTGAGACGGCTGGCCGCCTTGCTAATTCTGCGTGACCTTCGCACTGACATTCGGATCGTCTTGTCGATCTCATCCTTCGATGCATCGGGGAAGTAGGCCGTGAGGTCGGAGGTGATGAGCTCGCTTGGAGGTCTGGCACCATAGAAGTCCTTTATTCTTCTTGCGCGAGCGCTTGTCGTAGAAGCCACCGTGTCAGACCTTTCAAGCTCTTGTGCGGTAGACGCGATATGGCGCTCCCGTTCTCTGGCAGACGTAGGAGATAGTGGATAGCTGACTGCGGGCAAAGGCTGACCGAGCACCTTCTCAACCTTGGACTGACTGCCCTTGCTGCCCGGTACCATAACCAGCGGCTGCTGTTGCATGGCGATGCTTGCAGCTGTCTTCAGCTGCTCACCCTCAGGTTCACCAGCATGGATCTTCCGGAAGATCAATCTGCTTCTGTCCATCCTGTCTCTTGCAGCACAGACTCGTACTAGCTCAGCCTCATTGAGCCGTCGGCACTTCGATGGATCGGGCTCGACACCATCCAAGAGATAGAAGCAGTAGTTCTTGACGTGTGCTTCGTTGAGCGCGCCTTTCCTCAGCGTCTTGAGTATGATATCCTCGGCAGTCTTGCAACCCTCAACGCTAACGACGGACGAAGTGCCGCTAGGAAAGATAACTCTTATCAACGCCTTATCCACCGGCAGCATCGCACCGTTCGTCACCGTGCTATCCATGCTTGGGCTTGCCCTCACGTGCTGACCGAACCGTGCGGCCTGGGGAGTTTCCGATGCCGCGGATCGTGTTTGGTTTCCGAACCGCGCCGTCTGGGGCGTCTCCGTTGGCGTGCTGCCCCCTGTGCGACCAAAGTATGACGTGCCTTGTTCCTTCTTCAAACCCTCCTTTGGGCTGTTCATGGCCCCATACCGCTGCGCGCGGAGTCCTCTGCTCTCCTGATCAACAAGTGGTGAGCCTGGCCTCGAGGGATGCTTCGAGCTAGCGAACGGCAATGAGGCGGCATATGACAAGTCGGCAGCGGTTATCTGGCGTGACATCCTCTTCTCCAGTTGCGAGCTCTGAATCGATCTTCCAGAATGAAGCGGTCTGGGTGATCCCGAAGAAGGGGGCGTGTAGGCGGGGTTGTCGAGGACTGAAAGCGATTCCTATACGGTTTAGCAAAGTGACACCATCAGGGTGTGTTCAATGTACTCACCCTATTGGTGTTCCGCTTTGACGTCCTTTTGTACTCGCGGTTGCGGAACAGCTTAGCCTGAGTCCCAATGCGCACACGGTCGCCAATTTTCTTGACGCCCATGTCCTTCAGGTCCGACTGATCCATCTCCATGAGGTTCTCGCCGTTGATGTTGTTTTCTGAAGCATCGTCAGCCCAGCTGAGTCAAGGGAGCACCTCACAGGGGCTACTCACTCCGAAAGAGTTCAACATATTGGGAGCAGTTGATGCTTCGGAGCCATTCTGCTACCCGCTCCTCGTTCCAGTTCCTGCATTCAATAATGAGCTGAAAGGCCCGTTTGTATATATCCAGGTTTATATACCTCACTGAATCTGGTGTGTCAAAGTTCTCCGAGAACTCAGACTCGGTTGGACTTGTGTAGTAGCCATGGTTAGAGCTCGCTGTCGCGTGCTGAACTCTGTAGCCTGACATGTTCGATGTGTACTGGGAGGACGACTGGTTGGAAGAGCTGCCAAGCGGTGCCGGAAATGGCGATTTCGAGGCAAGCATGGCCATGCCTCCAACGATATCTCTCTGTGGCCGTGGCACCGTAGTCTACCCCGGCTGAGTCTGTAGTGATGGTTCTATTCTGTTCCCCACGCTACTCAATTATGGTGGTTCGTCAACGCCGCATAATAATGATCCCGCTATTGTTCTTTGACGGCGGAAGGTCGAAGGTAGGGCGAGCGGCAGTTTACGGGCGACAGCTGGCTGTCCCCAATGCCTGTGTACGTTTGAGCCGTGAAACACGCTGTCGAAGACGTGTAGAAATGTTCGTCCTGGCGAAGGGCTATCTGTACTGGGTGTGCTCTGTCTTTAAGCAGCCACCCGCTCAGAATGTTCACGCTGCCGGCAGTCGTTAGAATCGGGACGGTTTTGGCCACGAGGTCGGGCTGAGAAGAGAAGGTTGGACAGCGTCTACGGAGGTATGCTCTGTGATTTTTCAAGTAGTCGAACGATGGGAGCTGTCTGGTGAACGGTGCAGCTGTGCCCAGCCAGGCGCAGTGGTTCTTCAGCTCTGCCTTCAACAATGGGGCACTGCGGCTCTGGCGAAACAACAAGAGACAGAGACTGCAGCGTTCCGTCTCCTGGGCTGAGGCCGATTGAGGATCATGAAAGGGTCATTGTTCTCTGGGTGCTCCCTGAAACATCTGATGCGCCTAGTGTCTCAGAATTGCACCAACCAGAGGGCGAAGCGTGATAGAGAAACGCCCGCGTCAAACAACATCTTCATGAACATTTGCAGCTGGCAGATCATACTCGATCTGTTTCTAGAGAATGAGTTCACGAGAAGTAGAACAATCGGAGGCTGTTCATCTAATATTTCCAAAGCTTGCTAGCCCTCGCGCTGCAACGCCCTGCCGATCGTGTGACCCAGGAACTCGATGCACACGCCCGATGCCGGACCAGAAGACCTCGATGAGACTACGAACATTCCCGAGCTTCTCTTTGAGCACAAGTCCCGTATCAGTATCTCATATTCTCTGAGTTCTAGCATCTGCCTGTTATTCAAACCCCTTCTGCCAAAGCGGATTCTTGAGGTCGTCAACATCGTGAAAGAACCCCTCGACCCCTCGCTCAGCCCCACCTGGATATCGTCTCAGGAGGCCAGTGGCAGCCAGCTCTGAAACCCGGCTGGAAGACGAAACACGGTAGAAGAGTATTTAAAGTACGACCTAAAGCACAAATCTGGTAAACTACTTCACACTGACTTGCTTCGAATTAATCTGGTCAAGCTCCAGCCGACGTTGGGAGCGAGGCAGGGGGGCCATGGGGCTGGAAAACGACTATGCGCAGGGAGACTTTATCCCTACCCGACAAGGTAACTGCCTAGGTAGTCTGCCACGGAACGTGACCGTCGTGGGTTAGCATCGGTATTGATCAATTAGCATCGCGGCTTTATCTAGTCCTGCTCACCCTTAAGAAGCCATGCTATAGTTCCTCGGACGTCAGTTATGTAGCGCTGGATCAGATTCTTCAGCGTACTTACGCGGAATGGTTCCATGGAATTCGTGATACCTCCCTGTTTGTGGTTGGAACTGAGCTCGGTGGATGAACCGTTCATGCCCGGTCAACGTACAGCCATCGAAAACCTTCTCTGGGCCATCTACGCCGATTTGACAGCCGGTGTTTCTCGAACCATATATAGAATAGACGGCAAAATATATCAAATCTCTAGAACTCTCCTCAACCTCTCATGGGTCTCTTCGTACGACAAACTATAATCAGGCCGAAAGTCTCCAAGCACCCCATCTGGATCATTGGAGATGCCCAAAACAGCGAAGAGTCTGTCCCGCGGATCAGTAGCTAGCCTATTCCGCATGGCATGAGCAACATCCAGCAAGTCCGGTGCCCGAGGAGCAGTATCTGATCCGAGGACCTGTTTTTCTTGCATCTCCAAAAGCCCGAGCAACAGGTCCATGTCGATGTCTTTCAGGCCTGCCTTTTCCCATTCTGGTGATATCTCTGCGTATTTGATCATCCTGATAAATCTCCGAACCCGGTTCGGACTGCTATCCCAGTCAACACGGTGGTATCCATAGATTAATGTCGCTCTCTGGGATAACGCAGCTTCCTGCACCACCCATATTCTCTTGAACCAGGTTCGTCCCATAACATCCTGAAGGCCCGCGTGACATAACTGTGGAGGAATTGTTGCCCATGGTGGACTCGAAGGATCGGCGGTTCGGCTGCTTAGGAAAGTCAACATCTCCATGCCTACAGCGCTGGCCTCCCTTTCAGGCCCTAGCCATATGACCACGTTCTCCGCACACTGATAGATATCTCGCATAAGTGCAACTTGCTGCGACTTCTCCTCGCAATCTTCCTGATTAATACATATGGCGTCGATCCAAAGGAGCTTGGGACAAATCGGCGTGCGTATATGGCGAAGCGCAGATGCTAAGTTCGTCGTGACCCGGAGAGGACTACCGTTGATAGCAATATAGCAAGTGGACTGTGGGTCCCCCCACTCATAGGAGAGAGCCTCGTAGCTGGGATGGTCGCGCAAGGAACAATGTATGAGCTCTCCTTGTATGGGATCGGAGAATTGGCCGGGCAGTATACGGACTACTCGAATACCCCTCCAACAGTCCAATGGCTCATAGCTTGGGTGATAAGCTTCCGATGTCTGTCTTGTGTGTTACCACAACATCTCTTTGAAAGGAGGTGGTGGACTGGTTAGAACTGGAAACAAACGTAACAGACGTACCAACCTCGATTTCTCCGCACTATCTACGGAGAATCATGCCCAGACGCCGAAGGAGATGCGCCAGCCATTAGGCACTCCGATCCAGCGGTCGATACCAAATGGCAGTGCTGCGAAGGTCCAAGAGTTCTGGAAAAGTTTCCAGTAGTAATCCATGCTTGTAAGTAGGTACCCTGTCAACGCTTGAGGCGACCTGTATAGATGCTGCCAGAATCGCAAGCTGTGCTCTTTGTTGACAGACTTTATGCTGTAGGCTGTGCTTAAACAGAGAGTTTCGTAAGCGAGATGTGCTCAGCTGGAGGTGGCTGTGTAAGGCAGCAGGACAGGCCAAAACATATTTGGACCCTGAGCCATCAGCTGAAACCCCCTGCAAAAGGCCATAACTACCCATCACCTGCGTCCAGATGCTGTAGAAACCTGCGTTGAACCGTGTCGAGATTACCCTGATCTTTCACAGCTTTCTGTAGACACTAGCTGCCCTGATGGGGGCGCTGCGGCAGTGGACAGTTCATTGCTGGATTGACCCTATCCGTGGCTGCGGAGCAACCGCCTGCTGTTTCGTGCCGCCGCTAGACGCCCACCACCTGGTCAGAGGCGCATCTGTCTCCTTGGGAGTCCACTGCTACTAGACCAGCGGTTGGTGGTTCGTGTGGGAAGCGCCTCTTGAAACTCACCGGAGGGCTGTGATGCTCAAGTGCGCTTACTGAGGGCGAAGTACCTGTACATAGTGTATGTCGTCTAGGCGTCCGGCATGGCAGAATCCGACGGCGAACGACACCACGACGACGCTTGCCTTCCCAAGTAGAATGACAGCGGCTTTACAATTGATGTGAAAGATTTTCTCGACCCTCAGGTTTGTCGGTGGTGTTGCGCAATGGTTCTCCAGGATTTCAGGGATACGGCAGGGACGTGGGCAGCGATTTGGCGGCGGGTGACGATCTCGGTTGCGCCGGACTGGGCCACCCAAGCATGACGACAGGCGTATCGAAGCCTTCCATTCTGTCTGACAAGAACAAGCACGCCCGTATCAAATACTCGAAGCTGGACACACTCAGCCTCGTAGCTTCAACCATTCTTCACCGGTCGTCGCGCGCAGCAGTCTTTGTCGATTTGGCTTCTGATAAGCAAACAGTCCACCCCGCGCCCATATATGCGCTACAACGAACCACTCTGCGCCAGCCAGCTGTCAACCACTTTTGCTCCCGTCCCTTTCGCTGGCTCGCTAGGCTAGCTGCAGCCCTTCTGCACCACCGTTCGTAGGGACACAGGCATGGCCTACAACCCGTCCGAGCAACCGCCCTATTCTCCGAGCTTCGACTACCCTGATCCGCGGCTATACCAGAATCCAGCCTCATACCCGCAACAGCCACGATCGCGAGCCTCGTCGACCGCCCGCCCTGATGGCCCTGTATCCGACGCTGTGAACAACGCATTCCACAACTCGGACGCCGCAAGTCATGTCGATCCCAGGCTCATCGCACAAATCACCGAAGAGGTGCGGAGGCAGGTAATAGACAGCCTCAATTTCTCAGGCGGGCCATACGAGGGTAGAAACTATGCCTCTCCATTTGAGTCGGCGGCTTTCGCCAAATCGCCGCCGCCGAACCAACCACAGCAATCGTACGTACATCGATCGTCGACCAGCTCCACAACAGCATCGTATCCGCCGCGGGACGTCTATACGCCTCCTTCACCTCACCGGTACGATCATCCCGACCGCTCAAGTCCGTCACCTCCTCTATCTCAGGAGTCCGCGTCCTTTTCATCATTCGTCTCAAGAGAAGAGGAGGACCGCAGGTACCCTACAACGGAACCGCCTCCGCCCGCTGCGAACACAAGCCGGTTGCGCCCTGCGGCGGTGCCACGTGCAGCAACTGAAGAATGGATGAGCCCCCCAGCATCGGCGCTGGAGAAGGCATACGGCAAGCTTTTCGATGAGTACGACCAGCCGACTCCACGGCTGGGGCAGCTTCTTAGAGGACTTGCGATCCACATTGTGAGTCGCTGACACTCTGGTACGATATCGGTTCATGAGTACTGACCAGTGTTCAGATTGAAGACTACGAGCCCAAGAACAGTCTCGTCATTACGCCGGCGAAGATGCTGAAGTTCTACGAGGAAACCAGACTAAATGATGAGATATACCCATGGAACAGTAAGTTTGCGATAGCACAAATACATGGCTGAGCGTCTGTCTAACGATCGCGCAGAAATCTTTGCATCGCTACCCAATTCATCGATATCGAAGATGTACCGGGATTTGAAGTGCCAACATCACTTCGTGCAGGACCAGTATAGCGAAGTCCCGCATCTGCCTGCCCTAACCCCCTAGGCTTCCAAAGCTGGATGACGGTCATGATCCAAGCGCACCCAGAGACCGAATATAATCGCATCGCTAAGGCAGTGCTGAACATGCCAATCAGCAACGCCGACGACAAACAGGAGCGCTTCCCCAAGGAACTCTCCCGGCGACTTTTCCCATGCAGGAGAACATGCAAGCACGGCAAAGATGTGCTGCAGCTCTCTCAGCAGACGGCAATATACCAGTCCCCAAGTCAACTCCCTTTCCACCGCCGCCGCCCACACAGCCACCTCCACAGTCCTCGGGAAGCTTCGAGCGCAAGCGCCAGCCATACGGTGGCCAGACCGACAGCAATCGGACCGATTCGGTCTTCGAACCAGATGATATAGACGATCGGTCACCTCCAACCATCCCGATTGAGCGAGAGCGCAAACCCTACGTCGCGAAAGAAGGTTGCGGCAAAATCCACGAAGACGTTTCAAACAGCACCTCGAGTCTAAAACCGGACTCAACATCACGCCACCACCGCTCCAACTCCACAGGCCAGGGAACCAGCGCGCGGGACAACCAGCCTCGCCCGGCCGAATACAACCAGAGTGGCATCTCGTCTTCACGGCAGTACCGGCCGCAGTCGAACATGAACGCTGGGCGCAGACCCCGCAGTCCCACCGGCGGCTTCGCCCGCTCCGAAGGCAGCAACATCAGCGACATCCCGGCCTCGGAGTTCTCGTCCAACATCTACAGCGCCGAGCGCGAGGAAGATAACCGCAAGTTTGCTAAAGATGCAGAAATGAAGCGGAATGAGTGGGCGCGGCGGCATGCGGAGGAAGATGCGGCGCGCGGGCCGTATATGGGAAGGAGCCCTACGTATGAGGAAGACTATTATCGCTCACGTGGTATGAGCACGGGGAATGTGTATGGAGCCTATGGAGGGTATCCGCCGCCTCCGCCGCGGTATTGATGTGGATAGGGCATGTAAGACTTTTTGGAAAGGAGAGGGTAAGAGGGTTGCTATCATTGGGTGGTCTTTGGTTATGGTCCGCTTGCATGGTGCATGATATTACGGCTTTGATATCCCTTCGAGCGTTCCGCGAGCATGTGTTTTGATACGTTGGATAGTTTGCATGCTTCTGCAGGGGTTAGTTAACAGGCAACATGACGTCGACATGAGATCAACGAGACTCTGTACTGCTAATGCCGGCGCTCTCCGTATGTGCTTCTTGCAAATGTGCAAAACCCGTCACCACGCGGGTGCAGTCAAAATTATGTATACATCTGTACAACACGTCCGCAACAGCAGCTTCGGCAGCACCATCGCATCACGGCACCCTCGCCACACCTCCCCTTGCCCTCGCACACACAAACCCCCTCAACCTCAAGCCCCAATAGTCCGATCCATATCCTCATCCCCACCATATCCCTGCTCCCTTCTGGACTGGGCCGCACTCTCGTCATTCGCGCTCACATCCGCGCCCCCAAGCCCACCCTCCTGACTCGCCGCTCCGATCTGAGAGGTGGTCTGCCCACCCATCCCCTCCTCGCTCATCTTCTGCCCGAAGCGGATCTTCTCGGCTGTCTTCTCGCCCTGCTCGGCTGTGGCCTCGGACTGGCTGGAGGTGGGGTCGGTGGAGGTGGAGAGGGCGCCGCCCATTTGGCCGGGCTCGGTGGCGTGGGGTTGGGTTACTGTGTTGATGGATTCGTATCTGTGGAGGGTTAGTGGGGGGAGTTGATGAGGAGGGGAAAAGGGCTCTGAGTTCGTGGGGGCAGGGGGAAGGTTGATTGTGAGGTTGTTGGAATGTGGAAGTGGCAGCGGCAGCGCTGTTTTCGGCATTGTATGTTTAGAGTTTATAACCTGGTTTCTGGGGAGGCTTACTGGGGGGTCTCGCCGCCGGGGGTGGTATCCATCAATCCGGAAGACATTGTAGGCTGAAGTAGGGAAATTGAGGTTTGAGATTTGGAGCGTGAGACGTGATAGAGAAGATTGTATGAGAAAGGGTAGAAGTTTGTTTCAATTGATCAGGTTGTTGACTCTAGAACTGGTTGCGCGATGAGATGTGGGGTGAAGACATCCCACTCTCGCGTTCTATGAGGATGACGTAAGACGCGTCTCAACAAATAGCCATAGCCCATGACGCGCACAACGCCGAGTCGCCAGCAACGCCATGCTCTCGAAGCAATGAAATCGAAGCAATGAAATCAAACAAACAAATCAAAAGTCCATGCCCATTTCGTGACTGGAGGAGTTGTTAGCCAGAGCTGGAGCTGGAGAACAGGGTTGTTTACCTCTCTGCAATGCGCATGTACTTCGCAACAAATGCTTCTAAATGGAAGATGTGTTTCTATAGACGACCATATCAACACCACACATCGTGAAATCATAGAGAGCAACAGTGCTGTGACTTACGCTTCCCAGTCGTATTCTGTGTTCATAGAACGCCGACCACTTGATGAGCTCAGCCTTCAAGGCGTTGTCGACCTTCGGTATCAGCTTGAACGTGAGGGTCTAGATGTATATGAGCTTCATGTCCAACAAAAACCGCGACTCTCCGCCTTGATCATACCTTCAAGATCGTCGTGGGCGGTATGCAATGCGTCAGCAAGTCATATAACTTCGCCCTGACCTGCAAGATCCTAGCCGGCGAGTGCTCCGCTACGATCTCGCTCGCAATCTGCTCGATCAGAGCTTCCCAATCCGGTGGAGGTATCGGTGTCCTCTCGTTGACATCTTCGCTAGAATAGGGGTCAGCATCACGCTCTGTATGACATGATGGTTGCAGACCTACTTTTGCGCGTGCACAGCCTCGTACATCAGCAGCGCTCGCCTGAGATTCCGCCCGCTCTCCTTAGCGATCCTCCTGTTCAGAGCCTCTACATCCTTGTAGTTCTCCTTGGCGCCCACACTCTTGAGAACCTTGCAGATGTCATCCTCAGTCGGCGCCGCCACGCGTGGGAGTAGCGTTCGCGAGCGGATGGGTGCGATGATGTTGCTGGTCGAGTTCGCTAGCAGTATAAGTCTCAGATTTGGACTATACTTCTCCATCGTTCGCCTCAACGCTGCCTGCGCATCCCTCGTCAAGTGGTCTGCCTCATTGATGACCACCACCTTGAACCGCTGCTTCGCACTCAGATCCACCTGCTGTGTTTGCGCAACCTCCTTCAGCAGGTCCTGGATCACCACTCTATCGTAGTTTCCGACATCTGACGGCGTAATCTCGAGGTGGTATACTGAGGCGACGATGTTGAATTCGAGCTTGCGATTGCTGGTCGTTTGGAAGACGCGCGAGTCGATCTTGATCTTCTCGACTCCGGGGCCGTAAAGCTCCTTTAGGGTTGCGACAATACGGGTCTTCTTGCCTGCACCAGAGGGACCGTAGACGAGGAGGTGAGGGAAATCGCCACTTTGTGCCTGCATCTGGGTCAGTATGGGCGGGGAGCAATCGGAGGCAGCATATTTACCAGCGCGCGTAGACGCTCGGAGAGGTCGCGGTGGTAGCTGAGTTTGTCGAGGGATCTCGGGCGGTGCTTGTCTACTAGTAGAGCCATTTCGGTTCAATGGAAAGACCCGATATACGGATTCGTTGTATTGCTGGGGTTACAAGGTGGTTGTAGTCTTTGCGCACCGCGGCAGACGCGTCACAATTTCGAAGTCGCGTAGATTGGCTTGGCGACAGGCGTAGGGGATCAGGGCAGCAGATGCCATCCTTGAACAGAAGAGCTAATCAAGCGGTTGTAGACGATATCGCATTGGGTTACGTTCGACAGACTTGCTCAAGCAGGCTTTCATCTCAAGCTCATGCACGTGTGTTCTTATAGAGATGTGGCAGTGCGAAGACTGACAGCGAAGCGCGTGAAGACCATCAACAAAACAACAATATATTACATGTAGCTCAATTCGATTCGCTATCCAGCCCATCTCAGAAAACTGAGATGATTCCTCCGCTTGGTGTAGTTGGTTTATCACGTCGGGCTGTAATTGCATAATCTTCACGGGACTTAACCTCACGTGATTGATATTCTCGGTACCTGAAGGTCCCTAGTTCGATTCTGGGAGCGGAGACAACCTTTTTGTCTTTTGCGAGGCCGGTTTTTGGACATGTAGCGTCAAATTGAAGTTTTGGTGCGCTCTTTCCCCGCCTTTGGACTGCTGTGTTAACCAGATAGACGCTAGTAGCTGGTAGAGAGGCAGTCAAGACGACCACAACACTAACTCACATTAAGATAGCTTAAAACACCTAAAGAAGCCAGCATCTGCTCAGCAGCTGGCGTAACTTTTCTTTTTGTACATAGTTACCGTCTCAGTCTCCTTCGAATCATAATGCTGCGTCTTTTTGGTAAATCCATGCCAGCCGCAAGTCGGACAGCTTGGGCTCCAAGAAGCAGTCAAATTCAGCGGGCAATTGACCGGAGGGCATTCAGTGTCTCATCGACATGGCAATTACGCAGCACCGAAATGTCCGAGAAGGACTTGTCTTCTCTTAAAGTCAATCAAGATCGGCTGATGGGAGACATCCATCACACTTGTCAGTGGGATACGGGAGAACGGTGGGGAACGTAAGCAATTCTGCATGATCTCAATAACATAGTCTTGAATTGTCCAAACGAGCTGTCTCCAGTTTCTATACCGTGATTATTTGGCTTTTCTATGCATTTGCTGTATTCTCATAGTCAATATCCGAAAGGAACTTGTCGCTGAGACCACACCAGCGCCTCCACCGAAACTGGCATGTCCCGCCTCTCTCTGTCCGACGCCGACAAAGAAGCCCGAGACTGGTTCGTAGAGACCGCCAAAGCTCAAGGATGCAAGACCACAGTCGACACAATGGGCAACATCTTCGCCGTCCGACCTGGCCTCTGCAATGATGCCCCTCCCACGTTCGCAGGATCCCACCTGGACACCCAGCCCACCGGCGGTAGATACGACGGCATCCTAGGCGTCACCGCCGCTGTAGAGATGCTCAAAGTCCTCAACGAGAACTGGGTCGAGACAGAATACCCCGTTGGCGTGGTAAACTGGACGAAGTACACTCCAACCCCCTCCCCTACTCCCACCTCACTAACAGCCCCCCCACAGCGAAGAAGGCGCCCGCTTCCCCATCTCCATGGTCTCCTCCGGCGTCTGGGCCGGCTCAATCCCCCTCGAGCACGCGCACAACCTGCGCGAAGTAGGCGGGGGCACCGCGACCATGAAATCCGAACTCGAGCGCATCGGCTACCTCGGCTCCGTCCCCGCCTCCCACACCTCCATCCCCATGGCCGCCCACTTCGAGCTGCACATCGAACAAGGCCCCATCCTCGAAGCCGAGAACCGCAAAATCGGCATCGTCAAGGGCGTCCAAGCCTACCGCTGGTTCACGGTCACAGTCCGAGGTGGCGACTGCCACACCGGGACCACTGATTTTAAGAACAGGGCGGATGCGCTGCTGGCCGCGAGTAAGATGATATTGCAGAGCCATCGTGCGGCCACTAGAATGAAGGCGCTCGCGAGCACGGGCATCCTGACATTGAGGCCGGGGAGCACGAATACGGTGCCTGGGACTGTAAGGTTCTCGCTCGATATCAGGGCGGCCAAGGATGAAACTGTGGAGGGGCTTGAAAAGCAGCTCAAAAGGGATTTCGCGGCTATTGCGGCGGGCGAGGATGTGGGTAACCTCAACGAGGGGGTACACCGGGGAAGCCGTGTGAGGTGGAGTGGCGGACGGATTCGGTCTCGGAGGCTATTGGGTTTCATGAGGACTGTATCAGCTGCGTGACCGAATCTGCGAGGGGCATCTTTGGGGACAAAGCGGAAGATTTGACGAAGAGCATGATCAGCGGTGCAGGGCACGACAGTGTGTATACGAGTAAGAGGGTGCCGACGAGCATGATCTTTGTGCCGAGTAAGGATGGCGTCAGCCACAATCCGGTCGAGTACACGAGTCCGGAGGATTGTGCGTTGGGAGCACAGGTGTTGCTGGGGGCGGTGCTGAGATACGACAGGATGAGGGCGGGGAGGTGAGTGTGAGGAAGGCGTAAGAGAGATTATGGCCAGTAGTGTTAGCAGAATATTAGTTTGCATCAACTAGAATCAAAGTGTTCGAACGCAACACCACAAGTCGGAACAAGGACATCTGTTTTCGCTATATCACAGATGTGACAGTGGAAAGCGCAGTGTCAACTGCCCCCGTCGACCTATGCAACCCCGGCAATTTCTGTCACTCGGTTGAGCACGCTACCGCCCAACCCAACCCAATCCGTCTGCAGCGTGTGAAGCATGTGAGAGACCGTCTATGAAGCTGGTGGGGGAGCACCGCGGCCACGGCCTGCGTTGTGTCAATTACCGTTCAATCGAGATGTTGAGGCTACAATGACTCACCGAAACCGCCACGGTTGAAGCTGGGAGCAAACTCGCCCGGCGCACCACCCTCCTTGCCCTCACCCGCATCGCGCCTCCTGTACTCTCCCCGCTCACCGCGCGGACCACCACGGCCACCACCGCGTCTCTCACGATCATCGCCGCCCATCATGCCGCGCGGAGGCGCATGCGAGCGCTGCTGCTTGATGTGCGTCTGGGGCACGATCTCGGCGGGGAGGTGGAGCCATTCGCGGAGGTAGTCGAGACCCTCGGGGGTGAGCGTGTAGTAGTACCACTGCCAGGAGAACTGCGTCTTGAGGTAGCCGCGCGAGGTTAGAGACTGGCAGGCCTTGATGACGTAGAGGTTGGGTACGTCGAGCTCGTTGTGCTTGGGCTGGTTGAAGTCTTTCTTTGCGACCATCACGCCCTCGCGGAAGAGGTACTCGTGGATCTTCTTGCGGTCGGCTTTGGGGATGAGCCTGTGATTGTTAAGCTTGATTCGTGTTGTGCAATCAACTGCTGAGCTTACATCTTGACGGCTGTTCCTGTGAAATGTCTTGACAGGGGGATTTGTTGTCGGTTGATGCTTGTCGTGAAGCTGAAATTGGTGGTTTAGATGTGGGAGGCCCAAGCAGGAGCTTATGTAATCGGAACTTTAAGCGAGTGGTGACCAGAGCCGCATCGTGAACTTCACCTCCAAGCCATCGCGCAGCGCTCCACTCACCGCGAACACTGCTTCCGCTCTCAAACTACACCCATACTTCTCTGCCTGACGAAAGCCTAATCGAGCAATCCTCATCTTTACCTGCCCCGCCGACCAGAGCACCCAGCAAGTCCACTCACTCGACTCTCGACCGTCCACTACAGTCGCCATGGCTCCGCAAATGCTCAACATCCTCCTCACCTCCTTCCCCGGCCTGGGCCTCCCCTCGACTCTGTCCATCCCAGTTCCCGCCTCCTCCACCGTCGCAGACTTCACAAGCCTCCTGTCAGCACGACTACCTCCGAATGCGACCCGCCTGATCCTCACCACACCCTCCAACAAGGAACTGTCCCCACGCTCCTCCACGCCTCTCTCGGACTACCTCACCTCACCCACAAGCGACTTCATCCGACTCCGGCTATCCACCCCCTATGCGGCGGCAAAGGTGGTTTCGGCTCGCAGCTCCGCGCCGCGGGCGGTCGCATGAGCAGTCGCAAGAAGCGCAACCAAGGCGAGAACAATGGCTCGAATCGGAATCTAGACGGGCGGCGTCTACGCACAGTTACAGAGGCAAAGGCGCTCGCGGAGTATCTAGCTGTAAAGCCGGAGATGGAAAAGAAGGAAAGAGAGGAGAGGCGGAAGCGGTGGGAACAGGTGGTTGAACTGGCGGAGGAGAAGGAAGAGGAGATCAAGAGCGGTGGGAAGGGGAGGTTAGATGGGAAGTGGATTGAAGCGAAAGAGGAGGCGGAGGAGAAGACGAGGGAGGCGGTGCTAGCGGCGCTTAAGGCGGGCGATATCAAGAACGTGCTTGTGCAGAAGGAGAGCGATACTTCCGGGAGCGGCTCTGGGGAGAGCGAGGGCAGTGAGAGTGAAATCGAGGCTGAGGCGTCAAGTGCGAAGAAGACGCCGGAGCAGGCTGCTCCTTCCAGGACGTTCTTTGGCTGGGATGAAGAGGATGAGGATATGAGTGATGATGAGGAAGACGAAGAGGAGGAGTCGGTCGATGCCAGCTTTCAGGGCAAGGGGAAAGGCAAGGCCATTGCTGTTTGATCTGCCCAGCCTAGGCGTACTGGAGTTTCAGATGGGAATCGACTTGAACGCGGACGCGGGGGCCAAAGGCATAGGTCTTCATCAGCTCGAACGATTTGTCTTCAAATTAACAAGCTCAATGCGCGAGCCACGTTGACGATGTAATGGCGGCTTAATAGCCTGGTGGTGGGGAGGATCAGCCAAACGATTGAAACCCCAGTAACTTAGTCGTGTTTTGGATTATCTTGTGTACAGAGGCTGATTCTTATCCCACAGTTGAAAAAGTTGAGTCGCTCGGTGGCACCGAAGCTCTTCGTCCCAATCATGAAGGGCCTTGGGCAAGCTTCGTCTACGGTTCCTCCTGGCCTGCGGTGCGGTTTCCACTTGTCAGATTGACAGCGGCTTTGATTGACTACTGGCGTTGGCGGTCATAGGATGCATGGAGTTTGGTCTCAAGACTTCATTAACTGCCGGGCACTGATCCGCAGCCAGATAGCAGCGTTCATTCAATATAGGTATCTTTCTACCACACATACAACATGTATGCGCTCCAAGTGATACCTTATCGCAGCTCTGAGGCACTCAGGTATGCCGCTTCATCACGTGAAAGGCAATGGAGCGCTGCTCTCAGGTTACACGACGTCCATCTCCGCTCCTGGGCATGTAAAGCACGGCACGCACGGCACGGCCCATCAACCAACGGCAACCTCCCACAACAGAATCATGCAGCAACAGGGCAAGCACAGCAAGCAGAATTTGATCACTTTCCAAAGAGCCGCCTAGGTCACTCCCTGCATGCTGTTTGATAAGAGTGGATGCGAATAAAATGGCAACGAGGTTCCAGCATGATGAGCTTTCCGCGCTCCTTCAACATCTTGGCAACCAAGATCCAGTACACGATGCTCCCTTCGAAAGATGACACGCCTATAGGCGCTGGCGGTACAGTGCAGACGGAGGACGGCAACGAGCATCAAATCCACGCGGAAAGCGGCCGGCACAGGTCCTGGAGCCGGCAAAGGTAAGGGTTCTCACGTGGTTGAACCGCTGTATGCGGGCATCCAGTTGACCCCGGATTAGGTATTTTGGAGCACTCCTCTTCAACATCGCAGCGGTTCTTCTACCTGCGCTCTACGGCACGCTCAGCAAGCTGTGGGTTGCGGACATCGACTCATCGCAGGTCGTTCTTACGGACGTCTACACGTACATAGGTGTAGTCGCAGAAGTACTGAACGAAGGTCTTCCGCGAGCAGCATGGCTCGTTATCGGCGACAAGCCCTCGCGAAGCGTTCCAGCGCGGGTTGGGCTGTGCTATACATTGATCATCTTCCAGTCCATTCTGGGCTTGATCATGTCCATCGTCTTCGTTTCCGCAACTGCTCAAACTGCAAAAGCATTCGTGCCTGTCGAGACCAGGAGCACTTCGTTGACATATGTCCGTGCCGCCGCCTTTTCTTGCCTGTCATCCGCTATTGAGGTAGCAGTCTCAAATTCTACCCGCGCGCTCGATAGGCCAGATGTCCCTCTGCTCATCAGCTCGGCCAAATTCATCATCAACATCGTCTTGGACATGCTGATCATCTCGACTTTCCATGTCGGCTCCCACTAGCCGACCGTCAACATGCAGGCCGCCATACGACTGAGCTGCGACCTGGCTGCAGCCTTCATTGGCTTGGGCTACTTTCTACTTATCATCAAACGGATCAGGGGGAAGAGAGACAGGACAGCTCCTAGATCCTGGTCATCAACAAAGCCTTCGTTCTCGGCCTTTAAGACCCTCGCTCGACCCGGAGCGCTTACTTTTCTGGAATCCGCCATCCGCAATGCGTTGTATTTGTGGCTTGTGAGCGGGATCGTAGCTATGGGTTCGGATTATGCAACCGCCTGGGGTGTCTTCAACACCATCAGATGGGGCCTCATCATGATGCCGATTTTCGCTTTAGAGGCAACGTCTCTGACATTCGTGGGTCATGCCTGGGGTAGATGGAGAGCGAGCCGCGCTGCAAATACGAGGCGGCCGAGTGCATCGTGGGCAGATCTCCGCGGTAAGACTGAATTGCGAAACTCTTCCTACTGGAATTCCTGTACTAACACTCTCGCCAGCTATCGCTCGGCCAGCGTTGATATTCTGTGCCATCGCGCTAGTTGTTGAAGTCCCAATTTGCGTCTTCCTGGCCACCTGGGGTGCCCGCCGTTTCGCCTTCTGGCTCTCGCAGTCAGATGCCGTATCTAGGATCACTGAGAAGATGTGGAAGGTCAGAAAACCTCTTCTTACTGTCCGTTGTGCTGCTCAAGCTGTGTCAAACTTTTATCATCACCGTGCAACGGCAGCTATCACGTGATATGATATCTCGTCAAGGCTTTTGTCCTACACGTAGGGCAGGGTTGATGCATCGGGAGGATGCACCGGCTACCTCACGCAAGCAACCTACGCCCCTTGCATACGCCGCTCCCGCACGGAGAGACTTTGCTGACACCCCGCCAGACAATCGACTGGTGCTACATGTTCTACGCGCTCAGCACCCAGCTCGCCGCCATCCTTCTCGCGACCCGTCCGCTCTGGTACCTCTACCAATCACTCGCGTCCAACATCCTGTGGGTGCTGCCGTGGGCGATTGCGGTCAGCAGGATCGGCATCACGCCCGACGACGCTTGGACGTATCATTCGGTCATCTTCGGCGGGTCGTTGGTGTTCAGCTTCTTCTGCGTGCTTGCTGTGCTGGGGTGTTGGGCTTGGGCGCTGAGAAGGGGAGGATGAGGGTGGGGCCTGTTGTAGCGAGGGGGCGTGGAGAAAATAGATGATGTGAGGGTTCCGGGGGCTATTGATTCGATGCGAGGATTTTGGTTTGTTGTTTCTGCGCCACCTCCAGTCGCAGTCTCATACTAGCAACACGTGTACGGGCGGTATCCTCACTATGGCATATAACCACTGAGCCGCGACTTCCCTGATTCCGGCCATTTGGAACGTTCCAGGGGCATTAACGCCGACGGTCCCGCTGCCAGCTCTCTCATACGCCCCCTCAAATCGCTCACTTTTCCTCAGCAGTAAAACAAGCCCTGCGTACCCCTCATTGCCTGTGCAGACAGTGCACAACAGCGCTGTAACCTCAAGCAGCTCCGGCTCATCGTAGTCCATATAGCACCACCCGACCGGGGCGTCTGCCCGATTAACAAGCCACGTAGGTATTGTCCGGCCGTACTGATCGGGCTTGTGTCTCTTGAGTCTGAGCGGCCATATCTGGGCAGAGGCCGAAACGTATCCCGCGCGCAGCTGGCCGTAGTGGTCACTGCCGAGGCTAGGGCGGATCGCGCCTCCGGTCAGAGAAATAAGCTCCGTGGTGTTCTTCTGGACGATGCCGCGCGGCCACACGACGGGAAAGTCATGGGGGCCCAAGACCACGACGGGCAGCGGTATTCCTGATCCTTTGGGCGCGGTGCGGCCATGGTGCCTATCTTGCGCATGAAGAAGATTGCCTCTGCGAAGACTATGTCCCAGATGCCGCAGTAGTATTTTGCAGTCCACGTGCCCCCAATCGCACGCGCAATACCCGGTATCGCGGGTAACTTGTCAGTGCCATAGGTCAGGCTGCGCCGGGAATAGTTTCTGGCCACGATCTCGTCGTACCACAAGTCCAGCAGCTGTCACACGATCAGCGCCTTCTGCTTCTCCGGCTCTGTGTCCGGCGGCACCTTGTTGTACGGCGGCGGCCTGTCGAACTTCGTCTCCATGTTCTTGATAAAGCTGGGCAGCGTGCGCATGCGGTCGGGCTGCCAGTTTACCATGCTGTCTTCGGCATGGAAGCACCGTCTACACTCCCAGTACAGCTGTTGGTAAGTGCAGTGCAGGATTCGGGGCGGTAGGATGCGTTCTTGATATGTCCAGCCGCGAGTTGAGAGTACGCTGTTCTCGATTGCCGGGATTGTGGTCCCGTAGCCGAAGTTGGATGGATGGATATATAAACAGCGTGCTGTCTTTCTTGTCCGAGCTCTTAGTGGTCACACGCATGACGCCTTTGCAGTCATCAAGTTGTAATTTGCTCTCCTTATTGAGGCAGCCTCCTGACGAACCTTCAGCCGAGTCTGCGGCGATAGTGATGGCTGAGTTTGCATATATCCCGCCCATCTTCGCTGCCTCGCGCTGCCAGGGGGAATGTAGCAGAGCAGTCGTGACTCGCCACACAGCCTTGATACCATGCTTTTGCAGTAACCATGGACTTTGGACTGCCGATATAATCTAGTTTGCGAATCGTCGAGATCCCGCACTGCTCTGCCGGATCTCCTGTAGGGTGCGCGTTAATATACGCTGCTGGCTTATCAGAGGGTACTTGTAAGTCGCACCTTCATAACACGTCACGTAGAACTTTGACTGGATCCCCGGAATCTCTAGGTCTCCTAGGCTAAACGATACCGCACTCCCACTGAGCGCTGCCACCTCGCCCTCCCTAACCAATCTCATTCCTGATTGGATTCCCCGGCTTCGTTAGCTCCCGCTTCTTCTCGAGCGGCAGCATGTCCGCAATACCCTTCATGCACGCGCAGAGATAGCATTTCTCATGGTCAGCAGCATAAAGCGTCTCAATTGGACGGCGCGTGCGTATATCCTTGCGTGGAGATCAGCGCTTCGGCGCTGATACCATTGCAGAAGTCGCACAGGTTTGTGGGGTCCAAGTCGTCCTGTGAGCCACCGCAGTAGTTCAGGTTGTAAACACTGCTGTCGACTTGGTAGACTCCGTCGCTTATGACTTCCAGGCCGATAGAGTTGTAGTCTATACCCAGGCTGGCTAAGGCTTGGTCCAGGGTGGCGAAGGTTCGGGTCGTGTTTCCGGATGGATCTGTGGGTTCCATGATGGGGCAAATTTGTAGGAGATATCATTGAACATATGGAGGAACATTAAGATCTAGAGGATGTTGATATAGAGTTGATACTTGGGGGCGGGGGTTCTAAAAATAGACCCCAGGTCCAATACGCCATGACACTATCGCTGTCTCCCAGTATTATGGCCTTGGTTGCCTCCATATAGATGTCCCTTACTGAGCTGCGGTAGTCAGGACGTATCTGATACTAGACGGGACGAATGAATGGGTGATTGGATCCAAGTTTCGCACGCGCCCGAGGATAGTATAGATTTTGTCCCAGTTATCTGACACTCCAAACCTAGAAGTATAAGAGAGGAGGAGGTGTAGAGGCATATCCTGTAAGCCGTGGAGGCGATAACGAATGTTACTAATGACATCGACAAGAACCTCTAAGCTTCTCGGCCGCAGCAGTGAACCTTGAGTAGCGTGATTCTCTCCGCCCTTGTCGAGAGGACAGTATTCAATACGATCAATATCTGATCAATACCGACCTTCTGAGGTAGGCGGCGTATAAGATCTCCGTCGACTAGTCGGACCTGCAAAACCCCTTTCAAGTGATGCTAGAATTTAGGCGCCCGCTCACGCTTTGTACAAGGTATCCAGGAACCCCTTCGCCAGCTCAACGACGACCCCCTTATGCGGCAGCGCACCAGCGACGCCATACAACGCCGCCGCATCCCCCTTCTTGACCACCTTCCCCTTCCCCTCCGCCAACCTCCTCCTCTCCCTCTCCCTCACCTCCTCAACACACGCCTCCAGATCCCTCAACAACTCATCCACAGCCCCCACAATCGGCAGCGTAACCGCAACATGCATAGCCGGCGGGTTCTGCAGCGCATTAAGGTGCCACCCTCGCGCTGACATTCCGTCCGCAACATCGTAGATATCCAGCGTGTGCGACGTAAACGCCACGACGCTGACGGCGGGCTTCCCGACCACCTCGAGATCGACACAAAGTCCCGGCTCCTCTCGCACCGCGGCCTCGATCCGCTTCGCGGCCCCACGATCCGGTGGCACGCGTCCACGTACCCGGCCTCGCCCTGCGCCATCATGCTGGCCCAGCAGCCCGCGATCAGGGCGCCGGGCCTGCTACCCGCCATGCCTGGGGAGGCGTACACGCCGCCCGGCCAGTCGGCGGAGACGAAGTACTGGTAGCTGCGCAGCTGTTGCGTGCGGTAGAGCACAGTGCTGTTGCCCTTGGGCGCGAAGCCGTACTTGTGCGTGTCGCAGCTTATGCTCGTCACGCCGCGGAGGCGGAAGTCGGCGGGCTCGGCGGGGAAGCCGGCTTTGGCGAGGAGGGGGACGAGGAAGGAGCCGAGGCAGCAGTCGACGTGGAGAGGGAGGGTGTTGCGCACAGCGAGCCGCGAGAGCGCGGAGATGTCGTCTATGATGCCGTGGGGGAAGTTGGGGGCGCTGCCGACGAGGAGGATCGTGTTGGGGTTTATGAGGCGAGACACGGAGGGGATGTGCACGCGGTAGGTGGGCGCGGGGCAGGCGGCCAGGTGGACTTTAATTTTGAAGTACTCGCCTGCTTTGCGGAAGGCGGTGTGTGCGGTGTCCGGGAGGATCCTGGGGGCGTGTATAGTCAGCAAGGGCGCCGTAGTCTACGGTTAGGACATGGGATACACACATCTCAGGCTCCGTCACGCCTCGCTCGTGGTATGCCTTCTGTCTCGCGCTTAAGACAGCCATGAGGATGGACTCCGTGCCCCGCTCGTCGTCACGCCTGCAGCGCCTTCCGGCGCGTTGAACAGGGACAGAACCTGGTAGTCTCGTCAACATCCCACTCCGGCTGCCCTTGTGCTGCCTGCCCTTATCCTTAACCTACCATAGCAACTACCTCTGCCTCCATCTTCCGGACCCCCGGAAACACATCCGGATGAATCGGATTGCTAACCCCAAACCTCCCAAACGCCTCCTTCTGCAGCTCCCCCAGCTCCTTCCCACCATGATACACCGCGCCGCTCACCCTGCCATCTTCCCACCGTGTATGCTCCATCTCACCCAGCTTGACCAACTCCTCTCTTACTCTCTCGTCGCTCCATCCCTCCGCCGGTAGCGCGAGATGCCGCTCCACGCCCGGCCCGCTCGGCACCAGCTTCGTCTCGAGCTTGGCAATGGATTCGGCGACCTGGGCCGAGACTTTGGTGCGGACGCCGGGAAGGCGCAGGAAGAGGCCGTATAGGACCCGGCGGAGGGAGATGTAGCTGTCGTGGATTGTGCCGAGGAGGCCGCGGCCGCGGAGCTGGTAAAGCGCTTTGCGGGTCCAGCGGAGGAGGAAGAGGAGGAAGATTAGGTTGCGGAGGCTGGGGTTGGGATTAGCTTCGGTATCATCGTATACAGGGGGTTTCGAGGGAGGTAGGATCACATTCAGTGGACCCTGGGGATTGGGGGGTTGGAGGGGTGTAGTAGTACGTACATGTTAAGGTTGAGGGCGAGGAGTTGACTGCGGGAAGAGCGGCTGGGGGCGGAGAACGTCTCGCGGAGACTGACTGGAAGTCTGGAGGAGCCCATTGTGAAGTTTGAGGTTGGCGAATGTCAAACCATGGCTCGTTGTCGGATCATGAACGTTTGGAAAGCCATGTCAAACGTGTCATCGATCATCACATGTCTGGAGCTCGGTTGCGCGCATCTTCCCGCTCGAGTGACAGGGATGGCCATGTGCTTTATGCCGTCCTGCGGTCCTGGTTGGAAGTTTACAAACATAACACGGCAGGTGGTCGGTCGATTAGGAATTTGTTCACAAGGGCCCGTTGTGCCGCTTGTTTCCAAGCGAGAGGCAGCAAGCGTGTAGCCAAATCGAGATGCGAGAAGTGAGAGCTGCGACACTACGCGTACTGAATTTGATTGGTCATAATCACGCAGTTGTGAACTATGTTACATCGCCAGCAGCAGGGGAAGAAACAACAACGATCATGATAGCGATTTTGATCACCAAAATCTCTGAGCGCTCTACCATCTGAAACCATAGCTGCGGAACACATGTTTAAGCGGAACAGAGCTCCCCCGTCAGATGGAAGGCAAGTGTAGAGAGATCGCCGTCTGTGTATTGTGGCATCGTTCACAAATGCATGATTAGGGTATCGAAGATGTAGAACACATAGCAGGATATGCAAAGTCTAATCGCCCAGCTCGTGGAAACGCTGGTGAGCCAGCATAGCAAATGCCGGCATAATCGCTCCGCATACCTCACACGTGAGGACGGACACCTGCTCCTCAGCTCCATCATCCGAATCCCACTCACCCCTTTCAAGACCAGTGCGGCT
Organism: Coniosporium tulheliwenetii; assembly: GCA_030247845.1. Taxonomy (NCBI): domain Eukaryota; kingdom Fungi; phylum Ascomycota; class Dothideomycetes; genus Coniosporium; species Coniosporium tulheliwenetii. The sequence continues at coordinate 122,029 of JAPDRP010000001.1, read as the reverse complement.
CTCTTGCGACGGAACAAGCAAGTCTTCTGAGCCCTTCCGCCCGTCTGTAGACCTGATTGGCGCTGGCATATCGGTATCGCCATTGAGCACACTAGTGGATACGTCAGGGGTACTGGTCGATCCTCTACCCTCCACTCCTTCAAGACCTCAGCCTGGTTTCTAAACATGTTGCTGATGTCCCTTCCAGTAGCGGTCTTGCTGTCGCCAGCCGCATCCGCCATGTTAGTCACAGCCACGTTGACGAGGCTTAGATCCCAGCCGCTTCTCTCCGGGTGCAGCTTCCGAAACATAGGCAGCAGCGCCTCGCTTACCAGCCTCTCTGTAAGCGCGTCAACGCTTTCGCTGAGACTGAAAATAAAGCTAGGCAGTGGTGCTGAGCGCGAGATGCGGTTGAAGCTTCGGGCACGAGTTCCGTCGGAGTTGAGAGGCGGACGAGGCCGAGTAGACAGGCGCAGCGTTTTAGGATGAGCGATCCATCTTCTGCGGCCGAGGCTCACGCATTCTTTGGAATGCTCAGCTGCAGGCGGAGTGCCTGCGTCATCGTCGTTCTCTTCGAGTAGATCGAGATGCATCCTCTTGATTAGACTTTTTGCAAGCATTCGAAGCTCCCTTAAGACTTCTTCCATCGTGTCAAGTCGAATGTAGCTGTCTTCTATGCTGATCTGGCTCGGCACCTCCCTGGCCTGACCTACCTTGGAATGATCGACAGCGTGTATCAGTTGCCAGACTTTTACACCGATGCCATGGGGCGAGCCGGGTCCGCCTAGCAGTCGTTCCAGCATCTCCGGGTTTACAGTAGGATGGGTGCGTACATCCCTTACAGTGACATTCTCTTTCGTACCTCCGTAGACCAGCCCAGAACCAATCGCGGCCGCTCTCTGGAGGATGTGTTCGCGAAGCCTTTGTGCCAGTTTAAAGCCAATCCCAGGGATCTTTCCAATCTCATGGCCGTCAATGAAGGCTGTGGCATTGCCAGTCGTACCTTCAGAAGTTTCGTATGGAGGTGAAAGCGTCGTCTGCCCATTGGGCTTGTTCAAGTTACCTACGAGCTTTGATAGTAGTTTCGACGTTGAGATGCCGACAGTAGCCGTGTAGCCTTTGTGCTCCTCCAACTGGGCGCGCAGATGTTGCGCCAAGTGGGATCCAAGATGCAAGCGTAATAGTAAGTTGTCTAGCTCATTGCTATCAGCGATGGTCCGGCACGCGGTCGACGCAGGGTAAGCATGTCCGGCCAGTTCAGCGGCATTGTAAGGAAAGCCTAGCGTCGGATCATTCTGGGAGAGACAGAAGAATGAGTTGGTCAAGTCGTTGGCATTGAGTAACTCGACGTTGTAGCGGATGATGTCCGTTACATCCAGGAAGACCTGTAGGGGGCCGGAGAAGAGAGTAAGCGCGTGGCCACGAAGGATGAATTTATGCTATCGGCTGCAGGGTAGCTTTATCTATGCGGATGCCATCAAGCCTGGGCCGCCGGATTGGGCGTGCCGATTTCAGGGCAACGGACCTCATCAAAGCCGAGCCTTTCTATCTTGTTGTTCCAGGAGAATTGCCGGATGAAATTGTACAGCTGTCGGGATGCATTCCGGAAGCGGGTGAGGTCTTCGCCCAGGACGATAACGACGTCCGGGCAAAGTTTTTTCGCCTCACTTATGAGCTGCAGCTTATGCAAGCCCTGAAGTAGAAGCTTTAGCTTCCAGATGCTTATTTCAGGTTCAAGGCAAGATTAGGCATACCCGTCGACGAGCCTCGTAGTTGCACGTGACTATAATGTGCTTCTGCTGAACAGCCAGTGGGAGCGATTTGAGCGCAGGGTTTTCAGCTTCAAAGACCGAGGCGTAGAAGCAGTCGTAATCCTGCAGGAAGACGGGGTTAGCAAGGGAGACAGACAGCTAATACCAGACTCAGCAACTCACGAAATGTATGATGATCCTGTCATCCTTCCTCTTCGGTGCTCGACCGTGCCGGCTGGCTTCCATCTCAGCCTCATTCTTCTCTGTGGGAGAGCGATGATAGGTAGAATATCCGGCTGAGAGTTGCACAAGGTACAGTGTTGCAATCACGTGGTAGTAAATCCATACATAGATTTTACCTCACCTCTCAAGAGACCTAGACGAGCGCCCTTGAAATCTGGACATGCATTTAGCACCTTGACGCACTCGTACACCCATCACCTTAGACGCCGTGAATCACCATCCGTGCAGGATTTCCAGGTTGTGATTCAAGTTGTCAATCACATGAGTTGATGGTAGGCTTATCGCCACGTGATGCACTGCGCCGTCTTCAACTCCTTGTCAGACGTTACTTGACGAGTTGACCTAAAAGTTATCAATGGTTGTGGATCGATCCCGAGTAGACGCCGTTGGTCTCGTGCTGTGTTATGAAGCGCTTCTGCTTACGGCTTCGTACGCAGACACGAAACGCTTGTCCTTCAAGGCCTGCCTCACGGCTGCTGAGTAACTCGCCACCAGATGTGCGGTCTCACGGCTCTTTCCCATGCCGTGCCGTTGCCCAGGTGGTGGACCCGCGCACCAAGGCGTTGTGAGACGGCCGCTCTCCTCCAATAGGCGGCGTCGTCTTGAGCTCTCTGTGCCAAAAATAAAGATTGATCCCGGGTAGCGTTGCTCGAACGCGCAAGCCAAAGCGCCATTATCCACCACCCATGCCTCGATCAGCCAAAGATTGCCATCGCCGCCCCGCCTCGTCTCGCCCAAAGATGAAAGAGCAGCAAATTCCCCTCCCACGGGGTCTCTGTGTTTTGTTCAGTACAAACCAGATCACTCCTCAACAACTGCTCGCCGACGAGCTGGTCTCGCGTTCCGTCCGGTCACCTGCACCCTGAGTAGCGATCGTCCGCCGTCAGCAGCCCCAACCTGCTCCTCCGCTAACCCCGTACCTGCATCGCTCAGATCTGGATACGAGGATAGACTATTGCACCGCTCCGTCGAGGCACGGCTCCCCTCCTTCATCAGAGACACTTTGCGCCTCCAGCCTGGGCGGGCACCAGGCCATACATACTATTGAAGGACACAAGGGCAAATCGCACACATGATGCTGGCACTCCCAGTATCAAAGTCACAGTCTCCCTGGGGACAAAGTCCCATGAACATCTCCAGCTGTCTCCTGCTACGATGACGACCTCTCTGGCGATGCTACCTCCTCCACCGATCCATGCGCACCCCACAGCAACCGCATCCGAACCTCTGTCCCCAAGGCGACCGAAGCTGTCCCTCAACACACAGCAGATACGTACTTTTGGCAAGGGCTCTAGTCTGCGACTAGAGACCCTTTCTGCAGTCTCGCCCACAGCCCGCAACACCTTCAGCAACGCTTACCAAGCTCCGCGGTCAGAACCCGCGTCCACCACCGCGCCCTCGAGACCACGGCTCTCGCTCATCAGCTCCCTTGACACTCGGCCGCGGTCAACGCCCCCGACACCAATACAGCTCGAAGCAAGCACCCCAAGCTCGGCGTCCACAGCGTCCGCAACATCGGCCTCGTCTGCGTCGTCGACCGAGTCGGTTACCATACGGATACCGTACAAGCTCGCGCACAACCTCCCGTCCATACTGTCCAACAGCCCCATCGCCGAAGTGCGGACGCGCAGGATGGCGTCCTCGAGCCGACCGCTGTTCCCGGCGACGAAGCGCGTCTCGTTCCGTATGCCGCTGGACGAGGAGATCGTAACCGTCAGGTATACCATGGCGCACTCAGACATAATACCAGACGCCAGCCGCACCTCCGAATCCGAGTCGTCGAGCCTATCATCCTCGACCGTATCTTCCATCTCGACTTCCTCTTCCGAACTCTACCTCTCCCCACCCGCAGCAGCGGCCTCGCTCCCATCAGACACCCCCCAATCGCACTCGCCACCAGAGCCCTCGAGTTCACCCGTCCCTTCAACGTCCGACGACGATTCTAGCACAAGCTCGCCTCGTACAGGCGAGAAGCGCGAGTCGCCGTCGTCGTCGGACCCGGATTCGGATAGCGACTCGTGTCCCGAGACGCCGGTGGCGGGGCGGCGCAAGCGACGGCGCGAGTGGGTGTGGACGCTGGGGCCGATTGGGAAGGGGGTTCGGGGGATAGCAATGCTGCTGACGCTGACGATGATGATGGGGAAGAGGGGGATAGCAGTTAACGAAGGCGGTAACGTTTGTCGGAGGTTTTTATGTGTGCATATGCGTGCATGTGGTGGGGTGCAATGTGAGGTGCAATTGACTTGCATTCGGGGTTGGAGTTTGCGGTGGATGTTGTTTTTGCTATTACTAGGGGCGAAGGGGGCGGGCTTGTCGAGCATTTATATCTGGAGTCGCACTATGATACCACAGTCTCTTGGCTAAGAGCAGGATGGCGCACTGTCGTTACATTATCTTGTTTCGTTTGGATACTGGGGAAGAGTAGAGTAGCAGACTTATCCATATTGCGTTGACTAACATTGCGAAAAAATGACCGAGGAATGCATGGAGATGGATTTGATACAGCCTTGTCAGTCTGTGAAGCCCTCACTGCGACCTGTGCTCTATTATCAGTCAATCAGTCTTGCCCAAGAATAGCCTGATTCAGGATTCAATGCTAGACGGCAGCTACAACGTAATTGTAAATCCGTGAGCGAGCGTTATTAGGGGCAGTGTCGTCGTGATGTCTGACGTCATGTCCGTCTGCTCGGCTGGCGTTGAGCCCAACCGCATGTGCCCTTCGTTAGAGAGCTAAGATACTGTACGAGTAACCAGACCTTCAACGATTTTCGTAGCCTGACGCGTTACTTTCCATCTCTCAAAGCCCGACCAGTTCATGTTGCATTGGTGCATTGACGTTGATGTTTGTGCTGCAGACCCCTCATCTCGAAATTGAGTCTTCAAACCTCTAAACGACACCTCAATCAATCAATCACTTACGGGTCGATCCATTGCGATCTGCGCAGCTCTATCTGTGTTTGTTACTCGCCGCGATCTTCCTGTTCTCTCTCTCGCGTGTATCAACGGTGCATCCCGTAGCCATCGCCTCGAAGCCTGTCTGTTGTCACGGTATAGGTCAAATCCGATAAATATTCAAGCATGCCGTATATGTCGGACCCCGAGACGAGTGCCTCACGGAGCTATCAATCAGCTGGTCAGAAACTTTCCAACTAGTTATGCCGAGTCCCTATAGCTGATGCGTTCTCAGATGATCAAACCGGGCTCCTTGATGGGGAAGATCGTGGACCAGCACCGCCTTCCCACCCGCCTCAACAGCAAAGATCCAGCTTCATCTGGCGGCTCCTCTCACTACTCCGCCGACTCTCCAGCCGCCTCAACTTCCTCGTCTCACGCAGACCGTGGCGACTGTTTGAGTTTTGCGATCTATGGCTGTATGCTCTGACAGCCTTTGGACTGAAGCTGTACATTGGCTGACTATACTTCTGGCAGCTGCCCGCCGTTCCTTCGGCAGCGATGTCAAGCCATGCTCACTGCTGAGTGGACGCATAAGCTACCCTTCATCCAGTCGACATCGCCCGCCAAGCGAGCCGCGGCCTTGATTATTCGGACACTAGACCGCATGCCCGAAGTCGAGAAAGGGAAATTCTCCATTGTCGACTTCTGCTCCGGCGGCGGCGGTACGTGTCCCTCTCCCCTGCCTAACCATCCACATCCCCCTCAACCCGCCTCTCCCCACGCGCAGACCATAAAATGGCTGATCTCACCTTGCAGGCCCCGTCCCAACAATCGAAAAACTCGTCAACGCCCACCGCCTCGCCCGCAACCAACACCCGATCCCCTTCCTCCTAACCGACATCCAGCCGCACCTCGACGCCTGGATGGCCGCCTCCGCACGCTCCGCAAATCTCAGCTTCATCCCGCAGCCCGTCGACGCGACGAACCCACCGGTCGCCGTGATCAGCTCCGCCTCCATCACCAACAGCGACCCAAACGCAGAATTTGCCCCCGACAGCCGCATCTTCCGGCTCTACTGCCTCGCCTTCCACCACTTCGATGACGCGATGGCCAGGAAGACGTTGAAGAGCAGCATCGAGACGTCCGACGGCTTTGCTATTATCGAGCTGCAGGATCGGCGGGTTGGGAGCCTTATGCTGATGGTGCTGGACTTCTTTCTCATGTTCGCGGTTACGCCGCTGTGGTTCAGGCATGATGGCCTGCATATGCTGTTTACGTTTGTGATCCCCGTGCTGCCGTTTATTCAGGCGTTTGATGGGTTCGTGAGTTCGTTGAGGACGAGGACGTTTGAGGAGGTTATGGCGCTTGTGGATGAGGCGTGCCCGGATCAGGAGCGTGAGGCTGCTGTGCGAACGGTCGATCCAGAGGGCAGGGAGGTCGTCAGGGTTACGAGGGGGGATTGGGTATTTGAGGGAGAGAGGGAGATGCATACGTGGCCGTTGGGATTCATGAATTCTATTATTGGAAGGAGGATCAGGTAAGCCGTTGGGTCGAAATATACGCGGCTATCGCGTCGATTCTCCGGCGTCGTAGGAGGTGTCCCGGACTGAGAAGCGCTGCTCGAGTAACGGAGCGATGCTCTCCGTGTCAATGTGTACCGAATGCAAGCTGGGGGCTTTCGATATCCTGCGAGCGATTTCCGGGTGTTCTTTCGGGAATACCCCTGCCTGTATTGCGGCGAAGACAGCGTGGCGGTGCAAACCGTGATAGAGCGTCGACTGTGCATATTCGATCTCGACGTTCCCGATCCCCTTTCTCTGCCTGTGTACGGCGAGCACGGCGTGGATCATGTACCAGATGTTCCTGTTCTGGGTGTCAGTGTAAATTCCGACAGCACAAAAAGCAAGCGGCGCAGAAGACTGGAAGCGTATGATATGAAAGTAAAACCAGGCATGTCCGAATAGCGATCCAAGCACGAAGCGAGCCTCGATATGTCCATGCCAATGCTTCCGTAGATTTTTGGAAGAAGGCATGCGACACGAGAGCAAGTGACACGGACACGAAAAACGCCTCCTTGATATATAGATCGAGAAGAGCAGACTGTAGCCAGGCACCAGAGTCAATGTGGAAAACAAACCTACAGCATAACGAGAAAAAACACAAGGTATAGCCGCGCAAGTGTCAGTGAAGAGGCGGGATCCAAATAGTAATCATAGTCTGCGTAGCCATAGTTGAAGAGCCACACGAGGAGCTGGCATGGACCCCAAAGGCAGCTCCAGATAATCGACGCACATAATGCGTGCACCCCGCTCATTCTCTTATTCCAAAAAAGCCAGAGCTGGTAGTTCGTATACAGGAAGCTGAGCGTGGGAATCGTGAAATCGCCGAAGAACATCCTAGAGACGTTTAGTGTCGTAGGACTTGATTATGGTGCTTTATGAGGAATGGGATACAAACTCTACTGCCTGTACGCTTGTGGGGCCGCGGAGTGCAGTAGCGATTACATTGAGAGTTAGGATGATGAGCTCGAAGAGAAAGATGGACATAACGATGATGGAAGTGAAACGCAAGAAACCCGTCCATGGGTAGCTCAAAGGGTCGCATAATCGCAATATTATGCTCTTCATGATGTGCTCAGGTACACTAGATAGACGGGACTATGTGAAGGGGGTAGTCTTCAGAGAATCTTGAAGCTATACGCAGTAAGGAACCTAGACAACTAAAAACTCAGCTCTTGGGGAACGATGGCAAGTGTTGGAGGCACGCGAGGCTGAGCAGCATTGAAGTCATGTGGCTGGTCTTGGCGCGTAACATGTTAACAAACCGGTCCATTATCCCTGTTACTAGGCGCAGCTCAGTCATTATGGCTATATAAAATCATGGTGCTCTGATAAGGTGCTCGTTGTTCCACAAGTATGATGTTTCCACGGATCTTGCCCTGGGGTGTGGTGGGAGGCCCTGTTGTATTCACGTGATTGATGCAGTTATTGGATGCATAGAGGATGGGAGTGTTGGGAGGGATTTCCTGGGTAGTGTAGTATAATGATGATAACATCAGAGGGGTCAGTTCAGTGGGGACATCAGCTCGACCATCAACCCTCGTCAAGCCTGGGTTTCCCTTTGAGTCCTCTGTGTGCGAGAAGACGGAAACATCCCCACACCGATATGAGAGTAGACGTTGGCCAATACCCTACAGACACTACAGTGCTTTCCCTCACTCGTTATGGGACATCAATGACTTCACGCAAGAAAATGCAGGGTCGACGAAGCATTGCGACGATTCGTATAATACAAAGGCCTCGTCGCAACTCGGCACCTCCGTCAACGCGTCAACAGTGTAGGATCCCTCCCTGAATGACATGCACTCTATTGATCCAAACGAACAGGGAAGGTCCCGTTTTCTGGATGTATCGTTGGTCAGTGCCAGCTAACGAGGGCGTTCAGCCTTCAAACATAGAGAAAAGCTTACCGCGCTGGTCATCCCACCTCTCACACCAGGCGCTAGGGCACAGAGATCGGTAGGCTAGAAGAAACTGGTCCGGGCTGTGAGCTTACTGCCGCATCTCGTAAGAACAACAGTACATACCTGGCGGCAGGGCGCGAAGTCCTCGCCCTTGGCTAGAATGCATTTGTGATAGTCGACATAGTTCTGCCAGCAGTGCTTGGTCCTACGATGCATGTTAGTCCTGATCCGCGGACTAACGTGGTGTTGGTGGTCCATACTGGTTCATGTTCGGAAAGCGGGCATCGAAGCCTAATGTCGGATGTAACTATTAGCGTCGTCCCTCCTGATTTCCGCCGTATGGTCGAGCGCGGATTGAACGTGCGGAAAGCTTCGTCGTTTGACTTCAGAACCCGAGGGCGAACGTACCGGCTACAAGTACAGACGAAGTCAGCATGCCGTCCTGTGGCGCCCCAGAGCGGCTCAGTTCGTAGGGCAGCACTTACCTGTCACGAACTTGAAGGGCTTGGTCTCGCGTTCCTCGTCAGACATGGTGGCGGTTTGTATAGGATCAGTGCTGTGTTGGTGCAAGGTCGCGCTTCAATGGGTCGAGCAGTTGTCGGTGGTGGTGAAGTCAAGGATCGCTGTCGGTGGTCCGATTGAGCTCGCGCACGGGCCGTCTGGGACATGGCATCACTCTTGACCTCCGTCTCTCTCACAGCAACCAAGCAACCTGGAACGACTTCGCACGGAACAACAGCTACACTGAACACAATGGCCGCTCCTCTCTCCGCTGTGTATCGGGCGCGTATCCTCAATATGCAGCCCTTGCTGCGCTCGCGCTTCCAGCCGGTGCGCTCGCTCCACATGAAGCCGACAGCACGAATGATGCGGCCTGTGCCGGTAAGCTCCTCCCGCTTGAGTGTGTGATGCGAAGCTGATTGCCGCGCAGAAAGAGGAGCACAGCGGTGCGTAGATAGCTCGATTGGCCGCTATTGGAGGTGCATCTGGAGCTGACAGCGCCCTTCGCAGCCCACACCATCTCGCAACGTATTCGGACTCTCAAGAAGATTCCCCCAGAGTTGATCCCCCTTGGTACGTGTATTCTGAATCAACTGCCGTCACAAAGCTAACCCAGGTCACAGGTGTCGTCTTAGCGTATGCTGCTCCAGCCGCAACACACCAGTCAAAGCTTAGTTAACATATCTGTAGCATTGCCGTCGGCTTTGCCTGCTTCTCGATAGTCAGAAAGCTTTATGTGGACAAGAGTCTTCGTCTCAGTAGGGCGCGCGGTCACAATCAGGGTGAGGATCACCCTTGAAAATTGGCGGGTATCATTGGTGCTATCATACGAAATTGAGAGGAGCACTGGGGTAGCTTTGTGACAGCTTGTACATCTGCATGAATCTAAGCTTCTTGCGAGGTCGTATTTCTGCAAGCCTCAAAGTGTTACTTTGGCCCATTTGCTGTAGATATCGAAATACCTACGAAGGGAGAAGCAACAACGCACTTTTACAGGGTATGACATTTCGGAGTCATCTGAAACTCCAACGTCTGCTGTCTTCCAAAGCAGGAGTCCATCAAGATGAGAGCGTTACGCTTCGGCTCGCGTCTCGGTGGCTACTGAGTTCATCCACGAAAAGCTTCCAAGTCTCGGAAGGGGGATTCATGTCTGAGATTTAGGCGCTGTTGCTTATGCAGGCTTGGGTCCGGCAACATCCAGACCTTCGAGTCCTTGCATCGGATCCATTGGAGGAGATGCTGTTGCTGCTCCTGTTTGCTCGGCCGCCGCTCGATCCTCCTCACTGACGGCATGCTTAGCCAGCCAACCTTCCTGTATAGATGTTAGTGCAGACCAAATTAACACTCTCAGAGAAACGCTTGCCTGCTCCCACACTGCTGTCTTGCTACCCAAACCCTCGTGCTGCTCCTTTTGCGGCTTAGCCGCTGCGACCTTGATGACTCGGCCATATAGCTCGCTCTGGTCCATGTTGTCTATGGCTTCTTTCGCATCTTCAGCTAGCTCGAATTCCACGTATCCAAAGCCTCTGTGCGGGTCCGTTGATGAGGCCAGCTCCGGTTTGGGTAGTGAAATGTCGACAATCTCCCCGAAAGGGACAAATGCAGCATGAAGGGTGTCTGTGTTTACGGCGTTGTCCAGTCCTCCTACGTAGACGGTCGCCTTTAACCGTGATGCGTCTGACATGTTGGCCGCCGGAGTTTTGAGAGAGACTTGATCGCCAAAGATCAAGACAGTTTCGATATCACGTGCCGCGGCCACTCCCGCTGCTTCCGCGTGCCTGTGGTTTTGGCGAGGCCACCTTGTTTGGTTCAGTGCGATGACAGCACGCTAAACAACATCAGGAGCTTTCTGGGAGACAATTCTGCGCCGTCAGAACGAATCCTCTACGCTGTGGTTACTCGTTTTCTTTCTCTGGTCTTTCCTCACTCCTGGACACTTCTCCTAGCATTTCGCGATCTCCACCATGGTCCGATTACGGGAAATACCTAGGACAGCCTGCTTCGCCTGGTCACCAGGAGCGGCCCCCCGCTGATAGCAACCGGTACTCGGGCTGGTGCTGTGGATGCAGACTTTTCGAACGAGACCCAGTTGGAGATATGGGACCTGGCATTGGACACCCCAGAGCAGGGCGTCGAGCTGCAGCCACTGAGCAGCATCAGCACCGATTCAAGGTTCGACGAACACTTTAGATCCGCGTGACAAGGTCATGTCAGCATCGCCAGAGTTGCTAATGCCTCTTTGCTCTCCAGATTCCACGATATCGCATGGAGTGAACCTAGCGAGGACCATCCGAGAGGCATAATAGCAGGCGCCTTGGAGAGCGGCTCGTTGGATCTGTGGGATGCCGAGAAGCTATGGACCAACCCCAGGTAGTGAAGGAATTCAGGGACTTATTGTGGATCTCCTGCTTACTGAGTACAGCGAGGCGCACATATCACGGACGTCGAAGCACAGCGGTGCAATCAAGGCACTTCAGTTCAACCCTTTCCGTCCCGAACTCCTAGCAACTGCTGGCGCCAGAGGCGAGCTGTTTATCACCGATCTCAACAACGCATCCAACCCAACCCGACTTGGCACATCTGCCGCTCGAGCGGATGACTTCGAATGCCTGGACTGGAACAAGAAGGTGCCACATATCCTAGCAACGGGCAGCAGTGGAGGGTTTGTCACAGTATGGGATTTGAAGGCGAAGAAGGAAAGCTTGACACTGAACAACATGGGAAGAAAAGCTGTCAGCGCCATCGCGTGGGATCCGGAAGTGGCTACGCGGCTGATTACTGCTATACCGCATGACCAGGATCCCCTGATTCTGGTGTGGGATCTGCGGAACTCGAATGCACCGGAGCGGACATTGCGGGCGCACGATCAGGGTGTGTTATCGTTGTCCTGGTGTCCTCAAGACAGCGAACTGCTGCTCTCATGCGGGAAAGACAATCGGACGATATGCTGGAACCCAAGAACTGGCGACGTGCTCGGAGAGTTCCCAGTCGTTACCAATTGGACGTTTCAGACTAGGTGGAACCCACACAATCCGAGTCTACTAGCAACCGCCTCCTTCGATGGGAAAATCGGTGTGCAGACGATCCAGAACACCAGGGCCAGCAAGACGACGAGTGCGGCGGCAGCCCCGGCTCTAGATGGAGAGGATTTCTTCTCCAAAGCCCAGACCCAGCCACAGGGTGCAACGTTCTCCTTGGCGAAGGCGCCCAAATGGCTCGAGCGGCCTGTTGGCGTATCCTTCGGTTTCGGAGGGAGGATTGTCAAGTTCGGTCCAACCGAGAGCGGCTCTCGGCAGTCAAAGATCAGTCTGTCGACGTTCGCAGTCGACACTGCCATCGGTGCCGCCACTGAGAAGTTCGAAGAAGCGCTCAACAAGGGGGACCTTGCCAGTATCTGCCGAGAAAAGATTGCAGGGGCCAAGACCGACGAAGAGAAGGCGGACTGGACAGTCATGGAAACACTATTGTCAGGCAACACGAGGAGGAAGCTGGTCGAATATCTAGGGTTCTCAGATACACCCAGCGATACTAGAGATAAAGCCGACGGTGGACAAGAAGAGGGATCTCGTACAAACGGCGTCACGTCTGCAAAAGATGATGCCTCGTTCTTCGAGGATGGAGGAGCAGGGGACAACTTTCTGGCGGATTTGGCAGCCACGAAAGGGGCCAAGACCAATAACCCATTCCAGATCTACACTGGGACCGAGACCGAAGCCGACAAGGACATCACAAGAGCGCTCATGCTCGGATCCTTTGAGAAGGCATTGGAGATATGCCTGAAAGAAAACAGGCTATCTGATGCTTTCATGATTGCCATCTGCGGCGGGCAGAAGTGCATCGACAAGGCGCAGGCTGCCTACTTCAAACGGAAAGCGGACGGCCCGAATTACTTACGTCTACTAGCTTCTGTAGTAGGAAAGAACCTATGGGATGTCGTATACAACGCCGACCTCGCGAACTGGAAAGAGATCATGGCCACCCTCTGCACCTTCGCTGATGAGACAGAATTTCCCGATCTGTGCGAAGCCCTTGGTGACAGGCTGGAAGAGTCGATACAGGACGGTGCTGACGCAAGCGATGTGAGGAAAAATGCATCCTTCTGCTACTTGGCTGGCTCCAAGCTTGAGAAGGTTGTTGGCAACTGGGTGCAAGAGTTGGTAGAGAACGAGGATGCGGACCTTAGCCAGGCCGAAGGCGGCTCAAGCTTCTCAATACACGCCAAATCCTTACAGGATTTCATCGAGAAGGTCACTGTATTCCGGCGAGTCACTAGGTTCCACGACGTTGATCTTCAAAAGACCGAAGAGTGGAAGCTGGCACCGCTGTACGCCAAGTACACGGAATACGCGGATATCATTGCTTCGCACGGGCAGCTTCAGGTTGCGGAGAAGTACCTAGATCTTCTGCCGGCCAAGTACCCTGCTGCAGAGGTGGCAAGGAACAGAGTAAAACAAGCGACGAGAAAGGCCGCGCCTCAAGCGGCGCAGAGGCAAACTGCGGCCGCTGCGAATACGACTACCCAACGAAGCCAGAGAGTTGTTCCTGCATACCAGCCGACACAACCACAGACAGTCCCCTTACCTACACCCAGCAAACCTCGAACGGTTTCCCAGTACAACCCTCCAAATGCCCCTGCACCAGTCCAGCAAATGCCACAGCAGACTTACACTCCCGCAGCTACCAGCGGGTACGCTCCTGCTGGGTACCAACAGCCACAGCACTTTCCTCAGGCGAATCCTGGTGGCATACCTACACCTCAGCCGTATGGTCTCGGCTATCAACCGCCTCAGCAACAGCCCCTCCCGCCTCCGCCGCGAGGTTTTACTGCGTCTCCGTCAATTCCACCACCGCCAAAAGCCTCCAACGTTTCTCAATGGAACGATGTTCCGGACTTTGGCCCCAAAGCGCCCACCTCACGCCGTGGCACACCTAGCTTGAGCGCGGGAGCCATTACATCGCCCTTTCCCAACCAGCAGCAAAGTCCTGTTGGTCCACCGCCACCTATGGGCCCCCTCAGTTCGCAGCGCAACAGAGGGCTACGCCACCGCCTCCACCTCGAGGACCGCCGCAAGGCCCTCCACGCATGATGTCTCCATCAACCGCTCCAGGCTCTCAATATCTACAACCAGAGCGCCCATCCTCCTCTGCTGCAAATACCTACGCACCATCACAGCCGGTGCAACCTTTTGCTGGCGGTCCACCACAGCACATGATTCCCAGAGGCACTTCGCCGTACAACCCGCCGCCATCAGCTGCACCACCGTCAAATCGCTATGCACCTAGTCCAAGCCCCCAGATGTCTTCTCAACCGTCAAAAGCGCCTCCGCCGAGACAAAATATTCCTCCGCCAAATCCCTATGCACCACAGCAACGAACAAGCTCCATCGGGTCGACTGCTGCGATACCGTCACCAGCTCCTCCGAGCCAACCGCCGCAAGGGCCGCCACAAGGATACGCTCGGCCGCCACCACTTCAAACTCAGGCACCACCAGCCGGTCCGCCACGAGCTGGGCCACCCCCGGAGGTCCTCCGCCCGCAGCGGCGCCGGAGTCACGGCCTAGCACTGCGCAATCTCAGAGAGCGGTGCCGGCTGCGGCGAAGTACCGTAAGTAGATGTGCGGATGAGGCAATAAACCGAAGGCTGACGTTTTGTAGCCCCTGGCGACCGGTCCCACATACCATCAGCATCTCAGCCGATCTTCGAGATCCTCAACAAAGACATGCAACGCGTGAAGTCCCGGGCGCCTCAAAACTTCATGCCGCAGGTGCTGGATACTGAGAAGCGTCTGAACATCTTGTTCGACCACCTTAACAACGAGGATCTCTTGAAGCCGGATACAATTTCCGAGATGAATGAGCTAGCGCAGCATCTGCAGGCACGGAACTACGACCAGGCTCAGGCGCTGTTCACGGATCTCATGACTAATAAGACTGATGAGGGGAGTAACTGGATGGTAAGCAACCCCACAACAACCTTTTTGTCCACTTAGAGAAGAGATTGCTAATATCAATTCAGGTTGGGGTCAAGCGTTTGATTCAGATGAGCAGGGCGACGCCGGCTTAGGAGCTTCCGCCAGAGGGCCGGGGTAGGATCCACAGTCTTTCTTTCATAGGGGCTCAAATGGAGGAACCTTGACTTTACGATGCATTGTAGCGTACTCGTAGCGTACTTCTATAATCTGCCCCGAAACCTGACCTCACTATCCACGCCTCTCTATCTGCTTTATTCCTAATGTTCACCTTTAC
This sequence comes from Coniosporium tulheliwenetii, assembly GCA_030247845.1. Lineage (NCBI taxonomy): Eukaryota > Fungi > Ascomycota > Dothideomycetes > Coniosporium > Coniosporium tulheliwenetii. Next base: position 106,951 of record JAPDRP010000001.1, on the reverse strand, counting down.
CGGCGGCGTGTGTACCCATCCTCAGAATATGCTCTAGCTTAGTAAGTGAGTTTATGCTCAACCTCGAGCTGGGTTGGCCACTACCATCCAATTGGCAATCGCTCTTCTCGTCGTACAGAATAGACAAAATTCCTGCCTCCGCAGCCGGCACGACGTCCCTGGTCTCACTGTCACCAACCCACACCATATCCTCCGCCTTGATACGATACCTCCGCAAGACCTCACCAAACAAGCCGTCCACTTTCGCTATCCCCGTCTCATTGGTAGTGACAAGGATATCGACGTATTGTGTCAGGCCAAGCTGCTCGATTGTCCACTCTTGTGCATCTCGAGGACCCTCGGTGATGATGATTATTGTTTTGCCGGTCCGCTTTAGATGCTGAAACAGCGCAAGAGCGCCGGGCTTCGGTTCTAGTGCTTTGCTTAGAGCCCGCTTGTGGATTGCTGCGAGCTTTTCGAGGTAGGTGTAGTGGAAACTGATATGGTGCGCCTGTAATAACAAGGCAAACCGTTCTTTGCGGTACTCGATTGAGGTCTTGCCGCAGGCGAAGGCGTTGGCTGTCATCTGAGCTAAAATTGATGAGTATGATTGCTGCAAATACTCGATTGGTAGCCTATGCTGTGAGTAAATGGCTTCAAAGACGGCAAGAGACACGGTGCCTGATGCCGCGCGAAACTCGTGGAGGGTGTCGTCGAGGTCGAAGCCGAACCATGACTTGGCTGCAAGGGAGGCCTGAAGCGAGTCCATTACGGAAACACAGACATCAAGATACGGGTGGCCAACTTGATATTAGATTTGCTGAACTTGGTCGAAGCTAAGCAGCCCGTGAGGAGCGATGTTCGCTTTAACGTCGAAAATCACCAAGAGGTTCAGCCCTGAGGGCCGTGCCAAACGGTTTTCCAGCGCGAGAGCCGGGGGCATCCAGCCCTTACTTGGAGCACACCCTTGTATACGCTCGCTACCGCTAACCCCTACGGGGGAGGCGCTAGCCCTTCTCTGAATCCGGGCGGGAAGCTAGCCCCTGCGGGCGGGGGGCTGTATTGTAAGTTACGGGTATCGGGACGTAGTGTAGTACTTACTGTCTGAAGGGGCCAACGCCAACATAGTAGATGATGGAGGCAGAACTCCTCTGGGAAACGCAAAGCTTATGGCCATAAGGATCTAGTCCAGGAGCTGGAAGCATGGGCCACAATTCGTATGTAACCTGGGCTCAATGGAATTTCTAGACTATCACACCAACCTCCCCAAGCGAGGTTCCCGGATGAAAAAGGGAATAGGAGCAAAATGCAACGAATGAAGCAAATACTTCTCGCATCTGACAACCTCTGGGACGTCGAAAGGTATTCTAGCAGGGGATTCTTGGCGGGTTCTCACGTGACCTAAACTCATTTTCGGACATTCATTTCCATATAGGAGATACTACTCAACCCTTATAATATTGATTACACCCCTTAGCACTGTTCCACCCTTCTCCTTTACGGACACACCCCTCGTTACACGTTGGTAATTTTCAAACGGAGGACGGAGCCTTAGAGTCTGGACGGACGGACGGAGAACGGACCGTCGATTCGTCCGTTTCAATCCGTTGAACGCCTGTTGTCCACCCTGAGCTCGTCCTTACCAAAGTTGATGAAGGTCAGTTGTCGCGGGTGGTCCTCCTCCTCCTTCTCGTTCAAACAACCTTTACACTGGTAACCTTCCCCATTCAACACCCCAAGCTCCGCCACGAAGTCTGCCTTGTTTGCAAAATGTTCGGTGCGGCCGACGTACTCGTGCACATCCCAGTTCCTACTCGGGTTTCCAAACGTGAAGACCAGTAGTCTTTTCATGCTCTCTAACATTGTGTTATCCCTTCGTAGCTCGTCAAGAACCAATCTTAGCAGGAGATATCCCTGAGAGTGAGCAACAATAACGACGTAGTCCTTTCTTTGTCCTCCCCTTGACCGTAGGACTTCTTCCAATTGCTTCCTCAAATTGTCCTGAGCTAGTTCGCTGCTCTTGGTCTTCAGACCGCCCTCCCCGCCTTTAGGATCTCTCTGGCCGGCACATTCGATCAAGTCCCAGAGAATCCCTTTACTTCTGTTGAATATGCTGTGTATCTTTCGCTTGAACGTGTATTTCAACTTTTCGCAAGCGAGGCTCGATCAATAATGCTCACCAGCGATGCCATTGATGAAGAACCATGGCTCCTTTTCTTCGAGGATCTTCTTCATCGTGTTGTTATCTACTGGCTTTATGTCTTTGTCGTTATCCGTATCAAGCTTTGTGATCATATCGAAACTGACCAGACCCCTTTGCTCTTCTCCTTGGTTGTCCTTCAGGATAACGACGAGAGATTTCACCAGTCGCTGCAGCTGGCTTATTGCAGCATGCCTGTTCATTGGATCATCCAGATCCAACTCGTTATGCTTGTTACGGCCTTCCTTCTGCTCGCTTGGATTGCCATCCGGCGGACTGGCTGCAACGAAAAGCTCTGCGGGTTAATGAGGGCAATGAAGAACTCGGCCAACTTGGTCCTGTTGCTCAAAATACTTCGAAGTGTAGTCGCTGTCCCCTCGTTTCCCATGGTCTATGCGTAAGTTGCTGGAGCCCGTCCCAAGTCCGGTGCCATCACCGCGAAAATGCATTTCGTGATTGCAAATACCGAGTTTCTGACTACTTTTGGATGCGCGGTGTGGAAAACGGCTCTCGCAGTCTCGAGAACGACATTCGGCTCAGCACACAGCATGAAGAGTTTGGCTGCACCCTCGGACAACTTAAACCCTTCCGCTCGGAGAGTATCTGTGACCACCCCTCCGGCGATGGTTCTAACATGCCCGGCGATGGTGGTGATATAGTTGTCAACCTCGACAGTACCTCCAACAGCATCTTTGACAACACCTTCGACGGCTCCTTGAGCGATTTGACCAGCCTCTGTCGCGATGCTAGCTGCCCCTTGAGCAATGTGTAGAGCGCCTCCAAACGCTCCGCCGGTGATTTTGGTGGCCTCTTCCGCGATGATGGCAGCGTTCTTGGCGATTGTTACAGCAGCGCCTTCAGCGCCCTCGGCGACCGCTCCAGTGACTTTGGCAGTCTCCTCAGCAATTCAAGAGCCTTTTCAGCGATCTTCACGGCGCTTTCAGCAGTCCCTCCGAAAGCCCTGTTGGCGATTCCGGCAGCCTCTTCTGCGATACGGAGAGCATCTCCGACGATTTTTGCAGCGGTGAGTTGAGCAGGATCTCCGGCAGCTGTGACGATGTTCGTAGCCTTTGCGGCGATGTGGGCAGCGTTTCTGGCCATGTTCGTCGCTCTTCTGGCAGTGTCTTCACCTGCCTGTTCCGCGATTTTAGTGGTGTCTTCCACGATGTTCTGAGCATTCCTGCCAATTGTCGCTATGCCTATAGCAACACCTCCAGCAGCGCCTGGAGTGTTCGGCGGCATCACAGGCATGTTCGACAGCTTCTGTGGTCGGCCTATCAACAGCGTCTCCGGCAGCCTTTATCGCAATTCCGGCAGCGTAACCAGCAATGCCGGCTTAAGCGGCGAGTATACGTCCTATCATGGCAAGCGGAGTTGGGCTATGACCAGTGATGCCACGAGATCGAGTAGAGTAGATCGGACCCTGAATCCATTAATCCAGTTCGAGTCGTCGAGTCGATCGTTGTTACCCGGCTAGCCGTCTACAGCTAATATCTTACGGTTCTAGAAGAAGGTAAGGCTGTATTATGGTTATATAAGACTTCCGGAGACCTCAGCAGGCCTCTGCACCAACACCACGCCAAGATATATAGATACCATGGTTCGGAAGCTCCGGATATCAGTCGGAAGCCTCGGATTAAGTAGGCTTACTCAGCTAACAGACTCGACGACTCGAGCTACAGTCGATCCACTTGGATTGATTGATTCAACTCTAGATTCAGTCGATCTCCTGGCATCACTGGCTGTGACATGTAAAGATTCCGACTAGTCAAAACTTAAAATGTTACGAACTGAGAGATCGAGATCATCACAGACCAAGTGAGATTAATCCATTTTCTTTTGGCTCTCCGCTGTCTTTATCCGAGTTTGTGTGAGCCGATCACATGTCCAAGCTGAATCAACTCGAAGTTTTTGGGGTAAGGTGTAGACTCGTAGTTTTCGTTACAGCTGAACTTAGCAGATAGCGCAAAGAGAACAGATTCTCTGCTGGTGATCAGCTCACATTCGAAGCAGACAAGATCTCTGATAGCCATGAAGGATCTTGATACTCAGCTGAAAAATGGCGATCCACATGTGCAACGGAGCAAGATCATACAGCGACGGGACGCCGCGTTCAATAGGGATGCAGGCGGGAAAGTAAGGGACACGCAATGATCAGGTGATGATGCATCGTAAGACATTGAAATGATTCAGCACCTGGCTTCAAGACTTCCGTATCAAGTCAGCCGCAGCTAGATGGCCATAAATTATTCATCCATACAAACATGATCGTCGATGAAATGTGATTAGCTTGTGATTAGCATGTGATTAGCTTTCATGGCTTGTGTACAGATATGATCGTCGATGGAATGTGATCAGCTTGTAATCAGCGTGCAAACTCATCTTATTGAAGTAGAAGTTGACGGCCAACGGGATCGGTAAGTTAGCCCCCATCCCAACACCTACTCGTAACAGAAATCTGGGACAGGCGCATTCTACAGCACCTTGACACGTCCGATGGGTAGTCCGCATTAGTCTGCGGATGGCTTTTTAGTGGCTCCAAACCCTGCTCTAGCGGATCTTGTTGGCTATAAACACGAAAGCTACATCTTTTACACCTATCAGGCGCTCCGTCAGCAGCTTAGAACCCTTGCCTACACCCATCGGACGTGTCAGGATGCTGTAAGCCTTCTCGATGGATTGGGAGTTCATTGGCCGGCTTATGGACTAGGGACGATGAGCTGAATAGCGTGGCTTGTTTCCCTCTTGTTGCTAAACTTTAACGATCATCAATATGCTGAAAGAAAGATGAGGATGTCTTTTTGACTGGTGGGAAGGGGGCTCCAGACTGAGGGGTGTGTACTTATTAATACTGATATATTCTCATACAGCGCGGTCTCTCATTCCTGTCATCCTCTCCATCTTAAAACTCCGGTTCCCTCATTCCCCCAGCAGGAAAACTAATCTCCTCTTTGATCTTAAACTCCGATACTATTATTACGATTGTGAGCTTCAGACAATTCGCTTCTCTTCTTCTTTCATTTGACCAGAAACAAAAGAGATTCTTTTCCTGGAAGTTGCAGCCATGCCCACCCTAACCAACTGGAATGATGAGATCCGTTTCGACGTTGCCGATGACCAATTCAAGACGCCGACGCAGGTTTCGGACGTCCAGGCCATCGTCAGACATGCCTTCGAACGAAATCAACCAGTGACCGTCGTCGGGGCCCTCCATTCGACAACTGAATGCATGGTGGGCGCCGGCATTATCATTTCGATGAAGAACATGAGTCGCGTCCTGTCCGTCGATCCGGACCGGCTGACAGTCACCGTGGAAGGAGGCGTGAGCCTGCACCAGCTGTGCTCACACCTGAAAGAACTCGGCCTGCAGCCTCCTGTCATACTGGAGTTCGGCAATTTCCAGATTGGCGCCGTCAGCGGCACGCACGCCAACGACACCTCAATGACGCGCGGAGCGCAGTTCTCGTCGTTTGTTCTCGGCGTGAAGCTGGTCACGCCGACCGGCGATGTCATGGGAATCTCGGAAACGGAGAACGCGGAATACCTGCCTGCCATTCGCTCCCATTTCGGCATGTTCGGCGTCGTCTGCGAGGTCACGCTGCGCGTCTTCAAGAACCAGCCGCTGCAGGTCAGTTTCCAGACCGCCAAAGTCAACTCGTTCCTTGACGGCTTTACGGGGAAACTGCAGGCTCTGAAAGCAGCCTATGACCAGGTATTCGGGATGCTGTTTCCGCACACTGGCATACTGCTCTGGCAGTGCCGGAAGTTCTTGGAACCGGTGACACCGAGCCCGCTTTCCCCAGTGACCTGGACGAATCCGATTGCAAGCGAGGGCGTCAATCTGTTCGAGGATGTGCTTTTGCCCCTAGTGAAGGTGGGCACAGCGGTGCACTCCTCTGCGGCCATTGCCGAACTACTGAGCGCTGCGCTTATCGAGTTGCCGTTGAAGATCATGCGCCACAGTTCCTATGTCATCGATCCGTGCGATCGTGGCATCATTTACGGCGAACATGCTCCGGGTTTCGAATTCTACGACTGGATGTTTCCCGAGGAGAAGTGGTGTGACATGGTGCGGGCGTTCCTGCAGCTGAGCGACCGCTTTCGGCGGGAGCGCGACTTTGCCCTGCCCTTGCCCGCACTGATCTACTTTGTCAAGCAGGACCAGGCGTCCCTTCTATCGCGATCGCGCCATGCCAACATGATAGCGATTGACCCCCTGTACCCCAACCCGAAGAACCCCACGTGGAAGGCGTTTCGCGTTGCATTCAATGACATTGCCGTGAAGCACGGCGGCATCCCACACATCAACAAGACGCGCGACGGTGCGATAAGCCATTTTGCGAAAGTCCAGGATCCGGAGAGCATCCGACTCTATCTTCAGAAACGCAAGCAGCTTGACCCCAAGGACCTATTCCTCAACGACTTCTTCAAGACGATGTTCGCCGAGTACCTCTGAAACGCGCAGGCCAACGGGCAAGACGGCAAGGAAGCGTTTGAACCGAGGGCCTCGTGGCTCGATTGGCCGACCACCAAAGCCTATTGTTCACTGTAACAGTACAGGACACTGCAGGAGACAAACGTGCAGTACTATGCGGAGCGGTACCTTACCCTGCAGCTATACGATGTGCCGTGTTGCAGCTATGTGTTGTCTTCTATGTGTCCTCTTTTGTATGAACAGTCCCCCCATCAATGCCAAATCTGAAAGGTTTCTCCTCTATGAAGTCTGAACTCTAGCTTCTTTAATCGAACACTCTTATCCAATGTCTGTCCCACAACAGCTCGGATCTCACTTGATGCTGAATGCCCCAAAGAATTGGTCTATAACTTAGTGCGTGGATTGACTACCAAGATCTCACTATCCAATCCTTTAAACGCGCACTAGGGAGAAGTGAATCGGATGCAATGTAGCGCTACGGGCTCCACTTCTGCTTTGATCACAAAATCTCTATATATTACATGGCTCCTTGATGTTCTCCGTATTTGATAGCACGCAGGATCGTGAATAGAAAGACTTTACTATCTACCTCGTTGGTCCGCTACAGGCAAACAATATATGTAGAAGACCGCGCATCGGGGACTGTGCAGCAGCTCAGCTGCGCCCACGGCCAGGATTGCTAAGAGATTCGCATCAATCCAAAAATGCATATACCTGTTCGTATGAAGAAGTTGCCCGTAGTGACTGTAGGAACACTGAAGAAATAACATAAGGTCTCCAAGAAGCTGATACATTTGCAGAACTTGTGCGTACTGAGTTTCACCCCAATTAGCGTCCAAACACTACCTTGATCGTTGGAATACAATAGGACACTTACCGTAGCAGCAACAGTAAGGACTCCAACCTGATCCGCATGGTCTATACCTTCCGTCACGCGGAAGTGCCAGTACACTCCCCGGTTGCTTGTAATGGCAGTCCTGTCAAACCTGTCACTGTCTGGGATTGGGTTGTTTGCCGGGCCGCACATTGATGCAGTATCAACAACACCGTCATTCTGCTCGGAGGGGCCGAATCGTGCGTTAACACCATTCATTGCAAGAGATAATATTGACAGGATAGGGAGCATATCATCCCGAGGAATTCGTCCTCCTGGACTCGTGAAAAACAAATGCCGGCTTCGACTGGGCGCCTGCTACCTCGTCCGGTGAGACAAGTTAGTCGCATGCGCCTTTGGTGTACTCGTGACCCGATTCTTCCTTTTGAGACTAACGTTGTGTATTCTTGCTCAGCAGCTTGCTCGTACGCGGTGTGCGAAGAGGGACAGGCGAACCAGCATAGGACAGTGATGAAACCGGATCTGCTCAGAAAAGGAAGTTGAACCGAATCTTCGAACAGTCGTGATGCAAACCACCCTCGTTCCGCCTGGCTCGCTACAACTCCCAGCACGTGGCTTCCTCAACCGAGCCAGAGATTCGATGGACCACCCCTCTTCGAGTCTCTCTCAATAATCTCGTCTATCTTCTTCTCTATATCATCAAACGACGTGTCTTTCTCACCGTCTTCCTCAAATTGCTTGGCCTTCTGTTTCAACTTCTTCAGTGTGCCCTTCAACCTTTTCATCTCTCCGTCATTTCATCCATTGCCTTGTCACAATCCTCCGTCATCTTCTTGGCCTCCTGAGCTTTCTTCATAATCTGGTGCAGAACGACCCTCTCTTGCCACGACAGCTCAGCGACGCTCGCCGGGGCCGAGAATACGACCCTCGGATCCAGAAAGATGTCCAGCTTGTCGAGTGGCGTGAATTGCTCGTGCAGCCACTCGCTGAATCCTTCAACGCTGTCGCCATCTGCGCAGTCCGCGATCGCCACGGTAGGAACGATTTGAGCGCACTTGATCACCGCTCTAGCCGCTTCTGCAACGCGATTCAGGCCGTTATAGCATGTGGCAAACTTTAAGTGCCCATAGCACAAATACCTCTTCGCGACATCGATGCCCCGATGCTGTTTCCACCACTCCTCCAAATGCGTGAGACCCTTCTTGTAATCCGGCCTATCATTCTGCGTCACCGCAAGTGCATACATGTGCATGTGCAGATTTGCGAGATTCTTCCACCCCGTCGAGGCAGTCGAGCTGAGCGCCTCGCGCTGGACGCTGAAACCCAGTGCGGACGCCGCGGCGCTCCTATCGCCGGACAGCATGTGCAGGCCAGACTCTATGTTCCCGAACAAGGCGCGCATTTCCACGCCCCTGGGGTTGTCTGTTTCGAGCATCTGACGCAGACAAAAAGCGAAGATACCGCCGGGCGGTAGATTTTGCGTCTCGGCCAGATCGGCGAAAATGTCCACAAGCGGGGCGTCGAGGATGCGTTTGGCGAGGGTGCCGAATTTGGTAACTGCGTCCTTTTCCTGTTCAACGGCGAACAGGAACTGCTGGCGAACTGTGACGGTCTCGATTATCTTCTCGTTCTCGGTACACATGTTAAGCACGAAGGGAACTATGCCTCTTGGCTTGAATTCGCCGCAGACTGCCCGCAAATTGGTGGTTACTTGTTCTTTGTCGAGCGTGCCTTCCCGAGCAGCAATTTGCACTACGCAGCCGGCCCAGTTGGTCAGATTCTGCAGCTGCCAGCGCCTGATGGCGTTGTACACTGGCTTGTCTGATGAGGAGGGATCATCAGCCAGGTTTCTTTCGTAAAGCTCCTTCGCTTTGTAGATGGTGCTGTTTGATTGCGCGATGTCGGCTTCGGCATGGCGGAGCTGGAACCAAGACAGCTCGTCCGGAGGAGTCAATACCGTTTCTGCAGGATTCGCGGCTCTGCAGCGCTTGGCGGCTTCCAAGGCCATGCTAACGAGCGATATCTTGCGATTGCTGTCTGTCTCGAGGCGGCAGAGTGCCCATGAATACGAAAGAATAGTGTGCAGATCCGAAGACGTCGGTACTCCACCCGGACGTACGAGAGTCGTGAGCAGGTGCACCCGCAGAAGATGTCTCCAAATAAGCGGAATGAACAGTCTCGGTTGCCGTTGATTCACGTACAGCGAGTTAAGGGACATCTTGTAAGCGCAGTCGAACAAGCTGACGCCCATTCGCTCGACTTCCTCTTGCAGATCTCCGTCCTCCAGCGACCAAGCCATGGCCACCGCACGCGTGTTGTGCCAATAATCCTCATGCTGCTCGGCCCCGTCCCATTCTACGCTGACAACCTCTTTGGAATATGACCGGGCACGCGGTCTGTCCCACAGCAGCGCTTGCCGGACATAAGCAAATTTAGCCTCCTTTAAAGCCTGCTCTTTGAGCCCTGATCGACCTATCAAGGTAAATATGGGATGCACGTGGTAGCAGGCTATTCTTTCCCCATTATACCTCTTGATGACAGCGTTCTCCAAAATGCCCGCGCGGAGCAATTTCATCTCGATACCCAGCCAGTACTTGCGCAGCGTGCGAACCATCTGAGCTTTTTCGACGATCTCTTGGAACTCCTGCGAAATCCAGATTGCGAATGATCCCTCCTGAAAGTGCTTGGAATACGGCAAGTAGAGGAACCAGTAGTAGTAGATTAAGTCCTGCGGCATGAGTGTCCAGAACATCGCAAATTGTTTCACATGAATGAGCGTTTCCTTGACGTTAATGAAGGATTGTGCAAACATAGCGCCGTAAATTGAACGGACGAAGCGGCATCTTTTCCATTGGTCGTCATTTGTTTCGCATACGCCATAGAGGAGCATGTTGAGCAGCGTCTCGCTGTCATGGTTCGCCCGCCTCAGCGCTGGTACAATCATTTGGATGGCTGCTGGATTGCCTTCGACTAAAATGGCAACGCGGCGCAGGAAATCGAGGTTCTCCCGCCGATGAATCGTTTCTGGCAGCTTTGTCTTCGGTTTACAACCCATTTGCTGAAGAAGATCCACAGAGTCGAGGACTGAGATCCAGTGAGATGATACTTTTGGCGTTCGGACGTTATGTTAGCAATTTGCGCCGTGTCCAATCGCGCGGAGACAATAACCATTGATCCATCATGAGTGGCTGCATCGATAAACGACTTCAGCTGAGTTGGCAGCTCTTCGGCCGTGATCACCGAGGCAACTAATATCGGCGTGTCTAAAGCGTCTGCACTGTCAAAGACAAGGAGATACTTCCCGCTCTTGAGCTTGCCAATGAGTTCGGCCTCTGATCGGTTCTCGGGGTCAATGCCGAGTTGGTTACCAATCTCGTCTACGAAGTCTTCTAGAGAGTACCCTTCGTGATCGGCGAAGTCAACATAAGCCGAGCCTCTGATCCAGCCGGAGGCTTTCCACCAGCGGCAGACGTAGCGGAGCAATTCGCTCTTACCGCAGCCTCCTTGGCCGTGCAGGAGGATTACTCGGGAGACGGAGAGTGGAAGTTCGAGAGACAGAATATCAGAGTCTCGTCCGATCAGCTCTTGCCGTACAGGGATCATTGTATCCCCGGCCTCTCGTTTAGTAGGGGAAACGTGGTTGATTGAAGTCAAGACCTTTTCCAAGTACGAGAATACGGTACCTCTCGGTTTTAGATCAATCAATGTCCCGGCAGGGTCACGCTTTGGACAGGAAGTGTAAGGCACGGGCACAATATAGTCCGAAAGTTGCACATACTGCATGTATCGCGCTCTTCTGGATCGGCTCTTCATTAGTGCCAGGCGTGACATTCGCGCGGCGTCCTGAACAGAAACCCCTTTGATGAGCAGCGACTGATAGAATACGTCCATGAAGATTTCGACGGCTTCGTCCACCACCTTGTACGCCCATTGCCAGTACCGACTGGACACCATGGCTCAGAAGGACTTCGGCCAGATTGCTCCCTGGATTAGAGCTTTGAAAGCTCGCAGACTCACAAGCGTTCAATACGACGGTTTTTACGCCGGATTGTGCAAGTTCCTTGCCGATGTAGCGACACTGACAAAGCTAGATGCTAAGGCGGTCACATTTCGTGGCAGACTACCTAGGTAGGATCGGACGAGACGGGATGCTGGATGACTCCAGTCGTTGCTTAGTCCTAACGGACAAATTTCATGAACACCTTGAAGTGTCTCTTCTTCGTGAGCTGTCCGCTGTGGTGCGTGCAGAGTGTCGTGTTTTCAGCCCGGTGAGCCTTGTCAAACGCCTTTCAGGGTCCTCGCGTAAAGTTGCCGCGCCGAAGATCACGAACTTTTTCCAGGTGTATCGATAGAAGCAGGGCGTAAAGAACAACTACAGAGACCATCACGCCAAAATGTCGCTGGAGGAGAGGCTTGACAAGATACGGTCGCAGCCGAAGCTGCAGAACCAGCAGCAGGTGAGGAGCTATCCGAAAGCGTGCCTCATGAGACCGTACTGAACCTTCACAGACCGCAGTTGTTCTCTCCGCTGTCGAAGATACCCTCCGCGTCCAGCAATCCGAGCCCACGCCCACAGCATACTTCGCCGCGCTACTATCACTACTGAGCCAGACGATATCCTCAACCCAAGGCGTAGTCAATAAGGAGCTCGCCTCCGCCGTGGTGTACCTACTCGACCTCATCACCCCACACGTTCCGGCGCCACTGCTGCGCTCAAAGTTCCCACAGATCCTTACGGGGCTCGCCCCAGCGTTATCACACTCGGATGCCGAGGCGCCGCTGCTTCGCTCCTCGATAGGATGCTTAGAGTCTCTGTTGCTCGTCCAAGACGCGCAGGCATGGGCGCTACCGCAGACGCAGGTGAGCCCGCGAAGGGCTGTCGCGGGCCTGCTCACAATAGCGGTGGACCACAGGCCGAAAGTTAGGAAGCGAGCGCAGGATGCTCTAACGAAGGTGTTGAAGAACCCTCCTCCGAGTCCCTCGACCGATCATCCGGCGGCCGATATGTGTGCGGAGACTGCCTTACGGACCTTGAAGGACATTGCGGACTCCGCTGGAAAGAGCAGGAAACATCAGAAGCACAAGGATGGACAGCATGAGCCGGGCCTTATACACGCGCTACAGCTCGTCAAGACGATTGCCGCGGCGTCTGGAGGCTGGCCAAGCCGCAAGCTCGACGCCCTCTGCGAGCTGCTGCTCAACATATCCAAGTCGAGTAACGAGTACCTGACCATGGCGGCTTTCGAGATTTTTGAAGTCATCTTCACGGACATGGCTGCAGACGAGGTCTCATCTGCGAAGCTTCCACGGTTGTTGGAGGTCATCGCAGAGCTACAGCCTTCGCAGAACGACTCGCAGCTTCTCCCGCCCTGGATTGCTGTTCTCTCGCGAGGCTATGATGTCTCTGCCCAGGTCGAGCCCGAAGAGACCTTCCAGAAGCTTCCTGATCTCTTTACGATGATATCCAATTTCCTTGCTTCTCCGTCTCACAACATCCGCGAGTCGGCCTCCGAGTGCTTGATCTCTTTCCTCTCGAATTGCATTCCTAACAGCGTGCTATTGGAACCCTCCATCTACGATGAGAAGGTCCTCGAGAAGCTGGCAAAAATTGTTACAGATCTGTTGAGCGTGAAATACCAGTCTGCGTGGATGGAGGTCTTTAGTGTATTAGGGGCAATGTTCGATGCGTTGCGATGGCGCTCAGCACCTTTACTCTCGGGGGCTGTCAAGATCGTCGGAGATCTTAGAGCCAATGAATCCTTTACCGGCAAGAAGGAAGCAGATGCCGTTCTGGCAAAAGCAATACAGGCTATGGGCCCGGACAATGTCTTAGAGATTCTGCCCTTGAATCTGCTAAAACCGGTACCAGGTCAGCCTGGGCGTGTGTGGCTTCTGCCTCTGATGCGAGATTCTGTCAGCAACACTCGTCTTGCCCACTTCAGGTCGGAGCTGGTACCCTTGAGCGAGATGATGTTCCAAAGGGTGCTGGAGCACGGCAACGCGGAGAAAACTATGCAGATCAAGATCTACGAAACGCTCGTGCACCAGGTTTGGGCTACTTTGCCCGGCTACTGCGATCTTCCTCTGGACCTGACTGAGGCATTTGATCAAAGCTTCGCAGAGTTACTCTCCAACTTGCTCTACCAACAAACAGATCTACGTACAGATATCTGTCGAGCACTACAGAATCTGGTCGACTCTAATCAGGCCATTGCAAACTTGACTGGCGGAGAGGATCCCGTAGTTCAGTCCAGGGTTTCAAAGGCGGATACACAAAAGAACTTACAATATCTGGCGGGCTTTGCCAACAACATGCTTGCCGTGCTGTTCAACGTCTACAGCCAGACCCTCCCCCATTCACGAGGCCGAATCCTGCAATGCGTCAACGCTTTCCTCAGCATCACGCCAGAGCAGGACCTCATGGAGACATTCACCCGGGTCGCCACAATGCTAGAGTCGGCGCTAGCAGAAACCGGTCCCCAAACCCAAGCCGACAAGCAGAAGCAAGAAAAGACAAAAGACAAGATGCCGCCCATGAGCCACACGCTCATGGACCTCGTCATCACCATCTCCGTCTACCTCCCGCGCGAGAGCTTCGGCACCCTCTTCAGTATCTCCGCCCTAATCATCAACAAACAAGACGACCCGCAGCTGCAAAAGAAGGCCTACAAGCTTCTCCCCGCCTCGCCGAATCCGAGACCGGCCGCGCCGCACTCGCAGACCGCAACAAGGAGCTCCAGCACCTCCTCCTCGCTTCCGCTGAAAAGGCCTCAGCCCCCGCACGTAGAGACAGACTCGCAGCCATCGCGCAGATCATAGCCTTCCTGCCCCCTCAGACCTCCACTTCATCCCCTCCGTCCTCTCCGAAGTCGTCATCTCCGCCAAGGAAGTCAACGAGAAGGCCCGCACGGCCGCCTTCGACCTGCTGGTGCAGATGGGCGAGAAGATGGCCGCGGGCGGCACGGTGCTCCAGTCCAAGGTCCCGCATATGCCGGACGATGCGCCTGCCGTCCCCGCGAGCCTCGAGGAGTACTTCACCATGGTCTCGGCTGGGCTGGCGGGGAGTACGCCGCATATGATCTCCGCGTCCATCACGGCCCTCACCAGGATTTTGTATGAGTTTCGGAGCGTGCTGGAGGAGGGGGTGATCGCGGATCTGGTGCAGACGATGGACCTGTTCCTGACGAGCAATAACAAGGAGATTGTGAGTAGTGTGCTGGGGTTCGTGAAGGTGTCGGTTGTGTCGCTGCCGGAGGGGATTGTCAAGCCGAGATTGCAGAGTCTGGTGCCGAATCTGATGGTCTGGAGTAAGGAGCATAAGCAGCACTTTAAGAGTAAAGTTAAGCATATTCTTGAGAGGATGATGCGGAGGTTTGGAGCACAGGAGGTTGAGAAGTGGTGTCCGGAGGCGGATAGGAATCTGATTAAGAATATTAGGAAGAGCAAGGAGAGGAGTAAGCGGAAGAGGGGCGAGGCTGGCGCGGGAGCGGATGGGGAACAGGCGCCTGAGAGAAGGAAAGGGAAGTTCGAGAGCGAGTTCGATGAGGCGGTTTATGGATCTGACGAGGATGCGGAGACGGGGAGTGAGGATAGTAATGATGACATGCTGGGTCGTGGAAGCGGGAAAGGGAGAAGAGAGGCGAAGTCGTATATCGTGGAGGATGAGGAGGAGCCACTGGACTTGCTCGATCGGAAAGCGTTGGGAAATATCTCCTCCACGAAACCCGTCAAGATGCGTCAACAGCCGCAGAAGACGAAGGCCAAGACGGACCTGGATGGGAAACTCGTCTTTGGCGAGTCAGATGAAGAACACGGAGCGGACACGGATATGCTAGACAATGATCCAGGTGACGGAACTCTGGAGGGCGGCATCAACGCGTATGTGGCTGCTATCAAGGGGCGGGACGCCGCGAAGAGAGGGCAGAAAGGGAAACTGAAGTTCAGCAACCGGAAGGACAAGGGAGACGATGAGGGTGAAGAGATGGAGGTCGACCAGGAAGAGGTCCGGAAACAGATCAGGGGGAAGTTGCAGCAGAGAGGCAGAGGAAGGGGTGGCATGGCTCAGAGGACGCAGAGGCGTGGGTTTGGTGTTGAGAAAACTAGGGGTGGACGTGTGGCAAAGCGAGGAGGGAGGCGGTAAACCGTTGCTGATGATAGGACTAGCATGCTCGAGATGTAGACACGACAACTGTGGTTATAACAAACTTTCAAAGCGCTTTGGTTCGATGCTTCCTTCCGTTGCAAATATGTTCCCTATTGAGCGAACGCAATAGATGAACGTTGCCAACTAATGCACCCTCACAATTGTACGACACTGCGTCACGCGAGAGATCATACTCGCATATCAGATGCCATCCATATTTCATCCAGCTTGTCAACATTCTCCACGTCCCTCCTGTGCGACCTGAACCATGCCTCCAAATCAACGCTCTAGACCATCATCTACCGCTTCGGTGGGGTGGACTTCTTCACAGTCAGACCAAAAACGTGCTCAAAGCGTTAGATCGAGTAGATATAGCTTATCGTGAACATTGGACGCACTTGGCAAGAAAGGTTGACCTTAAGGCTGTAGGCTTTGCAGCCGGCTTCCGGTATGTCCACGAACTCGACCACGTGGTGCACAATCACTTCACGTGGAGCGGCATCATCCCAGTCCCCTTGGTCTGTCTTGCTAGATATGGGCAGTGTAAGCTGCAGGTGCACAGGTGGAGTTGGCAGTATGGGAACATGGCTTGCGGACTTGCAACTATCGACCATGCGCTCAGGATGTCCATGTTGTATCTAACGATGTGTAAGTTCTTTGTGCTAATTCTTCACATTGTCGATAAATGTCGAGCATAGCCAATACGACTCCCTGCGCTTCCAGGATCCTTTCATAGCGCCGTTATTCAGATGGATAGCGTCGCAGGCCGAGTTGAGCCCTCCCAGAGTTGCTGTCACAAAAGCCGAAATTCTGCTAATCTTTGTAGGTGCACTTTATGGTGAGGGACAGTCGCAAGATCATATCGTTTCCAGGGAAAGGAACCGATGATCTTGGGTTGACTATTGGTATGGGCTGCTCAAAGAAACCGGAAAGACGCATCGAGGAGAACAAAGCGGCGCAGGCCATGGATAAAACCTGATAATAGGACACTTTATGGGTTCTTAGCTTCTGGATGTGGACAAAGGAAGTGATGGCCCTCTTCACCCATGCGCCTGCATCTGCCTTGCTCAAGACTGCTGTTCAGAAGGTTCGTTGGCGGCGTATTTCAGCCACGCAACAGTCCGCGGCATTCGCTCCAACAGCTTAACACTTTTTGTGTCGCCCGTGGACGCTTTCTACGAACCGCCCACCTTCTATCAGCTACCACCTTCCGAGAACAAACCATGGCCTGAACCATCGAGTTAGAGAAAACTATCAGCGACGACCTCCCCGTGCAAAAAGGCTACACCTTCGTCGCCAAAGGCAACGTCTACATAACTCGCCACTGCCGCACCCGCACCAAGGAACTCGGAAAGACCGTCTTTGTCATCGCCGACTCCAAAGGGCAGCGATTAGGCCTCCGCTGTCCGCGGCAAGTCTACGATGGAGTCCTGACCGCCGAACGGGCGACCTCTCGACCGGCAGAGCATAGTGGACAAGAAGGACACGAAAGGCCGGAACGAGGCCACGGCGGCGCTGGTGCGTCTGTTTCCCAAGGTTCCGCCGGACGCTGCGGAGGCGACTGTAAAGCATGCATTCGAGAAGCGCAGTCGAAGGGTTGGCAGGAAGATGGTGGTGTCGTTGGATGACAGGGTGACAAGAGCTGTGATTGCGCATATACGCCATTGCTACACGCCTTATGATGCGATGTTGCGCAAGGGTGTACCCAGAGAGCAAGCGCGTCTGAGGGTCCAGGCAGATGTCCATCGGTTGCTTCGTGCGTGGAAGGGATTGCCGCCAGTGTCGCCGCCGAAGTCGAAAGACCTAGATGCGAAGCGGGAGGAGCCAAGGAGGCGAGAAGGAAAGCCCCCGAAGCGGAATGAGAAAAGAGTGAGGACGAAGCGGCGCAAGCATCCAAGCTGATGGGGTTGCCGACGAAGCTCGAGCAGGAAATCCAAGGCTTGGAAATATGTTCGGAATGAATGCGTAGTCGTACTGAAGATGATTCCGTGATTCACATACATCAGTCGTTCCAATACACCTGCCCAGCCATGATCCGTCTCGCAGTCCTAAAGACACTAGCGGACTCGACATCGCCACCTGCAGCCATGGTAGCATTCACCTGTATGCGGCCGCTCGGGTGACCGATCGTGATCATGTTCGGGTCCACGTGCTGTTGAGCAAGGCATTGCTGGACTACCGAGCCCTTGATCTTAGCTGCCACTGCCGTGCAAAGGGCACCAGTCAAAGGTATGGCTCTATGCGGTTGCGTATCCGAAATGAAGCGTATGACGAGGTCAATGGATGAGGCATCCAATGTCCTGCCCGAGAGCAGCTTATGCTCTGTGGATGGAGACACGATCGCAATCTTAGGGATTGTCCGTGGCGCTTCGGAGCCAGACTCGCACATGCCCATTGCTGCGGCTGCTTTATGCCTGATAATTTCAAGATGGGCCAGCTTCTCGGGCAGCTTGTTGAAATTGTTGGGTAGAATTGCTCCTTCGATTCCAACATCTGCTGCTCGGACAAAGATACATGGGTTAGCGGCGTCTACGCAGCTGACCTCAACGCCTTCTATTGTGTCAATTGCATTGTTGGTTGGCAATAGACGGCCAGTCTTTGCTCCTCCAGGTCTGAGGAAATCCAGTGTTATCCTGGATCCGCTGCCGCTGACGCCATCGATAGTATAATCCCCTACCACCTCAGCTTCACCTTCAGAGGTTTCGAACGTGCTCTTGATAATGACTCCAGTGTTGGTATTGTGTATCCGCACACTCTTAGTACCCTCGGTGTCATAATCAATATCTCCAAGCAGCCGCTCATTGAAGGCGTAAGGTCCAATAGCCGCGCTCATGTTCCCGCAGTTGCCAGCTGTGTCCACCTCATCCTGCTCAATGCCTATGCCTACAAAAGTGTAGTTTACGTCCACGTCTTGCCGTTCGCTACGTGATACAAGGCAGATCTTAGAGAGGCTCGAGACGCCTGCACCAAGACCGTCCAGCTGGCGGCTGTACGGATCGGGAGAGCCCATAACTTGTAAGAAAAGCTTCGGCCATAGCGACTTATCGTCAGGGAGATGGTTGGGCTGAAAGATTACCGCGCGGGATGTACCTCCTCGGTAATATGATGCGGTGGTCGCTCGTTGTTGGTACGCGGAGGTGGTGGAGGAGAAGGTGCGGATGCTGGCTTGCGGTCCTAACGTGTATCTTGGACGCCAGTTCATCAGTCCTAAGCGCACTGATATGAATGCCCAACATCCTCTCATGGCAGACGTTCTGGTCCTCTGCGTGATCTGAATTGGGAATCCCCGTAGCAAGTAGAACGCAGTTAAGAAATGTAATGACTGAATAATATGCTCTTGGCTTTTTAATCGCAGCAAACCAAGATCCTCCAGTACAACTACGCTCTCCATACGACAACAATCGTTACTATATCAGTTATTTGAAGCAGCAGTGCAGATAGCGTTTGACTTCGAGGCAATTTGAGGAAAGGGGTCGCGGAAAATACAGCTTTATATGAAACTCCTAGAAGCTATTTGGGAGAGTGATTGTGGAAGATATACAGCCCTACAAACCTTCCGAAGAATTCTCGAGCGGACAAACGCAACGCGGAGAGAACGTGCACCAAAGACGGGATGAGGTGCGGAAGAGCTGTGAGCTCCGCTAGCAATGCCCAGCGCCGAGATTCTTCCGTCGCATCTCAAGTTTCAGCATCAAGCCGCCAACCAGCTGTGTCCCTCTCCAACCAGAGTAAGAATTGACGGTGCTGAGCCGGAAAAGAGGTGCACACTCCTCCAACATCTTCCCATCAACCCACGCTAACCCTTCCCAGCAACCCTCCACGTCACCTTCACCACACGACACCACACCTCCACCTCACCTCACCCATCCCCCACGCCCAGAATGCCCTACTTCCGCATAACCCTCCTGCGCTCCGCAATCGGCCTCCCCGCGAAGCGCACCGGGGTGCTACAAGCCCTCGGACTCCGAAAACGAATGGCCACCGTCTACCACCCGGTCAGCCAGGACGTGGCGGGCCAGATCATGAAGGTCAAGGAGCTGGTCGACGTCGCGGAAGTCGAGTATCCGCTCACGAAGGGCGAGATGAAGAAGATGCGGACGCCGGATCCGGGTTATTATGTTGAGAGGAGGGCGGGGGATGTGAGGGCGGAACTTGAGGGGCGGTGATATGGGGACAGGGGAAAGCGAGAGAAGGGTGGATCGCTTTGTCATGGCTGGCTACGGAGGCTGAGGCTGAGTAAGAGGCAATGGTGGTATCAGAAGACGGTTAGGAGGATCTGCACGCACAGTTAAATATGCATAGGCGGTGCAAGGAGTTCTGGAATGGGTTTTGAATTCAACTGCATACAGGCGGAAACCGGCTAGCGGAGGGATGTAAGAGTAGGGATTGGCTGGGAATCTCAGGGCGCTTTTGCTTGCGTCGCGATATGAAGCGATTGGTGTGTTACACTGAGAAAATTTGTATGGACGAATTTGGGTCTGGTAGAGGATTTCCATCGAGCAGCAATGATCACCAAGAACCCCATTCAGTCAATGCAATTGCTCCAGATGTACTGTAAATCCCAAGATGATCCCAGCGTGGGTTTGATTTCAGGGTTACGAGACCCTTTCAGCTCAAGCGAGCTAACAGCTACAGAAATACCCCAACGCCAATGCAATGTAGTCAACCCAGCCAAAACGAAACTTAGGGTCGATATGCCAAAGAAACACAGAAAGCACAGGCGGATGACGCCCGGCAGATGATCCGCTGGAAAAATCAAGCTCTCGCATGCACCCCTATAAACAACGAGGCCTCCTACTCCTCCATCAGCTCCACCGGCGGCCTCATCGTGTGAGTTATCGGCTTTCCTTCCATCACCGGACTCAGCTCTACGGGACTGTGGGTTGTGTCCTCTACCGAAATAGCCGGCAGATCCGGAGACCGCCCGTGTTCTTGCGGATCCCACACGATCAGGCTGCCGCTCCTGTTCCTGTTCCCGTTCTTGCTAAGTTTTGTCTCGGGATTGCCCTCCGGTGAGGTCGGGCTAGGTACATCTGGCCTCGCATGTAGTTTTGCCAGCGCGGATGCTAGGTCCTCAGCGTGGACATCCTTGTTCGGAGGGTCCTCGTTGCGCATTTCCCATCCATGTGGCGGGGACGGTGGTGGAGAGATGAAGAATAGCTTGTCTGATTTTGGGAGGTGTAGGTGCTGATCTGGGGCGTCTAGAGGTGTAGGTTGGCCGAAGTATACGCGGATGCGGTCACCCATGATCGCTTCGCCGTCGAGAAGTTTGCGAATGGTCGTGGCATCTTCGGTTGACCAGAAAGAGGCGACTATGCGGCGGAAGGATTTGAGGGGCGCCCATGTATGGATCGGCGCGTGTTGATTTATTAGGTCTCGAATAGTTATGAGGTTGGGTGCGGAGAAGATTTCGGGGTTCTGTAGGTTCTGTAGATAACGTTAGTAAGATTCTGAGGTGCCAGCACAGGTTCTGGTACTGACGGTTATGAGGAGCGTATTTGACGGGGGTGAGGGTGTGACGAGTGGTGGCAGGTCTGATAGGTCGAGTGACAGTGGGGTTCTTCGGCCTTTCGAGGACCGGCTTGAAGAGCGCGATAGCGCGGGTGATGATGGGTCGGACGACATGGTTCAAGTCCACTGGAGAGGCCTCTTAGGTGGTTCCGAGCTTTCTGTGTTTCTGAGCGAGAGGAGCTTGCTGGAGAGAAGGCAGCATGGCGAGGGGCAGGCGGTTTTATCGATGTTTGCCGACGACTGCGGCGTGATGTGCGCTGAGTGTGGCAGGGAAGAGCAGCTCGGGCCAATGATTGTTGGAAGTTCCAGACGCCAATTGCACAGCCCCTTCAGAAATGCAACCATGGGAGCTTGATCGCTGACAAGTTGACAAAGTCCGGCATCTGGAAGACCGAGAGACCCGTCGCGAAACGGAGCTCGGATCAGTATGAGTAACCAGTGGGCGCAGATTCTGCACTCTTGAGGAGAAAAACTCCTTTGTCTCCTATACGCCGCCGCTCAACACCAACACTGCCATCGCCCCTTGGGAGCGCAGTCGCCGGCAAGGCGCATCTGCGGACGCGTTCTGAGGCTCGGCGCAACGATGTTACGAGTACTCGGCCTGAGCTGCGAAGTTCAGGAGTAAAGGCGATGCGCCCGCGGCAAGGTGCGTCCGCACATTGCCGCACCGCATGTAACGTGGACTTGTATCCGCTCCGCTGATGCTTGGGAAAAGAGTTGATTGCTGGTCGATAAGGACTTTTAAACCCGTTACCGTACTTTAGTTCCAATGAACGCCCGACACTGCAGCTCAAGCCTCTGAGACTCTGGCGCGTCTATGACGCCGGTCCGCTGCCGATTCCGTATCCTGAACTGCCAGTACGCCGTATCTCAGTAGTCACTTCGCCATGAGGCTTGTCAAATCGTATCTTTAGATTCTATGTACTTGCTCTTACACGGATGCAAACCTTGCCGAAGTGAGAACCACTCGCTAGGTACTGGAAAGCTTCCTTGCCTTCCTCGAAGCTGAATACCCGATCCACCACTGGATGAATCTCATGCTTCTCATAGAACTCTAGCATCTCCTCAAACCGGTCCTTCGGTCCGTTCATTATGCCTTTCAGAGTCAGGTTCTTTCTCAATGCCAACACGTTGATGTTTAGCCTCTTTTCAGGCGGATCTTCTTTGCCGGACACATAACCAATGGCGTTGATCAGTCCTGCAAATGCTACACAGTCGAAGCTCTTCATGGTCGTCTGCGCTCCACCTGTCTCCAGGATAATGTCGGCGCCGTGATTCTCTGTGATCTTCATCACCTCGTCCTGCCACTCAGGCTGGCTGCGGTAGTTGATAGTATGATCTGCCCCAAGAGCTCGAGCTTTCCCCAGCTTCTCGTCGGAGGAAGACGTGATGATCACTGCCGCATCATCAGCCTCGAGCGTTCGTTCCCCTCTCATGAAGGAAACCATTTGCTGAATTTCTTGGAAGCTCGAGGTCTGCCCCAATAAACCGTTTTAGGCAGGGACATCCATCACTAATCGCAAAATACGGAACAGTTTTGGAAAAGGCACTTACCATTCGCATCGCTGGCTTTCGCGATTTGAACTCCACTGATGGCCACACCTCCCGTGCCTTGGACAAGGACAACCTCTCCCTTACCACCTGGCTGGCCGAGCGGTCGCATGCCATTGATCGACATCCACGCGGTGACTGCCGCGATGGGCAACGTGCAGGCTTCCTCGTCACTGAGATAGTCTGGACACTTCACCAGTCCATGGGTTGGAAACACTCGATGCGTCGCCAGCACACCTGGCAAAGGAAGACCGAGACCTGTACCCATGTCCTTCTCAGTAATCTTGCCTGTCAAGTGCGATTGGACGAATGTGGACAGCACACGGTCTCCGACCTTCAGTGAGGTAGAGCTTCCATCGCCGACTTTCGTCACGATACCACAGCAGTCTGAGCAAGGGACGATTTTTGAACCTTGAGTGATGGATTTGTGATGGCCATACGTTCCCGTCGCCACTACAAACAGAGTTAGTATTATGCTGGGAGAACCACTTGTGACACGGGGAAGGCATGCCCTCAGTGTCTCTGTAGTTTAATGAGACTGTATGAATCTCAACTAATACCTCGTCCTTTCCGGGCTCGGGCATGGACGCCGAGGTTAGGTTGAGGCTGTCCAGGCTATCCTGGCCTGATTCCCACTGCTGTATCTTTGGAGTGTCGGTCGCCATAGCTGTATAAACCTGCTCGGGCTTCTTATTAAGTGTTTCCTACAGGCTTAGTGATAATTTACAATCGTTCATCATCGGACTATATCGAGTGCAAGCATGACGTACCTGAGATCGGCCTATAAAATGCCGGTGCAAGGCTAATGCACGGGATCTTCCACTAGCGCGTTGAGGCTCTGCGCCAGCCCAAGGGCGGGCTGCATCCGACGCCTCGAGCTATTCTGCCCAAACTTCTTTGACCAGCACCGTGACCAGCACCGTGACCAGCAGCCAACTGCGCCAGCAACGCCTACGGCATCCTGCGACTCTATCCGGAAGTCCTCTTTACGATCATCACAAGCGCACAGAGACCTTCCAAAGTCCGCAGCCTACCTTCGCGCAAAGCCCCCGGGCGCCGCCGCAGTCCGCCGCCAACATGTCTTTTCAACTCGACCCCCAGGCTATGGACACGGGGGACGGCGCGCCCCAGGTGAACATCCGAGAAGTACGTTACCCAGCGCCTATTTCGTGCCCTTGCGCAAGTTCTCACAGCACCAGGGCAACAGCACCAACATCGACTTCATACTGCGCAACACGGACCTCGCCCTCGCCAACTCTCTGCGGCGCGTGATCCTCGCCGAAGTGCCCACCATCGCTATCGACCTAGTCGAAGTGGAAGAGAACACGACCGTGCTGGCCGACGAGTTCATCTGCCACCGGCTCGGGCTGATCCCGCTCAACTCGAAGGGCGTCGACGACCTCTTCTACTCGCGCGACTGCGACTGCGAGAACTACTGCGATGCCTGCAGCGTTGTGCTGACGTTGCACGCACGGTGTACGGGCATCGACGTCATGACTGTCTACGCGCGGGACCTAGTGGTGAGCGGGAACCCGCTGAACGACTCACTGGGCCAGCCGGTCATTACGGACCCGGCGGGACAGGGCAGCATCATATGTAAGCTGAAGAAGGGTCATGAGCTCAAGATGAAGTGTGTGGCGAAGAAGGGCATCGCCAAGGAACATGCGAAGTGGGCGCCCACGGCCGCAGTGGGATTCGAATATGATCCGAACAACGCGTTAAGGCATCTGGACTACTGGTACGAGGTTGATCCAGAGAAGGAGTGGTACGTCTTACAACCGCCTCTTGCCAAAACTCTCCAGCAGCAAGATCCGCTAACAGACAGTTATCGCGCTGCAGGCCCGTGAGCGAGAATGCAGACCTTGAAGATAAGCCCGTCGAAGGCGACCCCTTCAACTACGACGCCGTCCCCTCACGCTTCTATTTCAACATCGAGTCCGCGGGCGGCCTGGAGCCCGACGTCATAATGCAGCAGGGCATCAAGGTCCTGCAGCGGAAGCTAGCGGACGTGCTCCAGGAGCTCGACGAGCGGACCACCGATGGTGCGGATGGATTTGGCGGCGTGAGAGAACCGGAAGTCATGGACGGGTATGGCCAGGAGCCGGGCTATACGACGCCGTGGCAGGGGAACCAGAGTCAGTGGGGTAACCAGGGCAGTATGAGCGCTTATGGGGGTGGTGCGCAGACGCCGCATGGGGCGACGCCGTATGGGCACGCGTATTAGCTGTTTCGCGTGGTGAAGCTGTTATGCTGGATAAGCTCGACGCGCCACATTTGCGTTGGATGTATTACTACAAGCGGGATACGGCGTTCAAAGGTATCGGAAGAGCGGCTAAGGCTGTTCTGTGGGAGTTTGGGCTGGACAACCTTCACATTGGCGCGGAAGATGCAAAAGCAGAGGGCGGTTTGGAACCAAAATATTCATAGCACCAGTTCAGGTGATTAGAATACACTATCTTACACCGTCTGTGTTCCGACTAAATGAACCATGATGCCAGTGGACTGCCGCGATAGAGAGGGGAATATGCTACAAATGAATCTAGGCCAACTCCATCTTGCTGCGTGCCCATCCAAGCCAGATTTTACAAACGAATCACACTCGTCCATGATCAAGGCGGACGAGGTTCTGAGAGCGAGATAATCACTCATTCTTTACCACGCCAACTTTCGCTGCCTGTCACCACAGTTAGCATGTCTCACTTCCAACAATTCCGAAGAGCAATTACTCACCCTCAACACCCTCCCATTAAGCAAAAACCCTTCTGCTGCGTAAAAAATACCGTCCCATCCTCCTTCCCCTGCTGTGGCGCCATAAACACCGCCTCATGCACATTCGGATCGAACTTCTCCTTCTCGACGCTCGGGTCGAAGCGCTCCAGCCCGTGCTTCTTGAGCGTCTGCATCAGGATCGTCTCCGTCATCTTCAGCCCGTCGTGCAGCGTCACTAGATCCTTGTTTTCGGGGGTCAGGGCTTCGCGGGGACGGTGAGGAGGGCCCGGTCGAGATTGTCGACGGACTCAACCAGGTCTTTGGCGAAGCGAGATAAGGCGAAATCTTTGGCGGACTGGATTTCGCGCTTGGTGCGCTCCTGGAGGTTGCGGAAGTCGGCGACGGAGCGGAGGTATTTGTCCTGGGGAGGCGTGTTAGTTGTTGTCGTGTCATAGGGTTTGAAGTGGCGGCGATGATGGTGGTGTAGTGGTGGGAGCTTTACCTTTAGGTCTACCACTTCCTGGTTCTTCGCCTCGAGCTCTGTTCGCAGCTTCTCGGTTTCCGCCGCATTCGCCGCTGGTTGTGCATCTCCATTTGTCTTTGCTTCCGCCCCATTGCTAGTGTTTTCCTGCTTCGCCTCCGCAGCGTCGGAATACCATCTCGACGCCGTCCGCGATATCGATGGTGGTAATGTGGATGGTCGTGTGAGGAAGGGAGATGATTGTCGGAGGGAGGCGGCGGCGGACTGGGACTGTACTCGCGAGCTGAGCGCTCTTGAGCTTCGGAGGATGCTTCGTTGGATCATGGTAAGAGGTATAAGGTGCGGTGTACGGTCGATGGAAGCTTCAGAATCGCCGTCGAGAAAGTTTTGGGATGATGGTCGCGGCTCTGCGGCGAATCTCGGAGATCTTCTCAGACGAAGCTTGCCCAGAGCGCCGCCATGCCGCAGTCAAGAAACATCAACACCTTAGACTTACTCTCCTGGCCAAATCCTAGAGCTCCTAGACACGCGCATATGCTATTCGATCCATTCTGCACTACCAGCGCCGCCGACAAGACTCAATGCTAAGCATGCTATGAACCCACCCCCTGCCACCACTACCACTACCATGAACCATGAGACCCCCACCCGCCTCAACCTCACCGAGCTCCTCCGGCACCCCGAAGACCTCGACAAGCTGCAGGCACTCAAAGCCGAATTCAC
Organism: Coniosporium tulheliwenetii; assembly: GCA_030247845.1. NCBI lineage: Eukaryota > Fungi > Ascomycota > Dothideomycetes > Coniosporium > Coniosporium tulheliwenetii. The sequence goes on along the minus strand of JAPDRP010000001.1, from coordinate 80,384 downwards.
GCGCAGAAAGGCCGCCGTAGACGCCCAGCTCCGCCATGGCCTGCAGTCCCAGCTCGCCATCACCTCAGCAGGCATGACCAGCCTGTCCGACGGCCAGCGCACCGTCAACCAGATCAAGGACGAGATGATGAAGATTGACAAGCTGTGCGCGGAAGCGCAGAACATGATCAGGGATTTCCCGAATATCAACCGGGTCAGCCAGATTCATCGGAACTTTGAGGCCGTGCTGAGGATGAAGGGGGATATTGAGGGGTTTGAGGAGAGGCTGGGAGAGTTGGAGGGGCTGTTACGGCTGGATGATGAGGAGATGGGCGAGGATCGCATGGGGGATCAGCCGAATCTGTTGGCGGTGCATTATGGGTTGACGCAGCTGAGGGATGTTAGGGACGCGGCTATGGGCCAGGTCAAGAGCGCGGGCGGCAGAGATGGAGAGGAGGCGCTGGAGCTGATCAACAATCTGAGGCTGGAGACCGGGCGGACACTGCAGGATTATTTTGGGAAGCTGGATGAAGTGATCGAGTGGTTTGATGAACACGTTGGTGAGGCTTGCACGAGGCTCATCGACCATGTGGTCAAGGGGAACCATGGGCTCGTGGTCCGGTTGGCGCTGGTGATAGAAGAAGAGGAGAAGAGCGATAAGAAGGTGCAGGCACTGCAGGACGCGCAGAAAGAGTTCAAGGACCTTGCGTCGAGGTTCAAGTCGATCGCAGCCGGGCCGAAAGAGCGGAGAGGATACAAGGAGAAGTTCTTGAAGGCCATCGAGGCCAGCGCAGCTGTACAAATTGAACTTTCCAACGAGCGGTTCTTGGACGACCCAGAGAAGCTCGAGAAGAGCGTGCGCTGGTACTTCAACGACCTCAATACCGTCAAGGTCGGCATGGTCAGCCTGATGCCGCGCAAGTGGAAAATCTTCAAGACATATGTCGGCATCTATCACAGACTCATGCACGACTGGCTCATTTCCCGCATCGACGACAAGGATCTCACGCCAATCCATACGCTAGCCATCATCCATTGGGAAGAGAAATACTACACCAAGATGCAGAAGCTTGAAGTTCCCCTCGACTGGCTCCAACCACATCTCATCGACGACCGCGGCCCAGAGCTGGTGCGGGAGTACCGCCAACTCATCGTCCGCGCCGTCGAAGAATGGATGGAGCGCATGGACTCCGCCGACCGCCAAAGCTTCCTCACCCGCCCAGAAGGCGCCCTCGACACCGACGGCAGCGGCCACTTCCGCACCAAGACCATGGCCGACATGTGGATCATGCTGCGCGAGCAGCTGGCCGTCGCCTCGAACAGCCAACGAACCGACGTCGCGGAAGGCGTCGTAGACGCCATGTTCCGCTCTCTCGACTCGCGGCAGCGCATGTGGGAGAGCCTGATCGACGGCGAACTAGCGCGCTTCTCTGCGCCTAACTCTGACACAGAAGGCCTGCAGCCGCTGCAGGACTGGCTCGTAGCGATCGCGAACGACCAGATCGCGTGCATCGACGATGGCGACGAGAGCGCTGCCGCAGATCCCTCGGCCCCTCAAACCCTCAGCTACCTCACCAAGTTCTCGCGCGACATCGTCCCGCTCGTCTCCGCCCAGTACGTCCCCACGGCGACGCAGCAAACCGACGCCCTCCGCGACGGCTACGTCGACCTCGGCACGCACAGCATCAGCGTCTTCGCCGCGCTCGTCTTCGCCTGCGACTTCCGGTCCATCCTCCCCGAGTTCTTCACCCCGGCCTGGTACGCCGCGAACCGCATGGGCCAGATCTGCAGCACGTTCCGCGACTACCTGGACGACTACGCCGCGGTGCTGCACCCTCTCTCCATTCCGTGCTGGTCGAGGAATTCAGCGACGCGCTGCTGGTTGCCTATCTCAGCGCAGTCAGGAACAAGGGCGCGAAGTTTCGCCGCCAGGACCCGTTTACGGAGAAGATACGCGAGGATGTGGTTGCGGTGTTTGGGTTTTTTGAGCGGTTTGAGGCGTTTGGCGAGATTAAGCGGAAGTGGCGGGCGGTGGACGGGTTGGTCAAGTTGCTGGAGGCGGATAAGGGGAGGTTGCTAATGTGTTTGAGAGGGTGAGCGAGGAGTGGTGGGATGTGGGGTTGGGCTGGGTGGAGGCGGTGCTGAGGGCTAGGGACGATTTTGAGAGAGGCATGTTGAGGGCTGTGAAGGAGAGAGCGGCGGCAATGGAGGTGCAGAGGGGTCCAGAGACGATTATGGGAAAGGTGAGGGTGTAATGCGATTCACGGGTTTGGATGTGTATCTTGCGGTGGTGCGCGCATGAAGAGCATTTGGGCGAGGCGTTGAGGCGCTGGGCATATACCCAATGGAGTCAGGTTTTGTAGAGTATTGTAATACAGCGTGCACGGTATTATCAAATTAGGAGGAAAAAGAGCTATCCCTACACCCACCCCAATACAAGCAAGACCATCAATTTCGTCCTGATCATCGTGTATGTACCAACTTTTAACCAGCCACGGAAGCAGAATGTCGTAACACGTCGGCACATCATTACCCCATCCTCACTCCATATCATCTTTGTCATCATCGTCCTTATCAAACTCGAAATCACCGCTCCAGTTGACCTTAAGTGCTGTTCAACTCATTAGCATATGCTAGCAACTTCAACGAGAATCAAAAAACTTACAACAAGGGAACGGGAAAAGCCTAGCATGATTCTCCGTCAAGTACGCATGATAAGCCGCATACTCCGGCAAATGATGCCCATGCATCGGCTTCGCAATCTTATGCACTTTCCCCTGCGGGCCAGCAGCGGGCCAGAGGTCGGGCAACTTGACGATGGTCTTCAGCATCGCCGTCAGCGCGATTCTGGTCATCGGCAGCCCAAGACACTGGTGCGGTCCCGCGCCGAGGTGGATGTAGTCGTCGATGGGGCGGTTCAGGTTGATCTCGTGGGCGCCTTTGAACTTGTCTTCGTCGTGCGACGCGGCGCGCAGGTTGACCATGACGATGTCGCCCTTCTTGACCTTGACGGTGCTCTCGTGGCCCTCGAACTTATCCTGGATCTCGGTATCTGCGGTCGCCCGTCTGAAGACACCTGTCTCTCCGTACAGCCGCGAGCCCTCGAGGAAGTAGTGCATGAGTTTCTCGTCCGCTTCCCGGGTATCCTGATCCGCCAGTGCCTTCATGGCAGGGAGGTGCGACCGGCCCTCCTCGGTGGTGAGGAAGTACTCGATCGTCTGGCCGAAGAGCTGGCCTTGGTTCGGGACCATGCCGCCGGCGGTGCCGAGGATGTGGCCCCAGACCAGTTCTTCGGTGTTGGGGTAGGATTGAAGAAGGCGGTCAATGAGATGAATGCCGTAGCGCCTGAGCGCTGTGTCCCGCGGGTAGATGGCTTGCATGAGGCGCGAGAGGCGGCCGCCGGCTTTGATTTCGGCCACGTTGGCTTGGACGAGGTTTCCGAGCTGCTGGGTGGCTTTGTGAGCCTTCAAGCGGAGGTTGAAGGAGTTCGCCTTGTCGAGGTCGAAGAAGACGCAGACGAAGACGGCGGACAGGATGAGATACAGTTCGTATTCACTGAAGACGCCGGGCCTCTCCTTGGTCTTGAGCGGCAGGAAGAAGAGCTCCGAGCAGAAGTGGACGTGCGCGAGGTTGCCAACATCGCGGATTATGTCGACCTGGTTCAGCTTGCCAAGCTTGTATCCCTTGGCTTTAATGAGCTTGAGCGTAGTCGTCTCGTAGAAGTTCTTGACTTGCATCTCCCAGTCGTCCACATTGTAGAGGGCTCTGGACACCTCCCTTCGAGATTGCTCGTTGTTGAAGCCGTCGCCAGAGAGCATGAAATTCTTGGCCGATGGACCCATCAGGTACTCCATTGCTTTACCCCAGGTGACATTGAAGGTCTCTTTGTCACCCAAGATTCTATCCGCAGCGGCATAGGAGAATGTCATATGCATTGGCGGCGGTCCTTGGGGCGGAGCCCAGCTGTATCTGTTCTCCTTTTCAAGTTTGATCATGATATCTCTCATCTCTTCTGGTACAGTGAGCGGGTAATGGGCATAGATGGAGTTCGGCTCAAAGTGATCCGGGAAGGCCCGCAAGATAAGCTTGTAGAACATGCAGCCATGGTCGACCGAAGGATCGGGATGGACCTCGGCGAAGCCCCAGTTGGTCAACTTCTTCGGATGGTAGTCGATGGTGTAGAAACGATCACCTCGAACCACAGCCACGGCATCTGAGAGCACGGCACGAGAAACAGTGTAAGAAGGGCAAAGGCCAGAGCCCGGCGTCATCGGCTTCTTGCCCTTCTCGACAACCAGGCCAGGGTACAGCTCGACCAGGTCCGGATGGTCGTATAAATGCTTCAGCGTCTTGGCGACCTCCGGATCGTCGTTGATGCTTTCGAACGTTTCGTGTGGTGTGAGGCCGAAGTATTTCCTGAACTCGTTGAGGGAGGCCAAATCCCACGATCGCGCTTGCTCAATGCCGAGGATCTCTATGAGGCGTAAGACCTTGGGAACTCTCTGTGCACCGAAAGAGTTGGCACAATCCTCGATGCTCTCTTTGAGTATCTTCACAAGTTCTTCGTCTTTGAAAGTACCATTTCCCTGACGTTTCAGTCCAGCAAGAGAGCGCTCGCCGGGGTCTTTCGCAAGACGCGCCTCTAGCTTGCCCAGAGCTTGTCTGAACTCCGGCAGAGTAACATCTTCCGGCTTCTTGTCGCCGACGAGGTCTTTCCAGAGTTCCTCTGTCCACTTTTCGTCCCTATCGGATACCGTCGAGTGCCAGCGGTACACTAGGTTGAACTCGGCGGCGCACTGGTTGCCAACGCCCATTGGTGGACCATCCTTAATCTCAATGCGGGGATCGAGGTTCCAACTACTATCGGTGCGTTGCAGATTCAGGATCGTCCGGACGTAGTCTGTCAGGATGATGTTGATATACAAACCGGAGGTAACCAATCTTCCGTGCTGGAAGAGGTCCTCATCGTACTGAGTCCACTGCGGAACCTTACCGTCTTCTTTCTCTGGCTTCGGGAACCGTCCTTTCTCGTTGATCATAGCCAGCTGCTCCACGACGAAGTTGTGGAATCTGTTAAACATGATCAATAATACAGACACACCGGGAGGAAACGACAACAGTCTCGTCTCGGCGAACGTATCTGCCTTAATCTTGCCGTCATAGCCTGTCCGGATCCCGATGACCTCTTTCCCGTTTGGCTCTTTTCCCCCTTCTGTTCAGCATCACTGATACCGTACAGAGGCGAGAGGTCGAGATACGAGGACGTTTTTGAGATGTTGAAATCCTCACGATCCGTTCGGAAGATGTCATGAATAATAATCGACGCCAGATAGAAGAGCATACTCGAGATCCGGTTCGGATGCTTCTCGCTCCTCTTACGTGCCATCACGCTATCAAAGATCACTCCAGGATCGGGAAGCGCGCCGATCTGAATCTTGGCTGGTTTCGCAGTCCTGGCGTATGGTGTGTTGGCCTTGCCAACGTGCGGAGAGAGAAGACTCTACATGTCTGGTCAGTGAGGATCGTTTGCTCCTATTGCTGCTCACCTACGTTGTAGGATCCATCGGCCTGTCGATACTGGTATGGCTTTCCAAGATACCTGCATCATGGTTAGCATGTAGATGCTTGATGCTGAGGTGCAGCAGCGTATGGATTCCGGCTGTTTCCAGCACTGCTCAAGCCACAGACGGCGAATGTAGGAAGGACGTTACACACGATTGAGGTGGATGTCCAAGATCGCTCCACAACCTGGTAATAAATTCGTCTGTCAGTTCTTTGCGCTTCTTTGATGTCTCTGGCAGTCCAGCGGCGGCCTACAATACACAGTTAGCCAACAGTGTCCACGCCCAGCATGCTGTTGACTTACTTTTATCATGGCCTCCATCAGGTATCTCTTGTCGTCAGTGGGTTGACCAAGCTTCTTCAGGACGCCGATTTCCATCAGTGACCTCAGGTCTCCGTGAACGCCCAGGTGCGTAAAGGCTGAAATATCTTCACCAATTTCCCTGGCGATGTCATCAAGGACGCCAGGCCTGTCGTCGCTGATGTTCAGATCAGTACCATTGCCAGTCCCAGTCGGAAGCGGCTTTCGAATCTGGCCAATGAGCTGAGCAAACTCCTTGAAGTAATCTTTGGGCTTCTTTCGCTCCTCTTTGATCTCGGACTTGACTTTAGGATCTAGTGAGTGGGAGCCAGAGTGGGAGCCAGAGTTCGAACTGTTTCCATGCAGGAAGGAGGAGACCGTGTCCGTAACGGAGTTCACGAAACCCCCTACGACCCTGTCGAGTTCCGAAGGGGAGGATGGCTCGCGGTCTTCGTCCTCGGTGCCATTCTGGGTGCCATTCTGTGTGGGCGCCATGACTTAGGAAAACGCGGGCAAAGACTGTATTGTTAGATTCATATTCTTATTCGAAGCAACGCAAGCACAGAGGCATAAACTCGCGGTGACTAAGCTGCAGAAAAGGACGTCTTGAAAGGAGAGAGAGCCATTACGTCCAAGGACTGCTTGAACAAAGAACTTCGCAGCCGTCACCTAGAGCCACAGACGTTGAGTTGCGGACGCATAATGCATATCACAAATACATTGCCCTAGCAAGGACACAAGTGAGGGAGAGCAAAAGACCAACTCACAGGATGCACGAAGACTCCGGAGTTGCAATCACACCTGGTGTCGGCACGAAATAGAGGGATTAGTGGTTGACAGATCTTGATGGGACACAGTCAAGGTCGACGGTCTGACTATCACTCCGTTTGACTCCTCGAGGCACGGTAATTGAGATTGAAAGTGAGGACCTCAGGTTAGAAACGAAAGCCTGATTCAAGCTGCGTTATATGGACAACACTAACTGGCGGCCTGCAGCATTCCGGTGCTGCTCTCGTAAGCTTATATATACCATGACGGAGTAGGCATCCTTGAACTATCGACCCAGCTGCGGCTGAGCTATGAATTATGCCTCTTTGTTCGCCAGCCACCAGTCCCACCCTAGTCTGGAGGCTTGTTACTAGCAGAACATAGTCAATGTGAACAGGTATAGGCCAATGGCAGCTTCCCGACTGGCACCGAATACGGCGAGGCCGACAGCTCCAGAGTCACCACCAACGCAGCCTCAAGCGCGTGGGCGCCAATTGAGGGGCTAAGGCGTCTGCGCGGGGGCAGCCACTGCTTACTAGCGGAAAGGCAACGGTGAGGCAGCGTTTCTCGACCCTGCAACGCTGACGCCTAGAAGGCAGAGGATCGAGGCCGGCGCGTATGGAGACGCGTTACTAGCTGAGGGGGACCAAGAACAGCGTAGCAGGTATCCGCCTCGAAACTCTTGTAGGAGTTCGCGGCGTGACTGACAGGCAGAACTAATGCAGGGTCGAGGATGCTTGCGACCTGCGGGAACCCTCGGCCACCGCCTTTCGAGCCATTGCGGTCCATCACTATGCTCTTTCCGCCGCGGAGTGGGTAGAGTGTTGGATTGAAGTCGACTAGTCGTGGCCCCTGGTTCGAAGCTTGTCAATTGCGGGCACGGAAGGCACTCCGTTAGGGACTCGAGCAGTCCAGCTGAGGTAGAGGTACCTCAGGCGGCTTGCAGGTACTTTCACGTGATGAATGCTGAACGAACCGCGGCTTTCCGTACGGCGCCGTTTACAGAAAACGGTCTCACTACTCAGCCTCAAACAACACCCCACGATACCACAAGACCCCCGCAAAACCACCCTGCAATGGCCTCGAAACCTGTGAAGCTTGTCGTGAGGCCGCGAGGTCGGTTGCCTTGTGCCTCTTTTGACGCCATTGACCTCAGCAATTGTGACTAACTTCCCAACAGGCAAACCGATTAGGAATCTACCTGAGGAGACCACTCTTGCGTTGCTCGACAGCACCGCAGACCTCTACAAGCGGATCGCTGCATCATCAGGCACCTCGGTGCACCGACTGCGGATTACGAAGGGCAGCGATGGCTCTCTCATCCCCAACTCCAAGGGGGTCACCATCGACCGTACCGGCCTCCGTGATCAGAGCAAAATTGATGTCAAAGACCTGGGTAAACCTACCCCTCTCTCCCTCTACCCCTAGCATGCTCTGACCAACATCCGCAGGTCCTCAGATAGCATGGCGCACCGTCTTCATAGTCGAATACCTTGGCCCCCTCCTCATCCACCCCCTAATCTATTACCTGCGGCCCTACATCTACCGGCTCCCCCTGCTCAACCAATCGCCTTCCTCGCTTCAAACCCTCTCCCTCATTCTCATCTGCCTACACTTTCTCAAGCGCGAATTCGAGACCATCTTCATCCACCGCTTCTCCCTCGCCACAATGCCCATTCTCAATATCTTCAAAAACTCCGCACACTACTGGCTGCTCGCGGGCCTCAATATCGCCTACTGGACCTACTCCCCCTCGTCCCCAACCGCCAAGCCCGCGAACCCGCTGCTCACCTACGTCGGCATCGCGCTCTTCGCCATCGGCGAGCTGCTGAACCTCAACACACACGTCGTGCTGCGGAATCTGCGGAGCTCGGGCGGCACGGAACGCGGGATTCCGCATGGCTTGGGGTTTGACTGGGTGACGTGTCCGAACTACCTATTTGAGACGATGGCGTGGGTGGGTATCTGGATGGTGAATCGCAGCTGGAGCACAGGATTCTTTACGGTGGTCGCGGTGGCGCAGATGGCGGCGTGGGCGAAGAAGAAGGAGAGGAAGTATAGGAGTGAGTTTGGTGATAGGTATAGGAGGAAGAGGTATGCGATTTTGCCTGGCATTTACTGAGAAGGTATGAAAAGTCGTCATGGGAGGTATCGCAATGCGGGGGTTTCCCGCAGGGAACTTGAGGGCGATGGCTAGGTCACGGAGGATATCGAGTCGACTAGCGTCAGATTTGTCTGCCGCTGGATCGGGGACTGTCAGTCTGAAAAATTGTAGTCGGTCGTTGATAAACAACGAATGTAAGGATCAGTTTCAATCGCATTGAACACAAGTGGATATCTGTGCTTAACTATCTTTCATTGTGTCTGAGATACAGCAGGGCAACTCCGGTGCAGGTCATGAGTGAGCCTAAGCAATACCCATCTGAGGAAGTTATCGCCATCGAGATGCTGTCAAACAGAGATTTCGTATAGATTGACTCCGAGCAGGAAGGAGAAAACAGACCACGTCGTCAGGTAAAGCAAACGCACTCAATCCACTGACTTTGCTAAACCAAACTCCACGAACACAATCCACTACGACATTCTTGACCCATCACTCCAGCCTTTCCCACTGACCAGTACTCTCATTATAAGTAAGCTCACCTTCACCAGTCACCTCATAGTAGCTCGGTGGCTCCTCATCGAACTCCTGTTCTTCTGGGGCATAGTACTGAGCCACAGGTGGCCCACGCCGCGCAGTCGGTGCAGCTGGTGTAGCTGGTCTCGCAGACCCACGCGTCTGCTTTGCTAGTGGGGGCGGCCGCGCCTTCCCCTTGCTAGGCCGAGGCGCTGGAGCGGATTTACCTGACTGAGCAGACTTGCCCGCTGGAGCAGACTTACCCGCCGGAGGGGCCCTGGGCGCCGCCGACGATGGACCACTGGCACGAGCTTCGTTACGGGACATCGGGCGGCCGACGAACGCTGAGGCGCTGATGTCTACGCAGGGGTTGTAGTCGTCATCTCGTGCGGGCGGCGCTGCCGTCAAGGCGATTGGTGAATGGGCTGGTCGCGTTGGAGGGGCTCTGGGAGTGGAAGGACCGGCTGCGTGAGCGTAAGGCTGGGTCTGGCGAGAGGCTTGCGAGGTCGTTGTGGACGCTCGCTGAATGGGAGCTGGCCTTGTGGAGGAACCGAGCGTTGGAGCTGGTGCTTGTGTGTATTGAGCGGGCTGTGGAGTGGCCGTGGATGAATGCTGAGGTGGAACTGCTAAGGGCGAGGACGGGCTGGGTCTGAGAGCTTGCGCCTGTGCTTGGTGAGCGTATTGCGAAGTGGGCGTGTTTGCCCGCTGCGTTGCAGTTGGCCTTGTGGACGATGGACCGGCCGCAGGAGCCTGCGTCTGGGTGCGGCGAGCAGGTGGTTGAGTGGCGGGTTTTGCCGCAGGTGCACGCTGCGCTGTGACCTGTACGGTGACTCGCATGTCTCGCAAGCTGTTCACAATCGCCGCGTCGACATCTTCCCAAGCCTCTTGTTCTGGACGAGCCTTTTCAGGCCGGTATTGCTGGACTGCGTGTTCATCTTCGTCTGGGGTTTCTTCCTCTGCATATTCTTCCTCTGCATACTCTTCCTGTGAGTATCCCTCCTCTGCATACCCTTCTTCCGGATCTTCTTCGACTGGGTACTCTTCCTCGTAGACTAGAGTTACAGGCCGTGGTGGGGGTCGATGGGCGACTGGCGCTCGTCTAGTGGGCGCAGGTGGCGCCGGTCGAGGCGCGGGCATGATGGCAAGTTGTGGGGCGCGAGCCGGTGGCGCTGGCGGCGCCGGGGGAGCTGGAAGAGCGAGTTGACGAACTGGCGCTGAGCGAGCTGGAGCAGCCCGTGGGCCGCGAGCTGGTCGATTGAGGCTCGCGACCGCCGCCTCACCACGGTTGATCCATTGCTTATCGAAGTCGCCATCATGCTGCGCTCTGGAAAATCCGAAAGCATTTGCAACTGCCTCGAATGGATCGTCGGCTGGGTCGTGAGGTAGGCGGTGCCAGTCCGAGGCGGGAATATCCTTCTCGATCAGTGCCGCGATCTCCATTGCAAAGATCCCCGCCCTTGGATAGTCCAGTTGGTCGCTATCTCGGTCTAGACCTGCCGCAAAGAACAGTCGAATTAGGGTGACGCCTTGCGGTCCGTAGCATGGTGGTCCCAAGGGGAACTTGTGGCCGGGGCATTCTGGATTTACGCAGTCGTAGGGCCCGTTATTGTCCCAGTTGTTGTCATCTTGGTTGAGGACATAGCATCGTAGGCGGGGAGGCAGCCCCAAGCCGCATCGGCCCCATCGCTGGAGATGTAGGCAGGTCACTTCTCGAGGAAGATCCCGCTCGCGAACGCCGATACCGTTGATCCAGAACATGTTGGTTAACAAGTCTTGCTTGCTTTGAAACTTATGTCTGTATGTTGTTTGCGGTGGTGGTTCTCGATACTGAGCAAAAGCCTGAGTAGGAAAAGAGTGCAGGGAAAGAAAAGGACTACGAGCAGATAGCCGGCGTGATTGCGCACCGACCTACAGCTTGCAGTGAATACGTTCTGCCACGAGCGCAGAGTTACGCTGTGGTCATGGGGTTGTCGTCACCTGAGAGCATTAACCATGCTGTGACGAGAATATGGAGTTGACGCACTTAGGCTGACTTGGATAGGGAGAGCGGTCTTCGCGGCATATCCTAGTGTCGTAGCTTCCACCCTGTAAATCTACAAGGCCCTAGTCTTTTCAAAACATTCGCCATCGTAAAGCCAAGGATATCTTGGTTCTGGCGAGGTCGCCCGAAGCTTGACGAGATATGATTCAGTTTATTATTTCGGCATGAAGGTAAAAGTCGGGGCTTTGTTGCCAAAAGTTTCGCTCGAACGGGATTAATTGAAGAATAACAACGGAGGAATGTCTTCTGACAGATTGTTCGCACTGACACATATTTTGACTACTATAAAGCCATAGGGAAGGGGCCAGAGTATAATGCATTTGTGCCAGGCTGCGTAACCTCTCGGGGTCCGAAGAAGGGCGGCTGAGGCTAAGCCTAGAGTTATCGGAACAAATGCTTCATCGCTGCTCGATATCTGATGAGTATTCTTTGATGGCTCGGTACATCCATGTCTTCAAGTAGTCAGCTTTACCACCATCTCTTTTGCCACCCTCGGACCAACGCATGCAGCAAATTCTGCTATGAGCCCTTTCAATGAATGCGGATCAAGAGGAGAGCTATCCTGAAATGCCACGAGATGCTGCAGTGGAGTCAGCAAAGTCTGGTGATCTGACGCCGAAGCATGCATTTGAGGAAAGGGCGACGATGACTACTCACTTCCATCTTCACTAGCATACCGCCACCGAGACTTATCGAGATCTTGCCAAGATCTATCTGCGTTGTGACTTCTTCCAAAGTCATGATGCCCGGCATGCGGAAGCTGAACAGAGACAGACCCGAATCCGCCGCTTCTGCCGCTTCCTTGGGAGTTGCATATTGATAGCCATCGATATCCGGACGGTCGAGGTCGACTGAGTCCACTTTCTCCGACTCATTGGTTCCGGGTGCAGCGTCATTGAACCTTTGCTCGCGTGACAACGAGACAAACTTTTTCTTGTCGAGCAACTGCCTGATCTCCGGTTCGAGGAGGTTCCACTCATTCGTTTCCGGATCTAGCACGTGTTGCGGTTTGTATTCTCCTTTGTACCTCATCTTGGTGCACGGGTGGATATAGTAGCCCATGTAGTAGAACTCGTATCCTGCCTCCAAAGCCAGTGCGGCTTCCCGCAGAGCGCTAAGCTTGCCAAAGCTCCATTTCTCGAAGTCTTCGTGGTAGATGAGATACACGCCGCTCACACAATGGGGGAGAAGGTCGAGGACACCCATAGCAATAAGCCGGCCGTCAAGTCGATAGCACTGGTGAAAAGAACCGAGACACTGCGTCTTTCCATTCAAGTTGCGGGAAGTCCGCTGCAGCGGAGATCCACATAGAAAGCGCTTGAACCCCGTCCGCGTGATTTCAGATGGAGTGTCGTGGTGTACGACCCGCTGATAGTTTGCATACAGCTTGTACTTCTCCTCCGTGAAGGTATCTGGCTCCAGCGTGACCTCAAATCGGTGCTCTGGCTCCGGTGGTTTGGGAACTCGGTCATACTCGCTCTCGTGGACGGTCTCGACCAGGTCAAACTCGGTTCTCTGACGAGCTTTCTCTCTGTGGAATATTAGCCAATGCAGAGCAGGATTGACAAGTATGTGCCCTACTCCTTTGATTTTGGGCGTAACTTCGCCGCCTCTGCATAGTAGGCTTCGCCAGCAACGTATCTGTTCCAGCGATTGATTGCTTGTCTTTGGTCTCTTCTGGGTTTGAAAGAAGCTGCTGGCAGTCTGAAGTATGGATCAGATGAGGCGCCTTGGCTAGACAGGCTTGTGCTTACCGGATGGTATAGTGAGGGCAGCACGATCGTAGTACATCGGGTTTGTATAACAGAGTACCTGATCTGGACACCCCAGTTTCAGTGTTCTGCTCCGCATACGCTTACGTGCTTGTCTTGCGTATTTGCTGCGTCCGAGCTAACGCATGTCTAGGGAGCACCACTGACAGCTCTTACCTTCTCCATCCGCGGTCGACAAGTTCTTGGTAATGTTCAACGTCTAGGTAGTTCGTCACGGCATAGTATGAAGTACCTGATACAATCATCAGTACCGTGGAAACGCATGTTACGTTGGACAAGAACAGAGCGGTGTCAGGAAACCACAGCTTGTTGACCAAGGTTCGAAGAGCATCAACAGAGCAGGCGTCTCAGCCAAGAGTTCGCGGTAGGCGCCTGGTTTGCTCGCGATTGACTTCGATGCAGTATGCAAACACGATCTGAGCCAGACAATAGATTCATTTGGGTTACCACTGCAATGTAGGGCAAGGGGGTATCAGATGATGCAAAGCAGCAGACACAGCTGGCGAGAGAATGAACGCAGATCTTGACGTGGTGTATCAACCAGAGTGGAATGAAGAGTAGCATGGGGATCACCCACGCACGGGAATTAGGGGTTCTCTGACTTGACGAAGACTCTTTGCAATAGCCACAAGATCCGGACTGGTACCCTACAGAACAAGCACGTCAGTCCATCTGAGTCGTCGCTAGTCACTCGTGAGGTAGGACATCAATAGCAGCGACTGAGCCCGGCACCATGCGGAGTGTGAGGATGTTGTTCACGCCAGGCCAATCCCGGGCCGGCGGACTGAGAGAAAACGTACCAACGGGCGTTAAGATGGATAGCGGCTTGACGTTGGCATCAGCCGCGAGAGCCTGCATGGCTGCAGCACACGAGCGTGGGTAGCTTCAGTACTGGGTCTAGTGTGGGGAACAATCGCCCTGCAAGGCAGCTGCGGCAGAAGAGATGATAACTCGGGTACAAAGTGAAGCCGAGGACCTGAACTTCCAGTGGACGTGTGCCGTCCCGCAGCAAGTCGCGATATTGCAACAGCGACTGCCTGAGATAGGTAACTAATGTACACAGGTAGGTACCTATCTTAAGGTAGCTGACAGGCTGATATTACTCGAGTACGGCGTTTTCTGCCGTCGCACGTGCAAGGACGGAGTCAGCGCAGGCACTCACCGTGAGCGCTTTGCAGCGTGCATCTCTCCGGCTGGGCTCTTGACCGCTGGCAGCAGCACTGTGTTCCTAACCTGACCCGACAAAGCTGCAGTAGTTCCCGCCCTTTGCATTCAATAATTCCGGTGCTAGAGCACCTTCTGAATGTACCCGTGTATCGTGATTTTGGGTTGTAGAGAACAGCTGTTCTCGTGAAAGGGGAGGCAGAGAATCAGGGTCACGGTGTAGCCCTATGGCCGCTCCCGGAAACGTTTATTGTCAGCCCTCGGCGTTGCCTGCTCAAGAACACACCTTTCCATCCGTTCTAAAGCCTTTCCATGCCCATGCAGCGCGGATCCTTGGAACCAATCGGTGGCTGCGACAAGGTGCCGTTTTAGCTCCCACGCTTCTTCCAGTTCTAATAAAACAAACTGGACCAGAAACCTCAGCTATGTTCGACGACCAATCTCAACCCCCTCAGCGTGGTCCTCCACGGGACTGAGACCTCTCTGCTTCGCAGCATCTCTGCCAACCCCGTACCCAAGTCCGACATCTGTCCCATTCGCTGTGTCAGAATAGACCGCCATTCCTTTAGAAACACCACTTCCTCCGGCCGCACTACAAGTTCACCGGTGTCTTTACTGTCGTTTTCCCATCATACATCGGGAACGCACCGGAGCATAGTGGGCTGTTACAAAAACCCTGTGGAGAGTACGCATGGCTCAGCAACCAATGTCTATGGAGGCACGAACTGGCCGGAGCAACCAACGTGAGTGACCTTCCGCTAAGGTACCTTCCTGGCCGAGCCACCCAGCCTTGCATACTTTTCGTCTAGTGGCTGACAATGCTACCGTATAGGCTATGGGTCACAGGGCGAGCGATTAGTTGCTGGCGTCGTACCGCTTTCCGCCGACAAATACTACGTTCTCCTCATCCAGTCCACCCGTCGCGGTGGATGGGTATTACCTAAGGGCGGCTGGGAAACCGACGAGGCCACCGCCCAAGACGCAGCCTGTCGCGAGGCTTGGGAAGAAGCGGGGATCATCTGCAGAATCACCTACGATCTGGGTATTGTCCCCGAGAGGCGGAAACCGGAGCAGTTGACCTCCCAAGCGCCTAAAGCGGCATACCATTTCTTCGAGGCAGTTGTGGAGAAACAAGAGGCGCAGTGGCCGGAGATGCACAAGCGAGGGAGACAGTGGATGACTTACGCGCAAGCGGCACAGGCTCTAGCGGAACGGCCTGAGCTGCTGGATGCACTCAATCGGTGTACGATGCATCGGTAACCCACGCGCTCGTTTCCGTCTGATGGAAGCCCGATAGCCGCGACTGGAACTTGAAAGTCGAAAGCTGAGCTAGATCTGCACTTCATCCTTTCCAGTCTATACACAGATCCGCACTTCAGGACCTGGCTTTTACGTTTCTGAACGATTTCGGAGCTGATAGACCTGGGGTGCTGCTTAATATGCAGCGCTGGCGCCATGGATTTCTTCTGGCTGACACAAAAGCATGTCACGTACTTAACGAGCGCTCTTTCGCGCCGAATACACTTAGAGACTAGTACCAAGGGTTTACATGAATTCTCTCGTATATCTGTACAAGGACTCGGCAAAAGAAATCTGCCCACGTGCGGCTCTGTGACACCCCACGTGACATATATGATCTCCCTGAGTGTTTCCAATAGCACCGCTGTTGCGCAGTTTATCGGGATCCCCAGGAGTTTTCCTACCATATAAAAGTGATGCTCAGGGCAAGACCAATTTGCGCACGTTGGGTTCGTGTGCTCTTGACTGTGACTTTTACGGCACTTCCTCTTTAGGCAAGAGGGGCTCTAGACAGCTTCGGGCGGCTCCGAGATTCCCTGCGTTTCGGACAGTAGCGCAGGCAGGACGCCGCAAGTAGCGCGAGCTCCCTGTATGATAAGGTGAAATAGATGTTCTCTTCCTCCTCGCTTGCTTCTTCCGTTTTTCAGATCTCTCCTCCATAACCCTTGGTCTTTCCTTGCCGCGAAGTTAGGATTTCTGTCCATATATCCGTCCCGTTTCGTCCACTTCGAGTCCCGCTTCTACTTGCTGCTGCTCTTGCTTCGTTTGGAAGCTTCCAGGTATAGACCGAGCAGCTTACACCTGCGGGGCACCATTTGCTCTCGGAGACGCGCCCTTTATAGAGATGGCTCCGGGCCTCGTAGAACCGGCGGCTCCAGCGGAGTCGACGAGATCGCTGGCATCCGTGACGGCCGATTACGATGACACTATACGGTTCTATCTGAACGGCACAAAGGTCACGCTGGACGCTGCAGATCCAGAGGTGACACTACTGGAGTATCTAAGAGGGATTGGCCTCACGGGGACCAAGCTGGGTTGCGCCGAGGGAGGATGCGGCGCTTGCACAGTAGTCATATCCCAATACAACCCCACAAGCAAAAAGATCTACCATGCCTCAGTCAATGCTTGTCTTGCGCCACTCATCAGTGTGGATGGCAAGCATGTCATTACCGTTGAGGGCATTGGCAATGTGAAGCGACCACATCCAGCTCAGGAGCGCATAGCCAAAAGCAACGGCAGCCAATGCGGTTTTTGCACGCCTGGGATAGTGATGGTGGGTGTTGCACTGTAAACTTGAAAGCTCTCAGCTGACCATTGGTCAGAGCCTTTACGCTCTCCTTCGCGAGGACCCAAATCCCTCCGAACACAAGGTCGAAGAAGCCTTTGATGGCAATTTATGCCGATGTACGGGATACAGGCCTATACTGGATGCTGCACAGAGCTTCAGCGCAGAGAGGGCGTGTGGCAAATCATCAGCCAACGGAGGAAGTGGATGCTGTACGGAGAATGGCGCCGGTGGCGGATGTTGCAAGAACGGCGTTGATGGCTACTCGCAGCCAAGCAAGACATTCGAGGCCCCGAACTTTATCGAGTATAAGCCCGATACAGAGCTCGTCTTCCCTCCATCACTCCGAAAGCATGATTTCAAGCCACTAGCTTTCGGCAACAAGCGCAAGCGTTGGTTCCGTCCTGTGACCCTACAACAGCTTCTGGAGATAAAGAGTGCCTTTCCATCAGCTAAGGTCATTGGTGGGAGCACAGAGACGCAGATCGAGGTCAAGTTCAAAGGCATGCAGTACACAGCGTCCGTGTATGTGGGCGACATCGAGGAACTGCGGCAGTATTCTTTTAGGGACGATTACCTAGAAATCGGCGGAAACGTTGTTCTTACTGATCTCGAAAACATCTGTCGGGAAGCTGTCAAGCACTATGGCGAGGCACGGGGCCAGCCTTTCACGGCCGTTCTTAAGCAGATCAGATACTTCGCCGGCCGACAGATCCGGAATGTCGGTACGCCTGCCGGGAACCTGGCCACAGCCTCGCCCATCTCTGATCTTAATCCGGTACTGATGGCCTCCAATGCGACTATAGTCGCGAAGTCGCTGAACAAGACGACTGAGATCTCAATGTCTGAGTTCTTCAAGGCATACAGGGTCACTGCACTTGGGCCAGATGAGGTCATTGCAAGCATACGGATACCGGCCGCACGAGCCAAGGGGAATACCTACGTGCATACAAGCAAGCGAAGCGAAAGGACGACGATATTGCCATCGTAAACGCTGCCTTACAAGTTACTCTTGACGATACATACACCGTGGAGAAGTGCATGCTTGTTTATGGTGGCATGGCACCCGTCACTATCGCCGCAAAGAAAGCAATCGAATATCTGAGCGGCAAGAGATGGACAGACCCGGCCACGATCGAAGGTGTAATGAACGCGCTGGAGCGGGACTTTGATTTGCGGTACGGTGTGCCCGGTGGCATGGCAACATATCGCAAGTCACTTGCACTTGGATTTTTCTACAAATTTTACCACGAGGTCCTTGCAGAGCTACGGCAAGAAGAGACGGAGGTGGACGCCCAAGCCATTGGCGAGATTGAGCGGGTGATCTCTTTCGGACGCAAAGATCACCAGGCAGCAAAGGCCTATGAGCAGAAGATTCTCGGTTCCGAAAGACCACACGTTGCTGCTATGAAGCAGTGCACTGGCGAAGCTCAGTATACCGATGATATACCAGTGCAACAGAATGAGCTCTTCGGATGTCTAGTTCTCTCGACAAAAGCCCATGCAAGGCTTCTCGCGGTCGACCCTGCGCCAGCTATGGAGCTTCCCGGTGTTGTGGACTGGGTTGACCGTAATGACCTCCCAAATCCTGAGGCCAATTGGTGGGGTGCCCTTGTAATGACGAAACGTTTTTCGCAATCGACGAAGTCTTCACGGCTGGGCAGCCTATCGGTATGGTTCTGGCAGACACAGCGAAGCATGCTGAGGCTGCCGCGAAAGCAGTCTACGTCCAATATGAAGAGCTTCCGGCTATCTTCACGATTGAGGAGGCGATTCAGCATGAGAGCTACTTTGACCACTACCGCTACATAAACAAGGGCGATACTGAGGCGGCCTTCGCTGAAGCTGATCATGTCTTCACTGGCGTGGCAAGGATGGGAGGCCAAGAGCATTTCTACCTCGAGACGCAAGCCTGCGTAGTCGTACCGAAGCCGGAAGATGGCGAGCTGGAGGTTTTCAGCAGTACCCAGAACCCTGCCGAAACGTAAGTCTTGTGACCAGGTCATTGCATAAAGAACCTACTGACAGTATCACAGGCAAAGTTACTGTGCCCAGGTTACGGGTGTTGCTGCAAACAAGGTCACTTGCCGCGTCCGCCGGATGGGGGGCGGCTTTGGGGGTAAAGAAACGCGTTCCATCCAGCTGGCCGGCATCTGCTCGGTTGCAGCTAACAAGACCCGGCGGCCAGTCCGTTGCATGCTGAACCGTGACGAGGACATCATGACTTCCGGCCAAAGACATCCGTTTCTTGCTAGATGGAAGCTTGCGGTCAACAACGACGGCAAGATCCAGGCACTTGACGCTGACGTCTTCAACAACGGCGGATGGAGCCAAGACCTCAGCGGCGCTGTCGTCGATCGGGCACTGTCCCACGTCGACGGTGTTTACCTCATCCCGAACATTTACGTCCGAGGTCGAATAGCCAAAACCAACACAGTGTCCAACACAGCTTTCCGTGGCTTCGGCGGCCCTCAGGGTATGTTCATCGCCGAGTCGTACATGTCAGAAGTAGCCGACCGTCTCGGTATACCTGTCGAAAAGTTTCGAGAGATCAACATGTACAAGCCAGGCGAGGTGACGCACTTTAACCAACAATTGAAAGACTGGTTCGTACCGTTGATGTACAAACAAGTCCAAGAAGAATCGGAGTATTCCCGCCGCCGACAGGAGGTGGAGGAGTTCAACAAGACCCACAAATGGAACAAGCGCGGCCTTGCGCTCATTCCTACAAAGTTTGGCATCTCGTTCACCGCCATCTTCCTCAACCAAGCCGGTGCGCTTGTGCACATATACCACGATGGCTCTGTACTCGTCGCTCACGGAGGCACAGAAATGGGCCAAGGTTTACACACCAAGATGATCATGATTGCCGCCGAGGCTCTCAAAGTTCCCCAAGAGAACGTGCATATTTCCGAGACCATGACCAACACCGTCCCCAACAGCTCCTCCACCGCCGCTTCTGCCTCCTCAGATCTCAACGGATATGCTATCTGGAACGCTTGCGCCCAGCTGAATGAGCGACTTGAGCCGTATCGCCAGAAGCTAGGTCCAGACGCCACAATGAAGGACCTCGCGCACGCAGCATACTTTGACCGCGTGAACCTCTCGGCAAACGGCTTTTACAAGACGCCGGATATAGGGTACATCTGGGGCCCCAACACCGGACAGATGTTCTACTACTTCACCCAAGGCGTAACGGCCGCAGAAGTGGAGATTGACACCTTGACCGGCGACTGGACATGTCGACGTGCAGATATTAAGATGGATGTTGGACGCTCCATCAACCCTGCCATAGACTACGGCCAGATCGAAGGTGCGTTTGTGCAGGGCCAGGGCCTGTTCACAACGGAGGAGATGCTGTGGCATCGTGCTTCTGGTCAGATCTTCACGCGCGGGCCCGGTGCGTACAAGATCCCTGGTTTCAGGGACATACCGCAAGAGTTCAATGTCAGCTTGCTCAAAGACGTCGAGTGGGAGAACCTCAGGACGATTCAAAGGAGTAGAGGTGTCGGGGAGCCGCCGCTGTTCATGGGTAGTGCGGTTTTCTTTGCTATCCGGGATGCTTTGAAGGCTGCGAGGAAACAGTTTGGCGAAGAGAGTGTGCTGAGTTTGCGTAGTCCGGCCACAGTGGAGAGGATCAGAGTGAGCTGTGCCGATCCGATTGTCAAACGTTCGACAGTAGAGCCGAAGGAGGGAGAGAAGAGCTTCTTCATCTCGATCTAGGTAGCTAGGTAATGCTGGCGTATGGTATGAAGCTACTGCTCACGATTCAACGAGGGTTTGGTAGCGGGCGCAGATGTGGTTTTTGGTGGTGTCAAAGTCATTGACGAGATCACGGCCCAACGTTATTAACCTCATTACATCGCCTCTATACCGATGACTGCACAGTTTGCAAGTGTAAACATAAGACTATCTATGGGTTCTATGCTCTGTAGCAATTATTAGTCAGCCGCATGGAGTGTACAACCTCACGTCACCTCAGGCCAAGACCTGACATCAACTTTTTTCGAGGACAGCGCACGCACTACCTACTAGACAATGGAGTGACATCTCAAACTCAGTACCATGAAGTTTTGGATAAATCTCTTGCGCCCAACCGCGACTACTGCAGCAAGAATGGTTGACGCCTTCGAGTTCTACAGTGAATACAACGGCCATCCTCTGCGGAGCCTTGATACTCTTTACAACGCAGTACGCGATCAAGCACCGGAACGCCCCATCGTCTATCTAGCAGGCGATTCCTCGCTAGACAACAAGCACTGGCTGTTTCCCAAGACGGGTCCGAATGACCTTCTGCAAGACAAGTACGCAGGTCCCGCTCCGCCATTATACCAATCCGTGCTACAGCCACCACGGTCAATACGCGATGTGGCCTTCTGGATGAACGAAAAGCTAGGCGCCAGAGCAACAACGCTGAACTGCGCCATTGAGGCCACGACCCTTGCCAACCGTGACAAAGGCCGGCTGCTCAAGCAGGACCAGTTCGTCAGGGATCACATCTCTCAGCGCGACTTCCTGGTCGTCTCCGTGGGCGCGAATGATATCGCGCTTGCCCCTACGTCAGCAACGATCGAGAACATGGGTCGGTTGCTTCAATCTCCCCTGGCCGACATCAGCAATGGATCCGCGCCGGGCATGCCGTACTTTGTCCACCTGTTCCGTGACAAAGTCCGCACCTATGTCGAGGCGCTGGTTCAGAAGAACAAGCCACGGGCGGTGGTAGTGTGCATGATCTATTACCCCGATGAGAACGCTCACGATTCAGGCCCAGGATGGGCGGATTCTACTTTGGCGATGATGGGATACAACGCCCAGCCGCAACGCCTCCAAGCGGCTATCCGCAAGGTGTATGAGCTTGGGACGAGGGAGATTGCCATCCCAGGGACTCGGGTGATTCCGTGT
Organism: Coniosporium tulheliwenetii; assembly: GCA_030247845.1. Lineage (NCBI taxonomy): Eukaryota > Fungi > Ascomycota > Dothideomycetes > Coniosporium > Coniosporium tulheliwenetii. Next base: position 58,694 of record JAPDRP010000001.1, on the reverse strand, counting down.
CCGGTCTTCACGGTGCTTGATGGGAAGACATCTGCGGATTACGTTGCACGTGTCGAGCCGAGTATTCAGGGTGGGAGGAAGATGGCGGGGTTGATTTGTGACTTGCTGAGCACGCATCTCGAGGAGAACCACGAAGAGTTATGATGTAGCATCTAAGCCACACAAGAACCCCCAACAGGACTTTATAGCACCGCTATGAACTCCGCTGAGACATCCATATGCTACAATCGCTATGTACTGCACGGTTGGTCGATGGTTTTGCGAACTTCAAGGATGCCTTTCGGCCTCATTCTAGTCCTGCAAGTTCTTATCCAAGCTCGGCAGGGCCATGCCGTCCGGCACGCTCCTCCACTGCATGCTCACCGGGTCCAGTAGCTGCTTCGCCTCTTCCCACTCCTTGATCACCATGTTCGCCCTTTCCTTGCTTCTCGGCACGATCCTGACTTGAAACGGCTCGGGCATACAAACGAACCCCTGCGTCAACTTCTCGATGTCCGGAATGATTGGTTTCCCCGCCATATCAACAGCCGGCTCAAAGTTAAACGCCCACAGCATGCGTGAGATGCCGAGAAATAAGCTCCGCTCCGCCACATGGATACCCGGACATATACGGCGCCCCGCGCCAAAGGTGAAATGGTCACGTTTCGACGCATCAGGATTGCTGGCGGCATCTGATGCATTCAGGAAGTCATTAGCATAACGGTCCGGATCGAAGCGGCGAGGATCCGGATACCGCTTCGGGTCCATGTTGATGGCCCAGACATTGTTGAGGACCCCGGCGCCGGCTGGGATATGGTAACCCATGTATTCGTCATCCTTCGTCACCGCGTGAGGCACGGCGCCTAGGATAGTCGTTGGCATCCAGCGAAGGGACTCCTTGACGCAGCCACGGATGTACTGCAGGTTCGGCTCGTCGTCCATGGTTGGTAAGCGGTTGGGTCCGACGACTCGATCAATTTCTTGCTGAGCCCGCTTTTCAACTTCTGGAAAGACGACCATGGCCATTACCGCCCCACTGAGCGTACTTGAGGTAGTGTCCGACCCGGCTTCAAGTAGCGTCCCAGATATGTACGCGGCTTGGTCGTCGCTGAGACCCTCGGCTTCTTGGATCTTGGCAAGGTTGACACAGAAGCAGGGCTTGGCGGTACCACCCTTGATGGCCTGCTTGCAGTTGAGCCAGTGCTTCAAGTAAAGACGCTTCTCGTGCTCGTGAAGCTCCTTAGCTTTCTTCTGAGTTGGAAGCACCCAATCAGGCAGCCGCCGTAGAATGGGGAAGAAGTCGATGAGCGCGGCGGTGCCGGTCTGGTTGATGATCGAGAACTGCTCAAAGCCCTCGAAAAGCTGTTTTACGTCTTCGTTTTCGTACTGAGGCGAGCGCCAGCTGCCGGTAGTTAGCATCTATTACGGCTGCCAGAAATATAGCCACGGTCTTACCCAAACACCATACTTGTGGTCAGCGAGTTGGAGTACCGCCGAATACTATTCAGGTACTGGTCTGGCTTCTTCAAGAGCTCGTAGAGCATTTGCTTATTTTCCATGACCTGATAAGGTACGTAAGATCGAGCGGCAGAGACGTTCAGCAAGGCATGGATCATCTTTCTGCACTACAACGGCAGTTCATCAGCCGGAGTGCGACCTTACTATCTAGCATGTGCTTTAGTATGCTTACCGACCGCCAGACAGGCCCATATCGCTATAATCCTCAGTCAGTAGCTGTTCGCTCGCAAAGAACAGAGGTTTACTTACCATCATCAGTACTCGCAGCCCTCCGCTACAAAGAGTCATGCCGATGTACATGTCTTGTCGATCGCTGTAGATGTTACTCCGCTTGTCTAGCAGGTCTTTGACGGCCTGATCGCTTGATAGGACTATCAAGGTTTTCGTGCCCAGGATCAAGCTATAGACCGGTCCATATTCCTCAGCCCATTTCTGGAACTGCTTGTGGGCGTCACGAGTTGGCATCTGAGAAGTTCAGCAGCGCGTCTAGATGTTGTTCGGTAAGAGTATGAATTAACGATGTACCTGGTGGATGTTACCCAGAATCGGCAGGGTTGGCGGACCAGGAGGATACCCTTTCGGCCTCCTGCCTACTCGCAAGAGACGTAGAACAAGTAATGAAAACGCAATGAGTGCTACAACTAAAGCAATGCTAGATGCCATTGTTGAAGCTACTAATGGACAGCTCTGACATGCAAATGGAAATTCGCCTGGACGACGGACAGAGTGGAAAATGAAGTCTTATGCAAAGCATGAAGCTTTCGCTTCAAAACCGAGGGCTGCACGAAGGGGGTTTAACACCTAGACGCCTCGATGGCGAGTAACGTAAGGTATTTGTGACAAGTCCAGGGCCCGCCGGTGGTGAACGCGGGGAATCCACATCGGCATCAGAGCGGCAGGCGCGACTTGGGGACGTTATCCGAACTCTACAAACGTACGCTCCACCGCGTACGGCAATCACTAGCCGAAGCAAGGCAAATCTCCTTACCGCAGGACGGCCATGCCGCACCTTGGTAGAGGGTTGTGAGAGCTGTCAATATCATTTTGGAAACGCACACCATGTCACGTGGATACGCTCATCTCAATCAAGTTTTAAGATACAGAAAGCCGCAAGCTACGAGAGAAACAAAGCAAAGAGGAGGCGAAAGCATCGAACAGTGAGACCGCCTGCCCAATTTTCAAAAGCCGTATAGTAAGCCATGTATCGATGAGCGGTCGTCTCGTCGCCAAGTTTCGCTTCGGCCGGGTTTACAGACAAGAAGAAGTCGCTTTTTGCAGGTTAAAGCAATCATGCATCAGAGCAGGGAGCATCATATGCATGTGTAGCCGCCGACAACTCCAGTATGTCCAAGGCAGGCAGTCCGCGTTCGAAGAATCAGATGTTGAGCTCACGCCGGTGAACATCATGCGTCAACGAGGTGGTGACAAAGTCAAGAGATGAGTGTCCAGGCTATGACCGGAACATTCAGTGCGTGGTCAATCGTTGGATGAGCAAGTGCGGCCATTTCATGATCATTCTTCAGAATGCAAGCGGTCCGTCGCAGGTGGAGATGTTCAGTGATCCCAAGGAAGCAGTCAAGCACGACAGCGCAACAGTTGATCAGTCCAGCATCGAGCGTCAGCCATGTATCAGCGAGATCAGCGAGGTTGAGATTGCGAGTCAGAGCAGTCGAGGGCAACCAGGCGAGCAGTCCAAGTCAGGCCACAGATGAAAGAGCGGCGGCATAGCTCAGGCGTCATGCATGCATGCAATCAGTCGTCGAATGCAACAAGCTCAAGAGCATCAACGAACGTCACGGCGGACATGTCACACGGTCGGTCTAGGCCCCGGGTGGTCCCTGTTGCCCACCTTGGCCCTGTGCTGCTTGCTGGGCCATGGCAGCATACCACATCGCGGCGTAGTTCTGATATCCGCCATAGGCGGCGTATGGGTCAGCGGCACCAGCATCGCCTCCGACGACAGGGGGAACACCCTGTTGCGCTTGAGGCGGCATTCCCTGTCCTGCGCCCTGAGCATAGGGCGGCTGCTGCTGTGGTTGTGAGTAGCGGTCACTATAGTTGTCGTTGTCACGTCCACCTCCGCGGCCGCCTCCTCTCGCACCATTCTTCTCACGCTGTGCAGGTGTTAGCCTCAGGTTCAGATGTGTATAATAGGGTCGGATCCTTACTACCGTATCCACTTTGTCCCAGATAGCCCGTTTGGCAGCCTCAATGGCACTCCTCGTTCCAACGAGGCCGATCTCTCGTTCGACATCCGGACCGGTCGCCTGGGAAACATTGATTTTGCATCCAGTGGAGTTCTGCATCTCCTTGATGGTCTCGCCGCCCTTTCCTATAATCATGCCAACGGATTCGGAAGGAACGGAAATAGTGTCGTTGATCTTGTTGTTGCCGCCATCACTACCGCCGTAACTGTCGTTGCCGTGGGAGCTGTGTCCTCCGCCACGTCCAGAATCCCGCTGCTGGTTGCCCTGCATCTGTGTCCTGGTGTCGCTATCCACGATCTCCATGATGAGCTCCTTGGCGTGGGCAGCAGCTTGCGGTGTTCCGATTAAGTTCACTGGACGGAGGCCGTTGATACTTTTGTTTTCACCGACAATATTGACATGACAGCCGCTTCGTTCCTGTAGGTCCCGGATTGTTTCTCCACCACGACCTATGATCAGTCCAACGGTTCGATCTGGCACCATGATCTGGACGCTGTTCTCTCCTTCGCGAAGTGCCGGTTGGTTTCCCTTGTTCTGGTCTCCTCTTCCGCCACCTCTACCCCCGCCACTGCCGCCACGATTGGCCTGCGGAACGTCCCTCGCTGGATTTCCACCATTCTCGTTGATGATGCGGTTGATCTCTCTCTTCGCTTCAGCACGCGCCCGAGGGTTTCCGGTGATTTTACACTGCCGCTGCGGTCCGGATTGGTCTGGGCCAGTTATAAATTGTATCCTCGTGCCTGAATCCTGCTCCACACGACGTAGGTTTTCTCCCTGCCGTCCAATCACAAGACCCACAAGAGCCGAGTCGACCATGATTGTCTCCACATTCTCGTCATCAGCGCGACCTGGCGGCGATCGGTTCCTGGTTGCCGTGTAGCGGGCAGGAGAGAATGCGTCACGTCCACGAGGCGCTGGCGAGCGCGAGCGATCCCTACCGTACGGATTGCCGCCTCTTCGTGGGTCGTCCCGCCGTTCATCACGGTAAGGGTTGTAACTGTCGCGAACGTCTCGCCGTGGTGGAGAACGTGAACGCGATCGCGAGCGGCGGTATTGGCGTCCTGCGAGTCTAGGATCTTCGCGCGGAGGAGCTGGTGAGGTTAAAGTTACTGAAATGCTCGCGCAAAGGTGGGCGAAGCGTCGGAAGGACACCTACCTGCACTACTGCGCCCTGCTTCGTACGCCAATCCCTTCTCTGCTGCAATGCCTCTTGCCTTTGCGATCGCATCGGCAATGCTGACCGAACCAGTGCTAACCGGCTTGATTGCACTTATATCCAGACTACCCGTGTTTGAAGGTTGCGGCAAGGCGTACCCAGGTATTCCAGTTTGTGGTGTTGAAGCGGGCATCATTCCCGGATAGCCTTGAGGTAGACCCGGCGCCATGTGTTGCGGCGGTTGTGGAGGCTGTTGCGGCGTCTGAGAAGGAGTTGCGCCAGGTCTCTGGGCAGCTTGAATTGATCCGTTAGCTTGCCGCCCGACATTATATCTGAGGTCACAGAGGCAACTCACCTAGGGCTGCCAGGATCGAGGAAATATCAGGTTGCGCTGCCATGTTGAAGGTCGTCACTTCGCGTCAAATTGCTGGATTGTTTCGCGCGGCCTCGTGTTTATTGTGTAACTGACGAGAACACCGCGCAGCCCGTCCGGGAGTAGTCAAGAAGAAGTGGTGTTCAACGAGATGCCAAAGATGCGGGTGAAGGGAAAATCAGGTGGTTGGAAAGAAGGTCCGCCGAAACGGGTGCTAGCGGCTTGGCGGCCCCCTCGGTCGAGGAAGCGGAAAATCCTTCGACCGCGTTCGGCAGAACCTTGAATCGAGTGAAGTAGCTGACAGTCACGTGAAGCCTGGTTATCTATCGAGTGATCAACGAGAACAGAATCTGGTGCTGTTGAGCCTTGTAGATTACAGCATGGCATCTTCTTCTAGACATCGTTTCGCTTATACAGATTCCGTGTGAAAGCAGGTTGCCATTGTCACTTCAGCCAGCCCATCAGCAAGCTCGGGATTTAAGAGAAAGGTATGGTACAGTTCCATCTCTTTCGCAGCGTTTATGTGTTGCGGACCAACCCCGTTTGCTTTAACCACCCTTTCTTCCTTCTCCTTCTCGCATCCTCATATTTCTTGCGTATGCTAGCCATGAAATCTGGATACCACAACTCCCTACTATAGAAAATTCAAGAAAGGATTGAGATCTCCTTCTATGTCTTAGATATAATCTGGAGATTGTCCCCTCAGAGCCGATCATTGCAGAGGCAACAACCAATATTGCCTGGCGCCGGCGATCTCTACAGTTAACTGGGATCACGCAAACCGTCACGATCATCCTTGGAACTGCAATTGCCGAAGTTGATGCTAATGAGCAGCAACATCGACACCAGATATCAAGTTCACCCTCATGCTTCCGGCAGTCGAGCAGTCTGTGCTCGAGCATAATCCTCTTTTCAAGGCTTTGTATCAAGACTTGTCCGCTAGAGTACTCGGTCAAGATGGATCATCAAAAGACCCGAACAAGCAACTGATGCAAGCACAGCTTGATGAAGTACGAAAATCAGCCTTGATATTGGGGAAATGCGAGGCTGCATATGTTCCAGAAGCTGGTAGCTGATTTGGCTCTAGTCACCCAGGTTGAAACCGACAGAAGCAGCAAGACATTCGTTACTTCTTTCTTCCCTTCAGCATGTTGCGGTCCACGCCACAGAACTATCACTTGAGGTAATTGCCCTGTGTGTCAGCTGTGAAGATCGGACCACATCTGATAGCACGAAAGCTTCGAGAAGCCATACAACTAGTCTCGCTAGTACTGCAGGGGCAAGTAGCGCCTGAGGACCGTGAAATAGTAGACGGTGGTGTTGGCTTCTTTCTGGTACGCTACTCAGTTAGACGTGCCCCGAATACCAACGCTCATCCGTCTTACCCCTAACGTAGGAGAGCATCAGCCCCGTTTCGGCAGCAATATCAGACCATCTTGTCACTATCACCAAGCTCCTCGTCCAGATCGCCTACCCGGATGGTACGTCACATGACCCTACCTTTGCCTGCATGCTGCTAATGCTTGACATAGACTACTTGAACAGCAACCCCCAGTCTCTCATCCGAACGCTCCCGGTAACCGCCGTCTCTCTCCGTGGAGCCGTTTCATCAAAGACTTCCACCCTCGCCTCGAAACGCACAGCTCTGGCAGATCTGGCTTCTGCGGTGCTAGCAACCCACCGCCAACTTCTCGAAACCGGCATCCGCATCCTCGAGCAAACTATGCACGGGGCTGTTGCCCGCGGCGTGCGCGCACGGGCAGAGCATCTGGCCGTTGTGGCGAAAGGGATGGAACTGAAGCTGAGGTAGGCGCTATCATTTCGATTTACAGCTGCTGTCTAGACACGTTGCAGACTATGTGGCCTTACAAATGACGACTCTAATGCTGACGTTGCAAAGAATAATTATGCAGACTCAAGCACCGGATGAGGGGTTGCTTTCAGCGCTCGAAGTGTATACGTCGCACCTGGCCGCGACGACGAAGGCGCTTCTGGCACGAGAAAAGGCGGCGAAGGGGACGCTGCAGCGGTATGAAGCCGCTGGACCGGGTATGGAGGATATTGCTACGAGGTACGCGAGGGTCTGCAAGGAGATTGGTGCCGTCAAGGGGGAGATTGAGAGGCTTGAGGGAAAGACGTGAGAGCGTAGGGGATCCAAGGCAATGCCGTAGAAGAAGCATTAGTGGCGCTGCGCTTGATACGGACCTAATCGTGGCATGTAAGAGACTCTGAGCCACGGGCGTCTGGAGCATTGAAACGATGCTTGTCACACGTATGATTCATACTGAATACGCGGACATGTTCTCGGCAACATCTGCGCTGAAACTGCCCTCAACGCTCTGTGGGCACTTTCTAATATGAAGATTTGGGACTGCAGCCAGCGCCGGCACAATCGCCAGCAAAGGATTAACTGCATGGAGCTGCGACAACGCCAACACTCACGTCTGAAAACCTCTTTCGATCGTCATACCCTACAGATAGCCCGTCAAAAGCCACGACTCCTTAGATAATGCTATTCTGCCAAATGCCCCCAACGCCAGACCAGATTCTTCACCCATATCCCAGATGTGGAGCCGGACCCCATTCAGACGCAACAATGTGTCGCATCACAAGGTCACGAGGCTACCTTCGCAAAGTAGGGCGCCATTTCCTCCTCGCAGTGCCTAGGCGCCTTGTCGCACCCATAGAAGTGCGCTACGAAATCGCCATCTTGGTACACGCCCCCAGCGTTGTTCCCTTTCTCGTCCTTGACGTATGAGTTCATGATCCTCTGCGGGACGAGCGCAAGCTTCGCCAATATAGTGCCGTGCCACCTAGACAAGTCAGCCCACGATATTCCAGGATCGATTCTCGGCCGGTCCCGTAACGGACGGACGTGTAACGTACTGCACGATATGCTCAAGAGCATGCCCCTCAGCCCTCTGGAAGTTATAACTCCGATACAAAGGATCAAACCACGCATCCAGCAAGTACTTCGCCCACTCCCCTCTCCTAAGTATGAAGATCTCACTGCCCAGCCCCTCCTTGTCCTGCGTCAGGACCATGTCGATCCGGTCTCCCTTGAGGTGGCTGAAGGTCTTGATCACGCTGTCGGGCGGCACGACGGGCTGGTCGACGATCATGAGGCTCTCTAGCCGTGATGGGGAGAGTATGTGCGCGTCTAGCGGAAGGGAGGGGTTCATGATGAGCGCGAGTGGAGAGAGATACATGAAGTGGGTCGAGTGGGGGTGCAGGGCCATGGCGTGGCGCATGGAGGGGACTTTGGACCAGGAGGCTGGAGAGTCGCCGAGGGGGTAGTCGGAGGTGGAAGGGAAGAAGGTCGCGTAGCCTGTGTGACTGAGGTCAGCGGATGGCTGGAGAGACCCGAACTGCAAGGGGCGCACCGTGTCGCGCGGCATAAGCTTCTCGGTTCTGTTTTATCTTCTCGTTGAAGGCATCGCCCATGCTCTTGTTGAGGGCGGTGACTATGACGACTGGTGGTGTGCCGGCTGGTATGGCTTCGGTGGTAGAGGAGGAACCGAAGAGCTTGGAGAGTATGTAGAGGCCGGCGATACAGCCGAGAGCGACGAGGGCGAGGAACTGAAGCCTGCTCCTCCGCAGAAGAGGCGATCTGGTCTGGCGCAAGGCATAAGGAGGGGGATGCGAGGTTTTCCGGGGCGGAAAGGCAAAATGCATGGCGAGGATGAGTTAGTCCGGGAGCGCTGGAGAGGCTGATGTCTAACCGGGGAGGATGGGCTCTCGAGAGCGCGTCTTTGAGGAATTGGCAGGTGGGTTACGGGGGGGTTTCGTGGACAGGAGCGGTCAGGGGGCCATGGTGTTGGTCTGCGATTGTAGGGCGTGCATGCTCGAGGGAGGTGAGGTGAAGTTCGTAGGTGTTTGTGAAGTTTTCTGTGATAGCAGTACTTGCAGTCACAATATCGAAGCCCGACTTAAGGTTGTCAAGGGTCTGGGAACGGTTGGCGGTTGGCGGTTGGCTATGGTCACGTGCCAGGTACGCTTTTGCACACTTTTGAGGCACCGCAAGCCACAAACAGACCGGACTACACGTGTCCGACGCCCGCAGACATGTAAACACTCTCCTCAAGAGACAGAGTACGACAAGCTGCTCGAGGGAGAGAGCACCCCCAGCTCACCCTGTTCAACTGGCAGGCTCTCCCCTTGTTGCTAACCGCACGGCACAATGCCCCAAAGACCAGCAAGATGATGTCTTCCACGCCGATGCCATGACTGCGAAGCCCTCAGACCTCGACAAGAGCCGCTCCCATGATAACGCACAATGACGCGGGACGAGTACACCCTCTCCCCCAGCACCGTGTCTGCACCACCTGGGCAGCTCTGAGAGACTGCCAGCTGTGATTGGATCGGGGTCCGATGACGTTGATCTTACCAGTGCTGCCAATGCTACCAGTGCGAAGGTCGACTTCCATACAAAGCCCCAAAGCAGAGCTTCTCTGCCGGACTGTGCATTCCTGTCAACTTCAAATAACTTCAATCCTCATCTGTCAGAAAGCTCCATAGTCTTGCTAGCCTTCACAGCAATCCTACTCCCTAATCCCATCCCATCCCATCATGGTCGAGTCTGTCATCCAACTCAAGTGCGACTGCAACCAATTTCCATGGGGACGCAAAGGCTCCGAGTCCGCGGCAGCGCGCCTCTGCGCCAAAACCCCCGGTACCGACTTTAAGATCGACGAGGACAAGCCCTATTCGGAGATGCAAGTCCCACGTCGTCGACGTCCACTGGGTTTTCCAGTTGCTTACACAGTCTCTTAGGTGGATGGGTACATACCCAGACCTTCCCTCCCGCGTTCTTGAGACGGGCGAAGACCTTCAGGACGTCCTCGACAAGCATGCGGAAGAGCTCATCGGCAAGAACGTGATCCAGAAGTTCGGTCACTCGAAGCTGCCGTACCTGCCAAAAGTCCTGTCCATAGCAAAAGCTCTACCGCTACAGCTTCACCCGGTAAAACGCGTTTCCTTCACCACCTGCGCGCGTTCCCGCTAACGTCCCGATCAACAGGACAAGGAGATGGCCGCCGAGCTCCACCGCAAAGACCCAGACCAGTTCACCGACCCGAATCACAAGCCCGAGATTGCCTTGGCCCTCACGGACTTCGAAGCCTTCTGCGGCTTTAAGCCCCTTGAGGACATCGAAGCTCTGATGCAGCTTGAACCCCTTCAGCAATTCCTCCCTGACACCAAAAAGCCCAAGTTCGATGACATGACGCTCAAGCACGTCGTCAAAACCATACTGTCCGCCTCAGACGAAGTGATTGCCGACGTGCAAGCAGCGCTCCTCAAGCAGCCGAAGGAGAAGTTCGGCAAGGACACATACATACCAGATCTCATCCCGCGCCTGCAGGCGCAATACGACAAGACCGACCCCGGCACCATCGTCGCTCTGATCACGATGAACTACCTGACGCTCAAAGCTGGGGACAGCATCTACATCCCCGCTGACGGCATCCACGCCTACCTTTCCGGCGACATAATCGAATGCATGGCTCGGTCCAACAACGTGCTCAACACCGGATTCTGTCCCCGCGCGGACCGCAACAACGTTGAGCTCTTCTGCAAGTGTCTAACGTTCACACCGCATTCCGCCGAGGAAGCTATCTTGAACTCAACGAGCTTTGACAGGAGCAAGAACGGCAAGACAAAATTGTATGGCCCGCCGATGAGCGAGTTCGACATGCTTGCCACCATACTGTCGAGTGGGGAGAAGGAGACTATAGGCGCGCTGGGGGGTCCAAGTATTATGATCAACGTCAACGGCGAGGGCAAGATGAAGGCGGCTGGAAAGTCGTACGATATCAAGGAGGGCTACGTGTTCTTCATTGGGAAAGATACAGAGAGGGAGTTCGAGGCGGATAGCGGACTTCAGATTTACACGGCGTACGTGGAGTAACCGGCTGCACTGCTAGGCGCGGAAGTGAGGGGAAGTTGATGAGATAATGTACTGATGAGCATATGGAAGCACGAGGACCTCGAAAATGCATGGTGCCCGAGATGGAGATGTTAAACCGCCCCAGCGGCTGTCTTTTCTTGTATCTACTGCCTTTCAGGGCTTTGCTCTGACAGCTCGAACTGTCCGTAGGGGACAATCTGTTGACGAGGCATTTACCGTACATCGTCATATCCGTGAGACATATTTCTACTCGCGTCCCATACTATTAGCTCTGCAAAGCCACGCTTGCAATCTCCTCATACTCCTCATTGATCACCTCCCCTCTTTCGTTTAGTGTCTTCTTGGCGCCCATCTTACATATTGCTACCTTTGCTATCGTGATCCTCTCCGCCCATACGAAGTCCTTGTACCGCTCAACCAGCGCCGTGGCGTCGAATCTGAGGGGCGCCCTGGCATCCGGCCCATGACCTGATGATGTGTCTAGCGGAGCGTTCGTCCCTTTATCGTGGCTGCTGGCGGTATGGTTTTCTTCCTTGTCAGGGTCATGGCTTGGTTCCGAAGGGGTGTCGAAGGAGTCTCTGTGCTTTCGCTGGCAATTTGTGGATCTGCCGCTGTTGTGGCCACATCTGCATGCTGTGACCCGGCTTCCGGAATCCCAACCCCCTCAGCTGCCGGCGCACCTTTCCCCGGCCGCCGCCTCCCTCTCCTCCCATCGGCCTTGGCATAGATGGTGTTCACAACGGTCGCATGCAGCTTCAGAGGCCGGTCATCCTTGACCATCAGCTCCGCATCCGTGAAAGCTCTTCTCAACTCAGTTCCCAGCCTTAGCAGGCGCCCGTCTGGATCATCAGGGGCAGCATATAGGATACTCGTTTTTTGGGCTTTTTGCATCGGCTCTAGGCTTCTCAGCGACACTTTGAGAGGTCCTGCATCCGATGCGGCGGCTGACAGGAGGGTGTGAGACAGCTCCGGCCGCGCAGGCGTATGGATATCGGAGGAGCCGGTTGCGGGCACGGCATCAGCCCCGCAGTTCTCGATGCCTGCGGCCCCTTCGGCGGAGGGCACCTCGTGCAGGCCGCTTTGATGGGTGCGGGTAGTGCTGCCCGCGAGCGCTTTGGCATGTTCTGGTTGGTTGGTCTCGCTGGAGGTGGCGGCCTCGGAGCCTGGGGTAGGACTTGGCGGAATTGTAGAAGTCGAGAGGCCGAGAGTAACATCTCCCGAGGTGACAGAGTTCGAGCCGGCGGGGTGGAACATGCTGCTGAGATCGAGGGAACGGAGAAGGGAGACTGCTTCTTGGATTTTTCGGGAGACTGGAGAGACATGACGCCGATGGTAAGGTGTATAGTCCCTAACGGACGTATGGCTTTCGGAGCTATAGACGGATATGGCGTGCTTGCCGCGGCTGCTGTTGTAGGTGTTGATTCGGTTGTTTCGGCATTCTGGCGTGACGCTCGACCGACTTCGGATCCAGCCGGGATCTCGTGAGCGCTGGATGTTGAGGCGGACGTGCCGGTGCGTTGGCCTTGGATATCGTGCTTGAAGCGTTGGAGGGAGGCTTCTAGTTGTGCCCGTGAAGAGTCGTTCACGAGCGGAATGCATAAGAAGTGCGTTAACGGAGGCTTTTTAAGAGGCTTCCGGGGTTGTGTTCGCGTGCCCTCCGCGGTTGCTTCTCCTGCCCCGGTTTTCTCAGTACCATCTGCATTTGTCGCATGGACAGCTTTCTGTTTTCGCCGAATGAAGCGCGGCATGTTTACGAAGGAATTGGTAACGGCGGAAGTATCCCCGTAATTCTTGGTTTTGCTGATGAGATTGAAAGACAAAGAGTGGTTAAGGAAAGTTGAAACGCAAACGGGATTCGAGTAACAGAGGAAGGGCACTACAAGGCGATATTCAGCTGAGCGCCAAACCGCATGTAGGATGCGCATAAGGCGGGTAGAAAAGTGTTCATTACGAAGTTCAACATGTATGCCCAGGTGATGGCCGGCTACTACTCATCAGCACCACGCTGTTTACAGATGTTTTGAACGAAATCAATGGAACCTAAGTCAGTGGAACTGTGAGGTTTGCTTGGGTCTATGGGGTGTCGAAGGTCAGACGTGATGTTCGGCTGATAGCCGCGCGTCTCCGGCAACCGGGCCTCCGGCGGCAGTAACCGGCGCTTACGCTTGCGCATGACACATACCTAAAAGCTTCGCAGCTGGATCCATGCGGACGCTGGTGCGGCGATGGAGATATCAAAGCTCAAGGGGTGTTGTACATTTCTCAGGTCACAGTCATCTTCAGAAGAAAGATCCTACTCTGGCGAATCAGTGCGGCAGGTCGGTACTGAGCGAGCCTTCACAAAATACTTGTGAAGTTTGATAGGTTTCTATCAATCTGATCTCGGCCGTTTAGCGTCACCGAAACATCGCTAGCAGCCTATCTCCAACCCATCATTCATCCAGTCTCGTAATCAGAGGCTATCCAGCAACACCAAAGTGATAAGTATGTCTTAGAAACCACCCACTCGGCCACAATCCAAGGTCTAAACAGGTATCATCATTCGTCATGGTAGAATCTGCGCAGCACCTTCTCAACGTCGTGGAACTCCTGCTTTGCCTGCTCTATTGTCTTTCTGAGCCGCTTCAGGCAGACATCGTCGTCCGGCTCGTCCCTTGTACCCGTCTCGTCCTTGTTTGCACCAAAATGCTGGATCTTCTCACAGCTATCCTTGACTTTGGTGAGACCCAGTGTAGCAGACGATCCCTTGAGGAAGTGGCCGAGCTGAGATAGTTGCTCTAGATCGCGCGTTTCGCTATGGCGCGGTTAGAGTTAGCGATTGCTCACGCGACCGCGCGGAGGAGAGGATAAACGTACAGAGCCGCGTCCATCTTGTCGAAGGTCGCTTCGGCCTGCTGGAAGAAGTCGAAGACGATGCTTTTGCTGAACTCGCGCTCATCCTCGTCCTCGTCCATCTCAAGGATCTGCTCGAACGTGGCGGTATCAATGGCATCGCCGGCTTCTGGCAGCCCAGTAGAACCCTCCTCGCTCTGCATGCCATCCGTTAGCTCGATCTGTATAGGGCTACCGGTATGATCGGCGTGGCTAACCCTGTCCTCGGGATGATCCGTCGCTCGCGCCATCTTGTATGTACGTTCGAACTGTAACCTTTTGGTAGCTATTTTGAGATGCCCTCGGCGGACAGTGTGACTACAGAAGTCGATGTATGCGTGGGTTCTGGTGCCTCTTTTGTGCTTTGCGCGCAAGCTCGAGGTTGGTAAGGCTGATCGCTATGACGAAAAGAGGGTCCGCAACGTCGAGGCCGTTGCTCTGGTCGAGATCGAGACAGGAAGCTACAAGAGGGATCGACGGCGAGCCCTGGGAGGACAAGGGGTTTAGCACCACCCCGCCGGGTCTGAGTCTACTTGGGAAATTACTTGTACCGTATCGTCGAGAAGGGTCTGGGTGAGGGTGTCAGGTAGGCCTTTTGTGCGACGCTGGTCAAGAGCGGGACCGAGGAGAGGGATCCGGTGCAGAGAGAATGGTTGAGACAGGTGAGAACAGAGGATGGGTGCCGTAGAATAGGTGTCTAGCAGGAGAAATAGCGGGCTGTCAGGTTGAGCTGAGGGTGAAGGTGGGGTCGTCGTCTCTGGCGCACGGTGATTAGGGTGGTGGGTGGGAGAGAGGGATCAAGTTAGACAAGCGCGTGTGTGGGAGGAGAGCGCCAAGGCCGCCGAAAGCGTGGGAGAAAGGCCATTGTTCGGCCTTGAGCGAAGCCAATTAAAGCCAATTGGGCAGAGAACACCTGTTACTTCGGATGTTCATTCGTATCACTCGTGCAAGCACGCAAAGACAGCGTGCCCGGCGCCCGCCGAGAGAGTGCCTCTAGTTGAGCTTGCTGACCCGATTCCAGGGATGACGTTGATGCCTCGAAGTTCTCCATTCACCAGAAAATAATGTCGCTTTCCTCAAGCAAGCAGACGCGGCAGATCGCCTCCCTCCTCCCACAACCATAAAAGGCCTTTCCGTTTCCTGAAGATGTTCGGCGTCTGGATTGCGTTCCATTGCGCGAAGGGTTGCTGCTGATATTTCTGGTGCCGTCGGAGCGCGGACGATTTTTCAACACCAAGATCCTGCATGGCTGCGTCATAAGCTATCAGAACGTGGCGCGCATGTGAAGTCCAGTCAACAAAGGCTGAGGCTGAGGTTGCGAGATGCTTTGTCTCGTGCCCACCCGCACTTTACTCGTATGTATCACCTCTCAGTCTCTATGGAATAAGACCACCGATCCAGCGTTTACAAGGCAGTACCTAGGTAATTCAACCACAAGCTAATCAATGCCAGCTCGGCTCGCTCACCGAAAGACGGGATCGAGGGGATCCTTCCACCCTTCCCACCACGGCTCCACCCGAAGCAAAGCACGCAGATCCTGACGACAGTTCGGCCCTCTTGGCTCCCGTCCTCGAACTTTCCGAGGCGCTTCTTGCCGTGCGATCTTCGGCTGTTCGATGGCTCTGGGCATCGGCGGCCTCTGTGTCCGGCCTCTGCGGCAAGCGCACGCGCACGCTTTGACCGCGCTCTTCTGCGAGTGTTTAGGGTTCCATGTGGGGATATCACGTGACATCGCATGCAACTCGCCCAAGGGGTTTATCAACGTTCAACGTTGATCAGTAAATGATTTTCCTTGACCTTGATAGTTTTACAAAAACTGGGTTTTTGCTGAGCAGGTGACCGCTTGACGGCGTCAACTGCGCAGCGTGTTACAGTAAGATGACTTTTAGGCTTGCGGATGGGAATCGGGTCTCTAGGTACATGTGCGATCAAAAAAGGCTTCAAACATGAATTATGTTAATTGTCCAGTGGTCTTTGTTAGCAGTCTTAGCGGGTACCCAAGCGGCAGCCGCTCCCTGAATAAAACCCCCGTCCTTCGTATTATTCTACATCAACTGATAGCTTCCTGAACCGTCAATCCAATGCGCGCCTGGAACAGTCTAAGTTTTGTCTATCGAGTATGCAAGGAGGCGACGCCAGCCATGCAAGAGCGCTGATTGACCCTTCAACCCTTTACTTTGTAGATGGCCTCGGCAAGGCGTCTAACATTGTCAGACGTGATGCCCGCAACAGATATCCTGCCATCCTTCGTCGCGTACACAGAGTACTAGAACACATATCAGCATTGACACGATACTCCTCGGTGATGATTGCGACTCACCTCCTTCGCCAACTTGTCCATCTGCTCCGCGGTGAGACCGGTGTACGCAAACATGCCGATTTGGGATGTGATGTGGCTCCAATCGTGCTTGCTGCCGAGCTTCTCAAGGTTCTCCTTCAGGAGAGCGCGCATCTTAATGATGCGGTCGGCCATGCCCTTGACCTCACCCAGCCACTGCTGGTTGAGTGCTGAGTCGTTGAGAATTTCCGATGCGATGCGTGCTCCGTGGACCGGTGGGTTCGAGTAGAGAGGTCGAACAAGAATCTTGATCTGAGAATCGATGCGCTTCTTCTCTTCTGTCGATTCGCAGACAATCGAGAAGGCACCGACGCGCTCGCCGTAGAGACCCTGTTTGAAAGTAAGTTTGGGCTTGAGAGCAGCTGAACGGGCAACGTCAACATACCATGTTCTTAGCGAAGCTCTGCGCCAGGCATGGCCTGTGGCCCTCGCTGATGAAATGCCTCAAAGCAAATGCATCCTTGGCAGTGTCGCCGCTGGCAAAGCCCTGATAGGCCATGTCAAAGAACGGGTAGTGGCCGCCCTCCTTAACCGCGTCGCTGATTGATCGCCATTGGTCCTCGGTAGGGTCGACACCGGTGGGGTTGTGGGCGCAGGCGTGGAGGAGGACGATGCTGCCCTTGGGCATGTTTTTGATGTCCTCCACCATACCCTCGAAGTCAAGACCAATGGTGTCCTTGTTGTAGTACCGGTACTTCTCCACTCTAAGGCCCGAGTCCTTGAAAACGGCGTTGTGGTTGGCCCAGCTGGGCGTTGGGATGTAGATGGTCTTTCCCCCGGGATAGAAGCGCTCGAGGAAGGCACCACCTATTCGGAGAGCACCGGTGCCTGAGATGGATTGCGTGACTGCCACTCTGTCCTCCTGGATGACCGGAGAGTCAGAGCCATAGGCAAGCCTTGCCGCCGCCTTGGTGAACTCGGGGACACCCGTGATGCCAGCATACTCCTTGTTCAGCGCCGCATCGACGACCTTCTTCTCGGCCGACCTGACTGAGGGCAGCACGTACGGCTTGCCCTTGTCGTCACGGTAGGCGCCGACACCGAGGTTGATCTTTTCGGGATGGCTGTCGGCTTTGTATGCTTCTGTGATACCTAGAATGGCGTCCTGAGCAACCAGTTAGTGCCGCAACTCGCAGGGTGTTATTCCAATGGACTTACAGGAGGACCTTGAGGCACTTTCGCCCACACTGATGCTGCTCTGAGCGGGACGTTGATGCCGACTTGCTTCGACGCCACTTGACGCACTGCGGCTCGGGATGAAGCGAACATGGTGATCGACGGAAGAGGAAGAGGCGAGGCTTTTTGGTATGCAGGAACGAAAGTCAGAGTGAGTGCACAGGTTTAAGGGGAGATGATCAGGCCGGATGGACGACAGGAAGCTTTAGAGTTAGCTCGAACAATTCGGAAACGAGGAACAGGTAAAATTTGGAGCTCTGGCCCTCTCCCCGGACCACAGTTACAGTTGAGGCTCTAACGTGTTTCTTGGGGGGATCCAGGGGTCTCGGCACTCTTTCCGCCGTTCGCCGACCAAAAGTTTCGGCATGGCATGAGCCAAGGAGCATCAGCTTCGTTCTGCTTCAACGCAGAATGCGTCCAGCACTACATCGAACCAGCACGCTTCTATCAAGACAACTGCTGCACACGGATACCTTCATTCCGACCTTTCTCTGCCCAGTACTGCTCCAGCAACCTGCAATAACAACCACGCGCAAGCGGCGGCCGCTCCATCCAGTAAGAGCTTTATCCACTTCTGCCGCCGCAACAGCGACTGCCGTTGTCTCTGCAGCTCCACCGCCGCCGAACTATGGTGCTGTGAAGCCCCAAAGCGCGAACAGTGCGCTGCCCATATCATGCCCTGGCTGCGGTGCGCCAACACAGACGGTCGAGCCGAACGAAGCGGGATATTACTCCACCAACAGACCGAACGTCAAAGCATATCTCAATGGAGGCTCAAGGCGCGCCTTGGAGGACAAGGTCTTCCGGTCAGTTGTCCAACATGCGGACAATGACCTCCTGGGACAGCTTGGGATGAAGGATGCAGCAGTCGGTAGGAACACATCAAGCAGCGAGCGCAGCTACATCGCTGATCATTTGAAGACTCTCCTGCCAAAGACGCCGAACCGCCTCCCCTGTATGCGATCGCTGCCATAAGCTGGTTCACCACCACTCAGGTGTATCCATCCACCATCCCTCTCTTGATACCATCGAAGCCATGATATCCCAGTCGCCGCACAAATACAACCACATATACCACGTCATCGATGCAGCGGATTTCCCAATGTCCCTCATACCAAACCTGAATCACAAACTCTCACTCGCGCCATTGCGCACCCAGAATCGTCGGTCGAAGAGCGTAAAGTATCACAAAGGCCGGCTCGCCGAAGTCAGCTTTATTGTTACGCGGTCAGATCTCCTTGCACCGACCAAAGAGCAGGTTGATCGTTTGATGCCATACCTTAGATCGGTGCTGCGAGATGCGCTTGGGCGATCTGGACATAATGTACGATTGGGCAATGTAAGATGCGTCAGCTCAAAGCGTGGATGGTGGACGAAGGAGGTGAAGGAAGATATATACAGTCGAGGAGGCGGTAATTGGTTGGTGGGGAAGGCCAACGTTGGAAAGAGCAAACTTTTCGAAGTGGTGTTTCCGAAGGGCCGAAATCAGACAGTCGATTTCAACGCTTTGCGCAGCAACGCAGGCCTCGAGGCCAGCGGGGAAGCTCTCGAAAGTAACAAGGAGAGGATGGCTACCGCGGCGCAGGATGCAAGGATTACGGGCAAGAGTCCTGATACCGCCGAATATTTGGACGAAGATCCAGAAAACACGAACTCGTTGCTTCCTCCGCCTCAAGCAGAGACGGCATATCCGGCAATGCCGATTGTATCAGCCCTCCCCGGTACAACAGCATCACCTATACGGGTACCCTTCGGCAACAACAAAGGTGAGTTGATAGATCTGCCGGGCTTGCTTCGTGGCAAGCTGGATACATACGTCCGGCCTGAGCGCAAGCTTGACCTCATCATGCAGAATCGCGTTGTACCGGAGAGGGTTGTCGTCAAGCCCGGTCAATCGCTACTACTCGGGGGCCTTATCCGCATAACGGCAACGACACCGGACCTCGTTCTTCTAGCTTATCCATTCGTTCCGCTTCCAGTTCATGTGACTTCGACTGAGAAAGCAATGGCCATCCAGACGGGTGAGCGAGCCACAGGTATTGATGTTATCGCAGAGCCTTGGGCAGGCGAGAAAACCAAGTCAGCCGGGAGGACGCAGCTCAAATGGGATACGACTAAGATTCAAGGCGGCCCGTTGACTGCGAAATCAGCTGTTGGTCTGAAGCCTGAGCGCTTGCCGTTCACCATCTACTCGGCCGATATACTTGTCGAAGGCTGCGGCTGGGTCGAGCTTGTTGCCCAGATTCGCAAGTCGAAGCAACTGAGTAAGGAGGAATCAAGCATGGGCGATGGAGAACTTCAATCACCTTCTGAAGAACATGATCCAGATTCCCTTGAATCGACCCCTGCTTTTCCGGAGGTTGAGGTTTTCAGCCCCGAAGGTCGCGGTATCGCCGTCAGAAGGCCTATGAACGCATCACAGCTTAATAGCAAGAGGCCGGCGCCTTCTGACGCCAGGAAAAGTAGGCCAAGGCGGAGTATGAGATCTGTCAAGGCGCAGCGAACCTCACAAACATGAGTGGTTTTTTGAGTGCCGATGAAGCTGTACTTAAGAGGTCACCTTAGTTGGCCTGCCGCGAGCGACCACCCAGCCTGCCGATCCCCTCGGATCATGTATATATGCTCGGCGCGATATGAGCTGTTAGTCTGACAAGACTCTGCTAGTAGGCACACATTGATCCCTGTTCAGCTCAGGTCTGGGGTGACTCCAGTAATCCATCCATGCATTATTGACTCTTGGACTTCGGCGTACCGACAGCGACACGATCGGCATTGCCCTGAAAAGCTACCGGCATACTTGGCGAGTAAGCCCAGTCTTGAAGTGGTATTTCCGGAGGCTCCACCTTCGGCGGAGCAGTGTGAGCTCGAATTAGTGCATCAGGTCCTATGGCGTCCTTGGTGCTATCTGATGATGCAATACTGGTCTCGGGTGATTTTTTGTCATCATTGCGCGTCTCCGCCGCAAATGCTGCTTCCTTCTCCATCTGTTCGACTGCGCGAGCAATGCGACACCTTCGATTCGTCGCTAAGATGATGCCTACTTGCGTTGCCAGGAGCCATGCGAGGAGAATTGGCAGAGCGCGGTAGAGTTGATTGTTGCAACCGCCGGACCAAATCTGGACAAAAACCTGATATACCGCGTGCGCAGGTAGTGCGTAGCCCCAGCGGTAGAAACCAGGGGAGGTTTCGAACAAGCCGAGCGAGCTCGTGACGTTCGTGATGATCCAGGTCAGGACAAAAAACGGCATGAAATGCATCGGAATGAAGACCGCACCAATGTCGAGGACGAGGAAGTTGATGTACATGAAAAGCCATCCAGCCATCCAGGAGAGCACAAACTGGGCACCGTTGACTTCCCAGCCTTCTTTGAAAGCCCAAACGTAGCCCATCCAGCAAAGCGAGCCGACGAAGGTGTATACCGTCGCTAAGCCCATGCGGATGAGACCGTTTGTTCTTGGTGGGAGTTTACTGAAGAGATTCAGCTCACTGCTGACCCCGTTGATTGCCATGACGAAGAAGAATTGCTGCACAATTGACAGTGCGACCGAGACAGTATTGTACAAGACTCTCGTGCCATGCGTAGTCGGCTTGATGTTGATGTTCGATGCGACAATCGGATTCATCAAGATGTTCACGGCGGTTTCGTCAGATGTATTCATCGACTGAAGTGCTCGAGTACCATTGATATGGCTGTACACAACTCGGCTCGCCGCAATCAGAGTCTCCATATTTGCTTTGATCAAGCTTTCCGCAGTCGTCGTATACCTTGCTTCGTTCCACAGGTACTGGATGGTTTCCGAGGAGTTGTAGGCTCTTGCGGCGTCCCCGCCCTGTAACGCTGCAGAAAGTCGGGTTGAGGCCCCCGGGAGTGCGTAAATTGCCGCCCAGTAGTCCCCATGGCAGACGGCGGTCCTGATTGAATTGACCGAAGGATATTGCGCAGTAGTGTGGACTTCAAGTGTCGGAAAGATTGGCCCCCGAAGAAAATCGTATGCGCCGAGCATCGACTGGCCGATGATGCCGCCGTCGTAGTCAACGGCCAGAATGTTCAGCGCATGCGTGCGGCTGTTGCTCTTGTACAACGAGCCATAGAGGTAGCATAGGTCCACTAAGAAAAGAAGCTGAAGCAACAAGAAACTTGATGTGACTGCGATGATGAAACCCTTTCGCTGACCATTCCAAACGCTGCCCGTGCGCTGAGAGTCAGATTTAGCGGAGTTCTTAGTTGCCATGATTAATCGAGTCAATGCTTATGGAAGGAAGCTGAACTTGAGACTGCTTCGAGAATGAGCATCGCAAAAGAGTTTTAGAAGTAAACAACCTGATAGAATGGTTGAGCCAGCTGTTAGATGCACCAAGGCGGCGGACTAAACTTGCCCCACATTTGACAAAAGATGCATTCGGCTCCACATCGACCCTGGTATACGAGAGCAGCGAACGTGTGGATATGACGGCAAAGATGAAGATTATAGGTCCGTAGAGCATTGTCAAGCAAACCTACCTCAGGAGAATAAGCTAGGGCTCGAAAGCATCCGTAATGTTGTTAAGACGCAAGTGGTTGACTAGCTGTCTGTTCTACTGTCATCAGCGGAGAGTTCAGCTATTCGCCATTAAGAGAAGATCCGCCCTATGCTTCGAGTCGTCGCCTTGTTGGTGACAGCGGCTTACCTTCATGTCATTGTGTATTGTAGTAGATCGAGAGTAGTACACTTACTATCGGTGAAAGATAAAGCTGAGCTCCGAGTGGGTTGCGCTCTCTCCGCTTGAATTACGCCATACACAGGGAGCGCATCTTCTCAGGCGGCATCGCAATTCTGTTCGATATTCGCCCTGCGTAAGTCCATCAACAGTGTGTGATCGGACATACAACAATAGAACGAGTGAGCAGAGAATATGATACCACGCTTCCGAGCTATCTTTAACGAGTTGGATCGAGCTGGATGGTCTTTACAGAATTCTCGTTCGCCCACCATTTTAGCAACCTCGAGTGCATCAGAGGAGGCTTCATGGATCATTAGACGTACCATAAATATGCTGGTCTCCTGCAAGGCACACGTCTCGTATCCATAACCGTCTCCGAGCCAGTTGAACCCCAGCTTCCCCAGGTTTTCTCCACGCTAGACCCCAGCTTTTCGTCACGCTAATCTTTCCCGCATGCTTGGCAAGGCTGAATCCCTCAGCCAATAGAAGAGCAGCAGCCCCTTACCTTAAACTTCCGCCTCATCAACCTTGCTATTCCACCTGCAAACAATCCTAACTATAGCAGCGAATACTATCATTCACGGACGTAGTAAACGATACGGCGACAAGGCGTCCTGCGCCATCACTAGGCCTCCTCCCGAAACAATAGTCTCTCATGCAGGCGAACTGCAATGTCCACCTTGTGCGCTCTCTAGACTCCTCACACAGTGAACAAGATGCATGACTGGAGCATAAACACGAGTGCGGCAGCCTGAGGCTGCAAAATCTGCACGACAACGGCCCGTCGGTCGAATGCAGTAGTAAGACTGGATCGTGCGCTCGACTCCTTCCTGTTCCTATCACACATCACGAAAGGGCTCTCGGCTTCATCAAGAATATTTGGCCATGCGGGTGAGCCATACACAACCATTTGGCCTTACATTGGAAGGCCTTACGTGGAGAGCCATTTCCTTTGCACATCGATGAAGTTGAGCAAAGATCTACCTCTCCGATGCAGTCACAAGACCCTCCCCCTGCTTCAGACTCCAGATATGAGTATCGTATCCAGAAACCATCAGGAGACAAACAAGCCCGCTGTGAAGCAGATCAGGCCGGCATACTGCGCTAGAAATGTCAACGGCAGGCGGCCGAACCGCCTCGCCTCCAGAGAAGGTGCTCTCCATGGTCCAAATATAGTTTCTCTCATGACTTGACGACGAGAGGGACGTGCAACGGACGCTGTTCCACACTGCACCCAACTTGGCAGTAGCCTCTGGGTTGAAATATAAATAAGGGCTCGAGCCAGCGCTTCTTCCTTCAGCAGCAGCAACAGAACCTTCTCTCTTCTCACTTATAATCATCACGCAAACCAACCGATCTTCCCATCGCATCTGTTCAATCACGCATATTCATCATGCATCTTCTGTCATCTACCTTGGCCCTGGCAATGGCTGCCACAGTCATGGCACTGGTCCCAGCACCCCTGACCCAGCGCTCTACAACCGCATGCAGCACTCCGGCAAGCACTTCCACTCACAGTACCGGTGCGCCATTACTGACGGAACACAGGACGGCGACGGAACCTGCGGAGACATCACCGGTGCTTGCAACGGCTTCTTCGTTGCGGGCTACTGCCCCGGCCCCAGCTCATTTCAGGTAACACCCTCTTCCACTTAGCAGGGCGAACTCTTCTCCCGAAACACGGCTCACTCTTGGCTCGTTCCAGTGCTGCGTCCCAAGCGAGCCCGATTCGGAAGACACCGGCAACGACGGGGATGATGGCGTTGATGTTGGTGATAATGTTGAGGACGGCGTTGTCCCGGACGAGGAGGTCAAGAATGAGCTCGAAGAAGAGTTTGGAGACGCCCCCGAAGCCGCCCCCGAAGCTGAGAATGTCGAGGTTAAGAGAGCCGCGGCGGCGGTTCCGAAGAAGAAGACCAAATGCCAGCTGATTTACTACTATGCCGCGAAGTGGCTTGGATGGCCGTACATCTGGGGCGGCGGGTCGTACAGCGGGCCAACCAAGGGAGGGTTTGATTGCTCAGGTAAGTTGGCGTACATACGGTCTGGGAGCGTATTTGCCGCCGGCGCACGCGCGCAGGACAGAACCCGGTTGCCGATGCTAATGCTTCCATTCCAGGCCTCACGATGCACGCCGTCTACAAGGCAACTGGCAAGAAGCTCCCACATAAGGCGCAGAAGCAGTACACTTCCCGCAAGTGCAAGCACGTTCCACTCTCGCAGAGGAAGCAAGGCGACCTTGTCTTCTGGGGCACGAACGGGAATTGCAAGAGCGCTATCAAGCACGTGGCTATCGTTAAGAATAAGCAGAAAATCATCAATGCGCCTCGCAAGGGCAAGCCCGTTCGAGTGCAGAATCATTGGGAGAAATCCGGGGGCCTAAAGATCTGTGCGAGCGCAGTTAGGTGAGTCTGCTGTGCTACTTTCACCTGAGAGTTGAGATGGTGCTGATACAAGTTTGTAGATGCTGTTAAGAAAGTTCAAGCCTGCAAGACCCGCACCCGTGATGATGGAGTGCGGCCCAAGTTGCGGGTATTAATGGTACGAACTTGATCGGATGTAGGAGCGTTTTGAGCTCTCTCGGATCAGTCCTCTTGGGGCGAGGGTACCCAATAGGTGGATATGGTCTGTTATATTTTGTATTTGCTTTCATGTAACGTTCTCACTCCGTTTCATGCTGCTTTTCCTGCTGTATCTGTTGCTGCTTCTTTCACTCAATCTCTCACGGTGTATCTCGCCGAGTTGCTTGCTTTTTTCTCGCCGTGTATCTTGTCCTGATTCTTTATAAAAAGAACATATGTTATGAATACGGTCTTCTTGAATAGAGAAGTCCAAGGGAGTATTAGTGCCGCGGTCATTATAGAAACGTCTATGGAAAGGGAATCTCTGTTTTAGTCCAGCCTTCTCTCCAACAGCATGTAGTAGCCGCCACGGCCCCTTTCCTTTGCTTGTGTAAGAGTTTGGCCGTCTCTCGCGTCAGATTTTCGTGAATTATGGCAACGAAAGAGCTTCTGATAGACCTCCACCTCCAAGACAGAGATTGTTCGTTCCTTTGAAGGCCGGGCCAACTACTCGTACCGCTTACTAAGGCCGCTTTCAAATACATCGAGGCTTCGTCATACCAATTCAATCCAAGACTCTACAAGCTTGCTTCCAGGTTGTGCGAACTTTTGAATGGTTTCTCCACGCATGAGATCCCGAACGTAACATTGTGCAGTCAAGACATATCCTGTTCTTTGATTTCTAATCACAGAAGGAACATCCGCCCCATAAAGCATACAGACCAAGTCGTTCTCATGCATAGCTTCCGATCCAACGCCTATCATCCCGTCATACGTCGTGAACCGTGCCCGACGCTGGAGCACTGTGGCAGCAGCGTCGACAAAGCGATCCGCATCACTGCCTTGGGAGAGAGCTTCTAGCTCGACGAAACTGGCCGAAGATAGTTGAGTTAGGCCTGCAGTTTCCTGCATGGGTCCTTCGTCATACTCGCTCTCAAGGGCTCCCTTGCACAGAGACCACAGGAGACATTCCTTGAGAAGACACCGCGCATAGTCCGCTAGATGGGCCGGCATGCCATGGACCGGAAGCCCATAGCAGTTCTTGCCGGCCGTCAGTGCAATGGCAATGTCCCGAAGGTGCTCTTTTGTGTGGCGGGCTTTCCGCAAGATTTGTGCAAATCTAGGGGCTTCGAGATGTGTCGACCACGCCCTGCCTTTCGGTTTGCAGCACCAACGCTTGCTACGCCTCTCCAGAAGGAGTCGAGCCCGAAGTGAAAACGCTTTGCCACTATATCAACCACTATCCCGCGTACAACCAATGCTCGAGGGTCGTCGCAGCCTTTGCGTTAGACAGGCCGGCCTAAAGAAGCTGCGAAACTCGGATGCGGTTGAGATGGAGTCAAGGTTTGGGTCAAGAGAATTTGCCATTATGGAATCCACGATGGAATCTCTTTGTCAACCGATTTGGCTCGAGGTCCTAGTACCGTCGCATGTCACCGTGCCTGTGCTCTTGCTGTACGCTAGAAAGTAGCGAAAGAGATAATATCTCGTTAATAGTCTTCTTTGCAACCTTAAAATAGACTTCTCCGGCAGACTTAGTATAGTCGAGCACTAGGCTACTAGAAATCCGGTCTATAGTAGGAAGTTCTATAAGTCCGAAGACTCGATCACAGTTGTCTTTATATCTAAATTACTAGGTTAATCTTAGTAGTTTATTAAGCGTGAATTGAAGCGGCTTCGAATAGCTTCATAACCTCGAAAGACGGTAAATAAAGTAGATACTAATAATACTAGTTGAGACTTTACGATCTAGGGGCTTCAACCGAGAGAATACCTCTAGTTTTAGTAGAAATAGATCTAGAAAGAGTTTAGCGCAGGATGGAAACTAAGTAAAATAACAAACTTAGAGAATAGAAGTAGCGGGTAGAAATAGTGTATTTTTATATTCTACTAAAATCGCGTTTCGCACCGTAAAACTCTAGAATATATATACTAATTGTCTCTGACTATTACAAACCATGATAGACGGCGCGGGTCGGGAAGTGATTAGTGCTAAGCATCACGTGCAAGACTAATTACAAAGGATACTAAGAGCGGTCTAATCGGTCTAATTAGTTTAATTAGTGGGATTAGAAACTAATCACACTAATTAAAAAGCACGCACAGAGAATAATAGTATATAGACAGCATCATTCTCGTTTATTAGAATAGTATGCTTAATTTAAATAAGAATCTAGCATTCTTATTAACTCGATCTAATCCATCTTATAATATATAGTCTTATTTTATCAACTATATATTAGTACTATACTCTCTCTCTTCGATTAAAACCCCAATCTCGTTATATTAACCTGCTTCTATTCGCTAAATCTTTAGCTTCTTCCCGCTCGGAGCTCTATACCTTTCTGTCCCTCTATCCGCTTTTCTTTCTTATCTGTTTATCTGTTTTCGCCTTCTTGCATCTTATTTAATTTCGCATTCGCTCGCGCTCTATTTATTACATCTTTCTTTTTAGTCTTGCTAGCTTTCCTTCTATTCTATTATCTTCAACTATCCTTCTTTCCTTTCTACTCTTTCTCTTCTTCTTCTTCTTCTTCTATGTTCTTTATTTATAATAAATTAGTTTGATTTTAATTCTATCTATAGCATTCTTATCTATAAACTGTACGCATCCGGTATTCTATCTTTCTATCTTTACAGCCACCTTCTTGTATAATATAAGAACCACTATTACTCTATTAATAGCATTGGTAGTAAGAGATATACTAGTGGTAAGACTATTATAGTAGTTATTAGCGCGTTGCATGAGAAGTATAGTATCTTTAACCCGTGCTATATAACTATCTAGCCACTTCTAATAGACGCTCCCCTATTTTAGAGCTTTAGCTTTATCGTGGCTTTTAATGCACCCGGTGCCCGATAATATACTATAGCTAGTATCTAGTTTAGCGGTACTTTAACAGCCATCGGGCTGTTTCTCAGCGCCGTAGCATCCAGCTAAAAGTTTCTAAGGATTTAGAGAAACTGGACGATGGCTTTATATAGCAAGAGATTAACTACTAGCGCTTCTTTGCAGCTAGTCTGCAGAGTTCTTTCTTCGGTGTGACCGTGCCTTTAGTATTACGAACAGAGGTGCGGGGCGCTAAGTAGTGCTTAGCGCTAGAGATCACGAGAGGACTAAGCACCCGGGCCCCACTAAGCCGTGCTTAGTATGCTTAGTGCAATTAGGCACCGAGCATATGAAGCAGACTAAGTAAGATATAAAGATACTAGTAGGAACTCTAGTATATAGAAGACACCGTTCTCGTTTATTAGAACGGTGTGCTTAACTTAAATAAGAACTTAGCATTCTTTATAATGCGATCTAATCTCACTACGTAATATTAATCCTCTATCCTTATTAACTATATCTTAGCACTATTCCCTTCCTCCTTAATCAGGATCCTAATCTTTACTATAATTTCTATTATCGTAAGGTAACCCTCGTTGCATTTAGCGGCGATAGCGGCCGAATAGAAAGTAGAATATTCAATAGACTATTCGCTTGTCTGCCGAAATTTAAGCGCGCATCTATAATTAGCCTATAGCCCCGTTCGATCGTCCGACGGATAGATAAGGATATTTTTAGCTAATAGAAAATATTAGCTAAACCTCGGCGGACGGACCGGATAGTCTATCAAACATTCTAATAGGAAGCCGCCTCTTGTAAGAATATAGACCCTTAACGAAAGAGCGAGCTCCTCCGCACTCTAGTGGATAATAAGCTAGATAGAAGCGCAGGCGAATTTAAGAAGTTAGTAAAAGTATATTTTAATTAGACGATTGAAGCCGGGATGTCGCTTTAGCTTAAGATAATGTAATAGCCTTATTACTTTAATAGTCTCGATCTTACAAAAGTAGCGCTCTTTATCTACATACTAAATTCTATTACAGAGCTTCTACTGCAGCTTATTGCCTAGAGTATAGACCGGATAGTGAAGTAAGAGCATATATCTATCTGCAAGAATAGAATCGGCGTATTATAGAATCGGCGTATTTAATTAAGCTAAGATTAATAGCTTTATTAATAGCGATAGCTTTATAAAAATAGAACGCATGCTTTTATTTAAATTACAGAGGCAAATCTTTCGCAAGTATAAGAATCTTTAGAAGCGGCTACTCTGTTCAATATATAGAACAAGCTAGCTAGATGTATAAGCTTAGCTACTAAAATAGGTTAATTAGTTGATTAGTAAGATTAGAAACTAATTCTACTAATTAAAGGAAGTATAGTATAAGAAATACTAGTATATAGTTAGCACTATTTTTATTTATTAGAATAGTATGCTTAATTTAAATAAGAATCTAATATTCTTTACAATTCAATCTAATCTCACTTATAATATTAATCCTTGCTTTATTAACTATATTCTAGTACTACTTTCTTTCTCTCTAATTAGAACCCTAATCTTATTATACTTTAAACATCATCTTTATAGAGTATCTAAGATCTATTACAAAGCCGGGGCGCTAGGATAATAAAACTTAATTAATTAGCTAGTATACAAAACGTTACACGAAGATAGAGAGGTCTGCAAGCGGAATAGGTAGAAAACCTTAGTATAAAAGTACGTGATCTTAGAACAATAAAAGATCTAAACGCTAGGGAACACTAAGACTAAACTATAATAATAGTTTCTCTCTTAGCACTAAGTTTCTATAAGGCATCTGAATCCGGATTATATTTAGAGCTAGTATCTTTCTCTAATAATAAGGAAGATAAAAAGCGGCTATAAGCCTTAAGCTTCTTCTAATACACGCTACTAGACTTATAGAAGTAGCATGCAAAGAAGTAATCTACCTCTACTAGAGCTATTAATATATAGTACAAGGAATTCTAGGAGTTTTTATTAGAGCCAATCTAGTCTATTAGCACTTTAAAGTGTTTCTAGTAGTTATAGAAGTTAAGGATCTGATTTATACCCTAAAAATTATCTACCAAGATGCTTAAATAAGAAAAAAGAGATAGTAGGGTCTATCCTAGTAAGAGATTATTAGCAGAGGGTCGAATAAAAGATATATAGAATATAGAATAGCAAAGCTAGGCTTAAAGGATTTCTAGCTAGTAGCTATATATACTAATGACTTCTATAATATAGAAGGGACTCTAATACTTACTTAAAAGCTTCCGAAGCGAGTAGTCCGACTATGGATTATAAGTATTTAGATAGATTCTATCTTCTACTTAATACTTAGAAATGGAAGCTTAGCGGCGGTTTATAGTGTCTATATATATAGCTTATACTAGGCGCATCTATTCCTTTAGCTCTTAGATAATAATGGTTATCTTATTACAGAACTAAGCCGCTTCTATATAGTCTAACTAGGATGGTAGCTCTAATCAGGAAATACGCGGCTTAAGGCTTAGGGTACGGTGCTAGCTATAATTAATAAGGAAGAAAGAGCTCCTAGTAGTCTTAAAAATATAGTTATTATAGATAGACTCTGTGTAAAGTAGCTAGTTAACTATTATAAACTTAGAACAGGGGCGGGCTAGAGAAAGTAATTAGTGCTAAGCGTTAGATGACTACTAATTACTTAACACTACTAAGGCTAGAGGTGATTAGTAGAATTAGTATAATTAGGATTAATTATACTAATCTAAAGGATTATGATGGGAAACTACTAAGTATATAGATAGTACTATTTTCATTTATTAGAATAGTATGCTTAACTTAAATAAGAATCTAGTATTCTTTATAACTTAATCTAATCTCACTATATGATATTAATTTTCTACTTATTAACTATATCTTAGCACTATCCTCTTTCTCCTTAATTAGAATTCTAACCTTTAGTAACCTTTATTACATTTTAAGTACCTTTTTTATAGAATATCTAAGATTAACACGTTAATATATCTACTATAGAATCTATTACGGGATAATCTAGAGGCTAGATCGTAAGGGCTTCCTCTAATAATAAGCTAATCTAGGTTAAGACTCCGGACGAATACTATAGAAATAGGAATAAACTAAAGACAATTCTACTCTAGTGTGACCTATATATCTAGTATAACTAAGTATATTTCTAAATAGACTATAAAGTTATATTTATAGTTACCTACTTTAGAAGAAAAGCATTTAGGTGGATTTAACTGTATCTTAAAAATTTCTTAGAGACTTTAGAATCCTATTAGAAACTTAAGATAAAAGCCACGTTTATAAATATAGAACTCTTTAAGGAAAAGATTCGCCGAATATTTAGAGATATTAATGCTAAACGTACTACTAAGAGAGAACTTATAGGCCTAACCTAAAAGAAATTAGCTGCGGTATACACCGCCTAGTTTTAGTTAGTAGTAGCTAATACTAGCTAGAGCAACGTAGTTCTAATAGCGTAGTACTACTAAGAATTAAAGGAAAGCGTTAAGAATAACTTAGTGTGAGGAGAATAGCTAGAGAAACTTTAATCTATAATTAATATCTTAATTAGAATTAATAATTATCTATATAAATAATGCATAGAAACGGTCGGAAAGAATACACTAGTTGCTATAGGTTGGAAGAGTAAAGATACTTAAAAAGGATACCACGATCTATATAGGCTCTAGCTAATAGAATTAAACGCTACTAAGAGATATATAGGATGTTTTATAAAGCAAGAATTATAGAAGGACTAATTAGCGCCCTTAAGAAAGAAACCCTTTATAGAAAGATATTTTAACTATAATCGCCTAGAATATCTTATATAGAATTATAAGCAGCCTAAGAAAAAGTAAGTATGAGCTAAAACTAATAGTTCTAGGAAAATAGGATAATTCGCGGCTATTATAACTAACTATAACGTAATATTCTAGACCGCATACTATAATAATAGGTGCTAAAAGCACTAAAGCGATAAGAATAGATCTAGATAGTTTCTAAAACTATTATAGACGCAGTAAGTATTATAGGTTACTAAAAGAGAATAAAACGCTAAGAAATAGGTTTAGTCTCTCGCAATCCGGGCTCTACTACTAAGTATAGAAAAGAGTCCTAATAAGAAAAAACGCAAGAATAGCATTAATAGTGTGATGGAGTAAATAGTGGGAGGTTTAGATAGCACGTAATCTAGATAGACTTAGCTTTCTAGTTTTTCTTTTCTTTATTAAAAGTGCTTCACGGAACTAATAACTTAACACACTTATATAATAGTAGCTCCGACATAGAACCTTAGATAGAAATTAACTATCCCTACTAATACTAATTATCGCCCTTCTATGCTCTAAGCAACTACATGTAGTGTTTATCTTTATAATTATTATCTATATCCGAGCCTTACGAATAACTAATCTCGACTGGTGTTCACCACCTACACCCTTATAATAGAATTCTAGGAAATACGAGCTAAGGTTCTAATAGCATCTATTTAGGAGCGGGATCCGAAACTATCTAAAGAAGAATCTCCGTTTAAAGAAATCTCGGAAACTGCATCTAAAGAAGAATTAGAAGTCTCCGAAATAGCTTTAAATAAGGAATTAGAAGTAAGGGTACTACTAAGAAATCCTATTACTAGCGGGTATCCATCTAAGGTATAGTATTAGGCGTACTAAAATATATGCGAACTTATAGAGATTTAGATAGAATAACGAGAATTTAAAGTAAATCTATATAAAATTAAAGTTAGGTTAACTATATACAAGATCTAGTAGAAGTCCGCTATAAGCTTTAGCGAGCTATATAAGGATATCTATAACCTTATTCTAGAATAACCGGTTATAGTAACCGAATATGTGCACTAGCTCGGATAGATACTAGATAGTATATTTCAATTCGGATATAAGTATTTTAATATAGTACGAGAATACCCGTCTATAAACGCGAGGTTCATACAAGATAAAGGGTATATAACACCTAAAGAAGGCTATATTTCCTGTAAACTTCGATAGAAGGTTATAGCACTATAATAGAAGTTTACTACTAGGAATCTAAAGGTGAATCCGAGACGCTAGCTTGATTCTAGTAAATTTAAGTATAATGGAACTAAGGTTTCTACTAAGAATAAAAGCTCTAGAAGCTCCGATTTAAAAAACTAGGGGTCTTCTAGCTAGAAGGTTAATAGAAGCGCCTACTTAAAGACTTTTAAATAAGTATAAGGGCATTTAGATAGTTAGATTAGACTATTAGAAATATACCTTTATCGCAACACGATACTCTAGAATCCTTTAAGTATAGATTAAGATTAGCTAGTATTAGGTTAAGATACTAATAGATTTAGAAGCCACTATAGACTTTATATTACTATAGTTTATAAGCCACATGTAAATAAGTCTATAAATAAAACATAATGCCTCCTAAGTAATAGCGGTAGACGGTTAACTATTAGGCTATAATTAGGGATTAGTAGATTATAAAACTAAGACGGTTAGGTTTAGAATTAGATCCTATATCCGGGATATATAGTTCGATATTATAGTAATAGAAACCTCTAATATAGTATTAGAGTTACTATAGCTTAAGGATATAAACCTAAAAATCGACTAGATATATAAGATATTAGACTTTTTTAAGGGAAAACTAGTCTAGATAAGCTAAGAAATGCTATAAAATAGAATAAAAATATAAATAATCTCCGCTAAAATACTAAAGAAAGAAGTTCGGAAGAATTCTAAGTAAGTATAGATTCTATAAAGTAAGCGGTAAGAGTTTGCATCTACTACTATCCTATTATCTATTCTAGACGAATATAAGGACTACGCGAGGCTATTTATAGATAAAGCCCTAGATGAGGCCGTACTAGCATACTAACTATAGGATTATATAATATCTATCTAAGAAGATAAGATACTAGAGAAATAAGTAATCTACCCGCTATTACTAGAAAAGCTAGAAGCGCTATAGATGTATTTAAATAAGAATCTAAAAAAGGATTTATACGGGAATCCCAGTTACTTATAGAATATCCGATTCTATTTATTCTAAAAAGAATAGAATATTATAGCTATACGTTAACTATTAAAGACTAAATAATATAACTATTAAAAATAGTTATCCGTTGCCTTGAATTTTAGAGTTATAGAATCGATTCTAAGAAGCTAAGTAGTTTAGTAAATTCAATATCCTAGGAGTATATAATCGGATTTAAATAAAAGAAGACGAAGAGTGGAGAACAATAATACAAACTTGTTTTAGACTCTATAAGGATTTAGTTATACTTTTTAGGCTTACTAATGCTCCCGCTATGTTCTAAATATATATTAATAATATTCTAAGGAAATACTTAGACGTGTTCGTGGTTGTCTATTTTGATAATATACTAATATATTTAAATACGAAGGAAGAATATATATAATATATTAGATAAGTCTTAGAAATCCTCTAATAAGCGGATTTATAAATAAAACTAGAGAAGAATTAATTCTATTAATAGGAAATTGAGTTCTTAGGGTATATTATTACTAATTAGAGTATTAGGATAGATAATACTAAAGTGTAGGCGGTACTTAAATGGCCTACACTAAAATTAGTAAAGAATGTATAATTATTCTTAGAACTTGCAAACTTCTATCGGAAGTTTATATAAAGCTACATCTAGATTATAACACCGCTAATAGATCTTATAAAGTAAGATTAAAGCTTCTAGTGGAATGATAAGGCTATTAACGCTTTTTATATACTAAAGAAATAGTTTGGTATAAAGCTAGTTCTAATAATATTTAACCTAATAAAAGTAATTATTATTAAAATAGATGCTTTAGATCTAGCTATAGGGGTCTATTTAAATTAGTAAAATAATAAGGGACGTTAGCATCTAGTGGTATTTTATTTAAGAAAGTTTAGTAGACTAGAACTAAACTATAAAATCTATAATAAGGAGCTATTAGCTATTATTAAAGCTTTTAAATAAAAGAGAGTGTATCTAGAAGAAGCGAAGTATCTAATTTAAGTATTTACAGATTATAAGAATCTAGTATACTTTACTACTACTAAGGTCTTAAACTGAAAATAGATGCGATAGTTAGAGGAATTATAAACATTTAACTTTAAAATTTACTACTAAAAAGTCTCCGAAAATGCTAAAGCGGATGCTTTTAGTAGATAACTAGATTGTATAGGAGGAAAGTCCTGTAAGAACTAAGGTGGGGCTAAGATAGCCTTACTTAGTTCTACTAAGCTAGAAGAGGACTAGTCTAGCTTAGTCAGCGGAAGTATAGGTATTTTCTATTCAGGAAGGAGTATAAAATATAGATAAGAAGGAATAATAATATAGTATAGTATTACTATTGTCTTGTCTTGTCGTTGTTTTCCTCTTAGAAGAGAGATAAGAGGTTTTATATACACATAGAAGGCTATCTAGAACCTTCTATAGAATTAATAAGCATTACGTAACATTATGTAATAGATGGAACATTCTAGAACCTTATAGAACCTTATAGAACCGTATCGAATCCTATAGAAACTCATAGAATCTTCTAGAACCTTCTAGAATCTTCTGCTTATAAATTAATATAGACTAGCTGTAAAAGCTTAGTTTAGTAGGAAATACCTATTTCCTTACAAGCCCTCGATATTTAGCTTAATTCTAGAATAATATCTAAAGGGAAAAATCACTTATAATTAAAGAATCCTAGCGGTAACTATAGTGATTATAAACGATGAATTTAAGAAACAAATATAAAAAATATATATTTAGAATACTTATACTTAGCGAGCACTTTCTGATAACCTTAAAGAATTTAAATAAATAGATAAAGATCTAGTTTTATTTAATAAACTTATATATATACTAGAGTCAAAGCGGATGGAGATTATTCGATAGTATTATAATAGACTAACTAAAGGATACTAAGGAATCTATAAAAGAGTCGAAGTAATTAGCCGCATCTACTACTTCCCGAGGATAAGGAAGAAAGTAGAGGAATATATCGGCTCGTGCGATTTATACTATAAAATAAAGCCGATTCGATATAAACTATATAAATTAATAAAAATAGTAATAATACTAACATAGCTATAGGTGTTAGTTGCTATAAATTTTATTATTAAGCTATTTTTCTCCGAAGAACTCTTAATAAAAGTAAAATATAACTCCGTACTTATTATTATAGACCGATTAATAAAAAAGTACGCTTTATACTATATAAAGAATCGTTTAACGCTAAAGAACTAGCATGTACATTCCTCCGAAACGTAATAGTAATATAGGGGCCATCTAAGGAAATTATATTAAATAGAGATAAGCTATTTATATTAATCTTCTAGACTACGCTTATGTAATAGCTAGAACTATTATATAAGCTATTAATAGTATATCACCCGCAGATAGATGGATAAACGGAGCGTATAAACTAGGTACTTAAGTAGTATCTAAGTGGATACGTAGATTACTAATAAATAAACTAGGTATTATTATTACCGCTAGTA
The DNA here is from genome assembly GCA_030247845.1 of Coniosporium tulheliwenetii. Classification (NCBI taxonomy): domain Eukaryota; kingdom Fungi; phylum Ascomycota; class Dothideomycetes; genus Coniosporium; species Coniosporium tulheliwenetii. Next base: position 22,582 of record JAPDRP010000001.1, on the reverse strand, counting down.
TAGCTAGCATATAATATAAGCGTAAATGAGATAATAGAATAAACACCTTTCTATACTAACTATAGATACTATATAGAGATATTCTACGAACTAAAAGAAGTCTAGACCCTAGCAGAAGCTACTAGATTAATTATAAAAGGAATATAATATATATATATAAAGAATTATAATAAGATAACGACTTTCTATCGTAATAATTAGTATTTTACTATAATAAATATAGATCTAGGAGATCTATACTTAAAGAAAGGGATAAAGTTTATCTCCTCTAGAAAAATATTAAGATAATAAAACTAAGTAAGAAACTCGATCTTATTAGAATAGGATCTTTTAAAATTATTAGAAGCATTAAGAATACTAGCTATAAATTAGACTTACTAGAGGGAATAAAGATATATTCTATATTTTATATATTATTTATAGAACTAGCACCTAAGGGAGTACTAGTGTTAAAAAGAATTCTAGATAACTATTTAATAGAGAGTGAGAGATAATATAAGATATAAAGAATTCTAGATGATAGCACTTATTTTAATAATAGTATATAATAGTTTCCCGTGAAATGGAAAGACTATCTAGACTTGGAAAACACGTGGAAGCTATCTACTAATCTTAATAGATGTAAATAAGCTATAATGAGATACCTTAGATAGTCGAGGCCTCACTAGAAGTATATTTAAAGAAAAAGGAAGGAAATCTATCTAAGGTACCCTAGATCGAAGAGGATATTGCTAAGATACCTAAAAGATTAAAGAATGTTAAATTAGAAAACTCTATTAGAGTATCGCCGCTAGACAAGCCCTAAGCGCGCTTAAGGTACTCTATTTTCTTAATAGAGGCGAGTTCGCGGGCGACGATGTTAGTATACTAACTTTTAAGCGCTAACTATTCTTATTTTAACTATAGATACCGGGTAATAGCATCTAATATAGCTTTCTTAGCCTTATTAAGACGACGACGAAGTTTCTTTTATTAGTTAACTATTTTCTCCCACTCCTTATAAGTGACCACTAAGTTGTAAGTAGCGCTAGAATAGATATATTCTATATAATAACTAGAGTATAGGTCTATCTTATAATTTAAAGACTCGGTTTTATAGCGACTATATAGCGTTAGTATAATAGAATCCTTAGAATAAAGATAAGCAATAAGATGATAGCGGCGAATAGTAGAGGAAGGTTTCTTAACGGAATTCTTAGCTACCCTAGATTTAGAAACATTTTATATATTATAGATGAAAGACTAATATATCTTTTAAGCTGAAAGCTATAAGGAGAAGAGAATAGTGTTATAAAATTAGGACGAAGGTAGGCTAGAAAAGGTAATTAGTGCTAAGTATCCGGTGACTACTAATCACTTAACACTACTAAAACTAGAGGTGATTAGTGGAATTAGTGTAATTAGGACTAATTACACTAATTAGGACTAATTACACTAATTTAAGAAATTATAGTGGAAAACTACTAAGTATATAGATAGCACCGTTTTCGTTTATTAGAATAGTATGCTTAACTTAAATAAGAATCTAGTATTCTTTATAACTTAATCTAATTTCACTACGTGATATTAATTTTTCCCTTATTAACTATATCTTTGCACTATTTTCTTTCTTCTTAATTAGAACCCTAACCTTTACGGTAATTCTTATTATATTAATCTAATTATTCTAAAGAAACAATATATATACCTATAAGTACTACTTAAGAACTATATTAGCGTTCTCCATCTAGCTATTAGTTTCTAGATAGTAAGCTATAGAAAGATTATAATAAATACCTAGTCGGGAGTATAATTTCTTCTAGAACTAGCTAATAAATTAGTTTTCTCTATTAGAGACTATTATTTTAGAAAGATCATGGTTCTTCTCAATATACTAAAAGAAGAATACCGCTATAACAGGCGCGTCTATATTATTATAGGTGATAATATACTATATCTTAGATAGATAATCTATAATAACTAGAATATTCTTAAAAAGTTTTTTAGGTGATTCTTACTTTCTAGAAACTTGATAATAAAGTTTAGAGAAATATCTAACTAGCGCTATTCTGAGGCTAAAAGCGGATTTAGTCGACTATAATAGCGGTTATAGAATATCTTTATATAAGTGTAAATAAGATAATTCTAGATAAATTAGTGGATATTCTAAGTTATTTTAGGCCACTAGTATAAACGCGAGAGAATGTTAAGGGTTTTTACCCTTTTAGAATATTTAATAACTAGTGGAGAATAGGTTTTATATAAAGCGTACAAGCGAACCTAGTTCGATTTAGATAGAAATTAATAGTCTTAGTAGAAAATTCGGCTCTTCTCCTTACTAACTTCGGATAGTAGGAAATCTTTTAGTATTTAGGCGCTTTATTATAAGTAGTTTAGGATTCCTTCAACTTAATAATTAGCCATATAGACAATATCAATATTTTAGTTTAATATAATTTTAGAGATTTTATCTAGTAATTTAATCGTATTCGATTAGATAGCTAGTAGTTTTCCTTTAGCTATAGTATTCTAGACTAGTTTAGTGGAAGTTAGAATAACTCTAGCGGGGGCTAGAAGGATTTTATTAGCGGTAAGATATATATAGTGGAGCTAAGAATCGAGGTTATAAGGTTTTAATACCATTTATAACTAGTTTTTCAGAGGTTACTCCTTTTTTAATAGAAAGATCTCTTGACTAATAGATTAAAGCATTTATAGTTATATATAAAAAGCCTTTAAAGTATATAATTTTAAAGTTAAACCGAAAGAGGAATTCATTCTAATAGATCTAGCGATAGTTTAAGAGCTTTATTAATATACAATACTCTAAATTCTTATAGTCTAAAATAATGTTAATTAGCTGTTCTATACCTTCTAGCTTAGAGCACCATGCTTTAAAGGCTTTAATAATAGCTAAGAGTTTCTTATTATAAATCTTATAGTTGCCTTTTATAATAGATATCTTAGTTAAAAAATAGACTACTAGTTAGAGTTAATTATTAGAGTCTAGTTAATATAAGAGGGTGGATATAATATAATCTAAAGCGTTAGTTTTTAATATTACTAGTTTATTCTAATCGAAATGCTATAGAATAGATGCGGAGGTAAATGTCTATTTTAGCTTATAGAAAGCACGTTCGTAATCTAAAGCCTAAATAAATAGCCGCTTCTTATAAGTAAAGACTAGTAAGAGGGGCAATAATCTTAGAAAGGTTTCTAATAAAGCATTAATAGAAATTTGCGAATCTTAGAAAGCTCTAGATATTCTTTAAATTCTAGAATTAGGCTAATTCTATACTATAGAGACTTTAGTCTAATTTATCTTAATTCTCTTAGTAGAAATAACTAGTTCTAGATACTTATTTTTCTAAATATAGAATTTATAGTTCTTAATATTAATCTATAAGCTGGTCTCTCTTAGACGGAGCAGCTTCTTATATATTTCTTATATTCGCCTAAAGTATCACTATAGATTAGAATATTGTTAATATACGCTATATAGAATTAGTTTAAATATTTCTACAGAATATTATTAATATAGTGCTAAAAGAACAAAAGCATATTAGAGCGTCCGAATAGTATTTTAAAATACTCGTAGAGACTATAGTAAATGCGGAAGATAGTAAGCCACTTATTATCTTTCGCAATCTAGAGCTTATTAAGTACAGCAATAATATTAAGCTTAGTAAAGTATTTAGCTATTACTAGTTGGATGAGAATTTCCTAGATTTGAGGGATTAGATACTTATTCTTAGTTATAATTACATTAAGCCCTCTATAGTCTATATAGAACTAGAAGCCCCTTTAGTTTTCTTATAAAAAGAACTAGTGAAGTAGCTAGTGAACTACTAAGCTAAATAAACCCTTTTACTAAATAGTCTTTAAGATATTTCTTAATAAGTAGCTCTTTATAAGATATTCTATAAAAAGAACTAGTAGGTGATTCTATTCCTAGTTATAGGCGGTTGCAGTAGTTATAGGAGCGATATAATAGAAGTTAGTCTAAAAGATGCTTTAAGAAGAGATCTAAAAACTTATAGTACTTAGAAGATAAAATAGTAGTAGGATTTATAATTTTTTTTAGGGTAAAAGTCTTCTTAATATCTTTTATTATAATAGCAAAGAGATAGTAACCGGTTTCCTCAGTGTTTATTAGATAAGCAGAGACTGTAGCACTAATTACATAGATATTAAGGATCTTTATTAAGATAGATCGAAGTTAAGCGGCTTTTAGACTATCTTCTAGAGAATAATAACCAAATTTAAATAGATATAGGGAACGGCGTTCCTATAGGAGAATACTAGTAGTCATTAATTAGCGTTTAGTATAGTTCAATTAGCTAGTAGCTCCGGGTATTCTAGAATTACTAGAAAATGCTCTAGATAGATAATATAAAAGAAAAGAATCTATTTAAACGAAGCTACTAGGGACTTTACTTAAATAAAATAGATAATATCGCTAGTAGTAGTAGAGCATCTATCTACGACTTTAAGGATAATAGAAAAGCTAAGGAACAGAAAGTAAAGGCCGAGTTTTTACGTATAAATATGGTTATTAAAAGCGATAGACTTATATTTATAAGAACTAGTAACTAAAGTATATTTAATTATACCGTCTTTACCTTTATTAAAATCTTATTAGGGAGACTAGAAGAATATAGAAAAGAAAAGCTTAACTATTTTAGATAAGGGTCTCTATAAGCGACTTACTATAGGAATAATTCGTTTTTTGAATAGATTAAATTATTAGACTAGAAAGCGAAGGATAGAGTAATTAATACTAAGCTAAAATTAATAGCACGTATAGATGTATAAGGTTTCTTTATGTAGTTATAAACTATATAGTCGCCGCTATAGTAAAGACATTTATTATTATTATTATTAAAGCGCTATTACTTTACTTTAAAAGTGATGTAATTCTAGTAGACGCGGCTAATAGTAAGATCTATAGGATCGCTATAAGCGTAGGCGGCTAGAATAGATTATAGAATAGTCGACGCGATATAGAACGCTAGTATTATAATAAGTAAAGCGAAGATTAGATATAAGAAAGTAGTAGTAGGTAGAAGGGCCGGAAAGACATACTTTTAGAAGATAGAAGAGCCTATAGCGGCCCTAGCTATCGCGCGAAAGCATCTATCAATATATTAATATAGGCGAAAGAATTTAAAATAGCTTAGATTGTTAGTATTATAGCTTGAAAGCACGGTTCTAATCTTATTCAATATACTTATATAGAGCATTAATTTCTTCCTATTATTATTATATCTAATATTATTAATATAAAGCTAAAATTTAGTAGTAAAGGTAGTAAAGTTACGGTTCTTTTAGTAGAGCTTAATAATTTTTATCTGAGCGGCCGCTTTCAGGTTTAGATTACTAAAAGCTAGCTTAAGGTGCTTAATTATTTCTTCTACTAAGCTGAATTTAAAGATACTATTAGTCTAGATATAAGCGAGAAATAGAGCTTATATAGAGTTTTTAAGATATTTGTATAGGTATAAAGTTTAGATAACTTCGATTAAATAGCGGTTAGTAATAATATAGAGCTTTATACGGATGCTTATAATAAATAAGCGGAGGAGAGTATAGTCGAAACCTAAGAACAGCTCTGGATTAGGAAGCTTCTTAGATTTATCAGATATAGTGTTACTTATACGTATAGCCTAAACAGTGAGATAGGTAGTATATTAGATTATTTTAGTATATATAGTATCGCACTATTAGATGAGCTCTTTAAAATATTTATTAATCGTGCTATAGTACACGTGCATCTTATTATATGCATTTAAAAGTTAATAAAGAAAGTTATATTACTATTTAGGCTATTTCTTAAATTCTATAATAGAATTAATAGTATTCTAGGGATTTAAAAAGGGCTATAAAGACTTAGAGATACTATCTAAGGTTATAGATATATTAATATCGATAGAAAGAGCTATAATAGACTATAGTAAGGCTCCGATAAGAAATAATTAGAAGGTATAATATAATATTACGAAGCCGGGATGCTAGAATAATAGAAGTTATAAGAAAATAGGTATTTTCTACTAAACTAGGCTTTTATAGCTAGCTTAGATTAATTTATAAGCAGAAGATTTAAGAAGATTCTAGAAGGTTCTAGAAGATTCTATAGGTTTTATAGCATTCAATACGATTCTATAAAGTTCTACAAGATTCTAGAATGTTCTATCTATAACGGAATATTACGTAATGCTTATTAATTCTATAGAAGGTTCTAGATAGCCTTCTATATATATATAAAACCTCTTCTCTCTCTTCTAAGAAGAGAATAACGATAAGACAAGATAATAGTAATACTATACTATATTATTATTCCTTCTTATCTATATTTTATACTTCTATCTAAATAGGAAATACCTATACTTCCGCTGACTAAGCTAGACTAGTCCTATTCTAGCTTAGTAGAACTAAATAAGGCTATTTTAGCTCCACTTTAGTTCTTATATTTATAGTGTCCTTTAACTCGGTGGTGATAAGGGCGCCTGCGATCTTTCTATAGATTTCGGAGCCGTAGGGATTATCCCTTCAGCCTAGATTTCGACTGCGGACTTTAACAAACCGGCACAGACGTCTTTTGCATCCGGATGGCCATTGAGAGGGACACGCCTCTTGCCCGTTGCTGCGAAGCTTCGCTGGTCCTTGTCCTCTCTAAAACTAGCCAAACCTACCAGCGCGCTGGACTGTTTGAGGGTTTATTACAAAAGAACAAGGCCAGGAACCGACATCTATGGAGGCATCGCCAAAACTCTCTCCATCAAGATCGTGTAATACCGCACGTGATTCGACCTTAGTAAGCGCTAACGGACTTGGCGGAATTGGACGGTGATGGCTACCAATCATCACTTCGAGACGTCCAAGGTACGACTCCTACAGCAATCCTTCGACCATTTGTCGAGCTTACATATATTCATATGGCGACCGCCATGGAGCGGATCAAACCCGTCATATCATTTCTTCCTAGCTGTACAGCAATTGGAAACTCTTTACTCCAGACGAGATGGCCATTAAGCTTCTCCCGCCCGACCTGCTGACGACCTCCGCCCCTATCACCCGCCTCCTCTCACTCGCCCTGACACCCGTCCTCTTCGCCACGATCCTTATAGCCCTTACTTACCTCTACACGACCCTTCGTTACCGCCTCGCCCTCCCTCACCATCTCTCCACGACCAACGATGCCGGTAAACTCTCTCCCCAACCACCCCCGCACATCCCCTACGCCCTCCCCTTCCTCGGCAGCGCCCTCTCCTTCCTGAACCCCGTCCCCGGCGGCTACTGGAAAGGCCTCCTCGCATTCCACCCCCACGCTAGTGGCGCATGCACATTGCTCCTTGGCGGGAAAACGACATATGTCCTCTTCTCCCCCAGCGCGGTGACGCAACTGTTCAAGAGTCGGGGGACGAGCAGGATGGTGTTTAATATGCAGGTGATGGAGAAGGGGTTTGGTATGAGTAAAGAGGGTGTAAGGAAGTACTGGGGGTTTGATGATCCGGAAAATGGTGCGGAGCATCACCAGGAGAAGATCTGGCAGGATTATCTACTGAAGACGGAGGTGGTTAATGAGTTGACGGGGGAGTTCGTGGGTACACTACGCCATGAGCTGGAAGAGGAGTTAAAGGATGGTGGGGCCAAGGAGGTGGGATTGTACGAGTGGTTGAGGGGGCACATGTTCGCGGCGAGCACGGCCACGTTCTTTGGACGGAGGATCCTGGAAATGTATCCGAGCCTGGGAGAGGACTTCTTCGCCTTCGACCGCCAGATGCTGAGCATGTTCTTTGGCATCCCGAAGCTGTTTATCCTGAAAGCGTATAAGTCGCGGAAAAAGGTCTTGGATGGCATGGAGGAGTGGCATGTAAAGATGATGGAGGAGTGTAAGAATAACCCCGCGGATCCGGAGACTGTCAAGTGGGAGCCTGTTTATGGTAGTAGGGCGAACAGGGCTAGACAGCACTTCTATGGCCGGCGGGGCTTCACGATGAGGGGGAGGGCGAGTTTGGATCTGGGGTTTCTGTTCGGCATCAGTAGCAATGCGATTCCGGCGACCGGCTGGATGTTGATGCACATCCTGGATCCGAAGGCGGACGCAATGTTGTATAGGGACGTCATGGAGGAGCTAAAGTCCGCTGTGAACAAAGATGGGACGCTCAACATCCCTGAGCTGATGTCGTTGCCGCTTCTGCAGAGCATACTCCACGAGGTTTTGCGGCTATACGTGGATATCCTGATCACAAGGGAGCTGTTCGAGGACCTCGATCTACCCATTGACGACGGGAAGAGACGGATCGCGCTTAAGAAAGGTGGCCTTGTTATGGCGCCTTCATGGCTTAGTCACCGCGACGAAAGTCTCTGGGTCGATCCTCCTTGCGAAACCTTCTACGCCCGAAGGTTCCTAAAGGTCGACCCTGAAACCGGTAAGCAAATATTCAGCACGGGAGGGACGGCGGGCAAGTTCTTCCCGTTCGGTGGCGGGAAATCGATATGCCCTGGACGGGTATTTGCGAAGCAGGAGGTGCTTGCGTGTTTGGCTATGGTGTTACTTGGTTTTGAATTTGAGGCTCTTGGATATGTGGAGGAGAGTGGAAGGAAGAGGGACAAGTTTCCTACTTTGAGGCATGGCTATTCTGGGAGTGGAACTGTGGTCATGGATGGAGATGTCAAGGTCCGCATGAAGCGTAGGCAGTAGTGGTCAGTGTTTGGCGTTGAATTAATCACAATCTAAGCTGATGGTTGTGAATCGCTGTTCTTTCGTCCCCTCGGGCTCCTCCGCATCTACATATGTGGTTTTCAGCCACGAAATGGACCTTGAGAACCTTGCTGCGGAGTGGTATGCGGAGTAAGCAGGTGCTAGGCACAGTGGCTGAGCGAACTCTAGAGACGGCCCGGTACGAGATGCGGGCAGATACATCATCGCTTTATTTACCTACCCCGTCTTTTCCGTTTGTCTTGGGGGCGTTTGATCTGGTCTATCCATACTACTACGACTTTCAAGTTCGCGTCGTCCACATGATGTTTCTCTCCTGGGCCGGGGACTGCCCAGACGACGGCAGTACCGCGGAGGACGTGCAGCGGAAGCAGACTCAGGAACTCGTCCGCTCGGTGCACGCCATCCACCCAGGCCGGCGTGCTGCACCGGGCGCTTATTCTCGCTTGCAAAAGTCTGGTCGCCGGCAGGGGGAAGGTCCCGCACCACGTTTTCAACCGCGATAGAGGTCGTAGATAGTATAGTGTCACGGTTTACCTTATACAGTAGTGTGGGGGTTCGATCTATCGATCGAACATTGTGCCTTTTGGCCCGTTGGCGTAAGCGTGAAACCCATGCGCACGTGGATCTTCACATATAGATAGCTTTGATAATCGATCTAATAATCCAATTAACCTTCCGATGCCTCCTACAATTAAATTAATCGTGAAACCTCCATCTACTAGTGTTTTAAACGCGGTACACCGTTCTTAATCGAATTAGAATTAAGTAGATAGCCTACTAACTAGTTTCTAGTAGCCGGAATCTTATCTAGAGCATTCTTAATCGCATTCTAATAGGCATTCTATCTAGATAGAGTACGATTTAGGCGAGAAAACTATACTTTAAGATAGTATGGCTCTACGAACATTTCTTAATAATAACTAAGTATTAGCAGTAGCCATTTAGTATGTATAAGTGGTTAGAAACGCTAAGAGAAATCTTAGTAACCCTTTTAGAAGTCTTTTAGATATAGCCGAAGCAGCTCTAAATATGTATAAAGCAGTGTCACAACCCTAGGCTTTCCTGGGAAGTCGTTTCTAGGAAAGGACCGTTTCTAGGAATGATGTTTCCTAGAAACACACGTGATGCGATATAGGCGATTCCGCTAAGAAGGGCTATATTAAAGGAATCACTAGGCGATATAGGAGATTCCGCTAAGGAAGTTTATATTAAGGGAATTATGGTATAAAGGTACGAGTCGTAGGCTTAAGTATATAGATAGTATTATTCTCGTTCGTTAGAACAATGTGCTTAACTTAAATAAGAATCTAGTATTCTTTATAACTTAACCTAACCTCACTACGTAATATTAATCCTCACCTTATTAACTATATCTTAGCACTACTTTCTTTCTTCTTAATTAGGACTCCAACCTTTATAGTAACTTTTGTTATCGTAAGGTAACCCTTGTTATAAGCAGCTAGAATAGATACTAGTAGTAATTCTAGGCTAAAGAATAAGGATTCAACTAGATATATAATATTCTACACTAGCTTTTATAAGAAAATGGATATTTTCTACTAAACTAAGCTTTTATAGCTAGACTAGATTGATTTATAAGCAGAAGATTTAAGAAGATTCTAGAAGGTTCTAGAAGATTCTATAGGTCTCTATAGTATTCAATATGGTTCTATAAGATTCGATAAGATTCTATAAGATTTTAGAATGTTCTATCTATAATATAATATTATGTAATGCTTAATAATTCTATATAGTATTCTAGATAGCCTCTTATATATATATATAAAATCTTTTCTCTCTCTTTTAAGAGGAGAATAACAACAGGATATCGGCGTTTTATTTTGCAAATCGACTAGATCCAAGCTGTATACAATTAGATCTAATATATTAGATCTAGCTCTAAGCGTGCTAAACTATATGCATGCAGCTCTAAGCATGCCGATTATCCTATATACTCGGCGTAATCGGCATGCTTAGCGTGTTCAATATGCTCGAATTTCTTGTAATACTCGAAGTACTTAGGAATGCTAAGATGCTTAGCAAACAGAATTTTGTTAGAGTTTTCTTTCTCGCTTAACTTTCACCCTCTAGCTAAAAGAGATAAAATAATCACGTTCTTAAAAATTAAGCGGTTAATAATTGTTTTTTTCAAAAGTTTATTCTAAGTAAGCTAAAGCTCCCTATAGATAGTAGTGGTGGTAGTGCTAGTTTAAATGAACTTAAAGCATTTTTCGTAATTTTAAAAATTTTGCTTACTAAGTATCTTAGTAGCTCTAAGTACTCTGAATATTACGTGAAACTTAAGAAGCTTAAGTATACCAAGCATGCCGAGCGTGCTAATAATACTAAGTATGTAGAATAATCAACTGTTCTTGCAAGCGGCTTGCGAGCTAGATATAAGCTTAGTACATCTGAGATCTCAGAGCTGGCTCTAAGATTTTAAGTTTGAAAAAAACTTTCGCCAATAGACAAGACAATAGTAATATTATACTATATTGATATTTCTTTTTATCTATATTTTCTACTCTTTTCTAAATAGAAAATACCTATACTTCCGCTGACTAAGCTAGACTAGTCCGATTCTAGCTTAGTAGAACTAAATAAAACCATCTTAATCTTGATTTAGTTCTTATAGCTTTTATATAAAGAAAATAGGTAAATTGCATTATTTTTAACTTTATTACTTCTAGCTATAGTTTTATAGTATCTAAGCCTACTATTTAGCCGAAATCTAAGAAGTTAGAATCGAAAGCTATAAGAAAAAGTAAAAGAAGATTAGCGGATGTAGATTCTTAAGTAATAACGCCGCTATTAATCTAACCGCTGCTATTTATGCAGCTCACTATCCTTAGTAGCAATTTTCCTGCTGTAGATAGTATAGAGTAGCTACCAAAATAGTTATATATAGCTTTTAATAAGCTTGGAATATAAATATTAATTGAACAATACTGTAAGCGGGCTTTCTCTTAGCTGAAGGTATATAGATTCTAGGTGGCAATCTGCTATCTCTTTAACTATAAAGAAATCAACTCTACCATATGTGTTTACAATATAGAAAGAGATGATACACTAGATATATTAATATTTAGACAGAGTATTATAGCGGAGTATATAAAATACAGCCACTAGCAGTTCTATTATATACTTTATATAGTAACTCTTACTATATAAGATAGAGAAAAGCTAGAAGCATTCTCTCTAGTAAGAATACCTTAGTATAGTATAGAAAATAAGTGATAGAACGTGCTTAAGCTAGTATAATATAATAATAAGATCGGCAGGAAGGTAAATAGCCTCGCAATCATTAAAATATATAGTAGAAGTAAGAATAAACCGATTATAGTCTTTTTATTATAAGTCTAGCTATCTATAATTAATTTTAAAGCAGAACCGGCGTCTAGAAAGAATTATAAGAGGGATAAAGATAAGCTATAGAGTAAAATAGTAATAATTCAACTCTATAGAGTATACTAGAACTAGTAGAAGCTTACTAAATCTCTAATAGAATACTAGGAATATTAAAGATACTATAGTAATAGCAGTAAATGCTCCTTTCTCTAGAAAGAGCGGTATATTAAAATAAAGCCGTAGATTTTTTAGTTTTAGGTTAAATATATTAAAACTAAGTAGAGTATTATCTAACATTCTTATATAAATGTGATCGGTTGAATCTTAAAGACTAATAAAGTAAGAAACACTACTAAATAGCAAAAGAAAATAGTATAGTACCTAGAACCATTTTTATAAAAATTAGTAGCTATATTAGAACTAATATTCTACCTAGTATTTAGATACTCACTATCTTCGCTACCGTATTGTCTATTATTCTATCCTTTACTAGTAATTCTAGTATCTTAGCTAGTTTTATAGCTTGCTTTAGAGCAGCTAATACTAAGTAATTATTAGAGAATAGATATTCTTGAAATAATATATAGCAATATGATAATAAAGCATATGTCAATAGAATAATATATAAGGATTAATGATAAACTAAATTCTATCGAGCTTCTATGTAGGGAAGTAATAGCTATATACTATCGCTTAGCCGACATATTGCTGGCTGCAATCTCTAAGCGCTTTTTGAATTTTATAGTAATTTTTCAACTAGTTATTTAGATGCTAAAAATCTATTTAAATACTACAATTAACTAGTAAATATAAAGCCGCAGCTAAGAATAATGCTAAATAAAGGTAAAGATTTACTAGTTAATAATAATTAGACTATTTAGTGTTATGAGGGGTCAAGACTTGATACTGAACTGATAAAGATTGATGACTAGTCTATCTTACAAGACGAGGCACGAGGATTGAAAGGATTGCGACCGGAGCAAGCAGATAACCCTGGTGTGGCATCACGTGACCCCGAAGCAACCATCCACCGAACGCCAAGGAACAACATCCTAATCCACCACCGCACCCTCGGAACAATCTAAGCTCCGGGCTCCGAACCTTCATACAGCTAAACCGTGACATTTAGATAATTGAAAAAGTAGATAAAAATAGATTAACACGTTTAGAAATATCTAGTAATACTATATTTTAGCCATAGAAGTAAGCCAAATAGTATCTAAAGATAAAGAAAGTAGAAGTAGCGTATCTAGCTTTCTGTAAGTTCTAGTGCTAGATTATTTATGTTCTTATTATCTATCCTTACTAATGCTTTATGCTAGATCTTTTTATGATTAATTCTATAGATTTATTCACAAACTACTATAAATAGAAAAGCTTTAAATTTATCTTAGTATAGTTTCTTAATATATATAGATTCTATTTAGCCATTCTACTGCATTCATTATTTTAATAGATAAAAGAATAGTTTAATGGAATTATAATGTAGCAAGTAGAACGGAAAATAGTATTAAAGTACTTTGAAATACTTATATAGCACTTAAACCTCTTAAAAATATTAGCTGGATCTAGATAATATAATATAGAAAGCTTATCTTATTCTAGTGTATTGAGTAATTATCTATAATAAGTATAAAGCACTCTTCTAAGTAGAAATTACACTATAGTAGAATGTAATCGTGTAACTAGCTAACGAATTGCTTTTTAATAATAGTGTTCTTAATAATAAAAGAATTATCTAGATAGCTGTTAATATCATAGGCTAGTAATAAACTCTAGCGCTTTATCTAAACTAAAAGCTTAATGTTTATAGCAAGACATTTCTTTAGTAACTACTTATACTTTCTATCTAGTATCTTTTTATTAGTAGCGCTCTTATCTATAAAGATAAGCTACTTTGTTCTCTAAGAACGTACTATATTATATTATCTAGCTCTTAGTTTCTTATTTCGCTATACGATCTTATATTATATACGCTTTCTAGTGAACTTAATATATATTAAGATACACTAGATTATAGCCTCTAAGATCTAAATATTATCTACTAAAAGAACTTTAAACCGTAGCTCTTTAAAATGCATTATAAAGTGCTTCTCTAGTAGTATTATAAGATAGTTCTTGATAGTAGAACCGAGGAGACACGGTCGGCTAGTGCTACTAGACGCTAGAGAATAAGAAATACTAAAGAGAAATAAACTCTAGTATATTCACTATATCTAATTGCAGCTAATCTTATTGTATTTCGAAACATACTTTATATTAAGGTCTATTATAAGTTTATAGTATATATTATCGACTTTCTTATCGGGTAGACGGCGCGGCTATTACGAGCACAGGGTTTACCCTTCGTACTAGAACATTCAAAAAGCACAATCTGAATCGAATTGATTCAGAATCGGGTAAGTTATTATATATTCTCATAGTGGCATTATAGAAGGCATGCGATAGTAGTTTCGACCTTAAAATAACAAGATAATTATTATTAAAGACTAAAACACTAAGGGTTCAATCATATATACGCGTTTCTATATAATTAACCTTATACCGGTTGCAAACGTGGTGCGGGACCTTCCCCTGTCGGCGACCAGACTTGCAAGCGAGAATACGCTACTGCAAGTCGACCCCGCACAGGTTCCAATGTAGATCAGTATTCTGCACTCGCGTCATAATTTCAAATCGCAACCTCAAACGTACATCTTTCCCCACACATCCAGTGTTACGCATCAAACGTATACACCTTTCTTGTGGTCTCACCGAGAGTCTCTCTAAAGAGGCAGGATAGTTTGCAGGAGGTCGTGCACTGCTTAAACGGCCAGGACTTCCAAACTCGTTGCCCAGTTGGGACATCCTATCTAAGAACCATACCTCAAATGTCCCATGCGGTCATGTCAGGCACGTCGTGTCCTCGCGATGAGCATGCCAAGGGGAACAGTAGACGATTAAAGAAAAAAGGTCATCATGGCATCCAACTGCAACACGCGTGCCGAGATCATGTCACGTCAAAGCATGAAAAGCCATGGACAAGCAGGGTCTGGAACAGATTATTTGATGACTGGTGGTCGTGGGAGATTCTTGGTTGGCTTTTCTCCTTTGTGACCGTCCTTGCGATTATTATCATCCTACGAATCTACGACGAACATCCTCTCACAGACTGGTCGGGAAGCATCACCATTAATACGACTGTCGCACTGTTGACGACGGTAGCAAAGTTGGGTTTGATAGCAGCAAACTCAGGAGCTCTTGGCCAATTACGCTGGAATTGGTACAGCAAGCCCCACTTACTCAGCGATCTCAACAGTTTCGATGACGCTTCCAGAGGTTCACCGTGGGGCTCTGTACAGCTCTTGCTCAAACTCCACGTTCGGCATCTGGCGTCCACAGGAGCTTTCATCTCCTTAGCTGCCATTTTCTTCAGTTCTCTTACTCAACAGGCGCTTACTTTCCCTTCTCGGTCCATCTCTTCGGGCTCTGCACGGATACCTCGTGGCTACAGTTATGTGACGGACACCAGCCAGCAATTCATCATCGATACGATAGATATTAACTTTGTACCGCAAACGGACTCGGAAATGTTGGCCGCTGTTGCCTTCGCAGCTTACAACGGCTCGAACACAATCTCGCCATCTTTTGCCCTTGAGCCTGAGTGCCTCAGTGGAAACTGTACGTTTGGGAGCTACACCTCACTCGCTACTTGTAGCGAGTGCACCGTGGTGAACGATCAAGTTATGACGACCTGTGTTGGGGATGCCTGCTATTATACTCTCTTGATGAATCAGACGGCCAGCTTGAACGATACATTGGTCACAGGCAGTCGCTACAATTCCACGGCAGGCTTACCTATATACACCTCCTTGAATGTCACGTCCAACAACTACAACAACCGACCATTCGCAGTTGTTAATATGTCAGCGCTATACACAAACTACACCACAGCCTCGAACGACTCATCTACAATCAAGGTTGGAGCCACTACTGCCATGAGTTGTGGTGTATTCATGTGCGTCAAGACTTTCAACAGCACTATCACGAATGGAACGCTCTCTGAGACGGTACAATCCACACACTACATCAACGCGTCTGCTTTTACTCAGTCCAATGGGGTCTATAAAGCACCCATATCTGCTGCAGGATTGCCCGGAAATGCCACCCTTATGATAAGTCAAGACTCGTTGAATGTTTTCGGTCAAAGTCTCGCCACTCTGTACACTGGCTCCGTGATCTTTGGGCCGGGATTCCGGAGAGGAGATGGTGTACCCACATACGCCTTCGGATACACCTCTACAACATTGCAAAGTCTTTTCAACAACGGCTCTGTAGACATCGAGCAAGCCGTAGCCAACATCGCAACTGTGATGACGAACGTCATCCGTCAGCAGAGCGATCCCATGCAATACTTTGTGGGGACGTCTTACTCTCTGGAGACATTTCTTGTGGTACGCTGGGCATGGATCGCTTATCCTGCCACCCTTGAAGCAGTAGTACTGCTCTTCTTGCTCGCGACCATTTTCAAAACCGGCCGCAGTGGCGTTCAATCTGTCTGGAAGTCCTCTCCAATTGCACTTCTTTTCCACGGGCTGGAGGATCGAGGCGAAGCTCTGAAAAATGTATCGGAGATCTACGATCTCAGCGAGATGACTGAGTTGTCGAATCAGATTCGCGTACAACTCGCTAGGCAGGGATCGGGCACAACTTTAGTAGATGCCCAAACACAGAGTCAGAAATAACTTGGATTCAAAACAGAGCATTTCCTTTGACTTTGCCGTAGTTTTGATTCTTGAAGATATTGGCGCCGAATACCGTGATCAAGAACAGTGTGGTTTTGAATCACGTGTATCTTTAGCGATTCAACTGGTTCAGAATCCCAGCCTAGATTCGGTTTAATGACTCCAGCCCTCCTATTAGTTCAAGGTTTAAGGGCATCAATTTAACCTGACTGGACTTAGTTTTTCCGCTCCGTAAATATACGACGCGACGCGTCTTCCTTTTCAATCACCACCCGGGGATAATAACACCACTTATAAATTGTTCATTAACACTATTCCTATTCAGAGCACTCTACAAGCTAAGGGCGGTGTCCCTACAATTGATACAAGCAATAGTGAGCTTTCTGATATACCTAGTGCGATACCAAGTCCAGGCAAACGTGCTGCTGAGGATGACCTGTCCGGCTATCCCATCCAAGCGCCAAAATCCGCGAAAACGCGGTATTATATATCACAAGACATGGTCTTACGCGCGCATTTCAAGGCCTGGCGAGCCCGATCGAGATCGACACGGCCATAAGCTATAGTACTGCAGCCGTTGCGACAATACTGGAATTCCTACTATGGGACGTGCGTGGGAGCATCTACTCGTTAGACACCACATTAGAATCACTGAGGACGCTACAGCACAAGAACAGGACTTGGAGCACACAATCGAAAGCGGGTTTGGCAGGCAGATTGTACGTCAGCAAGGACGGAATGTTGAGCAGGAGACCCTACTCAGAAACGCAGTCAATATAAAAGCCTTCCAGAAAGCCCTGGCGCGGATTATTGTGATCCTCAACTCGCTCATCGCCTTGTGGAGTCTCCACACCTTCGAGTCTTACTTCTTACTGTCAACTACATGGTTAGCGACGTGCTTGTCGGGTCTCATAGCTCTGTACCCGCTATCCTACAGCAGACCTTCCTCGAGCAGAAGGCCACTGTCAAGTCGAAGCTCCCTATGGCGCTTGGCAGGATTCACTTCAGCGTGGACATGTGGGGTGCTCCTTAAAAGACTGGCTATCAGGCTATTGTTGCTCATCTCATCGACGCGTCGTCTTCACCACCATAGCTAGCCAAAGCGCTTATTGTATTAAGGGAGCATAAGGGTAGTCATGGTGGAAAGGACCAGGCGAGGGTCTTTGTAGACGATTATCTTCGATGGAGGGTCGGACTTTCGGCAGAGGAAAGCCTTTGGAAAGTTCAGGACGAAGACATACCACGGATAGAAGAGTGGTCTAGACGAACGGGATCCAGGTTCACCGCAGACAAAATCGAACTCATCCACTTCGCAAGGAGAAAACAAGAGCAACTCAAGGGCAGCTTCATCATAGATGGCTATACCAAGAAGCCCTCACCGGCAATCAAACTTCTCGGAGTCGTTTTCGACCAGGAACTCAGATGGAACCCACATGTGCAACAAGCGATCAAGAGGGCCACTAAAACAAGCCTAACCCATGGCGGTGAATGGTCCCATATAAGAGACCATTCAGGGTGTTAGTACTAAAAAATTTATGCCCTGCGTAGCTTGTATTATAGTCATGAAACCCATTAACATAAAACCCATTCAGGAAAGTTTTCACATTTGCACCAAATTAAGATATTTTGGAAAGCGCATTACTGCGAGCAACTTTTATATAGACTTAGGGTAGATATTCGTAATACGCGTTAAGATATTTAGTTAATAAGGGTAGTTAGGGTTGAGTTGGTAAGGTGAGGTGTAGGGTGTAGCTGGCCCATTCACTAGCGGGTTTTAGTAGGGGAACGCGAACGCGAAACCCGTGTTATAGAGTGAGAAAGACCGTTTATTAAGCCGGAAAATCGTAAAGAAAGCAGCAGTAAAATAAAAATGGCAGCACTAGTAGCAGATGAGTTTTTTGATCATTTAGCTAAATATAACTTAGCAATTTACAAAGAATGCTAGTATATAGTATGGCTAGACTAACTCGAGGGCTATTTATAAGGAAGAAACCATAAGATTAGTCGAAAGAAAGCCATTATAGTTATAGAAGATATTCGCTAATAGCTAGATTTAATCTAATATCCTAGCGAGTTAGTGGTGCTAGATTATATCGGCCAGCCAATTAAATAGATACCATTATACGACGATGGGTTAAAATATAGGTTGAATAACGGCTATTATTAGTATATTGCACGTAGTATAGAAGCTATACGAAAGCATTAGCGTAAGAAATATTAGTGGTCGGCGGGAGGCACATAAGATGGATTAGGCGGTAATAAGAAGCGGCGGATAGAGCGGCGATTATAGGAGGCGGTAGAGTAGGTCTAATACTAGTAATTATTTACCAGCCGAAATGGATCGTAGTTTATTAAAGTGCATTAGCCAGAAGAGATCCTAGAAGACGGATAGTAGGAGCTAGCAGCTAGCGGCGAAGCATTATAGATGTAGGTTCGTAGCAAGATTATAGCGTAGTGGGCGAAAATAGAGAAGAAGGCCTATGACAGCATCTAAGAAGGAGAGAGGGATAAGGTGAACCTATAGTTAGAGCGCACGTAGTGGTAGCCATATTTAAGTGGATTATAGAGGCCAGATTTATTGCAGTGCGTTAGGAAGCCCACCGTGGTAGAGCCGGATAGGGATAGGAGGTCCTGTAGGGAGGTAGAAGAAGAGCCTAATAAAGCTATAGAAAAAGCGATTTAGGAAGCTATAGACGAGTTAGTAAGGATTAGCTAGGCGTCTATTATCAAGCGGGTTAGTGTGTTTATACGGTTAGAGGCGATCCGGATGGAGAAGCACTAGATAAGATATCAGCCGTTATAGTCGTATATAGATAAGAAGTCGATCGGCGACTATATTCGGCTATAGAAGTAGATATTAATGTTTTTCGCCTAGATATAGAAAGAGTATAACTAGTAGAGCCCTAAGTACCGGTTCACCTATTAATAGCGAGAGGTATGGGAGGTATTAGTAAAGGAGGCGGAGTAAAAGATAAGCTAGGAGGCAGAAGAGGAGGAGAAAGAGGGCGAGGAGGAAGAGAAGGAAGAGGAGGAAGAGGAGAAGAAGGACATTAAGGATAGTGAAGACAGCGACGGTAGCGAACATAGTAATAATAATAAAGAGGCCCAGAACTAGGGTAAGGAGAATAAGCAGGACAATCGGCTAGAAAAGTTGACAGTAATTTAAAGGGCATGTTTAGAATTTTATATCTAGTTATTAAACCAAACTATTAGCTGTAAGGAATATAATAGCGAGTTGGTTTGCGCATTAGCCGTTTTAGGGGTTAAAGAAAGCGGTTAGAAAGGGCTGGAGCTATATCCGCTAATTTTATCCGTAGTTATTAAGGTTTCCCGGTTTATAATCGTCTAGTAGGCGTTAGAGTTATTAGAGCTATTCTAAGATAATGAATTTAATAGCGACAGCGGATATAATAGTAATAGTAGCGCCAATTTAGTAGTAGTAGTAGTATAAGCCCGTAGGCCCAGGTGTTTAGAGTTTATTATAATAATAATAGATAAGTTTATAGTCCGGAAGAGCTATAGCCTAATGTAGTGGATGTTAGATTTGCGCATATATAGGTTAAAGATCTATTATAATATAACATCGGCCGGTCACGTCGACTGGAAGGGATATAATAAGTTATTATATAAGGATTTGTATTTCACTATACCCTAGTTCCGCGGTATAGTCTACGGGTTAGTTATAGAGACCCGACGGTTGTTAGTGGAGGATTTATTATTATTTAGTAATAAGCAGCGCGTCGGTGAGGTGCCGCGGATCCTATAGTAGTTATTACGCGATAATCCAACTAACGAGCGGCCTGGGTGGAATTTTTATAGGACTATTATAGCTATTTACCGGTTAATAGGGAGACGTGGCTGTTTAATTAGGTCGGGCAGGATACCACCATCCGCGATCGGTTTTTAAAGCTAGACAGCGAGTTAGGGATCGACTAGGCAGCCGTCGAGAGGTATATATCGTAAGTGGCTAAGTTTAGGAAGAAGTTATTAGTGTTAGCGCATATCACTATAGGCTAGCCTAGGAGAGGACTAGAGATTTTAAGTATCTAGTATAGTAACACGGCTAAGGGCGGATACTAGAACGTTTTTATCGAGGATAGATTAGTGGTGTTCGCGATGAGATATTATAAGGGGTATACATTAAGCGGTGACATTAAGATTATACACTAGTATTTACCTATAGAGGTTAGCGAGTTATTAGTGTGGTATTTATAGTTAGTATTGCCGTTCCAGCAACAGATTAAGGTAATAGTATAGAAGAAGGATGTTATATCGGCGCATATATGGCCGGCGGATATAGATAGTAAAAAGTGAACGTTAGAGAGAATGCGAAAGGCAATAAAGCGCGAGAGTATAGTTAGATTAGGTAGAAATTAACTATCTAGTTATACCGGGACATTATAATTAGTATTAGTAGGCGGTTTATACGTGGAGTAATAGCGTTCCACTAGTCTAAGGGGAGGAAGGGGATAACAGCGAGGGATGGGATGAGGATAGTATAGCAGTAGTAATTATAGATAAGTAGGTAGGGTATATATTATATATTACGGGGATGATTTACGCCCAGGCGATTATAGAGTAGTTTAGGGTGGTTATAGATAAGAGACGGCAGTTCTAGGCGTTAAGTATAGATTAGTATCGATTTTTAGGGTTTAGTTCGGCGGCTATTAAGATTAAAGAGGAATAGTAGGCGGCGGGTAAGAGAAAGCGGGCACTATTTAACGTTAAAGCGGATGAAGGGCGGATGGAGAGGTGAAAGAGGTTATAGAAGATAGATGCTAAGGCAGAGTTATAGTAGATAATAGATAGAAAGGAGGCCGAGTTCCGCGGCGTTTAGAAAGAGGTAGTCGAAGTAGTTATAGTAGGGGAGAGCTCGGTAATAGTGGTAATACTAATAGGGGAAGGTAAGAGTTTAGTGTTTATATTACTAGTATGGGTAGGGCAAGGTAGTGGGATAATAGTAGTGGTAGTGCTGTTAATCGCGTTATAAGGGGATATAAAGAGACGATGTAAGGAGGTCGGTATATTATATAAGGAGTGGGAAGGGCGCCGTTAGCCGGATACGGCTATAGTAGTATTAGTAACGCTCAAGTTAGTGGTTAGTAAGGATTTTACCATGTTTTTAAACCGGTTAAAGGCGACCTAGTAGTTGGACCGTATTATTATCGACGAGTGCTATATCGTTTTAAACTAGAGATACACGTTCCGTAAGCAGATGCAGCAGTTAGGTAAGTTAGTAATAGGGGAGACGTAGATGGTTTTATTAACGGCAATATTACCGCCGTGCGAAGAGGAGGAGTTATATAAGAGGATGCATTTCGATAGGCGTTTGGTTAAGATATTTAGGGAGAGAACGATAAGGAAGAACATAGCGTATTAGGTGGTGGATATTAGCGAATTTAGTAGAAAGGCGGATAAGGAGGAGTTCGTTTTAGCGTTAATTAAGAAGAAGGTAAGGGATGCGGAGGGTATAGAGAAGGTGGTGGTGTATTATAATTTAATAATAAAGGTAAAGACGATTACGGAAGCGTTAAGTTGCGATATATTTTACCACGATATAGTGGGTAAGGAGGCTATATTAGAGGATTTTAGGACGGGGAAGCGATAGGTGATTATAGTAATAAACGCGTTAGGTATAGGCATTAATATACTAGATATCTAGTGTATTATGCACGCGGACCGGCCCCGGATGTTATTAGGGTTAGGGTTAGGGTTAGGGTTAGGGTTAGGGTTAGGGTTAGGGTTAGGGTTAGGGTTAGGGTTAGGGTTAGGGTTAGGTTAGGTTAGGTTAGGGTTAGGTTAGGGT